>CM071600.1:154320545-155687045 GCA_036435485.1 Saposhnikovia divaricata | reverse complement strand
TTGTGTATTTTTATTTGTATTTTGAGGATTTAAATATATTTAAATCATGCATTATTGATTTTCTAGAAATTTTATAAAATCATCGGAGGGTTTATAAATCATGAAATCTTATGAAATATTTCCTTTATATATTTAGTGAGTTTTAAAAATATAAGGTCATTTATTTTCGGAACTTAAATACTTTAAAATGAATTTTGCCAAATACATGGTATTTTAAAGAATTAAATTCTATTCTTATTTCGCTTCAACATTTTTATAAAATAATCGGAGTGAGTAAAAATCATGAAACATTCTATGTTATTATCTTTTTATTTTTATGGACTTTTTAAAAATATGAGTTCAATTTATTTTGAGCATTAAGTATTTTAAAATGATTTTTACAAGGCTTTTTGTTTTAAAAGTACAAATCTTGTAAAATTCATATTTAATTATTTATGGGTCCCAAAAATATTTTAAAAATACCTGGAGAAAGGTAATTTTGTGTTTTAAATATGTATGCGAGAATTTTTATTTTTAAACCCATTGCATATTTTTTATTTAGATTTTTGTATTTGTGTAGTAGCATTTTTATTTAAGTGTAGTAAATAGAATGGGGAGTACTAATATTGGGCCAAGCCCAATATAACTCACACACACACACACAACAAATAGAGATAGCGGGGAGGGAGAAGAGAATTAGGGGAGGAAGAAAAATTAGGGATTTGAGTATAAAATTGGGGGTTTTGATTATTCAAGCAATTGGGTGATACATTTACATATATAAGTGTGAGATATGCGTGTATATGTGTGTGTTATGTAGGGCTGAGCAAAACCGAACCGAAACCGAAAAACCGAACCAAACCGAAAAATTTCGGTTCGGTTTGGATTGCATTTTTCTAAAAAATTCGGTTATTTCGGTTTTTTGGTTTAAACCGAAAAAAAATCGGTTTGGTTCGGTCCGTCCTAACATCGGTTCGGTTAAAAACCGAATAAACCGAATTGTTATTACATATATTTTAGAATTATATTTTTGTAATTATATTCTTATTCTTATATTCAGCTTTACAGTAAAGTAATTACTCCTTTAGTCCTTTACAAAACCATACGACTTCAGAGAGAGAGAGACACAAGTCACAGCCCCGAGTCCGACTGCCGACAGCCGCCGATTCAATTGAATCGAATCAATCGATCTTCTAAGTTCTAATTAGGTAATTATCTTATTCTTCTAATTAGGTAATCTGATTCTTTTCTAGTTTTCTTCTTCTAATTAGGTAATTTAGGTCTTCTAATTAGGTAATTTAGGTCTTCTTATTACCTAATCAAATACAATCAGTTTTGCACTTTTGCTTGTAATTTGTATACTACTTTACGCCTTACGGCTTACCGGTGTATGTATCTGGGGTCATAGTATAATTTACATTAAACTTTTAACGGGCGTTAGGCCTGAGTCTCAAAGTTTCAGATGTAGTTCACATGTTGCGATGAGATTAATGCTGATAGTTTCATAGGTGGAGTGTTTTTGCAGTGATTTACGTATTTTCAGAGTTAATTGACTTGGTAATTCGATTCTTCAATTTTTTTGTGCAGGTTAAATTTGAACTTTGAACGATGTCACAATCAATTCCCGAGACTGAGATGAAAGATTCAAACGATGCTAATACTCAAGCTACTCAAGCAAGCTATGCGAAAAGGAAACGAAAGCCCATGAAAGCAAGGTCTATGGTGTGGGATCATTTTAACAAGTTTACGGACACGGATGGCTTGGTGAAATCGAGATGCAAGTACTGTGATAAGGTATATGCTTCCGATAGTAGTACAAATGGCACTTCTACACTTAATAGTCACCTAAAAGTTTGTAAAAAACTTCCACTTAGTGGTGAATCGAAGCAATCACAACTATCTTTGCAATCGGTAAAAGGAAATGAGGAAAGCGCTCTTAAGAAATGGTTTTTTAACCAAAAAATTTCTAGAGAAAAATTAGCTGCCATGATTATAATTGATGAACTTCCATTTAGATTTGTTGAGGGTGAGGGGTTTATTGATTTTATGCAAAGTACTCAACCACTTTTTAAGGTGGCTTCTCGTTTTACCGTAGCACGAGATTGTTACCAAATTTATTTGGATGAAAAGAAAAAGTTGACTACATATTTTAGAATGTCGGGTCAAAGAGTTAATATCACCACGGACACTTGGACTTCAATACAAAAGATTAATTATATGTGCATCACGGCTCACTACATTGATAAAAATTGGAACTTGCACAAAAAAATAATTAACTTTTGTCCTATAGAGGGTCATAAGGGTGAGCTTTTAGCTAGGGACATTGACATGTGTTTGAAAGAATGGGGAATTGCAAAAGTGTTTGCAATTACGGTTGATAATGCAAGTTCAAACACTACTTGCATGGGTTTTTTAAGAGATAGGTTCTCTTCTAGGGGTTGTGATTTCTTGAAAGGAAAATATATGCACATGAGATGTGTTGCACACATAGCTAACTTGATTGTGAATGATGGACTTGAAGAACAAGATCCATCGGTTGTAAGAGTTAGAAAGGCGGTTAGGTTTGTGAGGCAATCTCCGGCTAGAGTAGCCAAATTTAATGAGTACATTGACTTACAAAATATTGATTGCAAATCTATGTTGTGTTTGGATGTAAAAACAAGATGGAACTCCACTTATTTAATGCTAATGGTTGCTCAAAAATTTCAAAGTGCATTTGAGTTATTTGAAAGAATGGATCCATACTTTCTAAAGGAGCTTAATGAGGCCGAGGGGGTGCCTACTTCTTGGGATTGGGGTAATGTTAGAAGGTTGGTGGATATCTTAGTTCATTTTTATGAACTTACTTTGAGAATTTCGGGTTCTTTGTATGTCACATCTAATGTGTTCTATCATGAAATTAGCAATGTTAATTATTTGTTAAAAGATTGGATGAATAGTGAGGATATTGAGGTTAGGCTAATGGGTGAAAGAATGAAGGAAAAATATGACAAGTATTGGGGTAATGTACACAAAATGAACAAACTCATCTATGTGGCGGTTGTTGTTGATCCTAGGTATAAACTAGAGTTCATTGAGTTTGCACTTTGTGAGGAATATGGAAAAGATG
Source organism: Saposhnikovia divaricata (assembly GCA_036435485.1). NCBI lineage: Eukaryota > Viridiplantae > Streptophyta > Magnoliopsida > Apiales > Apiaceae > Saposhnikovia > Saposhnikovia divaricata. Next base: position 155,683,957 of record CM071600.1, on the reverse strand, counting down.
TTGGTTAGAAGTTGGCAAGTGACACAAATCTAATGTTGAGAGAGTTATTTGATGAGTATAAAAACACTTGTCAACCTAAAACTAGTCAAGTTAATCAACAAGCTCAATCTTCAAGTAATTCCTCAAGCATAAATTCAAGCATTTCTTCAAGAACACAATCGGCATTAGGAGCTAGATTTATGAGACAAAAAATGGAGAGTGGCGAAGTAGAATCTAAGTATGAATTGGATATCTATCTTAGAGAGAGTGTGTATGTTACAAAAAATGAGGATGAGTTTGAAATTTTAAAGTGGTGGAAGGTTAATTCAAGTAGGTTTCCCATCCTCTCACAACTTGCTCGTGATGTACTAGCAATTCCTATTTCCACCGTGGCATCGGAGTCCGCTTTTAGTACGGGTGGAAGAGTCCTTGATCCATATAGGAGTTCTTTGACACCTAAAGTTGTTGAGGGTTTGATTTGTGCTCAAGATTGGTTGCGATCGGCCAAACGTCCAAAGACAATTGAACAAGATGTGGATGATATCGAGAAATTCGAACAAGGTATAATATTTGTCTAATTTACTATTTGAATTTAATTTTGATTGAGTTAAGTGTTAACATATCTTGTTATTCTACAGCTTTTTCTGCACTTTCTGTTAATGAGAAAAAGGATGGAAAAGATGCAGCGCCAACCATAGACTTGGACATTGACAACTAGGTAATGCTCTTCTGTTCTGCATTTTCTCTTACTGTTGTTCTGTCCTATTTTGTATAACTGTTACACTTGGTATTGCTCTATGTTGCCTTTGTTTAGATCACTGTAAATATGCTACTGGGAATATGATCACTGTAAATATGCTACTGGGAATGTTCTTAGCATATTATTTTTTAAAAATCCTCTTCTGTCTATTGTAAGTTGAGGCTTTTTTCACTTTTCCTTTTTCAAACTCTAATATAAATATTCATGGTAATTGAATGATTAACTAGTTTGTATTAATTCTATTGGCTGATATTACTGTTATAAACCTTTCTTTGAAGCATTTTGGGAAGTGTCTGGATGAACAAGAAGGTGTCTAACAGATGATACTAACAGTCATTTTTCCTGGTAGCAATTCGTTCCTTCTCTGGCTTACTTTTCCTTTCCTAGTGTTTATATGTGTGTTGGGAGCTTAAAGTACATTCCAGTAATTTGACTTGGTTTTACCAAATCTTAATCATTTTAACTTTATGTTTATTAACAACTTTAGCTTAGATGGTTTTGTGTTTGATATAAGATATTTTTTATTAGGAAGGTGCACAACACCCTGATCTGTATTAATCTGTGGTCCTTAGTAATGAGGGCAGCACAGCTGTAAATTTAACCAACCTATGGAGTTGAAATGAATTTTGAGCAAGGGAAAAATTTAGAACACTGGTTTAGAAGTATTGGCAACATGATGTGTCAAACAAGCACCTGAAGTTAAGGTTACAGTTAGCCCCAGGAAGATTAAAACAATAATCCTAACATCAAGACATGGATTATGGATAATCTTAGATTAGTAATTACTGTGTCACTTTCTAGTGCTGCTTTAGCTGAACTCATGCCGTCACCATAGCTGTATTACATAGCACTAGTTATGTTACAGTGAATACAAGTGCTTGTAATGTGATAAGGACATGATTTGTACTGTATTTTGAATTTTCTCACTTTCATAGTCTTTTTTTTCTTTTGTTACATTACATGACATGATCTGTTTTTACTATAATTTTCAGGAATGGAATTTTCATGTTATTGCTTGATGTTGCAGCACACCAGCACCAGCAGGCCAGCACTAGGATGGAAATTTTAATTTTAGTTCATGTAGTCATGTCATTCAGTCATTGTCACTTTGTTTTTATTGTTCCAGACTTCCAACAGGACCAACAATGTAATTTTATTTTGCTGTTTTGTAACTGTTTGAACCATTATTAGTCTAGTATGCTTGCTTGAAAGCTTGTTACTTGTGATTTTATTTTGGTGTTTTGTAACTGTTTGAGCAGCAGAGCAGGCAACAGGCTATAGCAATAAGTAACTAGTGTAAATAGACTGTTTACACTAGCAGGCCAGCACTAGGATGGAAATTTTAATTTTAGTTCATGTAGTCATGTCATTCAGTCATTGTCACTTTGTTTTTATTGTTCCAGACTTCCAACAGGACCAACAATGTAATTTTATTTTGCTATTTTGTAACTGTTTGAACCATTATTAGTCTAGTATGCTTGCTTGAAAGCTTGTTACTTGTGATTTTATTTTGGTGTTTTGTAACTGTTTGAGCAGCAGAGCAGGCAACAGGCTATAGCAATAAGTAACTAGTGTAAATAGACTGTTTTAAAATTTCGGTTTTATAGTAAACCAAACCGAATAAACCGATCCATTTAATTTCGGTTCGGTTTGGTTTTTCAAGCAAATCGGTTCGGTTCGGTTTGACAAATTTTGTAATTCGGATATTCGGTTTTTTTATTTCGGTTCGGTTTTTAACCGAACCGACCGAATGATCAGCCCTAGTGTTATGCGTGTATAGATGTGTGTGTGGTGTAGCAGCGAGCAGCAGAGGTCGGTGGGTCGCGGTGGCGCCTGGGATGGCAGGTCATGGCGGCGAGATGTCAGGGAAGTAGAAGGGACGAGCTGTGGAGAAGAAGAAGAGGAGAAAGGGGTCAGGTGGTGAAGGCTGCCGTGCAGCGAAGAAGAGAGAGAGAGAGAGAGAGAGAGAGAGAGAGAGAGAGAGAGAGAGAGAGAGAGAGAGAGAGAGAGAGAGAGAGAGAGAGAGAGAGAGACTGAATTTTCGGGCAAACGTATCCTTTATTATTATTTTAATTTTCGTAATTAAATGTTCGTTTAGTTTAATTATGCGAGTAATTATTTCTTTTAATTATTTTAGAATATTAATTGTGAATGATATTTAAAGTTTATATGTTAATTTAGGAATTTTATGGATGTTAATTGTGTTTTAAGATTAAAATGCAAATTTACGCAGAATTGTTATATATTTTGATTTAAATTTAGTAACTTGATAATTGTTAGAGTTATAATTTCAGAAATAGAAATTTGGGGATTTTGGCGAATATCGGGGTTTAAATGATTTTTGTAGTTGTTAAAGTTTGATTGGGTTATATGTATTGAATTGGAAAATTGTTGGAATGTTGAGATTGGATTAATATTGTATTGCTTGGGATTATTTGTTGAGGGGTTGTGACCCCGGGATAGTCCTATTTACGAATATTACATGCCAATTTTTTCTAAAAATTTCCTAATATCTAAAATCTATTTAACTTATCTGAATTGTTATTAATTGAGTAATTAGATTATTGGTTTGCGTAATGATTTTAGCTATTTACATAGTATGTAAAAATGAGTTTAAAATTATAAATTGATTTACAGTTTTAAAAGATAGTTATTAATCGATTAATTATTTTAGTTATAGTCGGGAATTTGTTTATAGTAGAGTTATTTTCTCAAGAATTTATAAATTTTAGCTATAACTTTGAGAAATGCGATGATTGATAGAATTGTGATTTCCGTAGTTTGACTCGTGGGATTTTGACGAATATTTGTAGTTAATTAATTTCTAGAGTCGTAAAGGGTTATAGGGTTTGTACACCCGTTTTATAATTATATGTTAATTTCTTACGTGTTTTAATCGAGTCAATGAGCTTAGTTGATTAAGGGATAATCGAGTTTGCTTATGTGATTAATATTAAAATGCCATCAGTATATGTATAATTTCTTATGTGTTTATCTGCGAGGAGTTGAAATGAGATCACGAGTCTTAAATGTCAATATTTAAGTACTTGTGTAATTCTCTTCAACTAGTTCCTCGGGCTTACGAATATCAATGATTAATTGTCACGAGTATAATTAATATGCTTTAGTGACGTGATCACTGATGTAGCGTAAGTAATAGTTAATGCTTGGAGTTGTTTCCTAGGGCTTACGAATAGCAATGATTGGTCGTCATGTGTATCATTAAAATGCGTGAATGATATGGTCATTGTTATAGCGTAAGTAGTAGTTAATGCTAAATGAAAATGATTATGTGTATATGTGTTTACTGCATGCCGAGGCAGAATTTCTTATGTGGTAGTATAGCTGCAAGTCAGGGCAGCATTATTTATTCTTTTATATTGTTTGGAATGTTGATTGGTTGAATTGGAAAATAGGTGGTTAGTCCATATTACGAACGGGTCATGCCCGATTTTCGGTAGAATTATAGTCGTTTAAGTGTGTAAATATATATATATATGGATGGTATTTCAAGGATTTAAATGTTGTTTACGCTTAACTACCAAACACGCGTGGACTCAATCGTGGAAAATCAAATTCATGGCAACTGCAAGTGCATCGGACAAAGAAGGATCAATCAATGATCGAATATCGTGGGACGGACGAAGGAAGGATATTCCTTGTCGCCGAGCGTACTTACTAGCTAGGACCTAAGGCAAGTTATTTAACCATAATCTTTTGTTCAGAGTATGCATGTTTTTAAAATATCTATGTTGGTTGCTGGTATATAACATTTAGATTTTTCTAAAAAATGAAAAATCCTGTTTATTATACATGTTTCCCCAAGATGTTTATTCTATGTTAAAGGTTTTAATATAGATTTTTTTTTATATATATTGAAGTTTTGTAATTCCTTATATCAAATGTTTTCCTGATCCCTTAAATATTTTATTGTCGCTCATTAAAATGATTTGATTTATTAAAGATGAATATTTTTAAAAATTCCTTATACTGGGCTGCTGTTATCAGTGAGTATAAAGGACTTAAAAATTGAAATGTTTTAATTGTTAATAAATTGATGATAGAGTGGATAAGCGTAAGAGGCTAGGGTGGTCCTTGTCTAGCACTTTTATTAGCGTAAGAGGCTAGGGTGGTCCTAGTCCAGCATTAAAGGCCAATGTGTTGCCTCAATGGGAACCCAATTTCAAAGGAATGGGGACTTTACGTGGCTGATCACCCGTATTGTCCGTAATCAGGAGATAATAAAAATCAACTTAAATGATTTAATTTCTTTATAAAAAGGTTTTGTGAAAAGTATTGTTTCAAGATGGTAGAGTTTTATAGAAAGGAATATTGTGGATATTAGAGTTAGTTATTTTCTATATGATAAGATTTGAAAACTCAGTAAAATAATGAGATTAAGGGTGGATAGGAGTTTTTCCCAGTTATTCCCTCCGCAAGTAACATTGTACGTGAAATTGGAGTAAGAATGATTGGGGAATTTCTTGATATTCTTTTTCTCAAAGTTTTATCTGAGATAGTGATGTTTTGTAGTAAATAGAAAAGTGTTATGTGAGGATATAAAAGGGTGTGTTTATGTTAGGAAAAAAAGGGTATGAGTAAAGTACATATATAATGTTATTTTACAAGAGTAGTTGAATATTTTCGCTCGCTGTGAATCAAACATCAAATATTTTTGTTGACTGATTTTAAACTAATTCGAGATTTATATTGTAACTGAAGCACTTGTTGCACAGTGACAGTAGAATCGAGAATGAATCAAGATCTTCTTACTGTTCTCTTTTCACCATTGTCAGGCCGATTTGGCAGCTAAGCATACGAGTGCTTAGCCGACAATAGTGAAATTGTGAATAGTTGAGAATTTCTTGCAATTGTTTTGGATTTCGAAAAATATTGTTTCTTAGTAGCAGATGCATCTGTTGCTCAGTGAACGAGGGTTTTTATCAAAAGTTAGTGAAAGCTTCTAAAGTGTAATTCCATAAATTATCCCTTTATCAAGGAATTTTTGTAATAATGGTTTTATAATGATATCATCCATTCATTGGATTTGAAAACTTCAAAATTATTTTAATTAAGTGGTATACTCTATTATACTTGTTGAGCGCCTTTTTCGCTCATTCTTGCTTTTGTTTTAAATCTTATTCTTTCAGAGATATAATAGTGAAGCAGTTGAATTAGTTAGCTCGAAGCAGGGCATCTCCATGGACACAGTGTTGGCGCAGAGGAATATTGGAATAGTCTACTAGACGTATAGTTAGAATGTTATGATTCTATATTATTTGTTGTAATAATTGTTGTATTAGCTATTGTGGATGTTGTATACCTTATATCGGGGTGATACAAAGGGCATAGGTTATATAAAATGATTGTTGTAATTAGAGTTTTGAATTGTAATAAAAGAAGTTGTATTAATATTTTGGATTCTTGTTCCTAGTCTATAACCTGAAAAGATTCTTGGGTAAGTTTGGGGTCGGAGCTAATGTTTTAGATTAATTTAATTGCATTACTTGTTTGTTATTAAGGTTTTTCGCGGTAGCGACCCATTTCCGTTGACCCCCGGATTTGGGGGCGTTACAGTGATCACGAGTTTATTAGCATATGTATTGTTTTCGATTAAGTTGCCATGAGATATAAAACTGTGGGATCCTAAATCCAATTATGTAACGAATTATGCTAGGAAAAATCCTTTAAAACAGGTAAGTGAACCTAATGTAAAATTTTCCAAATTTTCAGTAAAATGCCTCCAAGACGAATGGGCACTAGGGCTAACCCCCGTGAATCTACTGACCAAGCGAGTCACAACCAACATGAGGAAAACCATTTAAATAGTGAAGAACAAGATCAGGACTATAATGAGCAAGAAGATTCCCAGTATGGAGCAGAGGATGAACCCATGTACTCTGAAGACTTTGAGGGGGAAATAGATGTTGGAGAAACTGAAGTAGAGCAAGAAGGGGAGAACCAGGGCGGAGACCCCATGGGCCAATTTATGGATCTACTTAGGCAGAATTTGAACCAATACCCTCAACCACCACCAGGAAACAACACTTTAGTGGCAAATTCCTTCAGGGCCTTTAAGTCCCTTAAGCCCCCAGATTTCCACGGATCGGCTGATCCCGTTGAGGCGAGGGCCTGGATCAAGGAAATGGAAAAATCTTTCGAGATTCTGAGTATCAATGAGGCTCAGAAGACTGTTTTCGCTACTTACCTACTAAAGGGAGTGGCCAATTATTGGTGGGAAGCCAAAAAGAACATGGAGACTGATGCTTTCGTAACATGGGAAAGGTTTAAACAATTATTCCTGGAGAAGTACTTCCCGAAGTTCATGAAAACTCAGATGGAACTTAAGTTTTTGGAATTGAAATAGAACAATATGTCAGTGGCTGACTATGAGGCCAAATTTACTGAGCTGTCGAGATTTGTGCCAGAATTTGTGGATACCGAAGAAAAGAAAGCTAACAGGTTTCAACAAGGGCTGAAACAGTGGATCCAGAATAGAGTGGCGGTTTTAAAAATTACGGATTATGCCACCTTGGTGCAAAAGGCCACCATTGTGGAAGCTGGAAGCGATCAGATGCAGAGAGAGAAAGAGAAGGGGGGATTAAAGAGAAAACATGTCAGTATGGGCGGAGTGTCCGCAAGAGGAAAGCCCCCGACCAAGTTTAATCGAGGAGCAGTCTCTCTACCTAGCAGGGGTATGGGATTCAAACCACCTGTGAGCATGAGTGTGAGCCAGGGCGGCCAGCATACAGGAGTGTCCCATTCCCATCAGTCTAGACCTTCCTTGCCAGCATGTGCAACGTGTGGGAAAAGACATCCCGGAGTGTGCAACCAGAAGCAGCCAACCTGTTATAAGTGTGGACGAGTAGGCCACTACTCTAACACCTGCACTGCGGTTGTCCCTAGTACCAACAAAAGCACCACTTGTTTCCAATGTAGATAGCTAGGGCACATGAGGAAGGACTGCCCAAGGAACAAACCAGTAGCATCAGGGGCAAGCAGGGCTGCCTCAAATAGGCCACCAACTGCTAGGACTTTTAATATGTCAGTACAAGATGCCGTGAGGGACACGGATGTGATAGCAGGTACATTTTCTTCTCTCAATTCAGTTAGTACAAATGTCTTATTTGATTCAGGAGCAACTAAGTCTTTTATATCTAGAGATTTTGCACATAAATTGAAACTTAAAACCCAGCAACTAAGAGATTCTTTACAAGTAGAGATAGGTAATCAGGAAATCGTACCGGTTAATCAAATTCACCCCGATTGTAAACTAGAAATAGGAGGACGATCCTTCTATGTCGATTTAATTCCTTTTAAGCTAGGGGAATTTGATGTCATTTTGGGTATGGATTGGTTATCTCGTAATAATGCGCAGATAGATTGTAAAGGGAAAAAGGTTAAGTTGAAAACCCCAGGGAAGAAAGAAATAGTGTTTAAGGGGATGCGACAGACCCAGAAAATTCTGACCATGGCGCAAACCAAGAGATTGTTACGAAAAGGGACGAGGCTTATTTAGCTTACGTTCTAGACACTCAGAAGGAAGCTCCAAGATTGCAAGACATTCCGGTAGTTAATGAGTTCGAGGACGTGTTCCCACAAGATCTTCCCGGACTACCACCTGATAGGGTAATTGAGTTTGCCATCGAGTTAGCCCCGGGGACGGCACCGGTTTCAAAGGCCCCGTACCGATTAGCCCCAGTAGAAATGAAAGAGCTAGCTAAACAGTTACAGGAATTGTTGGATAAGGGCATGATAAGGCCCAGTGTGTCGCCTTGGGGCGCACCAGTGTTGTTCGTTAAGAAAAAGGATGGGAGTATGAGGTTATGCATCGACTACAAAGAGTTGAACAAGCTAACGATAAAGAATAAGTATCCACTACCCAAGATAGACAATTTGTTTGACCAGCTAAGAGGCGCTGAATACTTTTATAAGATTGACCTGAGAACGGGATATCACCAACTGAAGATTAAACCTGAAGATATCCCGAAGACTACATTCCGTACTAGGTATGGAGATTATGAGTTCTTGGTAATGTCATTTGGATTGACCAATGCCCCAGCAGCTTTCATGGACCTAATGAATAGAGTGTTCAAGGAATATTTGGACAAATTCGTGATAGTCTTCATTGATGATATTCTCATCTACTCAAAGATAGAGGTAGAACATGCTGAACATTTAAGGATAACTTTAGAAATACTCAGGAAGGAGCAGTTATATGCCAAGTTCTCCAAGTGTGAGTTTTGGAAAAATGAAGTACAATTCTTAGGGCACGTGATCAATAGAAAAGGAGTGTTGGTTGACCCCTCCAAGATAGAAGCAGTTTCAAACTGGGAACGGCCAACTACTCCAACCGAGGTGAGGAGTTTCATCGGACTGGCCGGATTTTACAGAAGATTTATCCAAGATTTTGTGAAAATCGCAGCTCCATTAACTCGCCTTACCCGTAAAACTGAGAAATTTGAATGGACTGAAAAATGCGAGAAGAGTTTCCAAGAGTTATAGAAGAGGTTGGTGACAGCCCCAGTGCTGGCATTACCTGATGGAAAAGGAGATTTCGTGATTTACAGTGATGCTTCGCATAAAGGACTGGGATGCGTGCTTATGCAGCACGGCAAGGTAATAGCATATGCGTCTAGGCAACTGAAGGATTATGAGGTCTGATATCCCACGCATGATCTAGAACTAGCAGCCATAGTCTTCGCTCTAAAGATTTGGAGACACTACTTGTATGGGGAAAAGTGTGAGATTTGCACCGACCATAAGAGCCTCAAGTACATTTTCACTCAGAAAGAGCTTAACATGCATCAGAGGAGATGGTTAGAGTTAATCAAGGATTACGATTGTGAAATTCGTTATCACCCGGGCAAAGCCAATGTGGTGGCTGATGCCCTTAGTAGGAAAGAGAAGCTCAAGATGATAACTTCAGAGGAAGAGTTAGTAAAAGATTTTGAGAAGTTAGAAATCGAGAGTAAGTTACCCGAAGAGGGCCAAGAAATGTTAATGGAAATTAGAATCCAACCTCCATTATTAGAAAAGATTAGACTGTGCCAAGAACGGATAATGGAGGAAGAAGAGAACTCCACGGAAGAGATAATGACCGGGGAGGAAATTAAGTGTGAAAGAGACAAGGAAGGGATCGTGAGGTACACGGACAGGATATGGATCCCAAACATTCAGGAACTCAAGGATGAGATTTTAAACGAGGCACACAACTCAAGATACTCAGTGCACCCCGGTAGCACCAAAATGTATAGGAATTTGAAGGAGTATTACTGGTGGCCCAATATGAAAAAGGAAGTAGTAGAATGATGGGTAAGCAGATGCTTGACCTGCCAGCGAGTGAAAGCAGAGCACCAGAAGCCCAGCGGACTTCTACACCCCTTAGAGATTCCAGAATGGAAATGGGAACACATAGCCATGGATTTTATAGTAGGTTTACCAAGGAACAAGGCTAATCATGACGCCATATGGGTAATTGTAGATCGACTGACGAAGTCAGCTCACTTTCTCCCGATCAACGAAAGGTACACGGTCGACAGACTAGTGGATATCTACTTAAAAGAGATAGTGGCGCGACATAGAGTCCCAGTCGCGATAGTATCCGATCGAGATCCTAGATGTAACTCCAGGTTCTGGAGAAGTTTTCAAGAATGTGTAGGGACCCGGCTGAACATGAGCACAACCTACCACCCCCAGACATATGGGCAAAGTGAAAGGACCATCCAAACGATAGAGGATATGTTGAGAGTTTGCGCGATAGACTTCAAAGGGAATTGGGATGATCACTTGCCATTGATCGAGTTTTCCTACAATAACAGTTTTCATTCAAGTATAGGAATGCCACCTTATGAGGCCCTCTATGGAAGGAAATGTCGATCTCCCTTGTATTGGGATGAAGTTGGAGAGCGAAAGAAGCTCGGGCCCGAAGTGGTCCAACGAACTAAAGATGCAGTAGATCTAATCAGAGGACGGTTGGTAGCTGCCCAGGATCGACAAAAGAAATATGCCGACTTAGCTCGGAAAGGAAAAGAATACGAAGTAGGAGACCTAGTGTTCTTAAAATTGTCACCTTGGAAAGGTTTAATGAGATTTAGAAAGAAAGGAAAGCTGAGTCCCAGATACATTGGACCATTTGAGATCTTAAGACGGATTGGGGAACTAGCTTATGAACTGGCATTGCCCCCAAATCTACAGCAGGTGCAAAATGTGTTCCATGTTTCGATGCTGAGGAAGAATAATCCGGATGCCAAGCATATTGTAGAGTATGAGCAAGTGGACATGCAACCAGACTTGACCTATGTAGAGCAACCTGTGGAAATCATAGACCGGAAAGAACAAGTGCTCCGAAACAAGGTCATTCAGCTAGTCAGAGTTTTGTGGCAGAACCATAATGTAGAAGAATCAACCTGGGAGCTTGAAAGCGCAATGCAAGAGAAGTACCCCCATCTGTTTTCAAACTGATTCCGGGACGGAATCTTTTTAAGGAGGGGAGACTGTAAGAACCTAGATTTTAGGTAGAATTAAAACTTTTATTTATTTAATGATGTAAGAATGAATGGTGGTTACGGCTACGATGTAATAGTTGATATTTTGAAAGAATGAATGGAATTCGACTTTATTGTTTATATGTCTTGACGAATGCTAATGGTTGACAACTTAGGTAAGAATAATCTATCTCCTAGGGGAATAAGATATGGAAATTCCAAGCAGGAGAATATTCTCATGTCATCCAGATCGATAACGATTAATCCAGTGGTTCCGTAAAAAGTTTAAGGAACGATCGAAAGAGAATACGGACAATTGTGCAATCCTAAGAGAATAAGTAAAGAATAAAGAATGAATAGTGTTTTTGGTGGAAGTAAGAATAATATGAGCCGACACTATATAGAAGTATTCGGAACGAATTTCCGAGTTCGTATTAGTGATCCAGGGGGAAAATAAGTGTATGTAAAAGCTGTCGGATTCTGAAAAACTGCACTTTTATTTTCTCCGAGAGTTCCCTGGACACTGATAGCCTTAAGTATTTAATGAATGGAATTAAGGAATATAAATTGGAAAGTTAGAAAGAAAGATGGAGAATGATAGTATTAATATTAGGAAGATTCCCGGTAAACCCTAACTAGAAATCCGTGGAATATTCCTACGAACGATCAATCGAAACGAGCAAAAACCGGACACAGAATCAAGCAGAAAAAGCAAGATACATGCATGAGCAAGTGATATATATCTAGTAACTAGCAAGTAACTAGATTAATTAGAATACAACTAGTACTTAGAAATCAAAAAACTCTTGGTTAGGTTTCCACCATGCAAAACACAACACTTGTCCTACAAAATCATCATCCATTACATCACACTCCACTAACACCACTTGGATGAGATATTATCTATCAAAATCACTTTAAGCATTATTCCAAGCAACCAATACAAGAGAATAGCAAAAACACTCTCCCCCCCCCCCCCTTTACCATTCCATTCCGCCCATCCCTAAATTCCAAATCCAAAATCAACCTTCCCACCATTGTTTGTTCTTTAAATTTTTATGGTGAGTCCTATTTTTCATAAAACTAATCTCCATGAAATCTTAGCTCCAAAATCCTTTGTTTCCATTTTCAAATAAATCATACAAGAAGAGCATGAATAGTGTTCTTCAATATCTAACTTGTTTTTTTCTTGTTTTCATGGTTAATCTAGCAAGCTTAAGCACTCCTAAGGATCATACAAGGCTTAGTAAGGCTATATCATACTCTAAGGAAGGTATAAGACTTGAAAACCCTTGGTGTTATTTTGAGATTTTATGGATGATTTAGTGTTAGTATGTTATGATATGTTTAGATCCATGTTATTAGTTGATTATGGTTGTGATTTGGTTTATGAACCATGAGATGGCTGATATGAGATGTTGTTAGACTAGTCATGATGTTTATCATGTGTTGGAGTGGTTGATTTGATCATGGTGTGATCGTGATAAAGTGTAAAAACTTTGGAAAACAAGTAAACATAGCCGTTATAATGTCCGATTTTACAATATCATGTTTTGTAAGCCATTTTTCGTACCAAAACCCTACTGTCCAGAAAATTTTTCTGCCATGATTAGATAGATTATGTTATGAGCTTCGTTTTGATATAAAGAACGTGTGAAACGGACTTACGGTTTAGGAGTTACGGTCGGTTTACTAAAAGTGGTTCGAAACGGTAAATGAGAATTCGTAACTGATACTGAACCCTCGTAAAATACATAAGTCAGTGGTAAATCTTGGTAATTAAATACTAGAGGTAAAAAGGAAGGTGTGAGAGAAAACCTCATGTGAATCGGATCGTTTTTCGATTTTATAAAAATGTTTGAATCTAGGTTAAACGCGAACGAACCCTTAAAAGTATAACTTTGGTTATAACTTAGAAAACGAGCGATAAAAACTCGAGATATAATCTTGGTTCGTAATCGATTGAATTTAGAACTTATAAGACTTAAGTATACACTAAGTATGAGTACGATGATAGGTCTTAATGATGAACAAATGTCGAATCGTATCGGTAATAAAAAGAGTTACACTAAAAAGGGGTATAACGAGATAATTCGGAAACATGTTTCGACTTAAGTTATTACTTAACCTTTTTAAAAGAGTTAAGCGATTAACCTCGAATCTCTTGGCTATTTATAGATCGTCGAGCTGACCCGGGATACCCTACCACTACCCCTACTCGTACTCAATTGCCAGGCAAGTTTCAACTCTCCCTTTTTAGGCTGTTGTTGTGAATATATATGCTTTCTGTTATACATATGCCATAGCATGCATGCCTACTTTCAAGTCATATTGATATACTTGTTCCTTGATTGTTCTTTGGCTTATAAGTAGATAGATAATATATCGATTATAAGCCGGATGTTGTTAAGACCCTTAGAGAAGGGCATATGAATCCTATTTGTTGAATATAGACCGGGAGTCAGTACTTCTTGATATATCGTAATTACTTTCGAGGGAAGTATTTAAGTAAATAATTTACATTATTTGGTTGACGAATATTAGTTGAATATTCGTCCGAGATTATTTAATTAACGATAATTACTTCAAATAATTATTTGAATGTTATCTATTCAATGAATATTATTTTTCAATATTCATTCAAAGTCGATTCATCTATCGAATATTATTTCAAATATTTCTGTAAAATCTTCGATTATTAAATAAATATCATTCGGACATTCATTTAGAACATCATGTATTAAGTGAATGTTATTCTCGAATATTCATTTAAGGTTTGATTTATTAAATGAATATCACTTGGATATTCATTTAAATCATTAATTATTAAATGAATATTATTTTTGAATATTAATTTGAAGTCTTATTTACTTAACGAATATTATTCCAAACATTCCTTTCAAAATTATTTATTAAATGAATATTATTTTAATATTCATTTAAGTAATTATTTATTCAATAAATATTTTCTTCATATTCCTTCATTGATTATTTTGAGAAATACTCTGATTAAAAATATTCTTTCATTCATTAAATACTTCCGACTCAATAAATATTCTATAAATATTTATTCAATACTTGGAAACAACTTCAATGTTGTTTATTTTTCTTCAAATATTATCTTCGACCTTCGATCATTCTGAAAATTATTCGGAGTCATACGCTTAACATTATATTAAGAAAGGTCCTCAAGATTCCATTCTTCACTCGAATCTATCTCTTAAATTATAAGGGAACCTTACTGAGAAAGGTTATTTATCTTGTTGACTTCCCAGTCATAATTTATCCTTTTCACTCGCAACTTGGTTGCTATGGACTCATTAAGTCTGTGTGTACCTTCTCATCATTCGAGGGGTAAGATTGTTGGAACAAGTTGATATCCATTAACAAGCAAAAGCTTGGGAAATGTTGGTGAATTTTCCTTTCCAACTAGATACGACTACTTTATGGAGTCTTATCAACAAGTATTTCACTTGGGGAAGGGAGGACAAACTCTACGTTTCAATGCCGTGGATTTATTCGAACTAGGAGTCGTGTGTAAGAGGCTGAGTCGCGCGGTCCATCACAAGGCCTAACCATGGGCCAGCGAGTACTATTAAAGGCAATCGACAAGCGGAGCCGACAGTTCTTCCTTCTACCGGTAGTAAACTATATTGGGCTGTACCATCCCCGACTGATCATCAGGGAGTGGGATAGCTGGCGCGTGATAACTCCAGTATTGGTTCATCTCCCAAATTGGGAATTCCCTGCAACATGTATCGAAGAGACTTCTTTCAAGTTGACGGTGTCTTCCGCAACACATATCGAATAGACTTCTTTCAGGTTGTAGAACTTCGAAAAATGTTAATAACTGGAATTGCAATATCTTCCTTGCAAGTTCCTCTTAATATGATAAATGATGATATCTTGCTTATTTTGACTTAGCAGATATTTCCACAAAATAAACACTTTAAGTTACCTTGTAACTTCATCCTTTATATTATACTGGCACTAACTTCGTTAATGCATGGCATATGGAAATAATGATACTTCGACTGTTATATACTATCACTGTCCTGTTATATTATTACTGGTGGGCTATTGCTCACCCTTGCTTATTTATCATGTCACAACAACAGCTAGGACAGATGGCTCGCATCAGGCGCACTCGGCGCAAGCGGGTTACCCGACCCACCGGTCTCCCCACTGAGATGCTAGCCGCCATTGCTAAGGTAGCCTAGTTAGACAGCTTTTGTTTCCTGTTTAACTATATGTATAATTAATGTAATCAACGGCAAAACTTTTAAACTTATGATGTTATCCTTTTAGGATTGTAATAACTTTTATTCGTAAACCATTTTATGTAAGACTTATTTCAATTTCATCTCTGGGACTATAACTGTGTGTGTGTGTGAGTGGATATTATTGTGGGGTCATAGCATGTTACTTATTGATTTTGGACTCAAGTCAAGTATTATGTATGAGTTATGAGACCGTAACAACCCGATCCCTGACCCCGGATCTGGGGGTGTTACAAAGATACAAGCATGTGCAAGTGGATAAGGCCAAGTAACCAAATGAGTTACCAAGGGTAACTAGCAACCTTAGAAATCAAACCATTAGTTGCTTAAACACATCATCTAAGCACTAACACACCACTTGCCCACTTGATTATTGCATCATCCATGACCTCAATACTTTAATAAAGTAGCTTTATGAAGATATTATCCAAGCTAAGCAATAATGCAAGAGAACCAAGCAAGAGAAGCAAGCAACCAAGCCATTCTCTCCATTCCTTTCCATTCGGCTTTATGCCTAATTCAAAAACCAAAATCCCACTTCCAACCATTGTTAAATCTCAACAAAATTAAGGTGAGTCCTATATTTCATAACTAAGATATCCTATGAATTTCATCTTCAAATTCCATGCCAATCTTGAGATATAAAATCAAGAAGGTTGAGGGTGAATAGTGATTTCAAGATCTAACTTTATTTTTCTTGATTCTTTTGGATGATCCAAGCTTGTTTAAGGTTATACAAAGTTATAGAAGGATAGATCAAGGCTTGTTAGGCTCATTTACACACCAAGGAAGGTATAACTCTCTTGAAACCCTAGACCTAATTTTAAGTATATGCATGTTCTTGATGGATTTTAGCATAGTTATGAGATTAGTATGATTTTAAGCTTGTTAACATGATCTTGTAGTTGGTTTAGTAATATGATGATCATGTTGGTAAAGTAGATGTTCTTGGACAGATTTTGTAAGAACCCAGATTTTGGGTAGAATAAAAACTTTTATTTATTTATTGATGTAAGAATGAATAGTGGTTACGGCTACGATGTAATAGTTGATATTCTGAAAGAATGAATGGAATTCGACTTTATTATTTATATGTCTTGAAGAATGCTAACGGTTGACAACTTAGGTAAGAATAATCTATCTCCTAGGAGAATAAGATATGGCAATTCCAAGCTAGAGAATATTCTCATGTCATCCAGATCGATAACGATTAATCCAGTGGTTCCGTAAAAAGGTTAAGGAACGATCGAAAGAGAATACGGACAATTTTACAACCCTAAGAGAATAAGTAAAGAATAAAGAATGAATAGTGTTTTTGGTGGAAGTAAGAATAATATGAGACGACACTATATAGAAGTATTCGGAACGGATTTCCGAGTTCGTATTAGTGATCCAGGGGGAAAATAAGTGTATGTAAAAGCTGTCGGATTCTGAAAAACCATACTTTTAATTTCTCCGAGAGTTCCCTGGACACTGATAGCCTTAAGGATTTAACGAAGGGATTTAAGTAATATAAATTAGAAAGTTAGAAAGAAAGATGGAGAATGATAGTATTAATATTAAGAAGATTCCCGGTAAACCCTAATTAGAAATCCGTGAAATATTCCTACGAAAGATCAATCGAAACGGGCAATAACCGGACACAGAATCAAGCAGAGGAAGCAAGATACATGCATGTGCAAGTGATAAATATCTAGTAACTAGCAAGGAACTAGATCAATTAGAATGCAACTAGTACTTAGAAATCAAAACACTTGGTTTGCTTAATCTCTCATCCTACCACAATCTATCAACACTTGTCCCTTGAAATTACCTCATGCATGACGTACTAGCTTTAATAATGCTACTTTATGAGATAATATCTCAATAATTCAAGATGAGAACAAGAGATTAGCCAAGCAAAAACATAAAACAACTCCACCATTCTCTTCTTACATCCATTCGGCCTTTGGCTAATTCAAAAACCAAAATCCAACTTCCAACCATCAATTAATCTTGTAATTTTTAAGGTGAGTCCTATAATTCAAGAAACTAATCTCCTAGAAATTTCAAGCTCAAATTCTTTTGTTTCCATTTTCAAATAAATCATTCAAGAGGAGCATGAATAGTGTTCTTCAAGATCTAACTTTGTTTTCTTGATTTCTTTTGATTGATCTAGCAAGCTTAAGCACTCCTAAGGACCATAAAAGGCTTAGTAAGGCTATATCACTCTCTAAGGAAGGTATAACCTCTTGAAACCCTAACCCTTGTTTGAGATTTAAGCATGTTTATGATAAATATAGCATAGTTAGACAACTTTTGTTTCCTGTATAACTATATGTATAATTAATGTAATCAACGGCAAAACTTTTAAACTTATGATGTTATCCTTTTGGCTTGTAATAACTTTTATTCGTAAACCCCTTTATGTAAGACTTATTTCAATTTCATCTCTGGGACTATAACTGTGTGTGTGGGGGTGGATATTATTGTGAGGTCACAGCATGCTACTTATTGATTTTGGACTCAAGTCAAGTATTATGTATGAGTTATGAGACCGTAACGACCTGATCCCTGACCCCGGATCTATGGTATCAGAGCGAAAGTTATATATCCCAAGAGATGATGCGACGTTATATAATAATAAATTCACTAATATAATAAGAACCCTTGCCAGGTTCACCTAAAACCCTTACGGGAACTTTTTCAGTATCAGGATAGTAACATAGTTCATCTTGTGTAGGCGAGCGACATGTCTGCCCAGGAGGCAGCTGTGAGATAGCATGATGAGGACATGTTCCGGACTAGGGACCCGTATTATGAGCACTTGCCTGATGAGGATACTGAGCCTGAGGAGGAGGACCCTGAGGAGGTCCGGGTTGATGCTGATACTGATGTTATTGAGTCTGAGGAGGAGGACCCTGAGGAGGTCCAGGTTGATGCTGATACTGATGTTGTTGAGACTAAGGGGGAGGAGGACCCAGAGGGGGTCCAGACAGGGCAGGACGCTGAGTTAGTTGTTGAGGATGAAGATTTTTGGGTTGTATCTGAGATTAGGACCATGGAGGAGGACACTGGTATGACCACTGAGCAGGTCATGTCTGCTGTTGTTAGACAGGCGATAGATGAGGATGAGCCAATAGATGATGCTGTAGGGAGTTCTGGACTACTAGTGCCACCCCTCTCTGTTGTGAGAGCCCCTACCCTACCACCACTACCTGTGAGCCCATTTTCCGATGAGTTTGAGGAGCCTACCCCAGAGCCCCAGCAGACAGAGACTGCAGCCCCGGCAGAGCCATCCACCCCAGCTCATGTCCCGATAGGGGGAGTTCCAGTATGTGTTCACAACTTGATTATGAATGGGCTGTATAGAGAGTTGTCAGTGGTGGATGCCAGATTTGCAGAGTCTAGGAGGGAGATAGCAGCGGAGAGAGCCACCCGGATGAGGTTACAGGGCCGGAGGACTATCAATGATAGGGTTGGGTATAGGGCTGTCACCCGCATCGAGCTGAGGGCTCGGGTGAGGGTGCGATAGTTGCCTACTGATGGGCATGGTATGGTAGCCAGAGCAGATGCCGAGGAGATTTTCCGCATCGCCATGGGGAGGGTTCGGATGATGTTTCGTCATGGCGGCTGACTTCAGATGTAGTGATGCAGTAGTCTAGTTGTCTAGTCATGTACGGACGTAGTAGTGCCGGCTTTTGTAGGGATGGTTTCATTGTACTTATTTTCCCTTTTTGCAGACTAGACAGATAGACAGCATATTTCACTTTTGACTTGTTGTTTTTAGGATGGTTGTACTTTAAACTATCGTTGTAACTCAGATGTTGTACCTTTTCGGTACCTGGTATATATTTGTTTCCCTTTCAGTTATTTCAATTTTGTTGGGATGCGATCACGAGCTTATTAGCATATGTACTGCTTTCGATTAAGTTGCCATGAGATATAAAACTGTGGGATCCTAAATCCAATCATGTAACGAATTATGCAAGGAAAAAAATCCTTTAAAATAGGTAAATGAACCTAATGTATAATTGTCCAAATTTTCAGTAAAATGCCTCCAAGACGAATGGGCACTAGGGCTAACCCCCGTGAATCTACTGACCAAGAGAGTCACAGCCAGCATGAGGAAAACCATGAATATATTGAAGAACAAGATCAGGACTATAATGAGCAAGAAGATTCCCAGTATGGAGCAGAGGATGAACCCATGTACTCTGAAGACTTTGAGGGGGAAATAGAGGGTGGAGAAACTGAAGTGGAGCAGGAAGGGGAAAACCAGGGCAGAGACCCCATGGGCCAGTTTATGGATCTGCTTAGGCAGAATTTGAACCAATACCCTCAACCACCACCAGGAAACAACACTTCAGTGGCAAATTCCTTTAGGGCCTTTAAGTCCCTTAAGCCCCCAGAGTTCCACGGATCGGCCGATCCCGTTGAGGCGAGGGCCTGGATCAAGGAAATGGAAAAATCTTTCGAAATTTTGAGTATCAATGAGGCTCAGAAGACTGTTTTTGCTACTTACCTACTAAAGGAAGAGGCCAATTATTGGTGGGAGGCTAAAAAGAACATGGAGACTGATGCTATCGTAACCTGGGAGAGGTTTAAACAATTATTCCTGGAAAAATACTTCCCGAAGTTCATGAAAACTCAGATGGAACTTAAGTTTTTGGAACTGAAACAGAACAATATGTCAGTGGCTGACTATGAGGCCAAGTTTACTGAGCTGTCGAGGTTTGTGCCGGAATTTGTGGATACCGAAGAAAAGAGAGATAACAGGTTCAACAAGGGTTAAAACAGTGGATCCAGAATAGAGTGGCGGTTTTAGAAATTACGGATTATTCCACCTTGGTGCAAAAGGCAACCATTGTGGAAGCTGGAAGTGATCAGATGCATAGAGAAAGAGAAAAATGGGGAATAAAGAGAAAGTATGCCAGCATGGGCGGAGGGTCCACTGGAGGAAAACCCCCAACCAAGTTTAACAGAGGAACCATTTCCCTACCTGGGAGAAGAGAAGGGTTTAAGCCATCTGGGAGTGCAACGGTGAGCCAGGGCGGCCAGCAATCAGGAATGTCCAGTTCCCATCAGTCTAGACCCCCTTACCATTATGTGCTACCTGTGGGAAGAGGCATTACGGTGTGTGCATCCTGAAGCAGATAAACTGCTATAAGTGTGGGCGTGCTGGGCACTATGCTACCTCTTGCACCACGGTCATCCTTAAAAGCACCACTTGTTTCTAGTACGGACAGCTAGGGCATATGAGGAAGGACTGCCCAAGAAACAAACTAGAAGCATCAGGGGCAAGCATGGCTGCCTCAAATAGGCCACCAACTGCTAGGACCTTTAATATGTCAGTACAAGATGCCGTGAGAGACACGTATGTGATAGCAGGTACATTTTCTCTCAATTCAGTCAGTGCAAATGTCTTATTTGATTCGGGAGCAACTAAGTCTTTTATATCTAGAGATTTTGCGCATATTGAAACTTAAAACCCAGCAACTAAGAGATTCCTTACAAGTAGAGATAGCTAACCAGGAAGTCGTACCGGTTAATCGAATTCACCCCGATTGTAAACTAGAAATAGGAGGACGATCCTTCAATGTCGATTTAATTCCTTTTAAGCTAGGGGAATTTGATGTCATTTTGGGAATGGATTGGTTGTCTCGCAATAATGCGCAGATAGATTGTAAAGGGAAAAAGGTTAAGTTGAAAACCCCAGGGAAGAAAGAAATAGTGTTTAAGGGGATGCGATAGACCCAGAAAATTCTGACCATGGCGCAAACCAAAAGATTGTTACGAAAAGGGAACGAGGCTTATTTAGCTTACGTTATAGACACTTAGAAGGAAGCGCCAAGATTGCAGGACATTCCGGTAGTTAATGAGTTCGAGGACGTGTTCCCACAAGATCTTCCCGGACTACCACCTGATAGGGTAATTGAGTTTGCCATCGAGTTAGCCCCCGGGGATGGCGTCGGTTTCGAAGGCCCCGTACCGATTAGCCCCAGTAGAAATGAAAGAGCTAGCTAAACAGTTACAGGAATTGTTGGGTAAGGGCATGATAAGGCCCAGTGTGTCGCCTTGGGGCGTACCAGTGTTGTTCGTTAAGAAAAAGGACGGGAGCATGAGGTTATGCATCGACTACCGAGAGTTAAACAAGCTAACCATAAAGAATAAGTATCCACTACCCAGGATAGATGATTTGTTTGACCAGCTAAGAGGCGCTGAATACTTCTCTAAGATTGACCTGAGAACGGGATATCACCAACTGAAGATTAAACCTGATGATATCCCGAAGACTGCATTCCGTACTAGATATGGACATTATGAGTTCTTGGTGATGTCGTTTGGATTGACCAACGCCCCAGTAGCTTTCATGGACTTAATGAATAGAGTGTTCAAAGAATATTTGGACAAATTCGTGATAGTCTTCATTGATGATATTCTCATCTACTCAAAGACAGAGGCAGAACATGCTGAAAATTTGAGGATAACTTTAGAAATACTCAGGAAGGAGCAGTTATATGCCAAGTTCTCCAAGTGTGAGTTTTGGAAAAATGAAGTGCAATTCTTAGGGCACGTGATCAATAGAGAAGGAGTGTTGGTTGACCCCTCCAAGATAGAAGCAGTTTAAAATTGGGAACGACCAACTACTCCAACCGAGGTAAGGAGTTTCATCGGACTAGCCGGATATTACAGAAGATTTGTCCAAGATTTTGCGAAGATCGCAGCTCCGTTAACTCGACTTACCCGTAAAACTGAGAAATTTGAATGGACTGAAAAATGCGAGAAGAGTTTCCAAGAACTAAAGAAGAGGTTGGTGACGGCCCCAGTGTTGGCGTTACCTGATGGAAAAGGAGATTTCATGATTTACAGTGATGCTTCACATAAAGGATTGGGATGCGTGCTTATGCAGCACGGCAAGGTAATAGCATATGCGTCTAGGCAATTGAAGGATTATGAGGTCAGATATCCCACGCATGATCTAGAGCTAGCAGCCATAGTCTTCACTTTAAAGATTTGGAGACACTACTTGTATGGGGAAAAGTGCGAGATTTACACTGACCATAAGAGCCTCAAGTACATTTTCACTCAAAAAGAGCTTAACATGCGCCAGAGGAGATGGTTAGAGTTAATCAAGGATTACGATTGTGAAATTCGTTATAACCCGGGCAAAGCCAATGTGGTGGCTGATGCCCTTAGTAGGAAAGAGAAGCTCAAGATGATAACTTCAGAGGAAGAGTTAGTGAAAGATTTTTAGAAGTTGGAAATTGAGATTAAGTTACCCGAAGAGGGCCAAGAAAAGTTGATGGAAATTAGAATTCAACCTCCATTGTTAGAAAAGATTAGACTGTGTCAAGAACGGATAATGGAGGAAGAAGAGAACTCCACGGAAGAGATACTGACCGGGGAAGAAATTAAGTGTGAAAGAGACAAGGAAGGGATCATGAGGTACACATACAGGATATGGATCCCAAACGTTCAGGAACTCAAGGATGAGATTTTAAACGAGGCACACAACTCAAGATACTCGGTGCACCCCGGTAGCACCAAAATGTATAGGGATTTGAAGGAGTATTACTGGTGGCCCAATATGAAAAAGGACGTAGCAGGGTGGGTAAGCAGATGCTTGACCTGCCAGCGAGTGAAAGCAGAGCACCAGAAGCCCAGCGCACTTCTACACCCCTTGGAGATTCCAGAATGGAAATGGGAACACATAGCCATGGATTTTGTAGTAGTTTTACCAAGGACCAAGGCTAATCATGACGCCATATGGGTAATTGCAGATCGACTGACGAAGTCAGCTCACTTTCTCCCGATCAATGAAAGGTACACGGTCGACAGACTAGTGGATATCTACGTAAAAGAGATAGTGGCGCGACATGGAGTCCCAGTTGCAATAGTATCCGATCGAGATCCTAGATTTAACTTCAGGTTTTGGAGAAGTTTTCAAGAATGTGTAGGGACCCGGCTGAACATGAGCACAGCCTACCACCCCCAGACAAATGGGCAAAGTGAAGGACCATCCAAACGCTAGAGGATATGTTGAGAGTCTGTGCTACACACTTCAAAGGAAATTGGGATGATCACTTGCCATTGAATGAATTTTCCTACAATAACAGTTTCCATTCAAGTATAGGAATGCCACCTTATGAGGCCCTTTATGGAAGGAAATGTCGATCTCCCTTGTGTTGGGATGAAGTTGGAGAGCGAAAGATGCTCGGGCCCGAAGTGGTACAACGAACTAAAGATGCAGTAGATCTAATCAGAGGACGGTTGGTAGCAGCCCAGGATCGACAAAAGAAATATGCCGACTTAGCTCGGAAAGGCAAAGAATACGAAGTAGGAGACCTAGTGTTCTTAAAAGTGTCACCTTGGAAAGGTTTAATGAGATTTGGAAAGAAAGGAAAGCTGAGTCCCAGATACATTGGACCATTTGAGGTCTTGAGACGGATTGGGGAACTACCTTACGAGCTGGCATTGCCCCCGAATCTACAGCAGGTGCACAATGTGTTCCATGTTTTGATGCTGAGGAAGTATAATCCGGATGCCAAGCACATTGCAGAGTATGAGCAAGTGGACATGCAACCAGACTTGACCTACGTAGAGCAACCTGTGGAAATCATAGACAGGAAGGAACAAGTGCTCCGAAACAAGGTCATTCATCTAGTCAAAGTTTTGTGGCAGAACCACAATGTAGAAGAATCAACCTGGGAGCTTGAAAGCACAATGCAAGAGAAGTACCCCCGTTTGTTTTCAAACTGATTCCGGGACGAAATCCTTTTAAGGAGGGGAGACTGTAAGAACCCAGATTTTGGGTAGAATTAAAACTTTTATTTATTTAATGATGTAAGAATGAATAGTGGTTACGGCTACGATGTAATAGTTGATATTCTGAAAGAATGAATGGAATTCGACTTTATTATTTATATGTCTTGAAGAATGCTAATGGTTGACAACTTAGGTAAGAATAATCTATCTCCTAGGGGAATAAGATATGGCAATTCCAAGCGGGAGAATATTCTCATTTCATCCAGATCGATAACGATTAATCCAGTGGTTCCGTAAAAAGGTTAAGGAACGATCGAAAGAGAATACGGACAATTGTACAACCCTAAGAGAATAAGTAAAGAATAAAGAATGAATAGTTTTTTTGGTGGAAGTAAGAATAATATGATACGACACTATATAGAAGTATTCGGAACGGATTTCCGAGTTCGTATTAGTGATCCAGGGGGGAAATAAGTGTATGTAAAAGTTGTCGGATTCTGAAAAACCGCACTTTTATTTTCTCCGAGAGTTCCCTGGACACTGATAGCCTTAAGGATTTAACGAAGGGATTTAAGGAATATAAATTGGAAAGTTAGAAAGAAAGATGGAGAATGATAGTATTAATATTAAGAAGATTCCCGGTAAACCCTAATTAGAAATCCGTGAAATATTCCTACGAACGATCAATCGAAACGGGCAATAACCGGACACAGAATCAAGCAGAGGAAGCAAGATACATGCATGTGCAAGTGATAAATATCTAGTAAATAGCAAGGAACTAGATCAATTGGAATGCAACTAGTACTTAGAAATCAAAACACTTGGTTTGCTTAATCTCTCATCCAACCACAATCTATCAACACTTGTCCCTTGAAATTACCTCATGCATGACATACTAGCTTTAATAAAGCAACTTTATGAGATAATATCTCAATAATTCAAGATGAGAACAAGAGATTAGCCAAGCAAAAACATAAAACAACTCCACCATTCTCTTCTTACATCCATTCGGCCTTTGGCTAATTCAAAAACCAAAATCCAACTTCCAACCATCAATTGATCTTGTAATTTTTAAGGTGAGTCCTATAATTCAAGAAACTAATCTCCTAGAAATTTCAAGCCCAAATTCCTTTGTTTCCATTTTCAAATAAATCATTCAAGAGGAGCATGAATAGTGTTCTTCAAGATCTAACTTTGTTTTCTTGATTTCTTTTGATTGATCTAGCAAGCTTAAGCACTCCTAAGGACCATACAAGGCTTAGTAAGGCTATATCACTCTCTAAGGAAGGTATAACCTCTTGAAACCCTAACCCTTGTTTGAGATTTAAGCATGTTTATGATAGATATAGCATAGTTAGACAGCTTTTGTTTCCTGTATAACTATATGTATAATTAATGTAATCAACGGCAAAACTTTTAAACTTATGATGTTATCCTTTTGGCTTGTAATAACTTTTATTCGTAAACCCCTTTATGTAACACTTATTTCAATTTCATCTCTGGGACTATAACTGTGTGTGTGTGTGTGTGAGTGGATATTATTGTGGGGTCACAGCATGCTACTTATTGATTTTGGACTCAAGTCAAGTATTATGTATGAGTTATGAGACCGTAACGACCTGATCCCTAACCCTGGATCTGGGGGTGTTACAGATTTGAGATGAGAATTATGTGTATAGGTTGTATGGATGCCCGATGTGGCTTGGTATTGATGTTACGATGTTTAGAAACGTTCGATTTATAGCCGTCGTAATGCCGAAATTTTGTTAACCCTTGAAATTCGTGCATAGAAGTAGGCATAAGTCAATGATCTTGATAAGAATATAACATACCCTTGTAGATCTCGAGTCATAGATCGTTTTGGCGAAAAAATTGAAACAAACAGACTTACGGTTTAGGAATTATGGCCTATTTACTAAAAGTAGTTTGAAACCGTAAATGCGAGTTCGTAATTGAAATTGAAACCCCTTAACGAAGTTAATTCTGTGGCGAATCTTGGTAATTAAATACTAGGGGTCATAAGAAAGGTGTGAGAGAAAACTACATGTCAAACGGATCGTTTTCCGATTATTTGAGGGATGTTATTTACGAACATTATTTAAATTTCCATAAGTATTTAGTACTTGGAAATTATTCGAGGAACGTTGTAAGAACCCAAAATTTCGGTAGAATTAAAACTTTTCCTATTATGATGAAGTGCATCAATGAATAGTGATTTGGTGGACGAATAGTGATTTTGAGGATTAAGAAAATTTTTCATGCCCCCTATGTACGAGACGTAGTGTGGATATTCCGAAGGTATACTAGTAATCTACGGAGTAAATAAGTGTATGTAAATGCGATCGGAATTCAGAAATTCCAAATTCTATTTTCGTGTATTATTTGACCGATCAGTGAATTATATATCAGTAATATCAAGAAATGAGATATTTAATTTGAGGAGTTAATATTTTGGAATTTTATTATAAGTGATTTGAGAATTTGGAACGAAAACCACTGAGGAAGTGAAACAAACGTTCTAGAAACCGCTGAGACTTTATAACGAGATTAAGCGATCAAGCGAGCGAATCATGAATTGAGAATAGTAAATATTATAAGTCCAAGGAAGGATATATTATGAGAGGAAAATGGAATTGAGAATAAAATCCTAGAGTTAAAGGAAATGAGAACAATTGAGAAACCGCGAGAATTTTTTTCTGAGATAAAGAGAAAATACAAAGAAAATTGGACACAACGATTGTTTGAGGTATTGGGCCACACTATTACAATGAAGTGCAACATATAAGTTGTAACATATTGATTTAGTAAATATATAAGAAGGGAAGCCCCTTGGTGCAAATAAGAAAAGGAATGAAGGACTTGGAAACAATATGTTTAAAGCAAGGGACTTGGTTGCAATTATGGATGGATAAAGGTAATCCAAATGAACCAATGAGGAGATGACACCACATGGCAAGAAGATAAGATGCATCCAAGTGAAAATATCAAGCATTATTGATCACTTTATCACTTTAATCAAACAAAACAAACACCAAATACTCCATTCTGCCCAGCAGGAAAGGAGCTCACTAAAACGGGCCTAGAGACTTCATTACTCAATGAAAGTTTTTGTTCTTTATATGGTTAGAAAGCTGTGAAGATGCTCTACAACTTTCATTCAGGAGCCTGGACCAGGAAACGAGTGCAAGGGCTTCGTTTTGGCTGATCTTTGGGGCGTGTTTTTCCAGTCAGGAAACCCACTTCCATGTTCTTGATTTCTTTGGTGAGATTGAAGATGGTGAGCATAGAGTAAGGGTTCCCCAAGGTTAACCAAGCTTGTTTGAGATTGTAATAACATCAAGAAGGTATAAAACTCTAACCCCTCTTGGCCATGAATTATTTATGGTGTTTAATGTTAGATCCATGGATGTTAGTGTGAATCTTGGACATATAAGTTATGGATGTTGTAGATCTTGAGTTTAAGTGTTGTGGTTGTGATTTTTAAGCTTGTGGTTAGTGTATGTATCTCCATGTATGTTATAAAGTATGATCTTGGTGATTTAGATGTTGGTTGTGATGTGGATGTAAGATTCTTGGTTGGTTTAGTGATATAAGCATGCTGAGATTTTTCCAGGAACTTGAACTGTCTTGTAAGAGGGTTTTGAACCCCCAAATCTTGTCCCCTGAGGTCCTAATATATATTGTTGGAAAGGTATTTGAATGTAGTTTCCAGAAATATAAGGTTCATGACTAGGTGATCTATAGATTTTCAGTTATGGCCTGAGAAGTGAAATGTGTTTCTGGATTCCGGGCTGCACTAAATGGTTCCCTTGTGAACCTTGTTTAAACCCCTAAAAATTTATGTAGGATCATGGAAAAATTAGAGAAGCTAGCAAATGCAGTGGTGAAGGCTACCCAAAAAGAATTGGATTAAAATATGTATTTTTCAATGTTATAAAAATGCTAGAGTAAAATTCGCGCAAAGGAAAAAGTCGTAAGTGGAGTGTAATTTTTGGGGTAATGGATATGATTCGGATATGGTAACCAAATTAAGTCGAATAAGTGACGAGCGTAATAGAGTGATGACATGAACCTATAGTGGGGCTAGAGAGTCATAAGACGAAGTCATTAAGTTAATTTTGTACCCCCTAAAACCCCGCAATTAAAGAGATATTATTAAGGTACTAACGATCGGCTATTGATTATGTATAGATCGTTCCACTCCGCAAGCTCGACCACCCCAACCTCACCAAGGCAAGTTTACTTTTCAAAACTTACATATACAAGTACTTTTCCTATTGTGTTGTAGTTTTCAATCATATCAAATGTTATGTTTATCGAAGTATTGATGAAATTGAGATGTATAAGTACATATATGTTGTACCCCTTGAACTTAGATTGAAATGTTTTCTTCGGACAACGACTCTAGCAATAGAGGTCGTAGCGGTTCGTATATACTATTGACCGGGGAGCGGTATATTATTATATCGTAACTAGATTGCGAAAACCCGAAGGGTCATTCGGGGAGTATCGTATACTCAAGTAATTATTTTTATACCTTCGTAAATACTCAAAATACCTATCTTGGATTAAAAGCTTATTTTATTAAATAATTATTTTATTAATTATTAATATTAAATCTTAAAATATTATTTATTAATTATTGTTCATTATTTTAAAGACAAAGTTAATCCAAGATACCTTTAATACTTTCAAACTCGAACTCTATCGAACTCAAAACATTTTTGAAAACCCCCGGTCAGGTTTGCTTCTTGTATGATTTCAAGAATCATCGGTCGACTGATGTCGGACCTCAATTACTCTGTTTTCAATCAAAATCAAGCTTTCAAAAGAAAAAGAAAAAGGGACTCTGGCAGGTGTGGGAACCGTTGACGAACGATTCCCGGGATGTGTAAGCGGCCGTGAGCCAGGCGGTCCATCAATTATTATTCCGGCCCAGGTGTTGCCGAAGGATGATTACGGATGTAGTTTTCATCGAGGGTGATTACGGATGTAGTTTTCACCCGGGGATAGTTACGGATGTAGTTTCTATCCTTCTACCGGTAGAGAAGACCCGCGAATTATTGGACTTGGATGTGGCGACTGATCATCGTCAATCCCTGTCAGGTTTTTATGTTTTCTTCCAGTCCCATCCTCCACTTTGGAAAAATACTCAAACACTGCTTCTTGGGCCTAAGTGCCAAGTTGCCTATAGTGTGGTTTTTGATAAGAAAAATATTGACATCGTGCAGTATCTAGAACTGCAAGATTTTCTATAAAGATTGGCACGTGTTAGTGCACTCTTGCAATTGTTTCAAAGAATGAAATGTTTTTGTATGGGAAACCTTCTAAGCTAATGGAAGGAAAGAGGTTTGCAATGATGTATTCCCTGTACAGTATGTTAATCGTAGAGTGTTTTGCCGAAAATGATATACTCATATGTATATATTTTCAAACTTGAGATATATTGAAATGGGAACCTTATAAAGGGTTCATATGTTATTCTTAAAGCTCCTTAGTGAGTATAGATGTTTTATTCAAACTCGGACATATACATTGTCCAATTATGTTTTGAAATCTGAGATATATACCCATATAGTTGGGAATGTTTTCGAAATAAACCACATTATTATTTTACAAAATGGTGAACTTGCTGAGCATTATGTAGCTCATTCTTGCTTTATAAAAACTTTTCAGCAAGAGAAGAATTTGGCCGATTAACTCCGCACCAGCAGAAGAGGAGTAGAAGAATTACCCCGGAGATGATTTAATTCCTGATAAATACTACAGAGTAAGTCTGATAGGTTTTCAACTGTAATAGTAAGACTTGTCTTCAAGTATAGCTGTATAAGTGGAAGTGCGTAAGACTCTGGATTGTACAGATGAATTGTAATATTTAGTGTTACTTTTGATTATCGTTTCTGAGGCTCTAACTTGTTTGTGCGTAAGATTGAGGTCTGGACGTATGTATTGTTGAGTTGTAAAGTTAATACAGGTATGATATGGTTGGATGATGATGTGACGACCTGAATCTTTGACCTCAGATTTGGGGGCGTCACAGAAATGGTATCAGAGCGATAAGTTACAGTACTCAGAAACGAGAGTGTTGGGAGTTAAGTCTAAGTAGGAGAATGACATAAGAGATCGTAGTAAACTTATGATTGGACTACCGGAAGAGGTACCGGTAAGTAGAATGGACTGGAGTGTTACTGAAGGTATTATACTAGGGTCGATAGAATCCCTAGAGACCTTCAGAATGATGAACAGAGGTTTGAGAGTCGTACATGACCTATCATAGGTAATGATATAGGAAGCAGAGCGAAATCTCGAGAGCAGCTGAGGTAGAGGCGATATTGCCAATATGATCGGATGACTAGGCTGGCATAAATTTTGTGGCCCATAGTCCTCCACACTTTAGGTGGCGGCATTTTAATAATCAAGAAATTTAGACTTCCCTACATATTTAAGGGTACTTAGTACTTGGGATAATGAAAGTCTTTTACTTTGGCTATAAGATCTAATTTTCGATAAGTAACGGGTTTACCTGAAAGTTGGTCACTATGGATTTCATTACCCTTGATGGCAAATTTTACATGTGTTATACGAGAATGTTATCATAAGACGAGCGTGCTAGATAATTCCACGCATGATTCGGACGCTAGAGCATGGTAGTTCAACTTAGAGAACAAACAAGTGGGATTAACTAAGGGACTCAAGAGAAGTTGAATATAGTTGCAACGAGCGATTCAGTGATCTCGGAGTCTACCAAAAGAAAAGACCAGTGGTTCTAGAGTAGGATCCTCTGATTGAGATGTTATCAGGGACTACGTATATATGTATTGTAGACCTCAATAATTTTTTTTTTGTATATGTTCACATACACACACCCGCCACTGAACCTATGGACTGCACTGAGATCCCTGAGAGATCTCTTTGATCTGTTCCCAGGGGGAACTGGCCACTTGTGATTCATGTCGGAAGGCATGAAGTAGGACCCTATGGACTTAGCAGGTGTCCCCGGAATGATGTGAAGCTTGGTCTTCAAGATAAAGCACGGAAATGACAGATATATTTGTGAAACCCTAACTCGATAAATGACTTTAAGATGATGATTGAGAGATGCACTAGTTGGTGTCTTGTATTACGAAGAAGAAGAGATGGAGTTACCCTCATAATGGTGATAATGGAATGCATGAATGATTATTAACTTATTTTGGTAACTACCGGCTGGTGCACTACTTCATTTCAAACTATTCACTAACCATGTTACCTCGATTAGTTTATATCAGGTAACCCTCCTAGCTTTCTACTTCAAACTTATGGAATAACAACCAGTGATATACTTTCTCTAAACCGGGACTCATCCAAAGCATCTTAATTGATCCCCGAGCATTCTATTTGAAGTTTATAATTATTTCTACTCAGGACTATTTACACTCTCTTTCAATTATCCAAGGAATGTTCAACAAATATTTCCTTAATTAATCGACGAATACTACTTAACGAATATCGATATTTGATTGCTTCTTTCATACTTGCACTCTTCAGTTGAGCTCATAAATATTCAAGAAATTACTGAGGACATGGATGATCTAATGTCCAGACATCCCTCATGAATACTTTTCTTCTATTCAAGATGAGATTGTACATCGTACATTGAAATCATAGTAAGGATATCATTTTGATATTGGTATTCCGAATTTAATTCTATTATCGGATCTGATAAAGCATGTGTACGGAGGCACCCTTGGGTGGACCATTTCACTGATAAGTAATATTTGATGAGAGGTTATCGATTGTTCCGATACCTAGAACATTTTGTTCAGATTTTATAGTTTTCTTTTTCAAACTTAATAACTTCTTATTTTCATTCGTTGTCCGAGAAGCCTAAAGTTTCTTCAGTGGCTACGATGTTGAAATTCCGTTCTATCATGAATGACTAGTTGATTGTTCTAACTACTCAAAATTGTAATGTTGTGAAGAACACCTAGCTAATTGTCCTAGCTGGTGGTGATGTCTCAAACAGGTGGACTAGCAAATTTTGTCTAGCTAGTTGCTAGTGTTTCTTGAAAAGGACTAGTTATTGTTTCACTAGTCCAACTCCCAATTTAATTTATTCAGCAAATTTTGCCATGCATTTTTCCTACGGTAAAGCATGATGATGAAATTTCGATGAATAACTTGATTGAGACCTAATGAGGTCGCCCACTCAACTCGAATTCTACCCATCTTCGCATCAGACTCTATATCACTTGAATATTTTATTCTTTCATTCACACAATGAGAATTCATTTGAAACCACTGATTACTTGAATGAGAAACTACTTCATTCTTTAATTGTCATGGAGTAGAATTGCTTTCTATTGGCTGACCTTCATCAAATGCGACTTTAGAATTCCTCTTATTATTCAGGAGGAAAAGTATCCACCCGATGTAAGAATTGTATAAAGACCGTCTTTATGACTTTTGTATCCAACAATCATTGCCCTTATGCAACATTCTCTATGGTATCATATTACAGAATTATCAGGACGGGAAGGAATAAACCTTGTTGTATTCCTTCTGTCCATCCTTACATCTCCAAAAATCGAGACTCCTAGTATTTGGAACCATCAACATTCTTGGTATATCCAATGTGGAATTCTTATTGAAATTATCTTTTGGACCTTGTTATTTTGAAACCATTCCTTTCAAAGTGATTACTCTAAGGTGAACGGGAGGTACAATTATGAACCGTTACACCAATATGAGATCAAAAACCAAATGTTGTAATTGTGCAGCCAGAGCGTTATGCCGAGTAATTATTAAAGTAGAAAGAACATGTCGGGGCATACCACAAGACCTTTAATATTAGTGTGGGGAAAGTTATAAGAAATGATGAGGTGGTTGGGAGTACGCTTCTACCAACCGTTGTCAGGATGTTATATTAATGAATTCTGGAGTTACCAAGCCTTTTCCTGATCCAGGAAATGCAAATCGATTGCGATGTAAAACATATCCTTGGAGGAAACTGACATGGAAGTGAGATGGACAAGAAAGGAAGAAATATCGTGGCAAGAATGTGAAGCTTTACTTAGCTTAAAGGGATTGATGCACATAGAGAGACATAAAGTGTAACAGGCCCCTAATAGCAAATGGATGCATGGGTATATGCAAATGATCCTTCGAGATTACCACCTAATCAAGTTTATTGGGAATCGCAATCGCATGCAGGCCTCAGGCTGATTGGCGCCAGTTGTGAAGGAGGACGAGCGTATGACATCTTATATATACCATCGAGAACTGATACCCTTACCGGAAATGGAGGAATTGTTGACTAGTTAAAGTGCGTAGTTTTTTTTCAAAGATAA
The DNA here is from genome assembly GCA_036435485.1 of Saposhnikovia divaricata. Taxonomy (NCBI): domain Eukaryota; kingdom Viridiplantae; phylum Streptophyta; class Magnoliopsida; order Apiales; family Apiaceae; genus Saposhnikovia; species Saposhnikovia divaricata. Next base: position 155,650,374 of record CM071600.1, on the reverse strand, counting down.
GGTTAAAGAGAAGGTTTCACCAACTCAAGATCGACCTCTGTACTGCACCAAAGTCGGCGTTTCCCATTAATATAAACATTATAAATTCTGGTAGTATCATGTGGGTTGACTAGTGAGTCGGAAGCCCTTGTGGGTTAATAAATAAAGTTTTAAGAATGATATGAGAGATTAGTAACAACCTCGTTGTTAGCTATACTTTATAATGGGAAGAGGACTTTGAGAGTCACGATGATGCGTCTTTCAAGAGTTTAAGAGGTATGCCGATGCAGTAGAAAGGGGATGATAGCCTATACTTCTGAACAACATAAAGGTTACGGGATAGGATATACTAATAGTGAGTCTCGGATTAGTCATGATGGCGTTCACGCATAAAACTGAGACGTTAACTTTATGAGAAAAGTGTGAAAGTTTTCCACAAGTGCCATAAGTATATCTTCATATTAGGACTAAACATTAGAAAGAGAAGGTGACGAAAGGGAGCAGGGAGTATAATGGAGAAATTTGTTATTTCCCAGGAAAGGCCAGTGTGGTGGCCGATACCTATAGAAGGGATTATTCGAAATTGGAATTCAGTCAGTATTGACCAAGAAAATAGAGTATATACAATAAAGAATAATGTTAGAGGAAAATGATTAAATTATGGGGAAGGACAAAGATGTACAGAGAATTAAGAGAATGTTTGGCAAACGGATATGAAGAATGGTATTGGAAAACTATTAAGTACGAACGCAACATGTCAAAAACAAAATGATAGAGATCTAGTGGATCAATTCCGCCCGTAGAAAATCTTGAACGTGGACAGAATTATAATGAATTTCATGAGTAGGTCGCCGAAGACCGAGCCAAGAGATGGCCCTAGTTGATTTATAATTGCTGGACCAAGTGATTTACCTACGAGAGACTTTCCATTGAGAAGATTATCGAATATTATACAGAAGAGATGGTGGTGCAATATAAAACTTCTGCAGCGATTACGTCAGATAAAGACTTAAGGTTAAACTTCGAATATTGAAGGTGCTTTCAGGTATATTTAACAAAGAGATTGAGCGTATGTACTAATTTGATCTGTGGTTGACGGACAGGGAAGAAGAATTATCCAGACGATCGAATTTATATTTAGTGTCGTGCCTTAGATTTCACGGGGCAGTCGAGAATAAAAACTTATCCATGAAACGAATGTTGTTATCACGATCGGCACCATACGAACGTAAGGACGTCTCTTGTAAAGCGTACTACGAAAGAAGAAGTTTCGCTTTTCTTGCGTTACGAAGAAGTCAATGAACGAGGGATATAGTAGCTGAACTGGTTCGACGTATACTGAAGACTATACAGTATCCATAGCAAGTGGTAACGACTGACGGAAGGCAACACACGCGTGCTAATTAAGCCAAGGAAAATGAGGAATACCGTGCGTATTGACGTTGTCTCAGATTATAGAACACGACCACAAAGTATTCACGGCCCAACGATATAAGGACTCAACACGGATACTATGAACAAGGTAGAAGAGGAATGTATAAGTAGTGGGATAGAAATTTTCATTCATAGAACAACCGATAAGGAATACAGGTCAAGGAGAGCATGCGTTGAGAAGCAACACTAAAGCGTTGGTAAGATCAAGGTAAGAGAATAAAAGGGTTGAAGTGTCAACCTGAGAGTTGGGAAGGGTAAAGTTGGAATTGTATCCACAACTATTTTCCTTAGGTTCTTAAGATAGAATCCTTTTAAGGAGAGGAGACTGCAATAACCCAAATTTTATGGGTGGATGAGAAATCTTTGCGATCACGAGATGTACGAATTATTAAATGAAGATTTTGAATTCATATTACGTCTTTACTGTGCAGACGAGTGTATGTAAAAGTCATTATTTTTTTACGAAACCCATTATTTCGAATGGTCAAATTCTGTGAGATGTCAAAGGAGTGTGAGGTGGGAGACATCGTGATGCTAAAGGTATCCCCTGGAAAGGATTGATGCGGTTTGTTAAGAAAGAGAAGCTAAGTCTGAGGTTTATTGGACCTTTTGAGATTTTGAGGCGTATTGGGAAGTTAGCCTACGAGTTAGCCTTGCCCCAAGCTTGCAGCAAATTCATAATGTGTTTCATATGTCTATGTTACGACCCTACCACACCGACTATCAGCATGTGATAGAGTACAACCAAGTGGACCTATGACCCGGCTTGACCTATGTGGAGCAACCCGTGGAAATTATGGATAGAGAAGAACAAGTGCTGAGGAACAAGGTTTTCAAACTAATAAGGAATTGTGAGAAAATCAAGATGTGGAAGAATCCACCTGGAAGTTGAAAGATTGAAACAAAGAAGGAGTAACCCCAGTGATTCCTAAACTGATTCCGGGACGGAATCCTTTTAAGGAGGGGAGACTGTAAGAACCCAAAATTTCGGTAGAATTAAAACTTTTCCTATTATGATGAAGTGCATCAATGAATAGTGATTTGGTGGACGAATAGTGATTTTGAGGATTAAGAAAATTTTTCATGCCCCCTATGTACGAGACGTAGTGTGGATATTCCGAAGGTATACTAGTAATCTACGGAGTAAATAAGTGTATGTAAATGCGATCGGAATTCAGAAATTCCAAATTCTATTTTCGTGTAATATTTGACCGATCAGTGAATTATATATCAGTAATATCAAGAAATGAGATATTTAATTTGAGGAATTGAGGAGTTAATATTTTGGAATTTTATTATAAGTGATTTGAGAATTTGGAACGAAAACCACTGAGGAAGTGAAACAAACGTTCTAGAAACCGCTGAGACTTTATAACGAGATTAAGCGATCAAGCGAGCGAATCATGAATTGAGAATAGTAAATATTATAAGTCCAATGAAGGATATATTATGAGAGGAAAATGGAATTGAGAATAAAATCCTAGAGTTAAAGGAAATGAGAACAATTGAGAAACCGCGAGAATTTTTTTCTGAGATAAAGAGAAAATACAAAGAAAATTGGACACAACGATTGTTTGAGGTATTGGGCCACACTATTACAATGAAGTGCAACATATAAGTTGTAACATATTGATTTAGTAAATATACAAGAAGGGAAGCCCCTTGGTGCAAATAAGAAAAGGAAGGAAGGACTTGGAAACAATATGTATAAAGCAAGGGACTTGCTTGCAATTATGGATGGATAAAGGTAATCCAAATGAACCAATGAGGAGATGACACCACATGGCAAGAAGATAAGATGCATCCAAGTGAAAATATCAAGCATTATTGATCACTTTATCACTTTAATCAAACAAAATAAACACCAAATACTCCATTCTGCCCAGCAGGAAAGGAGCTCACTAAAACGGGCCTAGAGACTTCATTACTCAATGAAAGTTTTTGTTCTTTATATGGTTAGAAAGCTGTGAAGATGCTCTACAACTTTCATTCAGGAGCCTCGACCAGGAAACGAGTGCAAGGGCTTCGTTTTGGCTGATCTTTGGGGCGTGTTTTTCCAGTCAGGAAACCCACTTCCATGTTCTTGATTTCTTTGGTGAGATTGAAGATGGTGAGCATAGAGTAAGGCTTCCCCAAGGTTAACCAAGCTTGTTTGAGATTTTAATAACATCAAGAAGGTATAAAACTCTAACCCCTCTTGGCCATGAATTATTTATGGTGTTTAATGTTAGATCCATGGATGTTAGTGTGAATCTTGGACATATAAGTTATGGATGATGTAGATCTTGAGTTTAAGTGTTGTGGTTGTGATTTTTAAGCTTGTGGTTAGTGTATGTATCTCCATGTATGTTATAAAGTATGATCTTGGTGATTTAGATGTTGGTTGTGATGTGGATGTAAGATTCTTGGTTGGTTTAGTGATATAAGCATGCTGAGATTTTTCCAGGAACTTGAACTGTCTTGTAAGAGGGTTTTGAACCCCCAAATCTTGTTCCCTGAGGTCCTAATATATATTGTTGGAAAGGTATTTGAATGTAGTTTCCAGAAATATAAGGTTCATGACTAGGTGATGTATAGATTTTCAGTTATGGCCTGAGAAGTGAAATGTGTTTCTGGATTCCGGGCTGCACTAAATGGTTCCCTTGTGAACCTTGTTTAAACCCCTAAAAATTTATGTAGGATCATGGAAAAATTAGAGAAGCTAGCAAATGCAGTGGTGAAGGCTACCCAAAAAGAATTGGATTAAAATATGTATTTTTCAATGTTATAAAAATGTTAGAGTAAAATTCGCGCAAGGGAAAAAGTCGTAAGTGGAGTGTAATTTTAGGGGTAATGGATATGATTCGGATATGGTAACCAAATTAAGTCGAATATGTGACGAGCGTAATAGAGTGATGACATGAACCTATAGTGGGGCTAGAGAGTCATAAGACGAAGTCATTAAGTTAATTTTGTACCCCCTAAAACCCCGCAATTAAAGAGATATTATTAAGGTACTAACGATCGGCTATTGATTATGTACAGATCGTTCCACTCCGCAAGCTCGACCACCCCAACCTCACCAAGGCAAGTTTACTTTTCAAAACTTACATATACAAGGACTTTTCCTGTTGTGTTGTAGTTTTCAATCATATCAAATGTTATGTTTATCGAAGTATTGATGAAATTGAGATGTATAAGTACATATATGTTGTACCCCTTGAACTTAGATTGAAATGTTTTCTTCGGACAACGACTCTAGCAATAGAGGTCGTAGCGGTCCGTATATACTATTGACCGGGGAGCGGTATATTATTATATCGTAACTAGATTGCGAAAACCCGAAGGGTCATTCGGGGAGTATCGTATACTCAAGTAATTATTTTTATACCTTCGTAAATACTCAAAATACCTATCTTGGATTAAAAGCTTATTTTATTAAATAATTATTTTATTAATTATTAATATTAAATCTTAAAATATTATTTATTAATTATTGTTCATTATTTTAAAGACAAAGTTAATCCAAGATACCTTTAATACTTTCAAACTCGAACTCTATCGAAGTCAAAACATTTTCGAAAACCCCCGGTCAGGTTTGCTTCTTGTATGATTTCAAGAATCATCGGTCGACTGATGTCGGACCTCAATTACTCTGTTTTCAATCAAAATCAAGCTTTCAAAAGAAAAAGAAAAAGGGACTCTGGCAGGTGTGGGAACCGTTGACGAACGATTCCCCGGATGTGTAAGCGGCCGTGAGCCAGGCGGTCCATCAATTATTATTCCGGCCCAGGTGTTGCCGAAGGATGATTACGGATGTAGTTTTCATCGAGGGTGATTACGGATGTAGTTTTCACCCGGGGATAGTTACGGATGTAGTTTCTATCCTTCTACCGGTAGAGAAGACCCGCGAATTATTGGACTTGGATGTGGTGACTGATCATCGTCAATCCCTGTCAGGTTTTTATGTTTTCTTCCAGTCCCATCCTCCACTTTGGAAAAATACTCAAACACTGCTTCTTGGGCCTAAGTGCCAAGTTGCCTATAGTGTGGTTTTTGATAAGAAAAATATTGACATCGTGCAGTATCTAGAACTGCAAGATTTTCTATAAAGATTGGCACGTGTTAGTGCACTCTTGCAATTGTTTCAAAGAATGAAATGTTTTTGTATGGGAAACCTTCTAAGCTAATGGAAGGAAAGAGGTTTGCGATGATGTATTCCCTATACAGTATGTTAATCGTAGAGTGTTTTGCCGAAAATGATATACTCATATGTATATATTTTCAAACTTGAGATATATTGAAATGGGAACCTTATAAAGGGTTCATATGTTATTCTTAAAGCTCCTTAGTGAGTATAGATGTTTTATTCAAACTCGGACATATACATTGTCCAATTATGTTTTGAAATCTGAGATATATACCCATATAGTTGGGAATGTTTTCGAAATAAACCACATTATTATTTTACAAAATGGTGAACTTGCTGAGCATTATGTAGCTCATTCTTGCTTTATAAAAACTTTTCAGCAAGAGAAGAATTTGGCCGATTAACTCCGCACCAGCAGAAGAAGAGTAGAAGAATTACCCCGGAGATGATTTAGTTCCTGATAAATACTACAGAGTAAGTCTGATAGGTTTTCAACTGTAATAGTAAGACTTGTCTTCAAGTATAGCTGTATAAGTGGAAGTGCGTAAGACTCTGGATTGTACAGATGAATTGTAATATTTAGTGTTACTTTTGATTATCGTTTCTGAGGCTCTAACTTGTTTGTGCGTAAGATTGAGGTCTGGACGTATGTATTGTTGAGTTGTAAAGTTAATACAGGTATGATATGGTTGGATGATGATGTGACGACCTGAATCTTTGACCTCAGATTTGGGGTGTCACAAACGTTATTTGAATATTCATTCGAGATTATTTATTTAATGAATAATATTTTAAATTTTCATTTGAGGCTATTGATTTAGATGAATAGTATTTTGGAGTATTCATCTGAAGTTATTTATTTAGTGAATATTATTTGTAATATTCATTCGAGCTTTATTTATTTAAATGAATATTATTTTCGAATATTCATTTGAGTTTAATTGTTTATTTTTGAATATTCATTTGAGCTTATTTACTTAACGAATATTATCTTGGATATTCATTTAAGGTTTCAATTATTTTCTTGGTTATTATTTTGAACATTTATTCGAGGAATTAATTATCTTATAAATGATCTATATATGCTTATTCGAGGGTTAATCATGAGCAATAATTATATTAAGAATACTCTTGAACTATTTCTGGTTTAATAAATATTCTTGGAATATTTATTTAATTCTTTTCAACTAGTTCTAAAATGAGAAATTTCATTCAAAAATTTTCTTGATATCCAAATACTGTGTAAAGTATCTCTGAGTCGTGTTATTATTATTATATCAAGGAAGGTTCTCAAAACTCCATTCTTCATTCGAATCTATCTTCTAAAATATAAGAGAACCTTGCTTGAGAGTTGTTAATTCGTTGACTGCCCGGTCATATACTTGTTAAACTATTCTTTTCACTCGTAACTTGGTTGCTAACCATCAAATTGAGTTTGTTTGTTACTTCCTCATCATTCGAGGGGTAAGATTATTAGAACAAGTCAATATCCATTAACAAGCATCATCTTGGGAAATATTGGTGAATTTTCCTTTCCAACTAGATACGACTACTTTGTGGAGTCTTATCAACAAGTATTATACTTGGGGAAAGGGGGACGAGCTTTACGTTTCAGAGTCATGGATTTATTCGAACTAGGAGTATTTGTGTAAGAGGCTGTGGGACAGTCCATCATTAAAAATCTGTGTAAGAGGCTGTGGGACAGTCCATCAGTAAAACTGGTATAAGAGGCTGTGGGACAGTCCATGCTGGAAATAGGGTCCGAGTGGCGCCGGTCCTCACTATGCCCAACCGTTGGCTAGGGAGATCCGGTGTACGTTCTTCCTTCTACATGTAGAGAAACAAATCTTGAGATGCACAACCTATGACTGATCATCGTAAGGTGGTGTCATCTGGCGCGACAATACTCCCGCATTAGTTCATAATCCAAATCCATTTATTTTCTGCAACATTCTCAATGTTGGAAGGGTTGAAAAGTGTTCAAAACTGGAATTGCAATATTTTTTTTCCTGCAAGTTCCTCTTTTATAATAAATGATAATATCTTGCTTATCTTTTGCTTAGCAGATATTTTCGCAGCATATATATTTTGAGTTACCTTGTAACTTCATCGTTTACATTATGCTGGCACTATCTTCGTAAATGCATGGCATATGGTTACAAAGATATGATGAACTGTTGTATATTATCACTGTCCAGTATATTCTTTTTGGTGGGCTATTGCTCACCCTTGCTTTATTTATCTATATCACAACAACAGCTAGATCTGATGGCCCGCACAAAGCACAATCGGTGCGAGCAAGTGATTGCCGTCAAAGGAATAACCGCTGAGATCATAGCTACCATTGCTGAAGAGGAAGCTATTGGTAGGCTAGTTGGTAGCATTTGAGTATCAAATGTATTTATTATGCTACATATACTAATGGATGGCAAAGAGTATGTAATGGTTAAAATGTAATCTTTTGGGTTGTAAGAACTCAATCTTGCGATTAATAATATTTGTTAGTTACTCTGATTTCATCTCTGGGACTATAGCTGGTTGTGTATGTGTGATGTGATATTATTGCGGGGTAGTAGCATGCTGCTTATGTATTTTGATGCAAGTCAAGTATTATTGATGGAATTGAGACCGTAACGACCCGATCCCTGACCCCGGATCTGGGGGTGTTACAGTGGGAGCTATTATTGGGAGAATACTATCTCGAAACTTTCGCATACCTTCTAGAACTTAAGTATCCATTGATCCCATTGTCTGAGAGAATTGTCAAATGTCTTGCAAATTCTTATTCTCGCTATGAGTTATTGTAAATTAATTCCCGGTTTATATCGTTGCTAAAGCATTTGTTGCGCAGTGACGGTTGAAAATTGAGAATGAATTGAGATCTTCTTACTTATTCAACTCATTGTTGTCAGGCCGGTTTTGGCATCTAAGTATGTTAGTGCTTAGTCGATAAGAGTGAGATTCTGAATAATTAGGAATTTCTTGAGCATTTATTTAATCGATAGTTGATGCATACGTTTAGCGATCGACTATACTTCAATTGATGATAAGCTTTGTAAATTAGATTTACTTACACATAGTCCTATTCTTTCAGAAATATCCTTATTCTTCAGAGGATACCTGATCCAACTTTATATACAAAATTTTGAGACTCTTGAACTCCTTTATTTTCCCCGAATACTTGATCTTCTTTATTCAAACTGAGATGAACAACCTATATATATAGGGGATTCAGGGACATCTTATCTCTGTGATAGAAGTTCGGTGGGATGCCACTGATTGTGTTTGTCATGGAAGTACTAAAGACTGGTCATCTTTATGTACTATGGTGGTTGACCAAGTGACAAATGCAACCTGATAATAGTTCAAAGATCATATTGATCTCTCGGTTAAATTCTTTCACAAAAAGTTTTATCAAACAAAATTCAGTGTATATTCATACTTGATACCTATTTCTTCTATTGATTTCTTTTTCCAGAAACCCTAATGATTTCAGAATTACCAGCGATGAACAGCTGTGAAGATAGATGCGATACCATCTTAAGCGGTTGAAACTGTAATTACGTTGACGAAGAATTGGTTGAGCAAGTTTGAGAAGTTGGTGTTAAGACAGAGATGGCATGTCAACGTAGATTACTTATTGGATGGATAAATTATGTACACAGATTCGATATTATTGAGAATTGAGTAAAGGTTAAGAGAAGGTGATAAAGGCACAGGATTGCAGATTTTGTTAAGGGTTGAAAGAGAATGATGATGGAGATGTTTGGTATTGTGGAGGTAGTAAATGGAATATCATAAGACTTTGAATGTTTTGCAGCCCATTGTTGGGTATAAGATTTTAGAACTGAAGAAGGATAACTTGAATAAAGCAGAGTGAAGCAGGGCGGATTTGTGTGTGAGAATTATCAGAAGGAATTGAAATTTGGAATAAGAAGTAAGGTGATTGTGTTGGAATTAACAACTTATGTAAGCCCAGTATAAAGGATCATGATTATTAAGAGATTGTGCCATATCAGTACTAGTAGACCCTATTATGAGAGTCGTAGAACTGTTTTCTGTAAATTACTAGGGAACTAGGAATTCAATATGACTATGAATGACGTTATCAAGAATTTGAATGTGATGGCAGTGCAAGGAGTTAAGTGTGAGTCAAGATTAGATTGATCAGCTAACTACAAAGTATAAGCAAGTTGGGAGGACAAGAAAGTGAGATTATGGTTCTTAAGAGATGTAAAAATGATATTTTAATGCCGAAAATAGAAAAAGGAGTTGTAACGATCACGCGGACTAAGAGATTATTGTGCCGAGATTATGAAGTTGTTTTGCACAAATGGAGATTCTAGAAAGAAATAGTTAAATCAGAGCAGATTTTTAGAGGTTAATAATTTTCGAATGTATATGTTGAGGGATGACGAGGGTTGTCATCAAACAAAGATGTAGAGTTTGTTATTTATTTCCAAAATAGAATCAGTTTCAAGATGTTCAATATCGGATGACATCAATGGAAATGTTGGAGCTAGCAAATTAAGTAAAAGAATTTGGCAAGAAAATGAGTAGTGAAGCTTAGTGTATCTCAGAAGGTATAAGTACTGTTCATGAGAAGGAAGAAAAGTAGTTTGGAAATATACAGTGATCTCTAAAGATGAAATAGGTGGATAAGTAGTAATGAGGATCTTTTACCAAGGTTGAGTGAGTTGTTTAACCAGTTGAAGGGTGTCGTATGTTTTGCCTAAAGTTGGTCTATGAATAGACTGACAGCATTGAAAGATATAAATCTTAAGATATTATTGAAACAACATTTTGAATCGATATGGAGACGATGAGTTATTAATAATAGTGTATGGTTGGACACTTTGAAGGATGAACCAGAAACTACTGAAGGTTATTGAAAGTGTAACGCCCCCAAATCCGGGGTCAAGGATTTGGTCGTCACACTGAATTCCTCAATGTCAAATCACCTGTTGTCATTTAATAACTGAATTACAACATTTGAGACCCCAACCACCAAGCATCTTTTAGGTTATAGGGCTAGAAACAAGAACTCAAATGCTTACATTCTTCATTACACCCATTTAATTACATCTCCCTATGTCTTAAACATCTTATACTACTAGTGTAACTTCGTTGAGAAGTACACCAGCAACTAGTACTGTTCGATACAAAGTAATATATATATTACACATCATTATACCTATATATTACTTACTCCAGCTATAGACTTTCTGAACCATATTGTCTTCATTAAGGAATACTGCCTGCTCCTCCCGAGCCCTGCAGATAAGCCTCATCCGCCTACCTTCCTCTGAAAGGTTAATATTCGAAAACAAGCAAGTATGAGCAAAAGAATTGCTCAGCAAGTTATTACTAGAATTTAACAATATACATATATATATATATATATATATATATATATATTCCAATATGCCCATGGGGTTTTCAAATCCAAACCATACTTAATATCATTTCTGAACCCTGGAGGAAAGTTCTCCACAATTCCCCCCCTCGGCAACACATGGGCCGGAATAAAATATTGGAAGCTGGACTGCATTGAACTCATCCCAAAGATAGAATCCCCATTATCAAGTTATTATTCCATTTATTCTGAAGATTTCCTTTTCATAATTCCATTTTCCAAATTACCCCTTTTTATCCGTAAAGTACCTTGCATTATTTATGTTCATAAATAATTTTCAAAATTCAGGAAACATGTCCCTTGCAAAGCGATAATCTGAAATCATGTATACATATATACATTTTTCAACAAAACCAATTTTCCAAGAATTTTATAATTTATTAAAGTAAAGATAAAAGAACTCTTGCACTAACCATATCCATCTTAAGTAATAGCGGAAATCAGGGAAAACATGCTCTTATCAGTATGATATTCATAGAACCATCTTTATAGCTAGCAAAACCATTTTTCCATAACCTTGCAATATATATATATATATATATATATATATATATATATATATATATATATTAAAGTAAAGATTTAAGAAATCTTGCCTAGGTAGAATCAAAATATAATATTTTAAACAACTATGAAATTCCTTAAACAACCTTTAAACAGTAGTTAATAACCCTTAGAACACTTAGAATATTTAATAAATATTCAAATAATATTTATTAAATAATAACTATTCAATAATCCCTTTTTAAAAGAATATTCAAATCAATATTCATTTGTTGAAATAAATATTCGAATAATATTACTATTAATATTGAAATATTTAATAACCTCAAAACCCCCAAATGTAACTCTTGGGATATTCCTAATCAACATCAAGACATTACCTTTCCGATAGTCTCCGGACTTTAAGCACTTTATCAGAATAATTACTACTAACCCTCGGTCAATAAGAAATAATTACTACGTATTGAAATCCTTTTTAAATGAATATTATAATTAATATTCATGGAATTGAGTAAACATTCAAATAACATATATCAATATCATTCTAGCTATTTTAGCCGAAAATATCCATTTTATAACCATTGGAATACTTTTAATCCGCATTTGAAAATAAATTATCTCCGATAAAATTCCAGGTTTTCCGATAGTGTTCATAGAACAAATATTAAACAATCCATAATTCTTTTTAAAAGAATATTTAACTTAATATACATTTCATCAAAATAACTAGAAACATTATATTTATTTATACTACTTAAGCCTCAAAATATCCAGAGTATAATATTTGAAGTATTATAATAACAAAATACAAATCAGGGGGTGGAGTCATGAAAATATCGAGGCCCCTTTACAGTATTATAAGTCATGGGGTTTTGACAATTGGCATAAGCAGAATTTAATAACATTAGCAAAGCCAAAAATATACTGGTTTTTGACGAAGAAGCGCAGGGTTGGAAAACTTGCCATTATGGATTTAAATCTAACCCACGCATTTCATATATTTCAAAATACAGATACTCTGAACGATAGAGTATGCATAAATAAACTTGCCTCTGATCTTTAACACCAAACGGAACACCGCGAATAAATCCTTGGCGTTTCGCCCAAGCAGTTCTATGAACTTTACACGATGCCTCGATCCTTCCTTTTTAATACACGTTGCTCCACTTGATCACGCCCTAATGGTACTGTAATTGTTACGAGAACGTGTCAGTCCCACCTCGTATCTCGAGTAGACACCACTCGGAATTACCACTTAATGCACATAACACATTTATGTCCATTTAATAGACTTAACCAATTTAATATATCATCAAAATACGATTAATCCTCGAGACAACAAGTAACCCTCGAAATAATTTAGTTAACATATATTAACATAAACAATTAACATCCACTTCATGCCTTTAGACCACTGAAATTTAATAAATTAAATATATTTAATCGCAGGGGATTTTTAGAAAATTTCGGCATGAGGTATTCGTAAATAGGACTATTCCCCTGTTTTTCAATTCACAATCCAACTATGTAACCACCAAGGAAAATCAAGCTGCCTCAATTTGCAGCAATATAAAAGTAAACAAGTAAGAAAGATACCCGCCCAGACATGCGGCACAAAGCACATAAGGAATTCTGCCTCGACAAGTAGTAAACACATAATAATTTATATTAGCATTAACTACTACTTACGCTACATTAATGATCGTATCACTCATGCATTTTAATGATACACGTGACAATCAATTATTGATGTTCGTAAGCCCTAGGGAACAACCCCTAGCATTAACTATTACTTACGCTATATCAATGATCTTATCACTTGAGCATATTAATTATACTAATGACAATCAATCATTGATATTCGTAAGCCCGAGGATCTAGTCGAAGAGAATTACACAAGTCCTTAAATACTGACATTTAGAACTTATGATCTCTTTACGACTCCTCGCTATTAAACTAAATAACATATAACATTCATAATTAATAAAACCATCAAATACTACGACTCGCTTTATACTATTTAGCACATAAGCATTTACCATTTAGTCAACTCGTATAAATCCCAAAAATAATACCAACATCACTATTAACCACCAATAACCATTAAACCTGAATATTAACGACACCACAAAATGATTTCAACAATTACAACTAGCACTTAACAATTAACAATTAATCATTGCTAAACACGAACATTTAATCGGACTCGCACTTAGTCCTCAACAATTATAAATTACAACTCTACTACTTAACAAGTTTCTAAATTTAAAATCCGGGAATTTAACCATAACAATCATAATCGACATTCATGGCTTCTTCGAATTAAATCATGAAAATTAACACATAATCTCGCAATTAATTAACAATTATAAACTTTTCCGAATTAAACTACGAAAATTAAATCAATCGCATCGCAACCAAATCTAATTTAATTACAACAACTAACACAATTTCTTCTAAAATGAAAATTAAACAATTTACATTGGAAAATAAAATAAAGTAAATAAATAAAATATAAAAAAATTATACCTCTTCCGATTTCCAATTTCCCCAAAAATTCCAAGAGTCAATTCCCCCTTTTTCCCAAAAAAATCAATCTCTCTTCTCTCTCTCTCTCTCTCTCTCTCTCTCTCTCTCTCTCTCTCTCTCTCTCTCTCTCTCTCTCTCTGGTCTCTCCCTTCCTTCTCTTCCTCCTTGCTGCTACGCACACCGCCACACCACCGTGCGTGCCACCACCGGCCACCAACGCGGCGGTGCCGCCGGCCCTTCCTTCGTCCCCACGCAACCTATACACGCACATACATACACACACAAAAATCCGACCCCCACCCCTTGCACACACATATACACACGTATATATATATATATATATATATATATATATACACACAAATTGATTTTAATCAATCACCCCCAATTCAATTTCCCCCAAATTCCCAATTTCTAAAACCCTAGTTTTTCCCCCAATCTCACTTTCTCTCTCCCCGATTATGTTAATCAGCGTGTGTTGTGTGTTTTTATTGGGCTTGGCCCAATCCCCTTACACTACTACCATATAATAATAACCCACTTCTAATTAAACCCGCAAAATATCATTCGGATGAAATTATAATTTGGGTTAGAAATCTTGATCCGTAAAAATAATAATAATTCTAGCATAATTAAATACTAGAATATTTTTGAAGATTTTCTGAGAAAGAAATAGAATTAAATCTCAATTTTCTAAATTGATATGCATTTTACAATATTAATAATTTATAAAAAAAATTCATAAAAAAAATAATAATTGTGATTCATAAATCACAATTTACCAGGTTTTATAAAAATACTACAAACACTAATGTATCAGTAAAACCTCAAATTCTCGATATTATATATTAATCGAGTAATTTTTATAAATCCTCAAATAATTAAAACAACCATTTTCCAAGGATTTTAAAATCTCCAAATTATTCAGTAATTTAAAATAAAATCTTTACTAATTAAATCCACACTTAGAAAAATTAAACCCTTGCCCAAATAAACCATTAACTCGAGATATTTACCCGATCGATAAAATTTTCAAAAGGAACCCGGTTACACTGAACCGAAAAATAATTAGATATTCACTTTTGAAATCCCTTGAACTGGAATAACGAACAATAAAATGAATAAAAAAAAAATTCCTCCTCATTTTAGGAAAAAAATAATTATTATTGAAATAATAATAAAATCATTTCTTGAAAAATCCGGGTTATCATAGAAAGCTTGTATCCAAATAGCCACAACATTAAGTAAGTTTACCAGTGGAAACAAAAAGTGTGAATAAACAAATAGACATGAAGAGAGCTTCTAAGGGTTAAGAAAAGGTAATAACTGCTCTAGTAGTAGTGGAACCAGATGAACAAGGAAACTTTGTGATGTGAAATTCATATAATTACTATTTTTCATAAATTGGAGGAATAGATTTTAAATTATTTTATTTCAGTTTGACGAGTCAAGGTGAAAATATTTTATTACAATTTATTTTAGCCTATTTGGAATTTACAAAAATATTTTGGTTCAGTTTAGCGGATAATTAAATCACAAATAGGAGACGGTATCGTTAGATATGAATAAATGGATCGGGAATGATCGTTTAGGACCCTATATATGTTTAAGGATTGTATTAGACTCCAGGATAATTATCTTTAACTTTTTTGAAAATGTGTGATTTAGTTCATCTTTATCCTTTAAAAGTCGTTTTTAAAATCCCTGGGGCTTCGATTTGAAATCATTTTTCGTCAAATAAATCTCAAAATATTCGAAACTCGTATTTTATTCGTTTTACGAGTCTTAAAAATCTTCAGTAATCAATTCGTTATTTTTCATCAAAATATTTTCATTCGTATCGGACCCGAAATTGCTTTAATTGGTACTTTCCGGACCGATTAAAAGTTAATTAGGGTTCCGAGCAATTCGGAAACAAAAATAATACATATATTATTTTGACCAATCCAAATCTTATCCTTCCCAACCAATCAGATTTCTACAAGCTGCCCAATCAAAAAATCAAGAAAAGGAATTATCAAAAAAATCAAAATCTGTTTTCAAAAATGATATAAATTTACCTTTTCATTTTAAAAGGTAAATCTTTTTTTTACTGTTTACTAAAATTGTTTTACTTTAAGTATTCAATTTAAAATCTGAATTTTATTTTCAAAATTCAGAAAATTATTCTACAAAAATCTTATTTTAAATTCAGAATAATTCTGGATTTATTTATTTATGTATTTAATTTTCAAAAAACATTTATATATTTGTTTTAATTCAAGAATAATTAAGAATTAAATACTTTTAATTATGTTAATTAATTTCAAATAATAATTTAATTAATTTAATTATTTGATAAATGTATTCATTTATTGAATAATTTTATTAATTAGTTATTAGTTGATTTTAATTAATATGATTAGGGTTATTTAAATTTTTATTAATCTGTCTTCTGTTTTAAATGCTTTAAAAATAGTGTTTAATTTTTTAAAATGTAGAAAATGATTTGAAAATTTTAGAAAAATTTCTAAATACATAGAAAATGATCTTCCAGTATTCAAAAATATTTGGAGTCGAGTTGTGCTTGAAAACAAAGTCTGTTTGTTGTTTTAAAAATGTATTTGTGGCTCAAGAAATCCAGAAAATGCTGTAAAAATGTTTTAAAAATACTTTCAAATATTCTGAGTTGGGTTTTATTCAAAAACCAAGATTGAATATTGCTTTAAAAAAATTTCTTGGGTTTAGTTAATTACTAAAGTGAGATATTAGAGCTATTTTTTGAAAGTTACCTGCTTGTGTGCTATGTGAACTATGTGGAATAAATGCTAGTGAGTCTTAATGCTCTGTTGGTATTTGATGTGATTGTGAAAGGTGTCTAAAATAGAATATGCTAGTCAGATGTATTAATGTACTATAATTATTATAGAGCCGAGTAAAGAGGGATGAAGGAAAATCTAAAGTCGAGTCAGAGGGTTAAAGGAAAGGCTAAAGTAGAGTGAGACGATCAAGTGTTAGACGTGTTTAGCATTGGTTGGCAAACAAGTATCTCCTTTCACTTCTTGTTCAAGTGAAATTTTTCTTTAATTAGATTGATGATGAAATCTACCACCCCAATTAATTCTATTGAACTTGTCGATACTCGTTGTTATTATTGTTTATTCATTTGCACCCCATTATTCCTATCGAACTTGTCGATACCTTTTGAGATGGTTGTTCTTCATTTGTTACCCCATATATCGTGTCGAACTTGTCGACACCTATTGATCTTGAATTCTTCATTGATTCTTGGATTATGAGTCATTGTTCTGGAACGTGAGTTTTCCAGTGGTTTGATTGGCAAAGGTTGTTGATTGTCCCGACACCTCGTGCGTTTGATATAGAATTGGAATGTTTTTAAAATGTGGACAGTAAGGGGTCGGACCAGATTCGTGGTCGAAAGTTAATAAGGCCAATGTGTGTCGTGGATCCATTATAGGACATTGTTGTGTGCGTTTGTCCGGGGTTAGTGCGTGACTGATCAGCAGCCTAACCTTGTTATTTTTTTTAAAGTTATATATAAAAAAATCAAATTCTATTCCATATATTGAGTTTGAATTGCTTTAAAGCCTAATTCATTTGGAACATTTGATGATTATTCTTGTTGACCACAATTTACATCTATTCTTAATATTGATGCATATATTTATGCTTGCTGAGCAATGTTGGCTCACCCTTGCATTGTTGTTTTGTTTCTCCAGTTAATAGAGAAATTGAGTAGACCTTTTGGTTAAAAGAGTATTCATGTTCTTGCTGCGAGAGGTGACGTTCGGGTTGTGGACTTTGGTTGGGTAGTGGTTTGAGCTTGTCAAAGGTTGGTTACTAGTCAGCAGACAGACTAAGTTTGTTATCAATTTGTATAATAATTTTATTCAGAGATTGGATTGTAAAGATGTAATTTAATAGTTTGTTTCATACCATAACCTGTATGCGACCTTGGTTAAAGGGTTTTCTTTTATTATATTATGCTTATATCCAGGTTTGGGTTGTGTTGATTGTGGTTGGTGGCCCCAAATCTGTACCCCGGATTATGGGATGTCACAATTGCTCCTTATCTTTATTCAGTTTTCAATATTATTAAATCTTGTATATATATCGTTAATCCAATAAGCAACCTGACTTAATGCCCAATCCCTATTGTAATATATCATCCTCTCAGACTTGCTCAACCAATTCTCCATTGAGATTTATGTAACCTTGACCACTTAGGATGTCATCCTATCTTCCTTTGCTTCTTTCAATCACTGACAGCGTTAAGAATCATAGGAGTTTCTAGCAAAACGAATTAATAAAATGAGTAGGTATCAACATGTGTGAATATAAGTTGAATCTTGTTTAGAAGGAATTTCCATTAAAGAATTTAACCGAGAGATCAATATGATCACTGAACTTTTATCAGGTTGCATTTGTCAATTAGGTCAACCGCCCTAGTATAAAAAGGTGGCCAGCCTTTAGTACTTTCATGACAAATACAATCAGTGGTGTCCCACTAGACTTCTATCACAAAGATAGGATGTCCCTGAATCCCCTATATATATAGGGTTGTTCATCCCAGTTTGAATAAAGAAAATTAAATATACAGGGAAAAATGAAAAGAGTTCAAGAATCACAAAATTTTCGTATATAAAGGGGGATCGAGTATCCTCTGAAAAATAGGGATATTTCGGAAAGAAAAGGATTGTGTTTAAGTATATCTGATATACAAAATTTCTCAAAAATTGAAGTATAATTGATCATCACACGGATGCATCAACTATTGATTTAAACAAACATTTAAGAAATTCATAATTACTCATAATCTCACTCTTATCGGCTAAGTGCTGATACACTTAGTTGCCAAAACTGGCCTGACAATAATGAGTTGAATAATTAAGAAGATCTCAATTCATTCTCGATTTTTAATCATCATTGTGCAAGAAATGCTTCAGCGACAATATAAACCGTAAATTAGTTACAACAATTCAGATTGATAATAAGAATCGATTCCTTTTTAAAACAATTCTCTTAGACAATGAATTAAATAAGAGCAATGGCTAATATGGAATAGTTACGCCCTTACTCCAAACAAATATCGATATTCATGTTTGCATCATACTTATAGTTCTTCTCGTACTCTCTCTATAAGGTTCGCGATGTAGCTAAAGTCACAGAAGGAATCCTAGAAAGTACACGAGGGTCTTCAGATGACGTCTTCCAAACTTGTAGCTCCGAATTAGTTGCCTCGTCCATAGTCGGTCCTTCGGATGAATCGATCTCCTACTCGCACGATATGTCGAAATACTAAATAAAGTCGCAACTCTCATCTTGAAATCCTAAGACGAACCTTATCTTAAATCGTTCTACCTAACGTCTAACTTAAATACTTACTCATAATTGTCCTAACTTGTTTTAGTGACCATAACCTGCCGCTCTGATACCAACCTGTGACGCCCCCAAATCCGAGGTCAGGATTTGGTGCCACAACCAATACAATTAAGTATAACTTAATTATACAGACGACCCCTCAACAAGGATCGATCTCAGGTTATAGTATGAAACAAGAATCTAAATTATAACAACTATTATAACTACTATACCTTCTTATCTGAAGCGCAGTCCATGCTGACTCTGAAATCTATTCTTTAGAAAACACCTCATCGCTCCCATTCGAATTGTCATTCGTATGTAGTCAATCCTTAACCCTAACTGAAAGGCGAGGGTAAATGAAGCAAGAATGAGCCAACAACGCTCAGCAAGTTATTAATATAGTGAAACAACAATATCTCGATAATTCATTGATGAACAATATCAATGATCAATTTAACTCAAGGGAGTAATTCAATTTTTCATTATAGAATAAAACTTTCTGTTTTCTTCAAATCATAACTTTTCATCAAAACATTCCTTTCTTTAAAACAGTTCTATCATTGAAACATCCTTTTCATAAAACCTTTCAAAAACATGTACATTTAAACTGATTGGAGTTTTTACACGACAACGGACAGTACGGGTGATCAGCCACATAAAGTCCCCATACCGGACACGAAGTCCCTCTGGACATTAATCCTCTCAATAGAATATGCTAAATAAAAAGTGCTGGATCGACATCACCTGGCCTCTTACACCTCTCCAATCTTTCGGAATCCGTAGAAACCATTTGACGGAGTTCCTAAACATCTTATAAAAACATAACTTTGAAAAATAGTAAAGCTTAGAAAAGCTTTTAAATCTACAAAGCATTTAAGTAATCAAATCATATTGATGAGTAATGATAAAAGGGTATGAGTCAGAGTATATGTGATATAGAATTACAAGAATTGGAATTACAAGGTAAAGCATGGGTTTACTAGAACAGCAGATATATATTCAATTGTAGGATATTTAATAAAATCCTATGGAAATGAATCTCAGAAAAACTTTGATAACATTTGAAACCTTTACCTTGAAGTACATTAAACTCACTGATAACAGATCAGCCCAGTCTAAGTATCTTCAAGGCACTTTTATGAAAACAACTTATTTTGAATTGAAATGATAAGATTTCAATGGTGTAATCATCTTCAAAATCTGGGTTGTACAAAGTTGGAAATTGAAGAAATTTGAGTATATGATTTAAAGCTTTAAAGCAGGGTAATAAATCGGTTTATGATGATAAAGGTCTATATAGATGAAATCATTTTTTAAATTGAGTACGGCTAGGTAGGTCGTACTTTTCTAAATCAAGGTTAATTGAAAACCAATATCATTAAGGTATGATTCTTAAAACATGGTTTGATATACTAGAAGAAGTTATTAATCAGTAAATTATAAAACAGGTGTTAAGTTTTAGAAATCGTATTTATAATTTAAAAGTCTGACTGGGTTCACAGGGTATAAGGTGATAGGCATAAAACATGTCTAAGTTTAAATCAAGGAACAAGCTACAGAATCAAAGTTCATTGTTAATCAGAAGAAGGGTAGTCATAGGATGCATAGCCATCAATGTATATCAAAGGATAACTCACAAGATAACTTAATGAAATGGTACAAGTTACTCGCAAATTTGATTTGAAAGAAACATGTTATGAACAACAAAAGCAGATATGCTTCACTTGAATAATAAGTGAGGGATAGAATACTTGCCTCAGTATACGTAGTCTTGATTCCAACATATTGATTCGTTACTCTCTATACGTTAGTCTCTACTTCTTTGTACGTTGATCTCGAATCGACTATACGTCTATCTTTCCTCCATAATTCGTGAATCGATACGCTTGTTAACTCTGATAACATTTCACTTCTAAGATTCCAATTACACACGTACTGGCTCTCACCGGCTTCCTACTGGTACCTATATAAAGGTAAAGTACTACTTCAGTATACTTATACCCTTAATCATCTAACTCTGTTGTACCCAACGAATGCTATAACGTTGTATTACTTAACACATATAACACGTACTGGTTATACCTACCAAATAGTCTAGTATAATCAAATAAGCACTTTAGCACATAATACATAGCATATATTAATCATGCAAATCATCTACGCACTTAGCATATAGTGTCAACTTGATTTACAAGTAGTTTATATTATAATACTATATAATTTAAGAATATAATTCTAACGAAAATCGGGCAGCATCTCCTTTGTAAAGTGAACTAGCCCGTCGGAACATAACCGACCCAAATAGACTCAAATAGCCACTTAAGGCAACAATGGTTCGATACCATCTCAACCATCCATTTTTAACCAACTACAAACTTCACTTTACACATACCACTTATTTTATACTATCCACGTATAGGTCAATATGCTTCTAATTACCACATACAAATTCTAACTAAACAATAAAACTCAGACTTGATCAGTTCAAAGAATAGAAATTTTCAGTATAAAGATGGACTCAAATGAAGAAGTGTAAAACATAAAGGTTGTAGAACGTTTCGAGACCATTCCATAATGGTAAGGCTCAAAATTTTTGAACATATTTTTAATTTAATACCAATTTTCAAAGATGGAGGTTCAGAATTCGGAATCATACTGGCAGGTTTTACAAATCGCAGAAATACTCATACTTCCATATCAAATCTCAGAAAACTTACACAATGAAAGTTGTAGAGAATTCAAAACCCTTTTCAAAAAGTCTGAAATCACTTAATTTGAACATATAAAGAATTTAATATCGAATTTATAAGAATTCAGATCAAGTAAAACTTTCTAACACGCCCAAAACTTCGAAACCTAATAAACACTCACATGCATCAAGAATCATTTACATGCAATCAAAAATTTACCATCATCAACACAATCTAATTAACACTTAATAGTATTAACAATTCAAGTTAACATAATCTTTATACTTAATTATCTAATAATGAAATAAAACTCAAGAACACACATGCAATCACATAAACTAGCAATTTAACACATATTATCAATAATTTAATAGACATCAACAACAATACCACATCAACCCCAGGCCGAAATCAGACCAAACCCGAGATGGGTTTTCAAAAAAAAGGAGCAGGTGGCTGTTTATAGAGCAGGGGCAGAAATGTCATTTACCATACTGAAAAATAGTAAAATCTGTTTTAAATCATTTTAAAATCGAAATAAAATAGAAAATTAGGAGAAAAATACTTTTAAAAATTTGAAATAAAATTTATGAATTTACAAACATCCCCATATTTTTAAAATAATATTTGAGCCAAAAATGAATTTATTATGAATTTTACAAATAAAAGACCTTTAAATGCAATAAACATTTTAAAATCATTTTAAAATACATACACCCACAAATAAATTCCCCCATCACTTTTAAAAACTAATTAATATCATAAAGATGATAATGCAAAAGATTTCATGATTTTAAACGACTCCAATGATTTTATAAAAATCTCGGAAGGTTGAAAATGCATGTTTAAAATAGTTTTAAATGCTCAAAAATACAAATAAAAATATATGAGCACACACGGCACTTTCAAATCATCACATAACCATATAAACATGATTCCACACATACTTTGACTTCAAAAAATATTCATATCACATAGTTTTCATTTAACGACTAAATAAACACTTATAAAAGCGCGAAAAATTCTAGGTCGTTATAGGCAAAGTTGTAGAAGTACATAGTCTTGTAA
Source organism: Saposhnikovia divaricata (assembly GCA_036435485.1). NCBI lineage: Eukaryota > Viridiplantae > Streptophyta > Magnoliopsida > Apiales > Apiaceae > Saposhnikovia > Saposhnikovia divaricata. Next base: position 155,627,261 of record CM071600.1, on the reverse strand, counting down.
AGGATTACTACAAAGTATTTGAGGAGGTAACGGGGAGTTACGCTCCAAGATAATTCTTGTAGTGGGTATTTGCTATTTATTGTGAGGAGGTTACGTGTGTGTATTGCTCCAAGATAAATAAATAGTGGTTTTGGCGTTGTAAAGGCTTCTCCGCCTACTATAAAGGAGTCTCTTTATAGCGGAAGAAATCTCGAGTCCGGGGAGAAACTCGGGGACTGGAGTAGGGGCGTTCGAATCCATTAGGGGTTGCGGGCATCGCGAAGCAGGATAAAATCGACCATGTTATTTTTCTTTCCTTCTTTATTTTTCCGCACTCGATTTACTTGCTTACAAGTAACGAATTTTAAAAAGAGGAAAGAAACTTCAAAAAAAGTCAAGCTCTAAATTTTAAAATGGTGATAAGCTATTCAACCCCCCCTTCTAGCTTATCTAACCCATATACGGGACCTATCACGTGGTTTGCGGGATCACCCTTTCCATCATAGGCCTTAATTTTTGGCATCTTGAACTTTTTAGAAATACGAGCATTCATCACCTCCTCGATAAACGGGGGTGTGGGATCATCCGAATCTCCAAGAGGCATCAGATCTTTGGGGTTTCCCTTGGGGATTTCCACCCTTGTTGTTCTTCTAGTTGGGGCATCAGCTCTTCTTTGCCTTCTTGAAGACCTCTCTAAATCAATGAGGGGAATCCCTCCTGAAGTCGGAGGAGGTCGGTTCTAATTCTGTCTCGCTTGCTCTCTTACCATGTCATCCTTCAATTTTAAGATCTCGGCCTCATGAGCCCTTATCCTCTCAACAGTTGTCAAAGGGGGTCCATCATGGATAATTCGTGTCCTCCTTAGAGGTTCTTTGCTAGCACATCGCCTCCTCTGGGCTTCATCATGATCATCATCCTCAGATGATGGGTCATCAGTATAAGGGCCAGAGTAGTCATCATATTCCTGATCATGGCCCAACTCCCTGTTATAAGGAAGTTCCTGAATCAGCAAGGCATGGCCGCTTGTTCCAACACCTCGAGTAGCAGGAGGGTAGTTGATAAGTGCATATTTTTGCATATTTTTATTACCTATTTATTGCTTGAACTCGTGTTTTAATAATTTATTTTGCTGCATTTCAGGAAATTCGTGAATAAATAAAGAAATGGCAAAATAAAGAAATAAAGAGCAAGGAAGGGAAAAAGAGGAAGAAAAAGGACTTAAATGAAAAAAGGAAAAAGAATTAGGAGCTTGGTGGAAAAGGAATCTTTGAAGACACATGGAAGGTGGAGATCATCCCAACACACTAAATAAGTGTATGGCCAAGATCCACTCTACAAAGCTTAAGGAGGAAGGAAACATTTAGATGGCTAGGATTTCTCCGCCACATTAAAAGGTGTATGGTGGAGATTAACCCAACACACCCCTTAACCCTAATTCTTATCCTATAAATACCCCCTTACCCCACTTGTATTTATGAACTTAGATTTTAGGGTAGATTTTAGGGTAGCTTTAATTTCTTGTTTTTTTATTTCAAATCTTGTAAACACTTTTTATTTTAATGCAAAAATTCCGTTTCCTTTAATTTCTCGTCTTGTTCTTCATTTTTGTTGCATAGCTTTCGTTATTTTCGTAAATCCGTTTAGTGGACAAAGTAGCGAAATGCTAATCACTATGGGTTGAAAATAATGATTTTTATTTTCTTGCTCGTAGTTACAATTTTAGTTTTAATTCGTAATTTTGCCCCTTTAAATTTCCATTTTATTGCGGGCCATTTAATTCCAAATTATCATTTTAGTGTAATCTTCATTTCATTTCGTAGTTAATTTCTTTGTTTTCGTATTTAATTTTAAAAAACCCAAAAAAAAAAGTTTCATCAAATTTCAGTAATAAATTTTCCAGCTTTTACTTTTGTTAATTCGAAGCATTAAGTCTTTAGCCTCCCTCTGTAATTCATTTACTCAGTACATTGCCCTGTTTATTTTTTCAGTTCATCCCCTTCTTCCCTCTATTTCAACATTCACAAACCCAATTTTTTTTTATTTCAGCAAATCAATCCCCTCCCCTTTTCTTCTTCTTCTTCTTCTTCTTCTTCTTCGAGTATCTCTCCCCTGTTTTCTCTCTTTTTTCCCACAAATCCCCCTTCCCCTGTTTAGCTTCCTTCTTTCTCCTCTCCGAGTTTCGTTTAATTAAATCTTTAGAATTTAATTTGGTCTTCTTTTTTGCTTTTGTTTTGAGTTTTATTTTTTGATGTTTTTGCTATTAGTTTTCAGTTTTGGTCTATCGAGTCTGAGTTTTGAGTCGACTGAGTCCTTTGAAATCGTGGTTTTGAGTTGATGTTTTTTGCGAGTTGACTCGTTTCAATGTTTGAGTTGTTCTAATTGCTTGGCTGAGTTTTGAGAGTCTAAGTTCGTTGGCTTGTTCGATTTTCTGAGTTAATTTCGTTCGTGTGTGAGCTGTTCCGAGTTGTCTTAGTGTTTTTTCTGTTTTTGTAAGAAATCTATAATTTCTCAAGGTCCTTTTCTTTTGCGAATTACTGTGTCTGTATGCTGTGTTGAGTCAACCGGGTGATTGAATGGTTTTTGCTCGTTTCTATTTCTGTTTTGCTGGTTGTGGCCGAGTTTGCAGTTGAGTCCGTTTGGTGTGTTTAAATTGATTTGCTGTGTAGCGAGTCTTGTCTGTTTGTGTAGATAGTTTGCTTGTGTAGTGTGTTTAATGTGGTATGATTTCTGCAGTGCTGAGTTTTGGTTTAATAAGTCCAGTTTTTTTGGTTCTGTTTCTTGTTTTCTGTCCGAGTTTTGAGTTTTTTTCACTGAGTTGCAGTTGGGTCCCATTAGCGAGTAGTGTTCACAGGTTTCGTTTAGCGTTTGCAGTGTTTGAATGGTCTATTTTACTGTGTTAATTCTTTTGGTGTCTTTTCTTGGTTCGAGTTGTTTGATTTTGGTTTTGTAATTAGAGTCCAGTACATAATTGTTGCCTGGGTTTTTAATGATTTGGATCATTTTTGGCTAGTTGAATTTATGAACAAATCATGTCAAATTTTTCTTGAAATTTCTTGTAGGTAAATTATTTTTCTGATTAAAAAAAATGGTTTTAGAATAAGATCTAGTTTTAATTCAAATTTAGAATTTCTAGAATAATTTAGTTTTTGTTCTTTCATTTTTAATTAATTAGTTAAAAATAGATTTCCTAGTTAAAATCTGAATTTTTCCAAAAACCAATTGTTCTAATCCGATTAAATTAAATATTAGGTTTGCGAAAATGTTAGTCTCCGTGGATCGATACCTAAAATATTTCAACGACTGAATCGTGCGCTTGCGATTTAAAATTATATTTTAACACATCAAGTTTTCTGGCGCCGCTGTCGGGGACTAATTATTTTTCGCGCCTTAATTTTTAGTTTTTCGGATTAGTACTTTTCTCATTTTTATCTTTTTGTTTTTTTAGAAAGTTGGAATTACGGGAATCTTCTCCCGGAGCTTCGAACAAATTGGAATTCTTGGAAGCGTGCTTCGGTAGCCCGTATTTCTCTCTTTTCGCCTCTTTATTATTTTAGAAAATCAAAAAAAATCAAAAAAAAAATTAAAAAAAATCACAAAAAAATTGAAAATTTAAAATCCAAAAAATTAGTTAGTAAATACATACTTGTTGCATCATGCATTTAATCACTTAGGGCACATTATCTAGATTTTTATTTTCTTATTTTTAATTTTTCGTACCATATAAATTGTGGTGATTGTAGGAGGACCCAAAGGTACGTTAAATTCTTCTTTTCTTTAGATTAGGACACGTAGTGTAAGCATCCATAATTGTTTATTGTTTTAATAAATATCATTGTTTGTTGCATCATTTGTAAATAAATTTTAAGGGCAAAACCTCTCAAAAGATAAGGGAAGGGATTTCATCACTCTTTCCTTAGCCCAAAAACAATAAATCCCTCATTTTGCATACCCTAGCCTTTAATAAAATTAATCAGACGTTTGCCCCTAGGAATTTCGTGCTCAATTAGGAAGGTACCTAAGAAACGAAGTAATCATTAATTATTCGACTCTTTGGTGTCTAGGCAAGCGAAAGCTTACCTGGCCAATTAAGATTTGGTGTCTAGGCTGGTGTTTAGCCTCTTGGCAATGCTTGCACCTACCTGGCCAAATTGGTCCGAATAAATTCTGATTTACCGAGTTTTTGGTGGTCCTTACAATTAGGAGCAAGGTCTAGTTTATTTTATTAAGAAACCATAGATATAGGATTTTTCTTTTGATTTTTCACCCTTTCTTTTTGTGTGTTTAAATTTTTCGCACTTATTTGCTACGTGTTTCCTTTCGTGGTTTATGCAAACTATTTGGATTAAGGATAATTCTTCTAGACTAGTGAGATCATTTGAGATTTCTTCCTCTTCTGCTTCCGAGTCTTTAGATAATTCCGAACCAATAGTAAACATGACCATGTCTCTTAAGGACCGTTGCTATCCCACCCGTTCTGTCCAACCCTCGTGTATCACTCTTCCTCCCGTAAATGGTAATAATTTCGAAATCAAAGCTCAACACATTAGCATGTTACCCAAATTTATCGGGAGTGAAGGTGAGGACCCGTATCTTTTCAACCATGAATTCGGGGAAGTTTGTGCCTTACAAAAACTCCAACAATTAACCAAGGACTCAATTAGGCTTAGACTCATTAATTTTGCGCTTAAAGAAAATGCTAAAAAATGGTTGTATAGCCTACCGGTTAATTCTATTTCCACGTGGGATGGATTTGTGGTAATTTTTCTAAAGAAATATTTTCCAAACCATAAGACTACGAGAATTACAAACGAAATAAATCAATTTCATCAAAAGGAAAATGAGTCTTTTTGGAAATATTTTGATCATTTTAAAAATCTTTTATCACAATGCCCCACACCACGGAATAGAAAAATGGAGACTTTGTAAGATCGTTTACAAGGCCTTAGATAGTCCAACAACCGCTTTGTTAGAGTCTATGTGCCAAGGTAAATTCATGGAGAAAGATGAGGACGAAGGGTGGGCATTCTTCGAGGAATTAGCCGAGAAGACCATGTTGTGGGAGTCTACAAGGGAACCTAATAAGTCCAACGAGTCGTCTAGTTCATCTAGGGGTTTGCATTCGATTGGAAATTCGACTGCAACCGATGCCAAATTAACTACTCTAACTAGAAGACTCGAAGCCCTAGAAACTAGTAACGCCCCCTCTTAAGTGTCTATGTGCTCTAATTATAATCAAGGTTTTCCAAACTTTCCCGGTTGTGATCAAGTCAATGCGGTTTTTCAACCAACCCCTAGAAATGATCCTTTTGCTCCTACTTACAATCCCGGTTGGAAGAATCACCCGAATTTCTCATGGAACCAAGGCCAAAACTACCAATCTCTGCCACCTTCTTTTCAACCTCCTTGTTTTCAAAAGCCCAATCAAAACTCTTACCCAACTCCGAACCAAGGTCCTTTTCCAAACCCCACTCAAAATCACGTTCCTTATCCAAATCAAGCACCCGCCACCCTCCCGGCTTTCATGATTCGGATAAGATAATTAATTCTTTGGAAAAGACTCTTGATGCGCTTTTGAAATCGAGAACTAATTTGGCTCAATATCAAAAAACCATCATGCAAACCATGACTCAAGATAGGCAAATTTTGAATGCTAGTACTCAAGCCATATCTAAGTTAGAGGTTCAAGTGAGTCAATTAGCTAACGTCATGTGTGAGCGAGAGAAGAACAAGTTCCCGAGTTAACCCGAGGTCAACCCTAAATTTCCCCTCAATCAAAGACCTCAGGAAAATGTTAATGCTATAATTTATTAAAGGTCGGGAAACAAAGTTGATAATCAAGTAGGAGTCGAGTCCCCCGACGAAGAAGATGAGTCAAATGTTGAACCAAACCCTAAACTCGATCCTTCAAACCATCTTCTAAATCCCGAGCCTTTCGAGTCATCTAGTCCCACACCTTCACCTCTTGAACCTTCATCTTCAAAATCCATTCCTAAGTCATCAGAATTTTCTTGTAAACCATCGTCACCGAGTGAACCTTCGTCTTTTAACAAATCACCTTCAAAATCTATTCCCGAAGAACCTAGCGAACGAGTCTTTAAGCCAAAAGCTCCTTATCCTCAAAAACTCATTTCGAATAAAAAATCGGCTCAAATGGACCAAATTTTGGAAGATTTAAAACAAGTCAAGATAAACATTCCTCTTTTAGATGTCATTAAACAAGTCCCTTCTTATGCCAAGTGTCTAAAAGATTTATGTTCTCACAAACGTTCTACCCACGTCCCTAAGAAAGCATTTTTGACTTCTCAAGTTAGTTCAATTCTTTCGAATCAAATTCCCGTGAAATATAAGGACCCCGGTTGTCCTACAATTTCATGTGTCATAGGCAATACTTTTGTGGACAAGGCGTTACTTGACTTAGGCGCTAATGTGAATCTCCTTCCATTTTCGGTCTATCAAGCCCTAGGTTTAGGCGAACTTCAAAAGACGAACATGACCATTCAATTAGTCAATCTTTCTATCAAAATGCCTAATGGAATAATTGAAGATGTGCTAATTATGGTCGGTGAATTCATCTTTCCAATTGATTTTGTTGTCCTCGAGACTCAACCCGTCACGAATCCTAAGAACCAAATCCCGATCATTCTAGGAAGACCTTTTCTTGCTACATCCAATGCCTTGATTAATTGTAGGGATGGTTTGATGAAACTCACTTTTGGTAATATGACAATTAACCTTAACATCTTTAATGTCGGAAAAGAACCCAATGAGCTTTATGAACAAACAATAGGGGTTAATCTTGTTGATGACATTGTTAATTGGTCAAACCTTGAGGATAGTGAGATTGAGTCTCTTCTTGTTGAGGATTTTCAAAGGAATCACGAAACCAATAGAGAGCTTCATGAGTCGTTTAGGGATATGACCTCGGAAGAGATGTTGAAAGAGTTGGACGACATTTGTTCTAAATGGGAGACACCGCCCGAGGATGTTCGTGTTGAGGCCGTTGTTAAAACTCCCGTTGGTGAACCACCTACATTCGATGAGTTGTAGGAGACTTGAATCACATTTGTTCTAAATGGAAGCTAAATCTGATAATGACCATGTCAAACCTAGTACCGTTCTTAAGAGTCCCGTGGGAAAACCTCCTAAATTTGACTCAACTTTCTATCATCCCGAGTTTGATCAATAGCCCTTAGGAAAAGATGGATCCTTATCTTATGTCATTCCTAGTGATTCCACCTATGACCAAACTTTCATTGTCTCTAATTTGCTTAAACAAAATAAAGAAGCCTTAGGTTGGTTTAGGGAGAACATTAGCGACACTTGTTCTATAAGGTTGAATGATTCCATGTTACATGAGAAAATCTTTTCTAATCAAAATTTTCAACAATGTCTTGATATTTTCTCAAAGCTGCACCACAATTTTCCTACCGGCATCGGCTGCTTCGGTTGTATTCTTTTGCCTCCCCTCGTGATCCTGGTATGGGGGAGTATAAGTGTGCATGAGTAGTGTTAATTAGTTGTTTTTCATTTTCGTTCCTCTCCGTCATCCCTTGTCAGGTATTTTCTCACCATTCTCCTTTGTCATTTCTCTTGCATTTACAAACATTGAGGACAATGCATGATTTAGGTATGGGGGAGGGTTTTAGTGTAGATACATAAAATTTGATTTAAAAATCTAAAAATAGAGATATTTTAGCTTAGTTGTCCTTCCCACTCTTTAAATTTTAGAACTAGTTGGTGTTAACAATTTTTTGAAAATTATATGTATAATGCCTTTAGATGATTTGAACGTAGTCAAGTAAGGTTTTCCTCATGAAACTTGTGTCGAACAAATTTTTGCTTAAAAGTCCAAGATGGCACATTTGCACAAGACCTTTGATGGAAAAATTGTATAGGGATGTTATCCGATACTTGAGAGAGAACCTACATGTTAAAACAATGTTGAATCAAACCTTTGCGATAAATTGTTCATTTAGTGTCTGAAAAAAAAAGTCAATAAATGTTTGTAGTTGTAGAGTGCTAATGGAAGGAATGGCCAGATTCGGCTTATTAGTACCCGAGCAATTAAGTCTGAGGGGACTTTGTGCCTAGTAACCTAAATCCCTTTATGGTTTGGGATTGCTGACCCAACGCTCGCTACATGGGTATTAGTGCATATGTCGTTTGGGACCTCAATCATTGCACGGTCATTTCAACCATTAGTGCTAATAAATTCTTAAGTCTAATAAGTCCTTAGTAGGAAAATTGACTAGGTTGGGCTCATTGATAACCCGAGTAAGTAAGTCCGAGGGGACTTTGTGCCTAGCAACCTAAGGTCCTTTGTGGTCTGGGATTGTTAACCTAAAGCTCGCTAAATGGGTATCGATGCATAAGTCTTTTGGGACCTCAACCGACAGTCGATCTAACTACTAAGAGCGTGAAGTTTGGCTAGATACTTGTTTTGATAGAGATTGGGTCAGTTCAATATTGGTTGAAAAAGAGAAAATGTTCGTATACACTTTATCCATTAAAGGCCTTAAATTCACTACACACCTTGGGATTTTTTGTAAATATTTTGAGTCTACTCATGTGGATTGTGGGAACCTATAACTTGGCTATTATTAGAATAATCTTTAAGGCATGTATTTTCTTACAAAATTGTTTTGTTGACACCAATGAAAGCTAGATTGAAAGAGGAAAGTTAGATATTTGCTGATATCTCAAAGATTTTATGGGTATATCTTCTATAAACCCTTAGGAGACAACACTCCTCCTATAGAGATCGTCTATGGGTTTAACGGGTTGGCAAACCTAAAATTACCCATGATTCCTACGACAGTGAGTATAGGTATTTCATTCTGCATTTTTCTTTTTTCTTTTTACTCGAGGACGAGCAAAAGATGGGTATGGGGGCATTTGATAAATGCATATTTTTTCATATTTTTATTACCTATTTATTGCTTGAACTCGTATTTTAATAATTTATTTTGTTGCATTTCAGGAAATTCGTGAATAAATAAAGAAATGGCAAAATAAAGAGCAAGGAAGGAAAAAAGAGGAAGAAAAAGGACTTAAATGAAAAAAGGAAAAAGAATTAGGAGCTTGGTGGAAAAGGAAACTTTGAAGATACATGGAAGGTCGAAACATTTAGATGGCTAGGATTTCTCCACCATATTAAAAGGTGTATGGTGGAGATTAACCCAACACACCCCTTAACCCTAATTCTTATCCTATAAATACCCCTTACCCCCTTGTATTTATGAACTTAGATTTTAGGGTAGATTTTTGGGTAGCTTTAATTTCTTGTTTTTTTTAGTTTCAAATCTTGTAAACACTTTTTATTTTAATGCAAAAATTCTGTTTCCTTTAATTTCTCGTCTTGTTCTTTCGTTTTTGTTGCATAGCTTTCGTTATTTTCGTAAATCCGTTTAGTGGACAAAGTAGCGAAATGCTAACCACTATAGGTTGAAAATAACGATTTTTATTTTTTTGCTCGTAGTTATAATTTTAGTTTTAATTCGTAATTTTGCCCCTTTAAATTTCCATTTTATTGCGGACCATTTAATTCCAAATTATCATTTTAGTGTAATCTTAATTTCATTTCGTAGTTAATTTTTTTGTTTTTGTATTTAATTTTTAAAAAACCCAAAAAAAAAGTTTCATCAAATTTCAGTAATAAATTTTCCAGCTTTTACTTTTGTTAATTCGAAGCAGTAAGTCTTTAGCCTCCCTGTGTAATTCGTATACTCAGTACATTGCCCTGTTTATTTTTTTTAGTTCATCCCCTTCTTCCCTCTATTTCAACATTCACAAACCCAGTTTTTTTTATTTCAGCAAATCAATCCCCTCCCCTTTTCTTCTTCTTCTTCTTCTTCTTCTTCTTCTTCTTCGAGTATCTCTCCCCTGTTTTCTCTCTTTTTTCCCACAAATCCCCCTTCCCCTGTTTAGCTTCCTTCTTTCTCCTCTCCGAGTTTCGTTTAATTAAAGCTTTATAATTGAGTTTGGTCTTCTTTTTTGCTTTTGTTTTGAGTTTCATTTTTTGATGTTTTTGCTGTTAGTTTTCAGTTTTGGTCTATCGAGTCTGAGTTTTGAGTCGACTGAGTCCTTTGAAATCGTGGTTTTGAGTTGCTGTTTTTTGCGAGTTGACTCATTTTAATGTTTGAGTTGTTCGAATTTCGTGGCTGAGTTTTGAGAGTCTAAGTTCGTTGGCTTGTTCGATTTTCTGAGTTAAATTCATTCGTGTGTGAGCTGTTCCGAGTTGTCTTAGTGTTTTTTCTGGTTTCGTAGGAAATCTAGAATTTCCCCGGGTCCTTTTCTTTTGCGAATTACTGTGTCTGTATGCTATGTTGAGTCAACCGGGTGATTGAATGGTTTTTGCTCATTTTTGTTTCTGTTTTGCTGGTTGTGGCTGAGTTTGCAGTTGAGTCCGTTTGGTGTGTTTAAATTGATTTGCTGTGTAGTGAGTCTTGTCTGTTTGTGTAGATAGTTTGCTTGTGTAGTGTGTTTAATGTGGTATGATTTCTGCAGTGCTGAGTTTTGGTTTAATAAGTCCAGTTTCTTTGGTTCTGTTTCTTGTTTTCTGTCCGAGTATTGAGTTTTTTTCACTGAGTTGCAGTTGAGTCCCATTAGCGAGTAGTGTTCACAGGTTTCGTTTAGCGTTTGCAGTGTTTGAATGGTCTATTTTACTGTGTTAATTCTTTTGGTGTCTTATCTTGGTTCGAGTTGTTTGATTTTGGTTTTGTAATTAGAGTCCAGTACATAATTGTTGCCTGGGTTTTTGATGATTTGGATCATTTTTGGCTAGTTGAATTTATGAACAAATCATGTCAAATTTTTCTTAAAATTTCTTGTAGATAAATTATTTTTCCGATTAAAAAAAATGGTTTTAGAATAAGATCTAATTTTAATTCAAATTTAGAATTTTTAGAATAATATAGTTTTTGTTCTTTCATTTTTAATTAATTAGTTAAAAATAGATTTCCTAGTTAAAATCCGAATTTTTCCAAAAACCAATTGTTCTAATCCGATTAAATTAAATATTAAGTTTGCGAAAATGTTAGTCTCCGTGGATCGATATCTAAAATATTTCAAAGACTGAATCGTGCGCTTGCGATTTAAAATTGTATTTATTTTGGCACATCACTAGTTAGGCAGACCGTACATCGGGTTGGTATTTGCGGGGAGATCCGTAGTATGGATCTATACTCATGGGGGTAGCGTGCGATTAACGTTATCAAGAGAAGAAACCACCATTTGGAGAGGATTGGTTTATTGGCTTTGATGGACGACCACCGGTAGAGTTCCCTCAACATGGGGAATCGTCCCTGGGGGTTGAGAGACTAGAGGTTGAATGATCGCCCCTGTTGATGGGGGTACTTGCCCTTCTTCAGTAGCGATGGGTGGATCAGAAGTGGCGGGTGGAGCAGAGCTAAGGGGTATGGCCTCGGTTGAGGATGTTCTTCGTGTTTGAACCATTGTTGATGTTGTCGTCCCACAGACGGTGCCAAATGATGTGGAATAAAAACGAGGGTTATCAAATTGCGGCTAGGGTTTGTTTGTATTTAATGCAAAGGGGCTGTTGAGCTTGGAGCTTTAATGGCTATTTCCGCGTTCGAGACTAATCGGTCCTCACAGAGTGCCTACGTATCTCGTTACTAAGAATCAATCCAAGACGTAGTTCTGAGAATGAGGGGTCAGGCCCTTATATAGGCTGCGGGAGCCTTAGAATTATGGTAGGATTCGGAGGCTTGGTGGGAATCAGTTTCCATGTAGATTCCTTGTAGGAATCGGTTTCCATGTTGAATTGGGTGCCTTGGAGGCTACTTCTAATAATATTGTTTTCTTGTTTAACTCTTATTGCTGAGCTGTTTATCACCCTTAATATTAATTACGAAATTAATATTTAATTAGGGTTTTGGACCTCATAAATGGGCCCCACATTTGGATCATACCGGGTCTAATTAATGCCACATTAAATGTGTTTTTAGGGCTTACTTTTAGCCCATATCAGTGATGATTTAACGAATATTATACAATTCGAACTATCCACCAATCGAAGAAAAAAGAAAGTTATGCTTTATTATATAATAAGTTTTTTTTTAATTCATGAAATCTAATTATATTTTATTTTAATTATTAAAACACAGTTTTTAATATTTATATATAATTCCATTAACAATCTACTACACTTTTTTATATTAAATTCGGTAATTCTCATTTATTCATCTTAAAATTAAACTATCCTTTTAGTTTTGAGATGTATAAGGTTTCTTGATTCCAAATCTTGATTCAACATAGATTAAAAAAATCTCTTTATTAATAGATCTAATGATGATTAATTATTTAGTTATATATCTAACAGTTGTTATTTTTTAACATGAAGGGAGGACTAACAATTTGAATAAAATCTTCTTACGATTATTATATATTAAAATATTTTTTAAAAAATAATTGAATTGGAGTTAAAATAAAAAAAAACCTAATATTAAAAGATTTTAGAAGTTGGTTATTAAAAAGTTGAAAAGTAACATATTTTTTCAATATTCCGTTTTTAATATAATAGTAAAGATTTAATTTAGAAGTTTATGAATAGTTGTTTTTTGGATTAAAATTTAATTAAGGATCCAATGGAAGTTAATGTTATGATGTTTGAATTATTAAAGTACATAAAATCCGACCGAAAATAAAGGTAACATATTCTTTCAATATTCCATTTTTAATAATAATATAAATTTAATTAAGAGGTTTGTGAGTAGTTTTTTTTAGGTTAAAATTTAATTTTGGATCCAATCAAAATTAATGTTACAATATTTGAGTTATTAAAATAAATAAAGTTCGATCCAAATAACATCTACCACCTGATTATCAAAATTTTAATACTCGAGTACGTGCATATAAACACTTTTTTGAGTTTCTCTCTTAAAACAATTTGCATAATAGTTTAATTATGTATTAGGATATTTATTCAATTCAGATTTTGAAATATTTTAACGAATTGATAATAATCGATAAATTTTTAAAGATTATTGCTAATTTAATTTTTAAAGTTTCTAATAATGTAACACCCCCAGATCCGGGGTCAGGGATCTGGTGGTTACGGTCTTACATCCATTCATAATACTTGACTTGAGTCCACAATAAATAAATCACATGCTGTGACCCCACAATAATTACCACTCACACACACAACAGTTATAGTCCCAGAGATGAAATTGAAATAAGTCTTACATTAAAGGGTTACGAATAAAAGTTATTACAATCCCAAAAGGATAACATCATAGGTTTAGAAGTTTTGCCGTTAATTACATTAATTATACATTTAGTTAAACAGGAAACAAAAGCTGTCTAACTATGCTACCTCAGCAATGGCGGCTAGCATCTCAGCGGGTAGTCCGGTGGGTCGGGTAACCTGCTTGCGCCGAGTGCGCCTGACGCGAGCCATCTGTCCTAGCTGTTGTTGTGACATAATGTAAACAAAGCAAGGGTGAGCGAAAGCTCACCAACAATATATAACTGAACGATAATTTAAAACAGTTCAAAGCTATCTTTCAAACCATATGCCATGCATTTACGGAAATGATGCCAGTATACTATGAACGATGAAGTTACAAGGTAACTGAAAGTATTTGTTTGAAGAAATATCTGCTACATCAAAGTAAGCGAGATATTCTTATTGTTATTAAGAAGAGGAACTTGCAAGAAAAGGTTGCAATTCCAGTTATGACACTTTTCCAACTCTGCCAACAGTAATCATGTTGCAGGAAATAAATAAATTTGGATGATGAACCAATGATGGAGTATTCACCGCGCCCGCTGTTCCAATCTTGATGATCAGTCGAGATCGTACAGCTCAATTTAGATTTACTACCGGTAGAAGGAAGAACTGACGGCTTTACTTGTATACCGCCTTACTAGCTCTCCCCGGCCAACGGTTGGGCCAAAGGGGATGGACCGGCGCTACTCGGCCTCTTACACGACTCCTAGTTCAAATAGAATTCATGATTCTGAATGTAACGTTCGTCCCCCTTTCCCAAGTATAATACTTGTTGATAAGACTCCACAAAGTAGTCGTATCTAGTTGGAAAGGAAAATTTACCAATAACTCCCAAGCTATTACTTGGTAACAGATATCAACTTGTTCCAGTAATCTTACCCCTCGAAAGATGAGAAGGTAAGCAACGACTTAATAAGTCAACAGCACCCGAGTTGCGGGTGAAGGGATATATGACCGGGAAGTCGACAAGATAAATAACATTTTCCAAGTAAGGTTCCCTTATTATTAAGGAGATAGACTCAAAGAAGAATGATGTCTGAGAACCTTTCTTGATATAAGATTAATAATAATATGACTCCGAGATATTTTCTGTAATAATCGAAGAAGATAAACCTTATCGAGGTTATTCTAAGTATGGAATAAATATTCAGAGAATATTTATTGAATTAAAATATTTTACAGATTATTTAGGAATATGAAAGAATATCTTTAATCAGAGTATTTCCCAAATAATTCTTGAAGAAATATCGAGAGAATATTTAGTGCATAATTAAATATTCAAATGAATATTCAAAATAATATTCATTACTTAATAAGTCCTGAAAGGAATATTTAAAATATTTAAAATAATATTCGATGATTAAATAGAACCCTGGATGAATATTCAAAATAATATTCATAATTAATTAGGAATTTAAATGAATATTGATAAAGTAATATTCATTTAATGAATAATATTCTAAATGAATATCAAGTAATATTCATTTAGTAATCCAAGCTTTAAAGGAATATTCGATATAATATTCGATAAATAAATCAAGCTTCAGATGAATATTGAAGATAATATTCATCAAGTACTTAATATCTTAAATGAATTTTCAAAAGTAATATTTATTTAATAAAATAATATTCTAAATGAATGTCCAAATAATATTCATTTAGTAGTCTCATCTTTAGAAGAGTATTCGAAATAATAATCGATAATCAATTCGACTCTGAATGAATATTGAGAAATATTATTCGTTGAATAGTTACGTTCAAATAATTATTTGAAGTAAGGATCGTTAAAATAATTAGTCTCGAACGAATATTCAAATAATATTCGTCGCCCGAATAATGGGAAAATATTTACTTAAATATTTTCCTCCGAGGTAATCTTGATATATCAAGAAATATTGACTCCCGGTCTATAATGATGAATAAGATGTATACGCCCTTCTATGAGGGTCTTACAATAACCGGCTTATAACTGATACGATAGCTATCTAATTTATAAGCCAATAACAATCAGGGAACAAGCATAATGATATAACTTGAAAGCAGGCATGCATGCTATGGCATATGTATATCAGAAAACCTTGCCTGGTAGTCGAGTACGGTAAGGGGTAGTGGTAGCGGGTCCCGGTTCAGCTTGGTGATCTATAAATAGCCAAGGCATTCGGGATTAATCACTTAACATATTAAAAGTTAAGTTATTCTTAAATCGAAACACGTTCTCGAGTTATCTCGTTATACCCCTTTTAGTGGATTACTTTTTATCACTGATCCGACCCGACATTCGTTCGCTAATACGACATGTCATTGTACTCATACTTGGGACATACTTAAGTCATATGAGTTCTAAGGTTGATCGTTACGAACCAATATTATACTCCGAGTTTTATCGCCCGTTTTCTAAGTGTTTTACCGAAGTTATAAAAGAGTCGTCTTTTAGGGGTTCGTTCGCGTTTAACCTTGACTCGAACATTTTTAATAAATCGAAAAATGCTCTTTTTGACATACGGTTTTCTTTCACACCTTCCTTCTTACCCCTAGTATTTATTTACCAAGATTCGCCATGACGTTACATAGTTTACGAGGGTTCAATTTCAGTTACGAACTTTCGTTTACGGATTCGAACTACTTTTAGTAATTTGGTCATAAATCCTAAACCGTAAGTCTGTTTCACGTGATCTTTATATCAAAACGAAGCTTAGAACATTACCTATCCTATCATGGCAGATAAGGTCTCTGGACAGTAGGGGTTCGACATGGAAAATGGCATACAAAACATGGTATTGTAAAATCGGGCATTATAACGGCTGTAAATCGAATATCTACCAATTTCGAATCTTCCCATAAACATAGTATCCAACCCAAACAACATATACATGACTTATATACATCAACTGAGGCCAAGCAATGCCTTTCCGTTCATCTAGCTATTTACATCATTTATCCAAGATCCATACATAATCATGCTTATAATCTTAACATAACCATAACTAAGCTATATCTATCATAAACATACTTAAATCTCAAACAAGGGTTAGGGTTTCAAGAGCTTTATACCTTCCTTAGATAGTGATATAGCCTTACTAAGCCTTGTATGGTCCTTAGGAGTGATTATGCTTGCTAGATCAACCATGAAAAATCAAGAAAACAAAGTTAGTACATGATGAACACTATTCACCCTCCTCTTGTTTGATTTTTTTGAAAATGGAAACAAAGGAGTTTCGTGCTAAGATTTTGAGGAGATAAGTTTTATGAAATATAAGTCTCACCTTAAAAATTTCAAGAACAAACAATGCTGGGAAGGTTGAGTTTGGATTTTGAATTAAGGGGTAAGGCCGAATGGTTTTTGCAAGGGGGGGAGAGTTGCTTGGTTTCTTTTGATTTTTGTGTTTTAATCTCATCCACTCTCATCCACTTACAACATAATATCTTGTAAAAGTCACTTTATTAAAGTGATGAGGTGTTGGATGATGAAATGGCAAGACATGTGTTGGTTTTTATGGTGGTTAGAGCTTAACTAGGTAGTTACTTTGCTAAGCACTTGGTTCTTCCTCTAAGGTGCTAGTTCCTTGCTTCTAGTTTACTTACTAGATATTTATACTAGTACCTTGCACAAGACTCTTGCTTCCTCTGCTTGTTTCTGTGTCCGGTTATTACCCGTTTCGATTGATCGTTCGTGGGAATATTTCACGGATTTCTAATTAGGGTTTACCGGGAATCCTCTTTAATATTAATACTTTCATTCTCCATCTTTCATTCTAACTTTCCAATTTATATTTCTTAAATCCATTCGTTAAATACTTAAGGCTATCAGTGTCCAGGGAACTCTCGGAGAAAATAAAAGTGCGGTTTTTCAGAATCCGACAGCTTTTACATACACTTATTTTCCCCTGGATCACTAATACGAACTCGGAAATCCGTTCCGAATACTTCTATATAGTGTCGTCTCATATTATTATATACTCCCACCAAAACACTATTCATTCTGTATTCTTTACTTGTTCTCTTAGGGTTGTATAATTGTCCGTATTCTCTTTCGATCGTTCCTTAACCTTTTTACGGAACTACTGGATTAATCGTTATCGATCTGGATGACATGAGAGTATTCTCTTGCTTGAAGTTGCCATATCTTATTCCCTTAGAAGATAGATTATTCTTACCTATGTTGTCACCCTTTAGCATTCTTCAAGACATAAACATAATAAAGTCGAATTCCATTCATTCTTTTCCAAATATCAATTATTACATTGTAGCCGTATCCACTATTCATTCTTACATCATTAAATACATAAAAGTTTTAATTCCACCCAAAATCTGGGTTCTTACAAATAAAAACATAATTCATGGGATAGTTATTTTTTTTGAATAAAATTCATGGGATAGTTATTAGTTTGATTTTTAAACTCATAATGCAAATATTGTTTTGTAAATTAAATTGTATACTTAATAACTTTAATTTTGTTATAATTAATATGTTGTTCATAGGATTCGAACTCTTGATCTATGGTAGTACTCTCTTAATATCCCTCTTACTTTTATTATATATAAGGATATAATAAGGATAAAATTTTGTAAAAAAATTATATATGTAACTAATAATAAGTTGTTTTTTAACTTTTTGTTCATCTTATTATTACTTAATTTTTCTTAAAAAAATTAACGTAAATTATATGCACATATGAAGTACAGAAGACAAACATGAATTTTTATTTTGAACCGAAACTATTTAGTAGTTAAAGTTAGGTTTGATTTGGATTGTTTCCCGAAAGCCAGGGATAGTAATTTTCTGTAGAAGAGATGAAGGCTGCTTCGTGCTTATGTACTCGAAATTTTTCAACGCTATCTTGTAAACTAAATTTTTTTTTACGAGGAACTACCCCACATTACTGCAGGATTTCAAACCTCGGGTTATGGACTGCCCCTACCCATAACCGGGTAAATCCGGACTCAACTAGTTTGGGCAAGCGTGCCAAGCGTCTCCCGAGGGAGTCGAACCTTGGACCGCCTGGATAGTTTCCACTTGCTCTTACCAGCTGAGCTAACCCGTGGAGCTTGTAAACTAAATTTTTGGCGTGTACTAATATCAAATTTAATAGCTAGATGATTAATGAGTTTTTAAAAGTAAATTTTATTATATGTTTTATTAGTATATTTAAACTTACAAATATTAAATTTAATTATGTTGTTAGTAAGAGTCGAACCCTTGACCTATATATGGTAGTACTTGCTTATTATCGCTCTTACTCTTATTATATAATAAAATATAATAGGGAAAACTGGTCCTGAGGACAACCTCAGGGATCTCCCCTAAGATTATAAAAAATTTTGCCAATAAAGTAAAGGGGCCCCGCAGGGACATTTTTGTAAATATCAAATTTTTATCAGTAATCACTAGTACAAACTAGACCTATTGCATCGGTCAAATAGGCCTTTATCGTCGGTCAAATGGCGTAGTATATGTAGGGGACGCTATATGTATAGGCCTATAGCGTCGGTTGAAATGCTGACACTGAAAGTCTGCTATGGCGTAGGTCATTTAAATGATCGACGCTAAAAGTCTGCTTTAGGCGTCGGTTGTTTAAATGACCGACGCTAAAAGTGCACATTAGGCGTCGGTCCTTTAAACAACCGACGCTAAAAGTTAATTTTTTAAAAAATAAAATAAAAATTGCATATACAGAAATAACACATATTATTGGGCCCCATAAAGACATGCAACAGAAAAAAAACAAAGCTTTGTCACTATTGATGCTTTATTAGTTTTTGAGCAAATAACAATATTACAAACAGCTATGAGCCTCTTAATGTACTACTACATGTATTCACCAAGGGAAAAACATTTAGACTCTAGTGACCTCTAGCATATTCTAATTCTTCATCTAGAGATTGTTTTCCTCTGTCTGGTATGCAGCTTGAGATATGACTGCAAAATTCAAAGATAAAAAAGATTATTTTATAAACATATATGACTGCAAATTAGTTGAATAGCACAGGTATGAGGAAATGAAACATCTTGATTATCTTTGGAATTAATGTACCATCTAATTATAGTGCATCTAACTGTTATCTTGGTTAAAGACAAGCTTTTCCTGGTATGATAATACTATAACTAAGAAATAATATGACATAACATCATTGGTACATGTTCGTTGTGAGGTTGTCCAGCAGAAAATGGAATCCATGGAATTCCATTCACCGGTTGCAATAAGAAACTAAATGGAATGCTGTCTACAATGACAATTCGGAAGAAATCTTTTGATATACAAGATAAATCCGAATTGAAACATCTTGATTATCTTTGGAATTAATGTACCATCTAATTATGGTGCATCTAACTGTTATCTTGGTTAAAAACATGCTTTTTCTGGTATGATAATACTGTAACTAAGAAATAATATGACATAACATCATTGGTACCTGTTCGTTGTGAGGTTGTCCAGCAGAAAATGGAATCCATGGAATTCCATTCACCGGTTGCAATAAGAAACTGAATGGAATGCTGTCTATAATGACAATTCGGCAGAAATCTTTTGATATATAAGATAAATCCTTTACATGCTCTCGATATTTCCTGTGATTCATAGAGCAACGAGATCTTTCTTAATAAAATGCAGTAATGAGACAGACCAAATTACCATTACCTATATGCAATTAACTACCAGCAATTTTCTTTATTTAGGTTCATGCACAAGTATGCAAACTTCCATTAACAAGGAAAGCTAGTAGGCAATTGGGTCAATCATTGACTCACTAATACTCTGTCACTAAAGCTGGTATAATTAGCCCAGAGCATAAGAAAGGAGTTCAACATACATAACCCATCAGACTATTACATTCACTACTACATATGCTTAATCATATCACACAAAAATGTTGCAGCAATTCATGCACAAGAGTGCTATAAAATGTATTTATCAGTCAAACTACGAAACATAATAATTGCTATGGCATATGGTATAGTTACACATTACAAATAATCATAGCAGGGTGTAAAGATGAGAACAGTCTGACATACCTTATCAATAACCTCATTTATCATTTCTCTTGCCATCTCAATTTGTTTCTTGTCACCAGTCACTCTCACATTCCGTTCTTGCGACCGAACTCCTTCAGGGAGATGTTGTGGTATCAGCTACAAAAAAAGAAATGTCAATATTTTTAAGGATGAATAAGTCTACCTAGGTTTGATGATGCTCATGTAGATAAACTAAATGTCTACACATATAGCTTAGCAACTAATTATCAATGTCACAAATATATACGTGAATCCTGCACTTTCTTATATCTTACGCTGCCTCGTACAGAACGAAGGAGTGCAACATCCAGTAATCTATATTGTAAAGATAAGCTGATGGGGAATTCAACAGGAAAAAAACCTGCAAAAAGAGGAAGGATTTAACACAAGTGTATAAAACATGAGCAGCAACATCTTGTTTAAAACATGAAAAATGTATATTCATGAACAAACTTTACCAGCATAAATATGACCTTGGCTATTTAGGACCCTCCACCTGCCTTGTTAGTAATCTCGCAGGATTCTCCCCAATTCAGTATCAGTCCATGAATTTAATATGTCTTTCGCTTTCAAACTATCCTGCCACAGCCCTGTTTCAATCAGTCAATCGGAAAGAAGTATGAACCCTCTGCGAAGGCCAGTAGATGAATCATGAGCTTAAAATACTTAAAATACCAACAAAGAATTGAGCTATCTCATATAATGTATGATCATTAGTTTGCAAACTATAAAAACTCAAGTGATTAATACTTAAAGAAAGAAAAAAGATAGATGGATCAAGACCTTGCTAGGGGGTAGATGAACCAATGCATCCTCACACAACTCATCACAAGTATCATCCTCTGCTTCAAGGTTTGGATGAAAAGTAAAAAATACCAACAAACTCAAAAACATCATTCAGCTTCAGTTCAGACTCTGGAGTGTCATATATCTGCATTTCATTTTCAATATGGAAATTTATTGCTGGAAATCTTATCATTGAAACTACAGTAAACATCAACATAAGTATAGCTATTAGAAAAATCAAAATGGTCAATAAATTTTACTGTCCTTAAGTAAACAAGAAAAGATTTTCCGTCAAAATTAGGCACCATGTCTGAATTAGAAGTAGATCCCTCCAAAGTATACTCTTCAGGACGCGACAGCCTGGGAGAATGCATGTTCTCTCGCTGATAAATAAATATTAAGTTCAGGTTTATGTACCAAAAAGAAAAGTTGCATTACATTCAGTAAAAAGGAGGCCTAAAAAATTGTATCCACACACAGTGATCTGGATACGATTATTGTAATCATCAAAAAAATGAAACTTGATGTTCCATATATGCATAGCATAGGGCTACTTTTAAGGCCACATTGTACAAAGTATATGAAATCTTAAATATACAGATACTTTTTAATGTGCCATTACCATATACAACACGTTCAAAGTTGATATACAAATCATATATACAAGATAAAAGTAAATGTTAATTAACCTTTGAGTACAAAAATTTGTATCATAATCAAGAAAATCATAGCTTCTTACCATCTTTTTTGCACTAGTAGAACCCTGAAAGTCTTGATCTAATGCCTAGAAACAATAAAAGAAAGAAATTGTCAGAACTGTAAATTAGCATAATGAGAAACTACACAGGAAGCATTATGAGAAGTTTGCATGCACAAGCTTAATAATGCATATATGAATGATGATCATTATAAAATTAAGATCTTATTCATGTTAAAAATCTAAATGAGTTGCAATCACTATTATTCTACACAATAATTAAAACTATGAGATATATTTGAACTACTGAAAATTACTTGGAAATCCATGTCTGCACAATCTTCCCTCGGACGCTTTTCCCCATGTGGAGACGTAACACTCGAACAGGGACTTGTCACAGATTCGGAATAAGATTCAGCCCATATATTCTGCCCCGTACCTACACACTGAAAGTCCAATAAGAGATCTCATTTTAATAAATAACAAAGCCTGTTTGCATTGTCTAAACTCTAATGGTAGAAACTGAGACAGGTCTTGAAGAATAAGATGTTAGTACTGCCAAATTATCAGCAATGTTGAAATAAATTATAAAAATGATTTAAAACCTTCAAAGAAGTTGTCACAAACAATCTAAGTCCATGTAATAATTCATAAATTGAAACAAGAAGATAAAACCATATAATAAATAAATCCTAAACTACTCGCCACTTTTCACACTCACACTTTTCACATGTGCAGGTACGTCACTTAGGCTTAGCCTGTATCAAGTCTCCACTGTAAAGAAGGTGCTTTTGTCGGATAACATAATTACTACAAGAAAGGGAAACACAATCTATCAGTCAAAGGAGTGTTGTCTTCCCATACAATATCCAATTCTCATTTCAGTATAGCCTTTCAAAGTTCACATTGTAAGATGCAAGATCCTCTTCAAACAGTTAAGACTCATCATGTCTTCCGCCACACTTTATGCCAGTGCTTTTAAAGCCCATCAATGATAGAACCAAGTGTAATAGTCAACTCAGAATATTTTAAAATGAAGTAGTCTAAATTAAATGGAATACTAATTGTCTCTGTTGAGAAAATTGAAATTTAACAAACATTTAGGGTCACAGTCCATTATGCAAACTTAAGGATTCGGCAATATACACGACAATAACATCCAAACAAAGGAGAACGATAATTATAAGTACAAACTTACGGGAACACAGTAGAGCAATCGACGTTCCCAAATGCGTGTATTTTGAGACAAAGTCCCCAAAGGAAAATGAGAAACATCGGTGAACTTATTAGTTGTCCATCCTTACGAACGCCAACATAAAACTCATTACCCAGCATGTTTTGAATCATCCCTCTACAATATATCGGGGCAGAATATATGGGCAGATATACAATTCTATATATCTCATCCCTTGAGATGACTTCTGTGAAAGCTTCTTGACAGCAATTAACCTTCCATCATCCAACTTCCCCTGCACATTACAACCACAAAAATTGTCTTACCGGATATACATATACCACAAACATACGCACACACACACGCCTTGATTACACACGCACATACTGTTTAACATACCCACACGCCCGAACTCGTAGCCACAACTCCATTAGAGTCGAACCACCCATGACATCATTGATTCGCCACCAACACACACACACGGGTCTAACAGCAAAGAGAGAAGGTGAAGAGGGAGATTAGAGAGGGGGAGATCGAGAGAGATGGGAGAGAGATTCGATTGAGAGAGAGAGAGAGAGCAGCGGGAGAGATTAGAGAGACCGAATTCAGTCGGTAAGAAAACAACGAAGACTGAGCTCCCCCATCCAATTTAGGGATTTAGAGATATAAAAAGGGGGAGGGCAATTTGGTAACTTCACCCTATACCTATATCGTCGGCATTTTAAGGGGCGACGCTATAAGCTATACTAATAGCGTCGGTATTTTAGGGGGCGACGCTATAAGCTACACCTATAGCGTCGGTTCAAAAAATGACCAACGCAATACGTTATACCTATAGCGTCGGTTCTTTGCTGACCAACGCAAAAAACCTTTTTACCATCGGCATTTTAAGGGGCGACGCTCCCCTCCATATGGTGTTCATTGACCTGGAGAAGGCTTATGATAGCATCCCCCGTGAAGCTATTTGGAAGAGCCTTGAGGAGAGGGGAGTGTCGTCAGCGTTAGTTAGGGTGATTCAAGACATGTACTCCCAAGCCAGTTCTTGCGTTCGGACCCCAGTGGGGGATTCCCGTTTCTTCCCTGTTGAGATGGGACTCCATCAAGGGTCGGCCCTGAGTCCGTTTCTTTTCGTCCTTATCCTTGATGTCATGTCGCGGGGGATTCAAGATGCTGTCCCTTGGTGCTTGCTCTTCGCGGATGATATCGTGCTAGTAGCGGAATCGAGGAGGGAGGTAAATGACAAATTGGAGCTTTGGAGATCTACGTTGGAGTCCCAAGGGTTACGTTTGAGCCGTTCGAAAACCGAGTATCTCTGGTGTAACTTCAGCGGTGAGGAGAACGAAGAAGGGGTGGAGGTCAGGATTGAAGACCAGAGCGTCCCGCAGACGGATAGGTTCAAGTATTTGGGTTCGATCATCCAAAAGGAAGGCGAGATTGAAGCAGATGTAACGCATCGTATCAAGGCTGGGTGGCTAAAGTGGAGGGCAGCGTCAGGGGTAATGTGCGATAAGAAAATCCCTTTAAGGTTGAAAGGGAAATTCTATAGAGCGGCTATCCGTCCTGCGATGTTATATGGTTCTGAGTGTTGGGCGGAGAAGAAGGCCCTCGTAAGCAAGTTGGAAGGGGCTGAAATGAGGATGCTGCGGTGGTCTTGTGGGCGCACGAGGTTGGACAGAATCCCGAACTCGGTGTTTAGGAGCGAGCTTGAAGTGGCACCTTTCTCTGCGAAAGTTAGGGAAGGTAGGTTGAGATGGTTCGGCCACGTGCGAAGGAGGTTGGCTGAAGCCCCAGTTAGGAGGGTCGAGAGTCTGGCGGTTGTTGGGGCGAGGAGGAGAGGCAGACCGAGGAGGTCGTGGGAAGAGCAGCTCAGGATGGATTTGAAGGCCTTAGACTTAAATGAGACCATGATCGCGGATAGGTGTTCTTGGAGGCGACGTATCAGGGTGGTGGATTCCCTTCTAGGTTGTGGCTCTGTTGTCGAGAGCCTCAGAGTGGCTTTGTCTCGGTTAACGTTATTTTAGTAGTTCGTCTTTAGCTTTCTCACTTCTCGTTTTTAGTGTCTTCTGTTTTCTGGTTTTGCAGTTGCAGGTAGCTTGGCTCGGTGATATCTCTGTGCGGGACTTACCGTGTAGTTGGAGCACATCAAGCTAGGAGTATCATAAATTCTCGCAGATAGGTAGGTCCCATGTGGAGAACGCCATGGGCCTCAGGTATATCATTGCTCATTTCCGTTTCATGTTTCGGTGTTGTTACCACACTCCATGTATGTTGTGCACTCAGCCGAGGGTCTTCACGGAAACAGCCTCCCCGCTCTAAAAGTGGGGGTATGGTCTGCGTACATCCTACCCTCCCCAGACCCTGCTCTGAGCGGGATATACTGGGTATGTTTGGTTTGGTTTGGTTTATTTTAAGGGGCGACGCTATAGGCTATACCTATAGTGTCGGTTAATGCAAACAACCGACGCCAAAGCTTCTGGTAGAAGTCAATAAGCGTCAATTAATGCAAATAACCGACGCAATAGGTAAAAGTGCGACGCTATAGGTAAATAGCCGATGCTATAGGTCATTTCTGTAGTAGTAAATTTACACAAATACCCTTAAATTTGTATTGATTTGTTTTAATCTCAGGGTTCTAACCTGAGGTTATCCTCATGCACATCAAACCCTTATATATGCTTTTATTCAAAAATTACATGGAAGTCTAATATGTGTTGTACTTATAATCGGTGACCGAATTAGAACGAAATTAGAGGGGGTCTAAAAATTTCAAGCTTCTTAATGTAAAAAAATATTAATTAACTTTTTAATTAGATAATTTTTAAAAATTGTGACAAGGACTATTCAAAAATAATAAGTTACGAGGTCATTGAGAAGCAATAGTAGACCTGACAATTTGACACGTGACACGTGAATTCGATACGAAACGATACGAAAAATACGGTTTTGAATTTTGATTTTTGGTACACGAAACAAGAAATTACACGAAATATTTAGTGTCAGATATGGGTTTTCATTTTGGGTGCACGAAAGTACACGAAATATTATGTATATAATTTTTATTTTTTATATATCATAATATATATTATAATTTTTTTTATATTTTTATTTCGTGTACTTTCGTTTTGGATACATGAAAGTACACGAAAAGTACACGAAATATTATTTTATAATTTTTTATATTTTTATTTTGTGTACTTTCATTTCATTTCGTGTTTACACAAAATATTTTATTTCGGGTTAGATAGTTAAATACACAAAATAATTTTGAATCGATTCGGATTTTAACTCTGAATACATAAAACGAAACGACATGATTGTCAGACCAAAGTAACAGATTTGTAGAAAAAACAAATACATGCACCAACTAAGCTACACTTACAGTACTAAAATGATACACAGCATGAGTAATGGTACACGTATAAAATTGCATACAGAAAAATTGTAAGGAATGATGTGGGAGTGCCACCTAAACCTAGGATTAAAAGAGTTGTCGGCCCTGTTATCACTTCATATTTTATTTTCCTTATCTTTTAAATTCTTACTACTTATTTTTATGTTATATTATTACTCTATTATTCGTTTGCTTGTTTCAAAATATATTAAATTAAAATACAATAGAAGACGTTTTTAATATATATTAATATGTGAATACTATATATGCAAACTCTACTAAAAATTCATTATTATGTTAAAACTATTTCAATTCTCCTATTTAATATTGAATTGAAATATTTCTATATATTACATTGAGATGTGGAGATAGGTATAAGAAAAATGTATCTAATAAATTTAAGGTTATCCCTAAAATAATATACAATTTAAAAACACCATTATACTAGAGCATTTTCTTTTTTTTTTAATTTGTGTATTTACAATATTTAGTTTCTAAATTCTTTTCAAGAAATTATTTATTGGGCCTAATTCATGAATACTAAAATTTGTTAGATATGATTTTTTTGACATATATTATAAATTTTTTTTTGATAAATAACATATATTATATTATAAATTTTAAATGACATTAGTTAAAAAAGTTGTTACAAAACGTAGAGACAAAAATAACATACTCACGTGTTCATAAGAAAATTAGAAGGTAAAAATAGAAAAATTTAGTAATACTAAATATGATATTTTATAACAATAATGTTTATAAATATTATCAATAATATATACAAGAACCTAAAAATTAAGTTAAATTTTAGACAAAAAATCTTCACTTAAAAATTCATATCTTGGATTTGATGATATATTTCAATACAAAAAAAGAATGACAAAATTGATATATTAAAAATAGATTCATATTATTTTTCAATTTCTTTACTATTCAAGTATTAATAAAACAATTTGTATTAAAAAAATCATTAATTTTAGTCATTACTATTAAGCCTTCTTAATATAATATAAAATAATTGAGATATTTCTTTTTAGTAATTGGAACAATAAATTTATAATAAAAAAATGAAAATACAGGAAATAAGAATAAAAATAAATTAAATTTAAACCTAAATTGATTAAAAATCTATACTATAAAAATGTTTATGTAAAGTAAACAAGATAATAATAAATTAAAGTATAACAGAATTAAGTTGTATGAGTTAGTGACCGACAATTCCTTTAATGTTAGGTTTAGGTGGCAATGCCATATCATTATGTACAATTTTTCTGTGATCAAATTTTGTGCGTCTAGCATTATTCATACAGCATACATATATGTACTTTAATTTGAGAATTTTAGGGAGAGCCAAGAACTCCACTGGACCCCGATCCGTCCCTGCTTACATTATCTATACTAACTTATAGCCAGTGCAAAACACAGGTTATTTTTATTTTTTTTAAATTTGTTTATAGTTTAATATATATAATATTTTAAACATTATTTTTAGTTTAGTATTAAATCTAAACTAATATGCTGTTGGAGGGAATCGAACCTTTAACCTTTCTATATAACATAATTTAGTATTAATTTTATATTAAAATGTTATTGGCGGGATTTGAACCATAGACCTTCAACTTTTAGTATTGTTGTATCTAACGGTCATGATCTATTTGAATTGAAGATCTAACTGTTGTGAATGAGGATAACCAAAAATAAGGGGATAACCAAAAATAAGGGGGTAACCAACTACAAATTATATCCCCTTTCGCTTATTATAACATAGTATAGATTGCCACTATTTTATTTTTCGTAAAAGACATACGAACAAATTGAAAAGACATTTAATAGATTATCTTCAAAAAACTTAAAATTTAACAATTATGATTTTAACGAAAACTTTATTTTAACTATAAAAATGAAAAGGAAAAAAGAAGGCTCTATTTTCTTCGGAGAAAACGACCCAAATATCATAATTTTAAATTAAATATTTCAAAATGTCACAACTCAAAAATATAGTCCCAAATTTCACACTAAAACACTCATTTGTGGTTTAGAAATTTTTTATAAATTATTAAAAATATTAAAATTTAATTCTTTATTTTTTTCAGTTAATATTTTAAATTTTTATGGACATTTTCTTTGTGGTTAGGTTTCCATTTGAAGTTCAACGGGTTTCATTTGCGCTTTAGAAAATTACATTTTTTTAATTAAAATTTTTAAATTTTATCTATATTACCTTAGGGGTTCAATAGTTAACCTTTGGGATTCAACGATTTCATTCTGAATTTCAAAAATAGTCAGAATGACAAATAAATAGTATACGGACGTAAGTCCTACACCCTACCAGATTTTAAAAAAATCGGGGTTGGTCCCCAATTTTTTAAAATCCTGTCGCCAAACTCAGTAAAAAAATATAATTTAAATTGACATTTTGATTATAAGTTTTCTAATAGTGTGTGCAAATAAATATTTAGCAAACAAAAAAGGTAACATCACTTACATTAGAGTTTTGAACCCAAAACTATGCTTAAGGTAGCGTTTTGTAAAAAAAAACGTAAATGCGACACGATGTAACATTTTTGTTTAAAATTGAAAACGCTACATAATATAATATTTTAATATGACATTTCAGAACATATTTTTGAATTATAAATTGAGGATCGTTTAGTTTAAAATTGTGATAGAGGACCGACATGGTCGCCTCGGTTCATTATCATATACTAATTCCACGTAACCACGGTGGTCATACCTACAGACAATTAAATCTCTTCAACCGCCTCAACTCAACCACTATAAATACCTTTGAATTTCCCGCTCACACTTGATTTCAATTTTTCACCTTCATTTCCACTCTCTCAACAAACCTATAAACACACTCTACACACACACATACATCTCTCTCTCTCTCTCTAAAACCCTAGAACTCTCAAATTCTCGTGTCCGTACACTTCTCGCAATCGCGATTTGAGTTGTGCGATCGTAAATAGAAAGGATCGGAGTAGTTCAATCGAGTTTCATACCGAATTGCGTGATGAATAAGCTTGTAGGATTGAAGAGTCTTGAACAGTTTCGATCGTATTCAGGATCGGGAGCTTCCAAGACGTTTTCGAGTAGTCCGAGGCCTTCGGATTCGGTTTCACTTGGGAGTTTCGCTAATTTGAAGCTCACTGCAGGTTTTCCTCGCAATTTAGTTCATTATAAGTGTATGTATATGTATATTAGTACGTGTATGTGCTTATGTTTAGCTAATTTGAGGTGAATTTGATTTCGCTTGGGAGTTTCGCTAATTTGAAGCTCACTGCAGTTTATTATCGCAATTCTTTCACTTTTAGTGGATGTTTATGTACATCAGTATGTGTATATGTTTATGTGTAGCTAATTTGAGGTGAATTGAAGCTTAATGCCGTTTTTTCTCATAATTTCCTTCGTTATATATGTATTATTGTATACGTATAGCTTAACTGAAGCTTCCTGCACGTTTTTCTCATTATTTTATTGCTTATATATGCGTGTATAGATAACTCGAAGCTCACAGCAGTTTTTTCTCGTAATTTATGTCCTTGTGCACGTGCGTGTAGAGATGATTTGAGGTTGTTAATTAGTTTTTTACTGAGACATGCTATTGTATGCCAATTATGCAGAGAAATTGGTGAAAGAGCAAGCTTCGGCTAAAACTGATCTGGATTTGGCGGTATGTTGTAATCATATTCCTTTTCTTCGTCAGATATGTGAGTGTTATGTGTAAATGGATTCGCGGTAGTGTTTTATGTGGCGAGAATTATGATTTGACTGATAAATTTACAGAACTGTAAGCTGAAGAATTTGACAGAGCACATTTCTGTTCTGGAAGCCAAGTTGCAGAATGCTTTTAATGAAAATGCAAAGCATAAAGTGAAGCAGAAGGAAGATGAAAAGCTTTGGAGAGGATTGGAGTCGAAATTCTCTTCAACAAAGGCTTTGTGTGATCAGATATCTGAAACATTACAACTTTTAGCAGCACAGGTCCAGGAAGGTATTAAAAAAGTGGTTGATGATTGTACATATTAGTTTGAGTATTGTGGATATTTTTCATGTTAGTCATTGTTGACAAATGCATTTACAGCTGAGAAGGACAAAGTCTGTTTTGAAAACAAGTTGGCTGCATCAGGGGCTGCTCTTGATGGATTGAATGATGCAATGAAGTCTTTGTCATTGAAGCTGGAATCTTCCAACGATACTATTAGAAACTGTAAGTTGCTCTATAGTTTTATGTAAAATAAGAATTTCTAGAGGTATATTTGCTTATTAGGGATGCAGAGTCACCCTTATTTGTTTATAGATAGTTCTGCTTGTAGATATATTTCTTTAGTTCTACTTGTTACAATATAATTTTCATGTTTTGGATGCAGGTGAAAAGCAACTGCAAGAATTAAGCATTGAGAGGGAGGATGGGGAGAAAAGTTTTGTAGATGAGCGAAGTAGATTCTCTTGCCTCATTGAGGATAAAGGTAATATTAATCTGTGGACTATGAATCAAATTCAAATACCTAGATCTTATTGTTGGGTGATCATTTCTGTTTGAGGATACACAAAATTATACTATTAAAGCTGTAGATTGTAAATAACATTCCCGGGACAGATGTGTTTTATAGTCCAAATTTATAAGCAGCTAAAAAGATCTATGGAATACATGCAGTGAAACATGTTTTACCTTTTCGTACCATTAGATCAAAGTTGTAGCATTATGCATGATATATAGATGCAATGTAACTTATGCAATGTAACTTATCATGTTTAAATTTTTGTACCATAAATATAAGACTTGTAGTTCCAATGTGAGAGATTTAGGTGTAAGGTGGCCTTGCTTGTTGTTATAGGCTTCTAAACATGCCATATAAATAGTAATCTTTAAAAGTATTCTTTACAATTACATCGCAATGTTCCCTTTTATATATAAATAGTAGTAAGATCTGTACCAGTTTCCTGAACTCATTAAGTAATTGCTTTGTAATGTTATGTGTTTTAAATCTTCGTTGGGTTGGGAAAAAAATTGGTAAATTGCACTCAGTAGTTTACAAACATTGTTGTGCAACAATTTATTTCAAGGTGACTGAAGTTTTATAGCTTAGGAAGTCAACAATTGTTTCTAAAAGATTCTCTAGTCTTGTCAATAGGTCCTCAGATTGTAGCTGCTTTCAGGGGCTCTTTTTTGGTGGAAGTGATTAAGAAACCAATCACCATATAGGAGGGAGACCGTATAATGTTGTATACACCAATAAACCTTTACATTTCATACCTTTTTTTTAAACATATACATTTCATACCTTTTTCTTTGGAAACATTACATTTCATACTTAGTGAGCACTATGTTCATTTGATAATTACCAATAAGAGTGTCATATTATTTCACAAACCAGAGTGTACAATAGGAAACTGCTCATGGTGGACAACCATTTCATTAAGTATGGTGTTTATAATAGCTGTTTGGATGATCATCAACTTTATGAAGGTAATGTCCTATAAAAAACATGGGACATTTGATGATCTTAAAGAGATTGGTTTTTAAATCAAGTCCAACAAATGCAAAAGATAACACCTGATATAAATACTTGTGGTACTCTGTCCTCAGGAAAAAACTTTCCTACTTAATATGCTGTCTCTAGGTTACGTTGAATTAAAAGAGTAAAATCATATACTAAAGATCAGCGCAACATTCTCTGCGGCTTTGCAGGAAGTAATATTAGTTTTTTTTTTTGACGAAGAGGAAGTAAAACTAGTTAGTTAGTAAGTTACAAACATGTAGAATAATTTTGCAGACGATGGATTGTGTTTCTACTTGATGTCCTACTTGTGACCATCAATATCCCAATATCAACTTGCACTTTTGAATTTCTGTACCATTGAAAAATATGCTCTGTAGAAAAGCTTTAAATGATTTCAGATACTTATTCCACATTTAACATTTTTATGTAGATATCCAGATAAAAAGGCTTGAAGAAACTATAGTGAATAAGGGATCTGACTTGGTGAACTTGAATTATAAGTTCGAAAGATTGCAACTCGATTTCAAGTCGAAGGAAGACGACTTCAACAATGTGAGTTGTTCCAAGGAGAAATTGGAAAACGAAAAGATTGATCTTCTAACATGCAACCAAAGGTTTGCCAACAAATTGGACATGGCACTGGGGGAGATAAAGAACCTTGAACATCTTGTCAATATTCTGGCTGTGAGCTTGACTGAATTAGATAACCAGAGCCTAACCATTTCAGATAACTTCAAGCAGCTCAGCACTTCGTTTGATATTTGCTTTAAGTTGGCACAGGAGAGATGGGACCTTGGTATTCAGAGCTCTCGGAGGAAATATGATCAGCTTCATGATAGCTTTGTACATGCTACATCAGAGAAAGATGTACTGTATTTGGTCAATCAAGACTTAAGACGTAAGGTCACTGATTTCCAGAAAGAACGAGAATTCACAATGGTACAACATGCAGAGGAGTGCCGCATAGCAGAAGAGAGAATTCTAGCTTTAGAAACCAAAGCTGAAGGTCTTCTTTCTAGGAAGAATGACATGGAATCGTTAATTACCGGATTGGAGGAGAAACTTAGCAGCACAGCCAAAAATGCTCAATTATCTGAGAAAAGAATGGTAAATTCTATTAATTCATCTACTACGTAGGTTATACTGCTGTGCTTAACCTCTTATTACTTACTTGCAGCAAGAGTCAATTTTGAAGATATCAGAATTAGAAATTGGACATAAAGATAATTGTGAAAAACTGCGAGAAGAGATACAGAAAAAAGAAGAAGATATTGATATCCTCAAAAAGGAGATAGAGAAGCATGAACAGAGTTTAGAGTCGCAGGAGAAAAAGTTAAATCAGTTTGAGATTATATCAGAGGAGAGAGATAGGCTCATTCAGCAGCAGAATGAAAAAGACAAAGAGCTAGAAGATGAAAAGACCAAGGTTCTTTAAACTACTAGACATTTCTAATCCTTGCATTTTTATGAGATCTTTCGAATGGCCTTTTAATATACTAGTTGTCTGCAGTTTCAAGAGTTGCTGGTTAAGGCTGAAAATAACCTTGCAGAAGCTAAGAAGCAGCATGATCAGATGATAGAAAGTAAACAATTAGAATTGTCAAGACGTTTAAAGGAGATTTCTCAAAAAAATGATCAGGTTCAGCCCTCTATCTTCATTATAAATGCTTCAGAGGTTTTCCTTTTTGTTATACTGACAATTTCCAGTGGATCTTGATTAGGCGATTAATGACATTCGGAGAAAGTATGAGGTGGAGAAGCTCGAGAGCATTAACCTTGAAAAAGAGAAGGTGTGTCTGTAACCCTATGTTTTTATCTATATCTGTGAGATTTAACTAACCAGTTGCACTCCCAGGCGGGTAAAGCTATTGAAGAAATGCAAGAACAATGTGACCAGAAGCTTGCAGAATGCAAGGAGGAATCAAAGCAATACTTAAAGAGGTTCCAAGAAGAGCAAGCTGGTTTGGTATGTAACTATGTAATATAGAAGGAATGCATTTGAAAATTCAAAATTGTATGGTTGATTAAGTGTTATTTGTGCTGAGTCTTTAAGTAATATTATGCTTATTATATGTCAATGAGTATTATGTGTTAAAGACTGCTTCTCTTACCTCGGCAATCTATTTAGTTCTGTATTTGTACATTCTTAGACTAAAGGACTCATACATGAAACAAAGTTCCATTTATTAGTGTACTCTATGCCATTCTGACCAAGCCAAAAATAAAATCAAATGACTCTTCCATACAGAAATAGTTGATGCCTTCTTTGTTAGATTACTTGTAAATTAGCTAAGCTATCTGTATTGGCGATATTTTGTCCTGTATATGAGCTTAGATGTTCACCTGTTGCTTGAATGTTGTACGACTCTGTTACTAATTTAAATGTCTTTTACTGATGTTTCTATTTCTAGTGCTATTGGAATGACATCTGCACAAATTTTTAATATGCCTATTTTGTAGATTTCTCGAATTCAACAGGAGCATGATGAGAAGGAAACAAACCTTATAGATAAGCATGGCGAACAGCTAAAATATGCTAAACTTCAAGCTGAAAATGAATTAAGAGAGGTAAATGACTCATTAAATTGATAACAGAGTTTTTATCTTGTGAACTTTCATACAAAATTCTAACTGTTGATTCCTTGATATATTCAGAAGACAATGTCAATGAGAAAAGAACATGATGCCCAATTAAGAGCTTTGTGGGATCAGCATAAAGATGAGTGTAGGCAACTCCAGGAAGAGTTAGATGTCCAGAGAACCAAAGTACTTTGTCATTCTGGCCCATTATAAGTTAATTTATCGAACTCTCTCTGAAGATGATCTGTTGTTATGACAGGAAGAGAGGCAGAGGGCTTTATTACAGTTGCAGTGGAAAGTAATGAGCGACCACCCTGAGGAGGATCAAGAAGTAGAATCTAAAAAGGTCTCTTTCATAGTTATATAAACTGATAATATAATTAGATAATATCTCCCTGCTTCCCTCTCTGCATGTGAGTTGTGACTTGTGAGCATGTGTATGTTGGTGGGAAGCTTTAATTTTTTTACACCTAGAAGCAACCTTATTTTTTTCACTGTTTTTCTTGCTAATTGCTTTCTTCACTCGATTGGTTGCAACATAGTACTTGACATTTTTCAACCTCATCAGCAACCACATAATTTTATTTTCTCTTAGTTATTGTATACACCCATATTGAACAAGTGACCTTGAAATTATTTGTTGACCTCTGCCATTGCTTCCACAGGTTTCACCTAGTGCTTCTCTGAAAAGTCCCTTGTAGTTTACATACAGTTATCTCACTCATTTGTTTGATAGTATTATCAGCTTTTATTCACAGTAGAATTGTCTTCACTCATCTTGTTTCATCCCTTCCTGTTAGTATTGCAAATGTATTATTAGTGAAACATAGGTAGTCTTGGTCTTTGATTAATAAATTTTAATGGTAAAATATATAAATCACCGGTCATGACCCAGCTATATATTGTTCATTGTCCTACTCCAACGCGTGTCTTGCATAATTTATGCATTGTTAACATAAAATTTTTCAAATGGCTCCTAGTTAAATTAGAGGATTGTTGATCTTAAATTAAATTTGTAAAGTGTACTATGAACCACTACTCAGGACTCATCACCCATCTATATTTTGCTCAGTTTCATACTCTAATTAAACTAGGATATACCGTGCACATTTTTTTAATCACAGAAAGAACATGGCAGTTTCATTGAAGTCATAATAAATATTTTGTTATGGCTACTGAGTGTCAAGTGAACCTTGTGAAATACTTTAATATTTCTGTCATATTATGAGCTCTCAAAGTGATTACTGTGATGGCTTATGAAAAATTTAACAATATCTCCTAAAAATGTAATCACTTGTTGAGATCATAACATGACAGAATTATTCCATTCCGGCAAGCAAGACTAGAAATTCTAATAGTGGCAAAAGTGGTCAGCTCCCTGTTGTCAGAGAAGAACAGGAGGAGGTCTGTGTCTTTGCTCTTATATAACTGACTGATAATTTTTCTCTAATCTTGAAATGTTGACTGTAAAATATCTGGCAATATAATTTCTATTGTAGGATTCACCTTACCGGAGGGAAACACAAACTCCAGTTTTGAACATTCTGAAGAAAACGAAGAATGAGAATACAGGAAGCACGAGGAGTATTCCCAAACATAGTAAAAAGGTAAGTTATGTATTCAATCAATTTTTCTAAACACAGAAGTGAAACTATTGACGTCATCTTTTTGTGTCTTAGTGTTTATAAAATTTGAGGGTTTAGTTTAATTAATATTAATCCAGTAGACTCCTAACTTTCTCTACAAGTCCATTTCATATTAGGTAACTCGACGAGAATACGAAATTGAAACATCAAATGGAAGGACAATAACAAAAAGAAGAAGAACAAAAAGTACTGTCATGTTTGAGGTATGTACTAAAAGCAAAGAGTCATAACTGAGTGCACTTAAGCCGTCAATGAAATTCGATGTTTGGAGGATTTGGTGCACGTATCTTCTAAATCTTCCAATATGTGTTATTAGGATCCAGAAAAGAGACGGAGCAGGAGGACCCCAAGAGCAAATACTCCCAGAACTGTTGTCAAAGTAAGTATACTCAACTAAACTTCATGGTTTATACTTTTTTGACTAATATCATATCCTGATTATAAGGATTCTCCATGTTATTGGCACACACCTGTAGGAAACATTTGTAGTTTATCATTTAAATATATATATATATATATAGAGAGTTGCACTCCACGAAGAACACCTTATATAAAGAACAATAAAGAACACCTCATATTTAATTCAATATAAGAGTTCCGTCATGACACCCAATACAAAAAGTTCTTATTTTTTTATCTTCTATCCATTTAGCAAAAAAAAAATTTAAAAAAATTTGTTTGGAAAAATCACTGTTCATGATGACATCAGCAGTGACGTCATCCTGAACAGTGATTTTTTTCAAAACTTTTTTTTTAAAATTTTTTTTTTTTTGCTGAATGGATAGAAGATAAAAAAATAAGAACTTTTTGTGTTGGGTGCCCCTGGCGGGGTCAATGGATCTATTGGAATAAATGATTTTATAGTGTTCTTTATTGTTTGTTATATAAGAGTGTTCTGTATGGAGCAATGACCTATATATATATTATATAGTTGTCTGTTGGTTTATAGGAGGCTTTATAAGAAAGGGAAAGCACTTGTGTGCATGTATGATGCACATACTCCTGGTTCAGAAAAAAAAAAAGAAGACATTAAGACACAAGTCACACAACCAATATAATTTTTCTTTCTTTTTTTAATTATTTTGCAAAGTAAACAAAAAAAAACGATTTTGATTTTACTTGATAATCTTGCACCGTAAGCTGTAAGCGCTTCAAGCCCCACTGTATTAACTCTGCAGGGAATCAAGGGAGGTGGACTTCAGAAGCCTTCAAATATAGGTGATCTGTTCTCGGAAGGATCTCTGAATCCATATGCAGATGATCCTTATGCATTTGATTAGAGGTAATTTTAATTCTTTATAATCTATCTTTTGTGAAAAATAACAAAACAAATCTTCTGTTCCCCTGGTCTGTTTACATCCAGGAAACTTATATTAATAGTGTGATTTTCTCCATCTTCATGGCCTGTAGTACAGAAATCTGATACATTGGTTTTTATGCTACTTGGCACTTGCTATAACATAGAAATGATAGTGTGAGAAGTTAAATGAGCAAGTGTGGCCGTCACTCTGACTGGCACTCTTACTGTCACAGGTTGGATAAGAAGCCAACAGATAGATGCACATAAACTATAAGACGATTCTTAGTCTAATTTATGAATCTGTTTCACCAGTTTAATTCCAGTCACTTCTTGGATTTTCAGTTTGTTCTGTGCGGATTTTACACTTGCACTAAGGTACAATTCCTAAAATGGAGCACAAAAGTTGTTCCTATAATAATAGTTTATTGAATACACGTAGCCATCATACAAAAGTTGTTTGCACCCGAATGTAAAATATACATCCTTCTACACTATAGTGATTAGAATTCTTGCTAAAAATCTTGTAGTTTTTCCATTTCAGGTGTTGTGCATTTTCAGCTTTGTGCATCAGCTTTACGATCCTTCTGCACTATAGTGATTAAAATTATTGCACGATGCTTCTGCACTATAGTGATTAAAATTCTTGCTAAAAATCTTGTATTTTTTCCATTTCAGGTGTTGTGCATTTTCAGCTTTGTGCATCAGCTTTACGAGCAGGACAAAGCTTTACGAGCAGGACAAATGGCAAGTTGGAGATACATGCTTCTCACTTCCTCTTATAGTCATCTTCATGTTTCTTACTTGGTTTTCATAATTGGTACACATTTGCTTTTGCATGATGGCTCTACCATGTAAAGTACCAAAGGCTTAAGTTTCTAAACTCTCCTGTTCAACAGGTAGTTTAGAAAACATATTTGTGAATTGTGATGTTCAAGTCTACTGCATTACTATATTAAAATTGCAGCTGATAAAACAGAATAGGGACTTGGTTTTAGCTGTTACCACTTATATTTGTAGTATATCATAAGTGGCCGTATTGGTGTGTTACTAGGGCATACTCCTATTTTAGATGTCTAGTCACTAGTGTGAGGATTTGTGTTCCAAGTATGGGACAAACGGTGAGTCTAGTTTTTTCCCTTTTTTGATAATTAACAAGCAATTTAGCAAAAAATATAATAATAATAATAATAATTAACAAGCATTTAGTCCTTGTTAATGAGATGTTCCTACAGGCTAGATATCATGGAATTTAAAATTTGATAATTTGGGTAACAGACGGAAAGTATTCCAGAAAAGATACAAATGACCCCTAATTCCCAAAATAGCAATGGGCTATTTCTGATGCTAGTGTGGGGACATATAAATAGTAAAAAAAATGATAATAATTAAACGGGTTTTATATCAAATAGGTCACCCGTTTCACTCAAAACTATCAATTAGATCACCCATTCTAAAACTATATCATTTAAAACATTAAAGTCATAATAAATATCAAAGTGGCAACCCATTATAGTACTCGGGCAGTAAAAGTAATTTTTAATCGAGTTCTACACATTTTTCTTGAATACTTCCATAACCTAACGAAAGATTAATAATTCTAGTATTTCTGATAATATATTTCGATTTTTAAAAATTCATTTACTATTTATTTTTTATTTTATTGTCATTTTCCTTGTTTTAATTAAAAATAAATAGTAAATAAACTTTTTAAATTCTAAATAATAATAAAAAATACTAGAATTCATAACCTTTTATTTGATTATAGTAGTATTTAAGACAAATGTTTAGAACTCGATGAAAAATAACTTTTACTTTCCCGAGTACTATAATGGGTGGCCACTTTGATATTTATTGTAACTTTAATGTTTTAAATGATATAGTTTTAGATGAGTGGTCTAGTTGATAGTTTTGAGTGAGACGGATGGCCTGTTTGACATAATTAAACAATCAAAATTTAAGTTAATATTAACTTGGGCTGAAAGTTACAAATTAACATGTCAAAAGTGGCCCGTTAATAAGTAGTACCGAAGAGCACGATATTTCAAGTCAGCCAAGGCCAATACAACCCAATGGGCAATGGCACTCTTATGGTCGATACAGCATCTCATCTCAGAAAGTATTTAATATCGGCCTCAACTCTGTGTAATTGTCTAGAGTAGATTGCACTCTGCAAAAGTTTAATTTTAATGCTTTCTAACATCTGTAAAAAGAACAATTATTAAAAGTATTTATAATTTGTTAATTGTTTGTTAGATACTTTAGTTTCTACTTCGATGCATGAAACGAAATCAAGAAACACATTAAGAACAAAAATATAAATGTTACTTTGAAAAAATTTGGAGAATATATTTGAGAAATTACTAAAAATACCAGTTGCTCGATGTATTTTTTTTTTTTTTGCGATTTTACCATTTTTAAAAATATTTGCAAAAATACCTTGTGCAATCAAAGCAATTAAATGTAACCCGTTTTTACACTTTTTGAAAAATTTGTTGATTTTGGTTGCGTTTGAGTATGATTTTGGTTGCATTGGAGGTTGAATTTGGTTTAGCCCATGCTGTTAAGCAAACTTATAATACAACTAAAAATGATTTCAATTATTAAAATTTTAAAGTTGCATTTATGATTGATTTTGATTGATGTCTGTTACCAATATGGTTGCAAAAGGTGTAAAATATATTTTTGCGAATATTTTGTAAAAGTTGGTATTTTTTCAAAATAATTTTTTAAAAAAAAAATTTTGCAAAAGAATTTCTGGACGTGAGTATTAATGAAAAAAATTTCAATATACTTTTAATGTGAAAATTAAAAAATATGACATTTGCATGTAATTTTATGAACTAATTAAACTTTATGACTAAAAAAAAACATAAAGTAAACTTTTAAAATTATTTTACTGTCCAGAGGAATCAAATCCATGTCATAGAAGAGTCGTCTTCTAAGTAAATACATCACTAACTACAAAAAAAAACAGCCTTGATTATGTAATTAGTAGCCGTCTGGTCTCTCTCACTCTTTTAAATCCAAGTAGTGAACAAGTTAATTTATAATATATGGATGTAATTTTCCTTCTACAAAAGTTTGTTAGGCCATCAGTTAAGTCAACACAGAGTTGACCGTAATTACTTGTATATATACCGTACTATTTAGTACATTTCTTTTTAAGTTGAGATATAGCAAACATTTTCTATTCTTTATATCTCTCTCTATGTTATACTTACATATATACATACAACTGAAATAAACAATCCTATTATGGTATTACTATTATGGTATTAGAGCTTTTCATGACCATTGCCGATCGTCTTCCATTTCTGATGAATTCGTCTTGTCATGTCTTCTTCCTGTCATCGTTCTTTTGCTTTTCCGGCTTAATTTCGTTCTGGTGAGCTTTGGTTTGTGCATTTGTTGTGCTAAAAATAAATAACAATTAAAAATCGCAAGCGCACGATTCAATCGTTGAAATATTTTAGGTATCGATCCTCGGAGACTAACATTTTCGCAAACCTTAAATTTTAATTTAATCGAATTAGAACAAGTGGATTTTTGAGAATTTAATTTGATTTTTGGAAAATTAGATTTTTTTTTATTAAAAAAAAATTTAAACTATTTAAAAAGAAAATTACATTTATTCTAATTTTTAAACTAACTAATTAAAAGTTGAAATAACAAAAACTAAATTATTAAAAGATTCTAAATTCGAATTAAAACTGAATTTATTTACAAAAAATTTTAAAGAAAATTCAACATAACCTATTTGGAAATTCAACTAGCCAAGAAAACCATAATACAGAATTAAACGAACCAATTTAAACGAACCACCACATTAACAAAACAAATACAAATTCATATAAAGAAAACAAAACGAAAACTACACAGAAACACCCATAATTCATATTCAAAACTTAAGTCAACAAATTCTACAAAATCAGCAACGGAGAAATTCAGTGTAACACGAACAAAAGCAAACGCAAAACTCGAACAAACCACATTTTCACTCAGCTATGACTCGGCAGGAAACTCACTAATCAGCACAAAACAGACCCAGAATCGACTTGGCTCTGGGACTTAGTGAAACATACTAACACAGGCTCGAATACAGTAACGAAACAAGAAAACGAATCAAGACTCAAGTCAAAACTCACGAAAACAACTCAGTAAATGCAGCACAAAACTCAACATAACAGCGAAAAAAACAGACTCATAACAACAATTTACAAAACTGTAAAAATAGCAACTGGTCATCAATTACGAACGAACTGCAAACCCAGACACACAAACTGCAACAACGACTCAGCAGTAACTCAGTAATAACAAACATGACTCAAACTCGTAATTAAAAATGAAGAAAAAACAAATTCTACGAACTCAAAAATGGACTCAGTGAATAAACAAAAACTAAACAACGAAACTCGAACTCAGTAAACTGCCCAGAAAGATTCAAACCAACAGCAAACTCACGAACTCAAATCAACCAAGCGGAAAACTCGACCAAGAAACTCTACTCGGTTGTTAACTCGGAATCAAAACTACCATTCAACAAACCAAATTCGACTACAAAGAAAAAAACTGATATTAGACCCAAAACTCGGCAGACAAGATTCATTAAAACAAGACCAAAACTCAGCGACTGAACTAAGACGAATTAACTCGGCGGCACCAGACTTGAACTCGACAAAAACAAAATAAAAAAAAAACTAGCAGCAACTCGGTAACAAGCAACTCGAAGCACAGTACATAAAATTCAGCAAACACACTAGACAATTGAAGAACAAACGAATAACAGGGAATTCGAAGAACAAAATAAAAATGAAGAAAAAAGGTGCGTGTATGTGTGGGTCGCAGGTTTTGTGAGGAAAAGAAAGAGGAGGGGCTTATGTGTATTTGAGAGTGCAGAAGGAGAAGAGGTTAAGAACAAGAAAACAAACTGGGTTTGGGGATTAAAACGAAATAAATGTTTCTGGGTTTCAATTTATTCGAAGAGAATTGAAAACAATGCAATGGTTTGTGAGAAAAAGGGAAAGAAGAAGAACAGAACTGGTTTTTTGTTTTTTGAACAAGATGAAAGAAAACAGGGGAGTGTTTGAAAATGAGGAAAAAAAAGAAAGAAACAGGGGAAAACAATTTGCTTCGAATTAACTGAAAACAAGGAACTAAAATGCTGGAATTTAATTAAGCTATTTTTTTTTGAAAATTAAATACGAAAATAAATAAATTAACTACGGAATTAAATTAAGATTACACTAAAACGATGATTTAAAATAAATGGCCCACAATTAAATTAAAATTTAAAGGGGCAAAATTACGAATTAAAGCTAAAATTAAAACTACGAACAAGAAAATAAAATTCGTTATTTTCAACCCATAGTGGTTAGCTTTTCACTACTTTGTCCACTAAACGGATTTACGAAAATAAAGAAAGCTATGCAACAAAAATGAAAGAACAAGATGAGAAATTAAAGGAAACGGATTTTTTGCATTAAAATAAAGAAGTGTTTAAAAGATTTGAAACTAAAAAAAAAACAAGAAATTAAAGCTACCCTAAAATCTAAGTTGATGAATAGAAGGGGGGTGAGGAGGTATTTATAGGATAAAAATTAGGGTTAAGGGGTGCGTTGGGTTAATCTCCACCATACACCGTTTAATGTGGTGGAGAAATCCTAGCCATCCAAATGTTTCCTTCCTCCTTAAGCTTTGTAGAGTGGATCTTGGTCATACACTTATTTAGTGTGTTGGGATGATCTCCACCTTC
Organism: Saposhnikovia divaricata; assembly: GCA_036435485.1. Taxonomy (NCBI): domain Eukaryota; kingdom Viridiplantae; phylum Streptophyta; class Magnoliopsida; order Apiales; family Apiaceae; genus Saposhnikovia; species Saposhnikovia divaricata. Next base: position 155,584,188 of record CM071600.1, on the reverse strand, counting down.
CATGTGTCTTTAAAGATTCCCTTTCCTCCAAGCTCCTAATTCTTTTTCCTTTTTTAATTTGAGTCCTTTTTCTTCCTCTTTTTCCCTTCCTTGCTCTTTATTTCTTTATTTTGCCATTTCTTTACTTATTCACGAATTTCCTGAAATGCAACAAAATAAATTATTAAAATACGAGTTCAACAATAAATAGGTAATAAAAATATGCAAAAATAGGCACTTATCAGCATTATTGTACAATCTCTATGATTTGCAACCCTAGTTCTATACAGTCATGATGCGTACAAGTTTTGCTAATGTTGTTCAAGGAATTAGTCTTTATCCTTCTAATACGCCTGTCGCTAATAATGATGAAAGTGCTAAATCTAATATGTCTTGTGAAAATTCTGAGAAATCTAGAGAGACTTCTTAAGTTCATCAACATTATGATGTTAATTTTGTTGATAACAATTCACATCCTCTATTTTTACATAATAATCATCATCCTAGACTTGTTTTGATTGCTAAGAAATTTGCCCGTCCTAATAATTATGCTTCCTGGAGTAATTCAATGCAAATTACGATTAATGCTCATAATAAGTTTTGAATTGTGAGTGGAAGATTTGAGAAGCCTACACTTACTTAACCTTTCTATTCACAATGGGAGAGAGTGAATGATTTTTGATATGGGTAAAAATAAGACCAAAAAATGTAATTAATATTGCATTCATTATATGTAATAAATGAAGCCCAATTGAGAGGCCCGAAACCTTAGCTAGGCTTTAAATTTGTTATACTTGGGTCAAGGATGTGGCCTGTATCGGGGACACCGGGTACAAAGGCCGGTTCTAGAATCCTTGATATGATATACAAAAATCAACAAGGAAAATAAATCATTGATTGGAGCGATCTAGAACCACCAGCCTAGGAGGAGACTTGGCCCCGAAGTCTCCTAACCCTACTCTAAATCTAAGGCTCCCAACGCCTATATAAAGGGCCTGACCCCTGATTCTCAGAACTACGTTTTGGCTTTATTCTCTTCTTTAGAGATACATAGGTATCTTGTAAGGCCACAAATTTAGTCACGAAACACAAGCGCAACCATTAAAGCTCAAAACTCTCAACCTCAGCATTAAATAAATATAAACCCTAGCCACAAATTCAATCCTAGTTTTTATTCAACAACATTTGGTTCCATTTGTGGGAAAAGAACATCAATCATGGTTAACACACGGAGAATAACAGTCACCAAGACCACCATCGTCACTACTGCTCCGCTCGTTGTCATAGAACAAGGATCTGTACCCCAAGGAACCGAAACCACCAATCAGGCTCTGACTTCTCATCCTCAAAGGACGAATCCCCAGGTTTCTGAAACCCAGGTTAAGAGATCTCTACCCCTGGTAATGCACCCAAGCCAAGGGACCAATCCTCTTCAGATGGTAATCTCTCCCCTTGGTGGTCGTTCCCTACCTCATGAAGCCCAGATCTCTACCACTATGATTCCTGCAAGCGCGAATTCGGCGTATGGGCTGCCTAACTACACCCCAAACCAAGGAGGCATTGGAGGAAGTAGCAATGCTTATCAACTACATGAACCATACAATCCCTCGTACATCATGGGCCTAGTTCCCGTTCATGACCAAGGGTACTATAATTATTTTGTCCCTATACTGATAACTCCTCTTCTGAGGAGGACGATCAAGATGTAGCCCCAAGGAAGCAACTTGCAAGCAAGTAGCCTGGTAGGCATTACCGAAGGGTTAAGGATGGACCACCAATGATGGTTATGGAGAGGATCAAAGCTCATGAAGTCGAGATCCAGAAGTTAAAGCGGGCCATGGAAAGGGAACAAAAAAGGTAGAATCGCCCTCCTCCAAGGTCAGGAGAGATTCTCTTTGTTGGTCTAGAAAGGTCGTCCAGGAGGCAAAAAAGGATCGAGATCCCTAACATTGATATCCCAAGGACTGATCCCAAATAACTTATGCAACCGGGAGATCATGATGATCCAACTCCCCCCTTTACTAAGGAGCTGATGAATGCTCACTATTGTGCCCAAAATTACCATGGGCCAAATTTAAGCCCATTAAGCTATTGGGTCCAGTCCACACTAGCTAGAAGATAGATCCATTGCAAGCCATGAAGATTAAACATGAAGAAATGAGCATTAGACAGAGAGATTATCAAGGGTCGACAAGTACTAGGAGGTTCCTAAAGAACCAGAAGCTGTGCAGATCGTAAATATACCAGGTTCCTCCCTGAAAGAGAGTTCAAATCAGCCTAGCATCAGCCATAGAGACAGACAAAAAAATATGGGGACTACAGAGAGTCTCCTAAGACTAACATGTTTGTTATTTGCGCAGGTACAGATTCCTGTAAAGAGGTTCCTGATAAAGGTTCCTAAGATTAGATAGCAGAAAGATCTAGAAGCTACCTAGACAGATATTGACTTATAATTGGAGAGTACTCCTAGGACGTAGTTGATCCTAGATTACCACTAATAGATGATTGATTCATAGTAGAGTATGAACTCAGGTTTTACTCTACTTAGCCAACCAGTTCGTAGTAAACTCTAAAGGAACTTGAGCCCTACACGAACTAGATTTCCTCATACAGCTGGTCAAGTAGAATCAGCTTATTTTTAGAACTACATGAGCTTGATTCCTACATAAAGGATACGTAGGCACCTTGAGAGGGGACGGATATTTGCTCTCTAATCTTTTCTAAAGGAACCTGAGATTATTGGAGGCACTCTCAAGCTCAGCTCACCCCCACAAACATAACCCAAATCTTCCATAGAACAGTTGATCGTTAGCCTTTACAACTCACCATAAACCTCTCAAAAGTTGTTACGAAATCCACTCATCAACATTGGCACTAGAAGGAGGGGCTGAGTTATCATTTTAAGAGTGGAAAGATGGCAGGAAACTCAGATAGCGAAGCAACACGTTCTATTGAGAAGACACCTAACAACGATGAACATATTCACTAGATAAAGAAAATCACCCCAGCAGATGTGCTTGAAGCCCTTAAATCCATTGGATAAAGATTATCAACTTTGGAACAAGCATCAAGCAAGAAGAAAAAGAAATCGAAGAAGGGTAAAAAGTCGAAGGTTACCCCAAAGCAGTTGGATTTTGAGGAAGGGAGACCTGAACCTGAAGACAAGGCTGGTGAGGATGGAGATCATGATAAGGAGGGAGATGGTGAAGACCAGGACAATCCTAAAGAAGATCAAATCCTTAATAAAAAGACCCCATCTCAGGCTTATACAGATTCCAAAGGAAAGAAGAAAGCTAAAACAGGAGGTTCCTCACAGAAAAAGAAAAATGCTAAGGAACCATCTGTTGAGATAATTGAGGATGATGAAACAGATTCAGATGAGACTACTGATGGTTCAAGTACAACAGAATCTCAGGAGGATGGAGCTACTAGCAAAAAGACGAAGACAGAGGCTACTGAAGAGGTAATTGTTGAAGATATCAAGAAGATTCTGGCTAAACTCAAGGATGATAAATATCTTGCAGCTAAGCCTATAGCTTCTTCTCCCTTTACTAGGAAGGTCAGAAAGTCATCGTTACCTAGATCCTATAGACCTTCTAATAAACTGAGGTTTGATGAAACCACTGACCCCATCGAATACTTGAATCATTTTGATACAGAGATGGATGTTTATCCGGTTAAGAAAGCTACTAGATGCAGGTTATTGGCAGCAACCTTGCAAGTTGGAGCCCATCAATGGTTTATGAGGTTACCTGCTAATTTTATTGGCTCCTAGGAGGACATGGGAAAGCTTTTCATCACCCATTTTAGGGCATCTGTGGCGTTTGCACCACCCACCAATACTCTAGCCAATATCAAGCAGAGACCTAATGAAACCCTTACAGAATATTTCAAGAAGTTCAACGTGGAGGTTCCAAAGGTTAGGAAGGCATCTGAAGAAACTTTGAAAAATTTCCAGATTGCAGGAGTCAGGAGAGGTTAAGATTTCTGGAAAGAGCTGCAAAGGAAAGAACCCAAGATGTTGGCAGATTTTTACTCTCAGGCGGAATCTTTTCATCTTGTGGAGGAATATTTAGCTGATTTGAAGAAAGATCCAGAATTTGAGAAGCAAGGTGGACGGTCAGGCAGTAAGAGGACAAGGCCCAGGAGCCCTAATAACCGTGACAACAGAAAGGTGGTCAGCCGCACTTCTCAGGTGAAACAGGAAGCTGGAGGTGTGAATCCCACAAAACCTGCAATGAACCAAGTTCCTCCACCAATTTTCTACAATCGGTGAGATAAGCTTAACTATGAATCTTTTACACCTTTAGCTTCCCCAATAGATCATATATATGTAGTGAATGAGAAGTCACCATGGTTCAAGAAGCCTTATAGAGCTGGTCCTCCAGGAAATAAGAATGAGTGCCCATATTGTGATTTCCATGATGCTAATGGACATAATACTGCAGATTACCACCACCTAAGAGATGTAATTGAAACTCTAATTAGACAAGGATAGTTAACTGAGTGGGTAGCCAAGAGGGAAAGAAATACCAAGAGGAGAAAACTCAGAAGGCACCAGAACCTGTTTTGATGGGAGGACCACCGAAAGCTGGGTGTATACGCACCATTATAGGAGGTCCACACATCGGGGGAAGCAGTAGAAACGCCATGGAAAGATATACTCGTGAAGCTAAAGAGCATCCTTTGACCAATGTCTATAACTTGTCACAAAGGTCCCCAAAGTTGTTTGAAGGAGAAGATGCAGATATTATTTTCATAGAAGAAGATGCTTCCTGGATAAACCATCCACACACGGACATTTTGGTGATAGAGACAGGGATTGGATCGTATGACGTTCATAGAGTATTAGTGGATAACGACAGTTCGGTGAACTTACTATCCTACTCAGCCTTCAAAAAGATGGATTTTCTGGATAAGGATTTGACCCCAACGAAGGATACCTTGTATGGCTTCACGAACAATCAGGTTCCTATCAAAGGTAAAATTTGTTTGCTAGTTACTTTAGGTGATAAACCTCATTGTATTACACAGTTAGCTGAATTCATTATTATTGAGGACAATATGAACTCTAATGCTATCCTTGGAAGAGCAATCTTAAAGGTAATGAGGGTGGTTACCTCAATTTACCATCTAACTGTGAAGTTTCCAACACCCAATGGCATTGGTATAGTTCGGGGATGTCAGTATGAGTCTAGAGAATGTTACACTAAAGCTTTACAATATGCTGCTAAAGCTGCTAAGCTTCAAGTGCCTTTGGATGAGATTCCTGATGACTTTCCAGGAAAGAATCCAGATGATATAACAATTAATTTTCGCAGCAAGCCATTAGAAGGATTCGTGTCAGCTTCCTGCAGAGTAGTAAGGATTGAAGAAGTCATAGAAGAGGAACCTCATACTACGATTCTAGTTTTTCGGGGACCAGATACCCCTTACTTGTTGCTAGAAAGTGCACCCCTTATAGATAAAGATGGAGATGTGTGTGTGATAGATGAATTGGAGAATGAAGAAAATTGAAAAGTGAAACACAGTTGAAGTAGTGAAATTAGCCAGCCATCAGCTAAAAGAAGGAATATCATGCATGAAGAATATGTTCCACCTTTTGTGGAAAGACAGGAAGAGCTAGCAAGTGAGATGGATATAGATTTAGATCCTCAAATTCCAGATACAAAGATCAAGGCTGGACCAGCTGGTGAGACAGTGGATGTAAAGATGAGTGATAAAGATGCTACGAAAGTTTTGATGATTGGAGCTCAACTTGAACCAACTTTAAAGGAATCTCTTATCTCCTTTTTAAGCCAGAATTTAGATGTTTTTGCATGGTACCACACAGACATGTAAGGGATAGATCCAAAGGTAATGTGCCATAAGTTAAATATTGACCCAAAGAAGAAAGGCATAAGATAGAAACGAAGACCAGTTAGTGGAGCAAGAACACAACCTTTGAAAGAAGAAGTTGACAGATTGTTGGGAGTAGGTTTAATTAAAGAATCTTTTTATCCAGTTTGGTTAGCAAACCTAGTTTTGGTGAAGAAACCTAATGGAAAATAGAGAACCTGCATAGATTTTACGAATCTCAACAAGGCATGCCCTAAAGGCAGCTTCCCACTACCATGGATTGATCAGCAAGTAGATGCAACAGCAGGCCACGCTTTACTCAGCTTCATGGATACATATTTAGTTTACAATCAGATCCCTATGTATGAACCTAATCAGGAACATACCTCCTTTATTACGGATAGAGGTCTTTATTGTTATATTTTTTTGCCATTTGGATTGATTAATGCTGGAGCCACATACCAAAGATTAGTCAACATGATGTTTAAAGATCAAATTGGTGATACCATGGAGGTCTACGTAGATGACATGTTAGTCAAGTTGAAAGAAGCTACTGATCATGTTGATATGGGCTGAAAATAAGCCCTAAAGACACATTTAATGTGTCATTAATTAGGCCAAGAATGGTCCAAACGTGGGGCCCACCAGATGGGCCCAAAACCCCAATTATAATATTAATTTCGTAATTAATATTGGGGGTAATAAACAGCTCAGCAATAAGAGTTGGATAAGGATATTATTTCCACCAGACTTAGCCACCAAGGCATCCAATTCAATATGGAAACTGATAGATCTAGAACCTTCCTCAAAGACTTGTCTACCAAGTCTCTGACTCCTACCATAATTCTAAAGGCTCCTGCAGCCTATTTAAAGGGCCAGACCCCTCATCCTAGAACTACGTTTTTGGCTTGATCTTTGATATTCATCAAAGTACGTAAGCATCTTGTGAAGGCAGATTCAGCCACGAACACAAGAACAGCCATTAAAGCTCGAAGCTCAACCACCCTAGCATTAATTACAAATCGTAACCTAGTTTTTATTCCACAAAATTTGGCACCGTCTGTGGGAAGACAACATCAACCATGGTTCAAACACGAAGAACAACATCGACTGAGGCCATACCCCTTAGCTCTGCTCCACCTGCCATCTCTGATCCGCTCATCACCGCTGAAGAAGGACAATTACCCCCACCAACAGGGACGGTCATTCAACCTCTAACCTCTCAACCCTCAGGGACGATTCCCCATGTTGAGGGAACTTTACCTGTGACTATCCCTCAAAGCCAAGAAACTAACCCTCTTCAGATGGTGGTTTCTCCTCTTGATAGCGTTGGTCGTACGCTACCTCCGGGGGTACAGATCCACACCATGGATCTCCCTTTGAATACCAACCCGATGTATGGGCTGCGTAATTATCCCCCTCAACATAGAGAACCTGGACCGAGCGGTCATGCCTTACAGATCCGAGATCGAGAGTACGATGATTACTCTGGCCCTTATACTGATGATTCAACGTCTGAGGATGACGATGATGATCGTGATGAAGCCCCGAGGAGGCGACGTGCTAGTAGAGAACCTCGAAGGAGGTCCCAAAGAATCCATGATGGACCTCCACAAACGGCTGAGGAAAGGATTAAGGCTCATGAGGCTGAGATCCAAAGGCTGAAGGATGATATTGCTAGAGAGCAAGCAAGGCGAAGTCTGATTCAACCTCCTCCAGTTACAGGGAGGATTCCCATTATAAATTTGGAGAGGCCCTCAAGGAGACAACGAAGGGCCGAAGCCCCAACTGAAAAATCGACAAGGGTGGAGACCCCCAAAAGTAACCCTAGGGATCTGATGCCCCTTGGGGATCCTGATGATCCTACACCTCCGTTTACTGAAGAGGTAATGAATGCTCGCATCTCAAGGAAGTTCAAGATGCCAACGATTAAGGCCTATGATGGAACGGGCGACCCCGCAAACCACGTTAGGACATTCTCAAATGCACTGCTGTTGCAGCCTGTGAGCGACGCCTTAAAGTGTAGGGCGTTCCCTCAGACCCTGTCTGGCATGGCTCAAAGGTGGTATAGCCGCTTACCTGCAAACTCAATTGGCTCATTCAAAGAGCTGAGTGCCGCCTTTGTTAGCCAGTTCATTAGTGGGAGAGTTCATGAAAAAAGTTCTGCATCTCTTATGTATGTGGTGCAGGGGAAGAACGAGAATTTGAGGGATTACCTCAAGCGATTCACCAAGGAGACGCTGAATATCACTGATCTGGAAAATAAGGTGGCCATGGTAGCCCTGGAACTCGGAACCACTGATCTCTTCTTTAAAAGGTCTTTGGCAAAACATCCTCCTGAAAATATGGCCGAACTCCAACGGAGGGCCGACAAATATATCAAGGCTGAGGACAGCATGAAGAAGGAAACCACAGGAGACAATGGCAAGGGTTCTAATGACTCGAAGAAACGAAAGCAAGAGCAAGAGTACGATGCTAGGGACAAGTATCCCTGGACTAGCAAGGATTCTGAATCACCACCAAAGAAGGGTTTGGGACCGAGGTTTTCTGATTATGCAAGATTGAACGCTCCTAGGAGTCAGATCTTGCTAGATATTGAAAAGGATAAAGACTTCCGATGGCCGAAGCCACTTAGGGGTGATCCCACGAAAAGAAACAAGGATCAATACTGTAGGTACCACCGTGATGTGGGTCATGATACAGATGATTGTAGACAGTTGAAAGATGAGATTGAGTTCTTGATCCGAAAAGGAAAGCTAAGCAGGTTCACGAAGAATGATGATCGTTGAACCCAAAGAAGGGACTATGACAAGAGAGACAATGACAGAAGAGATAACGATCGTGATCGTGATCATAACCCACAGCCCCGAGGGCCAGTTGTTAATATGATTTGGGGAGGCCCGACAGCGGCCGGCACGACTCGAAACTCTCGAAAAGCGTATGCTAGAGAAGTAATGCACATCGTGGGAGAAGCCCCAAAACGTGCTAGGATTGAAATAGTTATTGGGTTTGATGATTCAGATCTTGAAGGGGTAAAGTTCCCCCATGACGACCCGTTGGTCATAACTCCTGTGATTGGAAACTCGGAGGTGAAACGAGTCTTGATAGACAATGGAGCTTCTGTTGATATCTTGTTTCACGATTCGTTTGTAAAAATGGGGTACACCGATTCTCAGTTGACCCCCACCAACATGCCAATCTACGGATTTAATGGAGTTGAGTCCAAGGTTGAAGGAACTATTCAGTTACCCATGACAATTGGACAGGAACCTAAAGAGGCTACTCAGATGCTGAATTTCCTTGTGATCAAGGCATCCTCGACTTATAACGCGATCCTAGGAAGGACTGGACTTCATGCATTCAAGGCTGTGGCCTCCACATATCACATGAAGATTAAGTTTCCAACCAGGAACGGCGTTGGAGAACAAAATGGTGATCAGAAGATGGCAAGAAGTTGTTATGTATCCGCGTTAAGGGCTGATGGAATCGGGGGGCAGGTACTTCCGATCGAAGACATGGATGTCCGTGGTGATGATGAACACCGAGGAAAGCCAGCAGAGGACTTAATACCTATTCCTCTGGAGCTAGGCGACCCTGAGAAGGTGACTTATATAGGAGCCTCTTTGAAGGAACCCCTGAAGGGCAAATTGATATCATTCTTGCAAGAAAATAGTGATGTGTTTGCCTGGACAACAGCTGATATGCCAGGGATTGATCCCCAACTCATAACTCACAGATTGAATGTCGATCCTAATCGGAAGATAATACAGCAGAAGAAGAGGAACTTTGCACCTGAAAGGCAAGAGGTTATAAAGCAAGAAGTGGAAAAGCTCTTAGAAGCTGGGTTTATTGAAGAGATTCAGTTTCCAGAATGGCTGGCTAACCCTGTGATTGTAAGAACCCTAATTTTTGCAATATTTTCTTTTATATAATATCATGTGGCATTGTCAATTTGGAACCTTTCTAGTCATCCCTGTTGTTTAATGGAATTGATTGTCTGAGAAACTATGTTGTTGCATTCACTACGTAAGATAAAGGGAAGATTGTTGAAGGCAAGAATCTCATTATTAGTAAGATTTATAAAACTTGGGATTTGATAATGATTAGAGTATTAAAAGATTTATTAGGAATTATGACGAGGAGTTATGGATATTCGAGGAATTTACACAATTAAGTACTTAAGGAATTACAAGGGAAGTCTCTACGCGACAAAATATTATTACGAGAAATTAATTAAGATACGATACGAATTAAAGATTAAGTGACAAGCATTGGTGGAAGAATAATGATACAAGGAGTAGTATTGCATGCAAGTCCCATGCAACTAAGTAGTTAGGAAAAGCAAACTAGTAGTACCAAGTGGACAAGAGGAATAGTAACTAGTTGGCATTTCTTTTTCCAAGGAGACAAGAGGGCATGGTGGCCTATACCTAGACTTGTACATGTGATACATATCTATATACTAATACATATATCACCCAACCACTTTACAATTATTCAACCAACCAAAAAAAAAAAAGCAAAACACAAAAAGCTCTCCCCCCCCAAGCACATATAGCTCTCGGCCAAAGCTAGAAAGCAAGGAGAAGAAGAAATTTTCTTCCATTTCTCTTCATTCATAATTCAAGGCAAAATTCCTAGGCACTCTACATCATATAAGGAAGGTATACTAAGAATTCCAAGCCTTTTCATCCATTAATTTTCAAGATATTAATTGTTAAAGTTTTGGTGAATAGTAACAATGTCAAGTTTTCTTTTAGATCTTGGATTATAAGGAGTGTAGGAGCTCATTCAAGGTGTTCTTGAGAATTGTAAGGCATACCCAAGGCTCCTAGATACTCAAAAAGGTATAAAAACCCTAACCCCTCTTGGCCATGTAGTGTTTGAGATGTTTAATGATAGATCCATGTGTATTTGTGTTAATCTTGGATATATAAGTGATGGATGATATAGATCTTGAGTTTAAGTGTTGTGGTTGTGATTTTTATGCTTGTGGTTAGTGTATGTATCTCCATGAATGTTATAAAGTATGAACTTGGTGATTTAGATGTTGGTTGTGATGTGGATGTAAGAATCTTGGTTGGTTTAGTGAAACAAGCATGCTGAGTTTTTCCCAGGAAGTTGAACTGTCTTGTAAGAGGGTTTTGAACCCCCAAATCTTGTCCCCTGAGGTCCTAATATATATTGTTGGAAAGGTATTTGAATGTAGTTTCCAAAAATATAAGGTTCATGACTAGGTGATGTATAGATTTTGAGTTATGGCCGGAGAAGTGAAATGTGTTTCTGGATTCCGGACTGCACTAAATGGCCTCCTTGTGAACCTTGTTTAAACCCCTAAAAATTTATGTAGGATCATGGAAAAATTAGAGAAGCTAGTAAATGCAGTGCTGAAGGCTACCCAAAAAGAATTGGATTAAAATATGAATTTTTCAATTTGATAAAAATGCTAGAGTAAAATTCGCGCAAGGGGAAAAGTCATAAGTGGAGTGTAGTTTTAGGGGTAATGAATATGATTCGGTTATGGTAACCAAATTAAGTCGAATAAGTGACGAGCGTAATCGAGTGATGAAATGAACCTATAGTGGGGCTAGAGTGTCATAAGACGAAGTCATTAAGTTAATTTGGTACCCCCTAAAACCCCGCAATTAAAGAGATATTGTTAAGGTACTAACGAACGGTTATTGCTTATGTATAGATCATTCCACTCCGCACGCTCGACCACCCCAACCACACCAAGGCAAGTTTACTTTTCAAAACTTACATATACAAGGACTTTCACTGTTGTGTTTGTAGTTTTCAATCATATCAAATGTTTATGTTTATCGAAGTATCGATGAAATTGAGATGTATAAGTACATATATGTTTGCACCCCTTGAACTTAGAATGAAATGTTTTCTTCGGACAACGACTCTAGCAATAGAGGTCGTAGCGGTCCGTATATACTATTTACCGGGGAGCGGTATATTATTATATCGTAATTAAATTGCGAGAACCCGAAGGGTCATTCGGGGAGTATCGTATACTCAAGTAATTATTTTTATATCTTCGTAAATACTCAAAATACCTATCTTGGATTAAAAGCTTATTTAATTAAATAATTATTTTATTAATTATTAATATTAAATCTTAAAATATCATTTATTATTTAATGTTCATTATTTTAAAGACAAATCTAATCCAAGATACCTTCAATACTTTCAAACTCGAACTCTTTCGAACTCAAAACATTTTCGAAAACCCCAGTCAGGTTCTGCTTCTTGTATGATTTCAAGAATCATCGGTCGACTGATGTCGGACCTCAACTACTCAGTTTTCAATCAAAATCAAGTTTTTAAAAGAAAAAGAAAAAGGGACTCTGGCAGGTGTGGGAACCGTTGACGAACGATTCCCGGGATGTGTAAGCGGCCGTGAGCCAGGCGGTCCATCAATTATTATTCCGGCCCAGGTGTTGCCGAAGGATGATTACGGATGTAGTTTTCATCGAGGGTGATTACGGATGTAGTTTTCACCCTAGGATAGTTACGGATGTAGTTTCTATCCTTCTACCGGTAGAGAAGACCCGCTGATTATTGGACTTGGATGTGGCGACTGAACATCGTCAATCCCTGTCAGGTTTTATGTTTTCTTTAAGTCCCATTCCTCCATTTTGGAAAATGCTCTGACACTGCTTCTTAGGCTTATGTGCCAAGTTGCTGATAGTGTTATATTTTGATGAGAACGATGTTGACTCTATGCAGTATCTAGAACTGCAAGTTTATTTTGAAAACAAGGGCACGTATTGGTGCACCTTCGGAATTTATCAACAATGACAAGTGATTTTATATCTGATTGATACAAACGAGTTTAATAACTGTTAATCATATGAAACGTTATATTTCTTACCTTATACATATATTTCTTGCTGAGCTATAGTTGCTCACTCTTGCTTGTTTTCAAATTTACAAACACAACAGCTAAGCGAAATGGCAAGACCCAGACAGACTACCCGAAAGCAGGTGACTAGACCCGAGGCAGCAGTTGAGATTCCACCGGTAGGCCCCATTAGCCGGATTGGTTGGCAACTTTTGTTAGTTCGTTTTATTTATAAGTATGACCTGTGCAAAGCAGTGTATCGTAACAAACTTTCAAGCCGCCAACTTCGCTTCATATCGAAGTGTTGCTGGTAGCATAAATGCTATTTAATTCGGTCTGTAATAACTCTGAAACTTTTATTTCTGCTTAATCAATGGTGTGACGTTTCTGAGACTCTAACCTGTGTGTGTGTGTGCGGTGTGAGTTTATTGCGGGGTCGATGGCTGTTTTATATATTATGTGCAAGAACAGGTATGTTATTAATGGAAAATGGACCGTGAGTGTCTAGATCTCCAACCCCGGATCTGGGGGCGTCACAGAAATGGTATCAGAGCGAGGTTACAGTTCTCAGAAATGATAGTAATTTAAGAAAGCAACCCTAATAATAATAACAATAATAATAACCCTAGTAACAACCCTAATAATACTTAGAACTCTCATCGAGTTTGCAGTCGGGTTATCGGATATAGCCCTGACTTTAAGGCCCGTGAGGGAACTACTCCTTAAACCTTTCTTTATGGTTAGTGACCCACCTTATTTCCCTTGTGTAGATGGAGGAGATACCAGACCCTGAGGCCTTTGAGAGAGAGCATGATGAGGCACTGATGCGAGATACCGAGGATCCTGAGGAGGATATGGGTGCTGACTCTGAGCTTGGCCCCTGGATTACGCTGATAGGAGATACTGATGATGAGGATCCCGTTGAGGAGCCCTTTGAGCCTGAGCCTGAGCATGTTACCCCCTCTCCTGTAGCTACTGACAAGGAGAGTGTGAGATCCGGGTAGTTTCGATCGCGGGTTAGCTCGTGGTCCTGAATCTCGATTTTTCAGCGGATTTCGGGTAGTTTCTGGACCTAAATCTATATTTTTTCGGATGGTTTTCAGTGCACCGTTTAGCACCGTTTAGTGCCGTTTAGTGCCGTTTAGTGCCGTTTATCGCCGCTTATCGCCTTTTAACGTCGTTTAACATCGTTTAAACGTCGTTTAAGGCTGTTTAGCACCGTTTAGTGTCGTTTAGTCCCGTTTAGCACCGTTTATCGCCGTTTAGCGTCGTTTAACATCGTTTAAACGTCGTTTAAGGCTGTTTAGCACCGTTTAGCACCGTTTAGTGTCGTTTAGTGCCGTTTAACGCCGTTTATCGCCGTTCAGCGTCGTTTAACATCGTTTAAACGTCGTTTAAGGCTGTTTAGCACCGTTTAGCACCGTTTAGTGTCGTTTAGTACCGTTTAGCACCGTTTATCGCCGTTTAGCGTCGTTTAACATCGTTTAAACGTCGTTTAAGGCTGTTTAGCACCGTTTAGCACCGTTTAGTGTCGTTTAGTGCCGTTTAACGCCGTTTATCGTCGTTCAGCGTCGTTTAACATCGTTTAAACGTCGTTTAAGGCTGTTTAGCACCGTTTAGTGTCGTTTAGTGCCGTTTAGCGCCGTTTATCGCCGTTTAGCGTCGTTTAACATCGTTTAAACGTCGTTTAAGGCTGTTTAGCACCGTTTAGCACCATTTAGTGTCGTTTAGTGCCGTTTAACGCCGTTTATCGCCGTTCAGCGTCGTTTAACATCGTTTAAACGTCGTTTAAGGCTGTTTAGCACCGTTTAGTGTCGTTTAGTGCCGTTTAGCGCCGTTTATCACCGTTTAGCGTCGTTTAACATCGTTTAAACGTCGTTTAAGGCTGTTTAGCACCGTTTAGCACCGTTTAGTGTCGTTTAGTACCGTTTAGCACCGTTTATCGCCGTTTAGCGTCGTTTAACATCGTTTAAACGTCGTTTAAGGCTGTTTAGCACCGTTTAGCACCGTTTAGTGTCGTTTAGTGCCGTTTAACGCCGTTTATCGCCGTTCAGCGTCGTTTAACATCGTTTAAACGTCGTTTAAGGCTGTTTAGCACCGTTTAGTGTCGTTTAGTGCCGTTTAGCACCGTTTATCGCCGTTTAGCGTCGTTTAACATCGTTTAAACGTCGTTTAAGGCTGTTTAGCACCGTTTAGTGTCGTTTAGTGCCGTTTAACGCCGTTTATCGCCGTTCAGCGTCGTTTAACATCGTTTAAACGTCGTTTAAGGCTGTTTAGCACCGTTTAGTGTCGTTTAGTGCCGTTTAGCGCCGTTTATCACCGTTTAGCGTCGTTTAACATCGTTTAAACGTCGTTTAAGGCTGTTTAGCACCGTTTAGCACCGTTTAGTGTCGTTTAGTACCGTTTAGCACCGTTTATCGCCGTTTAGCGTCGTTTAACATCGTTTAAACGTCGTTTAAGGCTGTTTAGCACCGTTTAGCACCGTTTAGTGTCGTTTAGTGCAGTTTAACGCCGTTTATCGCCGTTCAGCGTCGTTTAACATCGTTTAAACGTTGTTTAAGGCTGTTTAGAACCGTTTAGTGTCGTTTAGTGCCGTTTAGCGCCGTTTATCGTCGTTTAGCGTCGTTTAACATCGTTTAAACGTCGTTTAAGGCTGTTTAGCACCGTTTAGCACCGATTAGTGTCGTTTAGTGCCGTTTAGCGCCGTTTATCGCCGTTTAGCGTCGTTCAACATCGTTTAAACGTCGTTTAAGTCTGTTTAGCACCGTTTAGCACCATTTAGTGTCGTTTAGTGCCGTTTAACGCCGTTTATCGCCGTTTAGCATCGTTTAACATCGTTTAAATTTAAGGCTGTTTAGCACCGTTTAGCACCGTTTAGTGTCGTTTAGTGCCGTTTAGCACCGTTTATCGCCGTTTAGCGTCGTTTAACATCGTTTAAACGTCGTTTAAGGCTGTTTAGCACTGTTTATCATCGTTTAGTGCCGTCTAGCACCGTTCAATGTTGTCGGCATAATCTAACATCGTTGTAAATGCGTTGGTCGCTCCACGCTTTACATCAAAACGATATCAAAAATAAACCCTGACCCGAGTCTCGAGTTAGACAAGTAAAACTTCAAGGAAAGCCTGATCAGCTTTCCTAGAAGTTGGGGGGCAAATGATATGGGCTGAAAATAAGCCCTAAAGACTCATTTAATGTGTCATTAATTAGGCCAAGAATGGTCCAAACATGGGGCCCACCAGATGGGCCCAAAACCCCAATTATAATATTAATTTTGTAATTAATATTGGGGGTAATAAACAGCTCAGCAATAAGAGTTGGATAAGGATATTATTTCCACCAGACTTAGCCACCAAGGCATCCAATTCAATATGGAAACTGATAGATCTAGAACCTTCCTCAAAGACTTGTCTACCAAGTCTCTGACTCCTACCATAATTCTAAAGGCTCCTGCAGCCTATTTAAAGGGCCAGACCCCTCATCCTAGAACTAAGTTTTTGGCTTGATCTTTGATATTCATCAAAGTACGTAGGCATCTTGTGAAGGCAGATTCAGCCACGAACACAAGAACAGCCATTAAAGCTCGAAGCTCAATCACCCTAGCATTAATTACAAATCGTAACCTAGTTTTTATTCCACAACACATGTGAAACACCTGGAAGAGATGTTTAGAATTTTGTGAAAGTATAGAACGAAGCTGAACCCTCAAAAGTGTGTGTTTGGGGTAGAATCAGGAAAATTCCTAGGGTTCATGGTGAACCATAGAGGTATAGAAGCTAATCCAGCCAAGATTAAGGCAATAATTGAGATGAAATCACCTAGAACTATGAGAGAGGTTCAATCCCTTACTGGAAGAGTTGTAGCTTTGAATAGGTTCATCTCAAGATCTACAGATAAGTGTCAAGAATTCTTTAAAGCCATTAAGAAAGGAAGTATGTTTGAATGGACAGAAGAGTGTGAGATAGCTTTTGGAAAACTTAAAGAACACTTGGGAAGCCCCCCACTGCTAGCTAAACCAATTGATGGAGAGACGCTAATTCTCTATTTAGCTGTATTAGAATATTCAATAAGTGCAATCTTGGTTCGAGAAGAAGATGGACAGCAAAGCCCAATCTATTATGTTACCAACAAATTACTTGATGCAAAAACCAGATACACAGGAATGGAAAAGCTGGTTTATGCTTTGCTTTTGGCGACCAAGAAGCTACGACCTTACTTTTAATCTCACAAGATTGAAGTGAGAACCTCATATCCACTTAGACAAGTGATGCATAGGCCAGAAACCTCAGGCAGAATGTTAAAATGGGATATAGAGTTGGGCCAGTTTGATATAGAATACAAGCCAAAGACAGCGATCAAGGCTCAAGCTTTAGCAGATTTTTTGATTGAGTTTCCACCTCATGTGGAGGTCACTGGTCAGGAAGAGCCAAAGGAAACCATTAAAGAGCAGATAGAAGATGATAATTGTGGACCCTAGTGGACACTTAATGTAGATGGTACTGCCAATGGAAATGGAGCTGAAGCAGGCATAGAACTTGTTAGTCCAGAAGGACATCGACTTCATAGCTCCATTCATTTTGCTTTTAAAGCTACTAACAATGATGAAGAGTATGAAGCACTTATTGCAGGTCTCAAGCTAGCCCTGGAGATGAAAGTGGAGAATATCAGAGTATTCAGTGACTCAATGCTGGTAGTTTAGCAGATTCGTGGTGGATTCCAGGCTGTCCAACGATAGATTTATATATAAGATACTCACAAGAGTTACTTGCAAAATTCAAAGAAGTAAAGCTGGATCAGATACCACGAGGTAAGAACACAAATGTAGATGCATTAGCTAAGTTGGGTTCACAAAGAGAATCAACATTATTGGGTGTGATTCCACTCCAGATTCAAGAGCAGCCTAGTGTGTTCAAAGAGGAAATCATGGATATTGAGCTTCTTGTTCAAGATCCATGGATGACACCTATCCATAATTACCTGGACAAAGGAGAACTGCCTCCTAATCAAGATGAAGCTAGGAAGCTGAAGTATCATGCTGCTAAATATGTGATTTATGATGGAATTCTATATAAACGAGGATTTAATCACCCATTTCTTAAGTGTGTAGCTGGAGGACAGTGTAGATATATCTTTGAAGAGATACATGAAGGAGTATGTGGAAATCACTCGGGGGGTAGTTCTTTAGCCATGAATGTCCTTTGACAAGGATACTGTTGGCCAACCCTCAAAATAGATGCTCATAAGTTTGTTCAAGCATGTGATAATTGCCAAAAGTTTGCAAATTTTGATAGCAGGCCTGTAGAACCTATCAAGCAGATAATCAGCCCTTGGCCATTTGTTGTATGGAGGATAGACCTCATTGGAGAGCTTCCTATAGGAAAGCGAGGAGTTAAATATGCAGTGGTTGCAGTTGATTATTTCACAAAGTGGGCAGAAGCAGAACCACTTGCCAAGATTACAGCCTCCAAACTAACTGAATTTGTTTTTCGAGCTATTGTTTGCAAGTTTGGAATTCCCCAGAAGTTGATTTCTGATAATAGGAAATAGTTTGATAGTAAGGAGCTCAAAGGATTGTGTGAACAGTTTGGGATCCAGAAAGCATTCTCAACAGTATTCTATCCACAGAGCAATTGACAGACTGAAGCTGTAAACAAGATTATCAAGCATACATTAAAGACACGGCTTGAAGAGAAGAAAGGAAGCTAGCCAGAAGAGCTTACTGGAGTCTTGTGGTCATATAACACCACACCTAGTGTTAGTGTTTTTGCCCTAGAGACAATACTTTTATGTTTTAAAGAAAAACATTTTATTAATAGAAATTATGTTTTGTTGATTATTATTAATTTATTTATTATGTCTTTATTTACTGCGTTATAAATGTTAGCAAAATAAAAGTCCTTGGTATTATGATACGCACTATATATCTTTAAGTATGTGACTTGAAAATGAGATTGTATGAATAGTTTCTTTATTCCTAAATATCCCTAGTCGAGTAATATTATTAAAGGACAATAATAATACATAGAGAATAGTATGTTTGTTGACTGATGACCAAATCTCATTGGTCATAGGTATGGTGACACTAAAGTCAAAACATAGGTGCATGTAAGAGTACATGGCACTGGATTGACCCGCCGTGAGATTCTACATGTTATAAGTGTCATAAGTAATTCTCACAGAGGTAATGGTGTAATGATCCTTAGACCTGAAATCATTATATTTCTATACGAGAATTAATATACTTTGATTACATTAAAAGTTACCTTTTACCGGGTGATGATAAAAGTGGACATTGGGTATATTATGAATCGTATGAGAAATATGAATGATCTAGATGGGATTTAACCCTCCTAGTTATAGGAGTGATTTTATTGGCCTCTTGTTTGAGTGAGACTATGAAATGCACGGCCGTGCTCAAATATTGATTTGATTTAATAGTCTACTCATCAATCAAGAAAATTAAGATTAAATTATGAAGAGGATGACACATTACATGCCTCGAGTTTAATCTATAATATCAAGGTTAAAGGGATTATATTACATGGAACATTATTCACGAAAGGCTTAATCGAATCACCGATTTATTATTATTACTTGGGTAGCAATGATGTATTACTAGATGCCGCTCATTGTTTATAATTTTATATTGAAAATTAAAATTATTGCCAACGTAATAATAACATATAGGGTCACACATAGACCTAGCAAAATGGGTCTGGATCCGAAGAACCGAACCGAAATTTGTGGAACCGAGATCTGAATATGTATCCGAATTAGAAAATCCGAAAGTTAACCGAATCCGAAACAATCCGAACCGAACCGAAGTTTGTCCCAAATAATAAAATTCGATAATGATCCGAAAAACCAATTTGATCCGATCCAAAAATTATCCGAACCAAAAATTTAACCGAAAATAATCCGAATAATAAATCCGAAAATGAAATGAAACTGATCAAACCCGAATAAAAAATTATCTGAATCGAATATGATTTGAGTTATTAGATTCAATGTAAATCCGAAAATGAAAATACCTGAACCAAATATTGCTAGTACTAGTCAATTTAATTGTTTATTGCTAAGATCTCAAATCAAAATAATTTTTTATATTTTGAAAATTTGGGAACATCAATAAATTAGATATATTTTTAGATCCGTACGGTTGGATTGTCGAGAATTATTTTTAAAAAAATCGAAACAACAGTCCGTGACAAAGCATTAGTTACTAGTATTAATCAATTCAGTTGTTTATTGTTAAGATCTCAAATCAAAATAATTTTTTATTTTTGTAAATTTGGGAACATCAATAAATTATATATATTTAAACATATTTACGTTTGGATCATCGAGAATATTTTTAAAAAAATTGAAATAATAGTCTGTGACAAAACACTAATTACTAGTACTAGTCAATTTAGTTGTTTATTGCTAAGATCTCAAACTAATATAATTTTTTATTTTTTGAAAATTTGGAAACATCAATAAATTAAATATATCGTAATATCTGTACGGTTGGATCATCGATAATTATTTTCAAAAAAATAAAAATAGAAGACCATGATAAAGCACTAGTTACTAGTACTAGTCAATTTAGTTATTTATTGCTAAGATCTGAAACCAAAATAATTTTTTATTTTTTGAAAATTTGGGAATATTAATAAATTAGATATATCTTAACATCTGTATGGTTGGATCGTTGAGAATTATTTTTAAAAAAATCGAAACAATTGTCTGTGACAAAGCACTAGTTACTAGTACTAGTCAATTTAGTTATTTATTGCTAAATCAAAATAATTTTTTATTTTTTGAAAATTTGGGAACATCAATAAATTATATATATTTAAACATCCGTACGGTTGGATCGTTGAAAATAATTTTAAAAAAAACCCGAAACAATAATCCGTGACAAAATAATAATTACTAGTACTAGTCAATTTAGCCATTTATTGCTAATATCTGAAACCAAAATAATTTTTTATTTTTTGAAAATTTGGGAACATCAATAAATTAGATATATATTAACATCCGTCTGGTTGGACCGTCGAGAATTATTTTTAAAAAGATTTAAACAAAAGTCCGAGACAACACACAGGTTACTAGTACTAGTCAATTTAGTTGTCTATTGCTAAGCTCTCAAAATAAAATAATTTTTTATTTTTTTAAAATTTGGGAACATCAATAAATTTGATATATCTTAACATTAGTATGGTTGAATCATCGAGAATTATTTTTAAAAAGTTGAAACAAAATTTTGTAATAAAGCACTAGTTACTAGTATTTGTCAATTTAGTTGTTTATTGCTAATATCTCAAACCAAAATAATTTTTTATTTTTTGAAAAATTGGGAACATTAATAAATTATATATATTTTAACATCCATACGGTAGGATCGTCGAGAATTATTTTTAAAAAATTTGAAACAACAGTCTGTGACAAAGCATTAATTACTAGTACTAGTCAATTTAGTTATTTATTGCTAATATCTCAAACCAAAATAATTTTTTATTTTTTCAAATTTTGGGAACATCAATAAATTACATATATCTTAACATCCGTATGGTTGGATCGTCGAGAAATAATTTTAAAAAAAATCAAAACAAAAGTTCATGACAAAGTACTAGTTATTAGTACCAGTCAATTTAGTTGTTCATTGCTAAGTGTTTGCACTAAATCACGCAAGCGTACGTGGTCACAAGTAATATATGAATAAGTCGAGTTCGTTCCCACAGAGATCTTGGGTTTCAATTCAGTAGATGCACCTATGCAACAATGTATGATTATTATTCACTGCTAAGACAAATAACAAGATTAAATTTTTACTAACTATAATTAACTAAGATACCAATTAACAAACTAAAAATACCAACTACTTATATGCGAGAAAACATGGAATCATAACTTCATCATCTACTTCACTTAGAGTTGATGCCTTTAATCAATGCATGTGATGGTTATGATATCTGATCAGACAACACGAAACAAGTATAAGCTACCTCTCGGTATACGAATACCAAACTAAACATACATCCACTAAAGAGATAGAAGATGAATAGACACCAATTATGTTTAGACCCTATATCTCTATAAGATTTGAAAACATAACGGTTGAAGAACAAGTTGTCTATTAAGATCACATAGGGCAGCATAATATCTCTATTTACGCCACAAATCATGATGTTAAAACATCAACCTATCCTATGCTAGCATGGCAAGTTCTAAATCTCAAGATCCACTCTCGCTTCACAAGAAATTAACAAATTAGATGTTCATGACGCATCTAAACACATGAATCATAACCATACGAGGATATCAAAAATTCACTACACACAAATCTTTAAAGCAATCAAACTACTAAGCTACATAGATAAATCCGTTAGAATCCCATGACAACGATTAGTTCATAATTGAACCTCTCGTCATCATGGGATCTGATGAAACCATGATAAAAACAAAGTATAAAAAGATACAAATAATCCTAAGTAATTGATATGTAATGGTGTGTGTCCTAATGATACAAATTACAAGGGTTGGATGTGTTTATATAGGCTCTAGAAGTCTTGCCCACCAAGCAATTGCCGTTTCAGAGTTGGAATAGAAGATTGGCAATTTCCGTTCTTGAATGAGAATAGAATTGCAAATTCCATGTATAGATCTGATTCTGGAATGTTCTAGCCGCCCAGAGCAATTACCATACTTATTAGAAGTAGGAATTCTGGCAATTTCCTGTTTAGAATTGAATTCTGGCAATTTCTGTTGATTCTGTTTTGAAGGAAAATTCTCTTCAATAATTTTGGACTCCGGACCACCTTAGAATGATAGAAAATTCCGTTATCTTCGCGTGGGCAGTTGAATCGTCCAAAACGGACTTGTAGAACTCAAGATATGGCCAAAACAAAAATCCGAAAATCTGGCTGAATTTCTCCGCGCTGACTGCGCTGCTGTTACTGTTCATGGCGCTGACTGCGCCCTTTGCGCGCTGAGTGCGCTGATGGCTTTTGCCAGAAGCTGATTTTGCTCTATTTTCTTCGTTTTAACTCCGATTTTCATTCCGTTTCTTCCGGCTCTCTCGCAATTTGATGTATTGTTATTATTTAAGCTCAAAACCCACCATTTAAGCATGGAAAACATCATCCCACATCCGACTCTTATTCCTGCACAAATTCACTAAAAACACATCAAAAACACCACATACTTGAGTTCAAGTCATCAATTCAAGCCGATACGAAGCATTCCAAGTGGATATAACATCCACTTATCACACCCCCAAACTTAAACCGATGCTTGTCCTCAAGCATAACAATTATAACTATATACAACTAACTAGTACCACTTCCGTAGGTGATCACGGTTGCATTTGGCATATGCAACAAGCCCTTTAAACCCCTAGGCAGCCCTAGTGGACGAGTAAGGTCTCGTGAGGGCCTATAGCGAATGTACCCACAAAATCCATTTAACCTAATGCAATGCATTAATGCAACTAATATGAAAATGCAATTAATCTAGTACTAATATCCTACCATACCTTCAAATCCTCTCATGCCATATCAACTTAAGAATCAAAGTAAATACGCAATGTCTTGGTGTCGAAAGTGCAAGTATTCACATAGTCTACTCAATGAACATGCATAAGCTCTCAAAAGTCCATGTCAAGTGTAAGAATAAGTTAGTAAACATGCTAAGCCTACAAGAATACATCTTTGAGACAAAACTCAGGATCTCATACGTAAAAACAAGCAAACACTCACAATCCACTCACAAAAGAATATTCACTCAAGAACAAGGGTAAGTGTATCACTCAATTCCAACAAAATCATAAGCATGCTTGACATTTGGTATCAATCTAACTCTTAACACAACATACATCAATGACGATAATCAAAAGGTCTTTATTTGGGTTGTAACGGGGCTAGGGACAAGGTATATCAGATAAGCCATAACAGGTGAAGTGTCAAAAGCTAGTAGGAACTTAATAATTATACACAATCACCTATTTTCCTCCCTCATAATTTTACTATTTTTATTCCAACAAAAACATTCGACTAGTCGACTAAAGTAGGATCACAATAAGCACAAATATGCTCTCATAATATTTTTTTTTTCTCTTTTTTTCCTCTTTTTCTGTTTTTTTTCTATATATTTTTTTCTTTTTTTTTTTCGAGAGCTAAAGCAACAATAATATAGACAATAACAATGATCCCACGATTTTATTACACATGCCGACTATCAAGCAAACAACCAAACCCAAATTTCAATATTTCCCCCAAAATTATGACCATCAATAAACCCTTCCTTGCACACCTTATTACTCCCTTAAGCACTCTACTAGCCTTTGACAATGTGGGTTCAAAATAAGGCCAATACAAGAAAAAGTCTAGGCAAGTAATGTGGTATGTCACCGAAAAAATAGGATTAAGCTCAACGGGTTAACTAATTGATCATGTAAATATGGTGTGGTAATATGGGAAAATATGCGGTTATTCCTAAATGCCTTTATCATTTTAATCGTCAAATAATGTCATGCGTTTCAAGAAAGACCTCAAACAACTGCTAGCAATGCAAACAATCCGTGGACACTCAAGCAAACGAATAAAATTGCAGCAAATATGCAATAAGGCTCAAAATCTCACTTGGTGGAAAAACATACTCAATCCCAAGCAAAAATCTCTCTAATGCACCTACTTGTATTCAAAGCATGCAAACTAAATCATCTTGCACATATTCATGTCTTTCTAATTACTTACAACATTCAATAAGTCTACTAGCTTCAACTTACTAGTGTATGTGTGTGCACAAGAACAAAGCATATCACTTCTCAATCAAAAAGCGTCAACAACACAAAATTCCTATCAAGCATGGGTGCAAATGCAAACTATTATGAACTCACATGATATACAAAAACAGAATGTCCTATATGAAACAAACGTAGATATCACGAACATAAATGCATAATTTACTACTACTAATATGCAAAGCATGAAATCCTACATGAACACAATGACTAACAATCACATATATATACGCTACTTATCCCTCAAACCACCCCCAAACTTAAAATATTCAATGTCCTCATTGAATGGAAGTAAATACGAGGGAAAGTAGAAAACATACCTTGGGTTGCCTCCCAAGAAGCGCTTCTTTAACGTCAATAGCTTGACGTTACTTCCAAGCCTCCATTAAGGATGATAATAGTTGGCCTGGTCTTCTCTTCGCGAGACTTCATCGTCATCACGGCGGCACACTTTCTGCCCCTTCTCCTCGCTTGGTCTATTCGTATAACAACTATGTCCTATTCCAATGCCTTCATCTGCTGACCCAAAATCTGTCAATTTGTAGAACAACACACCTTCGCGGGCTTCGCTTGAATATAATGGAGGAGGGTAAATGTAAGTTTCTGAAGCCTTTGGTTCCTCAAAGAGAACTTCCTCCATTGGCTCTAATGCGCTACCTCCATCTTTAAACTCTGAGACAAGTAGAAGACCTGCATCTTTCCCATGATCATCAGCCTCTTGGTACGCACATACCAATTCTTGAAATTTGCGTAGCTCATCAGTGTCTGTCCCAAATAGTGCCGTTTCCAAATCATCCACCATCCTAACATGATCAAATTCCTCACATGGCTTGCGAATGCTCACCTCATCTTGGAATTTGTCTTCTTCAATTATGCATGCAGTACCTTGCTCCAAGTCACCGTTATTTTCTGGAATTGCCTCTGGTATGAATTGCTGATTCTCTTGTTCCAAGGCACTCACAGCTCGAGCAACTAGAATCTCCAAAGATTTGATAGACTCCTCACTACTCTTTACAAGCATCCTAAGCTCCTCCATAGTAACAACCTCATCTGACTGAAAAATAGGAGTAGGTTGCTGATGTTGAAACTCTTCACTTGCAAAGAAATATGACATGTCTGGAACATCTTGCTGGTACTGTTGAGGATGGTATGGAAAATATGGTTGTTCCTCATAACTGACATATGGATCAACTCCTTCGTAATAACAATATTGTGAGGGATCATGAACGCCAAAACACCGCTCACATTGATAAGGCATGGATGTACTCGAATATGCCCACCATGGCAACTCCTCGCATGCCATCTTCAACACTCAAGTACCTGAACACACCAAACTAAACAAGATAGGTAAGAAAAAATCTGAGTCAGTGAACTCTAACGACCACTATTGACAAGCACATAAACCAAAAATAAAACACCGATGATCCCCGGCAGCGGCGCCAAAAACTTGTTTGCACTAAATCACGCAAGCGTACGTGGTCACAAGTAATATATGAATAAGTCGAGTTCGTTCCCACAGAGATCTTGGGTTTCAATTCAGTAGATGCACCTATGCAACAATGTATGATTATTATTCACTGTTAAGACAAATAACAAGATTAAATTTTTACTAACTATAATTAACTAAGATACCAATTAACAAACTAAAAATACCAACTACTTATATGCGAGAAAACATGGAATCATAACTTCATCATCTACTTCACTTAGAGTTGATGCCTTTAATCAATGCATGTGATGGTTAAGATATCTGATCAGACAACACGAAACAAGTATAAGCTACCTCTCGGTATACGAATACCAAACTAAACATACATCCACTAAAGAGATAGAAGATGAATAGACACCAATTATGTTTAGACCCTATATCTCTATAAGATTTGAAAACATAACGGTTGAAGAACAAGTTGTCTATTAAGATCACATAGGGCAGCATAATATCTCTATTTACGCCACAAATCATGATGTTAAAACATCAACCTATCCTATGCTAGCATGGCAAGTTCTAAATCTCAAGATCCACTCTCGCTTCACAAGAGATTAACAGATTAGATGTTCATGACGCATCTAAACACATGAATCACAACCATACGAGGATATCAAAAATTCACTACACACAAATCTTTAAAGCAATCAAACTACTAAGCTACATAGATAAATCCGTTAGAATCCCATGACAACGATTAGTTCATAATTGAACCTCTCGTCATCATGGGATCTGATGAAACCATGATAAAAACAAAGTATAAAAAGATACAAATAATCCTAAGTAATTGATATGTAATGGTGTGTGTCCTAATGATACAAATTAAAAGGGTTGGATGTGTTTATATAGGCTCTAGAAGTCTTGCCCACCAAGCAATTGCCGTTTCAGAGTTGGAATAGAAGATTGGCAATTTCCGTTCTTGAATGAGAATAGAATTGCAAATTCCATGTATAGATCTGATTCTGGAATGTTCTAGCCGCCCAGAGCAATTACCATACTTATTAGAAGTAGGAATTCTGGCAATTTCCTGTTTAGAATTGAATTCTGGCAATTTCTGTTGATTCTGTTTTGAAGGAAAATTCTCTTCAATAATTTTGGACTCCGGACCACCTTAGAATGATAGAAAATTCCGTTATCTTCGCGTGGGCAGTTGAATCGTCCAAAACGGACTTGTAGAACTCAAGATATGGCCAAAACAAAAATCCGAAAATCTGGCTGAATTTCTCCGCGCTGACTGCGCTGACAAGGCGCTGACTGCGCTGCTGTTACTGTTCATGGCGCTGACTGCGCCCTTTGCGCGCTGAGTGCGCTGATGGCTTTTGCCAGAAGCTGATTTTGCTCTATTTTCTTCGTTTTAACTCCGATTTTCATTCCGTTTCTTCCGGCTCTCTCGCAATTTGATGTATTGTTATTATTTAAGCTCAAAACCCACCATTTAAGCATGGAAAACATCATCCCACATCCGACTCTTATTCCTGCACAAATTCACTAAAAACACATCAAAAACACCACATACTTGAGTTCAAGTCATCAATTCAAGCCGATACGAAGCATTTCAAGTGGATATAACATCCACTTATCACTAAGATCTCAAACCAAAATAATTTTTTATTTTTTGAAAATTTGGGAACATCAATAAATTAGATATATCTTAACATCCGTACGGTTGGATTGTTGAGAATTATTTTTAAAAAAATAGGAAGAATGATCAGTGACAAAGCACTAGTTACTAGTACTTGTCAATTTAGTTGTTTATTGCTATGATCTCAAAACAAAATAATTTTTTATTTTATGAAAATTTGGGAACATCAATAAATTAGATTTATTTTAATATCCGTACGATTGGATCGTCGAGAATTATTTTTAAAAAAATCGAAACAACAGCCCATGATAAAGCAATAGTTACGAGTATTAGTCAATTTAGTTGTTTATTGCTAATTAAGATCTCAAACCAAAATAGTTTTGTATTTTTTAAAAATTTGGGAAAATTAATAAATTAGATATATCTTGATAAATGCGACCCGAACTGAATTTTACTACATCAAAGAGAATCCGACCCGAAACAGTAAATATCCGAAAAAGAACCGAATCCAATTTGATCCGATCTTAATCCAAAATTTATCTAATTTTAATCTGAATTTGACCCGAACCGAATTAGATCCGATCCGAACCAAACATTCCTAAAAATATACCTTAACCGAAAGTGGATCCGAACCGAATCATATCCGATCCGAACGGACTCTAAATATATCATAATCGAAAATGGATCTGATCCGAAGCAAATCCGATCCGAAACCGATCAGTTTACCCGATTTGCCAGGTCTAGTCACACACAAGAACGCTTGAAGGAGATTTGATTTAAATCATGAATTTAAATTAAATAGTAATTCATATTTATTTATGATATTAATTGTAACACCCCAGATCCGGGGTCCGGGATCCGGTGGTTACGGTTTCCAATTCTGTCCACAACAATTGAACTTTCCTTAACATAAAATAAATTACGTCTCTATAACCCAACACAACAATATAAAACACACCCGTTATAGTCCCAGAGATGAAATCAGAGTAACAATCAAATTTTTATTAATCACATTATGAGTTCTTACAATCCAAAAGAATTTCAATATAAATACATACTCTTTGCCATCCATTTACATAAGTCATACTAGACCATATTCTTGGTACTGAAAGAATAAATATACCCTACCAATAGCTTCTTCTTCAGCTCTGGTAGTCTCATCGTCCTCGCCCGCGTCGAGTGCGCCTTGTGCGAGTCATCTGGTCTAGCTGTTGTTGTGATATAATAATAAAGCAAGGGTGAGCAATAGCCCACCAACAATAATATATAACTGAACGATAATATAGAACAGTTCAAAAGTATCTTTCAAACCATATGCCATGCATTTACGGAAATGATGCTAGTATAATATGAACGATGAAGTTACAAGGTAACTTAAAGTATTTGTTTGTAGAAATATCTGCTACATCAAAAGTAAGCGAGATATTCTCATTATTATTAAGAAGAGGAACTTGCATAAAAAGGTTGCAATTCCAGTTATGAACACTTTTCCAGCTCTGCCAACAGTAATCATGTTGTAGGAAATAAATAAATTTGGATGATGAACCAATGATGGAGTATTCACCGCGCCCGCTGTTCCAATCTTGATGATCAGTCGAGATCGTACAGCTCAATTTAGATTTACTACCGGTAGAAGGAAGAACTGACGGCTTTACTTGTATACCGCCTTACTAGCTCTCCCCGGCCAACGGTTGGGCCAAAGGGGATGGACCGGCGCTACTCGGCCTCTTACACGACTCCTAGTTCAAATAGAATTCATGATTCTGAATGTAACGTTCGTCCCCCTTTCCCCAAGTATAATACTTGTTGATAAGACTCCACAAAGTAGTCGTATCTAGTTGGAAAGGAAAATTTACCAATAACTCCCAAGCTATTACTTGGTAACGGATATCAACTTGTTCCAGTAATCTTACCCCTCGAAAGATGAGAAGGTAAGCAACGACTTAATAAGTCAACAGCACCCGAGTTGCGAGTGAAGAGAATACTTTATGACCGGGAAGTCGACAAGATAAATAACATTTTCCAAGTAAGGTTCCCTTATTATTAAGGAGATAGACTCAAAGAAGAATGATTTTTGAGAACCTTTCTTGATATAGGATTAATAATAATATGACTCCGAAATATTTTTCGTAATAATCGAAGAAGATAAACCTTATCGAGATTATTCTAAGTATGGAATAAATATTCAGAGAATATTTATTGAATTAAAATATTTTACAGATTATTTAGGAATATGAAAGAATATCTTTACTAAGAGTATTTCCCAAATAATTCTTGAAGAAATATCGAGAGAATATTTATTGCCTAATTAAATATTCAAATGAATATTCAAAATAATATTCATTACTTAATAATTCCTGAAAGGAATATTTAAAATATTTAAAATAATATTCGATGATTAAATAGAACCCTGGATGAATATTCAAAACAATATTCATAATTAATTAGGAATTTAAATGAATATTGATAAAGTAATATTCATTTAATGAATAATATTCTAAATGAATATCAAGTAATATTCATTTAGTAATCCAGGCTTTAAAGGAATATTCGATATAATATTCGATAAATAAATCAAGCTTCAGATGAATATTGAAGATAATATTCATCAAGTACTTAATATCTTAAATGAATTTTCAAAAGTAATATTTATTTAATAAAATAATATTCTAAATGAATATCCAAATAATATTCATTTAGTAGTCTCATCTTTAGAAAAGTATTCGAAATAATAGCCGATAATCAATTCGACTCTGAATGAATATTGACAAATATTATTCGTCGAATGATTACGTTCAAATAATTATTTGAAGTAAGGATCATTAAAATAAATAATCTCGAACGAATATTCAAATATTATTCGTCGCCTAAATAATAGAAAATATTTACTTAAATATTTTCCTCCGAGGTAATCTCGATATATCAAGGAATATTGACTCCCGGTCTAAATTTGATTAATAAGATGTATACGCCCTTCTATGAGGGTCTTACAATAACCGGCTTATAACTGATATATAACTATCTAGCTTATAAGCCAACAATAACATTCAGGGAACAAGTATATCAATTCAACTTGAAAGTAGGCATGCATGCAATGGCATATGTATATCAGCAATCATATATATATATATTTATTCAATCACAACAACAGCCTAAAAGAAGGGAATTGAAACTTGCCTGGTAGTCGAGTACGGTAAGGGGTAGTGGTAGCGGGTCCCGGTTCAGCTTGGTGATCTATAAATAGCCAAGGCATTCGGGATTAATCACTTAACATATTAAAAGTTAAGTTATACCTAATTCGAAACACGTTCTCGAGTTATCTCGTTATACCCCTTTTAGTGGATTACTTTTATCACTGATCCGACCCGACATTCGTTCGTTAATACGACATGTCATTGTACTTATACTTGGGACATACTTAAGTCATATGAGTTCTAAGGTTGATCGTTACGAACCAATACTATACTCCGAGTTTTATCGCCCGTTTTCTAAGTGTTTTACCGAAGTTATAAAAGAGTCGTCTTTTAGGGGTTCGTTCGCGTTTAACCTTGACTCGAACATTTTTAATAAATCGAAAAATGATCCTTTTGACATACGGTTTTCTTTCACGCCTTCCTTTTTACCTCTAGTATTTATTTACCAAGATTCGCCATGACGTTACATAGTTTACGAGGGTTCAATTACAGTTACGAACTTTCGTTTACGGATTCGAACTACTTTTAGTAATTTGGTCATAATTCCTAAACCGTAAGTCCGTTTCACGTGATCTTTATATCAAAACGAAGCTTAGAAAATTACCTATCATATCATGGTAGATAAGGTCTCTGGACAGTAGGGTTTCGACATGGAAAATGGCATACAAAACATGGTATTGTAAAATCGGGCATTATAACGGCTGTAAACCGAATATCTACCAATTTCGAATCTTCCCATAAACATAGCATCCAACCCAAACAACATATACATGACTTATATACATGAACTGAGGCCAAGCAATGCCTTTCCATTCATCTAGCTATTTACATCATTAATCCAAAAATCCATACATAATCATGCTTATAATTTTAACATAACCATAACTAAGTTATAACTATCATAAACATGCTTAAATCTCAAACAAGGGTTAGGGTTTCAAGAGCTTTATACCTTCCTTGGAGTGTGTAAAGACCTTGCTAAGCTTTGCATAGTCCTTGTATACCCATAACCAAGCTTAGATCATCCTAGAAATCAAGAAAATCAAGAGTTGTTCTTGAAAATCACTATTCACCCTAGTCTTTGATGATTTCTTTGAAAATGGAAAACATGGAGTTTGAACTTAAAATTTCTAGGAGATTACTTTCTTGAAATATAGAACTCACCTTAAAAATTACAAGATCAAATGATGGTGGGAGCTTGGACTTTGGATTTTGAATTAAGGAAATAGCCGAATGGCTTATTCTTGAGAGAGTTTGTGTTCTTTGCCTTGGTTGCTTGCTCTCTTGCATTATTAGGAAAATATCTAACATAAAGTTGCTTTATTAAAGGTACTAGGTCATGGCATACATCATCTTGGTGGACAAGTGTTTAATTTGGTGTGGTAGGATGAGGAAGCATGCTAAGTACTTGGTTTGATTGCTAAGATTGCTAGTTAGCTTTGTAACTAGCTTGGTCTCTTTGATCTTATCTTGCATAAAGTGATTATGTCACCTTCCACTAGCTCATCATACCTCTTGGCCCTCTGCTTGTCTCTTTGTCCGGTTATTGCTCAATTCATTGATCGTTCGTAGGAATATTTCACGGATTTCTAATTAGGGTTTACCGGGAATCCTTTTTAATATTAATACTTTCATTCTCCATCTTTCATTCTAACTTTCCAATTTATATCCCTTAAATCTATTCGTTAAATACTTAAGGCTATCAGTGTCCAGGGAACTCTCGGAGAAAATAAAAGTGCGGTTTTTCAGAATCCGACAGCTTTTACATACACTTATTTTCCCCCTGGATTACTAATACGAACTCGGAAATCTGTTCCGAATGCTTCTATATAGTGTCGTCTCATATTATTATATACTTCCACCAAAACACTATTCATTCTGTATTCTTTACTTGTTCTCTTAGGGTGGTACAATTGTCCGTATTCTCTTTCGATCGTTCCTTATCCTTTTTACGGAACTACTGGATTAATCGTTACCGATCTGGATGACATGAGAATATTCTCCTGCTTAAAATTGCCATATCTTATTCCCTTAGAAGATAGATTATTCTTACCTATGTTGTTACCCTTTAGCATTCTTCAAGACATAGAAATAATAAAGTCGAATTCCATTCATTCTTTCCAAATATCAAATATTACATTGTAGCCATAACCACTCCTCAGTGGTTTCCTACCTTCATTCTTAAATCAATATAATAACATCCCAAAATATCAAATCCTCAAAGTTAATATCTTAATTCTTGGATTATAATAATATTTAATCCACTGTCCGGTCAAATATTATACCGAAAAGAATTTGGAATTTCTGAATTCCGATCGTCTCTGCATTCACTTATTTCCTCCGTGTATTACTAATATGACTTCGAAACATCCATATCACGTCCCGTACATAGGGTGGCGTGAAAAGTTTTCCAACTTACAAAATCACCATTCATCCACCAAATTACTATGCACGTACAGGAAACACTATGCACGTACGGGAAATACTATGCACGTATGGGAAACACTATGCACGTACTCATTTCCCTTCAAGGATCCATTCATTACAATCATTGTTCTTTGAAACCACCATCCATTAGAGCTGGTGACCTTGTTGTCGGAATCATTGTTCCTCGTTTTATCCTTACTTAATAAAAAGTTTTAATTATATCCAAAATTTGGGGTTCTTACATTCTCCCCTCCTTAAAAGGATTCCGTCCCGGAATCAGGTAGGAAGCAAAGAGTCGTTTGCCTGTCGTTCCCTTTTTAGCTTCCCGGTCAATTCTTAGTCGTTCTACCCTTCCTCAGCACATCCTCTAGTGGTACAATCCATACTGTATCCTTTTTCCATCAACGTTGCTACTTTTCGTACAACTCACTATCCGGGTTATACTCTTACTCAGTCTTATCCTTATTGATACCTGCAGTAACATTGGTATCACTATCACCCTACGAATTCGGAGGTAACCTCGCTCGTACTGTGCATTTCCTGATTGCTTTAATCTTCGCAATCTCGATCAATATAGAGAAGTGGAAAGATTGATTGAGAGATCACTATGATCAATTGAACATTTGTTATATTGCATAGTTAGTACAGAAGGGGGCCAGCCTTTAGTACTTGACAAGCAATTAAACAAGTTATGGTATTCCACTTAGACTTCTATCACATAGACAGATAGTCACGTAGCAGTACCTCCCCTCCTAAAAGGGTTGTTCTTCTCAATTCATAAAGAAGATCAATAAGGGAGAAGAAGAGAACAGAGTTCTAAAGGATTATAGAAAGCTTTCATGATTGTAGAATATCATACTCAGAATTTACCTCTGAACTATAAAGGTTTATCAAAGAAGAAATTAATCATAATTATATCCAATACTATTTGATCGCAATCTCACGTGTCAACATATCTTGCTGCTTTGTCCATTATTCTATGGACAAATACTCTTGTTCAATCTTAGCGATACTCACATTCGGGAAATCCTTCAACCTTTCAGGTTAAATCTTAGATTTCTCACTTGACATCATTATTACTGACATCCCATATCATGTTACTATCTTTTTCATAACTATAATATTGACACTATCAGGTTGTCATCCTGAGAATTCATTAGAAAACCCATTCATAACATTCATTGCTTCTCATTCCATAGTTGCTTTCCCAGCCTTTTCTTTATCAATCACATCCTTCTTATTATCTGATTCTTACTCATTTCTATTATTTACTTTCACCTTCACCTCTTTATTGAGACACCTTTTTGCACTTGGTACCTCCTTATCGGTATTCCGTCACATTTATTCTATAATCATCACGTTATTCCAATTTAAACTTTCCGAAATGAATCTGGCCCGATCCCTTTAACTTAGATTCATATAATCTACTTCTGCTAACCTTGTTTCTCATCACTTGTTCTTTTCTATCCGTGGTTTTCCACAGGTTGTCTTTCGTAAGTTAGACCAGGTCGTATATCTACATGCTCGTACTCCTATCATCTGTTGAACATCTGCATTTTACTGGCGTAGCCTGGCCACATGAAAACCCGTTATGACCGTGCTATAATTTTGGGGGTAAGGCTGGCTCGAATACCGCCGTCCGAACAATTTAAACTCTCAGGTGGCCCAATAAGTCTTGGGCTCAACCGCCCTTCCCTCCAAGTCTCATTAATTCTTTCTACGGGAATACGTTTAGCATCACGAATTATCAACCTCATATTCTCTATCTTGTTTGTGCAGAAGTACACTAACACAAACTTGCTTGTCATTCATCAACATGCCATTTAGCTTATCAATAGCAGCACTTTCTTTATCTTTACGTTGTCATCTCCTTTCTTAGAAGAATCACCATCGCTTGTTGTTTACGTAGTGCGTTAATAGCTAACCCTACGGGTTTCAAATCCCTTAGGGAGACAAAGTAATCATTATTCCTTATCCATAAGGAACACTTCCTGAACTTGATGTAGATATAACGTGAAGCAGATAGAATTGCAGAAGAGTTTCAAGCATCGCAGCTAGGTCCGGTTGATGAAACTATCACTTATGCATCTTCCATAAAAGACTGGAAACTTAACGGTTTACTTCATCAATTTTGTACCATGGTCCTGGTTTGCCTCAAAATGGGACCTTCTAAGGTACGTAATATGCTTAAGACTCCATCAGGAATCGAATCTTTACTT
This sequence comes from Saposhnikovia divaricata, assembly GCA_036435485.1. Lineage (NCBI taxonomy): Eukaryota > Viridiplantae > Streptophyta > Magnoliopsida > Apiales > Apiaceae > Saposhnikovia > Saposhnikovia divaricata. The sequence continues at coordinate 155,548,827 of CM071600.1, read as the reverse complement.
AAACTATTATTACTGTTAATTCTTGCACAGTCATCAGAAGGAATGTAAATTCCTCCATTCCGATATGACCTTCAAGGTCCTTCCAAATATCATCCTGTTCTTCGGTATGAACATTTGTAATTATTCCTTTATACTTAGACTGTCGGCCACCTCATTGGCCTTTCCTGATAATAATAATTTCTGGTAATCCTTGTTCTCTGGATATATTCCAATTCAAACATTTCTACCTCATTCCCATCATTGTTGGGTGAAAGCATTCTCCCTTAAGCTCTGCTGATGGAGAAAAATATATTTATCAGTCTTTCTCCATAAGTCATTGCTTCCACCTACCCGTGGGAACTTTATCACGTTTATTCCCAATCCTACTTAGGATACTTCTCTTCTTAGTTCTTTCCTTATCTTAGGATAATCTCAACATTTATAGGTTCAATCTATACTTCCTCAGGGTTTCATACATGCCTCATCTGGCATTATTGTTACGATGTCATACATTCCTTACCAAACTTCCATTTTGAAGTTCGGAATATTACCTTTTTGCTTGTAAGGTTTCATAGGCCATCCTTATCATTCCTCCGGTATTTTCTGGGTACCGGGTATATCAAAATGTCATTGATCAATACTCTAATAATTCTATCTATGTTCTTTCCAGAACTCTTTTTAATAATCCTTACCGGTCATTGTTACCTTAGCAAGTCCAGCTCATATCATCTGAAGTCATAATGTCGTTATTAGGGTTAATGCCACCCCTTGTGCATTCCCCAGGGTTTGTCTTAATCTATGGATATCCTATCCTTAATTCAACTACCAAGGAATTCTTGCATCTTATAATTGGCAATCAGATCATGTATCCTTAATAAAGGTCTCTTTTCAATCATTCTCATTTGATAATCGATCGGTGGTTTAATGCCACCCTCTTCTTTCAAATAGTTGTCAGCCTATTTGGCCTTCCAAAAAGGCAACGTATGCCTATCTCCTCTCTTACCGAACTTGGTAATGGCAACAAGGATGTTTTGGAAGATATTGGTCGAGTTCAACGTGAATCTCTTAGTACTTGCCTTAGAAAAAATTTCTACAGCATACTGATCCATCTCTGACCATTTCTATACTCTCTTCATAAACCTTCGTTGTTTACTTCCCTAGTCGTAATATGTTCATGGTATTCATGATACCCTAACATCATACATCTCAAGTCACTATACTTCAATTTTACTCGAAATCTTGGACAACCATATACACATGAGTCACTTTAGTACGGGTTACCCCATCCCAAAAAGGTCTAGTAAATTCCCCATCAAAACATGGGTTGTTCGGCAGAAGATTCAAACGATCTCATTAATGTTTCCTTTATATCAGAAGCCCTTGCAGTCGGTGTTTTCTTAGAAGCAACCCTGCTTTGTCTTTTCATTGCTGGTCTAGTCACTTTATAGTCCGTTGTGACTTGGCCTCAACTGGCCACACATAAAAATATATGATTTTAGGGGTTGGCTAATAGCATTACTTTTCTAGCAATTGCCGGCATAGTGCCTTCTTCTTTGATACCTTTCTACCTTTCCAAAACTTTACTCCATATAAGTCTCAATCGACTACTCGGCACCGTCTCCGGTCACCTTTCCTCCACTTTTATCTTTTCAACTATACTTATCAATCCTACGTGCCACACAAGCTTACCATTCCTGGCATAACAGCCTTTTCATTTAAGTCAATCCTGGAATTTCTCAGTCCGGCTGGTTTCTTACTAACATTTCCTATTTTCGTCCAATCTCACTTCATCATTTTATCACTACCGTCGATTGTAATGCTCAGGGTCCGTTAACTAACCCATTTTACAGCATCCTTACCCAAATCACAGGGTTTGCTCCAATTTTTACTCTCTTCCATGACATTCTCTGATAATCAGAAAGACAAGGTTTGCCAAAATTCACCGAATTCCTTTCCAGACTCAGGGAAATTTTGATCAATCTACCCACCTACTGGTAACATTAAGGAGACCAATTTCAAAACCTGAAGAATAGTTCTATGAACCTCCAAGCAGGTGGAATCATAAGCAGTCATAGTTAACGAAATAATCATCATCAGATTGGAAGTTTACCCACTGGAGAGGAATCAATTATATCCATCCCTTAGAAGGGAATCAATAGTTTCAAACTGAAACCTGTCACAACGTCCTGATATTCAATACTACCAAATGTCGGTCTACCTAACCCTTTATGCGAAGCGTCATTGGAAGCACAAAGTCTCTTTTTTCCAATAAGCAATGCCAGCTCTTGGTCCTTACCAATTTCACCTTTTAGCTCCAGGAAGATTTTCTCACATTTTTCTCTTTAACTGCTGATCGTATTACTTGATCTATTATAATTCCGTGTCGGAGTAAACTTAAGGTAACTACTATAATCCATTCAAAGAGAAGAAGGAATTTAATATTCCTCTGAATCACATGCATCTAACGTTTCTGGTTCATCATTTAACTGAGTTGAATTAACTCTATACTCAGTCTCTGGCAGTAGTCTCATTACGAGTTCATCTTGACTCACTGGTCTTATCTTCCGGTAGGTTCTGAGATCATTGTCTTGCTTACTACTTCCTTATATAACTTTACCCAGTCATGCTATCACTTCCCAATGTCTTTACTTTCTAAATGATTCATTCATAAAATGAACATTTTCCTTAATAAAACCACCTTATTAACCTCAATTTGGTTCCATAATTTACAACCTACGACACCTGCCTTCTCCTGGCGACTTATTACTGACCATATTCATGCTAATTCATTTATCAAATGATATGGCACTTACTGCCTCCTTCTCAACTACTCCTAGGGACTCTGCTCCTCGCCCTAAATCGATGTCTTTGATAATCATACATCCCTTTAGCTCTTTCTTTGTTAAGATGAAAATCTCTAAGGATTCTCATCTATTTCCGTATAAGATCTCAAGTAATTCTTCCAATCCTTCTTTCTTGCTGGTACTACATCTGGTAGTCCGGCTATGAATCCAACATGAATCTTCAGTTCTCTTGCTAATAACTCAGTTCTTTATGCTCCCTTTTCTGAGCACTATACTTTAATCATCACAGTTTTTCTGGCTGCAACCCTCATTCCTCAAGGGTAAGCTCCTTATCCTAACAGGATTTTTCCTTATCTACTGGAACCTCTTCCGGGTCTCCAATAGGGTACTCCATCGAATGACCCGCTGATCTTCGGCATATAAAGCATCATCGCGCTGCTGCTCGTATGCCTCAAGGTCTGTCGCCTTACTCGTCAATACGATATCGAGCTAAGTTACTATCACGATACTTAAAAGTTCCCATAAGGGTTTTATATGTCATCACTACATTAAGTAGTCCGACTATGAACTTGGCAAGAGTTCTTATTATCTTAATGAATTTATTGTTTTAACGTCGCCTCATCTCTGGGGTTTATAACGTACGCTCTGATACCACTTCTGTAACACCCCAGATCCGAGGTCCGGGATCCGGTGGTTACGGTTTCCAATTCTGTCCACAACAATTGAACTTTCCTTAACATAAAATAAATTACGTCTCTATAACCCAACACAACAATATAAAACACACCCGTTATAGTCCTAGAGATGAAATCAGAGTAACAATCAAATTTTTATTAATCACATTATGAGTTCTTACAATCCAAAAGAATTTCAATATAAATACATACTCTTTGCCATCCATTTACATAAGTCATACTAGACCATATTCTTGGTACTGAAAGAATAAATATACCCTACCAATAGCTTCTTCTTCAGCTCTGGTAGTCTCATCGTCCTCGCCCGCGTCGAGTGCGCCTTGTGCGAGTCATCTGGTCTAGCTGTTGTTGTGATATAATAATAAAGCAAGGGTGGGCAATAGCCCACCAACAATAATATATAACTGAACGATAATATAGAACAGTTCAAAAGTATCTTTCAAACCATATGCCATGCATTTACGGAAATGATGCTAGTATAATATGAACGATGAAGTTACAAGGTAACTTAAAGTATTTGTTTGTAGAAATATCTGCTACATCAAAAGTAAGCGAGATATTCTCATTATTATTAAGAAGAGGAACTTGCATAAAAAGGTTGCAATTCCAGTTATGAACACTTTTCCAGCTCTGCCAACAGTAATCATGTTGTAGGAAATAAATAAATTTGGATGATGAACCAATGATGGAGTATTCACCGCGCCCGCTGTTCCAATCTTGATGATCAGTCGAGATCGTACAGCTCAATTTAGATTTACTACCGGTAGAAGGAAGAACTGACGGCTTTACTTGTATACCGCCTTACTAGCTCTCCCCGGCCAACGGTTGGGCCAAAGGGGATGGACCGGCGCTACTCGGCCTCTTACACGACTCCTAGTTCAAATAGAATTCATGATTCTGAATGTAACGTTCGTCCCCCTTTCCCCAAGTATAATACTTGTTGATAAGACTCCACAAAGTAGTCGTATCTAGTTGGAAAGGAAAATTTACCAATAACTCCCAAGCTATTACTTGGTAACGGATATCAACTTGTTCCAGTAATCTTACCCCTCGAAAGATGAGAAGGTAAGCAACGACTTAATAAGTCAACAGCACCCGAGTTGCGAGTGAAGAGAATACTTTATGACCGGGAAGTCGACAAGATAAATAACATTTTCCAAGTAAGGTTCCCTTATTATTAAGGAGATAGACTCAAAGAAGAATGATTTTTGAGAACCTTTCTTGATATAGGATTAATAATAATATGACTCCGAAATATTTTTCGTAATAATCGAAGAAGATAAACCTTATCGAGATTATTCTAAGTATGGAATAAATATTCAGAGAATATTTATTGAATTAAAATATTTTACAGATTATTTAGGAATATGAAAGAATATCTTTACTAAGAGTATTTCCCAAATAATTCTTGAAGAAATATCGAGAGAATATTTATTGCCTAATTAAATATTCAAATGAATATTCAAAATAATATTCATTACTTAATAATTCCTGAAAGGAATATTTAAAATATTTAAAATAATATTCGATGATTAAATAGAACCCTGGATGAATATTCAAAACAATATTCATAATTAATTAGGAATTTAAATGAATATTGATAAAGTAATATTCATTTAATGAATAATATTCTAAATGAATATCAAGTAATATTCATTTAGTAATCCAGGCTTTAAAGGAATATTCGATATAATATTCGATAAATAAATCAAACTTCAGATGAATATTGAAGATAATATTCATCAAGTACTTAATATCTTAAATGAATTTTCAAAAGTAATATTTATTTAATAAAATAATATTCTAAATGAATATCCAAATAATATTCATTTAGTAGTCTCATCTTTAGAAGAGTATTCGAAATAATAGCCGATAATCAATTCGACTCTGAATGAATATTGACAAATATTATTCGTCGAATGATTACGTTCAAATAATTATTTGAAGTAAGGATCATTAAAATAAATAATCTCGAACGAATATTCAAATATTATTCGTCGCCTGAATAATAGAAAATATTTACTTAAATATTTTCCTCCGAGGTAATCTCGATATATCAAGGAATATTGACTCCCGGTCTAAATTTGATTAATAAGATGTATACGCCCTTCTATGAGGGTCTTACAATAACCGGCTTATAACTGATATATAACTATCTAGCTTATAAGCCAACAATAACATTCAGGGAACAAGTATATCAATTCAACTTGAAAGTAGGCATGCATGCAATGGCATATGTATATCAGCAATCATATATATATATATTTATTCAATCACAACAACAGCCTAAAAGAAGGGAATTGAAACTTGCCTGGTAGTCGAGTACGGTAAGGGGTAGTGGTAGCGGGTCCCGGTTCAGCTTGGTGATCTATAAATAGCCAAGGCATTCGGGATTAATCAATTAACATATTAAAAGTTAAGTTATACCTAATTCGAAACACGTTCTCGAGTTATCTCGTTATACCCCTTTTAGTGGATTACTTTTATCACTGATCCGACCCGACATTCGTTCGTTAATACGACATGTCATTGTACTTATACTTGGGACATACTTAAGTCATATGAGTTCTAAGGTTGATCGTTACGAACCAATACTATACTCCGAGTTTTATCGCCCGTTTTCTAAGTGTTTTACCGAAGTTATAAAAGAGTCGTCTTTTAGGGGTTCGTTCGCGTTTAACCTTGACTCGAACATTTTTAATAAATCGAAAAATGATCCTTTTGACATACGGTTTTCTTTCACGCCTTCCTTTTTACCTCTAGTATTTATTTACCAAGATTCGCCATGACGTTACATAGTTTACGAGGGTTCAATTACAGTTACGAACTTTCGTTTACGGATTCGAACTACTTTTAGTAATTTGGTCATAATTCCTAAACCGTAAGTCCGTTTCACGTGATCTTTATATCAAAACGAAGCTTAGAAAATTACCTATCATATCATGGCAGATAAGGTCTCTGGACAGTAGGGTTTCGACATGGAAAATGGCATACAAAACATGGTATTGTAAAATCGGGCATTATAACGGCTGTAAACCGAATATCTACCAATTTCGAATCTTCCCATAAACATAGCATCCAACCCAAACAACATATACATGACTTATATACATGAACTGAGGCCAAGCAATGCCTTTCCATTCATCTAGCTATTTACATCATTAATCCAAAAATCCATACATAATCATGCTTATAATTTTAACATAACCATAACTAAGTTATAACTATCATAAACATGCTTAAATCTCAAACAAGGGTTAGGGTTTCAAGAGCTTTATACCTTCCTTGGAGTGTGTAAAGACCTTGCTAAGCTTTGCATAGTCCTTGTATACCCATAACCAAGCTTAGATCATCCTAGAAATCAAGAAAATCAAGAGTTGTTCTTGAAAATCACTATTCACCCTAGTCTTTGATGATTTCTTTGAAAATGGAAAACATGGAGTTTGAACTTAAAATTTCTAGGAGATTACTTTCTTGAAATATAGAACTCACCTTAAAAATTACAAGATCAAATGATGGTGGGAGCTTGGACTTTGGATTTTGAATTAAGGAAATAGCCGAATGGCTTATTCTTGAGAGAGTTTGTGTTCTTTGCCTTGGTTGCTTGCTCTCTTGCATTATTAGGAAAATATCTAACATAAAGTTGCTTTATTAAAGGTACTAGGTCATGGCATACATCATCTTGGTGGACAAGTGTTTAATTTGGTGTGGTAGGATGAGGAAGCATGCTAAGTACTTGGTTTGATTGCTAAGATTGCTAGTTAGCTTTGTAACTAGCTTGGTCTCTTTGATCTTATCTTGCATAAAGTGATTATGTCACCTTCCACTAGCTCATCATACCTCTTGGCCCTCTGCTTGTCTCTTTGTCCGGTTATTGCTCAATTCATTGATCGTTCGTAGGAATATTTCACGGATTTCTAATTAGGGTTTACCGGGAATCCTTTTTAATATTAATACTTTCATTCTCCATCTTTCATTCTAACTTTCCAATTTATATCCCTTAAATCTATTCGTTAAATACTTAAGGCTATCAGTGTCCAGGGAACTCTCGGAGAAAATAAAAGTGCGGTTTTTCAGAATCCGACAGCTTTTACATACACTTATTTTCCCCCTGGATTACTAATACGAACTCGGAAATCTGTTCCGAATGCTTCTATATAGTGTCGTCTCATATTATTATATACTTCCACCAAAACACTATTCATTCTGTATTCTTTACTTGTTCTCTTAGGGTGGTACAATTGTCCGTATTCTCTTTCGATCGTTCCTTATCCTTTTTACGGAACTACTGGATTAATCGTTACCGATCTGGATGACATGAGAATATTCTCCTGCTTAAAATTGCCATATCTTATTCCCTTAGAAGATAGATTATTCTTACCTATGTTGTTACCCTTTAGCATTCTTCAAGACATAGAAATAATAAAGTCGAATTCCATTCATTCTTTCCAAATATCAAATATTACATTGTAGCCATAACCACTCCTCAGTGGTTTCCTACCTTCATTCTTAAATCAATATAATAACATCCCAAAATATCAAATCCTCAAAGTTAATATCTCAATTCTTGGATTATAATAATATTTAATCCACTGTCCGGTCAAATATTATACCGAAAAGAATTTGGAATTTCTGAATTCCGATCGTCTCTGCATTCACTTATTTCCTCCGTGTATTACTAATATGACTTCGAAACATCCATATCACGTCCCGTACATAGGGTGGCGTGAAAAGTTTTCCAACTTACAAAATCACCATTCATCCACCAAATTACTATGCACGTACAGGAAACACTATGCACGTACGGGAAATACTATGCACGTATGGGAAACACTATGCACGTACTCATTTCCCTTCAAGGATCCATTCTTTACAATCATTGTTCTTTGAAACCACCATCCATTAGAGCTGGTGACCTTGTTGTCGGAATCATTGTTCCTCGTTTTATCCTTACTTAATAAAAAGTTTTAATTATATCCAAAATTTGGGGTTCTTACATTAATTAAGTTAGACTAAATTAATTAAATAAATATTGTTGTGCCCAAAATCTCCATGGGCTAGATTTAGGCCCATTGGGCTTAAGGATCCAATCCGTATGATTAATATGGGTTATGATTGAGGTCCCTTAAGTGAAATGGGGCTAAATAGCATGTGAAACGGATCTGGACAGGTTTCTGTAGACAGGTTCCCAAGAGACAGGTTCTTGCAGACAGCTTCCCGAGAGACAGGTTCCTGTAGACAGGTTCCTGAGGGACAGCTTCCTGTACGAGAACAGATTAATGCCAGCAGAATTTTGGTATGATTAAGCCTCCTATTCTTTAGGAGCAACTTATGAACGTCAACTCCTTGTTGGAATGTATTCCTTGGGCGCAGATGATCCTTGAATACTTCTAATAGAACTAGAACTAGTAAAGATACTCCTAGCCGAACTAGAACTTGAGTTCTACTCGACTTAGATCGCCTATTCGTGGCTGAATCTGGAGAAAAGGAGTTCCCCACGAATTAGGAACCTATAATATTGCTGCCTAACCAAACTTCTAGTTTAAAGAACTACGTGAACTTGATCCCTATATAAACAGGGTACGTAGGCACCTTGAGAACATGTTTTACAAGCCTCGCGATACACCTACGAGATTCTTGAGAACACACGACACAAGCCTCAAGGGAACTCGTGAGATTCTTGTAAACGCTCTCGAGCTCAGTTCAACCCCCACAAAAAAACCATCATTTTCCATAGATTAGTTGATCGTTAGCCTTTACAACTCGCCATAAAGCTCTCAAAAGTTGTTACGAAATCCACTCATCAACAAATATAAATTTGAATTTACTAATTATTAGAATTAGAGTTATATTAGAATATTGATTAATTGTGACTTAATTAATTATTTAATTAAGAATTCAAATTTTAATGAAAGCCGTATATGATTGGGCCGCAGAAAACAGATTTGTCTCTCTATATAAACATCTTAAAGTCTCAAATTAGGAAGGAAGTTTTTAGAGAAAAAACCCTAGCCGTTTGAGAGCAAAGATGGAAATAGAGAGAAATCAGTTTTCTGATGCTAGTACATCGCTCCTTCGAAGATCAAGCATTCGTTTGGATACCGGTAGAGCGTAGATCGCGCGAGCGGGATGCGTGGTGATTCAAGTAGCTAGGATCTCTAATTGTCATCCATTCATAAAGCTTCTTTAAGGTAATCATCTAACTCCGAATTAAATCTTTTGTTGTTGCATGGATCCTGCGGTAAGGTTTCGATTTTTATTCTTTTTGCATTTAATTCTGCTGCGTTTATGTGCTCGAAACCCTTCAATGGCATCAGAGCTACTTGCAAAAATGTTTTAATTCGGTTATATGTTATAATTTTGATATATATATATATATATATATATATATATATATATATATATATATATATATATATATATATATACGAGCATGTTTGATGATTGTCATGTATATGATACGTTGATTTTAATATATGTATGTATAAACTGTATGTTAATGATGATTGAGATGATCATATGATAATTATATAATCTGTATATATACTGATATATATATATGATTTATGTTTTTCTTGATATGGTTAAATCTCGAATGTAACTCGAGTTCTCCTTGTAAGTACATTAGTATAGTTGTTTTGTTTATGTAATGTACATGAAGACATGAAGACAAGCAAGCAAGGAGGCGATCCAAGGAGGCATTGTAGCAGCAAATAAGAAGACATGTAATAGTATAGTATTTTAAACCACCCATAGATTGACCTTGATTTTTCCATTAGCTAGGAAAGATCATATAGGATGGGCCATAACCAAATACATTTATTTTTCTCACTTTACATATATTATTCATGCATGTGATGGTATGTATGCGTAGAGATAAAGATGCATGTTTAATTAGATTAATCATGTATGTATTAGATACGACACCCATACCATGCTTACTTAAGAAAGATAAAATCTGTAACGATTCAAGATTTTAAAATTAACAAACGATCATGAGATTCTTGTGTTTATGAAACACGGAATTAAGTATGAATTTTCTTTATTCTGATATGGGGAGATTTTGTCAACAACGGGTTTCTAAACCTATAAGGAAGTTGGGTATTAAGTGAGACCACTGGTGTCTTCTCCAATGACCTGGAATCAATCCATTAATTAGTTTTGATATAAAGTATTTAATTCAAGGAAAAATTGGGAATCTCTTTATGATGGGATCATGGTCGTTTTAATTAAAAACCCCTAAATAAAAAGGATTACGTTTAAGATGCCTTCCAAATGGGAAACACTCGTCAAGACCTAGATCGACAAAGGGTGGGTTCGCCAAAACGAAGTACCCTCGTTTATTATGGTAAGGCGCGATGAAGTAAATTAGTGATACTTAACTGTTAGACCATTGCGTTCGACTTAACTAAGTGACCACAATTGGATTGTGAACTTAGAGGCATAGAGTTTAGTAAGATTTATTGGATAAATGGGAGCAAATATTGTTCTACCAAACTATCCAAGAGTTATATGTGATATAGTTGACAAATGTTGTCTACCTAAATAATCTTTTTAAGGAGAGAAGCCAAAGCTGACCTTAAAAGTGATGAAATATGGATCTTGGCTCACTGGAAAGGTTTAGGGAAACTCTTTCGAATTGATAGGTAGGGATATTAATTTGATAAAAATAGTGGGAGGTATATTATGATATGCCATAATCACTTAAACATAATAATTAATAAATCTGCAATCTAGATTAATTTCTACATTTTAAAATATTGAAGATATCAAATGACAAATAACATAAACAACTTCTCTATGCAATAGTCCTTGAGAAGGACAAACAGGCATGAAATAATTTCCTAGATTGATATAGAAGCTTGAGGCTCGTCCTCAGGTACAAAGATGTCATTCAAAACTTTTCCCTTGATCTTTTAGCTGAGAATGTAACATGTGATAAACAAAATGCTTATCGCACTACATCAAATTTTGGCTTCCGCCACATAAAATATGAGTGGCTATGAACTTTACGTCACTCTTTAATTTTTCAGCCAAGTGTCACCTAATGTCGGATCATTTTACGCCCCCTACGGACACACCCCGGTTGTGTGGCTGTGACTCAAAACAGAGTGACTAAAGCATACCACCATTTGGGTCTGACATCCCCTATTTTAAGCTCAAAAGTGTGACTAAATACCAACTTGCAGTCACAGGACGTGTAGTGGCTAAAGAGAATTAATAACGTGGCTAAATACCAACATTCATCAAAGGCTTAGTTTTGGTCGCACTATTTATTGGTAAATCGTGGCAAAAAGCTTTGGTATGGCCACATTCTGTAATTTTTGTGTGGTCGTTTCTATGTTATATACACTATTAAATAATGATTTTAGTCACTAATAATTGTAGAAACTATAGTTCTGGCTAAAACATATTTTTATAGAATTTTTGTAATATATAGTGTGGCTAAAGGATAGAAATAGCCACACAGACTTAACTAAATTATACAGGGTTTTATTTGTATTATATATAAATGATCCATAATAAGTAATAATTCCAAAATGCCAAAATTGAAACACAATGCTATTCTAAAATTCAAACACTTAGCCATACATAAATCAATTCTCATCTACATAAAAATTATGTGCGATAGAAACTTATTCAATTGTTGAAGGAAAAAAAAACAATTGCTAGTCAATTTTCCACATTAAATTACACGAACAAGAACTGGCTATTCTTGCAGTTTTAGTTTCTTTGGTCTTCTGTCAGCTGCTTTCACGATATCAACCTTCACTAGATGATGATCAGATGTGCCTTTTGATGAAATCACTGAATATGTTTCAGGAACAAACTTATAATGCAAGTCTTGTGACGCCATAATGTAATCTACTCGTGTTCCATTCTTGCACGTACCCTGCACATCTGCATCCAACAAATATAAGTTAAAGAATATACACTCATACACAAATGAGGCTTCTTGTTAGGCCGAATACACAATTAATTATCAAATTCGTATGAGAGTTTAACAAGTAAGATGATTATGCACTTTAAAATCTTCTGGTATTAAAACCTCTTCGTGATGTAAACTATCACAAAGAGCTGCTAGGTTACAATAAAGATAATTCGATGCACGATACCCTTCTAGGGTTAACCTAACTGTATTTATAAAATATACAGCTTCGATACAATCTCTAATTGATATTCCTAATAATCAGCTATACAATGATATCAATTACAGATTGTCACACGTCTCCTAAGTCAACTCGATCTCTTTGATAGCTATCCAATCTCCAAAGATCTCGCTTCTATATCAATCTTCAATTGATCTCTAATATCTTCTGTTGACTCTGTACGCGCTGCTTCCAGACAGACTTTACTAAACTCTATCCAGCTTCCGTCAATCAGACTTTACTAAACTTTGACTTTCTTCCAGTTAAACTCTGATATTTCACTGTTACACTTAAACACTGATTAAAACACATCAATTATATTTAACAATCTCCCCCAACTTGTTCATTAGCAAAAATGCACAAGTTAATAACAGTAATTGATGATGTCAAAACAAATAGACAAATACAGTGTTTATACAAATTCAGAGTTTAAGCTTCTACTTAACAAAATCTATAGAAAATAAAAAAATCCTTACAGACTTTAATCTCTAATCTCTTCAAGATCTGGTGTAGCTCTGAGATAATCTATGAGTAATCTTCTTTCTACATTCTTAAGCTCAATCTCCATAGCTTCTTTAATCTCTTTTAGCTGAGGATCACTCTCATCTGTCTGATAGATAGCAGATCTAAGATCATAGATTTTGTTTCTTCTCATCTCATTTCCCAGTCTGATAAATTTGACTTCTTCTGACTGTGAATTGAAGTCAAGTACTGTGATTCCCAAATCAGTCTTTAATTTCGCAGTACCCTTCTTCATTTCAATAAGATTTCAATTCCAATCAGTGTACTTAGGAACATATCTGCTATTATACTTTATTCCTCTGATTGCCAAATTCTGAAGCATTTTCTTTCTAAGCACATTTGCAACTGATTGAGTCCTTTGACTATTCACCTTGAAAAGATATAGAACATATTCTAATTCTTCCCAATATTTCAAGCCAATATCATTCTCACCAATTCTAAATACTGTCCCATCAGCCATGAAGTACAAGAGAAAGTCCTTCTTTAAACTCTTCTGATAAACTAACTGTACTGATTCCAGTCTGTCCAAACTTTCTTGAGTGACACCACGACCTGGAACAGCCAGTGAAGAAGGATCTTTAGGACCAGTATATTGCCTTTTGTCCTTGTGTGAACCCAGAGCACCCTTATTGTTTCCAACCTTACCAGACAAGGCTCTTCCATCAGAGAAATCCATAGAAACTCCAGATAATAGATTTGGATCATGAAGTGTTCCTTTCCCAAAAACTGATTTCAACTGAGAAGATAAAGGTCTAGATACAACTTGTGTAGCAACAGATGTTGTGTTTTCTTTCTTCTGTACAACTTGTGTAGAAACAGAGGTTGTAACTTTCTTCTGTGAACTTTCTCCTTCAATGCCTTTCAGCTTGAGTTGAGCTTCTGCTGCCATTGTTTCCTTTGATAACTGAGATTTTTGACTAACATCAGCACTTTCCTTGATCACAATGCCTTTAGGAACAGGCCTAGGGGCTTTTCCTTTCTTTAACTTACCAGACTTTAAAGCCTTGAGATGTTCTTCTTGTAAACTCTTTTCTTCAGCTTTAATGTCCTCAATTGTAACTCCTTCCTCATTCTCTTCAATAAACAACTTAGCAGCCAATTCTTCATCAGTCTGTGGATTAGAAGATAATAGCAAACTCTTGGTCTTTGAAGTACCTTGAGTATCAGTGTTTATCCCAACAAACTGTGATTTAGAGGACTTGCTAGTTTTCAGAGTTTGAAATTCTTCAGTTTTGCTCTTTCCTTTACTACTTGCTCCTCCATCTCCAGCATTATCCTTTCTGATCAGAGTTTTAGATTGCTTGCATTTGTCTTTAGCAACTCTCTCCCCCTTTTTGACATCATCAGGCATAAGAATAGATGTGATTAACTCCAAGGAGGTAGCAATAGAATCAATCTTTAAGGACATATCATTCTGATTTTGTTCAACTTTGCTCAGCCTGTGAGACAAATTTTCTTGATTCTGAGTAAGATAGTGAAATTTATTCTTGTTGTCAAGTTTAATCATATCAGCTCCTCTAACAACATCACCTCGAACATCAGAGATTGCCTTTTGACATAGATCAAACCTTGAGTTTAGAGTCTTCACTTGTACAACTGTAGCCTTGAGACAAGATAAAATCTTTGGATTTGTAATTGTTCTGGAGGTTCTCTTGACAAATTCAGCTGCTCTTGCAGGAGGAAAGATACAAGTGTCCTTGTACCAGTCATTTGAAAATTGTTCAAGGTGTTCTTCTTCAGCATCTGCTTGATTTGAAGGACTAGCAAAATCCTTAACCTTAGCATCAGTCTGGACTGGCAAACTCTGAGAAGAGCTTGACTCAGTATTCCCTTCAGTTTCATCTCCAACCTCAGCTTCAACATGATGAGTGGATGGAGGAATTGGAATAGATGCATCAATAGTGTCAACAACATCCTCTGCAACAGGTTCAGTAGTAGAGTCAACAATAGGCTGTACAACATCCTCTGCAGATTGCACAATAGTCTCAGAGTTTATCTCCTTAGGTTGTTGATCAATCTCATCTCCTCCTTCAACAGTCTGGTGAGCATCTGAGAGTAATTCTCTATGTGATGCTATAGTTTCAGAAAGGACAACTGTAGGTTGATCAGCCGCACCAGTTGCTTCAGATTGAGCAAAAATTGATGAGATAGGATCAGAGAATGGCATGAATGAATCAAGAATATCATTCATTGGAGAAAAGCCATCTCTAGTATCCTCTTCTGCAGGCATTTTGTCCTCTGCAGGCATTTCAACCTCTGCAGGCATTTCAACCTCTGCAGGCATTGTATCTTTTTCAGCCTCAACAGTAGGTGTTTGCTGTGAAACTACCTCTGGAGCTTCAACATTTTCATCAACAGAATCAGAGATTACCAGTTTTCTTCTCTTAGCTAGAGGCACTTCATCTGAATCCTCTTTACTAGATTCTGCTATCACAGAGGGTGACTTAGGTCTTTTTGCTCTTTGTATCATTCTTCTAGTATAAACAGCTCCAGTAGATGTCTGTTTGGCTTTGATGTTTGTCTCTATTGTCTTCTTAACTCTTGCATGTCTTTCAGTGGTTCCTGCTGATTTCCTTACTCTGCCTCTTTTTGCTAGAGGCTGTGGTTGTGGTTGAGATTGTGATGGTTCAGAGTTTATTTGTGGAGTGTGTGAAGATTGTTTTGTGATTGGAGATTGAGGGTTTTGGGTTGGAGCAGTGTTTGTGATTGGTGATGAAGGTTGTTGAGTAGGTGCAGTGTGGGTAGGTGATGTAGGTGGTTCAGTGTTTAGTGGTTCAGGTTGTGGTTCTGGTTGTGGTTGGTCTTGAGGTTGGTGAAGAAAATTCTGCAAAGCAAGTGGCAGAACAAAGGCATGTAGATGTTCTTTACCAGCATCCTTATTAGTCATATCAGAGAATATTCTCTTGTTGACTTTAAAAGGCTGAATTTCATCAGTTTCAGCAATCTCTAAACCAGATACACAAGCAGTGAATAGCATTTGACAAAATCGAGCAAAATAAACTGTAGTAGCACTCTGACAGTTTATCACCTAGATTCATCAGAACATATCTACCAAAATCAAAATTACTACCATAAAGTAGAGAATACCCGATTTGTAGACTGTCCATTGGAATAGCATCCCAGTTAGTGACCTTCTTCTGGAATGTCCTTGTAATGCAATCGAAGAAAACATTCCATTCCTTCCTGAGATTAGGCCTCTTTACACTGCCAAGCTTGTCAAGAGATTCCATGTAACCTATCTCCTGTAGCATCTGTCTCAATTGAGGTTCAGCAACATAAGTATAAGAGGTGTGTGTATCAAACCCCATCGTGTCTCAGACAGTTTTTGGAGTAATCACAAACTCTTGTTCTTCATGAGTGAATATGATGTTTGGAGTCCCATTCTCTCCTCCATCCACATAGACCGAGTTTTGCCAAAAAGTGGCAATTTGAGATGCAGAGAGAGTACCAGGTTCAACCAGAGCTTGTCCAATCTCTGAGTCTCTCAAGAAATTCTGCATAAGATGAAACGCTTCTAGAACACGTTCATGATAGAGTGGAACTGCTTAGTTGTTAGGGACAAAACGTAGACCAAGAACAGTGAATGGTTTAGAAGCCATTGAATCAAGAGAAAAGTTTATGTAGGAAAGGTGTTTGTGAAAATGCCCAAGTGAAAAGTGAGAGAACTGTGAGATGTAAAAGTGAGTGGGTGAAAGTAAAACACAATCGTTTGGACACAAAAGTAATTAGAGTAATTAAAAACTCAATCGTTTATGTATTCAAACACTCAACAGTTCCTAGATTAATGTGTGAGTGGGACACAATAATGGGTGAGTGGGACACGTGCTCGTAATTTTAAGAAGTGTATTTGTGAATATAACAATAAAATATTTGATTTTTAAAAAAAAATCAAATAACACTCTCTTAAAATACCTGGAACCATTAAAAACCAGAATATGAAGCGTTTACCAGAATACGAAGCGTTTTAGTACTTCGTTACTTTCCCATCTCTATTTAACGCCTAGAGACTTGTTCACTATCCCTTTAACCTTTCATCCTCTCCTGAAAATCAAAAACCCTTCACACAACACACCGTTAAACAATGTCAAAACTTACCATCAAGGAAAAGAATCTCCATCTCGTAGAGAACAGAGATATCTTCAGTTATACTCGTGAAGAGTTTGATGCGTTTGACTGGGAAAGGCAGCTTGATACTCTGTGGCTGCAGATGGATGCCATTCTTGAAGAAATTGAGAGAGAAAAGCCTGCAAGAGTGATCGACATCGATGCTGCTCTTCAAGCAACATTAATATGGCTTTCCTCGAAGGCATCCTCATCCAACACCACCAACCATTGTTAATGAATATGTCAGCAAAAATAACCTTATCCCTTCAACTTCCACCCAAACAAAGTGGCAAAGATGGGATCTGGGATGGCTGCTAACAATGGAGTGGTTTGGACTTCACTTTTTATTTTCTTGTTGAATAGATTAACAGATAGAGAGAACAAAAAGATGTAATATTTTCATGTAATCTCTTTCTTATTACCAATGAAGGATCCTGTTTCTCTAATCTCATTCAATGTGTTCTGCAATTTTTTTATGTTTATGAACTGTTCTTCAAAGAATTAAATCAAAGAAGTGAATATGAAAACTAATTAAAGTAATCATATAAGGAACAAATTCATCAACAATAACCACAATTAAATCAGGAACAGAGCAATTAGGGATTACTTGAATCACTGCTGTATTCTCTTTCCTATTTCCAAGACACTTTAACACAATACACTTATTAACAGTTGTCGAAAGCACTCTCATACTCCGAAATTTTCAATTTGTCCAAAAGAAAATTTACCTCAGAGTACTAATCACAAATCAACAGCGTTTGTCAATTTTCCAACTTTATCACCGAAATCCTTTCATAAATTGCACAGTTGTGAAAATATGTGTGTGTGAAGCAGAGTTTACGAAACCAATTTTTAGAGCATCTAATTTTTCATAAAATCCATAAAGTAAATCAATAAACACTGGATGCACAAACTCTCATAGTAAACACTGACTGTATGATGAAAGCTAAACTCTGTAGTAGTCAATCTATATACAGTAACATTTAATTTATTTTATACCCCCTCTATTGCTAAATTTTTTTTTATTATTTTTTTATTTTTTTATTCTATTCATTCCAGTAATTAGAGGTTAGAGCTAGTCACCAAAAATTCAAAAATTTTAGCCCTTATCATTTTGATAAGTTCCTGGGCCATCCTAGTATTTGACTAGTCACCAAAAATCAGAGAATTTTAGCACATATTATATACCAATAAGTTCCTGGGTCATCCTAGTCTCCAACATAATCTCAAAGGAGTATAGCAACCTATATACATTTTCTTTGGGGTAGTACAGTAAGCATTTTAATCTACCAGAGTATAACTAACAGAGTTTAGAGTTCATCAACATCAGTAGTTATTCATGAAAGGCAATCCACACAGTATTTATAGACTCAGAGTTTAGGACAAAATAAACTAAGAGATGCTATAAATATGAATCAGTATCATGCTGTGTTAACTTTCTGCACAATCTAAGATTAGATCACAATAACTCAGAAAGATTCATGATTAATTGCTGAGAATCATGCTTCATACATATTTCTTCATTGGTGTTTTCATTCAGACAAAAATCAACTCAGAGTTCACAGAGTTTATCAAACTTATTAACAGTGTATGACATACAGGCATGCTGACAGAGTTTAACAGAGTTTGACAGAAAAACATGTTAACAGAGTATGCATAATAGAGTTTAATCAACAGAGTTCACTTAGCACTTAACAAATTAAGGAAATATGAGCAACAGTTTACATAAGTAAAATTTGAATCTAACCAACATTCCTAGTCAGAACCAGAGACCATTCCTAGTTCATTGACCAGTCTTGTAAATGTAGCTTCACTCAATGGTTTGGTGAAAATATCTGCAAGCTGTTGTTCTGTAGACACAAAATGTAGTTCAATATTCCCTTCTTCCACATGTTCTCTGATGAAATGGTACCTTATGCTGATGTGCTTGGTCATTGAATGCTGTACTGGATTACCTGTCATAGCAATAGCACTTTGATTATCACAGTAAATAGGAATCTTACTGTGCCTCAATCCATAATCCAGCAACTGATTCTTCATCCACAAGATTTGTGCACAACAACTACCAGCTTCAATATACTCTGCTTCAGCTGTAGATGTAGAAATTGATTTCTGTTTCTTGCTATACCAAGAGACAAGTCTGTCACCAAGAAATTGACAACTAGTGCTCTTTCTGTCAATCTTGCAGCCTGCAAAGTCTGCATCAGAATATCCAAGTAGCTTGAAATCTAATTCTCTGGGATACCACAGACCTAATGATATGGTGCCCTTGAGATACTTGAAGATTCTTTTCACAGCTGTCAGATGTGGCTCTCTAGGATCTGCCTGAAACCTTGCACAAAGATAGGTTGCATACATAATGTCAGGCCTACTAGCTATCAAGTAAATAAGAGATCCTATCATGCCTCTGTAGTTTGTCATATCCACTGAAACTCCTGTGTCTTTGTCCAATTTAGTTGCTGTTGCCATGGGAGTTGATGCAGATGAACAGTCAAGCATGCCAAATTTCTTGAGAAGATTTCTGGTATATTTTGCTTGATTAATGAAGATACCATCATCTGTTTGTTTCACCTGTAGGCCTAGAAAATAACTAAGCTCTCCCATCATGCTCATTTGATATCTGGATTGCATGAGCTTGGCAAATTTCTTACAGAGTTTATCATTAGTAGACCCAAAGATAATGTCATCAACATATATTTGAACTAAAAGGAGGTCACTTCCTTGATTGAAATAAAATAGAGTTTTGTCAATTGTACCTCTGTTGAATCCACTTTCTAGAAGAAATTGAGCAAGTGTCTCATACCATGCTCTTGGTGCCTGCTTAAGTCCATATAGTGCCTTATCTAGCCTGTAGACATGGTCTGGATATTTTGGGTCCACAAAACCTGGTGGTTGTTCAACAAACACTTCTTCTTCAAGCTTCCCATTCAGAAAAGCACTTTTCACATCCATCTGGAACACTTTGAATTTCTTGTGAGAGGCATATGCTAGAAAAATTCTGATTGCCTCCAATCTTGCAACTGGAGCAAATGTTTCATCATAGTCTATTCCTTCCTGCTGTGAATAGCCTTTTGCTACCAGTTTAGCCTTGTTCCTTGTGATAACACCTTCACTGTCAGTCTTGTTTCTGAAAACCCATTTAGTACCAACAATAGATCTGTTCTTTGGCCTTGGTACAGGGGTCCAAACTTCATTTCATTCAAATTCATTCAACTCTTCCTGCATTGCTGTTATCCAGTCAGCATCTTGAAGAGCTTCTTCCACTTTCTTTGGTTCATTTTTAGACAAGAATGCATGAGACAGACATTCACTTGCAGTGGCACTTCTTGTTTTCACTTTTGCATCTGGATCACCAATTATCAAATCAGGTGTATGTGATTTGGTCCATTTCCTAGCAGAAGGCAAATGACTTCTGTCAGCATGTGATCCTCCCCCTTGATACATGCTCTCCTGATTTTGTTGTGATCTTTCTTCATTTTCTGAGATTCCCCCTGAACTTGACTGCCCAGAGTCAGAATTTGAATTTTCAGAGTTTGAATCATTAGAGTTTGATTCAGATTTTTCATTTGACTCAATATCAATGTTTGAGTCTTCATCTTGATCATGCTCCCCCTCAACTGGTACTTCCCTTCATTGTGGCTGAGAAGTTTCTCCAGTGTTTACCAGTAGAGGTTCAGAGTTTGTTTCAACAGAGTCTGTCAGAATAGTTTGATCAGAGTTTACTTCAACAGAGTTTAAATCTTCATTTTCAAAGTTCAGTTGATCATATTCATCTTTGTCTTCAAGTCCAGTTATCTTCTTGTCATCAAAAGACACATGTATAGATTCCATAATCACTTTAGTTCTCAGATTGTAAACTCTGAATGCCTTTGTTGACAGTGGATAGCCAACAAAAATTCCTTCATCTGCCTTTAGCTCAAACTTGGTCAACTGTTCAGGATGAGTCTTCAAAACAAAGCATTTGCACCCGAAAATATGAAAGTATTTCAGGTTAGGCTTCTTTTTCTTCACCATCTCATATGGTGTCTTTCCATGCTTATTGATCAGTGTAGCATTTTTAGTAAAACAAGCAGTTTGAACAGCTTCTGCCCAGAAATTAGTTGGCAATTTTGCTTCATCAAGCATAGTTCTGGCAGCTTCAATCAAGGTTCTACTTTTCCTTTCAACTACACCATTTTGTTGTGGTGTACCAGGTGCTGAAAATTCTTGCTTCACTCCATTGTCCTTGCAGAATTCTTCCATTGTTGCATTTCTGAACTCAGTTCCATTATCACTTCTGATGATTCTGACTTTGTTACTTGATCCTTTGTCCAGAAGCTTCACATGCTCCATCAGAGTTAATGTAGTTTCATCCTTTTTTGCTAGAAAATACACCCAAGTGAATCTAGTGTATTCATCAACAATGACTAAAGCATATTTCTTCCTTGCTATAGACATAACATTTACTGGACCAAAGAGATCAACATGCAGAAGATGATAAGGATCCGTGATTGAAAATTCTGTCTTGCTCTTGAAAGATGACTTCCTTTGCTTGGCTTTTTGACATGAATCACATAGGCCATCAACATTTAACAAAGCCTTTGGGAGTCCTCTTACAAGATCCTTTCTGATCAATTCATTGATGTTGTTCAAGTTCAAATGTGAGAGTTTCTTGTGCCACTTCCAACTCTCTTCACTAGACATTCTTGTAGACAGGCAAACAGCTTTTCCAACAGAGTCTATTAAGAGCTTGATTTCATAAATGTTGTTTTGCCTATTACCAACTAGAACAACCTTTCCTGTAGATTTGCTGATAACTTTACAATATTCAGGTTGAAAATCTACACGATATCCCTTGTCACAGATTTGACTCACAAATAACAAGTCATGCTTGAGTCCTGGGACATGAGCTACATTTTTGATGATGACATTTCCAAGATTAATATTGCCATATCCCAATGTTCTTCCTACATTGCCATCACCATAGGAAACTTTTGGGCTAGCCTTCTCCTTATAGTCTGATAGCAGGGCTTTATTTCCTGTCATGTGTCCTGAACATCCACTATCCACAACTAGGGTTGCCTTCCTGTTGCCCTGCAATCACAAGCAATTACTGAGGATTAGATTTATCGATCTAGACTTGCTTGGATTCTTTGACATTCTTAACTTTGTTAGCTTTAGCAGCGAAATTAACATTATCAGAGTTTGAGCTAACAGTATCAGAGTTTACACTTGCAGTATTAACTTTAACCCATTTCAGATTGGGTTTCAGTTCATAGTAATTATGATAGATAGCATGATACTGTCTGCAAGTATAAATGGAATGCCAAGTGCTTCCACAGTGTGTGCATAAAGTCTGTGGCTTAGTTCTAGCAAAATCCTTCTTTACCTCAGACTTGGAAGGTAAAGAATTTATATTCTTGTTTTTCTTGCAGAAATTTGCAAGATGCTTAGTACTACCACAGTTATGACATGTCTTTCTTGGAGCATAACTAGCAAGCATTGGTTTATTTCCTGAAGTGATGCCTACTTTTCCATTTCTGTTCTTATTTGACACTCCCTGTTTCTTAACAGATTTTAACTCCTTCAGTTTATGTTTGAGTTGTTTATCTGTCATTGAACCAATATTAACATGTTTAACACTAGTTTTTACTGGTTCACTTTTAACAGCTTCTTTTTCATTATCAGACAAAAATTTACTGGTTCCATGTAAAAAATGAGGTCTGATTTTAACTTGATTTTGAAATCTAAGTTCATCTCCCTCATTATAACCTAGACCAACAGTGTCTGTTTGAAAAATCTGTTGAGTGTCCTTTCCAGAATTAGTCCAAGTCCTAATTTTCTTATTTGCTTCCTCCAACTCAGATTCTAGTTGTTTATATTTCTGAAGCAAATCCTGTTCTATAAAAACAGCATCATCTCTCTCTTTCTGAACTTGTTGCATGTTTTCAAGTTTTTCTTCAACAAGTTTATTTCTAACCTTAAGTTCAGAATTTTCAGATTTTATCCTCTCATTCTCTAAAGTCTGATCCCTATAACTTATATGCAATGACTTAAGAAAAATTCTTAATTGAGCAATGTCATCAATATTATAAGCATAGGTAGTTAGAGGTACATGATTTTCAGAAGTTTCTGATTCAGTAGTAGCCATGAGAGCATAGTTCACTTCTTCATCAGAATCTGAAGTGTTTGCCCAATCTCTGCCTTTAGTGTAGAGTACCTTTCCAGTTTTACCCTTCTTGCACTCAGGAGCATAGTGACCCATCTCCTTACACTTGTAGCATTGAATTTCAGACTTATCCTTCTTTCCCCTTGAATCTCTCTTATCAGACTTCCTGAAGCTTTTTCTGTCTTCATTTGAGTCTCTAGAAAACCTTTTCCCTTTCTTGAAATTCTTGAAACCCATTTTCTTGAAGGTCTTCACCATCAACACAGCCATTTTCATCATTTCTTCTTCATCATCCTCAGAGTCAGATGATTCAGAAGAGTTTGAATCACAATCAGAGTTTGATGATTCACTTTCTGAGTGTATGACCAAAGCTTTTCCCTTCATTTTCCTTCTTGATGCCTCTTTCTTCTGAGGCTTCTCTTCAACCTTAAGAGCAGCAGACTTTGCCTTCCTACTTGATCTCCTGTTTCTCTGCTTCATTTCCAATTCATGAGTTTTGAGCAGCCCATAGATTTCATCAATCTCTGTTTCAGCAAGATCATAGTTGTCTCTAATAGTGGTTGTTTTCACATCCCACTTTTCAGGTAGAGAAAGAAGAAACTTGAGATTAGAGTCTTCTAGATCATACTCTTTGTTGACCAATGACAGATCATTAAGCAATTTACAGAATCTATCAAATGTTTCTGTCATGGTCTCTTCAGGTTTAGCCTCAAAATGCTCATACTCTTGTGTGAGTATGTTTCTCCTATTCTTCTTAATAGCAGCAGTTCCTTGACATCTGACTTTAAGAGCATCCCATATCTCTTTTGCAGTGGTGCAGTTAATCACTTTGTTAGACATAACATTGTCTAAAGCACTATGCAGTAAATGCCTAACCTTTGCATCCTTAGAAATTGATGATAGATCTTCAGGAGTCATGTCCTTCTTTTCCTTTGGAACTATTTTAGCTTCTTCACCAGCAGTTGCAACAGATAGCTTTGTAGGATTATGAGGGCCTTCATAAATCCTGTCAAGATATTCTGGATCTGTAGCCTCCAGAAACATAGTCATCTTGACCTTCCACATGGCATACTCTGATGGCCTGAGAATAGGAACCCTGATTGGTTCATAACGACTCACAGTAGTCGGAGCCTTTTCAGAACTAGTAGGTGTTGGTGGAGGAATTGCTGACATGATTATTGTTGTGTTTGGATCTTAACCTGTAATAAAGTAACAGATTGGCTCTGATACCACTTGTTAGGCCGAATACACAATTAATAATCAAATTCGTATGAGAGTTTAACAAGTAAGATGATTATGCACTTTAAAATCTTCTAGTATTAAAACCTCTTCGTGATGTAAACTATCACAAAGAGCTGCTAGGTTACAATAAAGATAATTCGATGCACGATACCCTTCTAGGGTTAACCTAACTGTATTTATAAAATATACAGCTTCGATACAATCTCTAATTGATATTCCTAATAATCAGCTATACAATGATATCAATTACAGATTGTCACACGTCTCCTAAGTCAACTCGATCTCTTTGATAGCTATCCAATCTCCAAAGATCTCGCTTCCATATCAATCTTCAATTGATCTCTAATATCTTCTGTTGACTCTGTACGCGCTGCTTCCAGACAGACTTTACTAAACTCTGTCCAGCTTCCGTCAGTCAGACTTTACTAAACTCTGACTTCCTTCCAGTTAAACTCTGATATTTCACTGTTACACTTAAACACTGATTAAAACACATCAATTATATTTAACACTTCTTGTACAACAGAGGCAAGTACTTTGGCCTTTGGCAATCCTCACAACTGGCTCACAGTCCCCTGCAAAATCTTTGGCATCAATGTACTCTTCTCCCCTTAAGAAGTTTGTTACTTCAGACTACTAAAGGCTACTAGAGCCTTTTCAAGAACTTTATGTGTAACACCCCTAGATCTGGGGTCGGAGATCCAGGCTGTCACTCTATCTTTAATTCCCATTTTAATAAACATTATTCTTAATCTTCCTTTTAGCATGCTGTGACCCCTCAATCAAGCATAACATTTACAGATTATAGGCTCAGAGACGAAATTAAAACGTTACTAAGTTATTACAACCATCTCGAAATATTTATTACAAACCCAAATTGTCATAATCTTAAAAGTTTAACTTAAAAGGATTACCATCTAAGGCGGCATCTACGGCCACAATGCGGTTTGGTTTTCAGAAAATTACACAAGTCATGCTTGTAAATAAACCTAACCAACCTAAGCTGTAAACCTATCCAACTTAGTCTGCTCACCTATTGTAATGCTACTGGGTGCGACCTCGGCACCTGCCTCGTAAAGAGTCTCCTAAACTGCTGACCGGTGAGCACGCTTTTCCGCGGGGTCTGCCTTGTTCTTGCCATACTTATCTGCTGTTGTGTGGTGGTGTATAAAAGAAAAGCATGAGTAAGCAATACAGCTCAGCCATATAATAATAGTTTTCAAAGTACTTTTATTATCAAAACTATGCGACATATCTATTACTGGTATTGAACCATTATTAAACATTTTTCATTCCTTATCCAGAAATCTAACGAAAAATTTCTGAGGTACTTTGAATAGGTCATCATTCTATCAACACTATCGGTAATTGAGCACCTAGGCTTTCATTACAGTGTTGTAGTACAATTCCAATTGGAAGGATGGGATTATGCTGGAGCCGCTTCCACGATATCTGGTGATCAGCCAATATACCGTGCCTATGCTTTTCGACTAGTAGAAGGACGGCGTTCCCTTATCGGGTTGCACCCTGACCGAATACGGGCCTTAATATTTGGACTATGCTCGAAGGCGATGTCCCCTCTTCCTCCAATCCCTTAGAGAATCCTATTCATCCTAGGAACAGAATTTAATCCAGTTCTCTCAAGCACAAAGCTTGCCAACTGGTTTGGTAACCTTTTACTAACTTTACTTCCATGAGTGATTGATGAAGTAACTTTGATATGTGGGTTGACTTTAGTCAACAGATTTCGATTACTAAGAATCGCTTCATCAAACATAACTTGGGAGTTGGTCGGAGTTTTAAGTGTTTAGTCAAACTTAACCCCTCCTTACTAGGTAGGGTATACTTCCTATTGGTAGCGAAGGGAGAAAACAATTAATACTGGCTCCCAAAACCTTGGATTCTCGAGTTTTGATAAGTTGAGTGAAGTAGCGATACTTTTTCGATGAATGAAGCTATAGTCCATGAAGAAATGGGAATCCGTACTATTTTTAAATAATTTTCCGACGATCAGAAAATATTTAAAGTAATTTTTTTTAAAGTTTTAAAATAAATTTTAGATAATTAATATGATTTTTAAATCATCCTGGAATATTTAATAAATATTCAATTAATATTTATTAAAAAAAATTAAGAAAAAACTTGGAATATTTAATAAATATTTAAATAATATTTATTAAATAAACAACCATCCAAAATATTCTTCAATGAAAATAATATTCAACTTATTAATAAATATTCAAATAATATTTATTAATACCATCAAAGGGATTTTAGATCCGAAAATGTCCAATTTATATTTATTGGAATATTTTTAAATCGATTTGTACGTCACATATCATTCCCGGTGACTTCCGGGTTTTTATGTCCTTATCCGGACGAAATATCTCCGACTCCCTTACTTAAGAAAAGGTATTATCATACTCTACTGGGAACTTGTAACACATCATCGTATACATATATATAAGAGTCTATGCATACGTATATACTTAACAGGTTTATAAATCCACGTAAATAACCATACATCATATGCTGATTCGCAAAATTACTATTAAGCAGTTCATAGCATTTATACCACAACAACAACAGTTTGGAAATACTTGAAGTACAAGTTTCGAAAACTTTCCTGATCATGTCGAAATAGTCGGGGCTCTGTCTCTAGTGTAATGATCTATAACAATCAATAAGGTTCGGTTAGTTCGTTAAATGATCCCGTCAAATCGACTATTCACGTAAAGACACAACTTCGTAATGATACATCCTTACTACACATTTGGTTTTATTATAATCCCGTGATATCTTTTAACCACTTTCGATAATTATTGGTTTCGTAACGACTTTCGTTAAAGTTCATTTTTAACGAAACTAAAGTTCATCTTAATTCGTCCCCTAAAAGGATTTTTCACTCGCGCAACTTTGATTCGAAAAATTCTATAGAATCGAAATATAAACTTTTTCATGAAATTCTTTTTCTCTCTTCTTCCTAACTGTCCAGAGGATTTTTCATCCAAATTTCATAATTAAGAACATCTTTTTGATAGCTCAATTGGTGCTCTAAAAATAGCTTCTTTCTGCTGTGGTTTCTCGTCCGCATTCTTGACTTAAACATTTCTTTAAAATCGAAAATTTCATATTTCTATTCCAAATATATATGGGATCTTAAGCACTGAACAGGTTACTCCTCATAAAATTTTCATAATCACAGACCATTTTTAAAGGGCTCGTTTGGCTTTGTAAAGTCAGTCCATCTTAACGATTCGTCCGTTTTAACCGGTTTCACTAAAACGAGCATATCTCATAAACCGTAAATCGAAATCACATGATCTTTGCGTCAAAACAAACTACAAAACAAGTACTACTGGTTTATCGCCAAACACTTGCCAAGAAAACACTTGTTTAATTCTGCATTATCTGCACAAATAACCTAATGAAATTTTGACATTATAACGACTATAATTCGATCGGTTCCAAATTCCATGAACTCCATTTAACCACTTAATTCAACCACACACCATCAAGATCATATAAACATCATCAGGGGTCTCTAAGACCATTGGTAACATCCATTTATCACCACCCAAGATTTACCCATACTTATAAAGCTTAAAACATCACAAACCCTTTAAACATATACATACTTGCATCAATCTTTCAAATCAACTTATAACTCATGAAGTTTAAGGTGGGTGTGAGTGTTTTACATTCCTTGGAGTCTTAACAACCTTAACCAAGCTTGATTTTCCGTAAGAACACCTTAGATAGCTTTAACAACCTTTAACCTTCAAGATCTAAATAACCAAGTTTAAAATTTTCGTAGTCAGCATTACCCCTCTTGAAAGAGTAGGAAAAACGAGGGTCTTACCTTGCTTATCTGAATGAGGCTCCTGAAGAAGAGTTGTAGATTATCTCAATACCTTTCCAACAAGCTAAAGAACACATGATTTAATTGAGAAATGAGGGAGTTATGGTAGTTCTAAGTTGTTGTCCTGCTCTTGTCCGAAAATAAAGAATGTGTGGGAGAGGATTTTCTTGCCTTGGCTAGTTTTGTGTATAAGTGTTATATTAATATATCCTATATCTAACACCTTGATTGCTGCATTAAATTTTCAAAGTATGGCCATACCTTACCATTATTAAGCCACTGTATGTCTATTTTGGTGGAACTAGTATCCTAAGTGAAACTAGTATCCTAAGTGAATAACACTTGGTTTGGTTGGGTTAGCTAGCTTGTAACTACTACTTACTCTCTTGGTTACTAACATGACAACTTGCATGGGTTTGCATGGAAGTAGTAGCATCCTTAATATTTTCCATAATTATTTCTAGGTTACAAAAATAATTCCTTAGAAATAATTTCGGTGGAAAAATCTCTTCAAGTAGCCTTTAACCTTCCAATCCCTCAAGTCCTTGTGGGTTTACCTCGTGAAGTTTTCATCTTATATTCCCCTTGATCTTGACATAATTCTATTATTAATCGATACCTCGTATTTATAGATATCTCATAAAACGTGGGTCGTTAGAGAAGTAGGATTCTTCGAATTCCGACGACATTTGCATACATTTATTTTGTAAGAACCCAAATTTTGGATAG
This sequence comes from Saposhnikovia divaricata, assembly GCA_036435485.1. NCBI lineage: Eukaryota > Viridiplantae > Streptophyta > Magnoliopsida > Apiales > Apiaceae > Saposhnikovia > Saposhnikovia divaricata. The sequence goes on along the minus strand of CM071600.1, from coordinate 155,519,593 downwards.
AATTAAAAATTTTATTATGTATGGATGTAATAGTGAATAGTGGTTGTGACTACGATGTAACGATTGTTCTAATGAATGTATGGAATGGATTTGGATTCAAATATTTATATGTCATGAAGAATGCTATTGGTTGACAATCTAGATAAGAATTATCTATCTCCTAGGAAATTAAGATTTGATAATTCCGAAGGGGAAGGTTATTCTTATGTCATCCAAATCGATATCTGTTATCAGTCCAGTGGTTCCGTAAAAGGGTTAAGGAACGATCGAAAAAGAATTGGGACATATATATAACCCTAAAAGAATAAGTAAAGAAAAAGGGATGAATAGTGATTTTGGTGGAATTAGGAATATTATTAGACAACGCTATATAGAAATACCCAGAACGAAATTCTGAGTTCGTATTAGTGATTCAGGGGGGAAAAGAATGTATGTAAAAGCTGTCGAATTCTGAAAAATGGCACTTTTATTTTCTCCGAGATTTCCCTGGATGCTGAAAGACCTAAGAGATTATTAAAAGGATTTAAGGAATATGGATTCGAGAATTATTAAGAAAGATGGAGAATAGTATTATAAATATTAAGACGGTTTTCGGTAAAACCCTAACTAGAAATATTTGAGATATTCCTTCGAACGATCAATCAAATTGAGTAATAACCAGACAAAAAGACAAGCAGAGAGCCAAGATACAAGAGAAATAAATTGGTGGATAAATAAAGATACAAGTGACTCACATATAAGTCAACAAGAAAGTGAGTGGTGTAATTGCACTTTGCCAAAAATGGAGTTGCATGTTGTGGTGCCAACAAGTGGCCAAATAGATGGGTGACACTTGGTCCAATAGATTGTTAACAACATAAAAGGCAAGAGATGCATCCAATATAGCTAGATATTACATGCCTTATATCATTACATACCAAACACAATGCAAAAACACCATCTCTCTCCCCCAGCAACTCTCGGCCAAGGAAGGAAAAGAGAGGTTCCCACCATCAAAGAATTCCAAGAAAATTTAGGTGAGCTCTATAATTCCTAATTAAGATACGCTATGAATTTTAGCTTCTAATTCCATACCATTCTTGAGATATAAAATCAAGAATATGGTAATGAATAGTGCTTTCATGAAACTAATTTTAGTTTTCTTGTTTCTTTTGGTTGATCTAAGCTAACTTAGGCCACACAAGGACTAGATCAAGGCTTAGTAAGGCTCTAGCACTCTCCAAGGAAGGTATAATCACTTGAAACCCTAGCACTTACTTTAAGTTTATGGATGATCTTGATGATTTTTAGAGTGGTTATGATGTTAGTATACTATAAGCATGATTATGTAGTAGTTTGGTGGATTAATTAACATGATGATTATGATGGTGAAGAGATGTGTTCTTGGACTTAATAAGATGAGAATCATGTTTATAAGTTGTATTGATGCCCGGTGTGGCTTGGGTTGTTGATTATGATTTTTGGAACATTCGATTTATAGCTGTTATAATGCCGAAATTTCGTTAACCTTAAGAAATCGTGTTTGACAGTAGCTATAACTCACTATCCAGTTTCATATTCTGCCATAACAAGATAGATTATGTTATAAACTTCGTTTTGATATAAAGATCATGTGAAACGGACTTACAGTTTAGGAATTATGACTGATTTACTAAAAGTCGTTCGAAACCGTAAGTACGAGTTCGTTATTAAAATTGACCCTCGGTAAAATATGCAAGTTAGTGACGAATCTTGGTAATTAAATATTAGAGGTCATAAAGAAGGTGTAGGAGAAAATCTCATGTCATACGGATCATTTTCCGATTTTATAAAAATGTTTGAATCAAGGTTAAACGCGAGGTAAAATTTGGTAAATCACTTAGAAAACGGGCGATAAAACTCGAGGTAAAATTTTGGTTCGTAAACGACCTACCTTAGAACTTATATGACTCAAGTATATCCCATTTGTAAGTATGATGACATGTCATAATAACGAACAAATGTCGGATCGTATCGGCGTTAAAAAGAGTTACACTAAAAGGTGCATAACGAGATAACTTGGAAATGTGTTCGACTTAAGTCAAGTTATACTTAACCTTTTAAAAAGTGTTAAGTAATTAATCTCGGATATTCTGATTGTTTATAGATCACCGAGCAGACCCAGGACACGCTACCACTACCTCTACCCACACCCGACTACCAGGCAAGTTTCAAATCCTTTTTAAAGGCTGTTGTTGTGAATATATATATGCTTTCTGTTTTACATATGCCATAGCATGCATGCCTACTTTTAAATTATATTGATATACTTGTTCCCTGAGTTATTGTTGGCTTATAAGCTAGATAGTGAATAATCAGTTATAAGCCGGATATTGCTTAGACCCTTAGAGAAGGGCATATGAATCTCATTCTTTGATTATAGACTAGAAGTCAGTATTTTTTGATATATCGCGATTATTTTCGAAGGGAAATATCTAAGTAAATATTTTCCCATTATTTATTTAATGGATATTAATTTAAATATTCAGTCGAGATTAATTACCTATTAAATATTATTTCTAAATTCCTTTTCTTTTTTTTTTGCCTTATTCATTTAATAAATATTATCTTGAATATTCAGTTGAACTTCATTTATTCAACGAATATTATTTTCAATATTCGTTTAAAGTCGATTCAATTATCGAATATTGTTTCGAATATTCATTGACTAATTATTCCTCCAATCAGTAATATTAATTAGAATATTCATTATTATCCGGTGAATATTATTTCGAATATTCGTTCGAGTTTTATTTATTAAGTATTATTAATTTGAATATTCACTATTTGTTCAGTGAATATTATTTTAAATATTCATTGAGCTTTATTTAATTGATAAGTACTAGTTATTTATTTAAATATTCATTAATTATTTAATGGATATTATTTGTGAATATTTATTCAAGGATTATTCTGTGTAATAGTTTATATCAGGATTATTCATTCGATATTTCGATTTAATAAATATTCTTTGGAATATTTATTTAATTCTTCTGACTCGTTTAAAAATGATTTATTTCGTTCAAATATTATCTTCGACCTTCGAGTATTATATAAATTATTCGGAGCCTGTTTAATATTATTAAATCAAGAAAGGTTCTCAAAATTATATACTTCATTCAAATCCATCTTCCAAATTATACGGAAACCTTACTTGAGAAATTTTATTTATCTTGTTGACTACCCGATCATAAATTCTTTGAAACTATTCTTTTCACTCGCAAACTTGATTGTTATTATTCATTGAATCTTATGTGCCCACTCATCATTCGAGGGGTAAGAGTGTTGGAACAAGTTGGTATCCATTAACAAGCAGCAGCATGGGAAATATTGGTGAATTTTCTTTTCCAACTAGATAAAACTACTTTGTGGAGTCTTATCAACAAGTATTATACTTGGGGAAAGGGGGACGAACTTTATGTTTCAGAGTTATGGATGTTATACGAACTAGGAGCCGCATAAGTGGCCGAGTTGCGCCGGTCCAGCAATGACCCAACCGTTGGCCGGGGGGTTCCAGAGGGCGGTAGACAAGTAAATCCGTCGGTGCTTTCTTCTACATGTAGAGAACAAGAGGTGGGGAGCATAACCTGCGACTGATCATCGTGAATGTTATGTCTCCTGGCGCGTCAATGCTCTAGTATTAGTTCACCTTTCAAATGTTGGAAATTTTCTGCAACACTATCGGTGTTGGCAGGTGAAAAAGTGGCTGAGTCTGGAATTGCAATACTTCCTGCAAATTCCTCTTTTATGATAAATAATATTATCTTGCTTATCCTTGACATAGCGAATATTTCCACAGAAATATACTCTTTTAGTTACCTTGTAACTTCATCCTTTACATTATACTGGCACTATCTTCATAAATGCATGGCATATGGTTTCAACGATATTGTTGACTTGTTATATATATATATTTGTTGCTCAGCTTTATATTATTATTGGTGGGCTATTGCTCACCCTTGCATATTTATTATGTCACAACAACAGCTAGGCAGAATGGCCCACGTAAGGCGCACTCGGCGCAAGCAGGTTACCCCAGCCAGAGGTCTACCCGCTGATATCATCGCTGCCATTGCTGAGGCAGCATAGATAGACAGCTTTTGGTTTACCAGTTTAAATATATGTATAATTAATCCTAAGAAAGGGAAAAACTTGAAACTTATGTTGTTACTCCTTTTGGATTGTAATAACTTTTATTCGTAAATCCTTTAATGTGAGACTTATTTCAATTTCATCTCTGGGACTATAACTGTTGTGTGTGTGTGTATGATTGGGTATTATTGTGGGGTCACTGCATGTTGTTTATTTATTTGGACTCAAGTCAAGTATTATTTATGGAAATTGAGACAGTAACGACCCGATCCTTGACCCCGGATCTGGGGGTGTTACAGAGATGGTATCAGAGCTCGAGTTATAGATCGAAGAGATGATGCAATGTTGTATAATAATAAATTCACTAATATAATAAGAACTCTTGCCAAGTTCACCTAAAACCCTTACGGGAAACTTTTTAAGTATCATGATAGTAACATAGTTCGTCTTGGGTAGGCGAGCGACATGTTTGCCCAGGAGGCAACTGCGAGATAGCATGATGAGAACATGTTTCGGATCAGAGACCCGTATTATGAGCACTTGCCAGATGAGGACACTCATGTTATTGAGTCTGAGGAGGAGGACCCTGAGGAGGTCCAGGCTAATGCTGATACTGATGTTGTTGAGTCTGAGGAGGAGGAGGACCCGGAGGAGGTCCAGACAGGAGAGGATACTGAGATAGTTGCTGAGGATGTTATTGAGGAGGATCCAGAAGAGACCCAGCTTATAGCTGATGTTAGGGTAATGGAGGAGGACACTGATATGACCACTGAGCAGGTTATGGTTGCTGTTGTTGGACAGGCTGTAGATGAGGGTACGGAGGGAGATGTTGATGAGCCAGTGCATGATGCTGTAGGGAGTTCCGGACTTCGTGTGCCACCCCTCTCTGTTGAGAGAGCCCCTTCACCACCACCACTACCTGTGAGCCCATTTTCCAATGAGTTTGAGGAGCTGACACCAGAGCCGCAGCAGGCAGAGGCCGTACCTCCAGCAGAGCCATCTACTCCAACCCACATCCCGGTAGAGGGGATCCCATTGGGTGTGCACAACTATGTCGTGGCCAGACTTTTTACAGAGGTAGTTGTGGCTGAGGCCAGGTTGGCAGAGTCCCGCAGAGAGCTAGCAGCGGAGAGAGATGCCCGATTGAGGCACCAGGGTGGGAGACGTGCCAGGGCTAGAGTGATGTATAGAGAGGTGACCCGCATAGAGCTGAGGCCCCAAGTGAGGGTGCGACAGTTGAAAAACAACACCTAGAGGGGGGTGAATAGGTGTTTATGGTTATTAATGTGAATTTATGAACTGTTTTGAAAATAACTGAAAACAGCTTGCTGTTTGTAATAACACAGTTCACAAACAGCACGCTGTTTGTATCTAAAATGCAATGCAGAAAGAATATAAACAGTAAGTAAAGGAGACACACAATCTTTTAGCCAGGTTCGACCCCTAATCCCCTATGGTCTACGTCCTGGTCCCTTACCAAACTTGGTAAGAGAATATATTATTGATCAACTATAATCCAATTACAAGATCCAACAATATATCTCCCTTACACCCTTGCTGCTTACAAATGGCTTGCTGTTTCCTGTGCTGAACTAGCTCTCTAAGCAATACTTCCCAAGTATCCTTCTCTACCCTAGTTTGACCCACCCTAAACCTTTATCCAACCTTGTACAGCAACAAATCAATTACACCTTGAACAATACAAAGATTTGAATGGATACAACTCAACCTATGAACCCTCTGAATATATATATGCGTGTATATAGGGTTTGTGAGGTTTAAAGAATTTTGCAATGAAAGCTTTGAAGTTGTGTGTATAATCTTGTTTCTGCACTTTTATGGATATTCAATGGAATGATAAGAACTGAGAAAGACCAGCCCTTATATAGGTAAACAAGAGAGTTTGAAATCAAGAGCCAAATAGCTCCAACGTTTTGAAATAAATCCGTTGATGGATTTTCTTGAAATAAAATTGAAGGAGCTGTTAGAGAGAGAGATGGTTGCGTGTATGTATGAGAGGAAGAAGAAGAATATTTGTTATAATTGCTCTCATGTGTTTTCTTAGAGTGGGAGAAATGATGAAGCATTAAAATAAGGAAAAGTGGATCTTACTTTTCTTATTATAAGACAAGGAATATTTTTGTCTCCCATTCTTTATATGGTATGAGTATAGGCGTGTATATATGAAATTCAGAGGGTCCTACATGTGTCTAAGAATATTTTCTACTTGAACCTCTTTGAAAATCTGAACGGCTTCAATTCTGTCAGGTGCAATCAGCACGCTGTTTGTGAGACTGGTATGCTGATTGTCCATGCATTTGGCTTGCTGTTTGTGATATACTGATTATATAATCAGTAAGCTAATTTTCCCTGCAAAACCAAGTTAGTACAGTACCGAAATAACATAGCAAGTTCATGTCAGCTTGCATTGGTTCTAGTGAGCTGAACGGATAGATGGCTTTATACTTTTGCATTTCCATATCATCAACCAAGTTTCCTGAGAACATAGATATGTCTAGTTGATCTTTATCTACAGGAATTCTGAACAGTTGAAAATGGCTTGCTGTTTGTACAAATGGCTTGCTGTTTGTACAAATGGCTTGCTGTTTGAGGTATACTGATTATGAAATCTGTAAGCTGTTTTGTCCTGCAGAAACAAGTTAGAGCACACACAAATGGCATGCTGTTTTAACCTGCAAAACCAAGTTAGAACTAACACAATGGTATGCTGTTTTATATCTGTGAGCGCCAAATAGCTTACTGTTTGTCATCATCAAAACCTAGGAGTTTCAATCTCCCCCTTTTTGATGATTACAAAACTTTTTAGGAGAATTTTGAAACTCCCCCTAAATTCCTGCATCTCAGCATTAGATATAAAACAATAATTATCCGAATCATTCAGGATAAACTTAACTTTAGCAACATATGCCACATAACCATTTCAACAGAAATAAAATCAAGTACCATAACAAGTTCAATACCACAACATACCACAACAGACATAGCAAGTTCAAACAAGTTCAAATAAACCGAGTTCAAACATAAAACATAAAACACATTGAATTCTCCTAAATTCTCCCCCTTAATTCATCAAAAAACTAAGGATCACTGGCTTGAGCATTTGACTTGGTGGCCTCTGTATCTGTGTCATCTCCAGGAGCATCCTTTGCAGCAGCTTTGGCTAAGTTGTCCAACCCTTGACCATGTTCAATTTCTGAGTGAGCAGTAGATGTGTTACCAACTGTCTTGAGCATTAATTCCTTCATTGTGGTGACTTGAGAGATAAGATCCTTCATAGCACCTTTAATGGCTTGGAATTCAGCCTTGAGATCCTGCACATCAGTTCTGATTGCTTGAGTATCATTTCGAAGGGAAATGATCTCACTTGTCATGATTGTCATATCAGCTTGTAGAGATTGAGACACCAAGTTCTAAGTTGCAGTTTGAGGAGCAGTAGAGGTAGTAGGATCATCATGTGGGGGATCATCTTGAGGAACCACAATTCTAGACAACACACCATCTTCAATTTGCAGATTGTTCAAAGATAAAAACTTTTGGTCCATGCAATCCTTAACAACAACCTTAGTCATACCCTTGACATTGACATTGAACAGCTTAAACACTTTGGACAGCCAAGAAGCATAAGGCAGCCCACTAACAGATTTCTCAACTGTAGCTTGCATCTTTTTCAAAATAAAAGAGGACAAATCAAAGGACCTTCCAATTAAAATCATAGCCACAATCACCACATCTTGGCAAGTGAAATTTGATTTGTTTCCCACTCGAGGACAGATATGTGACCTAGCTATCTTAAAAATCAGGTGAGCTAAAGGAGTTACTATGGTGGTAGGAGGAGGGTTTGTGTCTAAGAGCTTGACATTACCCATTAAGACTTGTAACTGATCCTCAACACTAAAATCAGGAAGGGACACATACCCCTGAGCAGTATACACATCAGTAGCACTATCCATTTCAATTTTAAGAAGCGAACTTAGGATTGGAGGATTCAATTGAATCTTCGTACCTCTAACCGTGGATATAGCATTCCCAAACTTATCAGTTTGCAAATTAGCATAGTACTCTCTTACTAAATCAGGATAAAAGTAATTTGGCATATCAGATACAAACGACTCTAGACCAATATCTTGAAATAGTTTCATTACACCACACTCATCGAAGAGAGGAGTAATCTTACTTGATAGAGGCTGGCGTTTGAGTTGAAGTGAACCGGCTAAACCGTGTCTCTCTAGTTTTGATTGATTTTAGGGGAGAATTTAGGTTTAGTTAATAAAACTAAATTCTAATTAAACAATTGATAAGCACATTACTAATTTTTAAAAACAGGCAGATATCTCAAATTTTAATTTTAACCATGATATCTTAAATTATGAATTTAAATAAGCATTTATCTAAATTTTAGCAATTTTCTAAGCACATAATCATTTAGCATGTTATAGCAATAATCAGAATATATTCATGTCTATTTTCACAAGTAGAAAACCAGAGGAGACAAACAGCATGCTGTTTGTAACTAGAGTTAGGACAAATGGTAAGCTGACCTGTTCAGTAACTGTCAATCAGCACGCTGTTTACATAGAGCACATACCAAGTTGCATTCGAATGACTGAGAATCTTTCTTCAGCAAGGGGCTTTGTGAAAATATCAGCTAGTTGATATTCAGTTGGAACAAAGACCAACTCTATCTTGCCCTTAGCAACATTGTCTCTCAAGAAATGGTGTCGAACATCAATATGCTTCGTTCTTGAGTGATTCACCGGATTCTTAGAAATGCTAATGGTGCTAGTGTTGTCACAGTTGATTGGAACTTTTCTACACTTGATATCAAAGTCCTTTAGAGTTTGAATCATCCATAGAAGTTGAGAACAACAGCTCCCAGCTGCTAGGTACTCCCCTTCTGCAGTGGATAAAGCAACCGAAGTTTGTTTCTTGCATTGCCAAGAAACTAGGCTTTGTCCAAGGAATGTACAAACACCACTAGTACTTTTTCTATCAATTAAACAACCTGCATAATCTGCATCACTATACCCAACAAGATCAAAAGTATTTGTGATAGGATAAAACAAACCAAGAGAAATGGCACCACTTAAATATCGAAATATTCTTTTAATGGCATTTAAGTGAGACTCTTTGGGGTTTGATTGAAACCTTGCACAAACACATACACTGTACATTATGTCAGGTCTAGAAGCAGTTAAATACAGTAGGCTTCCAATCATACCTCGATATCTTTTAATATCAACATCTTTACCATTTTCATCTACAATCAGCTTGCTGTTTTGCACCATGGGAGTTGATTTCGGCTTTACATCTTCAAAACCAAATCTCTTCAATAGACTTTTTGTATATTTGGATTGGTGCACAAAAATTCCATCTTTAGATTGCTTGATTTGTAGACCCAAGAAGTAATTGAGTTCGCCCATCATGCTCATTTCGAACTCACTATGCATACACTTGGAAAGCCACTTACACAGATTCATTAGTAGCACCAAAAATAATATCATCCACATATATTTGTACAATCAAAATATCTTTACCATTTTGCATAATAAATAATGTGGGATCGATTTTACCTCGAGTGAATCCATTTTGGATTAGATACTTACTAAGCCTTTTGTACCAAGCTCTAGGGGCTTGCTTTAAACCATAAAGGGCCTTCTTTAGCTTGAATGCATAATTTGGATATTGTTCATTCTCGAATCCGGGAGGTTGTTTAACATAGACTTCCTCTTCTAGTACACCATTTAGGAATGCACTCTTCATATCCATTTGATATAGCTTGATCTTCTTGTAACATGCATAGGCTAGAAGCATCCTTATTGATTCCAAACGAGCAACAGGAGCATAGGTTTGATCAAAGTCAATGCCTTCTTGTTGGTTGTAGCCTTGAGCTACAAGTCTTGCTTTATTTCGAGTAATGGTGCCAAATTCATCAACTTTGTTTTTGAACACCCATTTAGTTCCTATAAGTGAAGCATCTTCTGGTGGCTTGACAAGTTCCCAAACATCACACCTTTCAAATTGATTTAATTCTTCTTGCATGGCCATGATCCAATTCTCATCTTTTAATGCATCATCTATATTTTTAGGTTCTTCTTGAGCTAGGAAGGCTGCATGAGCACAATAATTTGCCTTCCCTCTTCTTGTAGTAATTCCATCAGTAATATCACCAATGACTAACTCAGGTGGATGATTTTTAACCGTTCTTGTTGCCCTTGGTAAAGAATGTTGAGCTATTTCTTCATGAGTTGTCTTTCTCATCTTTGATGGTGGTGACTGTTCTTCTCCATCATATAGAGGCAATTTTGCAGTAGCCCTAGATCCTCTAGGACCTTCCAGAGTCATTTTTGCTATTTTGGAGATTGTATCTTCCATTCCAGCTTGCTGTTTTGATCTTCCAGCTTGTTGTTTGTCAATATCTGCATCCTTCTTGGTTTGATGATTTTCAGTGTCATCCATATCTTTAGTTTGCTGTTTAGAACTTCCAGCTTGCTGATTTGTTCTTCCATCTTGCTGATTTTCACTTCCAGCTTGCTGACTTTCACTTCCAGCTTGCTGATTTGAACCTCCAACTTGCTGATTGTCAGTATCTGCATCCTCCTTGGCTTGCTGACTGTCAATTTTAGTCTCAACTTCAGCTTGCTGATTTGAACTTTCAGCTTGCTGTTTTGAACCTCCATCTTGCTGATTTGAGCTTCCAACTTGCTGATTTGAACTTCCAGCTTGCTGTTTGTCAGAAATTTGAGGTTGTATATTTTCTTCTTCACCTGCAAATCCTTCCTCAACTCTTGGTAGATCATTGTTAGGTTCTTGAAATGTAACATCAATAGATTCTTCAACAATATGCTTATTAATATTATAAAATCTATAAGCTCTACTCGTTAAAGAATAACCAAGAAATATGGCTTCATAGGATTTAGCATCAAATTTACCATCTTTACCAATTGTTTTGAGGACAAAACACTTTGAACCAAAGATCTTGAAGTAACTGATATTTGGCTTCTTATTTCTCAACAATTGATAAGGAGTTTTGTCCAAAATAGGCCTGATTATGATTCGATTCAACAAATAGCATGCTGTATTCACAGCTTCGGCCCAAAAACTCCTAGGCAGCTTGCTTTCTTGCAGAAGAGTCCTTGCAGTTTCTTGAAGTGACCTATTCTTCCTTTCCACCACACCATTTTGTTGTGGAGTCCTTGGAGCAGAAAATTCATGGGATATTCCTCTTTTATTACCAATTGTAACTCTTCCTCCTTTCTTCATTCTGAGACTAATGAACTGAGATTTGTCTCCACACATATGTCTAGTGCATCCGCTATCCAAAATCCATTGCTTTGATCTTCCTTTAGCCGTAAGACATATCTACAAAACAAGCAAATACCAACTCAATGTTTTGGTACCCATATAGGTTTGGGTCCAGATTGGTTAGTAACATAATATAAAACATTTAAATCAGCTTTCTTGATCCACATTTGGATCACTTTTGGTGACTTATTTTGCTTTCTGCTGCTATGTTGGTAAGCTGTTTGTCTTCTGTAAGAAGCAGTCTGGTATGCTGTTTGTACTCTGTCAGGAGCATTCTGGTAAGCTGTTTGTAGTCTGACTGGTCCATTCTGGTATGCTGTTTTCCTTTTATGATTGATTTGAACCACACACTGACTTTCCAGATGGCCTTTTCCACCACACTTGTTGCATGTCTTCCAAGGCATAGCATAATCGTAAGGTATGCCATTTCTTCCATCGTATTTGAGTGCACCATGCTTCTTGTTGAGGTTCATGCCAACTCCTTCTCTTACCAATGGAACATTTGCCTTCTTCATCATTGTCTTTAAGTTGTCTTCTCCTTGAACAAACGTTTCCATCTCTTTCTTGAGATCCTTGACCTCTTTTTCCAGGAGAGAGATCAGTTCAGCTTGCTGTTTGATAAGAATGGCATGTTGTTTGTCTGCACATTCAGCTTGCTGTTTTCTCTTCTCCGTAGATTTTGAAGACTCGGCTTGGCTAGATTCCTTAATCTTGTATGATTCTATACACTCATCTCTAGCTTTAATCTTTGACCTCAAATCCCTGAGTTCTTTCATAAGAACCTCATTCCTTTGTATAATTAATTTATTAACTCCCTCGAATTGAATGAGTTTCTCCTTTAAATCAGCAATAAGATCATCATGGTTGATTTCAGGAGCCTTTTCAACCATTAAATCAGAAATGATTTTCTTCAAATGAGTATTCTTCTTTTCAAGCTCATTATTTTTATTTTTCAATTCCATGAACTCAATGATAGATACATTACTTGGCATATGCATGGTTAGTTCATCTAGCATGGTAGAAGTAGAAGGTAAATCAGAGTTAATTGAGTTTACCTCACTTGCATCATCCGAATTTGAATAATCACTATCCACATTTTCTTCCCTTATGGATCCTTCATCATCAATACCAACAAAGGCTAGATTGTCCATCTCATCACTTGAGTCATCATTAGAAGCTTATTCCTCATCATCATTCCTCGTTAGGAGTGGTGCCTTAGATTTATCTGTGTCACATGAAGCAGCTTGCTGTTTTGGATTGACGTCACATGAAACAGCTTGTTGTTTTGGATTGACACATCCTTCTTTTGTTGTAGCTTGATAATGTATTTCTAAGGTATCCCATATCTCCTTTGCTGTGATGCACGAACTGACCTTGGCAAAATTTGAATCTGAAAGACCAAAAATCAGTGTGTACTTGGCATTTCCATTATAGCTTGCTTTTATCAATTCTTCCCCGGTAAGATCATCAACATCTTTTGGCTTACCGTTTTCATCTAGAAAGGTAAATGGACCATCTTTAACAACCAACCATTCAAGGGGATTTCTGATCAGAAGCATCTTCATCCTTAGTCTCCATAAATCATAATTTTCTGTACCAACGAGAAGTGGTGGCATGTTTGATGATTCTCCATCTTCATAAATGTGTGCCATAGGATCTGTACTTTCCTGTTACAGAAATGTTAGTACACCAAAGCTCTGATACCAATTGAAAAACAACACCTAGAGGGGGGTGAATAGGTGTTTATGGTTATTAATGTGAATTTATGAACTGTTTTGAAAATAACTGAAAACAGCTTGCTGTTTGTAATAACACAGTTCACAAACAGCACGCTGTTTGTATCTAAAATGCAATCCAGAAAGAATATAAATAGTAAGTAAAAGAGACACACAATCTTTTAGCCAGGTTCGACCCCTAATCCCCTATGGTCTACGTCCTGGTCCCTTACCAAACTTGGTAAGAGAATATATTATTGATCAACTATAATCCAATTACAAGATCCAACAATATATCTCCCTTACACCCTTGCTGCTTACAAATGGCTTGCTGTTTCCTGTGCTGAACTAGCTCTCTAGGCAATACTTCCCAAGTATCCTTCTCTACCCTAGTTCGACCCACCCTAAACCTTTATCCAACCTTGTACAGCAACAAATCAATTACACCTTGAACAATACAAAGATTTGAATGGATACAACTCAACCTATGAACCCTCTGAATATATATATGCGTGTATATAGGGTTTGTGAGGTTTAAAGAATTTTGCAATGAAAGCTTTGAAGTTGTGTGTATAATCTTGTTTCTGCACTTTTATGGATATTCAATGGAATGATAAGAACTGAGAAAGACCAGCCCTTATATAGGTAAACAAGAGAGTTTGAAATCAAGAGCCAAATAACTCCAACGTTTTGAAATAAATCCGTTGATGGATTTTCTTGAAATAAAATTGAAGGAGCTGTTAGAGAGAGAGATGGCTGCGTGTATGTATGAGAGGAAGAAGAAGAATATTTGTTATAATTGCTCTCATGTGTTTTCTTAGAGTGGGAGAAATGATGAAGCATTAAAATAAGGAAAAGTGGATCTTACTTTTCTTATTTTAAGACAAGGAATATTTTTGTCTCCCATTCTTTATATGGTATGAGTATAGGCGTGTATATATGAAATTCAGAGGGTCCTACATGTGTCTAAGAATATTTTCTACTTGAACCTCTTTGAAAATCTGAACGGCTTCAATTCTGTCAGGTGCAATCAGCACGCTGTTTGTGAGACTGGTATGCTGATTGTCCATGCATTTGGCTTGCTGTTTGTGATATACTGATTATATAATCAGAAAGCTAATTTTCCCTGCAAAACCAAGTTAGTACAGTACCGAAATAACATAGCAAGTTCATGTCAGCTTGCATTGGTTCTGGTGAGCTGAACGGATAGATGGCTTTATACTTTTGCATTTCCATATCATCAACCAAGTTTCCTGAGAACATAGATATGTCTAGTTGATCTTTATCTACAGGAATTCTGAACAGTTGAAAATGGCTTGCTGTTTGTACAAATGGCTTGCTGTTTGAGGTATACTGATTATGAAATCTGTAAGCTGTTTTGTCCTGCAGAAACAAGTTAGAGCACACATAAATGGCATGCTGTTTTAACCTGCAAAACCAAGTTAGAACTAACACAATGGTATTCTGTTTTATATCTGTGCGCGCCAAATAGCTTACTGTTTGTCATCATCAAAACCTAGGAGTTTCAACAGTTACCCAGTGATGGTCATGGCATGGTATCTAGGGCAGATGCAGAGGAGGTCTTCCGCCTTGCTATGAGGAGGGTTCGGATGATGTTTCACCGTCGTGGCTGATTGCAGGGATAGTGATGTATTGGTCTGGTTGTCTAGTCTTGTACGGACATAGTAGTGCCAATTTTTGGAGGGATAGTCTCAGTGTATTTAGTTTCCCTGTTGCAGACTAGACAGATAGACAACATATTTCACTTTTAACTAGTTGTTATTTGGATTTTTGTACTTTTAAAACTATCAGATGATGTACCTTTCAGTATCTTGTATATATTAATTTCCCTTTCAGTTATTTTAGTTTCGTTATGATGTGATCACTGGTTTGTTACATTATATCTGCACGTACTGCTTTCAATTAAAGTTGCCATGAGATATAGAACTGTGGGATCCTAAATCCATTTATGCATCGATATTGTGAGGAGAAATCCTTTGAAATAGGTGAATAAACCTAATGTATAATTGTCCAAATTTTTAGTAAAATGCCTCCGAGAAGAATGGGTACGAGGGCTAACCCTCGTGAGTCGACTGACCAAGAGAGTCACAACCAACATGAGGAAAACCTTGAGTATAATGAAGAATAAGATCAGGATTACAATGAGCAAGAGGATTCCCAATATGGGGAAGAAGACGAAACCTTTCACATTGCAGACTTCGAAGAGGAGGTAGAAGAAGGGGAAACTGAAGTTGAGCAACAGGGGGAGAACCAGGGCGGAAACCCCATGGGTCAGTTTATGGATCTGCTTAGGCAAAATTTGAACCGTTACCCCCAACCACCTCAGGGAAACAACAGCACCGTGGCAAACTCTTTCAGGGCCATTAAGTCCCTTAAGCCTCCAGAATTCCACGGATCGGCTGACCCCGTTGAGGCAAGAGCCTGGATTAAGGAAATGGAAAAGTCCTTCGAGATTCTGAGTATCGACGAGGCACAAAAGACTGTCTTTGCCACTTACCTTTTAAAGGGAGAGGCCAATTATTGGTGGGAGGCCAAGAAGAATATGGAAACTGATGCTATAGTAACATGGGAGAGGTTCAAACAACTGTTCTTAGAGAAGTATTTCCCGAGGTTCATGAAAACTCAGATGGAGCTTAAGTTTTTAGAGCTGAAGCAGAACAATATGACAGTGGCTGACTATGAGGCTAAGTTTACCGAGCTATCAAGGTTTATGCAAGAGTTTGTGGACACTGAGGAGAAGAAAGCAAACCGATTCCAACAAGGGCTGAAACAGTGGATCCAAAATCGGGTAGCAGTTTTAGAGATCACAGATTATGCCACTTTGGTACAAAAGGCAACAATTGTAGAAGCAGGAAGTGATCAGATGTTGAGGGAAAGAGAGAAAGGGGGATTAAAAAGAAAGCATGCCAGCATGGGCAAGTATAAAAAGAGAAATGGTTTCCCTACCTGGAAGGAATGTAGGATTTAAGCCATCTGGGAGTGCAAGTATGAACCAGAGTGTCCAGCAAGCAGGGATGTCCCATTCCCACCCTTCTCGACTTTCGATACCAGTATGTACAACTTGTGGAAGGAGACATCCCGGAGTATGCAACTAGAAGCAGTCAATTTGTTATAAGTGTGGACAAGTGGGCCATTACTCCAGCAATTGCACCACGGTTAATCCTACTGCCAACAGAGGCAATACTTGTTTCCAGTGCGGACGCCAAGGTCACATAAGGAAGGATTGCCCAATGAAAAAACCAGCAACATCAGGGGCGAGCAAAGTGGCCTCCAATAGACCACCAACTGCTAGAACTTTTAATATGACAGTGCAGGATGTCGTGAGGGACACGGATGTGATAGCAAGTACATTTTCTCTCAATTCAGTTAGCGAAAATGTTTTGTTTGATTCTGGGGCAATTAATTCTTTTATATCTAGAGATTTTGCGCGTAATTTGAAACTTAAGACCCAACCGCTAAGGGATTCTTTGCAAGTAGAGATAGCTAATCAGGAAGTCGTTCCAGTTAATCAGATTCACCCCGATTGTAAATTAGAAATAGAAGGACGACCTTTCTATGTCGATTTGATTCCTTTTAAGCTAGGGGAATTTGATGTTATTTTGGGAATGGATTGGTTGTCTCGCAATAACGATCAGATAGATTGTAGGGGAAAGAAAATTAAGTTGAAAACCCCAGGAAAGAAGGAAGTAGTGTTTAGGGGGATACGACAGAACCAGACCATTCTAACCAGGGCGCAGACCAAAAGATTGCTACGAAAATGGAACGAGGCTTATTTAGCTTACGTTATAGATACCCAAAAGGAAGCACCCAAGATACAAGACATTCCGGTGGTTAATGAGTTCGAAGAAGTATTTCCACAAGATTTTCCCGGATTACCACCGGATAGGGTAATTGAATTTTCCATTGAATTAGCCCCGGGGACGGTGCCAGTTTCAAAGGCCTCGTACCGATTAGCCCCGGTAGAAATGAAAGAGCTAGCGAAGCAGTTGCAAGAATTGTTGGATAAGGGGATGATAAGACCCAGTGTGTCGCCTTGGGGCGCACCAGTGTTATTTGTTAAGAAAAAGGACGGGAGTATGAGGTTATGCACCGACTACCGAGAGTTGAACAAGCTAACCATAAAGAACAAGTACCCATTACCTAGAATTGATGACTTGTTTGACCAGCTAAGAGGGGCTGTGTATTTCCCTAAGATTGACTTGAGAACCGGATATCACCAACTGAAGATTAAACCTGAAGATATTCCGAAGACTGCATTCCGTACCAGATATGGACATTATGAGTTCTTGGTGATGTCATTTGGATTGACCAATGCCCCAGCAGCTTTCATGGATTTGATGAACAGAGTATTCGAGGAATATTTGGATAAGTTTGTGATAGTTTTCATTGATGACATTCTTATTTACTCAAAGACGGAGGAAGAACACGCCGAACATTTGAGGATAAACTTAGAGACACTCAGGAAAGAGCAGTTATATGCCAAATTCTTGAAGTGTGAGTTCTGGAAAAATGAGGTACAATTCTTAGGGCACGTAATCAACAGAGAAGGAGTGTTAGTTGACCCCTCCAAGATAGAGGCAGTTTCAAATTGGGAACGACCAACCACTCCAACCGAGGTAAGGAGTTTCATCGGACTGGCAAGATATTATAGACGATTTGTTCAATATTTTGCAAAGATCGCAACCCCGTTAACTCGCCTTACCCATAAAACTGAGAAATTTGAATGGACTGAAAAATGCGAGAAGAGCTTCCAAGAGCTAAAGAAGAGGTTGGTAACGGCCCCAGTGTTGGCGTTGCCTGATGGAAAAGGAGATTTCGTGATTTATAGTGATGCTTCGCAAAAAGGATTAGGGTGCGTGCTTATGCAGCACGGTAAGGTAATAGCATATGCGTCAAGGTAATTGAAGGATTATGAGATACGATACCCCACCCATAATCTGGAATTATCAGCAATCGTTTTTGAAAGATTTGGAGGCACTATCTGTATGGAGAAAGGTGCGAGATCTACACTGACCATAAGAGCCTCAAGTACATTTTCACTCAGAAAGAGCTTAACATGCACCAGAGAAGATGGCTAGAGTTAATCAAGGATTATGATTGTGAAATTCGTTATCACCCGGGTAAAGCCAATGTGGTGGCTGACGCCCTTAGCAGGAAAGAGAAACTCAAGATGATAACTTCAGAAGAAGAGTTGATAAGAGACTTCGAGAAGTTGGAAATTGAGGTCAAGATACCAAGGGATGGTCAAGAAAGGTTGATGGAGATTCGAATCCAACCCCCATTACTAGAAAAAGATTAGACTATGTCAAGAACGGATAATGGAGGAAGAAGAGAACTCCACGGAAGAAATAATGACCGGAGAAGAAATTAAGTGTGAAAGAGGCAAAGTAGGAACCATGAGATACACATACAGGATATGGATCCCAAATGTTCAGGAACTCAAAGATGAGATTCTATATGAGGCACACAACTCTAGGTACTCAGTGCACCCCGGTAATACCATGATGTATAGGGATTTGAAAGAGTATTACTGGTGGCCCAATATGAAAAAGGACGTAGCAGAGTGGGTAAGTAGATGTTTGACCTGCCAGCGAGTGAAAGCAGAGCATCAAAGACCCAGTGGACTTCTACACCCCTTAGAGATTCCCGAATGGAAATGGGAACATATAGCCATGGATTTTGTAGTAGGTTTACCAAAGACCAAGGCTAATCATGATGCCATATGGGTAATTGTAGATCGACTGACGAAGTCAGCTCACTTTCTCCCGATCAATAAAAGGTACACGGTCGACAGACTAGTGGATATCTACTTAAAGAGATAGTGGCGCGACATGGAGTCCGAGTCACCATCGTATCCGATCGAGATCCTAGGTTTATCTCCAGATTTTGGAGAAGCTTTCAAGAATGTGTAGGGACCAGACTAAACATGAGCACAACATACCACCCCCAGATAGACGGGCAAAGTGAAAGGACCATCCAAACGCTAGAAGATATGTTAAGAATCTATGATATAGACTTTAAAGGAAACTGGGATAATCACTTGCCATTGATTGAGTTCTCCTACAACAATAGTTTCCATGCAAGCATAGGAATGCCACCTTACGAGGCCCTTTATAGAAGGAAATGCCGATCTCCCTTGTATTGGGGTGAAGTTGGAGAGCGAAAGAAGCTCGGTGTAAGAACCCCAAATTTTGGATAAAATTAAAACTTTTTATTATGTACTGAGGTATTGGTGAATAGTGATTAGGACTACGATGTAACGATTGAGATAATGAATGAAAGGAATAGATTTGGATTCAAATGTTTATATGCCATGAAGAATACTATTGGTTGACACTTTAGATAAGAATTATCTATCTCCTAGGGAATTGAGATTTGATAATTCTAAAGGAGAAGATTATTCTTATGTCATCCAAATCGATATCTGGTATTGGTCCAGTGGGTCCGTAAAAAGGTTAAGGAACGATCGAAAGAGATCAGGGACAATTGTACAACCCTAAGAGAATAAGTAAAGAATAAAGAATGAATAGTGTTTTGGTGGAAAAGAGAATATTATGAGACGACACTATATAGAAGTATTCGGAACGGATTTCCGAGTTCGTATTAGTGATCCAGGGGGAAAATAAGTGTATGTAAAAGCTGTCGGATTCTGAAAAACCGCACTTTTATTTTCTCCGAGAGTTCCCTGGACACTGATAGACTTAAGAATTTAATGAAGGTATTTAAGGAATATAAGTTTGAAATTTAGTAAGAAAGATGGAGAATGATAGTATTAATATTAAGACGGATTCCGGTAAAACCCTAACTAGAAACGAATGAGTTATTTCCTCGAACGATCAATGAATTGAGCAATAAACGGACACAGAATCAAGAAGAGGAAGCAAGATACATGCATGTGCAAGTGATAAATATCTAGTAACTAGCAAGGAAATAGATCAATTAGAATGCAACCAAGTACTTAGCACCCAAACCACTTGGTTAGCCTTAAACCACTAAAATATCAACACTTGTCTTGCCAAATTACATCATTGCACGCATCATCACTTTATTAAAGCAACCAAGGATGAGATATTATGCTAAACATATCACTTTAAGCATTATTTCCAAGAGCAAGTCAAGTAAAACCTCTTCCTCTCCCCCATTTAGGCCATTCGACTTTCATCTTAATTCAAGAATCAAAGTCCAAGGTCCCACCATTGTTTGATCTCCAAAAATTTATCATAGATCCTATATTTCATAAAAATGATACCCTAGAAATCTTAGCCTAACACACCACTTTTTCCATTTTCAAAAAAATCAAGAAAGTGGAGGATGAATAGTAACCTCAAGAACAAAATTCTTGAATCTTGATTTTGGTTGATGATCCAAGCTTCATGGAGGCCATAAAAGGACTATACAAGGCTTATTAAGTGCATACACACCCCAAGGAAGGTATAACACTCTTAAAACCCTAGGCCATACTTTGAGTTTGATGATGTTCTTGATGGGTTTTTAGATTAGTATGATTTTGGTAATGATTAAAGCATGCTTATGTAGTGATTTGTTGATATAGGAGGATAAATAGTTTAGATGAACGGAAAGGCATTTCTTGGCCTTAGTTCATGGTTAAATAACATGTATATGTTGTTTGGAGTGGAAACTATGATTATTGGAAAGTTTGGAATTTGGAAATATTCGATTTATAGCCGTCATAATGCCCGATTTTCGATAACCCCAAAGAATTCGTGCATCACAGTAGGGTGAATTGTCTTAAATGGTTATGAACATGACATGTCCTCGTAGATCACGAGTCATAGATCATTTTGGTGAAAGAATCGAAACATTCCGACTTACGGTTTAGGAGTTATGGTCAAATTACTAAAATTGGTTCGGAACCGTAAGTAAAAGTTCATAACTTCAATTGAACCCTCATAAAACATGTTACTCAGTGGAGAATCTTGGTAAATAAATACTAGAGGTCATACGGAAGGTATGAAAGAAAACCACATGTCAAATGGATCGTTTTCCGATTTTATAAAAAATGTTTGAATCGAAGTTAAACGCGAACGAGCCCCTAAAAACCCGCTTGGTTATAAATTTGGTAAAACACTTAGAAAACAAACGATAAAACTCGAGGTATAATCTCGGTTCGTAATCGATCAACTTTAGAACTTATATGACTTAAGTATATACCGAGTGTGGGTATGATGACATGTCGTAATAACAAACAAATGTCGGATCGTATCGGTAATAAAAAGAGTTACACTAAAAAATGTATAACGAGATAATTCGAAAACTTGTTTCGACTTAAGTGAAGTTTATACTTAGACTCTTAAAAGGTGTTAGTGGTTAATCTCGAATTTTTTGATTATTTATAGATCATCGAGCAGACCCAGGGCACGCTATCTCCACCCACACCCGATTACCAGGCAAGTGTTCAAACCTTTGAACCTGTTGTTGTGATAATATATGTATATGATTTCTGTTTTACATATGCCATCGCATGCATGCCTGTTTCCAATTATATTGTGACTCTGGTTTTTGTGATACTTGTTCCCTGAATTGATATTGGCTTCTAGACTAGATACGATTTATCAGTAATAAGCCGGATTGTTTTGGTAAGACCCTTAGCGAGGGGCATATGATATTCATTCTAAATATAGACCGGGAGTCGGTATTTTGAGATATAGATAGTCGTGGAAACCCGGAGGGATTCCAACGACAGATTATTATTTATTTGAGGAATGTTATTGTTAAACGTTATTATATTCCATAAAGTATCAATTACTTGGAAATATTTCGAGGAATGTTATTCGAGTATTATCTCAGTCGAGAGATAGTAAATGAATGTTAGTTTCGAATATTCATTTAGAGTTGATTATTTAATGAATATTATTTTGATTCATTAGAATGTTATTTATTAAATGAATATTACTTTCGAATATTCATTTAAGGTTTTATGTACTTGATGAATATTATTTTAAATATTCATTGGAAGTTCTATTTACTTAAGGAATATTATTTCGATTATTCCCTTAAAAGTTTTGATTACTAAATGAATATTATTTGGATATTCATTTAGAAGATTATTTATTAAATGAATATTATTTTTCAAATATTCATTTAAGGTTTGACTTATTTATTGAATATTATTTTAAATAATTATTGGAGTTTAATTACTTAATGAATATTATTTTGAATATTCATTTAAGGAGGGATTTATTTAGTAAATAATTCTATATATTCATTCGAGGATTACTTAAGAGCAACATTATGATTTAATAATATTCCGTAATTATTATTGAGATAATAAATATTCTTGGAATATTTATTTAATTCTTTTAAAAATGATTTATATTATTTGGAGATTATCTTTCACCTCCAGATATTATGTAAAATATTCTTTCATTCATTAGATACTTCCGACTCAATAAATATTCTATAAATATTTATCCAATACTTGGAAACACCTTCAATGTTGTTTATTCTTCTTCAAATATTATCTTCGACCTTCGATCATTCTGAAAATTCTTCGGAGTCATACAATTAATATTATATTAAGAAAGGTCCTCAAGATTCCATTCTTCACTCGAATCTATCTCTTAAATTATAAGGGAACCTTACTTGAGAAAGGTTATTTATTTTGTTGACTTCCCGGTCATAATTTATCCTTTTTACTCGTAACTTGGTTGTTATGGACTCATTAAGTCTGTATGTACCTTCTCATCATTCGAGGGGTAAGATTGTTGGAACAAGTTGATATCCATTAACAAGCAAAAGCTTGGGAAATGTTGGTGAATTTTCCTTTCCAACAAGATACGACTACTTTGTGGAGTCTTATCAACAAGTATTTCACTTGGGGAAGGGAGGACAAACTCTTCGTTTCAATGTTGTGGATTTATTCGAACTAGGAGTCGTGCGTAAGAGGCCGAGTCGCGCGGTCCATCACAAGGCCTAACCATTGGCCAGGGAGTTACTATTAAAGGCAATCGACAAGTGGAGCTGTCAGTTCTTCCTTCTACCGGTAGTAAACTATATTGGGATGTACCATCCCCGACTGATCATCAGGGAGTGGGATAGCTGGCGCGTGATAACTCCAGTATTAGTTCATCTCCCAAATTGGGAATTCCCTGCAGCACGTATCGAAGAGACTTCTTTCAGGTTGACGGTATCTTCCGCAACACGTATCGAAGAGACTTCTTTCAGGTTGTAGGACTTCGAAAAATGTTAATAACTGAATTGCAATATTTTCCTTGCAAGTTCCTCTTTATATGATAAATGATAATATCTTGCTTATTTTCGACATAGCAGATATTCCCACATATATTTACATTTTAAGTTACCTTGTAACTTCATCGTTCATATTATACTGGCATATGGTTTGAAAGATACTTCTGAACTGTTATATATTATCGTTCAGTTAAATATTATTATTGGTGGGCTATTGCTCACCTTTGCTTTATTATTATATCACAACAACAGCTAGACCAGATGATTCGCACAAGGCGCACTCGATGCTGGCGAGGACGATGAGACTACCAGAGCTGAAGAGACAGCTATTGGTAGGATAGATTTATTCTTTCAGTACCAAGTATATGGTCTAGCATGACTTATGTAAATGGATGGCAAAGAGTATGTATTTATATTGATATTCTTTTGGATTGTAAGAACTCATAATGTGATTAATAAAATTTGATTGTTACTCTGATTTCATCTCTGGGACTATAACGGGTGTGTTTTATATTGTTGTGTTGGGTCATAAAGATGTAAATTATTTTATGTTGAGGTAAGTTCAAGTATTGTGGACAGAATTGGAGACCGTAATGACCGGATCCCGGACCCCGGATCTGGGGGTGTTACAGAAATGGTATCAGAGCGTACGTTATAAACCCCAGAGATGAGGCGACGTTAAAACAATAAATTCACTAAGATAATAAGAACTCTTACCATGTTCATAGTCGGACTACTTAATGTAGTGATGACATATAAAACCCTTATGGGAACTCTTAAGTATCATGATAGTAACTTAGCTTGATATCGTATCGACCAGTAAGGCGACAGACCTTGAGGCATACGAGCAGCAGCACGATAATGCTTTATATGCTGAAGATCAGCGGGTAAATTCGATGGAGTACCCTACTGGAGACCCGGAAGAGGTTCCAGCAGATAAGGAAAATCCTGTTAGGATAAGGAGCTTACCCTTGAGGAATGAGGGTTGTAGCCAGAAAGACTGAGATGATTAAGGTATAGTGCTCAGAAAAGTGAGCATAAAGAACTAAGCTATTAGCAAGAGAACTGAAGATTCATGTTGGATTCGTGGCCGGACTACTGGAGGTAGTACCAACAAGTAAGACGGATTGGAAGAATTACTTGAGATCTTATACGGGAATAGATGAGAATCATTAGAGACTTTCATTTTAACGAAAAGAGTGCTAGAGGGATGTATGATTATCAAAGGCATCGATATAAGACGAGGAGCAGAGTCCCTAGGAATAGTTGAGAAGAGGCAGTAAGTGCCATATCATTTGATAAATGAATAAGTTTGAATATTGTCAGTAATAATTCGCCATGAGAAGGCAGATGTCATAGGTTGTAATTTATGGAACCAAATTGAGGTTAATGAGGTGGTTTTATTCAGGGAAATGTTCATTTTATGACTGAATCAGTTAGAAAGTAAAGACATTGGGAAGTGACAGCATGATTGGATAAAGTTATATAAGGAAGTAGTAAGCAAGACAATGATCTCAGAACCTACCGGAAGATGGGACCAGTGAGCCAAAAATGAACTCGTAATGAGACTACTGTCAGAGACTGAGTATAGGGTTATTTCAACTCAGTGAAATGATTAACCATAAATGTTAGATGCATGTGATTCAGAAGAATATTAAATTCTTTCTTTGAATGAATTATAGTAGTTACCTTATGTTTACTCCGATGCGGAATTATAATGGATCAAGTAATACGATCAGCAGTTAAAGAGAAAAATGTGAGAAAATCTTCCTGGAGCTAAAAGATGAAATTGGTAATGACCAAGAGCTGGCATTGCTTAATGGAAAAAGGGAGACTTTGTGCTTCCAACGACGCTTCGCATAAAAGATTAGGATGTGTGCTTGCGCAGCACGACAAAGTACTTGCGGATGCATTCGGACAGCACGGTTCACCAGGTTCGGATGGCCTTAGTAGTTCCAATTTTTGTGGAACAACCAACTCCGACGGTAATGTTCCCTCTGAGACTAGTGGTTAGGTACACTGACATTTGGTAATATTGAATGTCAAGACATATAGGTATCAAGATATTGTGTCAGGTTTCAGTTTGAAACTGTTGATTCCCTTCTAAGGGATGTATATAATTGGTTCCTCTCCAGTGGTTAAACTTCCAATCTAATGACGATTGTTTCGTAAATTATGACTGCTTATGGTTCTACCTGCTTGGAGGTGCATAGAACCATTCTTCAGGTTTCGAAACTGGTCTCCTTAATGTTTCCAGTAGGTGGATAGATTGACCAAAAATTCCCTGATTCTAGAAAGAAATCCGGAGAATTTTGGCGAACCTTGTCTTTCTGATTATCTGGGAACATCATTGAAAAGAATGGAAACTGGAGCGAACCCTGTGGATTGGGTAAGGTTGCTGTCATATTGGTTCGTAGACGGACCCTGAGTATTACAATCGATGGTAGAGATAAAATGTTGAAGTGAGATTGGACGGAAACAGGAAATGTAAGTAAGAAACCAGCCGGACTAAGAAACTCCGGGATTGACTTAAGTGAAAAGGCTGTTATGCCAGGAATGGTAAGCTTACGTGGCACACGGGATTGATAAGAATAGTTGAAAAGATAAAAGTAGAGGAAAGGTGGCCGGAGACAGGCCGAGTAGTCGATTAAGACTTATATGAAGTAAAGTTTTGGAAAGGTAGAAAGGTATCAAAGAAGAAGACACTATGCCGGTAATTGCTAGAAAAGTAATGCTAATTAGCCAACCCCTAAAGTGTGGTCAGTTGAGGCCAAGTCACAAAGGATTCTCAAGTGACTAGACCAGCAATGAAAGGACAAAGCAGGGATGCTTCTAAGTAAGCACCGACTGCAAGGGCTTCTGATATAAAGAAAATATTAATGAGATTGTAGGAATCTTCTACTGAACCCTTTGCAACCCATGTTTGGATTGGGAATTTACGAGACTTTTGGAATGGGGTCACCCGTACTAAAGAGATTCATGTGTATATGATTGTCCAGGATTACGAGTAAAAATATAAGTATAGTGACTTGAGATGTTTGATGTTAGGGTATTATAAATACCATGAATATATTATGACTGAGGAAAGTAAACAACGAAGGTTTATGAAGAGAGTATAGAAATGGTCAGAGATTGATCAGTATGCTGTAGAAATTTTATATGAGGCAAGTACCTTTGCGAAGAACGATAAGTACTAAGAGATTCACGTGGAACTCGACCAATATCTTCCAGAACATCCTTGCTACCATTACCAAGTTCTGTGAGAGAGCAGGTCACATACGTTGCATTTTGGAAGGTCAAATAGGCTGACAACTATCTGAAAGAAGAGGTTAGCATTAAGCCACCAATCGATTATCAAATGAGAATGATTGAAAAGAGACCCTTATTAAGGATACATGATTTGATTGCCAAGTATAGGATGCAAGAATTCCTTCGCAGTTGAATTAAGGATATGATATCCATAAATTAAGACAAACCCTGGGGAATGCACAAGGGATGACATTAACCCTAATAACGACATTATGAATTCAGATGATATGAGTTGGACTTGCTAAGGCAATAATGACCGGTAAGGATTATTAAAAAGAGTTCTGGAAAGAACAAAGATAAAATTATTAGAGTATTGATCAATGACGTTTTGATATACCCTGCACCCAGAAAATACAGGAGGAATGATGAGGATGACCTAAGAAACCTTACAAGGAAAAAGGTAATATTCCGAACTTCAAAATGGAAGTTTGGTAAGGAATGTATGACATAGTAACAATAATGCCAGATGAGGCATGTATGAAACCCTGAGGAAGTATGGATTGAACCTATAAAGGTTGAGATTATCCTAAGATAAGGAAAGAACTAAGAAAACAAATATCCTAGGTATGATTAAGGGTAACTTTGATAAAATTCCCATGGGAAGGTGGAAGCAATGACTTATGGAAAAAGACTGATAGTTATATTTTTCTCCTTCAGCAGAGCATTAAGGGAGAATGCTTTCACCCAACAATGATGAGAATGAGGTAGAAAAATTTGAATTGGAATGTATCCAGAGAACAAGGATTACCAGAAATTATTATTCTCAGAAAAGGCCAATGAGGTGGCCGACAGTCTAAGTATAAAGGAATAATTACAAATGTTCATACCGAAGAAACAAAATGATATTTGGAAAGACCTTGAAGGTCATACCGGAGTGGAGGAATTTACATTCCTTTTGATGATTGTGCAAGAATCGAAGGTAATAATAGTTTAAGTAAAGATTCGATTCCTGATGGAGTCTTAAGCATATTACGTACCTTAGAAGGTCCCGTTTTGAGGCAAACCAGGACCATGATACAAAATTGACGAAATAAACCGTTAAGTTTCCAGTCTTTTATGGAAGCTGCATGAGTGATAGTTTCATCAACCTGACATAGCTGCGATGCTTGAAACTTTTCTGCAATTTTATCTACTTCATGTAATATCTACAACAAGTTCAGGAAGTGTTCCTTATGGATAAGGAATAGTGATTACTTTGTCTCCCAAAAGGATTAAAACCCGTATGGTTAGCTATTAATGCACTACGTAAACAACAAGAGATGGTGATTCTTCTAATAAAGTAGATGACAACGTAAAGACAAAGAAAGTGCTGCTATTGATAAGCTAAATGGCATGTTGATGAATGACAATCAAGTTTGTGTTAGTGTACTTCTGCGCAAACAAGATAGAGAATATTAGGTTGATGATTCATGATTCTAAATGTATTCCCGTAGAAAGAATTAATGAGACTTAGAGAGAAGGGCAGTTGAGCCCGAGACTTATTAGGCCACCTGAGAGTTTAAAAGTGTTCAGAAGGTGGCATTCGAGCCAGTTTTACCCCCAAAGCTTATAGCATGGTACTAACGTGTTTCATGTGGCAAAGCTACACCAGTAAAACGTAGATGCTCAACAGATGATAAGAGTACAAGCAGGTAGATATACGACCTGGTCTGACTTACGAAGAACGACCTGTGGAAAAATCACGGGTATAAAATAAAAAGTGATGAGAAACAAGTTTGGCAGAAGGAGATTATATTGGATCTAAGTGAAAGAAATTGGTCAGATTCATTTCGGAGGTTTTAAATTGGAATAATGTGATGATTATAGAGTAATGACGGGATACCAATAAGGAGGTGCCAAGTGTAAAAGATGCCTAAATAAAGAGATGACGGTGGAGGTAAATAATAGAAGTGAGTAAGAATCAGATAATAAGAAGGATGTGATTGATAAAGAAAAGGCTAGGAAAGCAACTATGGAATGAGAAGCAAAGAATGTAATGAATGGATTAATGAATGGGTTTTCTAATGAATTCTCAAGATGACAACCTGATAGTGTTAATATTATAGATATGAAAAAGCTAGTAGCGTGACATGGAATGTCAGTAACAATGGTGTCAAGCGAGAAACCTAAGATTTAACCTAAAAGGTTGAAGGAATTTTCTGGAGTGAGCGTTGCTAAGGTTGAACCAGAGTATAGGTCCATAGAATAGTGGACAAAGCAGCAAGATATGTTGACACATGAGATTGCGATCAAATGGTATTGGATATAATTATGATTAATTTCTTCTTTGATGAACCTCTATAGTTCAGAGGTAAATTCTGAGTATGATATTTTACAATCATGAAAACCTTCTATAATCCTTTAGAACTCTTTTCTTTTCTTCTCTCTTATTCATCTTCTTTATGAATTGAGAAGAACAACCCTTTAAGGAGGGGAGGTACTGCTACGTGACTATCTGTCTATGTGATAGAAGTCTAAGTGGAATACCATAACTTGTTTAATTGCTTGTCAAGTACTAAAGGCTGGCCCCCTTCTGTACTAGCTATGCAATATAACAAATGTTCAATTGATCATAGTGATCTCTCAATAAATCTTTCCACTTCTCTATATTGATCGAGATTGTGAAGATTAAAGCGATCAGAAAATGCACAGTACGAGCGAGGTTACCTCCGAATTCGCAGTATGATAGTGATACCAATGTTACTACAGGTATCAATAAGGATAAGATTGAGTAAGAGCATAACCCGGATAGTGTGTGGTACGAAAAGTAGCAACGCTGATGGAAAAAGGATAAAGTATGGATTATAGCACTAGAAGATGTGCTGAGAAAGGGTAGAACGACTAAGAATTAACCGGGAAGCTAAAAAGTGAACGACATGCAAACGACTCTTCACTTCCTACCTGATTCCGGGACGGAATCCTTTTAAGGAGGGGAGACTGTAAGAACCCCAAATTTTGGATATAATTAACACTTTTTATTATGTACTGAGGTATTGGTGAATAGTGATTAGGACTACGATGTAACGATTGAGATAATGAATGAAAGGGATAGATTTGGATTCAAATGTTTATATGCCATGAAGAATACTATTGGTTGACACTTTAGATAAGAATTATCTATCTCCTAGGGAATTGAGATTTGATAATTCTAAAGGAGAAGATTATTCTTATGTCATCCAAATCGATATCGGGTATTGGTCCAGTGGGTCCGTAAAAAGGTTAAGGAACGATCGAAAGAGATCAGGGACAATTGTACAACCCTAAGGCCATGTTTGTTTCAAGGGATTATAATCCCTAAATTATTACCTTATAAATCCCAAATGTAAGGGATTATAATCCCATGAATTCACATTTTGATCATTGTTTTAGTTCACTCCCATGGGATTATAATACCTTGTGAAAGAAGGTATTATAATCTCATAGAAATGAATCAAAAAGATGATAGCAATATACCTCCATGGGATTATAATCCTATAAATTTAAGAAAGATAGTGTAATTTTTCAAGGAGTATAATC
This sequence comes from Saposhnikovia divaricata, assembly GCA_036435485.1. Classification (NCBI taxonomy): domain Eukaryota; kingdom Viridiplantae; phylum Streptophyta; class Magnoliopsida; order Apiales; family Apiaceae; genus Saposhnikovia; species Saposhnikovia divaricata. Next base: position 155,489,411 of record CM071600.1, on the reverse strand, counting down.
CCCTAAAACAAACATGGCCTAAGAGAATAAGTAAAGAATAAAGAATGAATAGTGTTTTGGTGGAAAAGAGAATATTATGAGACGACACTATATAGAAGTATTCGGAACGGACTTTCGAGTTCGTATTAGTGATCCAGGGGGAAAATAAGTGTATGTAAAAGCTATCGGATTCTGAAAAACCGCACTTTTATTTTCTCCAAGAGTTCCCTGGACACTGATAGACTTAAGAATTTATTGAAGGGATTTAAGGAATATAAGTTTGAAAGTTAGTAAGAAAGATGGAGAATGATAGTATTAATTTTAAGACGGATTCCGGTAAAACCCTAACTAGAAACGAATGAGTTATTTCCTCGAATGATCAATGAATTGAGCAATAAACGGACATATAATCAAGCAGAGGAAGCAAGATACATGCATGTGCAAGTGATAAATATCTAGTAACTAGCAAGGAACTAGATCAATTAGAATGCAACCAAGTACTTAGCACCCAAACCACTTGGTTAGCCTTAAACCACCAAAATATCAACACTTGTCTTGCCAAATTACATCATTGAATGCATCATCACTTTATTAAAGCAACCAAGGATGAGATATTATGCTAAACATATCACTTTATGCATTATTTCCAAGAGCAAGTCAAGCAAAACCTCTTCCTCTCCCCCATTTAGGCCATTCGACTTTCATCTTAATTCAAGAATCAAAGTCCAAGCTCCCATCATTGTTTGATCTCCAAAAAATTATCATAGATCCTATATTTCATAAAAATGATACCCTAGAAATCTTAGCCCCAAACACCACTTTTTCCATTTTCAAAAAAATCAAGAAAGTGGAGGATGAATAGTAACCTCAAGAACAAAATTCTTGAATCTTGATTTTGGTTGATGATCCAAGCTTCATGGAGGCCATACAAGGACTATACAAGGCTTACTAAGTGCATACACACCCCAAGTAAGGTATAACACTCTTGAAACCCTAGACCTTACTTTGAGTTTGATGATGTTCTTGATGGGTTTTTAGATTAGTATGATTATGGTAATGATTAAAGCAAGCTTATGTAGTGATTTGTTGATATAGGAGGATAAATAGTTTAGATGAATGGAAAGGCATTCCTTGGCCTTAGTTCATGGTTAAATAACATGTATATGTTGTTTGGAGTGGAAACTATGATTATTGGAAAGTTTGGAATTTGGAAATATTCGATTTATAGCCGTCGTAATGCCCGATTTTCGATAAACTCAAAGAATTCGTGCATCACAGTAGGGTGAATTGTCTTAACTAGTTATGAAAATGACATGTCCTCGTAGATCTCGAGTCATAGATTGTTTTGGCGAAAGAATCGAAACATTCCGACTTACGGTTTAGGAGTTATGGTCAAATTACTAAAATTGGTTCGGAACCGTAAGTAAAAGTTCGTAACTTCAATTGAACCCTCGTAAAACATGTTAATCAGCGGCGAATCTTGGTAAATAAATACTAGAGGTCATAAGGAAGGTATGAAAGAAAACAAAACCACATGTCAAATGGATCGTTTTCCAATTTTATAAAAAATGTTTGAATCGAAGTTAAACGCGAACGAGCCCCTAAAAACCCGCTTGGTTATAACTTTGGTAAAATACTTAGAAAACAAACGATAAAACTCGAGCTATAATCTCGGTTCGTAATCGATCGACTTTAGAACTTATACGATTAAGTATATACCGAGTGTGGGTATGATGACATGTCGTAATAACAAACAAATGTCGGATCGTATCGGTAATAAAAAGAGTTACACTAAAAAGTGTATAACGGGATAATTCGAAAACGTGTTTCGACTTAAGTGAAGTTTATATTTAGACTCTTAAAAGGTGTTAGTGGTTAATCTCGAATTTTCTGATTATTTATAGATCATCGAGCAGACCCAGGGCACGCTATCTCCACCCATACCCGATTACCAGGCAAGTGTTCAAACCTTTGAACCTGTTGTTGTGATAATATATGTATATGATTTCTGTTTTACATATGCCATCGCATGCATGCCTGTTTCCAATTATATTGTGACTCTGGTTTTTGTGATACTTGTACCCTGAATTGATATTGGCTTATAGACTAGATACTATTTATCTGTAATAAGCCGGATTGTTTTGGTAAGACCCTTAGCGAAGGGCATATGATATTCATTCTAAATATAGACCGGGAGTCGGTATTTTGAGATATAGATAGTCGTGGAAACCCGGAGGGATTCCAATGACAGATTATTATTTATCTGAGGAATGTTATTGTTAAACGTTATTATATTCCATAAAGTATCAATTACTTGGAAATATTTCGAGGAATGTTATTCGAGTATTATCTCAGTCGAGAGATAGTAAATGAATGTTAGTTTCGAATATTCATTTAGAGTTGGTTATTTAATGAATATTATTTTGATTCATTAGAATGTTATTTATTAAATGAATATTACTTTCGAAAATTCATTTAAGGTTTTATGTACTTGATGAATATTATTTTAAATATTCATTGGAAGTTCTATTTACTTAAGGAATATTATTTCGATTATTCCTTTAAAAGTTTTGATTACTAAATGAATATTATTTGGATATTCATTTAGAATATTATTTATTAAATGAATATTATTTTTCAAATATTCATTTAAGGTTTGACTTATTTATTGAATATTATTTTAAATAATTATTGGAGTTTAATTACTTAATGAATATTATTTTGAATATTCATTTAAGGAGGGATTTATTTAGTAAATAATTCCCATTTTAATAAACATTACTCTCAATCTTCATTTTAGCATGCTGTGACCCCTCAATCAAACATAACATTTACAGATTATAGGCTCAGAGACGAAATTAAAACGTTACTAAGTTATTACTACCATCTTGAAATAGATATTACAAACCCAAATTGTCATAATCTTAAAAGTTCAACTTAACAGGATTACCATCTAAGGTGGCATCTACAGCCACAATACGGTTTGGTTTTCAGAAGCTTACACAAGTCATGCTTGTAAATAAACCTAACCAACCTAAGTTGTAAACCTATCCAACTTAGTCTGCTCACCTGTGGTAATGCTACTGGGTGCGGCCTCGGCACCTGCCTCGTAAATAGTCTCCTATACTGCTGACCGTTTAGCACGCTTTTGCGGGGGGTCTGCCTTGTTCTTGCCATGCTTATTTGTTGTTGTGTGGTAGTATATATAAAAGAAAAGCAATAGTGAGCAATATAGCTCAGCCATATAATAATAGTTTTCAAAGTACTTTTGTTAACGTAAACCATATGACATATCATATACTGATATTGTATCATTATTAAACATTTTCATTCTTCATCCAGAAATATAACTAAGAATTTCTGAGGTACTTTGAATTGTTTATCATTCTGTCAACACTATCGGTAATTGAGCACCTAGGCTTTCATTACAGTGTTGCAGTACAATTCCAATTGGAAGAATGGGATTATGCTGGAGCCTCTTCCACGATATCTGGTGATCAGCCAATATACCGTGCCTCTGCTTCTCTACTAGTAAAAGGACGACGTTCCCCTATCGGGTTGCACCCTGACCGCATAATGGCCTTAATATTTGGACTACGCTCAAAGGCGATGTCCCCTCTTCCTCCAATCCCTTATAGAATTCTATGCATCGTAGGAACAGAATTTAATTCAGTTTCCCCCAAGCACAAAGCTTGACGACTAGTGTAATCATTACTAACTTTACTTCCATGAGTAATTGAGAAAGTAACTCTGATGTGTGGGTTGACTTTAGTCAACAGATTTCGATTACTAAGAATCGCTTCATCAAACATAACTTGGGAGTTGGTCGGAGTTTTGAGTGTTTAGTCAAACCTGAGCCCCTCCTTACTAGGTAGGGTGCATTTCTTGTTGGTAGCGAAGGGAGAAAATAAATAATACTAGCTCCCAAAACCTTGGGTTCCCGAGTTTTGATAAGTTTGAGCGAGGTAGCGATACTTTTCGATGAGTGAAGCTATAGTCAGTGAAGAAATGGGAACACGTTCTATTTTTAAATACTTTTTCGATGATCAGAAAATATTTAAAATAATTTTTAAAGTTTTAAATAACTTTTGAAATAAATAATATGATTTGTAAATCATCCTGGAATATTTAATAAATATTCAAATAATATTTATTAAATAAATAATCAGCTTAGAATATTTAATAAATATTTATTAAATATTTATTAAATAAATAATCACTCACAATCCTCAATTGAAAATAATATTCAACTTATTAATAAATATTCAAATAATATTTATTAATATCATCAAAGGAATTTTTAATCCAAAAATATCCAATTTATTTTTATTGGATTATTTTTAAAACTAACTATACGTTATATATCATCTCCGGAGACTTCCGGGTTTTTATGTCCTTATCCGGACGAACTATCTCCGACTCCCTTAATAAGAAAAGGTATTATCATACTCTACTGGGAACTTGTAACACATCATCGTATACATATATATATAAGAGTCTATGCATACATACATACTTAAATCAATATGCTGATTCGCAAAAATACTATCAAGCAGTTCATAGCATTTATACCACAACAACAACAGTTTGAAAATACTTGAAATACAAGTTTCGAAAACTTGCCTGATAGTGTCGGAATAGTCTGGGCCCTGTCTCTAGTGTGATGATCTATAATAATCAATACGGTTCGGTTAGTTCGTTAAACGATCCCGTCAAATCGACTACTCATGTAAAGACATAACTTCGTAACGATACATCCTTATTACACGTTTGGCTTATTATAATTCCATGATATCCTTTAACCACTTTTAGATAATTAATGGTCTCGTAACGACTTTCGTTAAAGGTCATTTTCAACGAAACTAAAGTTCGTCTTAATTTGTCCCCTAAAAGGGTTTTTTACTTGCGCAAGTATGATTCGAAAAATTCTATAAAATTGAAAAATAAACTTTTTCATGAAATTCTTTTTCTCACTTCTTCTTAACAGTCCAAAGGATTTTTCATCCAAATTTCATAATTAAGAACATCTTTTTGCTAGCTCAATTGTTGCTCTAAATATAGCTTCTTTCTGCAGTGGTTTCTCATGCGCATTCTTGACTTAAACATTTCTATAAAATCGAAAATAAAGCCTTTTGTCTTCAAATTTTTACAGGGACTTAACAACTTACTAAGTTACCCCCTGTAAAAATTTCATAATCACAGATCATTTTTAAAGGGCTCGTTTGACTTGGTAAAGTCAGTCCATCTTAACGATTCGTCCGTTTTAACCGGTTTCACTAAAACGAGCATATCTCATAAACCGTAAATCGTAATCACATGATCTTGGTGTCAAAACAAACTACAAAACAAGTCCTACTGGTTTATGGCCAAAAAATTACCAAAAAAACATTTGTTGAATTCGGTATTAACTGCTCAAATGATCTAATGAAATTTCGACATTATAACGACTATAAACCGAACATTTCCAAATTCCATGAACTCCATCTAACCACTTAATTCAACCGTACACCATCAAGATCATATAAACATCATCAAGGATCTATAATACCAGTGGTACCATCCATTTATCACTATCCAAAACTTTACCCATACTTATAAAGCTTAAAACATCACAATCCCCTTAAACATGTACATACTTGCATCAACCTTTCAAATCAACTTATAGCTCATAAAGTTTAAGGTGGGTGTGAGTGTTTTACCTTCCTTGGAGTCTTAACAACCTTAACCAAGATTGACTTTCCTTAAAAACACCTTAGATAGCTTTAACAACCTTTAATCTTCAAGACCGAAACAACCAAGTTTAAAATTTTCGTAGTCAGCATTACCAGTCTTGAAAGAACTGGAAAAACGAGGGTCTTACCTTGATTTTCTGGATGAGACTTCTAAAGAGGAGTTGTAGAGCATCTCAATACCTTTCCAAAAATCTATAGAACACAAAATTTCATTGAGAAATGAGGGAGTTATGGCAGGTTGAAGTGGCTGCCCTGTTTTTGGCCGAAAATAGAGAAAATGGAGGGGGAGAGCTTTTGCCATCTTTTCTTATGTAATTGATAAAATGATATGTATAATTGATATATATCCATCATACTTCAGCACTTATCAATTACCCAAGGTAATCTCCAAAGTAATTTTGCAAAAGAAAGGTAATTGGCAATTTGTCCCGAAAGTGGTATACAATGCTTGGTTTAAGTAATCATGACTTGCCTTATTTGATTAGCATCCAATGCTCCTTGCCTTGCATGGCTTGCATGGCTATTACATGGTAAATTGCAGGTATATTACTCACCTATTAATCAACCAATGCTTACCATTTAATTCCATATGCAAGTTTAGAGATTTTCTTGTAAAAGCGTTTCGTCGCGTAGAAATTTCTTTCATCGTTCTTAAACATTTGCCTTTGAAATTCTTCTAATAAATTACATAATTCCTTGCCTTGGTATTTAACTTAGCTTAAAGATTTTCTTAACCTCAATATCCCATATTTATACCAATATTTAATAAAAGTGAAAATCTACGTAATCTGACAGTTTCTACATTCCCTTTCTTCTTGGTACAACGATACTTTATCCATAAAAGTATAAATACTTCTTCATTCATATAATATGATCTTAAAAACTTTACATAACCTCCACCAATCACCGTTTATGATCATTTTAGAAATATTACAAAAACCTGGGTTCTTACAACCTTCCCTCCTTAAAAGGATTCCGTCCCGGAATCATTTCTAGAACAGATGGGGGTACTTCTCTTGCATGGCGCTTTCCAATTCCCAGGTTGATTCCTCGACATTGTGATTAGTCCACAAAACTCTTACCGGGCTGATGGTCTTGTTTCTGAGTACTTGCTCTTTCCGGTCTATGATTTCCACCGGTCGCTCGACGTAGGACAAATCTGGCTATATATCTACATGCTCATGTTCCACTATATGTTTGGCATTGCGATTGTACTTCCTCATCATAGACACGTGGAAAACGTTATGTACTTGCTGTAGACTTGGAGGTAAGGCTAACTCGTAAGCCACTTGTCCAATCCGCCTTAATATCTCGAAAGGTCCGATGTATCTCGGACTCAACTTCCCTTTCTTCCCAAACCTCATCAGTCCTTTCCAGGGAGATACCTTTAGCAGCACCATATCTCCTACTTCATATTCTCTATCCTTCCGAGCTAAGTCGGCATACTTACATTGTCTGTCTTGGGCTGCTGCCAGTCTTCCCCTGATTAGAACTATCACATCTCTTGTCTGTTGTACCAGTTCAGGTCCTAATATCTTCCTCTCACCAACTTTTTCCCAACATAAGGTAGAACGACATTTCCGGCCATAGAGGGCTTCATATGGGGGCATTCCGATACTCGAGTGATAACTGTTGTTATAATCAAACTCAATCAATGGTAAGTGCTCTTCCCAATTTCCCTTGAAATCCATAACACACACTCTCAACATGTCCTCTAAGGTCTGAATTGTTCTTTCACTTTGTCTGTCAGTCTGGGGTGGTATGCAGTACTCATATTTAGCTTGGTTCCCACACAGTCTTGACCTGGAGTTAAACCTTGGGTCTCTATCGGACACAATGGTCACGGGAACTCCATGTCGTACCATAATTTCTCTTATATAGATGTCTACTAATTTATCGACAGTGTACCTCTCGTTGATTAGGAGAAAGTGGGCGGACTTAGTCAACCAATCGACGATTACCCATATCGCATCGTGGTTAGTCTTGATCCTTGGGAGTCCTACTACAAAATCCATGGCTAGGTGCTCCCACTTCCATTCTGGAATCTCTAGGGGTTGCAGTAGTCCACTAGGTCGTTGGTGTTCTGCCTTTACCCGTTGGCAGGTCAAACATCTATTTACCCATTCTGTCACATCCTTCTCTATACATCTTCGTGGTACCTGGGTGCACAGAGTACCTTGAGTTATGTCCTTCATATAGGATTTCATCCTTTAGTTCCTGAACATTTGGGACCCAAATTCTCGTTGCATATCTCATGATTCCTCCTGCATCTCTTTCGCACTTAATTTCCTCCCCGGTCAATATCTCTTCCTCCGAGTTCTTTTCCTCTTCCATTTTTTGCTCTTGGCATATTCGAATCTTTTCCAATAATGGAGGCTGGATCTGAATTTCCATTAACACTTCTTGGCTACTTCTCAATGTCTTAACTTCGATTTCTAGCTTCTCCATTTCCTTTATCAATTCTTCTGCTGAAGTCATCATCTTGAGCCTTTCCTTCCTGCTAAGGGCATCGGCCACCACATTGGCCTTTCCTGGATGATAACGAATCTCAGAATCGTAATCCTTGATTAACTCTAGCCATCTTCTCTGTCTCATATTCAATTCTTTCTGGGTAAAGATGTACTTGAGGCTTTTATGATCTGTGTAAATTTCATACTTTTCTCCATATAGGTAATGCCTCCATATCTTTAATGCGAAGACTATCGCGGCTAGCTCTAAATCATGGGTAGGGTATCTTACTTCATACTCCTTTAACTGTCGGGAAGCATATGCAATCACCTTACCGTGCTGCATGAGCATGCAACCTAGTCCTTTATGCGATGCATCACTATAGATCACAAAGTCCCCCTTATCATCTGGCAGTGCTAGCACTGGGTGGTCATTAATCTTTTCTTTAGCTCTTGAAAGCTCTAGTCACATTTCTCATTCCATACAAACTTTTTAGTCTTTCTGGTGAGTCGGGTCAATGGGGCTGCCAGTTTGGCAAAGTCTTGCACAAACCTCCTATAACACCCGGCTAGTCCCACGAAACTTCTTACTTCGGTCGGGGTGGTCGGTCTTTCCCATTTTGATATTGCCTCTATTTTGGCAGGGTCAACTAGTACTCCTTCACTACTAACCACATGACCTAAGAATTGCACTTCTTTCAGCCAAAATTCGCATTTCGAAAATTTGACATACAACTTTTCTTCCCTCAAGATTCCTAGGACTATCCTCAAGTGTTCTGCATGTTCTTCCTCCGTCTTAGAATAAATCAAGATATCGTCAATGAAAACTATGACGCACTTGTCTAGGTACTGTTTGAATACTCGGTTCATCAAGTCCATGAATGCCGCGGGGGCGTTAGTCAATCCAAAGGACATCACTAGAAACTCATAATGGCCGTATCTAGTGTGAAAAGCAGTCTTGTGTATATCTTCCAGTTTGATCTTTAACTGATGGTACCCCGTTCTCAGGTCTATCTTCGAAAAGTGAACTGCTCCCTTGAGTTGGTCAAAAAGGTCATCAATCCTAGGCAATGGGTACTTGTTCTTAATGGTTAACTTATTCATCTCTTTGTAGTCTATACATAGTCTCATACTACCATCCTTTTTCTTTACAAACAACACTGGGGCACCCCATGGGGACACATTTGGTCTTATCATGCCCTTATCCAACAGTTCTTGCAACTGAGTGGCGAGTTCTTTCATCTCAACGGGGGCCAATCGATAGGGGGCTTTAGAAACTGGTGCGGTTCCTGGTGCTAATTCTATCGCAAACTCGATTTCCCTATCGGGTGGTAACCCTGGAAGGTCTTCTGGAAACACATCTTCAAATTCCATGACAACTGGAATGTCCTTCAGTTCAGGGTTTCTTTGCTTCGTGTCTAATACATAAGCTAAGTATGCCTCGCTGCCCTTTCGTACTAACTTTTTCGCTTGAGCAACAATCAAGAATTTTTGAGTCTGTCGCTGTCCTTTGAATATGACCTCTTTCTTTCCTGACACCTTTATCATAACTTTCTTGCTCTTGCAATCAATCTGGGCACCATTACTTGCCAACCAATCCATCCCTAAAATGACATCGAATCCGCCTAACTTAAACGGAATTGGGTCTGCCCGAAAGTGGTGACCTCCTATTACTATATCGCAGTTAGGATATATCTAGCTTACAGGAACCACTTCGTGGTTAGCTATCTCTACCATTAGCCGTTCCTTTAACATTTCTGGTTTCAAGTTCAGTTTACATGAAAAATCTTGCGATATAAAAGATTTGGTAGCTCCAGAATCAAACAAAGTATTAGCACTCAAGGTGTTAAGGGAAAGGGTACCTGCGATGACATCCTCATCTCTTAATGCATCCTGCACTGTCATGTTGAAAGTCCTAGCGGTGGGTGGTTGGTTGGATGCACTACCGCTCATCCTTGATCCTGTCGGTTTCAATTTAAGGCAATCTTTCTTTCAGTGGTCTGTACCTCCACACTGGTAACATTTTATGAGCGCATTCCTCTGGGGGCAATTGTTGGAATAGTGTCCAATCTGTCCACATTTAAAACATGTCGTCGTACCCAGAAGACATACCCCTGAATGTTTCTTTCCACAAGTCTTACAGTTAGGTAGGGGAGGGCGTGACTGTCCTGATATGGGTGCCCTGGTTGATCCACCTCCTTGGCCAACACTCTTGCTTTCTGCTCTGTTAAACCCCGTGCTTTTGGCTGGCTGGGACACCGTTCCTCTAACAAACTTTCTGGAGAAACTCCCACTTGCAGCACCACTACTTCGACTTTCAAACTTCCTTTTCTTCATGATCTTGTCCTTCTGGGACTGCTCACTTCCTGCCTCTACAATCGATGCCTTCTGTACTAGAGTGGCGTAATCCGTAATTTCTAACATCGTGATGCGGTTCTGAATCCACTATTTCAATCCTTGTTAAAACCTCCTTGCCTTCTTAATTTCAGTGTTCACATACTCTGGCACGAACCTTGACATCTCCGTGAACCTAGCCTCATATTCGGTTACAGTCAGATTCTCCTGTTTAAGCTCTAGGAACTTGAGTTCCATCTGGGTCTCCATAAACCTCTGAAAGTACTTTTCCAAGAACAACACTGTGAATCTATCCCATGTAACCACTCCAGCTGGTTCCATATTTTTCTTGGCCTTCTACCAGTAGTTGGCCTCTCCCTTAAGCAGGTATGTAGCAAAGATGGTTTTCTGGGCTTCCTCATTTTTCTTAATCTGGTTTTCTATGATTTGCACCTCGAAGGTGTAATCTTTTATAGGTATATATGCATCTTATAAATAGCTGTCAAACAATCATGGCATCATATATGTAACAATTTAAACGGAAACAGTTGCTAAAATTGAACGAAATTTACGTCTTAATACTGCTAGTGACTTCTGAGAGTCAAAGTTTCAAGTACAACATAAAACTGAAATATATAAAAAGTATATCCAAAGCCAGCTAACATGTCTTCCTATCCAGAGGAAATATACTACGTGACTGACATCACTACCAAAAGTAAAACTACTACAACATCCCCCTGTACTCGAAGACTGAACTAGTCAAGCATCCATCAGTCTGTGTGAAAGCGTATCGCCTCCCTAACTCGGTGCATAGTCCTCGAAAGGACTCTCTCTGCATCACTCCGGCGGATCCTCCTACTGTGGCGGGAATGTGGAAGTGCTCTGAGTCAGGTGTGAGCCCTCCTCTCAATCTTTAGTACTGCCCACCTCATCCGTCTCACTCTGGAGTCTCTCCCCTGGGAGTATAGCCTCGCTCATCTCTCCTTAGCTATCTAGAACCTCAGCTGCGCTACTCGGGCCTCCGCTGCCACCAGATCGGTGGTCATCTGGGTCACCATCCAATCGTACTCAGTGGATCTAACAACCTGTATGGGAGGACTAACTAGCTCGCTCTCCGGGGCAACCTCAGTTTCGGCATCCTCTGAAACTCTATAATTTTGATGATCATACATAGGAAGCAAGCTGGGTATTTGTTCTGGACTAATATTGTTTTGCAGGTTCATTATTCATATCAATTCATAGCAAAACACAGGGCATCTCAGCTAGCTGGCAGGGCATCTCAGCTAGCTGACAGTACATCACAGCAAGCTGGCAGACTGTCCAGAATATTCAGAATATCAAAGGGGAGTACGTTCTTAAAGAATATATGTTAGAAATCAGTTGTAGTGATTGTCTAATATATATATATAAATATTGTATTATATATATTAGAGCTCTTCTTTCTCAAAGGAATCTTTCTAGACAACATCCACATGTTAAAGGAGACTTTTACTTTCTAAAGTGCTCCACCAAAACATCCCATGTGCTTACTTTTCAAGCATGCTTTTGTTAATAAACAAATATTCCATATTTCTACAACTCCACCATCTGTTGTCTTGTAGAAAAGCTTCCAAAGAAAACACATTCATTAATTATCAAATTCATTGTTTTCTTCATATGTCTCTAACGGATTTCTTCAAGAACAAAAAGCTTTGTTATACACATTCTCATCACTACTCCACTGATTATATTCCTTTGCATGAGAAACATTCTTTAAATCAAAAGCTTGATTCCCATCTTGAATATCCCAGAAATCTCTCAACGGCTCCTTGCTTGAATAATCTGAACGTTGGAGTTTGCTTATATATATTCTTCACTTGTGATACAAGAAGCGAAACTGGACAACCATCAAGAACACACCTGAATATATTTCATATCATTATACGCAACAACTCAGTTGTTTACATTGCAAAATCTATAAACAACATTCTTGAGCTCTAAGATATATCATACACGGTTTATATATATAAAGAGTCATATTAGTTGAGTTGTAATATCTATCATTTCAATATTTGTTAAAGTTGTAATTATAGTTGTTGGATAGTAGTCTTGGGAAACACGGGTTTGGTGAACTAGAAGCTAGAGAAGTTTGTGCTACAAGAAGTAGTATAGTACTTAGAGAGCCGGTTCAAAAACATTGTTTCAGCTAGCTGTTATTAACAACTGGGAATTGTTTTCACTGCATAACAGCAAGGGGATCTTGGTGATCAAGGAGTATTGTGCTCAAGGGGAACTCATTGGTCTATACAACAGGTTGTTCAAGGAACTAGAGGAATTCAAGAAGGGGAACTTCAAGGAATTCAGTGTTCAAGGGAGCAAGGCTGTTAGAGAGTCTTTGAGGTTCAAGGGAGTTGTTTTACTCAGGGGGAAAAGTTCATTCCAGCAAGCTGTTATCAGTAAATTGGGTGATATATTATTGGATCTTGTAATTGGTTTATTTGTGATCAATAATATATTCTCTTACCATGTTGGTAAGGGACTAGGACGTAGACCATAGAAGATTAGGGGTCGAACCTAGCTAAAATTCGTGGTGTTCTTTACTTTCTGCACCTTTTATCTTTCTGCATTTCATATCTCAGCTAGCTGCTTATTTGTTAATCTGTCGCATCCAGTTAACTCAACTAGCTGCTTATTCACTAATCTGTTGCATCCAGCTAGCTGCCAGAATAACTTTTCAGGTAGAATTTTTATTTGATCATTGTTAGTCATAACACCTATTCACCCCTCCCCTCTAGGTGTGTATTTTCATCCTCTGGTATAGGCTCCTCAGAGTCACCCTCCAAATCTGTGTCCCAATGATATCCAATAGGGGATGAATCCTCTCTGAGAGGAGGGGAATGCATAGGAATATCAGTCCACACCACCTCCTCATCCTCAAGCTCCTCTCCGGATGCGGGGTCAGCTGGAACATCGTCCACGGGGTCCTCCTCTGGATCCTCCTCTGGCTCATCTGAGTCCAATGGGTCCTCTATGGGCATAGGGTCATCAGCTCTAGGATCCTCCTCCTGGACTATCTCTCTCTCTCCCTCCTGCTGAGGGTCAGTCTCTGTCTCAACATCAGGCTCATCTACAACTCTCAGAAGGGCATCATCGTGTCGCTGCTCGGAACCCTCAGGTAGCTCTACATCCTCGGGTGTCTACACAAAAAGGGAAAAATGTTACTATCCTTGAGGTTCTGATAAATAGTTCCCTTATTAGCTTAAGGTTGTTAGGGCTATGTCTATTAGCCCGACAATGTTTCGGTAAGGGTTTGAGTCCTTAAGCCTTCCTATCGTCTTTGAGATTATAACCAAATGCTTTGATACCATTTCTGTAACACCCCTAGATCCGGGGTCGGAGATCCAGGCTGTCACTATATCCTTAATTCCCATTTTAATAAACATTACTCTCAATCTTCATTTTAGCATGCTGTGACCCCTCAATCAAACAAAACATTTACAAATTATAGGCTCAGAGACGAAATTAAAACATTACTAAGTTATTACAACCATCTTGAAATAGATATTACAAACCCAAATTGTCATAATCTTAAAAGTTCAACTTAACAGGATTACCATCTAAGGCGGCATCTACAGCCACAATACGGTTTGGTTTTCAGAAGCTTACACAAGTCATGCTTGTAAATAAACCTAACCAACCTAAGCTGTAAACCTATCCAACTTAGTCTGCTCACCTGTGGTAATGCTACTGGGTGCGGCCTCGGCACCTGCCTCGTAAATAGTCTCCTATACTGCTGACCGTTTAGCACGCTTTTGCGAGGGGTCTGCCTTGTTCTTGCCATGCTTATCTGTTGTTGTGTGGTAGTATATATAAAAGAAAAGCAATAGTGAGCAATATAGCTCAGCCATATAATAATAGTTTTCAAAGTACTTTTGTTAACGTAAACATATGACATATCATATACTGATATTGTATCATTACTAAACATTTTCATTCTTCATCCAGAAATATAACTAAGAATTTCTGAGGTAATTTGAATAGTTCATCATTCTGTCAACACTATCGGTAATTGTCAACACTAGGGGTAAGATTGTTGGAACAAGTTGATATCCATTAACAAGCAAAAGCTTGGGAAATGTTGGTGAATTTCCCTTTCCAACTAGATACGACTACTTTGTGGAGTCTTATCAACAAGTATTTCACTTGGGGAAGGGAGGACAAACTCTACGTTTCAATGCTGTGGATTTATTCGAACTAGGAGTCGTGTGTAAGAGGCCGAGTCGCGCGGTCCATCACAAGGCCTAACCATTGGCCAGGGAGTTCTATTAAAGGCAATCGATAAGTGGAGCCGTCAGTTCTTCCTTCTACCGGTAGTAAACTATATTGGGATGTACCATCCCCGACTGATCATCAGGAAGTGGGACAACTGGCGCGTGATAACTCCAGTATTAGTTCATCTCCCAAATTGGGAATTCCCTGCAACACGTATCGAAGAGACTTCTTTCAGGTTGACGGTGTCTTCCGCAACACGTATCGAAGAGACTTCTTTCAGGTTGTAGGACTTCGAAAAATGTTAATAACTGGAATTGCAATATTTTCCTTGCAAGTTCCTCTTTATATGATAAATGATAATATCTTGCTTATTTTCGACATAGCAGATATTCCCACATATATTTACATTTTGAGTTACCTTGTAACTTCATCGTTCATATTATACTGGCATCATTTTCGTAAATGCATGTCATATGGTTTGAAAGATACTTCTGAACTGTTATATATTATCGTTCAGTTAAATATTATTATTGGTGGGCTATTGCTCACCCTTGCTTTATTATTATATCACAACAACAGCTAGACCAGATGATTCGCATAAGGCGCACTCGATGCTGGCGAGGACGATGAGACTACCAGAGCTGAAGAGACAGCTATTGGTAGGATAGATTTATTCTTTCAGTACCAAGTATATGGTCTAGTATGACTTATGTAAATGGATGGCAAAGAGTATGTATTTATATTGAAATTCTTTTGGATTGTAAGAACTCATAATGTGATTAATAAAATTTGATTGTTACTCTGATTTCATTTCTGGGACTATAACGGGTGTGTTTTATATTGTTGTGTTGGGTCATAAAGATGTAAATTATTTTATGTTGAGGTAAGTTCAAGTATTGTGAACAGAATTAGAGACCTTAACGACCGGATCCCGGACCCCGAATCTGGGGGTGTTACAGAAATGGTATCAGAGCGTACGTTATAAACCCCAAAGATGAGGCGACGTTAAAACAATAAATTCACTAAGATAATAAGAACTCTTACCAAGTTCATAGTCGGACTACTTAATGTAGTGATGACATATAAAACCCTTATGAGAACTCTTAAGTATCATGATAGTAACTTAGCTCGATATCGTATCGACGAGTAAGGCGACAGACCTTGAGGCATACGAGCAGTAGCGCGATAATGCTTTATATGCTGAAGATCAGCGGGTAAATTCGAAGGAGTACCCTACTGGAGACCCGGAAGAGGTTCCAGCAGATAAGGAAAATCATGTTAGGATAAGGAGCTTACCCTCGAGGAATGAGGGTTGTAGCCAGAAAGACTGAGATGATTAAGGTATAGTGCTCAGAAAAGTGAGCATAAAGAACTAAGCTATTAGCAAGAGAACTGAAGATTCATGTTGGATTCGTGGCCGGACTGCTGGAGGTAGTACCAGCAAGTAAGACGGATTGGAAGAATTACTTGAGATCTTATACGGGAATAGATGAGAATCATTAGAGACTTTCATTTTAACGAAAGTTCTAGAAGGATGTATGATTATCAAAGGTATCGATATAAGCGAGGAGCAGAGTCCCTAGGAATAGTTGAGAAGAGGCAATAAGTGCCATATCATTTGATAAATGAATAAGTGTGAATATTGTCAGTAATAATTCGCCATGAGAAGGCAGATGTCATAGGTTGTAATTTATGGAACCAAAAAAGACAATGATCTCAGAACCTACCGGAGGATGGGACCAGTGAGCCAAAAATGAACTCGTAATGAGACTACTGTCAGAGACTGAGTATAGGGTTATTTCAACTCAGTGAAATGATGAACCAGAAATGTTAGATGCATGTGATTCAGAAGAATATTAAATTCTTTCTTTGAATGAATTATAGTAGTTACCTTATGTTTACTCCGATGCGGAATTATAATGGATCAAGTAATACGATCAGCAGTTAAAGAGAAAAATGTGAGAAAATCTTCCTGGAGCTAAAAGATGAAATTGGTAATGACCAAGAGCTGGCATTGCTTAATGGAAAAAGGAGACTTTGTGCTTCCAACGACGCTTCGCATAAAAGATTAGGATGTGTGCTTGCGCAGCACGACAAAGTACTTGCGGATGCATTCGGATAGCACGGTTCACCAGGTTCGAATGGCCTTAGTAGTGCCAATTTTTGTGGAACAACCAACTCCGACGGTAACGTTCCCTCTGAGACTAGTGGTTAGGTACACTGACATTTGGTAATATTGAATGTCAAGACGTATAGGTATCAAGATATTGTGTCAGGTTTCAGTTTGAAACTGTTGATTCCCTTCTAAGGGATGTATATAATTGGTTCCTCTCCAGTGGTTAAACTTCCAATCTAATGATGATTATTTCGTAAATTATGACTGCTTATGGTTCTACCTGCTTGGAGGTGCATAGAACCATTCTTCAGGTTTCGAAATTGGTCTCCTTAATGTTACCAGTAGGTGGATAGATTGACCAAAATTTCCCTGATTCTGGAAAGAAATCCGGAGAATTTTGGCGAACCTTTTCTTTCTGATTATCAGGGAACATCATTGAAAAGAATGGAAACTGGAGCGAACCCTGTGGATTGGGTAAGGTTGCTGTCATATTGGTTAGTAGACGGACCCTGAGTATTACAATCGATGGTAGAGATAAAATGATGAAGTGGGATTGGACGAAAACAGGAAATGTAAGTAAGAAACCAGCCGGACTAAGAAACTCCGGGATTGACTTAAGTGAAAAGGCTGTTATGCTAGGAATGGTAAGCATACGTGGCACGAGGGATTGATAAGAATAGTTGAAAAGATAAAAGTAGGGGAAAGGTGGCCGGAGACGGGCCGAGTAGTCGATTAAAACTTATATGAAGTAAAGTTTTGGAAAGGTAGAAAGGTATCAAAGAAGAAGACACTATGCCGGCAATTGCTAGAAAAGTATTGCTGATTAGCCAACCCCTAAAATCATATATTTTCATTTTAGTGTGGTCAGTTGAGGCCAAGTCACAAAGGATTCTCAAGTGACTAGATCAGCAATGAAAGGACAAAGCAGGGATGCTTCTAAGTAAGCACCGATTGCAAGGGCTTCTGATATAAAGGAAATATTAATGAGATTGTAGGAATCTTCTACTGAACCCTTTGCAACCCATGTTTGGATTGGGAATTTACGAGACTTTTGGAATGGGGTCACCCGTACTAAAGTGATTCATGTGTATATGATTGTCCAAGATTACGAGTAAAAATATAAGTATAGTGACTTGAGATGTTTGATGTTAGGGTATTATAAATACCATGAATATATTATGACTGAGGAAAGTAAACAACGAAGGTTTATGAAGAGAGTATAGAAATGGTCAGAGATTGATCAGTATGTTATAGAAATTTTGTATGAAGCAAGTACCATTGCGAAGAACGATAAGTACTAAGAGATTCATGTGGAACTCGACCAATATCTTCCAGAACATCCTTGCTACCATTACCAAGTTCTGTGAGAGAGCAGGTAGACATACGTTGCCTTTTGGAAGGTCAAATAGGCTGATAACTATCTGAAAGAAGAGGTTAACATTAAGCCACTGGTCGATTATCAAATGAGAATGATTGAAAAGAGACCCTTATTAAGGATACATGATTTGATTGCCAAGTATAGGATGCAAGAATTCCTTCGCAGTTGAATTAAGGATATGATATCCATAAATTAAGACAAACCCTGGGGAATGCACAAGGGATGGCATTAACCCTAATAACGACATTATGAATTCAGATGATATGAGTTGGACTTGCTAAGGCAACAATGACCGGTAGGGATTATTAAAAAGAGTTCTGGAAAGAACAAAGATAAAATTATTAGAGTATTGATCAATGACGTTTTGATATACCCTGCACCCAGAAAATACAGGAGGAATGATGAGGATGACCTAAGAAACCTTACAAGGAAAAAGGTAATATTCCGAACTTCAAAATGGAAGTTTGGTAAGGAATGTATGACATAGTAACAATAATGCCAGATGAGGCATGTATGAAACCCTGAGGAAGTATGGATTGAACCTATAAAGGTTGAGATTATCCTAAGATAAGGAAAGAACTAAGAAAACAAATATCCTAGGTATGATTAAGGGTAACTTTGATAAAATTCCCACGGGAAGGTGGAAGCAATGACTTATGGAAAAAGACTGATAGTTATATTTTTCTCCTTCAGCGGAGCATTAAGGGAGAATGCTTTCACCCAACAGTGATGAGAATGAGGTAGAAAAATTTGAATTGGAATGTATCCAGAGAACAAGGATTACCAGAAATTATTATTCTCAGAAAAGGCCAATGAGGTGGCCGACAGTCTAAGTATAAAGGAATAATTACAAATGTTCATACCGAAGAAACAAAATGATATTTGGAAAGACCTTGAAGGTCATACCGGAGTGGAGGAATTTACATTCCTTTTGATGATTGTGCAAGAATCGAAGGTAATAATAGTTTAAGTAAAGATTCGATTCCTGATGGAGTCTTAAGCATATTACGTACCTTAGAAGGTCCCGTTTTGAGGCAAACCAGGACCATGATACAAAATTGACGAAATAAACCGTTAAGTTTCCAGTCTTTTATGGAAGCTGCATGAGATATAGTTTCATCAACCTGACATAGCTGCGATGCTTGAAACTCTTCTGCAATTTTATCTACTTCATGTAATATCTACAACAAGTTCAGGAAGTGTTCCTTATGGATAAGGAATAGTGATTACTTTGTCTCCCTAAAGGATTAAAACCCGTATGGTTAGCTATTAACGCACTACGTAAACAACAAGAGATGGTGATTCTTCTAAGAAAGTAGATGACAACGTAAAGATAAAGAAAGTGCTGCTATTGATAAGCTAAATGGCATGTTGATGAATGACAAGCAAGTTTGTGTTAGTGTACTTCTGCGCAAACAAGATAGAGAATATGAGGTTGATGATTCATGATGCTAAATGTATTCCCGTAGAAAGAATTAATGAGACTTAGAGAGAAGGGGAGTTGAGCCCGAGACTTATTAGGCCACCTGAGAGTTTAAAAGTGTTCGGAAGGTGGCATTCGAGCCAGTTTTACCCCCAAAGCTTATAGCATGGTAGTAACGTGTTTCATGTGGCAAAGCTACACCAGTAAAATGTAGATGCTCAACAGATGATAAGAGTACGAGCAGGTAGATATACGACCTGGTCTGACTTATGAAGAACGACCTGTGGAAAAATCACGGGTAGAAAATAAAAAGTGATGAGAAACAAGTTTGGCAGAAGGAGATTATATTGGATCTAAATGAAAGAAATTGGCCAGATTCATTTCGGAGGTTTTAAATTGGAATAATGTGATGATTATAGAGTAAATGTGACGGGATACCAATAAGGAGGTGCCAAGTGAAAAAGATGCCTCAATAAAGAGATGGCGGTGGAGGTAAATAATAGAAGTAAGTAAAAATCAGATAATAAGAAGGATGTGATTGATAAAGAAAAGGCTGGGAAAGCAACTATGGAACGAGAAGCAAGGAATGTAATGAATGGATTAATGAATGGGTTTTCTAATGAATTCTCAAGATGACAACCTGATAGTGTTAATATTATAGATATAAAAAAGCTAGTAGCGTGACATGGAATGTCAGTAACAATGGTGTCAAGCGAGAAACCTAAGATTTAACCTAAAAGGTTGAAGGAATTTTCTGGAATGAGCGTTGCTAAGGTTAAACCAGAGTATAGGTCCATAGAATAGTGGACAAAGCAGCAAGATATGTTGACACATGAGATTGCGATCAAATGGTATTGGATATAATTATGATTAATTTCTTCTTTGATGAACCTCTATAGTTCAGAGGTAAATTCTGAGTATGATATTTTACAATCATGAAAACCTTCTATAATGTAAGAACCCTAATTTTTGCAATATTTCCTTTTATTTAATATCTTGTGACATTGTCAATATGGAACCTTTCTAGTCATCCCTGTTGATTAATAGAATTGATTGTCTGAGAAACTGCGTTGTTGCATTTATTTTGTAAGATAAAAAGGAAGATTGTGAAGGCAGGAGTCTTATTGTTAGTAAGATTTATAAAACTTGGGATTTGAGAATGGTTAGAGTATTAAAAGATTTATTAAGAATTATGACGAGGAATTATGGACATTCAAGGATTTCCCCAATTAAGTACTTAAGGAATTACGAGGGAAATCTCGACGCAATAAAATATTATTACGAGGAATTAATTATGATACGATATGAATTAAGGATTAAGTGACAACCATTGGTGGAGGAATAATAATACAAGGAAAGAAATTACATGCAAGTGTCATGTAACTAGCTAGTTAGGAAAAGAAACTAGAAAAGCATAAAGTAGAAGTGAATAGTGACATGTGTGATGGGTGTTGCAACCTAGGGGACAATAGGGCATGGGGAGACAACCTAGACCCCTAGCTTGGCAACATGTGAACCTTATCCAACCCCCACAATAATACATATCACCCATCTCATTTTATTTCCTTTCAAACAAAACACTCTCCCCCCCCCATTGAAGCTCTCGGCCGAAGCAAGAAGAGGAGGAGGAGAGAGATTTTCTCTCCATCTTTCCCTCACCTACAAATCCAAGCAAAAATCCTAGGGCTTCCTTACATTATAATAGAGGTATGGTATCAATTTCATAGCATTTCATCCATTGAATCTTGAGATAAAAATTGTTGAAGGATTGGAGGAGTGTTAACCAAAGTTGTTCATCTTTTAGATCTTGAAGGATTAAGGTTTGTAAGGGCTCATCCAAGTGTTCTTAGTTGTGTAAAGCTTATCCAAGGCCTCTAGGAGCTCAAGAAGGTATAAAAATCTCAAACCCTCTTGGTTATGTATTATTTATAAAGTATGGTAGTAGATCCATGTGTTTGAGAACTAATCTTGGTTGTATATGTATTGGATAGCATGGATCTTGAGTTTTGATGTTGAGATTGTGACTTTTATGACTATGGATAATATATATATATATATATATATATATCTCCATGAGTGTTATGAACCATGATCTAAGTGTATTAAGTGTTGATTATGTTATGGAAGTATGAAAAATGGTTGATCTAAGTGGTTTGAGCTTGCTGAGTTTTGTCCAGGAACATTGACCTGTATTGTAACACGATTTTGAACCCCCAAATGTTGTCCCCTGATGTCCTACCATATATTGTTGGAAAGATAATTGAATGTAGTTTCTGGAAATGTAAGGTTCATGGCTAGGTGATGTGTAGATTTTTAGTTATGGCTGGGGGAGTGAATTGTGTTTCTGGACTATGGACTGCACTAAGTGACCCTTTTGTGAACCTTGTTTAAACACCTTAAAATATATGTGGGATCATGGAAAAATTTGAGAATGTAGGGAATGCAGTGGTGAAGACCACCCAAAAGAAATTGGATTAAAATCTGAATTTTTGGATTTTATAAAAATGCTAGAGTAAAATTCGCGCAATGGAAATAGGTCGATTAGTGGAACATGATTCTAGGGTTAGTGGTTATGATTCGAAAGTGGTAATTAAATTAAGTTGAGTAAGTGACGAGCGTAATCGAGTGATGACATGGACCTATAGTGGGGCTAGAGAGTCATAAGACGAAGTCGTTAAGTTAATTTCGTACCCCCTTAAAACCCCGTAATTAAAGAGATATTGTTAAGGTACTAACGAACGATTATTGCTTATGTATAGATCGTTCGAATCCGCACGCTCGACCACCCCAACCAAACCAAGGCAAGTTTACTTTTCAAAACTTATCCATATACAAGGACTTTTACTGTTGTGTTTGTAGTTTTCAATTATATCAAATGCTATGTTTATCGAAGTATTGATGCAATTGAGATTGTATAAGTACATACATGCTTGTACCCCTTGAACTTAGATTGAAATTTTTTCTTCGGACAACGACTCTAGCAATAGAGGTCGTAGCGGTCCGTATATACTATTGACCGGGGAGCGGTATATTATTATATCGTATCTAGATTGCGAAAACCCGAAGGGTCATTCGGGTGGTATCGTATACTCAAATAACTATTGTTATATCTTCGTAAATACTCGAAACCCTATCTTGGATTAAAAGTTTATTTTATCGAATAATTATTTTATTAATTATTAATATTAAATCTTAAAATATTATTTATTAATTATTGTTCATTATTTAAAGACAAAGTTAATCCAAGATACTTTTTAATACTTTCAAACTCGAACTCATTCGAACTCAAAACATTTTCGAAAACCCCCGGTCAGATTCTGCTTCTTGTATGATTTCAAGAATCATCGGTCGACTGATGTCGGTCCTCAATTACTCTGTTTTCAATCAAAATCAATTTTTCAAAAGAAAAAGAAAAAGGGACTCTGGCAGGTGTGGGAACCGTTGACGAACGATTCCCGGGATGTGTAAGCGGCCGTGAGCCAGGCGGTCCATCAATTATTATTCCGGCCCAGGTGTTGTCGAAGGATGATTACGGATGTAGTTTTCATCGAGGGTGATTACGGATGTAGTTTTCACCCGAGGGATAGTTATGGATGTAGTTTCTATCCTTCTACCGGTAGAGAAGACCCGCGGATTATTGGACTTGGATGTGGCGACTGATCATCGTCAATCCTTGTCAGGTTTTTATGTTTTCTTCCAGTCCCATCCTCCACTTTGGAAAAATACTCAAACACTGCTTCTTGAGCCTAAGTGCCAAGTTGCCGATAGTGTGGTTTTGATGAGAAAATATTGACATCGTGCAGTATCTAGAACTGCAAGATTTCCTATAAAGATTGGCACGTGTTAGTGCACTCTTGCAATTGTTTCAAAGAATGAAATATTTTTGTATGAGAAACCTTCTAAGCTAATGGAAGGAAAGAGGTTTGCAATGATGTATTCCCTGTACAGTATGTTAATCGTAGAGTGTTTTGTCGAAAATGATATACTCATATGTATATATTTTCAAACTTGAGATATGTTGAAATGGGAACCTTATAAAGGGTTCATATGTTATTCTTAAAGCTCCTTAGTGAGTATAGATGTTTTATTCAAACTCGGACATATACAGTGTCCAATTATGTTTTGAAATCCGAGATATATACCCATATAGTTGGGAATGTTTTCGAAATAAACCCCATTATTATTTTACAAAATGGTGAACTTACTGAGCATTATGTAGCTCATTCTTGCTTTATAAAAACTTTTCAGAAAGAGAAGAATTTGGTCGGTTAACTCCGCGACAGCAGAAGAGGAGTAGAAGATTTACCCCGGAGATGATTTAGTTCCTGATAGATACTACAGAGTAAGTCTGATAGGTTTTCAACTGTAATAGTAAGACATGTCTTCAAGTGTAGTTGTATAAGTGGAATTGTGTAAGACTCTGATTTGTAGAAATGAATTGTAATATTTAGTGGCACTTTTGGTTATCGTTTCTGAGGTTCTAACTTGTTTGTGCTTAAGATTGAGGTCTGAATGGATGTATTGTTGAGTTGTACAGTTAATACAGGTATGATATGATTGGATGGTGACGTGATGACCTGAATCTCTGACCTCAGATTTGGGGGCGTCACAGAAATGGTATCAGAGCAATAGTTACAGTACTCAGAAATGAGAGTGTTGAGAGTTAAGTCTAAGTAGGAGAATGACATAAGAGATCGTAGTAAACTTATGATTGGACTACCGGAAGAGGTACCGGTGAGTAGAATGGACTGGAGTGTTACTGGAGGTATTATACTAGGGTCGAAAAAATCCTTAGAGACCTTCAGAATGATGAATAGAGGTTTGAGAGTCGTACATGACTTATCATAGATAATGATATAGGAAGCAGAGCGAAATCTCGAGAGCAGCTGAGGTAGAGGCGATATTGCCAATATGATCGGATGACTAGGCTGGCATAAATTTTGTGGCCCATATTCCTCCACAGTTTAGGAGGCGGCATTTTAAGAATCAAGAAGTTTGGACTTCCCTACATAATTAAGGGTACTTAGTACTTGGGTTAATGAAAGTCTTTTACTTTGGATATGAGATCCGATTTTCGATAAGTAACGGGTTTACCTGAAGGTTGGTCACTATGTCGTTGTGGATTCCATCACCCTTGATGGCGAATTTTACATGTGTTATACGAGAATGTTATCATAAGACGAGCGTGCTAGATAATTCCACGCATGACTCGGACGCTAGAGCATGGTAGTTCAACTTAGAGAACAAACAAGTAGAATTAACCAAGGGACTCAAGAGAAGTTGAATATGGTTGCAACGAGCGATACAATGATCTCAGAGTCCACCAAAAGAAAAGACCAGCGGGTCTAGAGTGGGATCCTTTGGTAGAGATGTTAGCAGGGACTACGTATATACGTATTGTAGACCTCAATATTTTTGGTATATGTTCACATACACACACCCGCCACCGAACCTATGGACTGCATTGAGATCCCTGAGAGATCTCTTTGATCTGTTCCCAGGGGGAATTGGCCACTTGTGATTCATGTCGGAAGGCATGAAGTAGGACCCTATAGACTTAGCAGGTGTCCCCGGAATGATGTGAAGCTTGGTCTTCAAGATAAAGCATGGAAATGACAGATATATTGGTGAAACCCTAACTCGATAAATGACTTTAAGATGATGATTGAGAGACGCACTAGTTGGTGTCTTGTATTACGAAGACGAAGAGATGGAGTTACCCTCATAGTGGTGATAATGAGATGCACGAATGATTATTAACTTATTTTGATAACTACCGGCTGGTGCACTACTTCATTTTAAACTGTTCACTAACCATATTACCTTGATTATCTTATATCAGGTAACCCTCCTAGCTTTCTACTTCAAACTTGTGGAATAACAACCAGTGATATACTCTCTCTAAACCGGGACTCATCCAAAGTATCTTAATTGAGCCCGAGCATTCTATTTGAAGTTTATAATTATTTCTGCTCAGGACTATTTACACTCTCTTTCAATTATCCAAGGAATGTTCCACAATTATTTCCTTAACTAATCGATGAATACTACTTAACGAATATCGATATTTGATTGCTTCTTTCATACTTGCACTCTTCAGTTGAGCTCATAAATATTCAACAAATTACTTCGGACCTGGATGATCTAATGTCCAGACATCCCTCATGAATTCTTTTCTTCTATTCAAGATGAGATTGTACACCGTACATTGAAATCATAGTAAGGATATCATCTTGATATTGGTATTCCGAATTTAATTCTATTGTCGGATCTGATAAAGCAGGTGTACGGACGCACCCTTGGGTGGACCGTTTCACTGATAAGTAATATTTGATGAGAGGTTATCGATTATTCCGATACCTAGAACATTCTCTTCAGATTTTATAGTTTTCTTTTTCAAACTTAATAACTTCTTATTTTCATTCGTTGTCCGAGAAGCCTAAAGTTTCTTCAGTGGCTACGATGTTGAAATTCCGTTCTATCTAATTGAAACTGGCTAGTTGTTATGTCAATATGAATGACTAGTTGATTGTTCTAACTACTCAGAATTATAATGTTGTGAAGAACAACTAGCTAATTGTCCTAGCTGGTGGTGATGTCTCAAACAGGTGAACTAGCAAATTTTGTCTAGCTAGTTGCTAGTGTTTCTTGAAAAGGACTAGTTATTGTTTCACTGGTCCAACTCCCAATTTAATTCATTCTGCAATGTATTTTGCATGTGGTAAAGTATGATGATGAAAGTTTTGACGAATAACTTGATTGAGACCTAATGAGGTCGCCCACTCAACTCGAATTCTACCCATCTTCGTATCAGACTTTATATCACTTGAATATTTTATTCTTTCATTCACACAATGAGAATTCATTTGAAACCACTGATTACTTGAATGATAAACTACTTCATTCTTTAATTGTCATGGAGTAGAATTGCTTTCTATTGGCTGACCTTCATCAATGCGACTTTAGATTTCCTCTTATTATTCAGGAGGAAAAGTATCCACCCGATGTAAGAATTGTATAAAGACCGTCTTTATGACTTTTGTATCCAACAATCATTGCCCTTGTGCAACATTCTCTATGGTGTCATATTACAGAATTATCAGGACAGGAAGGAATAAACCTTGTTGTATTCTTTCTGTCCATCCTTACATCTCCAAAAAAAAAATCGAGACTCCTAGTATTTGGAACCATCAACATTCTTGGAACATCCAATGTGGAATTCTTATCGAGATTATCTATTGGACCTTGTTATTTTGAAACCATTCCTTTCAAAGTGATTACTCTAAGGTGAACGGGAGGTACAATTGTGAACCGTTACACCAATATGAGATCAAAAAAAAAACCAAATGTTGTAATTGTGCAGCCAGAGCATTATGCCGAGTAATTATTGAAGTAGAGATAACATGTCAGGGCATACCACAAGACCTTTAAAATTGGTGTGGGGAAAGTTATAAGAAATGATGAGGTGGTTGGGAGCACGCTCCTACCAACCGTTGTCAGGATGTTATATTAATGAATTCTGGAGTTACCAAGCCTTTTCCTGATCCAAGAAATGCAAATCGATTGCGATGTAAAACATATCCTTGGAGGAAACTAACATGGAAGTGAGATGGACGAGAAAAGAAGAAATATCGTGGCAAGAATGTGAAGCTTTACCTAGCTTAAAGGGATTGATGCACATAGAGAGACATATAGTTTAACAGGCCCCTAATAGCAAATGGATGCATGGAGATATGCCGATGATCCTTCGAGATTACCACCTAATCAAGTTTATTGGGAATCGCAGCTGCATGCAGGCCTCAGGCTGATTGGCGCCAGTTGTGAAGGGGAACGAGCGTATGACATCTTACATATACCATCGAGAACTGATACCCTTATCGGAAATGGAGGAATTGTTGACTAGTTACAATGAGTAGTTGTTTTTCAAAGATAAGGTTGAAGAGAAGGTTTTACCAACTCAAGATCGACCTATGTACTGTGCCAAAAGTTGGCATTTCACACTAATATAAAGGTTATAAAATTGTGGTAGTATCGTTTGAATGGACTAATGAGTCAGAAGCCTTTATGGATTAATGAACAATGTTTTGGGATAAAATGAGATATTAGCAACAACCTCGTTGTTAGCCATACTTGATGATAAAAAGAGAACTTTGAGAGTCACGGTGATGCGCCTTTCGAGAGTTTAAGAGGTGTGCTGATGCAGTAGAAAAAGGATGATAGCCTATACTTCTAAACAACATAAAGGTTATGAGATAGCACTAACCGTGAGTCTGGGATTAGTCATGATGGCGTTCACGCATAAAACTGAGATGTTAACCTTATGAGAAAAGTGTGAAAGTTTTCCACAAGTGCCATAAGTATATCTTCATATTAGGACTGAACATAAGAAAGAGAAGGTGACAAAAAGGAGCAGGGAGTATAATGGAGAAATTTGTTATTTCCCAGGAAAGGCCAGTGTGGTGGCCGATACCTATAGAAGGGATTATTCGAAATTGGAATCCAGTCAGTATTGCCAAGAAAATAGAGTATATACAATAAAGAATAATGTTAGAGGAAAATGACTAAATTATGGGAAGGACAAAGATGTACAGAGAAGTAAGGGAATGTTTGGTAAACTGAAATGAAGAATGGTATTGGCAAACTATTAAGTACAAACGCGACATGCCCAAAAGCAGAATGATAGAGATCTAGTGGATTAATTCCGCCTGTAGAAAATCTTGAACGTGGACAGAATTGTAAGGAATTTCATAAGTAGGTCGCCAAAGACCGAGCCAAGAGATGGCCCTAGTTGATTTATAATTGTTGGACCAAGTGATTTAACCACGAGAGACTTCCCATTTAGAAGATTATCGATTTATATACGGAAGAGATGGTGGTGCAATATAAAACTTCTGCAGCGATTACGTCAGATGAAGACTTAAGGTTAAACTTCGAATATTGAAGGTGCTTTCAAATATATTTAACAAAGAGATTGAGCGTATGTACTAATTTGATCTGTGGCTGACGGACAGGGAAGAAGAATTGTCCAGACGATCGAATTCATATTTAGTGTCGTGCCCTAGGTTTCATGGGGCAGTCGAGAAAAAAAAAAAACTTACCCAGGAAATGAATGTTGTTATCACGATCATCGCCATGCGAACGTAAGGACGTCTCCTGTAGAGCGTACTGCGAAAGAAGAAGTTTCGCTTCTCTTGCGTTACGAAGAAGTCAATGAACGAGGGACATAGTAGCTGAACTGGTTCGACGTATACCGAAGACTATACAGTATCCATAGCAAGTGGTAACGGCTGACGGGAGGCAACACATGCCTGCTAATCAAGCGAAGGAATATGAGGAATACCGTGCGTATTGACGTTGTCTTAGATTACAAAACACGACCACAAAGTATTCACGGGCCAACGATACAAGGACTCAACACGGATACTATGAACAAGGTAGAAGAGGAACATGTAAGTAGTGGGATAGAAATTTTCAATCATAGAACAACCGATAAGTAATACAGGTCGAGGAGAGTTTGCGTTGAGGAACAACATTAAGGCGTTGGTGAGACGAAGGGAGAGAACAATAGGGTTGAAGTGTCAACCTGGGAGTTGGAAAAGGTAAGGTTGGAATTGTATCCACAACGATTATCCTTAGGTTCTTAAGATAGAATCCTTTTAAGGAGAGGAGACTGCATTAACCCTAACTTTCGGGGATATTCGAAACCTGGACGAATAGTAATTTTATGGGTGGATGAGAAATTTTTGCAATCACGATATGTACGAATTATTAAATGAAGATTTCGAATGGATATTACGTCTTTACGGTACAGACGAGTGTATGTAAAAGTCATTAGTTTTTTTTTTTTTTTACGAAACCCATTGATTCGAATGGTCAAATTTTATGAGGTACCTAAGGAGATCGTGGTAAGGCATGGGGTTCCTGTGAGCATTGTATCTGGTAGAGACCCAAGATTTAACTCCAGGTTCTGGAGAAGTTTTCAGGATTGTGTGGGGACCAAGTTAAACATGAGTACTGCATATCATCCCCAATCAGATGGACAGAGTGAGAGAACCATCCAGACAATAGAAGACATGTTGAGAGCATGTGCCATCGACTTTAAAGGAAGTTGGGATGACCACTTGCCGTTGATCGAATTTTCCTACAACAATAGTTACCATGCGAGTATAGGCAGGCCCCCATATGAAGCTTTATACGGATGAAGATGTCGGTCTCCCTTGTGTTGGGAAGAAGTTGGAGAGCGGAAGATTTTAGGGCCTGAACTGGTCCAACAGACAAGAGAAACTATCGAGCTCATAAGAGGACGGCTGGTAGCGGCCCAAGACAGACAGAAGAAGTATGCGGACCAGACCCGCAAGGACAAAGAATATGAGGTAGGAGAGTTTGTGATGTTGAAGGTATCACCGTGGAAAGGATTGATGAGATTTGGTAAGAAGGGAAAACTAAGCCCGAGATTTATTGGACCTTTTGAGATCTTGAAACGAGTTGGGAAGTTAGCCTATGAATTGGCTTTACCTCCGAGCTTACAGCAAGTGCATAATGTGTTCCATGTGTCCATGCTACGACCATACCATACCGACTTCCGACATGTAATAGAACATGATCAAGTGGATCTGCAACCGGACTTAACATATGTAGAGCAACCCGTATAAATCATGGATAGAAAAGAACAGGTGCTGAGGAACAAGGTTGTCAAATTAGGGAGAGTTTTGTGGAGGAATCAGAATGTCAAAGAATCAGCATGGGAACTAGAAAGCGCGATGCGTGAAAAGCACCCCCAACTGTTTTCAACCTGATTCCGGGACGGAATCCTTTTAAGGAGGGGAGGCTGTAAGAACCCTAATTTTTGCAATATTTCCTTTTATTTAATATCTTGTGACATTGTCAATATGGAACCTTTCTAGTCATCCCTGTTGATTAATAGAATTGATTATCTGAGAAACTGCGTTGTTGCATTTATTATGTAAGATAAAAAGGAAGATTGTGAAGGCAGGAGTCTTATTATTAGTAAGATTTATAAAACTTGGGATTTGAGAATGGTTAGAGTATTAAAAGATTTATTAAGAATTATGACGAGGAATTATGGACATTCAAGGATTTCCCCAATTAAGTACTTAAGGAATTACGAGGGAAATCTCGACGCAATAAAATATTATTACGAGGAATTAATTATGATACGATATGAATTAAGGATTAAGTGACAACCATTGGTGGAGGAATAATAATACAAGGAAAGAAATTACATGCAAGTGTCATGTAACTAGCTAGTTAGGAAAAGAAACTAGAAAAGCATAAAGTAGAAGTGAATAGTGACATGTGTGATGGGTGTTGCAACCTAGGGGATAATAGAGCATGGGGAGACAACCTAGACCCCTATCTTGGCAACATGTGAACCTTATCCAACCCCCACAATAATACATATCACCCATCTCATTTTATTTCCTTTCAAACAAAACAAAAACAAAACACTCTCCCCCCCCCCCCCATTGAAGCTCTCGGCCGAAGCAAGAAGAGGAGGAGGAGAGAGATTTTCTCTCCATCTTTCCCTCACCTACAAATCCAAGCAAAAATCCTAAGGCTTCCTTACATTATAATAGAGGTATGGTATCAATTTCATAGCATTTCATCCATTGAATCTTGAGATAAAAATTGTTGAAGGATTGGAGGAGTGTTAACCAAAGTTGTTCATCTTTTAGATCTTGAAGGATTAAGGTTTGTAAGGGCTCATCCAAGTGTTCTTAGTTGTGTAAAGCTTATCCAAGGCCTCTAGGAGCTCAAGAAGGTATAAAAATCTCAAACCCTCTTGGTTATGTATTATTTATAAAGTATGGTAGTAGATCCATGTGTTTGAGAACTAATCTTGGTTGTATATGTATTGGATAGCATGGATCTTGAGTTTTGATGTTGAGATTGTGACTTTTATGACTATGGATAAAACCCCCGGTCAGATTCTGCTTCTTGTATGATTTCAAGAATCATCGGTCGACTGATGTCGGACCTCAATTACTCTGTTTTCAATCAAAATCAATTTTTCAAAAGAAAAAGAAAAAGGGACTCTGGCAGGTGTGGGAACCGTTGACGAACGATTCCCGGGATGTGTAAGCGGCCGTGAGCCAGGCGGTCCATCAATTATTATTCCGGCCCAGGTGTTGCCGAAGGATGATTACGGATGTAGTTTTCATCGAGGGTGATTACGGATGTAGTTTTCACCCGAGGGATAGTTACGGATGTAGTTTCTATCCTTCTACCGGTAGAGAAGACCCGCGGATTATTGGACTTGGATGTGGCGACTGATCATCGTCAATCCTTGTCAGGTTTTTATGTTTTCTTCCAGTCCCATCCTCCACTTTGGAAAAATACTCAAACACTGCTTCTTGAGCCTAAGTGCCAAGTTGCCGATAGTGTGGTTTTGATGAGAAAATATTGACATCGTGCAGTATCTAGAACTGCAAGATTTCCTATAAAGATTGGCACGTGTTAGTGCACTCTTGCAATTGTTTCAAAGAATTAAATATTTTTGTATGAGAAACCTTCTAAGCTAATGGAAGGAAAGAGGTTTGCAATGATGTATTCCCTGTACAGTATGTTAATCGTAGAGTGTTTTGTCGAAAATGATATACTCATATGTATATATTTTCAAACTTGAGATATGTTGAAATGGGAACCTTATAAAGGGTTCATATGTTATTCTTAAAGCTCCTTAGTGAGTATAGATGTTTTATTCAAACTCGGACATATACAGTGTCCAATTATGTTTTGAAATCCGAGATATATACCCATATAGTTGGGAATGTTTTCGAAATAAACCCCATTATTATTTTACAAAATGGTGAACTTGCTGAGCATTATGTAGCTCATTCTTGCTTTATAAAAACTTTTCAGAAAGAGAAGAATTTGGTCGGTTAACTCCGCGACAGCAGAAGAGGAGTAGAAGATTTTCCCCGGAGATGATTTAGTTCCTGATAGATACTACAGAGTAATTCTGATAGGTTTTCAACTGTAATAGTAAGACTTGTCTTCAAGTGTAGTTGTATAAGTGGAATTGTGTAAGACTCTGATTTGTAGAAATGAATTGTAATATTTAGTGGCACTTTTGGTTATCGTTTCTGAGGCTCTAACTTGTTTTTACTTAAGATTGAGGTCTGAATGGATGTATTGTTGAGTTGTACAGTTAATACAGGTATGATATGATTGGATGGTGACGTGATGACCTGAATCTCTGACCTCAGATTTGGGGGCGTCACATATAATCCTTTAGAACTCTTTTCTTTTCTTCTCTCTTATTCATCTTCTTTATGAATTGAGAAGAACAACCCTTTAAGGAGGGGAGGTAATGCTACGTGACTATATGTCTATGTGATAGAAGTCTAAGTGGAATACCACAACTTGTTTAATTGCTTGTCAAGTACTAAAGGCTGGCCCCCTTCTGTACTAGCTATGCAATATAACAAATGTTCAATTGATCATAGTGATCTCTCAATAAATCTTTCCACTTCTCTATATTGATCGAGATTGCGAAGATTAAAGCGATCAGGAAATGCACAGTACGAGCGAGGTTACCTCCGAATTCGCAGTATGATAGTGATACCAATGTTACTGCAGGTATCAATAAGGATAAGATTGAGTAAGAGCATAACCCGGATAGTGTGTGGTACGAAAAGTAGCAACGCTGATGGAAAAAGGATAAAGTATGGATTGTAGCACTAGAAGATGTGCTGAGAAAGGGTAGAACGACTAAGAATTGACCGAGAAGCTAAAAAGTGAACGACAGGCAAACGACTCTTTACTTCCTACTTGATTCCGGGACGGAATCCTTTTAAGGAGGGGAGACTGTAAGAACCCCAAATTTTGGATATAATTAAAACTTTTTATTATGTACTGAGGTATTGGTGAATAGTGATTAGGACTACGATGTAACGATTGAGATAATGAATGAAAGGAATAGATTTGGATTCAAATGTTTATATGCCATGAAGAATACTATTGGTTGACACTTTAGATAAGAATTATCTATCTCCTAGGGAATTGAGATTTGATAATTTTAAAGGAGAAGATTATTCTTAGGTCATCCAAATCGATATCTGGTATTGGTCCAGTGGGTCCGTAAAAAGGTTAAGGAACGATCGAAAGAGATCAGGGACAATTGTGCAACCCTAAGAGAATAAGTAAAGAATAAAGAATGAATAGTGTTTTGGTGGAAAAGAGAATATTAGAAGTATTCGGAACGGATTTCCGAGTTCGTATTAGTGATCCAGGGGGAAAATAAGTGTATGTAAAAGCTGTCGGATTCTGAAAAACCACACTTTTATTTTCTCCGAGAGATCCCTGGACACTGATAGACTTAAGAATTTAACGAAGAGATTTAAGGAATATAAGTTTGAAAGTTAGTAAGAAAGATGGAGAATGATAGTATTAATATTAAGACGGATTCCGGTAAAACCCTAACTAGAAACGAATGAGTTATTTCCTCGAACGATCAATGAATTGAGCAATAAACGGACACAGAATCAAGTAGAGAAAGTAAGATACATGCATGTGCAAGTGATAAATATCTAGTAACTAGCAAGGAACTAGATCAATTAGAATGCAACCAAGTACTTAGCACCCAAACCACTTGGTTAGCCTTAAACCACCAAAATATCAACACTTGTCTTGCCAAATTACATCATTGCATGCATCATCACTTTATTAAAGCAACCAAGGATGAGATATTAAGATAAACATATCACTTTATGCATTATTGCCAAGAGCAAGTCAAGCAAAACCAATTCCTCTCCCCCATTTAGGCCATTCGACTTTCATCTTAATTCAAGAATCAAAGTCCAAGCTCCCACCATTGTTTGATCTCCAAAAATTTATCATAGATCCTATATTTCATAAAAATGATACCCTAGAAATCTTAGCCCCAAACACCACATTTTCCATTTTCAAAAAAATCAAGAAATTGGAGGATGAATAGTAACCTCAAGAACAAAATTCTTGAATCTTGATTTTGGTTGATGATCCAAGCTTCATGGAGGCCATACAAGGACTATACAAGGCTTACCAAGTGCATACACACCCCAAGGAAGGTATAACACTCTTGAAACCCTAGGCCTTACTTTGAGTTTGATGATATTCTTGATGAGTTTTTAGATTAGTATGATTATGGTAATGATTAAAGCATGCTTATGTAGTGATTTGTTGATATAGGAGGATAAATAGTTTAGATGAACGGAAAGGCATTGCTTAGCCTTAGTTCATGGTTAAATAACATGTATATGTTGTTTGGAGTGGAAACTATGATTTTTGGAAAGTTTGGAATTTGGAAATATTCGATTTATAGCCGTCGTAATGCCCGATTTTTTATAACCTCAAAGAATTCGTGCATCACAGTAGGGTGAATTGTCTTAGCTGGTTATTAACATGACATGTCCTCGTAGATCTCGAGTCATAGATTGTTTTGGCGAAAGAATCGAAACATTCCGACTTACGGTTTAGGAGTTATGGTCAAATTACTAAAATTGGTTCGGAACCGTAAGTAAAAGTTCGTAACTTCAATTGAACCCTCGTAAAACATGTTACTCAGTAGCGAATCTTGGTAAATAAATACTAGAGGTCATAAGGAAGGTATGAAAGAAAACTACATGTCAAACGGATCGTTTTTCGATTTTATAAAAAATGTTGAATCGAAGTTAAACGCGAATGAGCCCCTAAAAACCCGCTTGGTTATAACTTTGGTAAAACACTTAGAAAACAAACGATAAAACTCGAAGTATAATCTTGGTTCGTAATCGATCGACTTTAGAACTTATACGACTAAAGTATATACCGAGTGTGGGTATGATGACATGTCGTAATAACAAACAAATGTCGGATCGTATCGGTAATAAAAAGAGTTACACTAAAAAGTGTATAACGGGATAATTCGAAAACTTGTTTCGACTTAAGTGAAGTTTATACTTAGACTCTTAAAAGGTGTTAGTGGTTAATCTCGAATGTTCTGATTATTTATAGATCATCGAGCAGACCCAGGGCACGCTATCTCCACCCACACCCGATTACCAGGCAAGTGTTCAAACCTTTGAACCTGTTGTTGTGATAATATATGTATATGATTTCTGTTTTACATATGCCATCGCATGCATGCCTGTTTCCAATTATATTGTGACTCTGGTTTTTGTGATACTTGTTCCCTGAATTGATATTGCCTTATAGACTAGATACGATTTATCAGTAATAAGCCGGATTGTTTTGGTAAGACCCTTAGCGAAGGGCATATGATATTCATTCTAAATATAGACCGGGAGTCGGTATTTTGAGATATAGATGGTCGTGGAAACCCGGAGGGATTCCAACGACAGATTATTATTTATCTGAGGAATGTTATTGTTAAACGTTATTATATTCCATAAAGTATCAATTACTAGGAAATATTTCGAGGAATGTTATTCGAGTATTATCTCAGTCGAGAGATAGTAAATGAAGGTTAGTTTCGAATATTCATTTAGAGTTGATTATTTAATGAATATTATTTTGATTCATTAGAATGTTATTTATTAAATGAATATTACTTTTGAATATTCATTTAAGGTTTTATGTACTTGATGAATATTATTTTAAATATTTATTGGAAGTTCTATTTACTTAAGGAATATTATTTCGATTATACCTTTAAAAGTTTTGATTACTAAATGAATATTATTTGGATATTCATTTAGAAGATTATTTATTAAATGAATAATATTTTTCAAATATTCATTTAAGGTTTGACTTATTTATTGAATATTATTTTAAATAATTATTGGAGATTAATTACGTAATGAATATTATTTTGAATATTCATTTAAGGAGGGATTTATTTAGTAAATAATTCTATATATTCATTCGAGGATTACTTACGAGCAACATTATGATTTAATAATATTCCGTAATTATTATTGAGTTAATAAATATTCTTGGAATATTTATTTAATTCTTTTAAAAATGATTTATATTATTTGGAGATTATCTTTCACCTCCAGATATTATGTAAAATATTCTTTCATTCATTAGATACTTCCGACTCAATAAATATTCTATAAATATTTATCCAATACTTGGAAACACCTTCAATGTTGTTTATTCTTCTTCAAATATTATCTTCGACCTTCGATCATTCTGAAAATTCTTCGGAGTCATACGATTAATATTATATTAAGAAAGGTCCTCAAGATTCCATTCTTCACTCGAATCTTTCTATTAAATTATAAGGGAACCTTACTTGAGAAAGGTTATTTATCTTGTTGACTTTCCGGTCATAATTTATCCTTTTTACTCGCAACTTGGTTGCTATGGACTCATTAAGTCTGTGTGTACCTTCTCATCATTCGAGGGGTAAGATTGTTGGAACAAGTTGATATCCATTAACAAGCAAAAGCTTGGGAAATGTTGGTGAATTTCCCTTTCCAACTAGATATATACGACTACTTTGTGGAGTCTTATCAACAATTATTTCACTTGGGGAAGGGAGGACAAACTCTACGTTTCAATGCTGTGGATTTATTCGAACTAGGAGTCGTGTGTAAGAGGCCGAGTTGCGCGATCCATCACAAGGCCTAACCATTGGCCAGGGAGTTACTATTAAAGGCAATCGACAAGTGGAGCCGTCAGTTCTTCCTTCTACCGGTAGTAAACTATATTGGGCTGTACCATCCCCGACTGATCATCAGGGAGTGCGACAGCTGGCGCGTGATAACTCCAGTATTAGTTCATCTCCCAAATTGGGAATTCCCTGCAACACGTATCGAAGAGACTTCTTTCAGGTTGACGGTGTCTTCCGCAACACGTATCGAAGAGACTTCTTTCAGGTTGTAGGACTTCGAAAAATGTTAATAACTAGAATTGCAATATTTTCCTTGCAAGTTCCTCTTTATATGATAAATGATAATATCTTGCTTATTTTCGACATAGCAGATATTCCCACATATATTTACATTTTGAGTTACCTTGTAACTTCATCGTTCATATTATACTGGCATCATTTCCGTAAATGCATGGCATATGGTTTGAAAGATACTTTTGAACTGTTATATATTATCGTTCAGTTAAATATTATTGTTGGTGGGCTATTGCTAACCCTTGCTTTATTATTATATCACAACAACAGCTAGACCAGATGATTCGCACAAGGCGCACTCGATGCTGGCGAGGACGATGAGACTACTAGAGCCGAAGAGATAGTTATTGGTAGGATAGGTTTATTCTTTCAGTACCAAGTATATGGTCTTGTATGACTTATGTAAATGGATGGCAAAGAGTATGTATTTATATTGAAATTCTTTTTGATTGTAAGAACTCATAATGTGATTAATAAAATTTGATTGTTACTCTGATTTCATCTCTGGGACTATAACGGGTGTGTTTTATATTGTTGTGTTGGGTCATAAAGATGTAAATTATTTTATGTTGAGGTAAGTTCAAGTATTGTGGACAGAATTAGAGACTGTAACGACCGGATCCCGGACCCCGGATCTGGGGGTGTTACACTCGGACCCGAAGTGGTCCAACGGACTAAAGATGCAGTAGATCTAATCAGAGGGCGACTGGTAGCAGCCCATGATCGACAAAAGAGATATGCCGACTTAGCTCGGAAAGGCAAGGAATACGAAGTTGGAGACCTAGTGTTTTTGAAAGTATCTCCTTGGAAAGGTTTAATGAGGTTCGGAAATAAAGGAAAGCTGAGTCCCAGATACATTGGACCATTTGAGATCTTAAGACATATCGGGGAACTAGCTTACGAACTAGCATTACCCCCAAATCTGCAAGAAGTACACAATGTGTTCCATGTTTCGATGTTGAGGAAATATAATCCGGATGCCAATCATATTGTGGAGTATGAGCAAGTTGACATGCAGCCAGACTTGACCTATGTAGAGCAACCGGTGGAAATTATAGACCGGAAAGAACAAGTACTCCGGAACAAGGTCATCAATCTAGTTAGAGTCTTGTGGCAAAATCATAATGTGGAAGAATCAACCTGGGAGCTAGAAAGCGCAATAATGGAAAAGTACCCCCATTTGTTTTCAAACTGATTCCGGGACGGAATCCTTTTAAGGAGGGGAGACTGTAAGAACCCAGATTTTGGATTGAATTAAAATTTTTATTATGTATGGATGTAATAGTGAATAGTGGTTGTGACTACGATGTAACGATTGTTCTAATGAATGTATGGAATGGATTTGGATTCAAATATTTATATGTCATGATAACAATCTAGATAAGAATTCTCTATCTCCTAGGAAATTAAGATTTGATAATTCCGAAGGGGAAGGTTATTCTTATGTCATCCAAATCGATATCTGTTATTAGTCCAGTGGTTACGTAAAAGGGTTAAGGAACGATCGAAAGAGAACCGGGACATCTATATAACCCTAAAAGAATAAGTAAAGAAAAAGGTATGAATAGTGATTTTGGTGGAATTAGGAATATTATTAGACAACGCTATATAGAAATACCCGGAACGAAATTCTGAGTTCGTATTATTGATTCAGGGGGAAAAAGAGTGTATGTAAAAGCTGTCGGATTCTGAAAAATGGCACTTTTATTTTCTCCGAGATTTCCCTGGACGCTGAAAGACCTAAGAGATTATTAAAAGGATTTAAGGAATATGGATTCGAGAATTATTAAGAAAGATGGAGAATAGTATTATAAATATTAAGACGGTTTTCGGTAAAACCCTAACTAGAAATCTTTGAGATATTCCTTCAAACGATCAATCAAATTGAGTAATAACCGGACAAAAAGACAAGCAGAGAGCCAAGATACAAGAGAAATAAATTGATGGAAAAATAAAGATACAAGTGACTCACATATAAGTCAACAAGCAAGTGAGTGGTGTAATTGCACTTTGCCAAAAATGGAGTTGCATGTTGTGGTGCCAACAAGTGGCCAAATAGATGGGTGACACTTGGTCCAATAGATTGTTAACAACATAAAAGGCAAGAGATTCATCCAATATAGCTAGATATTACATGCCTTATATCATTACATACCAAAACACAAAGCAAAAACACCATCTCTCTCCCACTAGCAACTCTCGGCCAAGGAAGGAAAAGAGAGGTTCCCACCATCAAAGAATTCCAAGAAAATTTAGGTGAGCTCTATAATTCCTGATTAAGATACCCTATGAATTTTAGCTTCTAATTCCATACCATTCTTGAGATATAAAATCAAGAAGATGGTGATGAATAGTGCTTTCACGAAACTAATTTTAGTTTTCTTGTTTCTTTTGGTTGATCTAAGCTAACTTAGGCCATACAAGGACTAGATCAAGGCTTAGTAAGGCTCTAGCACTCTCCAAGGAAGGTATAATCACTTGAAACCCTAGCACTTACTTTAAGTTTATGGATGATCTTGATGATTTTTAGAGTAGTTATGATGTTAGTATACTATAAGCATGATTATGTAATAGTTTGGTGGATTTAATTAACATGATGATTATGATGCTGAAGAGATGTGTTCTTGGACTTAATAAGATGAGAGTCATGTTTATAAGTTTTATTGATGCCCGGTGTGGCTTGGGTTGTTGATTATGATTTTTGGAACGTTCGCTTTATAGCCGTTATAATGCCGAAATTTCGTTAACCTTACGAAATCGTGTTTGACAGTAGCTATAACTCACTTTCCAGTTTCATATTCTGCCATGACAAGATAGATTATGTTATAAGCTTCGTTTTGATATAAAGATCATGTGAAACGGACTTACGGTTTAGGAATTATGACCGATTTACTAAAAGTCTTTCGAAACCGTAAGTACGAGTTCGTTATTAAAATTGACCCTCGGTAAAATATGCAAGTTAGTGACGAATCTTGATAATTAAATATTGGAGGTCATAAAGAAGGTGTAGGAGAAAATCTCATGTGAAACGGATCGTTTTCCGATTTTATAAAAATGTTTGAATCAAGGTTAAACGCGAACGAACCCCTAAAAACACACTTGGTTACGGGCGATAAAACTCGAGGTAAAATCTTGGTTCGTAAACGACCGACCTTAGAACTTATAGGACTCAAGTATATCCCATTTGTAAGTATGATGACATGTTGTAATAACGAACAAATATCGGATCGTATCGGCGATAAAAAGAGTTACACTAAAAGGTGCATAATGAGATAACTTGGAAATGTGTTTCGACTTAAGTCAAGTTATACTTAACCTTTTAAAAATGTTAAGTAATTAATCTCGGATATTCTAATTGTTTATAGATCACCGAGCAGACCCAGGACACGCTACCACTACCTCTACCCACACCCGATTATCTGGCAAGTTTCAAATCCTTTTTAAAGGCTGTTGTTGTGAATATATATATATATATATATATATATATATATATATATATATATATATATATATATATATATATATATATGCTTTCTATTTTACATATGCCATAGCATGCATGCCTACTTTTAAGTTATATTGATATACTTGTTCCCTGAGTTATTGTTGGCTTATAAGCTAGATAGTGAATAATCAGTTATAAGCCGGATATTGCTAATACCCTTAGAGAAGGGCATATGAATCTCATTCTTTGATTATAGACCGGGAGTCAGTATTTCTTGATATATCGCGATTATTTTCGAATGAAAATATCTAAGTAAATATTTTCCCATTATTTATTTAATGAATATTAATTTAAATATTCATTAGAGAATAATTACCTATTAAATATTATTTCTAAATTCCTATTCTTTTTTTTGCCTTATTCAATTAATAAATATTATCTTGAATATTCAGTTGAACTTCATTTATTCAACGAATATTATTTTTCAATATTCGTTTAAAGTCGATTCAATTATCGAATATTGTTTCGAATATTCATTGAGTAATTATTCCTGCAATCATTAATATTAATTAGAATATTCACTATTATCCGGTGAATATTATTTTGAATATTCGTTCGAGTTTTATTTATTAGGTATTATTAATTTGAATATTCACTATTTGTTCAGTGAATATTATTTCAAATATTCATTCGAGCTTTATTTAACTGATAGGTACTATTTATTTATTTAAATATTCATTAATTATTTAATGGATATTATTTGTGAATATTTATTAGAGGATTATTCTGTGTAATAGTTTATATCAGGATTATTCCTTCGATATTTCGATTTAATAAATATTCTTTGGAATATTTATTTAATTCTTCTGACTCGTTTAAAAATGATTTATTTCGTTCAAATATTGTCTTCGACCTTTGAGTATTATGCAAAGTATTCGGAGCCTGTTTAATATTATTAAATCAAGAAAGGTTCTCAAAATTATATACTTCATTAAAATCCATCTTCCAAATTATAAGGGAACCTTACTTGAGAAATGTTATTTATCTTGTTGACTACCCGGTCATAAATTCTTTGAAACTATTTTTTTCATTCGCAACTTGATTGCTGTTATTCATTGAATCTTGTGTGCCCACTCATCATTCGAGGGGTAAGAGTGTTGGAACAAGTTGGTATCCATTAACAAGCAGCAGCTTGGGAAATATTGGTGAATTTTCCTTTCCAACTAGATACGACTACTTTGTGGAGTCTTATCAACAAGTATTATACTTGGGGAAAGGGGGACGAACTTTATGTTTCAGAGTTATGAATGTTATACGAACTAGGAGCCGCGTAAGTGGCCGAGTGGCGCCAGTCCAGCAATGGCCCAACCGTTGGCTGGGGGTTTCCAGAGGGCGGTAGACAAGTATCCGTCGGTGCTTCCTTCTACATGTAGAGAACAAGAGGTGGGGAGCATAACCTGCGACTGATCATCATGAATGTTATGTCTCCTGGCACGTCAATGCTCCAGTATTAGTTCACCTTTCAAATGTTGGAAATTTTCTGCAACACTATCGGTGTTGGCAGGTGAAAAAGTGGCTGAGTCTGGAATTGCAATACTTCCTGCAAATTCCTCTTTTATGATAAATAATGATATCTTTCTTATCCTTGACATAGCAGATATTTCCACAGAAATATACTCTTTGAGTTACCTTGTAACTTCATCCTTTACATTATACTGGCACTATCTTCATGAATGCATGGCATATGGTTTCAACGATATTGTTGACTTGTTATATATATATTTGTTGCTCAGCTTTATATTATTGTTGGTTGGCTGTTGCTCACCCTTGCCTATTTATTATGTCACAACAACAGCTAGGCAGAATGGCCCGCGTAAGGCGCACTCGGCGCAAGCACGTTACCCCAGCCAGAGGTCTACCCGCTGATATCATCGCTGCCATTGCTGAGGTAGCATAGATAGACAGCTTTTGGTTTACCAGTTTAAATATATGTATAATTAATCCTAAGCAATGGCAAAAACTTTAAACTTATGTTGTTACTCCTTTTGGATTGTAATAACTTTTATTCGTAAATCCTTTAATGTGAGACTTATTTCAATTTCATCTCTGGGACTATAACAGTTGTGTGTGTGTGTGTGTGATTGGGTATTATTATGGGGTCACTACATGTTGTTTATTTATTTGGACACAAGTCAAGTGTTATTTATGGAAATTGAGACAGTAACGACCCGATCCCTGACCCCGAATCTGGGGGTGTAACATATTTCGTTTGTAAAATCGTAAAACGAACTCGGCTTCCTAATATACATAATACATAAGTGGGAAATGGAAGTCACTTTTCATAAGTTTGAAATTACTATTCATTCATGTCGTTTACGATAGTACAAAAATCAGGGTTCTTACATTATGCTACTAGCATACATCATTTTTTAAGCTAAACCGAATGGAATCAGTCAGTAATCAGAGGTCATACCTAAGAGAATTTAGAAAATAATTCTCTGATGATACTATGTTCTAGGTAATGGAAATAGCTTTTGTTTATGCAAATAATTCGGATTTTAGCAAACTAAATAAGCTACAAAACTAATGATACTATGTTCTAGGTAATGGAAAAGAAAAAAGGCATCGAAAATCTTGATCGTCGTAAATTCTCTGCACTTTCCAATTGTAACAGCCCCAGATCCGGGGTCGGGGACCTGGTCGTTACGGTCTTAATTTCCATAAACCATCCTTGACTAGAGTCCAAATAAATAAACACATGCTGTGACCCCACAATAATATCCAATCACACATACACACAACCAGTTATAGTCCCAGAGATGAAATTGAAATAAGTCTCTACTAATAGGATCCATGAATATAATTATTACAACCCAAAATGATCGCAACATAAGTTTAAAAGTTCTTGCCATTGATTAACATTAATTATACTTATAATTAGGGCTGAAAACAAAAGCTGTCGGTCTAGGCTACCTCAGCAATGGCAACGATAAACTCAGCGGGTAGTCCTCTGGCTGGAGTCACCTGCTTGCGCCGAGTGCGCCTTACGCAGGCCATCAGACCTAGCTGTTATTGTGATATAATAAATAAGCTAGGGTGAGAAATAGCCCACCAAAAGTAATATATATGTGAATAGCAGTATATATATAACAATTCAAATATCTGTGAAACCATATGTCATGCATTAACGAACATAGTACCAGTATAAGGTAAATGATGAAGTTGCCAGGTAGGCAAAGGTACTTTCAGTTTTGAACAATTCTCAAACCCTGTCAACAAGAGTGATACTTCATGTTACAGACAATAAATAAATTTGGATGATGAACTAATGCTGGAGTATTCACCGCGCCCGCTGTTCCAATCCTTACGATGATCAGTCGCAGATTGTACAGCTCAAATTAGTTTTACTACCGGTAGAAGGAAGAACTGACGGATTTACTTGTCTACCGCCCTGCTCGATCTCCCCGGCCAACGGTTGGGCCAATGGGATGGACCGGCGCTACTCGGCCTCTTACAAAACTCCTAGTTCAAATAGAATCCATGACTCTGAAATGTAAAGTTCGTTCTCCTTTCCCCAAGTATAATACTTGTTGATAAGACTCCACAAAGTAGTCGTATCTAGTTGGAAAGGAAAATTCACCAATATTTCCCAAGCTATTGCTTGTTAATGGATATCAACTTGTTCC
The DNA here is from genome assembly GCA_036435485.1 of Saposhnikovia divaricata. Classification (NCBI taxonomy): domain Eukaryota; kingdom Viridiplantae; phylum Streptophyta; class Magnoliopsida; order Apiales; family Apiaceae; genus Saposhnikovia; species Saposhnikovia divaricata. The sequence goes on along the minus strand of CM071600.1, from coordinate 155,444,763 downwards.
AACCACCTCACCCCTCGAATGATGAGGAAGTAATAACAGATTCAAATGGATAAATAGCAACCAAGTTGCGAGTGCAAAGAATAGTTTTAAAGAATTTATGACCGGGAAGTCAAACAAAATAAATAACATTTCTCAAGTAAGGTTCCCTTATAATTTGAAAGATAGATTTGAATGAAGAATAAAAGTTTTGAGAACCTTCCTTGATAAAATAATAATAATAAGACTCAGAAATAATTTAAATAATATTTGAAGATCGAAGATAATATCTGAATGAAATAAATCAATTTTAAAATCGTTGAAAGAATTAAATGGATATTCAAAGAATAATTTAGATATAAAATATTGCTCCAAATAACCTTCGAATAAATATTCAAAATAATACTCATTAAATAATCAATATGCAAAATAATAATATTTATTAAATAAATAAAACTCAAATGAATATTCAAAATAATATTCATTAAATAAATAATGATCAACTGAATATTCGGAATAATATTTATTTAATATTCCTCGACTGAGGTAATACTCAAATTACATTCCTCAAAAAGATTTATAATCGAATAACAATCCTCGAAATAATAACAATGTGTCATTGGAATCCCTCCGGGTTTCCACGACTATCTATATATTTCAAAATACCGACTCCCGGTCTATACTTGAAGAATGAAATCATATGCCCTTCACTAAGGGTCTTAGCAATATCCGGCTTATAACTTATATATTATTTATCTATCTTATAAACCAACATTAAGTTAGGGAACAAGTATCACAATATAACTTGAATGTAGGCATGCATGCTATGGCATATGTATGACAAAACCAAAACATATATATATTATCACAACAACGGTTCCAAAGTATTGGAAACTTGCCTGGTAGTCGAGTAGGGGTAGCGTGTCCTGGGTCTGCTCAGTGATCTATAAACAATCAGAGCATTCGAGATTAATTACTTAATGCTTTTAAGAAGGCTAAGTATATACTTAACTTAGGTCGAAACACGTTTTCAAGTTATCTCGTTATACACTCTCTAGTGTAACTCTTATTAACACCGTTGTGACCCGACATTGGTTCGCTATTAAGGCATGTCATTACACTTACACTTGGTAGGTACTTAAGCCACATAAGTTCTAAGGTCGAAAGATTATACCTCGATATTTATCGATCGTTATCTAAGTGATTTTTCCAAAGTTATAACCAAGTATCCTTTTTAGGGGTTCGTTCGCACTTAACCTTGATTCGAACATTTTTATAAAATTGAAAAACGATCTTTTTAACATGAGGTCTTCTCTCACACCTTCCTTATGATCTCTAATATTTAATTACCAAGATTCGTCAATAAATTGCTCGAGTTAAGGGGGTTCAATTTCAATTATGAATTTCCATTTACGATTTCAAACAACTTTTAGTAAATCGGCCATAATTCCTAAACCGTAAGTCCATTTGCTTCGATTCTTTCGCCAAAACGATCTATGACTCGAGATCTATAAGGGTGGGTCAACTATTCATCAAGATCAGAAATTTATACCAACTGTTATGAACGAATTTTAATGGTTAACGAAATTTCGGCATTACAACTGCTATAAATCGAATGTTTCCGAATTGTTACATCAATCACCAAGCCACACCGAGCATACATACGTCTTATACACATGATAATCAACTTAACAAGTCCAAAACATCTCACTTTACCAACAAGATCATCATATCTCTAAATCAACTACAAGATCATGCTAACAAGCTTATAATCATACTAATATCATAACTATGCTAAAAACCATCAAGATCATGCATATACTTAAAATAAGGTCTAGGGTTTCAAGAGAGTTATACCTTACTTGGTGTGTAAATGAGCCTAACAAGCCTTGATCTAGTCCTTAGAACACCTTAATATAGCTTAGATCATCAAAAGAAACCAAGAAAACAATATTAGATCATGAAGGTTACTATTCACCCTCCACTTAAATGATTTATTTGAAAATGGAAAAAGTGGATTTTGAAGCTAAGATTTCTAGGAGATCATTTTTATGAAATGTAATACTCACCATAATAATTTGAAGATCAAACAAGGGGTGGAAGTAGGATTTTTGTTTTTGAACTTAAGGAAGGGCCGAATGGAACTAATGGGGGGGGGAGAGAGTTTGCTTGATTGCTCTTGGATAATAATGCATAAAGTGATTGTCTTGGATAATATCTCATGTAAAGTGGCTTTATTAAAGGTGCTATGTCATGGATGATGTATTTTTGGTGGACAAGTGTTGATGTTTTGGTGATAAGATGAGAAAGTTATGCTAAGTACTAGTTTGATCCTAATGTTGCTAATTTCTCTTATAACTAACTTGGTTACTTGCTCTTATCCACTAGCACATGCATGCACCTTGGTTCCCTGCTTGTTCTTTCGTCCGGTTATTACTCAATTTCATTGATCGTTCAGAGGAATAACTCAAGCATTTCTAGTTAGGGTTTTACCGGAAACCGTCTTAATATTTTTGCTCACATCTTTAATCCTCCTTTATAATTCTTGAATTTAAATCCCTTAAATCCTTCAGTGTCCAGGGAAATCTCGGAGAAAATAAAAGTGATATTTTTCTGAATCTGATATCGTTTACATACACTTATCTTGCCCCTGGATCATGAATACGAACTCCGAAATCCGTTCTGAATACTTCTATATAGCGTCGTCTAATAATATTCTAGTTTCCACCAAAAACACTATTTATTACTTATTTTCTTTTATTCCTTATATACTGTAAAAATGTCCTTGTCCTCTTTCGAGCGTTCCTTAACCCTTTTACGGAACCACTGGACTTATAACAGATATCGATTTGGATGACATGAGAATAATCTTCCTCTTTGGAATTTACTATATCTTTCTTTCCAGGAGATAGATTATTCTAATCTAAGTTGTCAACCAATTGCATTGCTCATGGCATATAAACATTTGAATCAAAATTCGTTAAATATTCATTCACTGAAACCACTGTTACACTTATACTCCATTACATAATAAAGATTTTAATTACTACCAAAATTCTGGGTTCTTACACCAATGGTTGATTGGCCATTTTGACAAGATGGCATTCCCATACTCTGGAGCCCAGCTTTTGCAAAGACGTAATTCATTCCCAATGCATAAGCCAAGTCAGATAGAGGCTTCATGCCTTTCTCTGCATATTCGTCTAGCCCGTCACTGCAAATTACACAATAGCATTACCAAATCTAATAACCTTAACACATATGAACTAAAATGCAGCGACGAATAGGCAATAAGTAAGCTACCTGTACATAAGACTACGAAGCCTATAATATGTGATATCGTCAAAAAGAAGATGGCAAAAAGACAATCTCCCATCCCATCCAGCACGACCAATCTCTTAAAAATATAGAATCAAATACCCAATCATGTTATGTTTATAAGAGTATATGTAATCAACTCTTAGTTTTGGGAATGATAAGCAACCTGGACGTACTCTTCCAAGCTTTCTGGCAGGCTGTAGTGAATTACCCTGGAGATTACTTAAGTTTATGTATAAATATTTACCAAAAGAAGTAGCAGACACACTAAAAAATTGACTATTAATTCTTACAGCCCCAACATCACTCTTGTCAAGCCCCATACCAAATGCAATAGTCAAAAGGATAGCATTTAAAAGGATAGCATTCTGGATAGCTTCAACTTCAACAAATTCTACATAGGCAAAACCTTTTACCAACACACATGATTAAACACACAAACTAACTGAAAAAAGGAAACAACCCGATTTACCAACAAATACACAAGATTTAAAATACACACAACAAAGCCGATTCAAAACAGCGATAAATTTAAAAAGGATAATTCAGGGTGAATTTACCTTTAAACGAGTTTGAGAAAGCTTGAGATTTGCTCGATGTAGGTGTTCCCTGATTTTATCACAAACAGAATTTGATAATCAAAATAATGAAATCACCTTTATGTTTGTGATAAAATCAGGAACACCAACATCTAGAAAAATCAATTGAGCTTGAGATTGTTGTCCCCATTTTCAGCAAAATGATTCTTTTGATCGTTGTTCCCATTTTCCCTTGGTGATATACATACAAATATCACCATATTTGTATGTATATTAATTTCCCAATTTTTGTCCGACCAACAAATAGATCGGGGCCGGGACTATGTAAGAAAAGAAGGTTTCCCTTGAATTTGTATGTGTGTGTTTGATTTGAATTTGAGCCGTGAACATATTGAAATCGAGCTAAGAGCCGTGAACATATGTGTGTGCTGAAAAAGAAGGGGGAAATGAAATACTGGGTAGGGAGGGAAATGAATTTTTGGGTACATAGGGGGGAAAGAAGAAAGGGGAAATGAAATATCGGGTAGGGAGGGAAATGAATTTTAACATAGATCTAGTTAATTCGTACCCGATTCACAAAATATTATTTTTAAAATGAATTTTTCGACGATCCAGCCGTATGGATGGTAATAGGTACTCATTCTAGTATTGGGAAAAAATAATCAAAAAATTTCAAATTTATAACGAACTTTTTAACAAACTTCTAGTAAAGGTACTACTCCCTATAACGAGATACGTCCCCGATTCACAAAATATTTTTTTTAAATGAATTTTTCGACGATCCAACCCGACCTTTTTATTTTTCGATTATTTTTTCCCAACAATAAAATGAGTGTTTATTAACATTAGTACGGTTCGATCGTCGGAAATCTTTCAAAAAAATTATTCAGTGAATCTGGATCGTGTCCCGTTATAGGAAGCAACACTTTTACTACATTTTTGTTAAAATCTCGTTCGACCAGACCTTTTTATTTCTGATTATTTTTTCCCAACACTAAAATGAGTCTTTATTAACATTCTTACGGTTCGAACATCAAAGAAATCTTTCAAAAAAATTATTCATTGAATCTGGATCGTGACTGTTATAGGAAACAACACTTTTACTACATTTTTGTTAAAATCTCATACGACCCGACCTTTTTATTTTCTGATTATTTATTACCAACACTAAAATGAGTCGTTATTAACATTCGCACGGTACGATCATCCAAGAAATCTTTCAAAAAAATTATTCAGTGAATCTGGATCGTGTCCCGTTATAGGAAGCAACACTTTTACTACATTTTTGTTAAAATCTCGTACGACCCGACCTTTTTATTTTCTGATTATTTTTTTCCAACACTAAATGAGTCTTTATTAACATTCGTACGGTTCGATCGTCGAAGAAATCTTTCAAAAAATTATTCAGTGAATCTGGATCGTGTCCCGTTATAGGAATCAACACTTTTACTACATTTTTGTTAAAATCTCGTACGACCCGATCTTTTTATTTTCTGATTTTTTTTCCCAACACTAAAATGAGTGTTGGGAAAATATAATCAAAAAATTACGAATTTATCTTGTACGAATTTTTAACAAAGACCTAGTGAAAGTACCACTCCCTACAACGAGATTCGTCCCCGATTCACCAAATATTTTTTTTAAATGCATTTTTCCCCGATTCTAGTGTTGGAAAAAAATAATCAAAAAATGTTTATTGTCTTTAAGATTTGACTTTTTTCAAACTTAACACTATTCTCATTTTCCAATATATTAATTAAGGGTAGTAGTTGGAAAAGTTTATCCAACTACCGAGACACAAAAGGGGCGGATCCCTCTTCTATTTTCCCGCCTAAAACAAGAACCCCAATTTAATCCTTTTTTTTCCTCTTATACAACAACAATTGATTCTAGATTTGATTGAAATACCCAAGATTTAGCAAAATAAACAAAGCCCCAGAAGCTGAAAAGATGAGCGGAGGCACTGTTCAGATCAATTGGCATGACACAATGCCTATTTTAACCCTAGGTTTTCAGCCCCTTTCTAGCGAAGATGATGTCCGGCAATTAGTACCTATATGTCTCCTCTCTCTCCTTCTCTCTCTCTCTTTAAATCTATTAAGTCTTGCGTCTCCTGATGAAAAGATGCGTACCTATTAAGATGTTTTTCATTAGTCTTGCGTCTATTGGAAATCTAAGAGACTTTAGTTTTAGTTTTAATTGATCTCTGAGTTTGAGAATATGTTTATTGAAAGATTATGACTAAAACTAAGAGAGTTTATTGCATCTATTGGGAATCTAAGAGACTAAAACTGCATGCAATTATGATAACATTCCAAGTTAATATGAGCGTTGTTTCATATGCCTTACACTCCTCTATTTAAACCATCCCAACTTAATCCCATTTCTCATCCTCTCAAACATTCTTAATTATTATGTTTTCATATCAAACCCCCCATCTATCAAATGGCCTTCAACGCTCTCACCATATGTATTGCTAATATATTGTTCAACTACGAAAACTTCACGATCGTAGTGGAAGGTGCAAGCTTTCCAGTGGACGATGTTCCAAAGAACATCAGCTCTGAGTTTTCCTATGATCAGGAACTCGAGTGGATGTTTCTGTTGATGAACTTTGAGATAGAGAAGGAGAGGAGGGAGGCGGAGTGTCTCCGGGCCCTGGAGTTGCGTGAGAGGATCATTGGACTGGTTGTCACCATGTCCAAGAACCAGAAGATCGACCACCCTTCGAGTTCCTAGGGTTGTTAGAATTTTGTTATTATTTCTTTGTATTTTTTTTTTACAATGTTATGCAAGTGTTTGTCTTTAATGAATGGAAGTTAGTTGATTAATTCTGTTATGTGCATGTTATGCAACACACACACACACAAAATAATTACGATAGCATAATTGTTATTTTGTCTGAGTACTGTGATCCCTTGAACTACAGTGGTATACAAATATATATATATATATATGTGTGTGTGTGTGTGTGTGTGTGTGTGTGTGTGTGTGTGTGTGTGTGTGTGTGTGTATGTGTATGTGTGTATGTGTGTGTGTGTGTGTGTACATGCTAAATGTATTATAGATTCTGAACTACAAAAGAACTGGTTTGTTAGTCTGGGCTGATTTCTTATTACACTGTCTGCCCCCAATCATCAAATGGCAAGCTGTATAGTAGAAATTTTCCGCCTTACCTGATTTACTAAGACTTTCATCCTTAATCTGTGAGATGGTTTTACGTATCCCATTAATCCAGACTTTACAGAAGCGGCTATATTGAGACAGTGGTTTCTTATTTATGCTAATTATTACTTAGTTGAATAAAATTCTAATTAGAAAAGATATACGTCAGTGTGTTTCTATTATGATTATTGGACTGGAACTCCAAGTTTCCGCGTCTCGAAAAACTTAACACTTTATGGTCAATTCTTAACTGTATGTATACTTGAATTGACATTTTTGTTTTGCTAGATTGTACAATGTATACTACTAATCTATACTTTTTTATTAAATCATAAATTGCAGGCTTAAGGTGATGGGGACTGTAGAGTTCAGTGAAGTTTATGCAATGGGTGGTATTATAAGTGGTGAATGATGGGTGATGACCGCAGGCTACAGCACTGCCTACTTAGCATGCTATGCAGAGGCTTGTGCTGCTGTCTATAACCTGGATTCTTTATAGTGGATGATACAAATAAAATGGTTCAGAATTGGTTTTGAGAAACTGTTGGTCACTGGAAATTAAGATAGGCAAAGCATGTGGTGCCTAGCTGAACAAGTTGCTTGTCTCTGGATGGTTATTTCACAAGCCTCTTTTTCAAGGTTTTGCCCCTTAAAATTATTTAAGAACATAGGTTGTTGTTTAAGCAATATATGTATGTCATGGAATAGGGACATTCTACTATCATTGAACAGCTAGCATTGGACTTTGGTGTATTATTGGCGAGTCATGGAGACTGGAGAGTGCAATTAAGCAGCATGAGATGATAAATGTTGCGTAATACATGTTAAGTTTAATTTAGTTTAATTTGATTGAAAATGACACAAAGCCATCCATAGAGGACCAAAGGATAGCACTAAGTTATGCAGAGGTATGTCCACAAGCCGGACAAGGATGAGCTAGCTTCCATAATTTTATGACCAAAGGACAGCACAATCTTGTACGGATGTTAAATTGTTTGTGCTTTTTGTGTACTTGGGTTCCTGCACCTTTAAGTGATATCCCCTGCCTTCAGTTTTTTATTGAATAAGGGAATGTAACAAACAATTTAAATATATATATAGTCTTACAATTTAAATGTATTGGTCATTTGTGGTTAATTGTTGCTATCTCATTTGTGCTAAGTTACCAATAGTTCATGTCCATTTGTTCAAATATTTTTCCATACACAAATGTAATAATGTGATAGATCAGTTGGAAAACAGAGGATACTCTGTTTCAAGAGGGTACTCCTGAAAATAGAGCTATACTTTTTAGTCACACAATAATACAGTCACTAGTGTTTAGCTTCCTTAAGCGAATTGATATATACAAAAAACTCTACTTTTAGTCACATATAATATATAGTGGCCATAGGTTATTTCCCATTTAGCCACATCACCGAAAACGACTGTGGCCGTTTCGTAACATTTAGATACAGCAAAGAAGCGTCGCTGGTTATTGTCACACTTCTATCTCTTAAGTATGACTATAAATTTTGGAATTGGTCAAAGTCAACAAAAAACCATGCTATTTTATCATATTTGGTCACATATTTGGAACGTGGCTAAATATTGTAACACATTTTATTAAGTTGTGACTAAATCTTCCAAAATATGTATTTTCGGTCACGCAAAACACAATTGTGTGGATAAAACTTGGGATGATGACCTTTAGCCACTCATTTTTTCTAAAGTGTCACAGCCCTTACTGTACAAAAGAGTGGCTGTATCCCAAATTTAACGTAGTGTCGGAAGCAAATAAATTAAGCACTCGATGTTTCATATCTTTTGCTTTTAACTATGAGTGCCGAGCTTAAGAAGCAACATAAGCATTTAGATGCTTATGAAATGATTGAGCACTTTCAAAGGATGTTTGAAGGAGAGACTCATCAAGTTAGATTCAAAATAACAAGGCATTATAAAGATACAAGTAGGGAGAGTGATATCCGATTGGACCACACGTTCTAAAGATGATAGGGTATATAGAGTACCTTGGCATTTTGGGTTTCAAGATTGGTCTAGAGACTTAGATTGATTTGATCATTCAATCTTTGAACAATAACTATTTTCAATTTGTTATGAACAATGAAATAAATGAGATAGACATAACACCCACTGAGTTGCGGGGCACGTTGAGAATTACTGTAAGCAACATGATAAATTCATGGACCACTCCCATAATGTTGGTGAATGTAGGAATGCGAAAGGGAAAGGAAATTGGAAAGGAAGAAGAAGATTTGGATCTAATTTTATGGCCAAATTAAAGTCCAATCCCGAACAGGCTTTGAGGCCTAAATGAGGTGTTGCTAAAGAAGACCATTGTCGCTTCTGTGGAAAATCGGATGACTGGAAGTTAAACTGTAACACCCCCAGATCCGGGGTCGGGGATCTGGTCGTTACGGTCTCAACTCCAACAATAATCCTTGAACTTGAATCAAAATAAATAAACTGCACATTATAACCCCACAATAATATCACACCACACAAACAGTTATAGTCCCATAGATGAAATCAGAGTAATCTATCGTATATTATTAATCACTGGTTTGAGTTATTACAACTCATAAGAATAACATTCAACTTACAAACTCTTTGCCATCCATTTACAAGTCATATAAATAAATATAACTGGTACTCAGAAGCTGAAGATTAGTCTACCCCTGGCTCTCTGCTCCGCAATGGTAGCCACATCGTCCTCAGGTTACGGACCATCTGCTCTATCTGTTGTTGTGATATAAATAATAAAGCAAGGGTGAGCCAAATCCCACCAAAATAATATAACTGGACAGCAATATATATAATAGTTCAAACGAGTTTTGAAACCATATGTCATGCATTTAATGAACATAATGCCAGTATAATATGAACGATGAAGTTACAAGGTAACCCAACATATACTTTCCATAGAAGTATCTGATGCACAAAATATGAACAAGATGTCATCATATATCACAAAGAGGAACTTCCAAGAAATAATGCAATTCCAGTTTTGAACACTTTTCAACCCTGCCAACATAGAGAATGTTGCCGAAAATTTCTAACTTTGAAAGATGAACCAATCCCGGAGCATTGACGCGCCAGGAGCCATAACATTTACGATGATTAGTCGCCAGTTATGCTCCCCATCGTTGTTCTCTACATGTAGAAGGAAGCACCGACGGATTTACTTGTCCACCGCCCTCTGGAACCCCCCGGCCAACGGTTGGGCCATTGCTGGACCGGCGCCACTCGGCCACTTACGCAGCTCCTAGTTCGTATAACATCCATAACTTTGAAACATAAAGTTCGTCCCCCTTTCCCCAAGTATAATACTTGTTGGTAAGACTCCACAAAGTAGTCGTATCTAGTTGGAAAGGAAAATTAACCAATATTTCCCAAGCTACTGCTTGTTAATGGATACCAACTTGTTCCAACATTCCTACCCCTCGAATGATGAGAAGGTACACAAGATTTGATGGATGAACAGCAACCAAGTTGCGAGTTAAAATAATAGTTTCAAAAGATTTATGATCGAGAAGTCAACAAGATAAATAACATTTCTCAAGTAAGGTTCCCTTATTATTTGGAAGACAGATTCGATGGAAGAATGAAATTTTGAGAACCTTTCTTGATATAATATTAATAATAATACGACTCCGAAGTAATTTTATAATAATCGAAGGTCGAAGATAATATTTGAAGTCATTTCAGAGTATCGGATAAATATTCAGAGAATATTTATTGAATCAGAAATAGTTAAAGAAGACTATGAACGAATATTTAAATCGAAGTATTTCTCAGAATAATTCTCGAATGAATAAAGAGAAAATATATAATAAATAATTAAATATTTAAATGAACATTCAAAATAATATTCATTTAATTAATAAGACTTGAAAGGAATATTAAAAATAATATTTGATAAATAAATAGAACATCAGATGAATATTTACAATAATATTCATTAAGTAATTGGGAAATTTAGTGAATATTCAAAAAAGTAATATTCATTTAATGAATAATATTCTAAATGAATATCGAAATAATATTCATTTTGTAATCAAAGCTTTAAAAGAATATTCGATAAATGAATCGACTTTAAATGAATATTGAAAAATAATATTCATTGGATAGATAACGTTCAAATAATTATTTGAGGTAATGATCGTTAATTAAATGATCTCGGACAAATATTCAAATAATATTCGACAACCAAATAATGGAAAATATTTACTTAAATATTTCCCTCGAAGGTAATTACGATATATCAAGAAGTACTGACTCCGGGTCTATATTCAACGAATACGATATATATATATATATATATATATATATGCCCTTCTCTAAGGGACTTAACAACAACCGGCTTATAACTGATTATTCACTATCTAGCTTATAAGCCAGCCAACAATAATTCAAGGAACAGGTATCACAATATATCTTGAAAGTAGGCATGCATGCTATGGCATATGTAACACAAAATCGAATCATATATATATTCACAACAACAGCCTTTAAAAAGGATTTAAAACTCGCCTGGTAATCGGGTGTGGGTAGAGGTAGCATGTCCCGGTTCGGCTCGGTGATCTATAAACAATCAGAACATTCGAGATTAATCACCTAACACTTCTTTAGAAGGTTACGTATAAACTTTACTTAAGTCGAAACACGCTTTCGAGTTATCTTGTTATGCACCCTTTTTGTATAACTCTTTTTATTACCGATACGATCCGACTTTTGTTCGTTATTAAGACATGTCATTACACTTACACTTGACATATACTTAAGCTGGGTAAGTTCTAAGGTCAGTCGTTTACGAACCAAGATTATACCTCGAGTTTTATCGCCCATTTTCTAAGCATTTTACCAAAGTTATAACAAAGTACGCTTTTAGGGGTTCGTTCGCGTATAACCTCGATTCAAACATTTTTATAAAATTGAAAAACGATCCGTTTGACACGAGGTTTTCTCCTACACCTTTCTTCTGATCTCTAATATTTAATTACCAAGGTTCGTCACTAACTTGCATATTTTACGAGGGTTCAATTTCAGTTACGAACTCTCATTTACGGTTTCGAACTACTTTTAGTAAATCGGTCATAATTCCTAAACCGTAAATCCGTTTCACATGATCTTTATATCAAAACGAAGCTTATAACATAATCTATCTTGTCATGGCATAATATAAAACTGGACAGTGGGTTATAGCTACTGTCAACTACGATTTCTTAAGGTTAACAAAAATCGGGCATTACGACGGCTATAATTCGGACGTTCTAAAAATCGTAACATTAAAACCAAGCCACACCGGGCATCCATACATCTTATACACATGTTATACATCTCACTAAGTCCAGAAATTTTACACTCCATCATAATGATCATCATGTTACCAAGTCAACCACCAAATCATGCTAACATGTCTATAATAACACTAATATCATAACTAATCTGAAAATACCAAGATCATGCTTAAAACTCAAAGTTAGATCTAGGGTTTCAAGAGAGTTATACCTTCCTTGGTGTGTATGTGAGTCTAAAAAGCCTTGATCTAGTCCTGAGAACTCCTTACAACCTTAAACTAGCAAGAATCATCAAGAACATAATTAGTGATTTTCGGATCTGCTATAACTCAGTGGAAAGATCATGAAAAACGAGGGCCTTACCGCGGTTTTCTGATCAAGACATATAAAGGAGTGTTGTAGAGAATCTTGCCAGATTTCCAACAAGCTAAAGAACACCAAATTTCATTGAGTAATGAAGGAGATATGGCCGTTAGAAAATCGGTCCAGAAACTGTCAAGCATCAGGACAGTTTGCTTCTTCAACTTGGGGAGGTGATTTTCCTAGGCTATACTACTTGGATTGCTATAAAACTTTGAGCGAATATTGCCCATGGAGTGGAGAGGCTGTGGTAAAAATTTGGTGATTTTATAATGGATAGAAATGGAGATATGAATTTTCTTCTTTGATGAGGTTCTGCTGGACAGTTTGTAAGAATGGAGAGAATGGAGTTATTTTGCTTTTGTTCTCTTGCTTGGTTTGCTAGAAATGAATTATTGTGATGGAAGAAAGATAATATCTTGGCCAAAAGCTACTTTAATAAAGGTGTGATGCAATGGATGATATATTTGTATGGCTTGATGTGGAAGCTTGGTTGAAAGAATATCTATTATGCTAAGTACAAGGTTTAAATCACTAAGTTCATTGGTTACTCATGTACCCACTTGGTTACTAGATATTTCTACTAGCACATGCATGCATCTTGCTCTCTGCTTGCTCATTTGTCCGGTTATTGCTCAATTTGATTGATCGTTCGAACGAATATCTCAATCATTTTTAGTTAGGGTTTTACCGGAAACCTTCTTAACATTTATACTACCATTCTCCATCATTCTTAATAATTCTCGAATCCATTTTCCTTAAATCCTTTTAATAATCTCTTAGGTCTTTCAGCGTCCAGGGAAATCTCGGAGAAAATAAAAGTGCCATTTTTCAGAATTCGACAGCTTTTACATACACTCTTTTTCCCCCTGGATCATTAATATGAACTCAGAAATTCGTTCCGGGTACTTCCATATAGCGTCGTCTAATAATATTCCTAATCCAACAAAATCACTATTCACCACTTGTTCTTTACTTATTCTTTTAAGGTTATATAGATGTCCCGGTTCTCTTTCGATCGTTCCTTAACCCTTTTTCGGAACCACTGGACTGATAACAGATATCGATTTGGATGACATAAGAATAACCTTCCCCCTTGGAATTATCAAATCTTAATTTTCTAGGAGATAGATAATTCTTATCTAGATTGTCAACCCACAGCATTCTTCATGACATATAAGTATTTGAATCCAAATCCATTCCATTCATTCATTAGAACATTCGTTACATCGTAGTCCCACCCATTATTTATTATTACATCCATACATAATAAAAGTTTTAATTCTATCCAGAATCTGGGTTCTTACATAAACTATTATGCTTATTTGGAAGATCTGAAGAAGAAGACCGGTGAGGGTCAAGTTTCAGGTATCGAGTTAGAATTGGAGCAAAAGTTGTTTCTCTAGTTGATTGAACTCATTACTTAATTTTACCTTCAAGGCTAAGTTTAGAACTTGATAATTGTAACTACGTGCCTGTAAATACAGGGACTTTATATTGCTTTCTTGTATGGACAAGAGAGGTTTTTCATTTTAATTGAATAAAAATTGTTGTTTATTCCATTTTAATGATAAGGTTAATAATGTTGCACCATTGGTTAACAATTTATATGTTCTAAAATGACTCAAATCAAACATTACTTTTGGCATTGTCGTTTAGGCCATATGAATGAGATACGTATTTCCTAGTTTCATAAGGATGGATTGTTGGATAAGTTTGATTATGAATCATATTTTTACAAAGAATACGAATATTGGTTTGTTTGGAAAAATGACAAAAGCCCATTTTATCAGATATGGTGAAAGGGCCACCAAACGATAGAACTAATACATAGTGATGTATGTGGTCCTATGCGTTTGATGGCAAAACGTGGTTTTTAATACTTCATTATGTTTACTGATGATTTCAGTAGATACGTATATGTGTATCTTTTGAAGAGCATATTCGAATCTTTTGAAAAAGCTCAAAGAATACAAGGCTGAAGTAGATAAGCAAATTGGTGAAGGTATTAAAGCTTTACAATCTGATCGTCGAGATGAATACATAAGCCTTGAAATACCAAAAAGGAGTATGGTATTGTATCATAACTCACTACACCTGGAATACTATAGTGAAATGGTTTTTCTGATAGGAGAAATCGCACCTTGTTGGACATGGTACGATTGATGATGAGTCAAGTGGATCTTCCGATTTGTTTCTAGGGTTACGCTCTACCTCATAAGAAATGAAGAATCTGAGATAGTCATAGCATGTCATTTATGAAATGTTTGGGGTGTGAAGCGTTTGTGAAATGTTTGGTCTCCGACAAGCTAGGACCAAAATCAGGCAAATGTAATTTTGTGGGATACCTAATTGAAACAAAAAGGGTATTACTTCTATAAACCTTCAGAGAATAAAGTGTTTTTTGCTCGAACGACTGTTTTTCTAGAGAGGGAACTACTTTCTAAGAAAAATAGTGGGAGGACAATAGATCTTGATTAGGATCGAGAACCACAAGATAATGTTGAACCATAATTGGAACATGAGCGAGATGTGACTGAAAGTGTTCAGAACAACACTGCTCAATAAACACAGGTTGTTTGTAGATCTAGTAGGATTCGCCATGAGCCAGAGAGATATTATGGATTTCTCCTGACTTAAAGTGGTGATGTGATGCTTGTAGACAACGATGAGCCTCTCACCTACAAGGATGCTATGAATAATCCAGATTCTAAGAGATGGCTGGAGGCCATGAAATCTGAAATGGATTCCATGTATGAAAACCAAGAATGGACTTTGGTTGAACCACCTGATGGGGGTAAAACCCATAGAGTGCAAGTGGGTTTTCAAGAAGAAAATTTACATGGATGTTAATTTATAGACCTACAAATCAAGACTAGTGGCAAAAGGTTTCAAACAGATTCATGCTATTGACTATGATGAAACTTTTTCACTAGTGGCTATGGTCAAATCCATCAGGATTTTGCTTGCGACTGCAGCTTATTATGACTATGAAATCTGGCAAATGGATGTCAAGACCACTTTCTTGAATGAAAGCTTAGAAGAGGATGTGTACATGACACAACCTGAGGGTTTTGTCGATCCAAGGCTTGTTGGAATGGTTTATAAGTTGTGTCAATCCATTACGGCATGGGTTAAAGTAAGCCTCAAAGAGATGGAATATTCGTTTTAATGAAATGATCAAAAAGTTTGACTTTATTCAAAATGAATATGAACCATGTGTTTATAAGAAGGTTAATGGGAGCCATGTGTCATTCCTAGTATTATATGTTGATGATATATTACTAATTGGAAATGACATTCCGTCTCTACAGACTATTAAGACCTGGTTGGGAATTAGTTTTTTGATGAAAGACTTAGGCGATGTTACCTATATCTTAGGGATCAGGATCTATAGAGATAGATCTAAAAGATTAATCGACTTAAGTCAGAGTACATACATTGACAAAGTATTGCATCATTTTGGGATGCAAGAGGCAAAGAGGGGCTATGTCCCAATGTCTCATGGGATAGCGATCTCAAAGGAAAATTGTCCTAAATCATTAGATGATAAGGACCGTATGAGGAAAGTACCATATGCTTTGGCAATTGGTTCTATAATGTATGCAATGTTATGTACTCATCCTGATGTCTCGTATGCTTTAAGCATGACGAGCAGATACCAGTCTATCCAGATAAGGGGCACTGGACAGCTGTCAAGAATATTCTTAAGTACATGAAGAGGACTAAAGACTCATTCTTGGTATATGGAGGTGATGGGAAGCTGGATGTAAGAGGTTACACTGATGCTGGTTTCCAGATAGACAAGACGGTTCTGTGTCTTAGTCTAGTTTTTATTTGTCTAAAGAGATGTGCTGTATGCTGGAATAGTTCACAGCAAGGATAGTAGATGATTCTACAATGGAGATTGAGTACATCGATGCTTGCGAAGCAGCCAATGAGACTGCTTGGGCATCTACTCAGGTGATATTACCTTATTAATAAGATTAATGATCAAGGAGATAGACATATATGTAAAGTGCATAATAATATTGCAGACCCACTGACTAAGGCTTTGTCGCAGCAAAAGTACGAAAGTCGCATTAGTTCCATATGTATTGGATACATGGGTTATTGGCTCTAGTTCAAGTGGGAGATTGTTGGTGTTTGTGCCCTACAGATAATACTTTATGTTTTAAGGAAAAACATTTTATTACTAGGAATTATGTTTTGCTGATTATTATTTATTTATTTATTATGTCTTTATTTACTGCGTTATAAATGTTAGCATAATAAAAGTCCTTGGAATTATGATACGCACTATATATCTTTAAGTATGTGACTTGAAAATGAGATTGTATGAGTAGTATCTTTATTCCTAAATATCCCTAGTCGAGTGTTATTATTAAAGTACAATAATAATACATAGAGACTAGTATGCTTGTTGACTGATCACCAAATCTCATTGGTCATATGTATGGTGATACTAAAGTCAAAACATAGGTGCATGTAAGAGTACATGGCACTGGATTGACCCGTCGTGAGATTTTACATGTTATAAATGTCATAAGTAATTCTCACAGTGATAATGGTGTAATGATCCTTAGACCTGAAATCATTATATTTCTATACGAGAACTATTATACTTTGATTACATTAAAAGTTACCTTTGACCGGGTGATGATAAAAGTGGACATTGGGTATATTATGAATCGTATGAGAAATATGAATGATCTAGATGGGATTTAACCCTCCTAGTTATATGAGTGATATTATTGGCCTCTTGTTTGAGTGAGACTATGAAATGCACGGCCGTGCTCAAATATTGATTTGATTTAATAGTCTACTCATCGATCAAGAAAATTAAGATTAAATTATGAAGAGGATGACACATTACATGCCTCGAGTTTAATCTATAATATCAAGGTTAAAGGGATTATATTACATGGAACATTATTCACGAAAGGCTTAATCGAATCACCGATTTATTATTATTACTATTAGTGTATACTGAAAATATTTATTTGAAGTATATACATTTATTTCTGGCCTGTTTTATTGAGAATCATTTAAATGTTTACATGCTGTCTAATATTATATATTGTGGACAATCTAGTATCAAATGGGATACAGAATATTAGATTGTTAAATAAGGTTTATATAATATAATAAGGTTCACAACACAGGTGGTGTTGGACAATCCACTGGTATGGCTGTAGTATTATTTAGATTAGTTTATATTGACTAATAAATAATACTAGTATACTTTGTGTATATTGAACAGGATCAAATTTAGAATTGTTCCCTTATACTGATTAAGAAAGAGAACTAAGATTCTATGTTATTATTAATGCTTAGGTTCTTAATCCCGATATAGTAATTGACACGTGTATATTATTCACATGCTTTGATTTATATATGAAATAATTCTTTTGAATTATATCAATATATTTTGGGTGATGGAATTATATACATGGTGAATATTATTTATAAAAGGAATCCATGTCCTGATAATATTCGGGTTAATGATGTCCCCTTGAAAGCTCAAAAAGATTTAATTATGTGAAACCCTGCAGGTGGATTCATTCCGGCATAATTAAATAAAGGTTGAGTGGATGATCAAGGATAAAAGATATTAATTAAATGAATTATCAGTAATTTATTTAATTAATGGACATGCGATATTTTAAACATGGGGAATTTAATAAGCAAATAATATTGGAACCGAATTAATTAATTAAATTACGGTATTAGGAAAGGTGCAAATATTAATTCTTTAGTGGCGTGAATTAATATTTAATGACATTGGGCTAGCCCCAGAATGTCATTGGGAGGCCTAACCTAATTATCCATGATCCCTGCTGTAGCCTATATATATTCCTATTCTCTTCTTGCTGAGGTTGGTCGAAAGAACATTAGGGTTTTTGGAGGCAGCCACTTTGAAGCAAGAAGAGAGGCAAAACGTGGGAGCACGAAGGCCACACTTCGCTCAAGGGGAATCGAGGAATACAGCAGAAGACGTGGACTTGAATCGCTTGCGCCGTAGCGATTAAGGTTAATTTTTTGTTCGTACTCGTTAATTTATTGTATCATAAATCGCAGGGCCATGATCCGATTGTCCCAACAATTGGTATCAGGAGCAAGGTTTTATGGTTCTGCGATTTTTTATACGATGTCCATGTCGTAATTATATATGCATATATATAGTGGTAGGCTTGTATAATTCTTTTTTGCAGGTTGTTATCCACTATAATGGCCATGTCTTTATAATTATGTGATTGGATCCCACGTGGTTTAATCGTGGCTAATTTTTAGTTTTGGTTTCCACGTGGTTTATCGTGGTTGTAAATCATGAGGGTTGATCGTGTTAATAGATTTTACAAAATTAGTTTTGTCTTAGATCTATTTTTCTTGTAATTGTTTGTTGGATTTTGTATAAATTCGGATATCTTAAAACAATTATGTGCGATCGGAAATCAAAACGGAGAAAAGAATTTCTTCCGCTGCGACACTTTGAAGGCTGCTGTTACAGCTGAAGATGATAGAAGAAGCTGGAGGAGGGCGCGTGTGAAAAAAAAAACTGGTAAAAGGCAGTAACGCAGGTGCAACCTGCGTTACCAGTGAAAACTGGTGTTGCGCAGGCTGCGAATGCGTAACAGGTGCTTTCTTTGGTATAACGCATGCACGTCATGCGCAACACGGCTTCCAGGACTGTAACGTTACTACAAGTTGCGCAACAGCAGTTTTTGGTAGAAAAAATGTTTTTTCAGCAGATTACAGGGCTGGAATTTTTTTTTTTCAAGGGGCCATAATAGTGGAAAATTTTTATTTTAATTTTTTCACTGATTTTTGATTATTGTTATGTGTGTTGTTAATTATGTGTGTAATTATTTTTTAATTGCATGTTTAACATAATTAGGACGACATGGACATAGTATTTATTTATTATGCTTTAATCATGAATAGCATGCTGTTATGTTATGTGTTTTGTGTATTTTGATACATGTGGACTATGATTAAATAACATAAGGCGATGCATGCTAGATAAAATTCCTCAATTTTTAAAATAAAAATTCTAAGTGGGTGAGGGAATTAATTAGGAATTAAATCCCACGGTCTCCATTATTTTGTATGTAATTTAACCTTTTAAATAATGTAGATAGTATATATGATCACCTAACGTGGCGTACTATTTACGGTATTTTTAAAGGTTGTAGAAATTACTAGAACAAAATTCTTAAATTAAATTACGAATATTGAAAGGTATACAGATCACCCTAACGTGATGTACCAAGTTTCATAGAATTCGTTACGAAAATTGAATACTCTTTTTGATGTTGGCTATGGAGAATTCTGTCTAGGATTCGGGTATTAAACGAGGCCGATGTGACTCCTCCGAGACCTGGGAATTATCCATTTATATATCAAATGGATGTATTTAGTTTGAGTAATTTAAGAATTTAAATAATGGTATACACTTAGCTATGAAAAATAATATATAGTCCACCCTAACGTGGCGTATTATTTAGTAATAGGACCGAAGTAATATTTAAACGAATTTAAGTGGTATATATGTCACCCATCATGGTGTACCAGATACTTAAGGTGTTTAATTATTAATGCATTAATTTTAATTAATTGTTAGAGGAAACCAATAGGTTTCAAGATTTGTGCAACTCTCTGATTATGTGTTACATGTATGATTCTCAGGATTAGATCATTATGGGCTTTAATCCACTATTCACCATACTAAAGGATAACAAACTTACTGGACCAAACTATATTGAATGGAAATGTAATTTGGACATAGTGTTGACTGCTGAGGAGTACAAATTTTGCACTTATGAACCCAAGCCAGATCAGCCTGCTGAAGATGCTCCTGAAAGTGAGAAGGAGTATTATTAGCAGTGGGTTAAGGCTGATGAGATGTCGCGATGTTACATTCTGGCAGCAATGTCGGGTGTTTTGCAGCATCAGCATCAGGCTATGGCCACAACTTCAGATATGCTCTTTAATCTCAAGGAACTTTTTGGAGAACAGAATAGGGCTGCTAGGCAAGTAGTAATGAAGGCTTTAATGAACACTCAGATGGCTGAAGTAACACCTGTAAGGGATCATGTTCTCAGGATGATGTCTCATCTGAATGAGATGTAGATCCTTGGTGCTGATATTGATGGGGAAACCCAGATCGATATCATCCTTATGAGTCTGCCCAAAAGTTTTGAGCAGTTCCGCTTGAATTACACCGTGAACAAAAGGATGTATAGTCTTGCGGAACTTCTGACAGAACTTCAGGTAGCTGAAGGACTCTTTAAGCAGAATGTTCAAGTGAATGTGGCTGAGAAAGCTTCTTCCTCTAAGCCGAAAGGCAAGAAGAAGAAAAAGGTTCAGACACAGAAAGCTGGAAAGGTTGCTAATGCAGTGGGAGTTCAAGGTGCTGTGAAAAAGCCTAAGGGCAAGTGCTTCAGGTGCAAGTAGTCAGGTCACTAGAAACAGGATTATCCTCTTCCTAAGAAGACAAACAATACTGGTATGTCTCTTTCTCTAGTTACGGAAACATACATAGCGGCTATATCTACGAGCACTTGGTGTGTAGATACAGGAGCCACTAACCATGTTTGTAACTCATTGTAGGGGTCCCAGCAATCCAGAATGCTTAGAGATGGCGAGATATATGTATTCATAGGAGATGCTACGAAAGTAGCAGTAGTTGCAGTTGGAATAATTACTTTATCTTTTGGAGATGATAGGATTTTGGTTTTGAACAATTGTCTTTATGTACCTTCGTTTAGAAGAAATTTGATTTCAGTTTCTAAACTTGCTTTGGATGGTTATAATGTTTATTTGGATCGTAATGTTTCTATTATGATGAATAAACGAGTTATATGTTCTGGTACATTGCAAGACAATTTATATATAATTAATCCTAGTCAACCAACATTACAACATAAAGAAACTAATAACATTCTTTCTAGCTCAAATAAAAGAAAGAAACCTTCTGGAGTGAACCAAACATATCTTTGGCACTTAAGATTAGGTCATATTAACTTGAGGAGGATTCAAAGACTGGTAGTAGATGGGCCATTAGGCTCATTGGCAGTGGACTTGTGTTTGTGTTTGATGACGTCCTTGTCGTAATTAAAATTGGTTGTGTATGTATAGTGGTATGCTTGTGTTATAATTTTTTGCAGGTTGTTATCCACTATTATGGCCATGTATATTTTAATTATGTGTTCGGATCCCACGTGGTTTAACCGTGGTTACTTTTTATGCAATTGGTTTCCACGTGGTTTATCGTGGTTGTAAATCACGAGGGTTGATCGTGTTAGAATAGATTTACAAAATTAGTTTTGTATTAGATCTATTTTTTTGTAATTGTTTGTTGGATTTTATTAAGATCCGGGTATTTTGTAACAATTACGTGCGATTGGAAATTAAATCGGAGCAATAAAGTTTTCCGCTGTGTAGTTGATTGTTCGATTAAGCTGCTGGTAAGAAACAAAAGTCGAACAGAAATAGCAACAGAAGGAAGGAAGCGGTGCGCGTGGAATAACTGTTAGAAGGCAGTAACGCAGGATCAGCCTGCGTTACCAGGTTTTCAAGGCTGTAACTCATGCGTGTCATGCGCAACAGGGCTTCCAGGGCTGTAACGCATGCACGTCATGCGCAACAGCAGTTATTTGGCAGAAGATTTTTTTTCCCAGCAGAATACAGGGCTAGAATTTTTATTTTTTTCAAGGGGCCATAATAGTGGAAAATTTTATTTTAATTTTTTCCACTAATTTTTGATTATTGCTTTAATTAATTATGTGTGTTGTTAATTATGTGTGTAATTATTTTTTAATTGCATGTTTAACATAATTAGGTCGTCATGGACATAGTATTTATTTATTATGCTTTAATCATGAATAGCATGCTGTTATGTTATGTGTTTTGTGTATTTTGATACATGTAGACTACGATTAAATAACATAAGGCGATGCATGCTAGATAAAATTCCTCAATTTTAAATAAAAATACTAAGTGGGTAAGGGAATTAATTAGGAATTAAATCCCACGGTCTCCATTATTGTTTGTATATAAATTTAACACTAAGACGAATATAAATTATATATAGTCCACCCTAACGTGGCATATGATTTATGGTGTCAGGTAGTGTTATGGATATTACTTGGACAAACTTCTTAAATTAATTACGAATATTGAAAGGTATACATGCCACCCAACGTGGCGTACCAAGTTTCATAGAATTCGATTAATTAGTAGGGTACCACTGATGGAATATAGATTTTTGATATTGAGAGAAAGGATGATTCTGTCTAGAAAGGGGTCTTAAGCGACGCCTCTTGACAATGCTCCCCCCGATCTGGGAATTATCCTATTATCGATTATTGATTTGAAATATTTAATGGTGGCATCCGATCTTATTGCTATTAATTTAAGATTTGATAATGGTATACACTTAGCTATGAAAGGTACACTACACCATAGATGGGCGCGTGTAACGCACTCCTACTGTTGCATTAGACAAGTTTTTTGTTACATTAGGCCTAAGGTAACACACTTTTACCATTTCATCCGCTAATGTTACCTTTGACCTCAAATGTAACGCTCAACTTCTCAATGGTAACACAAGGGAAAGCGTTACATCAAGACCATAGAATAACACAAAATCAAGCAAATGCAACACAAGCAAACTGTTACCTTAGCTTAGCATGAAACATTAGGTGCCACGTGACACGTGAGGGCCCACGTGACACCTGACATCCTGCCACATGGATACCTGACACGTGGCATCCTGACATGTGGCCCCCCATTGCCACGTGGCTTACTATGGGGCCCACTACCACGTGGTACTTGTGGGGACACACTAACACGTGGCATGTGGGGGCCCACTTTCTAATGCAACACTGCATAATTACCTAATGCAACACTACATAATTATCTAATGTAACATTGTAATTATCTATTGCAACACTGCAATAAGGCTAATTTAACACTTGTATTCTAATGTTACACTAAATCTGACTATTAGTAACACAAAATTTAATATTGACAACTATAGCAATTGCAACACTATTATTGAAAAATTTGCAAGATCTATTTGATATATATATCAATCCCTTTACAAAATAAACCAACCAATTTAAAGTACAAAACATATACAATACTGATCTCCACAATCATCCAACACCTAGCCAACATATTATCCAACTCCTCCCATCATTCACCATTTCACCAAAATATGATCTTACCACACTCCACCATAATATCATCCAAAAAACATACCATAGAATACTAAGCAACATACTACATAGTACCAAGCAAAAGATACGACAAAAGATAACCAAAGGAATTAAACTACCCCCGATCCATGCTACTACTGATTGTAAAAAAAGAAGTAACTAAGTAGAAGTCCCGACAGATGTAGCAGGTTCTTAAGCAAAGGTCTGATGTATTCGTTATAACCATCAGGCACATCTTTATAACATTGAGCGGCTCCTGCCACAGCATCATAGAGATTTGGATATAAATTGCCATCGTAACGTCCAAGAATTGAACCAAGAGTGGTCCGTGTGGTTGAATGAATCAACGAGTACAACAGCATTTGATTGGACCTGATGACAAATTACGGGTTCATTAGGTAAATGGGCTTGCTTCTAGCAGAACCAAGATGATAAATTATATTATATGTAGCAAACTTGGGAATACAAATGTCTCAGTTGAGTAATGCAAGTGCTGCGTGCTTTGGTGTAATGCTAGCAGTTGCAAGAAACTCACCCTAGGAAGTGTAGATAGCGCCATAGACCTGGCAAAGCACCTCTAGTATTTATTTAATTCCTTTTCCAGAAATTGGTTCTTTCAGTTTATCAATAAACCTGCTCAAGAAAAAATCTTGATCAGATCAAGGATCAACCATGTACGTGTGCTATAATTACTTCCAGAAATGAAATATCTCAAAAAATGTACTCAAATATACTTTATATTCACTGAACAAAATTACAAGTCTCTCACAAAATTCAATCGAATAATATGTAGATAGAATCCAGATATAAATAACATTTTTGAAGAACCTACTTTCCAAATTGCATTTTCATTAGTCAAGCACTGCAAGAGAAAATGAGAGAATCTTACTTGGAAATGACAATCAATTGGCAATGAGCAACTGCTGCCTCTGCTAAATCAGCTGATAATTCCGCAAAGCCTATAGCAAACGGGGCAGAATTATATAAGAAATAGTTATATCATTAAAATAAAAATCTCTTGGTTATATTAGAGTACTTTCAATATATGCATTGTCATATTTCTATTGTCAAAAAGAAAAAACAAGAAGAGGAAACCACCAAAATTAAATAGCATTTAATTAACTACGAAAAATTAAGTCTTGATCTGCTATTTGATAAGCACAATCCTAGATTAACATCCACCTTCATTAAATTTGCCCGCCCTTAATTAAAAGAGTTGAAAATAGAGATAAGTACAACACAATGTTTATCATACCTTATTTTACCTTCTTCGTGATTTGCAAACTGACTCAAGCTCTGAGAACAGTCAACAGCCATTCTAAAAGCCCTTGTCTCGAATGCTTCCAGTATAGAGAACATCAATTCTATTAGAATGCTTCCATTCTAATAGCAACGGATCCCTTGAACACATCAAAGTGTTGAGTAATAGTTCTTATTCAGATCTTAGGTACGTGTGATCGAGGGTTGAAATCTTGTCAAAGACAAGTTGTGTATGTGAGAACGTTAATTATCAAATTACAGAATTTCATCACAGAGACTATCCAAAAGAGAAATTACAAGGATGTCAGGGGTGAATCATGCGTTCAGTATAGATTACAACATAAAATGGAAAAGCAATAGCTTCTCAAGAGTTGTGATGAGTGTTATATATCCACGTATATTAGAGAACTCGTAATCCAGTAGATAGACTTGCTAGCAATATTTAATATACATGTTACAAGAGTGGTTAAATGAACTATGTGGTGGTCTATTATGAGTCTGCAGAGTAATGCTAACTTAGGTTTAGCCTAATCAAGTTTAAATCAATATAAATTACAATGATTTTATTAGGGTTGGACTTTCGAATCAACCGTATATTTTTGTTTGTTTCAAGTCTGACTTGTTTACAAATGCTTCATAATCTTGTGTTGAAATTACATGTGGAGATTAAAATAGAACAAAGATTTACAATTTAATATTTTTGTTCATATATTTTTTCTAATGGGAACTAAATATTGTTTCAGCAGAACTAAAATTGATTGCTAATTTATTTTTTTGAAGTTGGATCATGAGTCCTGAGTCCATTACCTTTTTATCTTGTCTTTCTTGACTGGCATCTCTGAATAAAAGTAATCTGACAACATCTGCAAACCCCTTGTATGCATCCCTAGATGAAATTCAATAGGATTATATGTAAATTGAAGATGCAGTACCTCAAATGTCAATTGAAAAGATTGATATAAAATCCTAAAAACAAAAATTCCTTGTGCATGCTGTGCTCTGAGCTGCAAAAACCAGAATTAATCCTTATTTATGTCAAAGCAACATATTATTGGCTTTACGGAGTATTATAACAACAAAAGTATAGAATAAAGAAAGAAGTGAGATGTTAATGCTGCTGGATGGTACTTAATTGAAATTCAACTACTTAACATCAATCTCTTATTAAGGCAAGTCACTTTACTAATGTGACAGAGCACACAAACTATATTAGGAAAAAATATCAACAATTAAATTTGAAATGTACAATGACTTAAATTTTCTCTGGCCTATATTTTTGGCCATTTGTCTATCGGCAAATCTTCCAAATATGTTGATAATTTAACGGGAAAGGAGCCTGGAGATGGGGCTAAGAGCTAACTTATTTTACAAAAGTTCGATCATGAGTCCATTACCTTCTTTATCTTGTCTTTCTTGGCTGGCATGTCTGAATAAAATTAATCTGACAGTATCCTGCAAATCCCTTGTATGCAGCCCTGGATGGAACTCAATAAGATTATATGTAAATTGAAGATGCTGTACCTCAAATGTCAATAGAAAAAATTGATCTAAAATCCTAAAAAATAAAAATTAGAGTTATATTTCCCATCTAAAAATAACTTTTAGCTAAACTATAATCGGAGAAAAAGCTGACAGAAGTTCAGCTCACGTTCTTAATAATTTGTGTCATCCAATAATTCCAAGGTATAGTTATAGTTCTATCTACAAACAACTTAAGCTGAACAAGAATTGAGACACACTAAATCACTATATGTTCACACTGGAATCCATATAATTAGAGTTTAGAAGCATATTAACTCCAGATTAAAAGTGATTATTAAAGAAGATCAAGAACTAAAGGTAAGAACAAAATATTCATATTGCATGTTAAAAAAACATACCAATGCAGAGAAGCATCAAGAAAGCAATGTAGTATAGGCATACAATTGTGTAGATAGTAGGTATATCTTAACATACAGCTACGTATCCTATGCAAATAAGAGACCTAAATGCAAGTGACTTAATGTGAACTAAAGAATATTAGTAACATGAACACACTTTAAATAAATTCATGCTCATTTTTAGGCCCAGTTGCATCAAAATGTCTCTGGGAACTAACAGAATTTTAGAAATATATAGTAACACATTTGTCTGCTACTGTGGTAACATTGAAAGTAAAAAGATTAAGCAAGTAAAAATAGCAAAATGGAAGCCCACTTAAAGTAGTAAAGCCCCAATAAACACACAGTAAAGCCCCAATTTTACCTCGAATCGGAAGCCCTAATTGAAGCCCCGAACAGAGAAACCCAATTGAAGCCCAAATTGGAAAATAAAAAATGATTAATTCAATTGAAGAGCAAAATCACTTAAACAGCAAAGAGCGATTTTACCTATAATTGAAAGCCCCAACAAATTTTACCTACAATTGAAAGCCCACCAAATTTTTCCTGCAAAATCAATTTTAAGCAAATTAGCAATTGAAAATAAGCTAGAAGAGAGAAGAAAAAAGAGAAGATAGGAGAGAAGAGAGAAGAAAAAAGAGAAGAGAGACGATAGTTGTTCTTCGATTCGGAGAGTGGAGACAATCGAGAGAGTCTGAGAGAATTGAGAGTCGAGATGATAGTAGGGTTTTTTGTTATGGGGGGAAAGTGTAGTTCTGTAGTTTTCATTTGGGGGAAAAAAGCCCGCCCATTTTTTCCACCTCGGGCAACACAGCACACTAATTATCTTTTATAATTTAATTAAATTACTAAATTTTTTATAATATAAAAAATACATCATATGCATTTATATATAATATAAATTGAAAATTTTAGTATATTGTGGATTATATATAAAGTTAAAAAAAACTCAAAAATTAAAATGTAATAATATATTATAAAAATATATTTAATTTGCTAATGTTATTTAAGTGCTAATTAAAAATGAGATAAATTTATAAAAGAAATTTGTCAAAGTTAATGCAGATATGTACACTTTTTCCGAAGTTATGAATTTGCCAAAGTTAATAATTAAAAAGTGTATTATTTGATCGGGTAATTCAACGTTCAACTAGTACTTTGATTGGAACCCCTAAACAGGATTTCGTCAGGATTTAAGGATTCGATTTTTTTTAAAAATATTTCTCGAAGACCCAACCGTACGGGCATCAAGATCCATCATTTTTAATGTTATTCCCAAAATTTTAGAAAAAAAAAATTAATTTGATTATGTAATTTAACGGTCAACTAGTACTTTGACCGAAACCCCTAAACATGGTTTCGTCAGGGTTTAAGGATTCGATTTTTTAAAAAATATTTCGCGACGACCCAACCATACGGGCATCAAGATCCATCATTTTTAATGTTATTCCCAAAATTTTAGAAAAAAAAAATTATTTGATTGGGTAATTGAACGGTCAACTAGTACTTTGACCGGAACCCCTAAACAGGGTTTCGTCAGGGTTTAAGGATTCGATTTTTTAAAAAATATTTCTCGATGACCCAACTGTAAGAACCCGGATTTTTGTACTATTGTAAAACGATTTGAATGAATAGTAATTTCATTACTTAAAGGAAATGATTCCAAACACCACTTAGGTATGGTGAATATTTAAGATTCGAGTTCATATTATGATTTCCTTAAGTGAAATAAGTGTATGTAAATGTCGCCGGAATTCGAAGAATCCTACTTCTCTAACGACCTACGTTTCATGAGGTATCGATAAATAAGAGTACTATGACAAGCCCAAGAGTTATATAATTTGAAAATGACCATGCAACCAAAGTACTAGGATAAATAAATTAGAATGTTGAACCAAAAACACTTTAAGGATTATTGAAGATTAGCATGGAAATTAAGGAATAAATATTGTACCGGGAATACGCGAGAATAGTATGATGTAGAGTAAATAAATTAAATACATATATGCATACAATGAATTATAGTATTAAGTGGTGTATTATACCATTAGTTAGTGGAAGAGAATACATGGAAGCTAATTGGCAATCAAGGAAGTCAACTTGGCAATTAAGGAGACAAGGTCCATTACCATTAGCAAAAGTGATTCACTATAATTATTATATTATGGGTAATTAATTTATTTGCTAAAGGACCAGATAAGTTATGATAGAAGGCATTACAACCATTTCAAACAAGTAGTAGCCAAGATTGAAGTAAGCAAAACCCCAAGAACTCTCCATTTCGGCCAAACAGATAGCAGCCCAGTAAAACAGCCATATCTCCCTCATTTCTCAATGAAATTTTGTGTTCTTTAGCTTGTTGGAAAGGTATTGAGATACTCTACAACTCTTATTCAGGAGCCTCGTTCAGATAAGTAAGGTAAGACCCTCGTTTTTCCAGTTCTTTCAAAAGAGGTCATGCTGACTCCGAAAATTTTAAACTTGGTTGTTTAGGTCTTGAAGGTTAAAGGTTGTTAAAGCTATCTAAGGTGTTTTTACAGAAAGTCAAGCTTGGTTAAGGTTGTTAAGACTCCAAGAAAGGTAAAACACTCACACCCACCTTAAACTTCATGAGTTATAAGTTGATTTGAAAGGTTGATGCAAGTATGTACATGTTTAAGGGGATTGTGATGTTTTAAGCTTTATAAATATGGATAAATATTGGGTAGTGATAAATGGATGTTACCACTGGTCTTAGATACCCTTGATGATGTTTATATGATCTTGATGTTGTGTGGTTGCTTTAAGTGGTTTAATGGAATTTATGGAATTTAGAATTGATCGATCATAGTCGTTATAATGTCAAATTCCCATTAGACCTCTAGGCAGAAACTCACGAATGGTTAAAGCATGATTTTTGGACAAAACTGCTTAAGAACTTGAAGATCTGACCTTGTAGTGTATTTGAGAATTTGAATCGACTTAAAATGATTTACGGTTTTTGAGTTATGCTCGTTTTAGTGAAACCGGTTAAAAACGGACGAATCGTAAAATGGACTGACTTTGAAAAGCCAAACGAGCCCTTTAAAAATGGTCTATGATTATGACAATTTTATGAGGAGTAACCTGGTCAGTACTTAAGATCCCATATAAATTTGGAGTAGAAATACGAAATTTTCAATTTTATAGAAATGTTTAAGTCAAGCATGCGCATGAGAAATCACTATAGAAAGAAGCTATTTTTAGAGAAACAATTGAGCTATCAAGAAGATGTTCTTAATTATGAAATTTGGATAAAAACTCCTCTGGACAGTTAAGAAGAAGTGAGAAAAAGAATTTCATAAAAAAGTTTATTTTTCGATTTTATAGAATTTTTCGAATCAAAGTTGCGCAAGTGAAAGACCCTTTTAGGGGACGAATTAAGACGAACTTTAGTTTCGTTAAAAATGATCTTTAACGAAAATCGTTACGAAACCAATAATTATCAAAAGTAGTTAAAGGATATCATGGACTTATAATAAGCCAAATGTGTAGTAAGCATGTATCGTTACGAAGTTGTGTCTTTATGTGAATAGTTGATTCGACGGGATCGTTTAGCGAACTAACCGAACCTTATTGGTTATTATAGATCATCACATTAGAGATAGAGCCCAGACTATTCCGACACTATCAGGCAAGTTTTCGAAACTTGTACTTCAAGTATTTTCAAACTGTTGTTGTTGTGGTATAACTGTTATGAACTGTTTTAAAATTATTTTTGCGAATCAGCATGAAATATATGGTTTATTTATGTTGATTTATAAACCTGTTTAGTAAGTACGTATGCATGAATACATATATACATGTATGCGATGATGTGTTAAAAGTTTCAAGTACTGTTAAAAGTTCCAAGTAGGGTACGATAATACCCTTTCTTAGTAGGGGATTCGGAGATATTTCGTCCGGATAAGGACATAAAAACCCGGAAGTCACCGAAGATGTTAAACGACGTATATTTTGTTTTAAAAATGTTCAAATAGTTATAAATTGGATATTTCCGGGTTAAAAATCCTTTTAATGATGTTAATAAATATTATTTGAATATTATTCCCATTTGAGAATAATTATGAATGATTTTTATTTAATAAATATTATTTAAATATTTATTGAATATTCCAAGCTGATTATTGATTTAATAAATATTATTTTGAATATCGATTAAATATTCCAGGATGATTTAAAAATCGTATTATTTATTTTAAAACTTATTTAGAACTTAAAAAATTATTTTAAACATTTTCTGATCGTTGGAAAATTATTTAAAAAGTACGGGTTCCCATTTCTTCACTAGTATAGCTTCATTCATAAAACGTATCGCTATCTCGCTCAAACTCATTAAAATTCGGGAACCCAAGGTTTTGGGAGCTAGTATTAATTATTTTCTCCCTTCGCTACCAATAAGAAATGCACCCTACCTAGTAAGGAGGGGCTCAGGTTTGACTAAACACTCAAAAGCTCCGACCAACTCCCAAATTATGTTTGATGATGCGATTCTTAGTAATCAAAATCCGTTGACTAAAGTCAACCCACACATCAGAGTTACTTCCTCAATTACTCATGAAAGTAAAGTTAGTAATGATTATCAAACCGGTTGTCAAGCTTTGTGCTTGGGGGAAACTGAATTAAATTCTGTTCCTACGATGCATAGAATTCTCTAAGGGATTGGAGGAAGAGGGGACATCGCCTTCGGGCGTAGTCCAAATATTAAGGCCCATATGCGGTCAAGGTGCGACCCGATAAGGGAACGTCGTCCTTATACTAGTAGAGAAGCAGAGGCACGATATATTGGCTGATCACCAGATATCGTGGAAGAGGCTCCGGCATAATCCCATTCTTCCAATTGGAATTGTACTGCAACAGTGTAATGAAATCCTAGGTGCTCAATTACCGATAGTGTTGACAGAATGATGAATTATTCAAAGTACCTCAGAAATTCCTTGCTATATTTCTGGATAAAGAATGAAAAATGTTTAATGATGGTACAATATCAGTATACAATATGGCATATGGTTTATGTTAATAAAAGTACTTTGAAAACTATTATTATATGGCTGAGCTGTATTGCTCACTCTTGTACCACCACACAACAACAGATACTCATGGCAAGAACAAGGCAGACCCTCCACAAAAGCGTATTAACCGGTCAGCAGTTTAGGAGACTGTTTATGAGGCAGGTGCCAGGGCAGCACCCAGTAGCATTACCACAGGTGAGCAGACTAAGTTGGATAGGTTTACAGCTTAGGTTGGTTAGATTTATTTACAAGCATGAGTTGTGTAAGTTTCTGAAAACCAAACCTCTTTTTGGACGCAAGTACCACCTTAGATGGTAATCCCTTTTTAAGTTGAACTTTTGAGATTATGACAATTTGGGTTTGTAATAACTTAGTAACATTTTAATTTCGTCTCTGAGCCTATAATCTGTAAATGTTGTGTTTGATTGAGGGGTCACAGCATACTAAAATGAAGATTAAGAATAATGAATATTAAAATGGGAATTAAGGATAGAGTGACTGCCTGGATCTCCGACCCCGGATCTAGGGGTGCTACAGAAATGGTATCAGAGCATTAGGTTATAATCTCAGAGACGATAGAAAGGTTTAAGGACCCAAACCCTTACTGAAACATAGTCAGGCTAATAGACATATCCCTAACAACCTTAAGCCCAATAAGGTAACTACTTATTAGAACCTCAAGGATAGTAACATTTTTCCCTTTTTTTGTAGATACCCGAGGATGTAGAGCTACCTGAGAGTTCTGAGCAGCGACATGATGATGCTCTTCTGAGAGCTGTAGATGAGCCTGATGTTGAGAGAGAGAGAGAGAGAGAGAGAGAGAGAGAGAGAGAGAGAGAGAGAGAGAGAGAGAGAGAGAGAGAGAGAGATAGTCCAAGAGGAGGATCCCGAGGAGGATCCCAGAGCTGATGACCCTATGCCTGTAGAGGACCCAGTGGATTCAGATGAGCCAGATAGTGACCCAGAGGAGGACCCCATGAACGATGTTCCAGCTGACCCCACACCCGGAGAGGAGCCTAAGGATGAGGAGGTGGTTTGGACTGATATCCCTACGCACTCCCCTCTCCTCAGAGAGGATTCATCCCCTAGTGGATTTCATTGGGATATAGATATGGATGGTGACTCAGAGGAGCATATTTCAGAGGATGCAGAGACTGAGGATGCCCCGGAGAGCAAGTCGGTTAGTCCTCCCATACAGGTTGTTAGAGCCACTGAGTACGACTGGATGGTGACCCGTATGACCACCGATCTGGTGGCAGCGGAGGCCCGAGTAGCTGAGCTGAGGTTCTAGCTAGCTGAGGAGAGACGAGCGAGACTATACTCCTAGGGGAGAGACTCCAGAGCTAGACGGATGAGGCGGGCAGTACTAGAGATTGAGAGGAGGGCTCACACCCGACTTAGAGCACTTCCACGTTCTCACCGTAGCAGGAGGATCCGCAGGAGTGATGCAAAGAGAGTCCTTTTGAGGACTATGCGCCGAGTTAGGGAGGCGATACACTTTCACGCAGATTGATGGATGGTTGACCAGTTCAGTCTTCTAATACAGGGGGATGTTGTAGTAGTTTTACTTTTGGTAGTGATGTCAGTCACATAGTATAATTCCTCTGGATAGGAAGACATGTTAGCTGGCTTTTGATGTACTTTTATATATTTCAGTCTTATGTTGTACTTGAAACCTTGACTCTGAGAAGTCACTAGCATTAATATGACATAATTTTCGTTTGATTTTAGCAACTGTTTCCATTTAAGTTATCATATACATATGATGCCATGATCGTTTGATAGCTATTTATGAGGTGCATATATGCCTGTAAAAGATTTCACCTTCGAGGTGCAAATCACAGAAAACCAAACTAAGAAAAATGAGGATTATGAGGAAGAAGAAGAGGACCCTATGGAACAGTTTATGCGCCTGTTGAGGCAAAATCTGGAACGCCAGCCGCGACCACAACCACCACCCCGCGGCCCCAACAACGCAATAGCCAATGCCTTTAAGGCATTTAAGTCACTTAAACCCCCAGAATTCCATGGGACAACAGACCCTGTTGAGGCCAGGGCTTGGTTGAAGGAGATGGAGAAGACTTTTGAGATTATGGGCACTGAGGAAGCCCAGAAAACCATCTTTGCTACATACCTGTTTAAGGGAGAGGCCAACTACTGGTGGGGGCCAAAAAGAATGTGGAACCAGCTGGAGTGGTTGCATGGGACAGATTCACAGAGTTATTCTTGGAAAAGTACTTTACGAGATTTATGGAAACCCAGATGGAACTCAAGTTCCTAGAGCTTAAACAGGACAATATGACTGTAGCTGAATATGAGGCAAGGTTCACTGAGCTATCAAGGTTCGTTCCAGATTATGTGAACACTGAAATTAAGAGGACAGTTTAGCAAGGATTGAAACAGTGGATTCAGAACCGTGTCGCGGTGTTGGAGATTGTGGATTACGCCACCCTAGTACAGAAGGCATTAATTGTAGAGGCTGGAAGTGAGCAGTCCCAGAAGGATAAGATCATGAAGAAAAGGAAGTTTGAAAGTCGAAGTGGTGGTGCTGCTAGTGGGATTTTCCCCAGCAAGTTTGTTAGAGGAACGGTGTCCCAGCCAGCCAAAAGCACAGGGTTTAACAGGACAGAAAGCAAGAGTGTTAGCCAAGGAGGTGGACCAACTAAGGCACCCATGTCAGGACAGTCACGCCCTCCCCTACCTAATTGTGACACCCCTAGATCCGGGGTCAAGGATCCAGGTCATCACGGTCCAATTTCCATTTATTCGTAATATCTCTTTGATTTTTTTAATTATTTTTAATACCATTTAATACTCACACAAATGACCCCACACAAATATCATCACACACAGCAGTCATATGCTCAGAGAACAACATTCATAAATGATAGCAGTTAAAGATAAACTATTGTTACAATCCCAGAATACCATCTATTATACCCATATATAAGTATATACTACCTTGAGAATAGGTGTCGATACTCTCTCATAAGGTAGACTTCCCCTTTACCCTCTTCCGGGTTGTACTGCGACGTTTCGGCACCTGATCTAGCTGTTATATAAATAAATAGCAAGAGTGAGCTATAATAGCTCAACAAGATAAATTTTGTAAACCAGCATCACTGAAAATATATATATAAATAAACTGAAAATTCACTGTAATAATTCAAGGGAAGAATTTATCCTTAATTACTCCACATAACCTTTCATTTTCGTTTATAAGAAAAACATATAGAATAATATAATATCAGTTTCTCTTCTAAAACAATATAATAATCAATACCTCATCTCAGTATAATATCTCAAGATAATATAACATTTGAGTAAAATCTCTCAATATAATCTTTCCATTTCCTTTTACACAACAATTATATAAAAATAATATAAAATCACTTTCTCTTTTAACCATAAAATAATTCCATACTTTCATACCATTTTCCCTTTTTCAGTATATCAATCTAAAAACCATTATCAATTCTTTCTTTAAAAGTTTTGGGGATATCTGCTAGCGCCAGATACGTAGGACGATGATCAGTCGCCTGACCGTACCTGCTCTTTGTTTTCTACTAGTAGAAGGGATGATCCCACCTGGTAATCAACCCTGGAGGAAGGCAACCTGCTACATCCTCATTCGGCAACTATTGGGCCATAATAAATATTGAGTGCTGGACTGTGCTGGACACAGCCTCTTACGCTTATTGTTGAAATCCCATATTGGGTGCCGGACTGTGCCACTC
Organism: Saposhnikovia divaricata; assembly: GCA_036435485.1. Classification (NCBI taxonomy): domain Eukaryota; kingdom Viridiplantae; phylum Streptophyta; class Magnoliopsida; order Apiales; family Apiaceae; genus Saposhnikovia; species Saposhnikovia divaricata. The sequence goes on along the minus strand of CM071600.1, from coordinate 155,408,973 downwards.
CCACACAGCCTCTTACGCTTTCTATTGCAATCCCCCTTTTTGTCAAATCATTATTCCATTTATAAAACACCATTCCACATTTTCCATTTTTCCGTTTCCGTTTCCATTCACATATATCATTTCCATTTCCATTTATCATCACCTTTAAAAATATATATGTCATAAGACTTTGATTATGACTCAGACATCTCCTCTGTATTCAATGAAATCAAATATGCTTTTATATATTTAAAATATTCCGTCTATTTTAAAAGTATTAAATAGTAATCAAATAATATTTATTAAATCACAATTATTTAAAAAGAATATTTTTAACATAATATTATAAACATATAACTCTAGATAACAACTGATACCATTCTTTCATATCCCTTTAAAACATAAAGTATATTCGCTCTATCCATATTCGTATCCATATTCAAAAATCTCAGTAAAGAGGGAATATATCCCTAATCATCTCATCATATAAGATTCATATATTATCCACCAAAACCATTTCCTTTGAACATAAACAGTTTATCAAAATAAGGATAAAAGAAATCTTGCTCCCTTTAATCCATATCCATACTCATATTCATATACATCTCCCTTTAATTTCCAAAATCAGGAAAACAAATCCTTAACAATATAATAATAATAGAATCACATATATATATTCCATAAAATCATTTTTCCTTTGAAGATAAATAATTTTTCAAAGTAAAGATATAAGAAATCTTGCCTCGATCTCTAATCCCAAAAAGTATGATCCGGTGCTCGTCTCGAGTATCTATAGAAACGAAAAGGATCACCATCAGAATATATTCCACTTAACCCTTATATAGCAATACCCTTGACACATAATATATGTTTAGCATATCATTAATAGCCCAAAAGTTCCAAGAACATAACCATTTTTAGACTCAATAAAAGTTTCAGCGATTTACACCATTTCCTTTAGGATTCCTTATCGACCACACTCGACTGTAAAAATTCTCATAAAATATAAATTTCGAATTTTCACCCAAGGTCAGTGGGTAATGCTTCTATGATCACCTTACTATTTCCTCTCAAAATTTCATAATTTTTAAAGATGTTTAAGTATGGCAACTGCATTTTCTCGGTTTTCGAACGTCTTTCACTAAAACTCACTTTTCTCCTAAACCGTTCATCAGATTTTGACGTACTTTATATCAAAACGATCTATGATCCAAGCTCTATAATCTCATGGTCAGTTGGTGTTCTGGAAAGAATTCTACCGTACGAGTATGAGTGTCCAAAAACAGGGCATCTTTTAGTTTAACGAAAATCGGGCATTATAACGGCTATATTTTCTCACTTTCGATATTTTCACTCCTCCAATCCATCATTCCACACATATACCATTCCCTACAGCATGTGGTCATCATACCAACCATGGTTACAAGCATACACAATACTCCCATATCCAATTAAATCACTTGTAACACATAACATCATGATTTCATTCTTAATATACACTTAACCGCTAAACTAACTACAAATCATTATAAACTCAAGATAATACTAAGGGTCCATGAACTCCATACCTTCCTTGGAGGATGTAAGACCTTACTAAGCCTTGAATAATCCTTGTACAACCTTAACCAAGCTTAATCTAACAAGAAACATCAAGAATATACTTAGAGATTTTCGGAGCTTCTATAACCCATTTGAAAAATTATGAAAAACGAGGCCCTTACCGAGGTTTTCTGTACAAGGCTTCTAAAGTAAGGTTGTAGAGCATCTCACCAGCTTTCCAACCATATAAAGAACACAAAATTCCATTGAGTAATGAAGGAGATATGGCTGTTTGAAAATCATCCCAGAAACTGTCAACAATCTGGACAGTTTGCTTCATCAACTTGGGGAGGTTATTTGCCTAGGCTACACTACTTGGATTGCTATGAAATTTGGAGCGAATATTGACCATGGAGTGGAGAGGCTTGGGTTAAAATTTGGTGGTTTTATCATGGATAGAAATGGAGATATGAATTTTTCTTTCCTCCTTGTTCTTGCTGGGCAGTTTGAGAGAAATGGAGAGTAATGGATTTCTCTTGCTTTGTTTTGATCTTATCTTGTCTACAATGCATTATTGTGATATTATCTAGCTAAATCTTGAGTGTTCTAGAGTTTTATAGAAACTTAGTGAAGTTGATAGATAATTCCCCCATGTGAAGTTACTAATTTGTCCATAATCAAGTGTTAGTGGAAAGTGATGTCACCAATGATGTCACTTAGATGATCTAATAATCTCATCTTTGATTTTTTAAGTAAAATGCTAATAATCTTGGTAAATAATAATGTGGTATGTATTCTTTTTATATTACTAATCTTGGTTGTTTGGTTTTCATACTCGCCTAATTGCGATTCGTTTCGAATATACCTCATTATCCAAGTGGTTCTGAAATCGCTTAAAAATCCAAATTCCCTTGGCATTTCCTTGACTTAATAATCCCTTGGTTTAACCTAAATTCACTAATTCCTCAATATATATATATAAACCTTTTAATATTTCCTTGCTCCTTAATATCCAATAAATAGAGCTCATTCGAAATCAAAATCCTCAAAATCCATATTCAGGAATTTCTAAAATCCATCGTCGTTTTGAGTCACTTATCTTCTTAGTACAACACTATTATGGTTTCTGTTTACTTATTATCCATTTCGAACATAGGGTACCTACACACCATTTTCCTAATTTCCCCAAAATCACTATTCATTTAGGCATTGTAGTCTTTCTAAAGTTAGGGTTATTACATCCATCCCCCCTTAAAAGGATTCCGTCCCGGAATCACATGAAAAATTTCTCTTCTCATAAGGTGCTTTCTAATTCTCATGTCGTTTCCTAATACCACCAAAATTTCAATCTATGTTAAAAGATAAAACTACATGATATACATATCTCTATCTTGTTTGCGCAAAAATACACCAACATAACCTACTTGTCATTTATCAACATGCCATTCAGCCTATCCATAACAGTCATTTCCTTATCTTTTTTTTTTTTTTTTACAACTTCTCCCTCAATCAATCATTTTATATTATCTCATCTCTCCTTTCTATTTTAACTAAGGGTATCGGCCACCACATTGGCCTTTTCTGAATGGTAGTGTATCTCACTATGGTTTGGTTATATTCTAATCTCTATCATGACATAAAATATTAATACTCCAACATTTTTATATATCATTTTTGTAAAATTTTCCAGAAAATAAGCTATAATAATATTTCTTGAAACAATTGTAAGAAAATATCAATTATAATATATATTCCATGTTCGTACTTATACGAGCAGATACTTTCCCTTCATTCTAAGAATTATCCTTGCACTTTCCCCATTATTCCCAAATCCCCTTTTTATAGAGTTCTCTGACTCTTAACGATTTGGATGACACGAGAATAACTCACTTTCTTATATCACCATAGTTTACTTCCTCACAGATAGATTATTCTTATCTATATTATCAGCCCATTTACACCATTCATTGACTTAGTCGATCCCTAACCAAACATTTACACTTAAGAGGTTAAATTATAGCGTACTTGCAATTTCCTCCGGATACCTTATCCCATATGTCTATTGTTCACTATACGCTTTTTACATCTTGCTGATCCACCTTAGTTCCTTCATGATATACTATTTATTCCACCTCTGTAATTTCCCTTTATTATTCTCATCAAAATCTTTACCTCAAGTTTTACTCATTCACACCTTTTGGATTAATCCTTTGAATACTTAACATCTTTAATCTCTCTCTGCTACTTAGGGTATTAGTCACAATATTGGCCTTCCCTCACTAATAGTTATTGCACCTCGAATCCTTCATTAATTATCCCCACTTCCTTTGTTTATCCTTATTCTGACTCTATCCTAAAAATACACCTTACTCTCAATAGTAAATCTCAATTATGCCTTAAATTCCTCATATTCTTCTTTTTTTTTCTTATTAATCATCAATATACCTATTTCTTCTCACGAAATTCCTTCCTCTCTTATATTAAAACGCTTCTAGCTCTAATTATCTCTTATTGAAATTTCCCTTGGAATCTCAAGTTTCCTTGTGTAATCACGTATACTATAAACATTGCTTCCATCCATTAATGAAATCTTCTATATTCAAAACAATTAATAGAATTTAAGAGACTTTGAATTGAAACGAACCCAGAAACAAGCAAGGGTCCCACAACAATTTATAAGATTAAGAGTTTTAAATAACTCTTATTTGAAACAAAAGAATATTTGGGAAATCAATATGATGGAAGAACCCGTACGTCACACAAGTGAGGGCGTCCCCTCCGACTTTCTATCACACAGACAGATCATCCTTGTATACACATATATGGTTGTTCCTCTTAGTTAAAGTAAGAAATATAGAGGAAAATTTAAATCGCGATGATAAATACCATCTTCTGAAAATAATCTTAGAAGAATATTTTGACTAAGATAGATAAAATACAATTTTGAAACACATTCCCAGGGTACTAGAAAGTTTTGAAAAAAAAATACCGGCCCTTAATAAATAATTACCCACCGGTGGAGGAAAATTTGAAACTCAATAACATAATTTAGCAGGGCTTTAGGAAATTTGAAAGTAGTTACCGTTAATAGCCTCTGCCCAATTGAAAATCCCAATAATGGAAGGTTTTCCTCAAATACCATTTATATCTTAGACTGCGTACTTTCCAAAATTTCTTAAATTTGGCACTCACCATTTATCCTTAACCTATCGTCTGATATTCCCAGTTATCGTCATTTACCTAGTCGTGACTTGGCTCAATACTTTTTGCCTTTATCCATAATAGAACACAACCATCTAATCGATATACTTACGTAATATTGATCATCTTGACCTGACACTGCTCTGGTATTAAGGACCCTTCAAACTATACTTCTAAATTGTATATTCTAACATACCCTATATACTCACAAGGTTATCTAACGTACACTTCCCGATACATCAAGTATTCCCTTTTCTCACATCGATCCTGTGTGCTACATAAACTTAACACTTTTGGAATAATAACCTTTTCATTTAAGTCAATCTCGGAATGTCTCAGTCTGTCTTGGTCCTTAAGGTATATCTTGGCTTTACCGACCAACCTCAGTTTCACCCTTTCATCTCCACAAACAATCAGTGTCTATTCGCCAATCTACTTACACTATTACCTTAAACTCCCTCATTTTCCCTTACATTTGCCCTAGTATTACGTTTAGGCGGCATGATTCTGTACATAACAATATTCTCCATTATTTACCCAAATTTAGGGTACAATATACATTATTCCATATTCAATAATTATATCACCGATTAACACATTTATATATATATCCCTAGCCACTCACGAATATAACTCAACTCACCCATTCTCCATCTCCTCTCCCTATAATAAAACATAAACTTTTATTAGTAATAATCTATAAAATTATAAACACTACTTAGAATAAATGCTACATTCGATATACCACCCTTGAACTCGATGAAAGTTCCTAGTTTATATTATTACTGATATATTTATTATTATGACTTTTGTTCCTCAGCATTATGACTCTTAGCTCTGATACCATCTATGACACCCCTAGATCCGGGGTCAAGGATCCAGGTCATCACGGTCCAATTTTCATTTTTTCGTAATATCTCTTTGATCTTTTTAATTATTTTTAATACCATTTAATACTCACACAAATGACCCCACACAAATATCATCACACACAGCAGTCATATGCTCAGAGAACAACATCCATAAATGATAGCAGTTAAAGATAAACTATTGTTACAATCCCAGAATACCATCTATTATACCCATATATAAGTATATACTACCTTGAGAATAGGTGTCGATACTCTCTCATAAGGTAGACTTCCCCTTTACCCTCTTCCGGGTTGTGCTGCGACGTTTCGGCACCTGATCTAGCTGTTATATAAATAAATAGCAAGAGTGAGCTATAATAGCTCAGCAAGATAAATTTTGTAAACCAGCATCACTGAAAATATATATATAAATAAACTGAAAATTCACTATAATAATTCAAAAGAAGAATTTATCCTTAATTACTCCACATAACCTTTCATTTTCGTTTATAAGAAAAACATATAGAATAATATAATATCAGTTTCTCTTCTAAAACAATATAATAATCAATACCTCATCTCAGTATAATATCTCAAGATAAAATAACATTTGAGTAAAATCTCTCAATATAATCTTTCCATTTCCTTTTATACAACAATTATATAAAAATAATATAAAATCACTTTCTCTTTTAACCATAAAATAATTCCATACTTTCATACCATTTTCCCTTTTTCAGTATATCAATTTGAAAACCATTATCAATTCTTTCTTTAAAAGTTTTGGGGATATCTGCTAGCGCCAGATACGTAGGACGATGATCAGTCGCCTGACCGTACCTGCTCTCTGTTTTCTACTAGTAGAAGGGATGATCCCACCTTGTAATCAACCCTGGAGGAAGGCTACCTGCTACATCCTCCTTCGACAACTCTTGGACCGTAATAAATATTGAGTGCTGGACTGTGCCACACACAGCCTCTTACGCTTATTGTTGAAATCCCATATTGGGTGCCGGACTGTGCCACTCCCACACAGCCTCTTACACTTTCTGTTGCAATCCCCCTTTTTGTCAAATCATTATTCCATTTATAAAACACCATTCCACATTGTCCATTTTTCCGTTTCCATTTCCATTCACATATATCATTTCCATTTCCATTTATCATCACCTTTAAAAATATATATGTCATAATACTTTGATTATGACTCAGACATCTCCTCTGTATTCAATGAAATCAAATACGCTTTTATATATATATATAATATTCCGTCTATTTTAAAAGTATTAAATAGTAATCAAATAATATTTATTAAATCACAATTATTTAAAAAGAATATTTTTAATGTAATATTATAAACATATAACTCTAGATAACAACTGATATCATTCTTTCATATCCCTTTAAAACATAAAGTATATTCACTTTATCCATATTCGTATCCATATTCAAAAATCTCAGTAAAGAGGGAATATATCCCTAATCATCTCATCATATAAGATTCATATATTATCCACCAAAACCATTTCCTTTGAACATAAACAGTTTATCAAAATAAGGATAAAAGAAATCTTGCTCCCTTTAATCCATATCCATACTCATATTCATATACATCTCCCTTTAATTTCCAAAATCAGGAAAACAAATCCTTAACAATACAATAATAATAGAATCACATATATATATATTCCATAAAATCATTTTTCCTTTGAAGATAAATAATTTTTCAAAGTAAAGATATAAGAAATCTTGCCTCGATCTCTAATCCCAAAAAGTATGATCCGGTGCTCGTCTCGAGTATCTATAGAAACGAAAAGGATCACCATCAGAATATATTCCACTTAACCCTTATATAGCAATACCCTTGACACATAATATATGTTTAGCACATCATTAATAGCCCAAAAGTTCCAAGAACATAACCATTTTTAGACTCAATAAAAGTTTCAGCGATTTACACCATTTCCTTTAGGATTCCTTATCGACCAGACTCGACTGTAAAAATTCTCATAAAATATAAATTTCGAATTTTCACCCAAGGTCAGTGGGTAATGCTTCTCTGATCACCTTACTATTTCCTCTCAAAATTTCATAATTTTTAAAGATGTTTAAGTATGGTAACTATGGCCTCAAAGTTGACACAACTGCATTTTCTCGGTTTTCGAACGTCTTTCACTAAAACTCACTTTTCTCCTAAACCGTTCATCAGATTTTGACGTACTTTAAATCAAAACAATCTATGATCCAAGCTCTATCATCTCATGGTCAGTTGGTGTTCTGGAAAGAATGCTACTGTACGAGTATGAGTGTCCAAAAACAGGGCATCTTTTAGTTTAACGAAAATCGGGCATTATAACGGCTATATTTTCTCACTTTCCATATTTTCACTCCTCCAATCCATCATTCCACACATATACCATTCCCTACAGCATGTGGTCATCATACCAACCATGGTTACAAGCATACACAATGCTCCCATATCCAATTAAATCACCTGTAACACATAACATCATGATTTCATGCTTAATATACACTTAACCACTAAACTAACTACAAATCATTATAAACTCAAGATAATACTAAGGGTCCATGAACTCCATACCTTCCTTGGAGGATGTAAGACCTTACTAAGCCTTGAATAATCCTTGTACAACCTTAACCAAGCTTAATCTAACAAGAAACATCAAGAATATACTTAGAGATTTTCGGAGCTTCTATAACCCAGTTGAAAAATCATGAAAAACGAGGCCCTTACCGAGGTTTTCTGTACAAGGCTTCTAAAGGAAGGTTGTAGAGCATCTCACCAGCTTTCCAACCATATAAAGAACACAAAATTCCATTGAGTAATGAAGGAGATATGGTTGTTTGAAAATCATCCCAGAAACTGTCAACAATCTGGACAGTTTGCTTCATCAACTTGGGGAGGTTATTTGCCTAGGCTACACTACTTGGATTGCTATGAAATTTGGAGCTAATATTGCCCATGGAGTGGAGAGGCTTGGGTTAAAATTTGGTGGTTTTATCACGGATAGAAATGGAGATATGAATTTTTCTTTCCTCCTTGTTGCTGGGCAGTTTGAGAGAAATGGAGAGTAATGGATTTCTCTTGCTTTGTTTTGATCTTTTCTTGTCTACAATGCATTATTGTGATATTATCTAGCTAAATCTTGAGTGTTCTAGAGTTTTATAGAAACTTTGTGAAGTTGATAGATAATTCCCCCATGTGAAGTTACTAATTTGTCCATAATCAAGTGTTAGTGGAAAGTGATGTCAGCAATGATGTCACTTGGATGATCTAATAATCTCATCTTTGATTTTTTAAGTAAAATGCTAATAATCTTGGTAAATAATAATGTGGTATGTATCCTTGTTATATTACTAATCTTGGTTGCTTGGTTTTCATACTCGCCTAATTGCGATTCGTTTCAAATATACCTCATTATTCAAGTGGTTCTGAAATTGCTTAAAAATCCACATTCCCTTGGCATTTCCTTGACTTAATAATCCCTTGGTTTAACCTAAATTCACTAATTCCTCAATATATATATATAAACCTTTTAATATTTCCTTGCTCCTTAATATCCAATAAATAGAGCTCATTCGAAATCAAAATCCTCAAAATCCATATTCAGGAATTTCTAAAATCCATCGTCGTTTTGAGTCACTTATCTTCTTAGTACAACACTATTATGGTTTCTGTTTACTTATTATCCATTTCGAACATAGGGTACCTACACACCATTTTCCTAATTTCCCCAAAATCAGATCGATTGCAAAAGCAAGAAAGTTAGGATAAAGGTGTCAGGATAGAAAGAGGTCATTTTCAAATGACAGCGACAGACTCAAAAATTCTTGACTGTTGCTCAAGCCAAAAAGTTAGTACGAAAGGGCAGCGAGGCCTACTTAGCTTATGTAATAGATACGAAGCAAGGAACCCCTGAACTGAAGGACATTCCAGTTGTCAGGGAGTTTGAAGATGTGTTTCCAGAAGATCTTCCTGGGTTACCACCCGATAGGGAAATCGAGTTTGTGATAGAATTAGCACCAGGAACCGCACCAGTTTCTAAAGCCCCTTATCGATTAGTCCCCGTCGAGATGAAAGAGCTGGCCACTCAGTTACAAGAACTGTTAGACAAGGGCATGATAAGACCAAGTGTGTCCCCGTGGGGTGCCCCAGTGTTGTTTGAAAAGAAAAAGGATGGTAGTATGAGGCTATGTATAGACTACAGAGAGCTGAATAAGTTAACCATTAAGAACAAGTACCCCTTGCCTAGGATTGACGACCTTTTTGACCAACTCAATGGAGCAGTTCACTTTTCGAAGATAGACCTGAGAACGGGGTACCATCAGTTAAAGATCAAACCGGAAGATATACACAAGACTGATTTTCGCACTAGGTACGGCCATTATGAGTTTCTAGTGATGTCCTTTGGACTGACTAACGCCCCCGCGACATTCATGGACTTAATGAACCGAGTATTCAAACAGTACCTAGACAAGTGTGTCATAGTTTTCATTGACGATATTTTGATTTATTCAAAGACTGAGGAAGAACATGCGGAACACTTGAGGATAGTCCTGGGAATCCTGAGGGAAGAAAAGTTGTATGCCAAATTCTCTAAATGCGAATTTTGGTTGAGAGAGGTATTATTCTTAGGTCATGTGGTTAGTAGTGAAGGAGTACTAGTTGACCCTGCCAAGATAGAGGCAATATCAAACTGGGAAAGACCGACCACCCCGACCAAAGTAAGAAGTTTCGTGGGACTAGCCGGATATTATAGAAGGTTTGTACAAGACTTTGCCAAGCTGGCAGCCCCATTGACCCGACTTACCAGAAAGACTGAAAAGTTTGTATGGGATGAGAAGTGTGAAAAGAGTTTTCAAGAGCTAAAGAAAAAAGATTAATGACCGCCCAGTGCTGGCACTGCCAGATGATAAGGGGGACTTTGTGATCTATAGTGATGCATCGCATAAAGGATTAGGTTGCGTGCTCATGCAGCATGGTAAGGTGATTGCATATGCTTCCCGACAGTTGAAGGAGTATGAAATAAGATACCCTACCCATGATTTAGAGCTAGCCGCGATAGTCTTCGCATTAAAGATATGGAGGCATTACCTATATAGAGAAAAGTGTGAAATTTATACAGATCATAAAAGCCTCAAGTACATCTTTACCCAGAAAGAATTGAATATGAGATAGAGAAGATGGCTAGAGTTAATAAAGGATTATGATTGTGAGATTCGTTATCATCCAGGAAAGGCCAATGTGGTGGCTGATGCCCTTAGCAGGAAGGAAAGGCTCAAGATGATGACTTCTGCAGAAGAATTGATAAAGGAAATGGAGAAGCTAGAAATCGAAGTTAAGACAAAGAGAAGTAGCCAAGAAGTGTTAATGGGAATTCAAATCCAGCCTCCGTTATTGGAAAAGATTCGAATGTGCCAAGAGCAAAAGATGGAAGATGAGAAGAACTCGGAGGAAGAAATATTGACCGGGGAGGAAATTAAGTGCAAAAGAGATGTAGGAAGAATCATGAGATATGCAACGAGAATTTGGGTCCCAATTGTTCAGGAACTAAAGGATTAAATCCTATATGAAGGACATAACTCGAGGTACTCGGTGCACCCAGGTACCACAAAGATGTACAGAGATTTGAAAGAATACTATTGGTGGTCCAACATGAAGAAAGATGTAACGGAATGGGTGAATAGATGTTTGACTTGCCAACGAGTAAAGGCAGAACACCAGCGACCTAGTGGACTACTACAACCCCTAGAGATTCCAGAATGGAAGTGGGAGCACCTAGCCATGGATTTTGTAGTAGGACTCCCAAGGGCCAAGACTAACCATGATGCGATATGGGTAATCGTCGATAGGTTGACCAAGTTCGCCCACTTTCTCCCAATTAACGAGAGGTACACGGTTGATAGATTAGTAGACATCTATATAAGGGAAATTGTGGTACGACATGGAGTTCCCGTGACCATTGTATCCGATAGAGACCCGAGGTTTAACTCCAGATTCTGGAGGAGCTTTCAAGACTGTGTGGGAACCAAGCTAAACATGAGTACTGCGTACCACCCTAGACTGACAGACAAAGTGAAAGAACAATTCAGACTTTAGAGGACATGTTAAGGGTATGCGTGATGGATTTCAAGGGAAGACTTTGGTTATTATAGATCATCACATTAGAGACAGAGCCCAGACTATTCCGACACTATCAGGCAAGTTTTCGAAACTTGTACTTCAAGTATTTTCAAACTGTTGTTGTTGTGGTAAAAATGTTATGAACTGTTTTAAAATTTTTTTTGCGAATCAGCATGAAATATATGGTTTATTTATGTTGATTTATAAACCTGTTTAGTAAGTACGTATGCATGAATACATATATACATGTATGCGATGATGTGTTAAAAGTTCCAAGTAGGGTACGATAATACCCTTTCTTAGTAGGGGAGTCGGAGATATTTCATCCGGATAAGGACATAAAAACCCGGAAGTCACCGGGAGATGTTAAATGATGTATATTTTGTTTTAAAAATGTTCCAATAGTTATAAATTGGGTATTTCCGGGTTAAAAATCCTTTTAATGATGTTAATAAATATTATTTGAATATTTATTAATAAGTTGAATATTATTCCCATTTGAGAATAATTATGAATGATTTTTATTTAATAAATATTATTTAAATATTTATTGAATATTCCAAGCTGATTATTGATTTAATAAATATTATTTTGAATATCGATTAAATATTCCAGGATGATTTAAAAATTGTATTATTTATTTTAAAAGTTATTTAGAACTTAAAAAAAATTATTTTAAATATTTTCTGATCGTTGGAAAATTATTTAAAATAGTACGGGTTCCCATTTCTTCACTAGTATAGCTTCATTCATAAAATGTATCGCTATCTCGCTCAAACTCATTAAAATTCGGGAACCCAAGATTTTGGGAGCTAGTATTAATTATTTTCTCCCTTCGCTACCAATAAGAAATGCACCCTACCTAGTAAGGAGGGGCTCAGGTTTGACTAAACACTAAAAAACTCCGACCAACTCCCAAATTATGTTTGATGATGCAATTCTTAGTAATCAAAATCCGTTGACTAAAGTCAACCCACACATCAGAGTTACTTCCTCAATTACTCATGGAAGTAAAGTTAGTAATGATTATCAAACCAGTTGTCAAGCTTTGTGCTTGGGGGAAACTGAATTAAATTCTGTTCCTACGATGCATAGAATTCTCTAAGGGATTGGAGGAAGAGGGGACATCGCCTTCGGGCGTAGTCCAAATATTAAGGCCCATATGCGGTCAGGGTGCGACCTGATAAGGGAACGTCGTCCTTATACTAGTAGAGAAGCAGATGCACGATATATTGGCTGGTCACCAGATATCGTGGAAGAGGCTCCAGCATAATCCCATTCTTCCAATTGGAATTGTACTGCAACACTGTAATGAAAGCCTAGGTGCTCAATTACCGATAGTGTTGACAGAATGATGAATTATTCAAAGTACCTCAAAAATTCCTTGCTATATTTCTGGATAAAGAATGAAAAATGTTTAATAATGGTACAATATCAGTATACAATATGGCATATGGTTTATGTTAATAAAAGTACTTTGAAAACTATTATTATATGGCTGAGCTGTATTGCTCACTCTTGTACCACCACACAACAACAGATACTCATGGCAAGAACAAGGCAGACCCTCCACAAAAGCGTATTAACCGGTCAGCAGTTTAGGAGACTGTTTACGAGGCAGGTGCCAGGGCAGCACCCAGTAGCATTACCACAGGTGAGCAGACTAAGTTGGATAGGTTTACAGCTTAGGTTGGTTAGATTTATTTACAAGCATGAGTTGTGTAAGTTTCTGAAAACCAAACCTCTTTTTGGATGCAAGTGCCACCTTAGATGGTAATCCCTTTTTAAGTTGAACTTTTGAGATTATGACAATTTGGGTTTGTAATAACTTAGTAACATTTTAATTTCGTCTCTGAGCCTATAATCTGTAAATGTTGTGTTTGATTGAGGGGTCACAGCATACTAAAATGAAGATTAAGAATAATGAATATTAAAATGGGAATTAAGGATAGAGTGACAGCCTGGATCTCTGACCCCGGATCTAGGGGTGCTACACCAACCGTACGGGCATCAAGATCCATCATTTTTAATTTTACTCCCAAAATTTTAGAAAAAAAATTAATTTGATTGGGTAATTCAACGGTCAACTAGTACTTTGACCGGAACCCCTAAATAGGGTTTAGTCAGGGTTTAAGGATTCAATTTTTAAAAAAATATTTCTCGACGACCTAACCATATGGGCATTAAGATCCATCATTTTTAATGTTATTCCCAAAATTTCAGAAAAAAAATTATTTGATTGGGTAATTGAACGGTCAACTAGTATTTTGACCGGAACCCCTAAACATGGTTTCGTTTGGATTTAAGGATTCAATTTTTTTAAAAATATTTCTTGATGACCCAACCATACGGACATCAAGATCCATAGTTTTTAATGTTATTCCCAAAATTTCAGGAAAAAAAATTATTTGATTGGGTAATTGAACGATCAACTAGTACTTCCCTAAATAGGGTTTCGTCAAGGTTTAAGGATTAGATTTTTTAAAAATTATTTCTCGATGACCCAACCATACGGGCATCAAGATCCATCGTTTTTAATGTTATTCCCAAAATTTCAGAAAAAAAATTATTTGATTAGGTAATTGAACGGTCAACTAGTACTTTGACCGGAACCCCTAAATAGGGTTTCGTCAGGGTTTAAGGATTCGATTTTTTAAAAAATATTTCTTGATGACCCAACCGTACGGGCATCAAGATCCATCATTTTTAAAGTTATTCCCAAAATTTTAGGAAAAAAAATTATTTGATTGGGTAATTGAACGGTCAACTAGTACTTTGACCTGAACCCCTGAACAGGGTTTCGTCAGGATTTAAGGATTAGATTTTTTAAAAAATATTTCTCGATGAACCAACCATACGGGCATCAAGATCCATCGTTTTTAATGTTATTCCCAAAATTTCAGGAAAAAAATTATTTGATTAGGTAATTGAACGGTCAACTAGTACTTTGACCGGAACCCCTAAATAGGGTTTCGTCAGGGTTTAAGGATTCGATTTTTTAAAAAATATTTCTCGATGACCCAACCGTACGGGCATCAAGATCCATCATTTTTAATGTTATTCCCAAAATTTCAAAAAAAAAATTATTTGATTAGGTAATTGAACGGTCAACTAGTACTTTGACCGGAACCCCTAAATAGGGTTTCGTCAGGGTTTAAGGATTCGATTTTTTAAAAAATATTTCTCGATGACACAACCATACGGGCATCAAGATCCATCGTTTTTAATGTTATTCCCAAAATTTCAGAAAAAAATTATTTGATTAGGTAATTGAACGGTCAACTAGTACTTTGACCGGAACCGCTAAATAGGGTTTCGTCAGGGTTTAAGGATTCGATTTTTAAAAAAATATTTCTCGATAACCCAACCGTACGGGCATCAAGATCCATCGTTTTTAATGTTATTCCCAAAATTTCAGAAAAAAAAAATTATTTGATTGGGTAATTGAACGGTCAACCATTACTTTGACCGGAACCCTAAAAAGGGTTTCGTCAGGGTTTAAGGATTCGATTTTTTAAAAAATATTTCTTGATGACCCAACCGTACGGGTATCAAGATCCATCGTTTTTAATGTTATTCCCAAAATTTTAGAAAAAAAAATTATTTGATTGGGTAATTGAACGGTCAACTAGTACTTTGACCGGAACCCCTAAACAGGGTTTCATTAGGGTTTAAGGATTCGATTTTTTAAAAAATATTTCTTGATGACCCAAACGTACGGGCATCAAGATCCATATTTTTTAATGTTATTCCCAAAATTTTAGGAAAAAAAAATTATTTGATTGGGTAATTGAACGGTCAACTAGTACTTTGACCGGAACCCCTAAACAGGGTTTCATCAAGGTTTAAGGATTAGATTTTTAAAAAAATATTTCTCGATGACCCAACCATACGGGCATCAAGATCCATCGTTTTCAATGTTATTCCCAAAATTTCAGAAAAAAAATTATTTGATTAGGTAATTGAACGGTCAACTAGTACTTTGACCAGAACCCCTAAACAGGGTTTCGTCAGGGTTTAAGGATTCATTTTTTTTAAAAATATTTCTCGTTGACCCAACCGTACGGGCATCAAGATCCATCGTTTTTAATGTTATTCCCAAAATTTCAGAAAAAAAAATTATTTGATTGGGTAATTGAACGGTCAACCAGTACTTTGACCAGAACCCCTAAAAAGGGTTTCGTCAGGGTTTAAGGATTCGATTTTTTAAAAATTATTTCTCAATGACCCAACCGTACGGGTATCAAGATCCATCATTTTTAATGTTATTCCCAAAATTTTAGAAAAATTTTTATTTGATTGGGTAATTGAACAGTCAACTAGTACTTTGACCGGAACCCCTAAATAGGGTTTCGTTAGGGTTTAAGGATTCGATTTTTTAAAAAATATTTCTTGATGACCCAACCATACGGGCATCAAGATCCATAATTTTTAATGTTATTCCCAATATTTCAGGAAAAAAAAATTATTTGATTGGGTAATTGAACGGTCAACTAGTACTTTGACCGGAACCCCTAAACAGGGTTTCGTCAGGGTTTAAGGATTAGATTTTTTTAAAAATATTTCTCGATGACCCAACCATACGGGCATCAAGATCCATCGTTTTTAATGTTATTCCCAAAATTTCAGAAAAAAATTATTTGATTAGGTAATTGAACGGTCAACTAGTACTTTGACCGGAACCCCTAAACAGGGTTTCGTCAGGGTTTAAGGATTTGATTTTTTAAAAAATATTTCTCGATGACCCAACCATACGGGCATCAAGATCCATCGTTTTTAATGTTATTCCCAAAATTTCAGGAAAAAAAATTTATTTGATTGGGTAATTGAACGGTCAACCAGTACTTTGTCCGGAACCCCTAAAAAGGGTTTCGTCAGGGTTTAAGGATTCGATTTTTTAAAAAATATTTCTCGATGACCCAACCATACGGGCACCAAGATCCATCATTTTTAATGTTATTCCCAAAATTTCAGAAAAAAAAATTATTTGATTGGGTAATTGAACGGTCAACTAGTACTTTGACCGGAACCCCTAAACAGGGTTTCATCAGGGTTTAAAGATTCAATTTTTTGAAAAATGTTTCTCGACGACCCAACCATACGGGCATCAGGATCCATTGTTTTTAATATTATTCACAAAATTTCAGAAAAAAAAAAATTTATTTGACTGGGTAATTCTTAATTTATTTGATTTATATCTATTTTTTTGGATTTTAAATTATATATATTTTTAAATTTCTAATAATATCGAAAGCACCTCCCCACAATTGAATGGTTTATTCTCCTCAATGAATAATATAATATAATCAACATATATAAAAAATTAAAATTATTCTAATAATATAATAGTAATAATAATAATAATAATAATGAATAAAACCTAAGCTGCAAGGTTATATATTAAAGATGGAGGAAATTAACCAAGTGTTAGTGTAGGTGTAGTGGTTGTGGTGGTGAAATAGAAGTTATGTGTGTTGGAGGTCAGGGGTTCGATAACACTTCTGTGGGACCCACATGTTTATTCTTTTTTACATTTATAAATGTTGAAAAAAAAAAAGCAAATGCAACGATTAATCTCTATTGCAACACAATGAATTTATTGCAATAGTACATGTTCTACTGCAACAGTACCTTCACCGGTAATGTAACACAATCTCAACAGTGTTGCAGTAGGTCAAAAAGGGTACCACTAATGTAACACAAAGTGGGCGTTACAATAGAAAAGCATTGTGGACGCCCGTCTATGGCGTAGTGGTAATATATAGTCCACCCAAACGTGGCGTATTATTTAGTAATAGGACCGAAGTAATATTTAAACGAATTAAGTGGTATATATGTCACCCATCGTGGCGTACCCGATACTTATGGTGTTTAAATATTAGTGCATTAATTTTAATTAATTGTTAGAGGAAACCTATAGGTTTTAAGATTTATGCAACTCTCTGATTATGTGTTACATGTATGATTCTCAGGATTAGATCATTATGGGCTTTAATCCACTATTCACCATACTTAAGGATAACAAACTTACTGGACCAAACTATATTGAATGGAAACGTAATTTGGACATAGTGTTGACTGCTGAGGAGTACAAATTTTGTACTTATGAACCCAAGCCAGATCAGCCTGCTGAAGATGCTCCTGAAAGTGAGAAGGAGTATTATAAGCGGTGGGTTAAGGCTGATTAGATGTCGCGATGTTACATTTTGGCAGCAATGTCGGGTGTTTTGCAGCATTAGCATCAGGCTATGGCCACTGCTTCAGATATGCTCTTTAATCTCAAGGAACTTTTTGGGGAACAGAATAGGGCTGCTAGGCAAGTAGCAATGAAGGCTTTAATGAACACTCAGATGGTTGAAGGAACACCTATAAGGGATCATGTTCTCAGAATGATCTTTCATCTGAATGAGATGGAGATCCTTGGTGCTGATATTGATGGGGAAACCCAGATCGATATCATCCTTATGAGCTTGCCCAAAAGTTTTGAGCAGTTCCGCTTGAATTACACCATGAACAAAAGGATGTATAGTCTCGCGGAACTTCTGGCAGAACTTCAGGCAGCTGAAGGACTCTTTAAACAGAATGTTCAAGTGAATGTGGCTGAGAAAGCTTCTTCATCTAAGCTGAAAGGTAAGAAGAAGAAAAAGACTCAGACACAGAAAGCTGGAAAGGTTGCTAATGCAGTGGGAGTTCAAGGTGCTGTGAAAAAGCCTAAGGGCAAGTGCTTCAGGTGCAAGCAGTCAGGTCACTGGAAACAGGATTGTCCTCTTCCTAAGAAGACAAACAATACTGGTATGTCTCTTTCTCTAGTTACGGAAACATACATAGCGGCTATATCTACGAGCACTTGGTGTGTAGATACAGGAGCCACTGACCATGTTTGTAACTCATTGCAGGGGTCCCAGCAATCCAGAATGCTTAGAGATGGCGAGATATATGTGTTCATGGGAGATGCTACGAAAGTAGCAGTAGTTGCAGTTGGAATAATTACTTTATTTTTTGGAGATGATAGGATTTTGGTTTTGAACAATTGTCTTTATGTACCTTCGTTTAGAAGGAATTTGATTTCGGTTTCTAAACTTGCTATGGATGGTTATAATGTTTGTTTGGATCATAATGTTTCTATTATGATGAATAAACGAGTTATATGTTCTGGTACATTGCAAGACAATTTATATTATTAATCCTGTCCAACCAATGCTGCAACAAAAGGAAACTAATAACATTCTTTCTAGCTCAAATAAATGAAAGAAACCTTCTGAATTGAACCAAACATATCTACTTTGGCACTTAAGATTAGGTCATATTAACTTGAGGAGGATTCAAAGATTGGTAGTAGATGGGCCATTAGGCTCGTTGGCAGTGGAGCCATTTCCGGTTTGTGAATCCTGCTTGGAAGCTAAGATGACTAATAGACATTTTAAAGGAAAGGGGAATAGAGCCAAAGAAGTATTACAATTGGTTTATACTTATTTATGTGGACCTATGAGTATCCAAGCAAGAGGAGGTTATGAGTATTTTGTCACTTTCATTGACGATTATTCTAGATATGGGTACATTTATTTGTTACGCCGTAAGTCTGAGTGCTTTGAAAAATTCAAAGAGTACAAAGCAAGTGCGGAGAAGCGACATCTTAGAAAATGTATCAAGTCATTACGATCAGATCGTGGTGGCGAATACTTGCTTGGAGAATTTAGGGAATATTTATCAGAAAATGGGATTACATCCCAGTTGTCTGCACCTGGCACACCTCAGCAGAATGGTGTAGCAGAGAGAAGGAATCGGACTCTTTTAGAGAGTGTTAGATCGATGATGAGTTATTCAGATTTACCCAAGTCATTTTGGGGATATACTATAGAAACAGCGGCTTACCTTCTAAACTTGGTACCTTCTAAGTCGGTTCCCAAGACTCCAATAGAATTGTGGACTGGTAGCAAACCAAGTCTAAGACATATTCAGATTTGGGGTTGTCCAGCACATGTGCTGAACAAGAACGCGACCAAGTTAGAATCTCGTACAGAAGTAAGGCTGTTTGTATGCTATCCAATGGGAACGAAAGGTTATTCATTTTATAGTCCTAGGGATCGAGATGTCATTGTTAGCACTAATGCTAGATTCTTAGAGGAAGACTATATTATGAATCATAAACCCATGAGTAGTATCGTTTTAGAGGAACTAGTGGGAGGGACAGATAATCCCCAAGTGCCAATAGTACAAGTAGAACAACCACAAGAAAATGCACAACTTGACACTAATACTGCACCAGTGCCTCGTCATAGTGGGGGGGTTGTTCAACAACCAGATAAATTCATGTTTTTGGGAGAGTCCTCGGACTTGGTCTCTGGCGAACATTGAGGATCCCAGGACATACGAAGAGGCAATTCTAGATAAAGATGCAGATCTATGGTAAAAGGCAATGGAATCTGAGATGGAATCTATGTATTCCAATCAAGTTTGGGAGCTCGTGGAACCACCCAAAGGTGTAAAACCCATTGGATGTATGTGGATCTGCAAGAAGAAAAGAGGATCTGACAAAAAGGTGAAAGCCTGGAAAGCACGACTTGTTGCGAAAGGGTATACTCTGAAAGAAGGGATCGATTATGAGGAAACCTTTTCGCTGGTTGTTATGCTGAAGTCGATTCGGATTCTTTTATCTATAGCAGCTCATCTCGATTATGAGATTTGGCAAATGGATGTCAAGACAGCTTTCCTTAATGGAAGTCTTGAGGAAACCATCTATATGCAGCAACCAAAAGGATTCATTAAGGAAGGCCAAGAGCATCTTGTATGTAAGCTTAAGAGGTCTATTTATGGACTAAAACAAGCTTCTAGGGACTGGAATATTCATTTTGATCATGCAGTCCAGTCATATGGATTTGACCAAAGTCCAAGCGAATCATGCGTGTATAAGAGAAGTGAGGGTAATGCAGTGGTTTTTCTAGTAGTATATGTAGATGACATTTTACTCATTGGAAACAATGTTGAGATGTTGTCATCAGTAAAGGCATGGTTGTTCAAACAATTTGACATGAAGGACTTAGGTGAAGCGGCATACATCCTTGGGATCAAAGTAATAAGGGATCGCATGAAAAGGATGTTGGCTTTATCTCAAGAGCCCTACATTGATGAAATATTAGCTCGTTTTAACATGTAGAACTCTAAGAAAGGTTTTCTACCTTTTAAGCATGGAGTTGCTCTATCCAAGGAGCAGTGTCCTTCAACACCTAAGGATATAGAGAGCATGCAAGCAGTTCCTTATGCTTCGGCATGTGGAAGCTTAATGTATGCTATGTTATGTACGAGGCCTGACATCTGCTTTGCTGTAGGCATGGTTAGTAGATATCAGTCGAACCCAGGTCAGGAACATTGGAGTGCAGTAAAAACTATACTTAAGTACCTGAGAAGGACTAAGGAGTATATGTTAATTTACAAAGCCTCAGATCTATTTCCTTTGGGATATACTGATTCAGATTTTCAATCATACAGGGATAAGAGGAAATCAACCTCGGGGTATGTTTTTACTTTGGGAGGTGGAGCCGTTATATAGAGGAGTGTAAAGTAGAAATGCATTGCAGACTCTACCATGGAAGCCGAGTACGTGGTGGCCTCTTAGGCTGCCAAGGAGGTTGTGTGGTTCAGGAACTTCCTTTTGGACTTGGATGTGGTACCTAATTTGCCTAGGAGTTTGACAGTGTATTGTGATAACACTGGTGCTGTGGCAAATTCGAAGGAATCGCGAGACCATAAAGCAGCTAAACATATTGAACGTAAGTATCATCTCATACGAGGAATCGTAAAGCGAGGAGATATAGTTGTGGCTCACATATCATCAGAAGATGACCGGGCAGATCCTTTCACAAAGAGCTTTCCAGCCAAGGTTTTTGAAAGGCATGTGGAAGCAATAGGAGTCAGATGGATGAACACATAGTTTTCTGTGTAATAGTGGATTAAATAAACACTGATATACTCATAGAATATCTTGAGTATAAGTGGGAGATTGTTAGTGTATACTGAAAATATTTATTTGAAGTATATACATTTATTGCTGGCCTGTTTTATTGAGAATCATTTAAATGTTTACATGCTGTCTAATATTATATATTGTGGACAATCTAGTATCAAATGGGATACAGAATATTAGATTGTTAAATACGGTTTATATAATATAATACGGTTCACAGCACAGGTGGTGTTGGACAATCCACTGGTATGGCTGTAGTATTATTTAGATTAGTTTATATTGACTAATAAATAATACTCGTATACTTTGTGTATATTGAACAGGATCAAATTTAGAATTGTTCCCTTATACTGATTAAGAAAGAGAACTAAGATTCTATGTTATTATTAATGCTTAGGTTCTTAATCCCGATATAGTAATTGACACGTGTATATTATTTACATGCTTTGATTTATATATGAAATAATTCTTTTGAATTATATCAATATATTTTGGGTGATGGAATTATATACATGGTGAATATTATTTATAAAAGGAATCCATGTCCTGATAATATTCGGGTTAATGATGTCCCCTTGAAAGCTCAAAAAGATTTAATTATGTGAAACCCTGCAGGTGGATTTATTCCGGCATAATTAAATAAAGGTTGAGTGGTTGATCAAGGATAAAAGATATTAATTAAATGAATTATCAGTAATTTATTTAATTAATGGACATGCGATATTTTAAACATGGGGAATTTAATAAGAAAATAATATTGGAACCGAAGTAATTAATTAAATTACGGTATTAGGAAAGGCAGTGCAAATATTAATTCTTTAGTGGAGTGAATTAATATTTAATGACATTGGGCTAGCCCTGGAATGTCATTGGTAGGCCTAACCTAATTATCCATGATCCCTGCTGTAGCCTATATATATTCCTATTCTCTTCTTGCTGAGGTTGGTCGAAAGAACATTAGGATTTTTGGAGGCAGCCACCTTGAAGCAAGAAGAGAGGCAAAACTTGGGAGCACGAAGGCCACACTTCGCTCAAGGGGAATCAAGGAATACAGCAGAAGACGTGGACTTGAATCGCTTGCGCCTTAGCGATTAAGGTTAATTTTCTGTTCGTACTCGTTAATTTATTGTATCATAAATCGCAGGGCCCGATCCGATTGTCCCAACAATTACTTGGGTAGCAATGATGTATTACTAGATGCCGCTCATTGTTTATAATTTTATATTGAAAATTAAAATTATTGCCAACGTAATAATAACCTATAGAGTCACACACAAGAACGCTTGAAGGAGATTTGATTTAAATTAAACAGTAATTCATATTTATTTATGATATTAATTAAGTTAGACTTAATTAATTAAATAAATATAAATTTGAATTTACTAATTATTAGAATTTGAATTATATTAGAATATTGATTAAGTGTGACTTAATTAATTATTTAATTAAGAATTAAAATTTTAATAAAAGCCAAATATGATTAGGCCATAGAAAATAGATTTGTCTCTCTATATAAACATCTTAAACTCTCAAATTAGGAAGGAAGTTTTTAGAGAAAAAACCCTAACCGTTTGAGAGCAAAGATGGAGATAGAGAGAAATCAGTTTTCAGATGCTAGTACATCGCTCCTTCGAAGATCAAGCGTTCGTGTGGATACCGATAGAGCGTAGATCGCACGAGCGGGATGCGTGGTGATTCAAGTAGCTAGGATCTCTAATTGTCATCCGTTTATAAAGCTTCTTTAAGGTGATCATCTAACTCCGAATTAAATCTTTTGTTTTTGCATGGATCCTGCGGTAGGGTTTCGATTTTTATTCTTTTTGCGTTTAATTCCGCTGCGTTTATGTGCTCGAAACCTTTCACCTAGAACTACAACGGGTGAGTCTCCTTTTACTCTCACATATGGTTGTGAAGCTATGGTACCTGTAGAAGTTGGTGTTAGTGTAGGTGCCCTAGAGGCAATACATTTCAGTTTAGTTAAACTTCGTCATTGACATTTATGTTCTATTTTGATTATATTGATGTTTTATTATGCTTAGTATTTACTGCGATATAATTGTTAGTATAATAAATGTCCCTAGATTATTGATACGAACTATATAATTATGAGATAATATACAGTATAATAATCTTGAATATCCCTAGTCAAGTATTATTGTTATTGGGACAAGAATAATACATCGAGACTAGTATGTTGATTGACTGATGATCACTTCTCATTGATCATAAGTATGATGATACTAAAGTCAATGCATAGGTACATGTATGAGTACGATGTACTGGATAGACCCACTATGAGATTCGACATGGAATGAATAAATGTGTCATTATGAATCATGTGATAATGATGTACTGATCCTTAGACCCGAAGTCATTACATTTCCATATGAGAATTAATATATTTTGATTCTATCAAAAGTTATCTTTAATCGGGTAATGATAAAGATGGTCTTGGGTATATTATGAATCGTATGAGAAATGTGAATTATCTAGATGGAATTTAACCCTCCTTAATATATATAAATATATGAGTGATATTATTGGCCTCTTGTTTGAGTGAGACTATGAAATGCATGGCCGTGCTCAAATAATGATTTGTTTGAATAGTCTACTCATCGATCAAGAAAATAAAGATTAAATTATGACGAGGATGACACATTCCATGCCTCTAGTTTAATCTATAATATCAAGGTTAAAGAGATTATATTACATTGTACATTGTTCACGAAAGGCGAAATCGATTCATTGATTTAATTATTATTATTTGGGTAACAATGATGTATTACTAGATGCCGCTCATTGTTTACGATTTTATTTATTAAATAAAATTGTTGCCAATACAATAATAACCTATAGGGTCACACAAAAGAATGAATGAAGGATTATTTAAATTAAATTCGGATTTAATTTAAATCAAATATAATTCGAAATTATTTAATTAAATTAAGTTTGACTTAATTAATTAAAATATTGAATTTTGAATTTATAAATAAATCAAATTCGAAATCAGATTTATTAAAGACTTTAAGTTAGACTTAATAAGCTTTAAAATACGATTTTCGGATTTGATAAAACTCTAATTTAAATTAGAATAAAATCTGAAATTATTTTATTAAGACTTTAAGTTGGACTTAAAGTATTAAAAAGATAGAATTTCGGATTTGTCAAAATTCTGATTTATACTAGACTTAGGATTCGTTTTTTGCTCTTCTCCTATATAATGAAATTATGATTTCATATTAGGGTTTACGTTTTATAAAAACCCTAGCAGTAAAGAGAGAGAGTGAGAGCAAGAACGGATCAGTGGTGCTAGTACACATCTACCTTCGATAATTCATTCGTGTGGATACCGATAGAGACGTACATCGCTCGTGCGGGATACGTGGTGATCGAACATCCTTCCTACAATCTCAGACCTCGAAAAGCTTTTTAAAGGTACTGATTTCTGTGAACTACGAATTAAATATACAATTCTCGCATGGATCCTAGCGGTGGGTTTCAATTTGGTTTTTTTTTTTTGCGTTTTTTCGCTGCGTTTGATTGTTTGAAACCCAACAATGGTATCAGAGCTGCCCCCCCGAACCCCCCCCCAGCGACCTCACCGCGGAGGTCGATCCGCGGGTTAGGGCTTTGTTTTAATTTGGGCTTGTGACATATTTTGATATGTTATGATATGATAATGTAATTTATGATGTTCTTAAGTGTTAATTGAGCATGATGATTGGTTATGGCCTTAAGACCCATAGGTTAGTGGTTTTATTATTATGGTTTGGTTTTATAAATACGACTTACATGTCGTTTTCTATGTAATTGTTCATCTCGAATGTAACTCGAGTTCATATGTAATTATATTAGTATAGTTATGTTTTGTATTCTATGTAATAAGAAGATCATTGGAAGCATGCAATGAAGGATCAATGGAGATGAAGGCAGTTTGTTAGTCACAGAGGCATGCCTGAATACATCTAATAACAAGCCTAAGTGTGTGTAATGCTATGCATTACCTACATGACCTCTTAACTGAGGGAACCTCTAGTTGTAGAGTTTCTATTTGTTCTGTACTTGTAATAGGCATCAAATTCTAGTTGTGTTACTGTAATTATAAAGTCAAGAATAATGCTTGAAAGAAGTTCCAAGGTTCATGCCTCAAGCAAGGAGATAAAGACTGTCAAATAATCACAGTTGGGATTTGAAGAATTGAAGAAATGAAGAAATTGCCTAAGTACTAATTCGAGAAGTACATTTGTCTATTCGAGAAGTCTAGCATTCGAGAAGTCTGAAGTTCGATATCTCAGAAGACACTATTCGATATCTCTCAATATGCTCTATTCGATATCTCAAGGAGTCCCAGAGAAAAGAGCTATTCGAGAAGTGATTCGATATGTCAAGATAACACTATTCGAGAACTCAGAGTTATCGTTCAAGTCAACTCCAGTTCTCGAATCACTTACTTAGTCACTTCTCGAATACATTCTTGAGGACAAAATACTGAAGAATTGTACAAGTCAGAAACCTGCAACAAGCCAGGATACTTTATTTGACTCTGTCCTATAAAGCATGCTGGAAAGCCTACAAAGAAGCTTGGAGAGATAAGACAAGGGACAAGGAGCTGAAGAAGTGGATCTAAACAGGCTTTTCAAAGTCAAATCTGTAGCCGTTTGGACTCTTACTAAAATGAGATAGACAGACTGGAAAGTGCTTTTGTTTTACCTACCTCATTTGTAGCAAGGGGGTGTATCCATGTCTATAAGGATACAGCCTCACTTCCTTAGCTGTTAAGGTTTTGAAGTTTCTCAAATATATCCAGAAAATATCTCTCTGAGAAAAACGAAGCTGAGAATACTATCATTTGTATTCACAGATTGTAGCAACATCTTAATCTAATAAAATATTAGATTAAAGTGATATTGTGTTGTGTTTGTGTTTAATTATCCGCATCTTCATATCTCACACACTCATCACTTATCTTGCTGCAAAGATTCAAAACCGAAGAAAAACTCAAGAATCCATTCACCCCCCCCCTCTGTATTCTTTTACTGTATTCAATACTCAACAAGTGGTATCAGAGCAGGCTGTTTAATCTAAACAGAAAACGATCATGAGTTCGAATACACCAAAGACTACAGGTACGGTAAAGGTCCCTAAATTCGACAAAGAAAATTACAACCTCTGGAAAATAAAAATGCTGTTGTTCATCAAAGCTGCCAATCCTCTCTACCCTGACATTCTCAAGAATGGTCCATTCATACCACAACAAGAAGTTGCTGAATCCACAGTGGGCGCAGTAGTCATTCCTAGATCATATGTTCCAAAAGAGCCATCCAAATGGACGGACTCAGAGAAGGAAAAGATTGCCCTAGACAGCCACCTCATGTTGTTAATCATAGACTCTTTGGATATGTCGATGTTTGCCAATGTAGCATCATGCAGATCAGCCAAGGACATGTGGAATCACATCGAGGTGTTATGTGAAGGGACAGAGGAGGTAAGAGAAAATAAGAAACAGATACTGGTCACACAGTATGAGGCGTTCATGGCACAGCCCAAGGAAAGTATCACTGATGTGTTTGAAAGATTTCACAAGCTGGTGACTGAGCTCCAAATGAATGGGAAGGTTTACAGCACTAAGGAATTAAATATGAAGTTTCTACTATCGTCACCAAACCATCTAGAGCAAAGGGTCATATCTCTAAGAGAAAGAGATTTGAACAAAGTCACGTATGATGTGCTCTATGGGGTTTTAAAGACACACGAGCTTGAGTTGCTTCAAAAGAGGGCTATCCAAGCTAACCAAGGCAGAATGATAAACACATCCTGTGCCTTGATTGTCAACAAATCTATTCAAGACCTGGAAGCATCTGCAAGTCAGCTGAGAATAGAAGAGATAGTAGATGATGAAGAAACTGAGGAAGTAGTGACTGAACCTTCTGATGACAAGGAAGAAGATGAGTTCTACACTCTTGAAGAGCTGGATGGCATGGAAAATACATCATATGCTTTTATGGCTAGAAAATTTCCAAACATCAGATTCAAGAGGAATCAGCCCTTCAAGCCTAGACCTCAAAATCATTCATTCAACAAGGGCAAGGCACCTATGAAAACAAACAAGAACAGATTCAAAACCAGCTATGTGGATAGGTCATCTGTAAGATGTTATAGATGCAATGACCTAGGGCATTTTGCCAGTGAATGCAAGAAGCCTAAAAAGAAGGATAAGGAGTTTCTTGAGCTTGAAGCTAAGTATGAGGCCCTTCTAAAGAAGCAGACACCAGGTAAGGCTTACATAGCTGAAGGGAAGTGTTGGGATGATTCTGACAGTGATGGGGAAGAACAAGAATTCTGCAACTATGCCTTGATGGCCAATTCCAAGGAAGAACCATCTGCATCAGACTCACAGGTACCATCTCTCACTACCATAGACATGTCTGTTTCTGAATATAAATCTTTGGTTGAACAACTATCCGTTGAGATGTTTAACATTCATACTAGTATGACTGCTGCTAATGAAGAGATTGCTAAACTGTCTACCAGGAATGAACTGTTAAATAAGAGAAATGAGGAACTAGAGCTAACTACTGTGCAAATAGAAAATCTTAAACAAGAGATTGAGTATCTAAAGAACAAAGTTCTATGTGCTAGTCAAGTTGAGAAAGCTCTTAGGGATGAATTAGCTGAAAATGAATTTAAGTTGAAAACATTTAAGAATTCCTCTAGTCTATTGCAGTCTTATCATGAGAAAAATCTAGCAAGACCTAAGGCTGCCATTGGACTTGATTATGACACTCTTAAACAGAGGAAAGGCTATGCAGTCATTGAAGATGACATTGTTGTTCAAGAGGAGGTGCCTCAGGTTTTGAAAAAGACTGAGAATCCAATATTTAAAACACCAACACTTGAGATTGATGAGGATGCCTTACTCATCAAGCAAATGTTGGAGGATGAAGATGAGGCACAATCAAATGAACAACAAGCATCCTCTGAGAGTAAGAATGTCAAAACCAAAGCCAAGGAGCCAGTAGGAGGTAGACCTAGACTTGAGAAACCTGTAAAGTTTGTTTCAGCTGGAAATTATGAGACTAAGAAGAAAGTGACTAATAAGAGACCAAACAGGAATGGCAAATTAGGGATTAACAAAGATAACAACTATGCTTATGTGCCAAATGCCCCTAGGAAAGTTTGTCAAAACTGTTTTAGCTCTAATCATTTGACTCATGCTTGCAAGAAACCATCTGGTAGTGTTGCTAAACCATTCTATGATTGCTCTGTGCCTTTAAGACATAGAGACTCTCCTTTCTGTGATAAACTTGATTGTATGCCATGTAACATGAATGTGATGACTAGTTGTTTTAATTTGAGAAGACAATTCATGGAGGGCTGTATCAATCATAATGTTCACACACACTACACAAGGACAAAGTCTTCAAGTCCTCCTAAAGTTAGGAAGGTACCTCTGTCACCTAAGTCTAAGAACCCTGATTCTAAGACTCCCAACAGTGACAAGAAGACCAACATCAAGAAAACTGATAAGCATGCTGATTTTGATAAAACTGTCACTAAGTCACATGGACCCAAACTCGTTTGGGTACCAAAGGAGAAGTAATACTTTTGTGTTTGCAGGGCAAAGAAAGTAAAAAGAAGGTCATGTGGATTTTGGACAGTGGATGCTCAAATCATATGACTGGTGATATGGCCCTGCTATCACAGTATGAGGAAAAGGCTGGCCCAATGGTTGCTTTTGGAGATGACAGCATCGGCAACACACTGGGATATGGCAAGTTGGAAATTGGAAATGTCATCATTGAGAATGTAGCACTGGTCAAGGGGCTCAAGCATAATCTACTGAGTGTTGGTCAATTCAGTGACAGAGGCTTCAAAGTGAACTTTGACAAAGATGAATGTTTGATCACCCACAAGAAGACTGGTGATTTTGCTCTGTCTGGAGTAAGGAAGGGAAGCCTGTTTGTAGCCAATTTGGACTCTGCAAGCAAGGACACAATTTGTTGCTTCTACTCAAAAGCATCAAATGAAGACAGTTGGCTGTGGCACAAGAAGCTATCACACCTGAACTTCAAAGCCATTAATTCCCTAGTCAAAAGGGAGTTAGTGAGAGGCATGCCCACACTTGAATTCTGTCAAGAAGGAGTGTGTGAGGCGTGTCAAAAGGGAAAAATGAAAAGATCAAGCCACAAGTCAAAAACAGTGACATCTATAACCAAGCCCCTGCAACTGATTCATATGGATTTGTTTGGGCCTGTCAATATTATGTCACTAGGAAGGAAGAAGTATGCTCTAGTGATGGTTGATGATTTTACAAGGTATACATGGGTAGAATTTCTGGCATCAAAGGATGAGGCTCCACAAGTAATCATTGAGCACATAAAGAAAGTTGACAAAGAAGCAAAGGCCATAAATGCAAGTGTGATTGCATTAAGAAGTGATAATGGGACAGAATTCAGAAATGCCATGCTTGGAGCATTCTGCAAAGAAAATGGTATTTCTCAACAATTCTCAGCTCCAAGGACTCCACAACAAAATGGAGTTGTTGAGAGAAAGAATAGGACTCTGATAGAGGCTGCTAGAACAATGCTACTTGATGCAAAGATGCCTACATGTTTTTGGGCTGAGGCTGTGAGCACTGCATGCTACATCCAAAACAGAACCCTCATCAACAAAAACACTGGAAAGACACCTTACAA
Source organism: Saposhnikovia divaricata (assembly GCA_036435485.1). Taxonomy (NCBI): domain Eukaryota; kingdom Viridiplantae; phylum Streptophyta; class Magnoliopsida; order Apiales; family Apiaceae; genus Saposhnikovia; species Saposhnikovia divaricata. The sequence continues at coordinate 155,378,601 of CM071600.1, read as the reverse complement.
CTTGATGACTGGAAAGAAGCCTACTCTAAAGTATGTTCATACTTTTGGAAGCAAGTGCTTTGTGCTAAAAGATAATTCAGAATATGTTGGAAAGTTTGATGCAAAGGCATTTGAAGGAATCTTTCTTGGCTATTCTATGGAAAGAATTGCATACAAAGTTTATGTCATTTGTCAAAAGAAAGTAATGGAGAGCACAGATGTAACATTTGATGACAGCAAACTACCTGGATTAGAAGAAGCCAACAATGAAGATAAAGATCCCTTGAAGTTTGACAATCTAGATGATTCTGATGAGGAGATTGAAAGTGAATCTGAACTCATAATCCAACAAACTCAAGTGAATGAAGAACCTGTGTCAACCAACAATGAAGAAACAAGCATCCAAGATACACCTGTGAGGAGTGACAACTTCACAGGGGGAGGAAATGTAGATGATCATGATCTAAATGATGAAGCAACATCAAGGATGAGAAATCAATCTGAACATACAAGGAAATGGGATAGATCACACACTGCAGATCAAATAATTGGAAATCCAAATGCAGGAGTAAGGACAAGAAGAGCAACTATAAATGAATGTCTCTATGGCTGCTTTCTATCCCAAGTTGAGCCTAAGAAACTTGATGATGCATTGTTGGATCCTGACTGGATAATTGCTATGCAAGAGGAGCTAAATCAATTTGAAAGGAGCAAAGTATGGGAACTAGTGCCTGCACCAAAGGATAGAACCGTTGTTGGAACTAAATGGGTTCTAAGGAATAAGATGGATGAAAATGGTGTAGTCATAAGAAACAAAGCAAGGTTGGTTGCAAAAGGATACTCTCAACAGGAAGGTATTGACTATGATGAGACCTTTGCCCCTGTTGCTAGACTAGAAGCCATCAGAATTTTCTTGGCATTTGCTGCACATTCTAATTTCAAGGTCTATCAAATGGATGTCAAGAGTGCATTCCTGAATGGGGAGTTGGAAGAAGAAGTATATGTGCAACAACCACCTGGCTTTGAGGATCCACAGTTTCCCCACTTTGTCTACAGATTACTTAAAGCATTGTATGGACTCAAGCAAGCTCCTAGGGCATGGTATGACACACTATCACAATTTCTACTGGAGAATCAATTCACTAGAGGCACACTGGACAAGACACTGTTCTTCAAGAAACATGGTGATGATATTATCCTAGTTCAAATCTATGTGGATGATATCATATTTGGCTCTACAAATGAGAAGCTGTGTGAAAAATTCTCTAAGCTCATGCAAAGCAGATATGAGATGAGTATGATGGGAGAATTAACATTCTTTCTTGGACTGCAAGTGAGTCAAAGGAAGGATGGCATTTTTATAAGTCAAACCAAATACATTAAAGATTTACTGAAGAAATTTGATTTGGAAGAATGCTCACCTGCGAAGACACCCATGGCCACTGTCACCAAGTTAGATGATGATGCTAAGGGCAAAAAGGTAGATATCTCAATCTACAGAGGCATGGTCGGTTCTCTACTCTACCTCACTGCTAGTAGGCCAGATATCATGTTTGTTACATGCTTATGTGCAAGGTTTCAATCAAACCCAAAGGAATCACACATGATAGCTATAAAAAGGATCTTCAAATATCTGAAAGGCACACCAAACTTGGGGTTATGGTATCCTAAGGACACAGGGTTCAATCTGGTTGGTTATTCTGATGCTGATTATGCTGGATGCAGAGTGGATAGGAAAAGCACATCAGGTAGCTGCCAGTTTCTTGGCCAAAGGTTAGTCTCTTGGTACAGCAAGAAACAACAATCTGTGTCAACTTCCACAGCTGAAGCTGAATACATAGCTGCTGGAAGTTGCTGTGCTCAAGTGCTTTGGATTAGAAACCAACTTAGAGATTATGGACTTGTGTTGGAAAGAATTCCTATCATGTGTGACAACACAAGTGCAATCTCTATAGTTGCCAATCCTGTCAATCATTCTAGAACAAAGCACATTGACATCAGATATCATTTCATAAGGGAGCATGCAACTAATGGAACCATTGAGTTACATTATGTTCCCACAGAAAAACAACTAGCTGACATATTCACTAAGCCATTAGATGAAGCCACCTTCACTAGGCTGGTCAGTGAGATTGGAATGCTGAATTCTTCGAATTCTGGCTAAGTAAATATATCAACTAGATTGTTGCAGCAGTAAATACTTACCTTATCAAATGCTCAATATTTTTAAAAGTAAGTATTGGCTGGAGTATGATGTATAAATATTCCAATGCTGCACATGTTGAAAATCATACATCTTTAGCTTGAAATTTCTGTGAAATTTTGAGAAAATCACTATTTAATTTAGTAGAATATTCTTCAGTGAATATTTCTGGTAAATTTTAAAAGATAGTGAAAATTGAATTTTATGAGTGAAAAGTATAGTTCGATAAGTCAGACTTCTCGAATGGTTCATTGTTATGTCTTGGCTCGAGTTCTCGAATAGGCCTATCTAGAACCCTCTTGAGTTCTCGAATAGTGTCTTTTAGAGAAATCGAATAGCACACCTTGAGTTCTCGAATAGAGTATTTTAGTTCTCTAATGATAGAGTTCTCGAATACTGCATTTGAGTTATCGAATCATTTGAAAAGGCTGATCTTTCGCTGACACTTAATCGCTTTTTGGATTTATATTCAAAACTTCATTTCACTCATAAAAATATATTCTTAACTTTGAATTTTCTTCTGAGTTAAATCACTGCCAGCTGTGAGTTAAAAACTGTCTGAGATATCGAATAAGCCTTTCTTGACTTCTCGAATAGTTGTTTTATACTTCTCGAATGACTTGTCGCTACAGAACACTTATCTATCGACAACTCAAGACATTCATACATATACATTCAACTTCACAACTATTCAATTCTTTTCGTTCGATTTCTCAAGCACCTCAACTCCTGAAACCTCTGAAAAACCCTAACTGCGAATTTCTTCTTCAATCCTAATTCTCTTTTCTTCTCTACCCAAATGGCAAACCCTAAACTCACCATATCATTCCAAACTAATTTCATCGCAATCACCAGTGATGTGGAAGCACCGAATGCCAATTTCAAGTGCTTTGTTCAGTGGTTGTCTGAATCATACATCAAGAGTGCGCTCTCAGCCAACCCAACTCTGTACATAGATCTATTGGAACAATTCTGGAGGACTGCTACTGTGGAGGTCATCGCTCTTGAGAATGCTATCACTTCTTATATTGTTCACTGCAAGATTCAAGGAGAGGATATCACTATCACCACTGCAGACATGAATCAAGCCTTGGATATGCAGCAAGAGACGTATGATGCTCTGGCCTCCAATGATGAGTTGGAAGAATTCTTTGACTTCATCAACTACTCTGATACTATCAAGCTGGGAAAGTTGAATAGGAAGTTCTTAAGGAAAGAATGGAGCTTTGTATTTGCTACACTCCTTCATGTATTCACTGCACGGAAATCAAGCTTTGATCAGATTAGTACACCCGTGCAGCAGCTTGCCTATGCCTTGGCTCATGGGAGAAAGATAGATGTTGGACTTCTCATCCTACAGGAACTCTATGGGAGACTTGGTCAGACCACAGCCAAGAGAGGTAATGAAATTTTCTTTCCTCGCTTTATTCAATCAGTGCTTAACTTTAAAAATGCTTCTTTGATTGAATTGCCTGGAGTAGATAAGAGTAAAATAGGCTATCCTAGGTCCATGACCAAACTCATTTTTGGTAATTTGGAGACTAGGAATGATGTGGATGTAAGACTTAGCATAACTCCCCACATGGAGGGTTTGTTTAGGTCTTACCCCCACAACATGCCAATATTTGATTCTAAATCTCAGTTAGCACAGCCTAAGCAAGGAGAACAAAGTGCTAACCCAAGGCCTGCTAACCAACCCCCTCAGCCAAACACTCTATCCAGCAAAGAGCCAACTGCATCATCCTCTCAAAAGGGTGATGTTAGTAAAAAGAAGAGAAAACAGGTTGCTTCTGAACCTTTAGAAATCTTAACTGAAGCAGCCTTGGCTGTAGAACTAGGGTTAGAAAGTGAGAAACCTGAGTTACCTATCATAAGCCTAAAGAAGAAGAAGAAGTCTAAAACCACCTCTTCAGTCACTCAAATGGCTGAAGTTGTAAAATCAGGGGCACACAGCTCACTAGATGTATCCTCTCAACAGGATGCATCTATAGAATCAAGCATCCTCCCCAATGCACCTATCTGTAAAGAGTCAGCACAAGGGAGTGATAAGGCTGGCACAACACTGAGTGGAGAGCACATCATAACTGAAACTCCCTCTATTTCTCAGGGGGAGTTGCCAAAATCTTGTCTACAACACACTTCTCTTTCAGAATCTACCACTCATATTTCTTTGAAGCCTGCAACTCAAGCAATTGAGGAGCAAGGCATTGATCATCAAGAATTCTTTTCCTTTGATGAGCCAATGAATTCAAGTGACTTGGTGCATGACACCTTGCTCACCACCCAGGTACCACATTTGGATGGTCAGGGAATGCATGCTGGGGCATATCCTAATGACACCATCACAAACACAGAGGATTCACTAGTTCTTACTAGAGACTCTGTGCCTGTGTCAACTACTGTTGTAACTCATCCCACTTCTGTGGAGACAACAGTAGTAGAGTCTGTTCATCCGGTTGCAGAAGTTGCATCTGTAACTGAGGAGCCTAGCAAGCCTAGCTCTAGCTCTAACTTTTTGTCTCAATGGCTGAAGCCTGTGCAACATGACAGTGCTTCAGGATCAGGGTCTGTTCCACCACAATTGACGGTTGAAGCACTTCAAAGCTTAGTTGTGGATCAGATCCCTGAGTTCACAAAAATTGCTCAGCACCTTCTCACTGCAAACATGCCCAATCCAGACTATGAAGCTATTCTCCTATGTCACAAAGAGGATGTAGAGCTACAGAAGGAGAAAATCATAGATGAAACTGAGAGAGATGGGAATATCGATGCTTGGCTGCAAGGAACCAATTCAATCCCTCTCTCAGAAGGTCTCCAGTATCTCAGAGAAGAGTACATCACTTCACTAGGGTCCAATGCCAAATCTCTCAACCCTACTGATGTGTTTGAAGCAGTGAATGACAGCTATAAAGGCATTCTCAAGGCTGCACACTATCTTGGTAAAGGCTTAAAGACAGAAATTAATGAAGTGTGTTCAGCTACAACCAAGGAGGTGCATGAGATCAAGAGGGCTTTTGATGCTAAATTCCCTCAATTGGAGACTGTGCTCAAGGACATTCGAACCTGCAATGCTACTTGCACCAGGATGGACAATGGTTTAGCTATTCTCAAGGATGCTGTCACAGGTCTGGGGCACAAATTTCAATCCTTATCAGATCAGACAACTGATGCCAATGCCATGCTCAGGACCCTCCTTGCAAATCAATATGGAGACAAGCTGGTCACTGAGGTTCCTGTGCATGAGATGTCAAGGTTCGAAGTGCAGAGACTGAAGGATCAATCCCTATCTGGTTTTAAGGCCAATGAACTCTTCACTAAAGTGGATACTCTTGAAAAGGAGGTAGTCTCTCTCCACAAGTCCAATGCTCATCTTACAGACACTGTGACAACTCTGACTGAGCAGTTGAACACTCAAGCCACCACCACAGCTGATGTCCTTCTGCATCAACAATCAATGTTGTCTGCAATGATGAAGCACATGGGTCTTCCCCTACCTGATGAATCTTCAACTCCAAAGGTGCATCCTACAGTCCCTGTGTCTGTCAACAAGCCTAAGGGGGAGAAGAGGATATCAAAGAACTCAAATCCAAAGGGGGAGAGATCACTAGAAAAGGGCATCAAGATCACTGAGGGTGGCCATCAGAGAACTTTGAAATCTACTACTCATGTGCCTGGAAAAGGAAAGGACAAAGTTGATGTGCCTCCCACTTCTCTGCCAGTTGTCACTCTACCAACTGTGCACATCACTACTCCTGATGGTCAAAGGCAGTCTATTACAACCACAGTGGTTGCAGGGAGTATGCCATCTGACAAGCCTCAAATCTCAATATCTAAGAGTGCCAAGCCAGTAGAAGTGAAGGTGGTCACTGAGGCCAAGCTACAAGAAATTGCAAACTCAAATGTCTATCATGATGATGCATTCTTGGAGCTTCTGAAAGTCTCTAGAGAACAGGCTGGTGATGCTCTGCTATATCATGAGAGTTTGAAGAGTCAGATTGACTGTCTCACTGTAGTACCAAGGAGGCTTAATGATCTATGGCTCAAGGAGATATTGATGGTAGGAAAGAACAAGATATGGCACTTAACCATCAATACTCTACAGAGTCTAAAGCACTCAGAAGTGAATGTGCTCCTTGGACTAATTGAGAAGGGAAATGAGAACAACAAAAGTCTTCATGATGAATTGAGGAATGGTCAACCTTCAAGGCTACCTGAAGTTTTCACAGATCCTAGAACTATTATCTACCAGGCTGGAACAAGAATTGAAGATATCAAGCAGCTGGTCATTCCTAAGCATCTAACTCCTCAAAATAAAAATCTCATCATAGCCATCATTGAGAAACTGATCAAGAAGAAGGGATCAAGAACAGCAGAAGAATTAGAAGCTATATCTTATCTCAGGTCATATATTGCAACTGGCATTGTATCTGAGACTGCTAAGTTCAACCCAAGCAAAGATCAAGACAAGGATGAAGATAAAAGTGATGGAAGGAGAAGATATCACAGGAGTAATAAGGGTGATGAAGACAAGAAGAAGAAGAAGGATGATGAGAAGAGGAAGAATGATGATGATCAAGGTAAAGGCTCTGAGAGGAAAAGTGGAAGACAGCAAGCCTCAGGCATTGCTGACAGTAACCTCACCACAACACAAGACTCTAAGTCTAGGGTGAATGCTGCCAGTAGTGACCTTTCAAAATTTGCATCTATGGCTTCTGCAACTGTCTTGCCACCTCAAGAAGAGAAGAAGATTCAAGTCAAGAAACCATCTGTATGTTTCAAAAAGCAAACTGCTAATGGAATACTACAATGGTCTACAAACAAAGGTCACATACTGCTGCCAAGTAATCATGTAAAAAGAATCAAGTTCAAGCAAGCTGCAAGGAAATCAAAGCCAACCATATCAAAAACCCTGACAATCTATCCAGGCCTAAAACTCCAACCACTAGATGAAGATTATGATGTAGACCAACTGCAATTTTTGCAAGCTCAAAGAATCTATCATGTTGCCATTGTTGATAATTGCCTTGAGATTAAATATTCGGATGGAAGGGAGGAGAAATTCAAACAAGGAGGATGTCAACACTGGGGCAAGCTATATGACATAGAGAGAATCATTGCACTGTTGAGCTCAGAAGATAAAGTGGAGAGAGTATGGAAACTGGAGCTAATTGATTTTGTGAAAATGAAGAGAGATCATGAAGAAAAAGTCAGAAAAGAGTGTTTTGAGAAATGGCTGGCAAGGGAGAAAGAAATTGAGAGACTGGAAAGTGAAGCAGAAAAGCTGAGGAAAAAGGGTTTGTGTAGAGTTCAGTTCAACCCCTACATGGTAAAGTATAGGAGGAGGAATGGAAATCAAGTCAACATCAGAATGAATCTACTCAACCACTATCCTGCAAATATTCTGGAACCAGTACTTGAAGATTTCAAAGACTCAATTTTGCTTGAAGAATTGGATGCTATGGCAGAAATAATAAAAGCTATGGATGAGAATACAAGGAAGGAGAAAGAAAGAAGAGAGAAAGAATATGATGAATTTCAAGCCAAAGCTATGGAAAGGGAATCAAAAGACAATGGCTAGTTCTTCATCATAGGCTGTAAGATTACTCACTCTGTAGTTCTATCCAAATTGCTGATGGAAATTCATACCTGTACTGTCAAGTTTTATCTTTATGTATGATAGGCTTGTTATCAGACATGAAATTGTGACTAAGGGTCTTACTCACAATTTGGGGGAGATTGTTAGTCACAGAGGCATGCCTGAATACATCTAATAACAAGCCTAAGTGTGTGTAATGCTATGCATTACCTACATGACCTCTTAACTGAGGGAACCTCTAGTTGTAGAGTTTCTATTTGTTCTGTACTTGTAATAGGCATCAAATTCTAGTTGTGTTACTGTAATTATAAAGTCAAGAATAATGCTTGAAAGAAGTTCCAAGGTTCATGCCTCAAGCAAGGAGATAAAGACTGTCAAATAATCACAGTTGGGATTTGAAGAATTGAAGAAATGAAGAAATTGCCTAAGTACTAATTCGAGAAGTACATTTGTCTATTCGAGAAGTCTAGCATTCGAGAAGTCTGAAGTTCGATATCTCAGAAGACACTATTCGATATCTCTCAATATGCTCTATTCGATATCTCAAGGAGTCCCAGAGAAAAGAGCTATTCGAGAAGTGATTCGATATGTCAAGATAACACTATTCGAGAACTCAGAGTTATCGTTCAAGTCAACTCCAGTTCTCGAATCACTTACTTAGTCACTTCTCGAATACATTCTTGAGGACAAAATACTGAAGAATTGTACAAGTCAGAAACCTGCAACAAGCCAGGATACTTTATTTGACTCTGTCCTATAAAGCATGCTGGAAAGCCTACAAAGAAGCTTGGAGAGATAAGACAAGGGACAAGGAGCTGAAGAAGTGGATCTAAACAGGCTTTTCAAAGTCAAATCTGTAGCCGTTTGGACTCTTACTAAAATGAGATAGACAGACTGGAAAGTGCTTTTGTTTTACCTACCTCATTTGTAGCAAGGGGGTGTATCCATGTCTATAAGGATACAGCCTCACTTCCTTAGCTGTTAAGGTTTTGAAGTTTCTCAAATATATCCAGAAAATATCTCTCTGAGAAAAACGAAGCTGAGAATACTATCATTTGTATTCACAGATTGTAGCAACATCTTAATCTAATAAAATATTAGATTAAAGTGATATTGTGTTGTGTTTGTGTTTAATTATCCGCATCTTCATATCTCACACACTCATCACTTATCTTGCTGCAAAGATTCAAAACCGAAGAAAAACTCAAGAATCCATTCACCCCCCCCCTGTATTCTTTTACTGTATTCAATACTCAACACAGTTGACACAGACATGTATTTATGAAGACCAACTATGTAATAATTTAGTTTTATTAACCACCATAGATTGACCTAGATTTTTCCATTAGCTTGGAAAGATCATATAGGATTGGGCCATAACCAAACATGATTTTATATTCATGCACTTTATATATGATGATATGTATGCGTAGTGATAGATATGCATGCTTAATTAGATTAAGTAGAATGTATGTATGTATTAGATACGTCATCCATGTTAAACAAGATAAAATCCGTAACGATTTAAGATGAAGATTAAACAAAATGATCATGAGATTCCTGTGTTTATGAAACACGGTAATTAAATATGAATTATTATAGTTCAAGGATGAAATGATTTTGTCAACAACGAGATTAATTTCTTGTAAGGTTAAAAGGTGTCAATAATGCCATTTGTGCGTTAACCTTTCTACCTGGAAATCATTAATTCAGCGAATTATGATTTGAAATATTTAATTCAAGGAAAAATTGGGGATCTCTTTATGATGGGATCATGGTCGTTTTAATTAAAAATCCCTTAATTAAATATTAAGTTATTAGATGCTTTCCAATTGAATAACACTCATCAAAGCCTAGATCATTAGGAGTTGGTTTGCCAAAGTAAAGCATTCCTAATTATTGTGGTTAGGTGTGAAAGAATAAATGTGATATTTGACATGTTAATCAATTGGGTCTAACTTAACTAAGTTATCACAAAAGGATTGTGAAATGAGAACTTAGAAGCATAGGTTTGGCGGAAAATTTATTTGATAAATTAGAGCAATTGTTGTTCACCAAACTGTCCAAGAATTATATACGAGATATAATTGACAAATGTTGTCTACCTAAATAGTTGTGTTTTGGGAGTATCGGCCAACGCTGACCCAAGACATAATAAAATATGGATCTTGGCCCACTAGAAAGTAAAGTTTCGCATAGGCTTTCCGAGTTAATAGTGAGGGCTATTAATTTGATAAAAATAGTGGGAGGTATATTAAGTTGAATGTACCATAATCACTTGAACATAATTATTGTAACAATCTAACTTATCTTATGCATTTTATCATTGTAGATAACAAATGGCACAAAACAAAAACGACACTTTCTCTGTGCGATCAGTCCTTGAGAAGGACAAGCTGACAGGATCAAACTTCCTTGACTGGTCTAGGAATTGAGAATTGTTCTCATACAGGAAAAGAAATCTTATGTGATTGATAATCCTCAACCGGAAGCCCCTGTTGCCAATGCCACTCGTGCTGTGCAAAATGCTTATCAGAAGCATATTAATGATGCAAACGATGTGGCTTGTCTTATGCTTGCTACAATGAATGCTGAGCTTCAGAAGCAGCATCTGGATATGAATGCACATGCTATGTTTGAACATCTTTCAACGATGTTTCAATCACAGGCTCGTGTGGAAAAGTTTAACACGAGCAAAGCACTCTACTCATGCAAGCAGGGAAACGGACCAGTCGAACCACATGTTCTAAAGATGATTGGGTATTGTGATTATCTTGCAATCTTTGAACAGCGACTATACTCAGTTTATTATGACTTTTAATATGACTGAGCAAGATAAGACTCCTATGGAATTGTTGGCCATGCTGAGGACCACTGAAGCAAATATGGTCAAGGCACCTGAGAAAACTCCCATAATGATGGTGGGCAAGAAAGGTGCTAAGGGAAAGGGGAAATGGAAGGGGAAGAAAAAGGTTGCATCAAAAGCTCTTGCTCCTTCCAAGCCCTCCTTCAAAAAGGCTGGAAAGCCGAAGGGATATGTCGCAAAGGCTGACAAGGGTGATTGTCACTATTACAACAAGCTTGGTCACTGGAAGAGGAACTATCCTAACTACTTGGAGGATCTGAAGAAGATGAAGTCTGTCAAGATTTCTACTGATTCAGGTATTTATGTTATAGAAGTCAATTTGTCTATTTAACATCTTGGGTATTGGATACTGGATGTGGTTCTCACATTTGTATTAATGTGCAAGAACTGCGAAGGAGTAGGACATTGGCAAATGGAGAAGTTGACCTACGAGTAGGCAATGGAGCAAAGGTTGCTGCTTTAGCCGTAGGAACTTATCATTTATCGTTGCCCTCTGGGGTTATTTTAGAACTTGATAATTGGTATTACGTGCCAGCGATTTGCAGAAACATTATTTCTATTTCTTGTTTGGACAAGAAGGGTTTTTCATTTACTATTAAAGACAATTGTTGCTCTTTTGGTTTGAATGATTTAACTTATGGCATTGCATGCATTTTTAATGGTTTATATGTTCTAGATTTAAATTTTACTCCTGTCTATAATGTTAATAAACGCCTTAAAGCAAATGACTCTAATCAAACCTTCCTATGGCATTGTCGATTAGGCCATATAAATGACAATCGCATATCCAAGCTCCATAAAGATGGATTTTTGGATAAATTTGATTTTGAATCATACGATGAATGCGAAGCTTGTTTACTTGGTAAAATGGCAAAGGCCCCTTTTAACAAACAAGGTGAGAGGGCCACTGAACAATTAGAACTAATACATAGTGATGTATGTGGTCCAATGCGTTCTATGGCAAGAGGAGGCTTTTACTACTTCATAACATTTACTGATGATTACAGTAGATATGGATATGTGTATCTAATGAAGCACAAATCTGAATCTTTTGAAAAGTTCAAAGAATACAAAGGTGAGGTATAAAAGAAAAAGGAAGAGAGTATTAAAACTCTTCGATCTGATCGAGAAGGTGAATACTTAACCCTGGAATTTAAGAATTTCTTAAAGGAATGTGGTATTGTATCACAACTCACTCCTCCTGGAACACCACAATGGAATGGTGTTTCTGAAAGGAGGAATCGTACTTTGTTGGACATGGTATGATCAATGATGAGTCATGCTGATCTTCCAATAAGTTTCTGGGGTGATGCCCTAGAAACCGCTACATATACACTAAACCGTGTTCCATCAAAATCGGTTCAAAAGACTCCATATGAGATATGGAATAGAAAGCATCAAAGCATGTCATTTATGAAAATATGGGGATGTGAAGCGTTTGTAAAACGCTTGACCTCTGACAAGCTTGGACCCAAATCAAACAAATGTTATTTTGTGGGGTACCCAAAGGAAACTAAGGGTTACTATTTCTATAATCCAATTGAGAACAAAATAGTTATTTCTCGAAATGCTGTATTTCTAGAAAGAGAATTTGTCTCCATAAGAAATAGTGGGAGGAAAGTAGATCTCGATGAAGTTCGAGAACCATAAGATAACATTGAACCGGAAATGGAATGTGAGCAAGATATTCAAGATAATCTTGAAGAGAATATTGCTCAAGAAACACAAGTTGTTCGTAGATCTGGTAGGATTCGCCATGAGCCTGTGAGATATTATGGATTTCTCCTAGACGATAATGGTGATATAATGCTCATGGATCAAGATGAGCCTCTTACCTATCAAGATGCTATGAACAGTCCAAACTCTGAGAAATGGCTAGAAGCCATGAAATCTGAAATGGATTCCATGTATGAAAACAAAGTATGGACTTTGGTTGATCCACCTGAAGGGGTAAAACCCATTGGGTGCAAATGGGTCTTTCAAATGAAGACTGACATGGATGGAAAGGTCCAGACCTATAAAGCTAGGTTGGTTGCAAAAGGTTTCAAACAAATTCATGGTATTGACTATGATGAAACTTTTTCACCAGTAGCAATGGTCAAATCCGTTAGGATTTTGCTTGCGATAGCAGCTTACAACGATTATGAAATCTGGCAGATGGATGTCAAGACAGCCTTCCTTAATGGAAGCCTTGAAGAGGATGTATATATGATACAACCTGAAGGTTTTGTAAATCCAAAGGATGCTAGAAAGATATGTAAGCTAATCAGGTCCATTTATGGACTAAAGCAAGCTTCAAGGAGATGGAATATTTGTTTTGACCAAACACTCAAAGAGTTTGGCTTCGTTCAAAATGAAAATGAACCTTGTGTTTACAAGAAGGTTAGTGGGAGCACTGTGGCATTCCTAGTTCTATATGTTGATGATATATTACTGATTGGGAATGACATACCTTCTCTACAGGCTGTTAAGGCATGGTTAGGAAAGAATTTCTCCATGAAAGACTTAGGTGAGGCTTCCTATATATTATGGATCAAGATCTATAGAGATAGATCAAGAAGATTGATTGGCCTAAGTCAGAGTACATACATTGACAAAGTATTGCATCGTTTTGGGATGCAAGATGCAAAAAGGGGATTTGTCCCTATGTCTCATGGGATAACGATCTCAGATAAAGATAGTCCTAAATCGAAAGATGAAAAGGACCGCATGAGTAAGATTCCATATGCTTCTGCAATTGGATCTATCATGTATGCAATGATATGTACTCGTCCTGATGTGTCGTATGCTTTAAGCATGATGAGCAGGTTTCAGTCTAATCCAGGTTGTGAGGCCCCCAAATCCGAGGTCAGAGATTCAGGTCATCACGTCACCATCCAACCATATCATACCTGTATTAACTTTACAACTCAACAATACATCCATCCAGACCTCAATCTTACACACAAACAAGTTAGAGCCTCAGAAACGATAATCAAAAGTAACACTAAATATTACAATTCATCTGTACAATCCAGAGTCTTACGCAATTCCACTTATACAACTACACTTGAAGACAAGTCTTACTATTACAGTTGAAAACCTATCAGACTTACTCTGCAGTATTTATCAGGAACTAAATCATCTCCGGGGTAATTCATCTACTTCTCTTCTGCTGGTGCGGAGTTAATCGATCAAATTCTTCTCTTTCTGAAAAGTTTTTATAAAGCAAGAATGAGCTACATAATGCTCAACAAGTTCACCATTTTGTAAAATAATAATGTGGTTTATTTCGAAAACATTCCCAACTATATGGGTATATATCTCAGATTTCAAAACATAATTGGACAATGTATATGTCCGAGTTTGAGTAAAACATCTATACTCACTAAGAAGCTTTAAGAATAACATATGAAGCCTTTATAAGGTTCCCATTTCAATATATCTCAAGTTTGAAAATATATACATATGAGTATATCATTTTCGGCAAAACACTCTACGATTAACATTCTGTACAGGGAATACATCATTGCAAACCTCTTTCCTTCCATTAGCTTAGAAGGTTTCTCATACAAAAACATTTCATTCTTTGAAACAATTGCAAGAGTGCACTAACACGTGCCAATCTTTATAGAAAATCTTGCAGTTCTAGATACTGCACGATGTCAATATTTTTCTTATCAAAAACCACACTATCGGCAACTTGGCACTTAGGCCCAAGAAGCAGTGTTTGAGTATTTTTCCAAAGTGGAGGATGGGACTGGAAGAAAACATAAAAACCTGACAGGGATTGACGATGATCAGTCGCCACATCCAAGTCCAATAATCCGCGGGTCTTCTCTACCGGTAGAAGGATAGAAACTACATCCGTAACTATCCCCGGGTGAAAACTACATCCGTAATCACCCTCGATGAAAACTACATCCGTAATCATCCTTCGGCAACACCTGGGCCGGAATAATAATTGATGGACCGCCTGGCTCACGGCCGCTTACACATCCCGGGAATCGTTCGTCAATGGTCCCCACACCTGCCAGAGTCCCTTTTTCTTTTTCTTTTAAAATTTGATTTTGATTGAAAACTGAGTAATTGAGGTCCGACATCAGTCGACCGATGATTCTTGAAACCACACAAGAAACAAACCTGACCGGGGGTTTTCGAAAATGTTTTGAGTTCGAAAGAGTTCGAGTTTGAAAGTGCTAAAGGTATCTTGGATTAGCTCTGTCTTTAAAATAATGAACAATAATTAATAAATGATATTTTAAGATTTAATATTAATAATTAATAAAATAATTATTTAATTAAATAAGCTTTTAATCCAAGATAGGTATTTTGAGTATTTACGAAGATATAAAAATAATTACTTGAGTATACGATACTCCCCGAATGACCCTTCGGGTTTTCGCAATTTAATTACGATATAATAATATACCGCTCCCCGGTCAATAGTATATACGGACCGCTACGACCTCTATTGCTAGAGTCGTTGTCCGAAGAAAACATTTCATTCTAAGTTCCAGGGGTGCAAACATATATGTACTTATACATCTCAATTTCATCGATACTTCGATAAACATAAACATTTGATATGATTGAAAACTACAAACACAACAGTGAAAGTCCTTGTATATGTAAGTTTTGAAAAGTAAACTTGCCTTGGTGAGGTTGGGGTGGTCGTGCTTGCGGAGTGGAACGATCTATACATAATCAATAGCCGATCGTTAGTACCTTAACAATATCTCTTTAATTGCGAGGTTTTAGGGGGTACAAAATTAACTTAATGACTTCGTCTTATGACTCTCTAGCCCCACTATAGGTTCATGTCACCACTCGATTACGCTCGTCACTTATTCGACTTAATTTGGTTACCATATCCGAGTCATATCCATTACCCCTAAAATTACACTCCACTTACGACTTTTCCCTTGCGCGAATTTACTATAGCATTTTTATAAAATTGAAAAATTTATATTTTAATCCAATTCTTTTTGGGTAGCCTTCACCACTGCATTTACTAGCTTCTCTAATTTTTCCATGATCCTACATAAATTTTTAGGGGTTTAAACAAGGTTCACAAGGGGACCATTTAGTGCAGTCCGGAATCCAGAAACACATTTCACTTCTCCAGCCATAACTCAAAATCTATACATCACCTAGTCATGAACCTTATATTTTTGGAAACTACATTCAAATACCTTTCCAACAATATATATTAGGACCTCAGGGGACAAGATTTGGGGGTTCAAAACCATCTTACAAGACAGTTCAAGTTCCTGGGAAAAAACTCAGCATGCTTATATCACTAAACCAACCAAGATTCTTACATCCACATCACAACCAACATCTAAATCACCAAGATCATACTTTATAACATTCATGGAGATACATACACTAACCACAAGCTTAAAAATCACAACCACAACACTTAAACTCAAGATCTATATCATCCATCACTTATATATCCAAGATTCACAGAAATACACATGGATCTATCATTAAACTTCACAAACACTACATGGCCAAGATGGGTTAGGGTTTTTATACCTTCTTGAGTATCTAGGAGCCTTGGGTATGCCTTACAAGTCTCAAGAACACCTTGAATGAGCTCCTACACTCCTTATAATTCAAGATCTAAAAGAAAACTTAACATTGTTACTATTCACCAAAACTTTAACAATTAATATCTTGAAAATTAATGGATGAAAAGGCTTGGAATTCTTAGTATACCTTCCTTATATGATGTAGAGTGCCTAGGAATTTTGCCTTGAATTAAGAATGAGGAGAAGTGGAAGAAAGAAAAATTTTCTTCCTTGTTTCTTGTCTTGGCCGAGAGCTATCTTGCTTGGGGGGGGGGGGAGAGTTTCTTTGTTTGCTTTTTGTGTTGGTTGGTTAAAGTGAAAAGGTGTTGGGTGATATATATTATGTATATGTATATACATCACATGTTGCAAGTCTAGGGTATAGGCCACCATACCCTCTTGTCTCCTTGGAAAAAGTAATAACTAGTTACTATTCCTCTTGTCCACTTGGTATTACTAGTTTGCTTTCCTAACTACTTAGTTGCATGGGACTTGCATGCAATATCATTCCTTGTATCATTATTCTTCCACCAATGCTTGTCACTTAATCTTTAATTCGTATCGTATCTTAATTAATTTCTCGTAATAATATTTTGTCGCGTAGAGACTTCCCTTGTAATTCCTTAAGTACTTAATTGTGTAAATTCCTCGAATATCCATAACTCCTCGTCATAATTCCTCATAAATCTTTTAATACTCCAATAACTCTCAATTTCCCAAGTTTTATAAATCTTACTAACAATAAGATTCTTGCCTTCAACAATCTTCCCTTTATCTTACGTAGTGAATGTAACAACATAGTTTCTCAGACAATCAATTCCATTAATCAACAGGGATGACTAAAAAGGTTCCAAATTCACAATGTCATATGATATTATATAAAAGAAAATATTTCAAAAATTAGGGTTCTTACAGCCTCCCCTCCTTAAAAGGATTCCGTCCCGGAATCAGGTTGAAAACAGTTGGGGGGTACTTTTCATGTATCATGCTCTCTAGTTCCCATGTTGATTCTTCGACATTCTGGTTTCTCCACAAAACTCTCACTAGTTTGACAACCTTGTTCCTCAGCACCTGTTCTTTTCTATCCATGATTTCTACGGGTTGCTCCACATAGGTTAAGTCTGGTCGTAGGTCCACTTGGTCGTACTCTATCACATGCCGATAGTCGGTGTGGTAGGGTCGTAACATAGACACATGCAACACATAACGAATTTACTGCAAGCTTGGGGGCAAGACTAACTCGTAGGCTAACTCCCCCAATACGCCTCAAAATCTCAAAAGGTCCAATAAACCTCAGACTTAGCTTCCCTTTCTTACCAAACCGCATCAATCCTTCCCACGGTGATACCTTTAACATCACCAACTCTCCTACCTCATATTCTCTGTCCTTGCGGGTCTGGTCCGCATACTTCTTCTGTCTATCTTGGGCCGCTACCAGCCGTCCTCTTATGAGCTCGATAGTTTCTCTTGTCTGTTGGACCAATTCAGGCCCTAAAATCTTCCGCTCTCCATCTTCTTCCCAACACAAGGGAGACCGAAATCTTCGTCCGTACAAAGCTTCATATGGGGGCATCCCTATACTCGCATGGTAACTGTTGTTGTAGGAAAATTCGATCAACGGCAAGTGGTCATCCCAACTTCCCTTAAAATCGATGGCACATACTCTCAACCTGTCCTCTATGGTCTGGATGTTTCTCTCGCTCTGTCCGTCTGATTGGGGGTGGTATGCGGTACTCATGTTTAACTTGGTCCCCACACAATCCTGAAAACTCCTCCAGAACCTGGGGTTGAACCTTGGGTCTTTATCAGATACAATGCTCACAGGGACCCCATGCCTTACCACGATCTCCTTAGATATCTCATAAAATTTGACCATTCGAAATAATTGGTTTCATAAAAAAAAACTAATGACTTTTACATACACTCGTCTGTACCGTAAAGACGTAATATCAATTCGAAATCTTCATTTAATAATTCGTACATATCGTGATTGCAAAAATTCCTCATCCACCCATAAAATTACTATTCGTCCAGGTTTCGAATATTCACGAAAATTAGGGTTAATGCAGTCTCCTCTCCTTAAAAGGATTCTATCTTAAGAACCTAAGGAAAATAGTTGTGGATACAATTCCAACCTTACCCTTTCCAACTCTCAGGTTGACACTTCAACCCTATTGTTCTCTCACCTTGGTCTCACCAACGCTTTAATGTTGTTTCTCAACGCATGCTCTCCTCGACCTGTATTCCTTATCGGTTGTTCTATGAATGAAAATTTCTATCCCACTACTTATACGTTCCTCTTCTACATTGTTCATAGTATCCGTGTTGAGTCCTTGTATCATTGGCCCGTGAATACTTTGTGGTAGTGTTTTATAATCTGAGACACGTCAATACGCACGGTATTCCTCATATTCCTTCGCTTGATTAGCAGGCATGTGTTGCCTCCCGTCAGTCGTTACCACTTGCTGCGGATACTGTATAGTCTTCGGCATACGTCGAACCAGTTCAGCTACTATATCCCTCGTTCATTGACTTCTTCGTAATGCAAGAAAAGCGAAGCTTCTTCTTTCGCAGTACGCTCTACAGGAGACGTCCTTACGTTCGCATGGTGATGATCGTGATGACAACATTCATTTCATGGATAAGTTTTTATTCTCGACTACCCCGTGAAACCTAAGGCACGACACTAAATATAAATTCGATCGTCTGGACAATTCTTCTTCCCTGTCCGTCAGCCACAGATCAAATTAGGACATACGCTCAATCTCTTTGTTAAATATACTTGAAAGCATCTTCAATATTCGAAGTTTAACCTTAAGTCTTTATCTGACGTAATCGCTGCAGAAGTTTTATATTGCACCACCATCTCTTCCGTATATAATTCGATAATCTTCTCAATGGAAAGTCTCTCGTAGGTAAATCACTTGGTCCAACAATTATAACTCAACTAGGGCCATCTCTTGGCTCGGTCTTCGGCGACCTACTTATGAAATTCATTATAATTTTGTCCACGTTCAAGATTTTCAACAGGCGGAATTAATCCACTAGATCTCTATCATTATGCTTTTGACATGTCACGTTTGTACTTAATAGTTTGCCAATACCATTCTTCATATCCGTTTGCCAAACATTCTCTTCATTCTCTATACATCTTTGTCCTTCCCCATAATTTATTTATTTTCCTCTAACATTATTCTTTATTGTATATACTCTATTTTCTTGGTCAATACTGACTGAATTCCAATTTCGAATAATACCTTCTATAGGTATCGGCCACCACACTGGCCTTCCCTAGGTAATAACAAATTTCTCCATTATACTCCCTGCTCCCTTTCGTCACCTTCTCTTTCTTATGTTTAGTTCTAATATGAAGATATACTTATGGCACTTGTGGAGAAATTTTCACACTTTTTTCATAAGGTTAACGTCTCAGTTTTATGCGTGAACGCCATCATGACTAATCCCAAACTCACGGTTAGTCTATCCTATCCCGTAACCTTTATGTTGTTTAGAAGTATAGGCTATCATCCCCTTTCTACTGCATCAGCACACCTCTTAAACTCTTGAAAGACGCATCATCGTGACTCTCAAAGTCCTCTTTTTATCATCAAGTATAGCTAACAACGAGGTCGTTGCTAATATCTCATTTCATCCCAAAACTTTGTTCATTAAACCATAAAGGCTTCTGACTCATTAGTCCATTCAAACGATACTACCACAATTTTATAACGTTTATATTAGTGTGAAATGCCAACTTTTGTACAGTACAAAGGTCGATCTTGAGTTGGTGAAACCTTCCCTTCAACCTTATCTTTGAAAAACAACTACCCATTTTAACTAGTCAACAATTCCTCCATTTCCGATAAGGGTATCAGTTCTCGATGGTATATGTAAGATGTCATACGCTCGTCCTCTTTCACAACTGGCGCCAATCAGTCTGAGGCCTGCATGCTGCTGCGATTCCCAATAAAATTGATTAGGTGGTAATCTCGAAGGATCATTGGCATATATCCATGCATCCATTTGCTATTAGGGGCCTGTTAAACTTTATGTCTCTCTATGTGCATCAATCCCTTTAAGCTAAGTAAAGCTTCACATTCTTGCCACGATATTTCTTCCTTTCTTGTTCATCTCACTTCCATGTTAGTTTCCTCTAAGGATATGTTTTACATCGCAATCGATTTGCATTTCCTGGATCAGGAAAAGGCTTAGTAACTCCAAAATTCATTAATATAACATCCTGACAACGGTTGGCAGGAGCGTACTCCCACCCACCTCATCATTTCTTATAACTTTCCTCACACTAATATTAAAGGTCTTGTGGTATGCCCCGACATGTTATTTCTACTTTAATAATTGCTCGGCATAACGCTCTGGCTGCACAATTACAACATTTGGTTTTTGATCTCATATTGGTGTAACGGTTCATAATTGTACCTCCCGTTCACCTTAGAGTAATCACTTTGAAAGGAATGGTTTCAAAATAACAAGGTCCAATAGATAATTTCAATAAGAATTCCACATTGGATGTTCCAAGAATGTTGATGGTTCCAAATACTAGGAGTCTCGATTTTTGGAGATGTAAGGATGGACAGAAAGAATACAACAAGGTTTATTCCTTCCCATCCTGATAATTATGTAATATGATACCATAGAGAATGTTGCACAAGGGCAATGATTGTTGGATACAAAAGTCATAAAGACGGTCTTTATACAATTCTTACATCGGGTGGATACTTTTCCTCCTGAATAATAAGAGGAAATCTAAAGTCGCATTGATGAAGGTCAGCCAATAGAAAGCAATTCTACTCCATGACCATTAAAGAATGAAGTAGTTTATCATTCAAGTAATCAGTGGTTTCAAACGAATTCTCATTGTGTGAATAAAATATTCAAGTGATATAGAGTTTGATACGAAGATGGGTAGAATTCGAGTTGAGTGGGCGACCTCATTAGGTCTCAATCAAGTTATTCATCAAAACTTTCGTCATCATACTTTACCACATGCAAAATGCATTACAGAATGAATTAAATTGGGAGTTGGACCAGTGAAACAATAACTAGTCCTTTTCAAGAAACACTAGGAACTAGCTAGACAAAATTTGCTAGTTCACCTGTTTGAGACATCACCACTAGCTAGG
Source organism: Saposhnikovia divaricata (assembly GCA_036435485.1). Lineage (NCBI taxonomy): Eukaryota > Viridiplantae > Streptophyta > Magnoliopsida > Apiales > Apiaceae > Saposhnikovia > Saposhnikovia divaricata. The sequence goes on along the minus strand of CM071600.1, from coordinate 155,357,258 downwards.
ACAATTAGCTAGGTGTTCTTCACCACATTTACAATTTTGAGTAGTTAGAACAATCAACTAGTCATTCATATTGACATAACGACTAGCCAGTTTCTATTGGATAGAACGGAATTTCAACATCGTAGCCACTGAAGAAACTTTAGGCTTCTCGGACAACGAATGAAAATAAGAATTTAGTAAGTTTGAAAAAGAAAACTATAAAATCTGAAGAGGATGTTCTAGGTATCGGAACAATCGATAACCTCTCATCAAATATTACTTATCAGTGAAACGGTCCACCCAAGGGTGCCTCCGTACACATGCTTTATCAGATCCTACAATAGAATTAAATTCAGAATACCAATATCAAAATGATATCCTTATTATGATTTCAATGTACGATGTACAATCTCATCTTGAATAGAAGAAAAGAATTCATGAAGGATGTCTGGACATTAGATCATCCATGTCCTCAGTAATTTGTTAAATATTTATGAGCTCAACTGAAGAGTGCAAGTATGAAAGAAGCAATCAAATATCAATATTCGTTAAGTAATATTCGTCGAATAATTAAGGAAATATTCGTTGAACATTCCTTGGATAATTGAAAGAAAGTGTAAATAGGCCTGAGCGAACAAGATCATCATAAATTTTTGAATAGAATGTTCATGGGTCAAATAAAATTACTTCGGATAAGTCCTGCTTTAGGGAAAGTATATCACTGGGTTTTATTCCACAAATTTGAAGAAGAAAGCTAGAAGGGTTACCTGATATAAACTAATCGAGGTAACATGGTTAGTGAACAGTTTAAATGAAGTAGTGCACCAGCCGGTAGTTATCAAAATAAGTTAATAATCATTCGTGCATCTCATTATCACCATTATGAGGTTAATTCCATCTCTCCGTCTTCGTAATACAAGACACCAACTAGTGTGTCTCTCAATCATCATCTTAACGTCATTTATCGAGTTGGGGTTTCACAAATATATCTGTCATTTCCGTGCTTTATCTTGAAGACCAAGCTTCACACCATTCCGGGGACACCTGCTAAGTCCATAGGGTCCTACTTCATGCCTCCCGACATGAATCACAAGTGGCCAGTTCCCCCTGGGAACAGATCAAAGAGATCTCTCAGGGATCTCAATGCAGTCCATAGGTTCAGTGGCGGGTGTGTGTATGTGAACATATACCAAAAATATTGAGGTCTACAATACATATATTCGTAATCCCTGATAACATCTCTATCAAAGGATCCCACTCTAGACCCACTAGTCTTTTCTTTTGGTAGACTCCGAGATCACTGAATCGCTCGTTGCAACCATATTCAACTTCTCTTGAGTCCCTTTGTTAATCCCACTTGTTTGTTCTCTAAGTTGAACTGCCATGCTCTAGCGTCCGAATCATGCGTGGAATTATCTAGCACGCTCGTCTTATGATAACATTCTCGTACAACACATGTAAAATTTGCCATCAAGGGTAATGAAATCCACAACGACATAGTGACCAACTTTCAGGTAAACCCGTTACTTATCGAAAATCGGATCTTGTAGCCAAAGTAAAAGACTTTCGTTATTCCAAGTACTAAGTACCCTTAATTATGTAGGGAAGTCTAAACTCCTTGATTCTAGGGCTGGAAAAAAAATCTGAAAAATCCGATATCCGTCCGAAATATCTGTATTCGTATCCGGGAAAAAGCGGATATTATCCGTATCCGGAGTCAACCGGATATTATCCGTATCTGAATCCGAGAGTTTAGGATACGGATATGGATATAGGCGCATCCGTATCCGAAAATATCCGTATCCGAAAGTAATTATATATAATATATTTTTAATATATATAATATATAATTATATATTTTAAACCCATTTAGAGTTATAACCCCACACTTATAGTTATAGGCCCACTTATTTTTGATGAATTTGCAAGTTATTTAGAGACAATGATATGTAATAAAGTTATTTTGATATAAATTTGCATATGCAAATTTGGATAATGTATATGATTTTTTGTAATTTGTAAATTAGAATCGAGTATCTCTTTAATATGCCTGTTTTTTTGTTTTTGTTTTTTTGCAAAATATGCATATTTTTTTATAATAATGCAAATTTCACAAAAAAAAAAATTCTTTTTTTGCAAAACGGATTCGGATCCGGATATTATCCCACCTTAAACCGAACTGACAATCTTGAATTTCTATCACATACTGCCGGGGGAGTGCATGTGGCTTAGTCCAATATTCTTGTGGTAAGCCTGCTGGAACCATATTGGGCTGGATGTTGTTGGCCTCACATATTTGGGCCTTATGCTGACTTTCGGGCCATTGTGTAGAATAGGCTTCATGATGATAAAATGTACAAGAGTACCTTTTATCAATGACGAGTCCATCTTCTTCAGTGATGAGTCTTCTAGCACATTGAAACTGGATAAAAATGTAACGTTGCTCTCGAACTCCATTTGTGCTATTTCCTTCTGGCCTTAGGTTGCTTTTCCAAAATTCTGAGTCTCCAAAAAGGGCTAACCATTTATAGAGCTGCCTATGCTTCTTCTTCCTTGGCCTTACATCAACTAATGCCAAATACTGGAGGAGGCTATACTTGTCGAATATCATTCCAAATGGACATACCTCAACAAAATACCATAAGAACACATATGCCTCTTTTGGAAAATGCCATGTGAATCTTGTATTCATCCCAAGAATTGTTAAGAATGGAAATGATGGATGAAGGGGAAGATTCATAAGAGGACCTTCAGATAAACTGTATCTCCTGATATAAATCTTTTGAAAAGCTAACAGATTAGCATAAGCCATTTTCTGCAAAGTATACAGGAGTACCTTATCTTGAACATGTGGCGGAAGATCAACTGCCTGGATTGAATATATAAGTGGAAATATAGGCGCTATCGTCCTTTGAGTTCTAGACAGAAAATCTGGAAGGAAGTTATTCTTTCCTTTAATATGTCTTGCTTCAAACTTCCATTGCGAAAACCAGTTTGCCCATCTGAGAAGCTGAGCTTGAGGCAACATCTTTTGCTTGAATTGCAACATTTTTGGAAATGCTGACATATCCATTTCGATAAGAAAATGCTGTCCCACTAAATGAAACTGGAATTTTTCGATTCCTCTTTTGACTGCAAGAATCTCTTTGTAAGTGGAGTGATAATGAAGTTCTCCGCTATTGAAAGCTCCACTCTTGTATCCACATATCTGTCTTTTCCCATTTTCTTCTTCGAGAAGGACTGCTCCCCAGAATGTATCACTTGCGTTTGTCTGTAGAATCCTTTTGCCAGTGGAAGGAATCTTTAAAGAAGGAAGATTCTTTGTTAAAGACTTTAATTTTCTAACTGCATCAGTGCATGCCTGATTCCATGGCGGTGCATTCTTCCTTAACTGATTTGTAAGAGGAGTCCTGTACTTGACCAAATCATGGATGAAATCAGCCATATATTTGACAATTCCCAAGAACTGCTGAACTTGCTTGAATGTTAAATTTTCATCTGGGAAATGATCCAACTGAGTGGCGATATGTGGCTGTAGTTGATACTGTCCCTCAGAGATATGCATTCCTAAAAAATCAATATCTGTTGCTCCAATGATCATCTTCTTTTCTGCAAGCATAATTCCATAACTTTTAACTAAGTCATGAAACTCCGTTAGAAGAGTATGATGGGAGTCAATATCTGCTGAGAATAATAGAATATCATTAATGTAGACTAGAGCACTGTCCATGATTGGTTGGAAGATCTTAGACATGGCCTTCTGGAATAATGACGGAGCGGGTTTTAACCCAAAAGTTACCACCGTCCAATGATAGTGTCTTTCTGGAATGCAGAAACCAGTCTTTGGTCTTTCATCTGGATGAATCCCAATTTGCCAGAAACCTGATTTTAGATCAAACTTTGAAAAGATCTTGGCCTGAGGTAGTTTCTGGAATAAAACTTCTCTTTTTGGCAAAGGAAACTTGTCATCTTCTAGGAAATGATTTAGAGGTTGATAGTTGATAACCAACCTTAATTTTCCTCTTGTTTGCTCAGATCTTTTGTTCACATAGAAAGCTTCACAAGCCCATTGCGATTTTGTGCTTTCTATCAAACCTTCCTGCTGTAACTGGTCAACTTCCTTGATCGCAAGAGCCTAGTGATCTGGATTCATTCCTTTGTGAATTGCCTTTGTAGGATTGATATCTTCATTCTTTTTGAACGGCAAACGAACAAAGAACTCAGGATTCTTCCATAGAGGATGGGAACATTTCTGCAGGAAATCTGTATGACTTTCCGCACATGAAGACCTTGCTATTTCTTCCTTGATTGTCGATAAGATCTCTACGGAATATAGATGTAGAGTCTTAGTCCAAGGCAACAAATGATTTTTGTGCTTGAGCCCTTCTTTACTCCATGATACCCTCTTCAGATTGTGTAGGATATCAAACCCAATGAGAAGATCTTTTCCAGGCAATTCTGAACCGTAGATTTGATGTTTGATCACATACCCTGGAAAGAGTCGAATATTGATAGGCTTGCTTATCAAGGTTATGATGAAACTATCACCATTTGCTGCACGAAAAGATCGATGACACTTGTTCCAGTATTCTTTTGGTAAGATGTCTGGCTTCATGATGGAAGATGCTGCTCCCGTATCAAAAAATGCTATGACGGGGATTGGTTTATCCCATTTACCAGGAAAGATGTATATCTTGGCTGAAGGCGATGGCTGGCATAAGAAATTTTCTTCGAAAGTAAAGATGTCGTCAAATAGCACCACATCATCTTCATCAGATTCTTCTGTTGAATCAGAAAGATCTGTTCCAAGGGCCAGTATAGTGTCTGGACCTGGTTCTTCATCCAGTAAGAATAATGACTCCAAATCATCATCTGCGATATCTTCAATTTGAGAAATCTTCTCAATAAGTTTGGAGCTCTTTTCTTTGTCAGGGCAATCTTTAGCAAAATGCCCTTTCTTTCTGCATACATAGCATCTGGATGATTTAGTGTTTCCTTTCTTTTTTCGAAGGAACTTCCAATTCTTCTTTTTTGAGAAATAGTTTTTCCCTGCTTTCTTACGGAACTTGGCAAGCTTAGAAAATTTCTTGGAAAACTTATCTTTCTTCTTCCCACATAAGCAAGAGCTGCCTTTTCCACATTTGATTTGAAGGTCATTCCGATCACATGCTGATCCGAGATTCTTACTTTGCTCTTCTATCTGCTTTAGGAACTTCTTCTGGTTGCATAATTTTTCCAAAGAGAGCAACACATTCTGGTAAAGCTCTCCAATAGAAGTACTATTGATGGGAAGATTCTTTATCTGTAGAAGTCTGGATGTCTCATTCCCTAGAGGTTCTGGAAGGGAATTAAGGAATGTCTGTTTCAAGTTGACATCATCAATGCCGTTGATAGCGTAGAATCTTTTGGACATTCTTTCCTAATGAGTTTCGAGATTCTTTCTTTTGTAAGAACAGCATCTCATACTCAAGTACTCCTCCCGTGCTTGATTTGTGTAATGATCCCACGCTCCAAGGAATTCATTATGAACATGCATTATCAAGGCATCTACATTTGGACTTTGCTTCACGATCAGCTGCTTGTAAGCTCCCAGAGCAATCCACCATTGCCTCAATCTGCCATGAAATTTTGCCACAAATTTATCTGCTACAGAGGGCATGGTAGCTCCTGGCTGGAGTAATTCTGATGTACACCATGCATGCATCTCATAAATTTTATCCCGCCATTTTGAAGGAGGGACATTGTCAAAAGAGAACCCTTTTGCTGGATCATTCTGAAACAAAGTTGAATTTGATTGCTCTGTCTCTTGATGGCCTTGAGTGAAAGTATCTTCCTCTTCTACAGTAGGCTCATCAGTTTCTTGGCCTTCTTTACCAGCCATGAGGATTTCTAGAGACATGTTATCGCTTTCTGAATCTTCTTCACAGATTTGCCATAGAGAAGCTTGCTTTTCTCGTGGCTGAGATTGAGTTGCCATCTTATTCAGAAAAGATGATATTGGATTGTCCACCATTAATTGGGAAGAGGACGTCTGGATTTGCTCCTTTGTAGGAGATTCCCTAACTGGGGATTTTTCTGGCTTTCTCTTTGATGATTGTGGTACTTCAGGTTGTTTAATTGGCAGAAAGGCTGCACTATTATGTGGATTATGATCATATGGAGAGAAAGTAGCAAGAGGCTGGGAATAATTTGGTAAAGGTGGTAGGTATGATGAGAATGATGGAGCCTCATAATAGCCAGTGTAGGGTTTTTGGGTCTGGATAGAGTGTAGCTGAGCTTTTAAGGCTTTTAATTCTGCTTCCTTTTGAGCTAACAAAGGTGAGTTTATCATCGCCAACTGCATCAGCTCATGATGAAGAGCATTAATCTCACTTTGAAGTTGCGATGTTACACTTGAGATTACTGATAGACCATTATCAAGCTTTTTCACCATTGTTTGCTGAGTCACCATTATCTGCTTTAAAATTCTGTTTTGAGCTACAACATTCTCAGACTGCCAGTTTATCGTTGCCTCTGCTGGTGTAATTTGCTTGCTTGAACCATCTGCATTCCTAGATGTAGGATTTTCAATCTTCCATGCATGAGGAGTCTTGTTCTGCTCAAAGTTTAGTGGAGGAAAATCGTCGTCAGATGAAGATGGTTGCAACATGTTACACTCGTGGGGTCTCTTAGAGTAAAGGACATAGTAGTCAAATTTTCCTGATGCTTCTCCTAAGAGCCCAACTTCTGGATCTCCTTTTTCATAACATTCTTGGAGAATTCTTCTTATTATGCTTTTTGGATGAGTAATCATCATCATCATCATCATCCCATTGATCTTCGAGACATGCTTTACAATTGCATATCCCCCAGAAAATATGACCATCTTTATCTTTGAATTCATAATTAGGTTTTCCTTCTGCATCAAAGGAATGAATAGGAATATTTATCGATGTATCTTCGATCATGTTGATCTCCGAAGAGAAAATTGATGCATTTGAAGAAGATGATGAGTCATCTCTTTTGAAAACAATCTCCACTGCCCCATCCTTCTTTTTGAAGAAAGATGATTTGACCGAATGTATGGGCTGATTATCCTTTTGAATTTTCTCGTAATGTGTCACCCATGATTCTGGAAGAAGTTTTACTAGCTCATCTTTTGGAATCTGCTTAGGTACGTGGATGCATGATGAACTTGACTGGGCATCTATTTCAAGAAATAGAGCTTCATCTGTTTCTCTAGGAAGGCTGAGATCAAATGAGTGATTTTGAACTCTGTAGGCCATTTGATAATGGAGAGTGGCTGCATAAGTTCCAGCCACTTGAGGTGCTCCAACGATCTGCAGCTGAACCTTGATATTGTCGTAGATATGAGGGTCATCAAGCCTCATGTTGAAGTTTGGAAACTGTGTTATAAACACCGTGCCAGCATTGAGTGTAGTCTGAACAGTAGCAATACACGCATGAGCATATTGTTCAAACCGTGTGTCTAAAAGCGCCATCCTTGCAACTACTGGTAATCCTTTTCTTCCATGAAGAGTTAAAGCCATCCTGACAGCTCCAAAGTGAAGATGAGTATAACCATGAGCATGCCACTGGGCTGGCAATGTTTCTCCTAGTTGGATTGGAAAAACTTGTTCTGCTTCAGTAGAGGGAATAGGTACTTGTTCTAGCTTAGATGCTAGTACAAGCTCCTTGGCTTCAATTACTCTGCCAGGCGAGAGAACGTGCTTGACTACACGAGAGACAGGATTGTGTTTTTTGGTGAATGTTCTATAAGGATTAAGTAAAGGAAGTTCAGTAATAGGGATTTTACTATCTTCTTTATGATAATCTACAGCATACAGAAAATCATTATTTTTAGACTTAGATGAACTAAAAGAACTACGGGAAGATGAAAACGAAGGGGAAGGTGTAAGGTGTTTAGGACTAGCCATAGATTTGTTGATTCCTTATTCTTCAAGAGTCGCCTTTGATGTTATGGTGTTTTACGAACACACTAAGCGTTTAAACATTCATGAAATCTCTACAATACGCTTGATCAGTAAGCCACAACGCCGCATCCTCATAGCAGCAACACAGGCACGTCGATCTTAAGTATTGCAACTATATCATGATATGTTTCTAGTCGCTAGATTTCTGGTGTGGAGGATCCCCGAAAGGGGCAACCACAGAGCATACTTTCCTTAGACCATATGCAAACCACCATAACAACGCCGGGTCGTCGTGAAGAATAAGGAGAGGGAGTTTAAGCTTCCATGGCTCTGATACCAAGATTACAACTTACGGAAAGAGGTACAACCACTAAGGAGGTTACAAGAATAAGAAGATTAAAATATATACAAGAAGTAGAACTATACAAGAAGTAGAAGAACACTCAGAGAGATATATGAACACACAAGAGTTTATTGCTGAGAAATATGTTTAAGGCTAGGATAGGATGCCCTAAACTGATACAAGGCTTCCCAATTTATAGTCAGCTGGGGAAGCTTACTCGACACACTTTTACAGATAGCTTACAAGACACACTTGACACGTATCCTTATCTTATCAGATAAGAATCTCACATTACACACCACTAGCTTACTTTACACACCACTAGAAGCTTATAGAATACACTTCCAGACAAACTTACTAACAAAGCTAAATTACACACCACACACGCGTCTCACATTATTGATGCCGATTACACATTGGGCCCCATCGTCACATCAGATAAATTGATATTCGATTGTACAACTTTATTCTTTAGACATAATTATCACAAGCATACAAACAACTTTTATAAAGCTTAATATTCCTTCTTCCAAGCTAACAGATTTGCATAAGCCATTTTTTGCAGAGTATACAGGAGTACCTTATCTTGAACATGAGGCGGAAGATCTTCTGTCTGGATTGAATATATAAGTGGAAATATTGGCGCTATTGTCCTTTGAGTTCTGGACAGAAAATCTGGAAGGAAGTTATTTTTTCCTTTAATATGTCTTGCTTCAAACTTCCATTGCGAAAACCAGTTTGCCCATCTGAGAAGCTAAGCTTGAGGCAACATCTTTTGCTTGAATTGCAACATTTTTGGAAATGCTGACATATCCATTTCGATAAGAAAATGCTGTCCCACTAAATGAAACTGGAATTTTTCAATTCCTCTTTTGACTGCAAGAATTTCTTTGTAAGTGGAGTGATAATGAAGTTCTCCGCTCTTGAAAGCTCCACTCTTGTATCCACATATCTGTCTTTTCCCATTTTCTTCTTCTAGAAGAACTGCTCCCCGGAATGTATCACTTGCGTCTGTCTGCAGAATCCTTTTGCCAGTGGAAGGAATCTTTAAAGAAGGGAGATTCTTTGTTAAAGACTTTAATTTTCTAACTGCATCAGTGCATGCCTGATTCCATGGCGGTGCATTTTTCCTTAACTGATTTGTAAGAGGAGTCCTGTACTTGACCAAATCATGGATGAAATCAGCCATATAGTTGACAATTCCCAAGAACTGCTGAACTTGCTTGAATGTTAAATTTTCATCTGGGAAATGATCCAACTGAGTGGCGATATGTGGCTGTAGTTGATACTGACCCTCAGAGATATGCATTCCTAAAAAATCAATATCTGTTGCGCCAATAATCATCTTCTTATCTGCAAGCATAATTCCATAACTTTTAACTAAGTCATGAAACTCCGTTAGAAGAGTATGATGGGAGTCAATATCTGCTGAGAATAATAGAATATCATCAATGTAGACTAGAGCACTGTCCATGATTGGTTGGAAGATTTTAGACATGGCCTTCTGGAATAATGACGGAGCGGGTTTTAACCCAAAAGGTACCACCGTCCAATGATAGTGTCTTTCTGGAATGCAGAAGCCAGTCTTTTGTCTTTCATCTGGATGAATCCCAATTTGCCAGAAACCTGATTTTAGATCAAACTTTGAAAAGATCTTGGCCTGAGGTAGTTTCTGGAATAAGACTTCTCTTTTTGGCAAAGGAAACTTGTCATCCTCTAGGAAATGATTTAGAGGTTGATAGTTGATAACCAACCTTAATTTTCCTCTTGTTTGCTCAGATCTTTTGTTCACATAGAAAGCTTCACAAGCCCATTGCGATTTTGTGCTTTCTATCAAACCTTCTTGCTGCAACTGGTCAACTTCCTTGATCGCAAGAGCATAATGATCTGGATTCATTCCTTTGTGACTTGCCTTTGTAGGATTGATATCTTCATTCTTTTTGAACGGCAAACGAACAAAGAACTCAGGATTCTTCCATAGAGGATGGGAACATTTCTGCAGGAAATCTGTATGACTTTCCGCACATGAAGACCTTGCTATTTCTTCCTTGATTGTCGATAAGATCTCTACAGAATATAGATGTAGAGTCTTAGTCCAAGGCAACAAATGATTTTTATGCTTGAGCCCTTGTTTACTCCATGATACCCTCTTCAGATTGTGTAGGATATCAAACCTAATGAGAAGATCTTTTCCAGGCAATTCTGAACCGTAGATTTGATGTTTGATCACATACCCTGGAAAGAGTTGAATATTGATAGGCTTGCTTATCAAGGTTATGATGAAACTATCACCATTTGCTGTACGAAAAGATCGATGACACTTGTTCCAGTATTCTTTTGGTAAGATGTCTGGCTTCATGATGGATGATGTTGCTCCAGTATCAAAAAATGCTATGACGGGGATTGGTTTATCCCATTTGCCAGGAAAGATGTGTATCTTGGCTGAAGGCGATGGCTGGCATAAGAAATTTTCTTCGAAAGTAAAGATGTCGTCAAATAGCACCACATCATCTTCATCAGATTCTTCTGTTGAATCAGAAAGATCTGTTCCAAGGGCCAGTATAGTGTCTGGACCTGGTTCTTCATCCAGTGAGAATAATGACTCCAAATCATCATCTGCGATATCTTCAATTTGAGAAATCTTCTCATTAAGTTTGGAGCTCTTTTCTTTGTCAGGGCAATCTTTAGCAAAATGCCCTTTCTTTCTGCATACATAGCATCTGGATGATTTAGTGTTTCCTTTCTTTTTTCGAAGGAACTTCCATTTCTTCTTTTTTGAGAAATAGTTTTTCCCTTCTTTCTTACGGAACTTGGCAAGCTTGGAAAATTTCTTGGAAAACTTATCTTTTTTCTTCCCACATAAGCAAGAGCTGCCTTGTCCACATTTGATTTGAAGGTCATTCCGATCACATGCTGATCCGAGATTCTTACTTTGCTCTTCTATCTGCTTTAGGAACTTCTTCTGGTTGCATAATTTTTCCAAAGCGAGCAACACATTCTGGTAAAGCTCTCCAATAGAAGTACTATTGATGGGAAGATTCTTTATCTGCAGAAGTATGGATGTCTCATTCCCTAGAGGTTCTGGAAGGGAATTAAGGAATGTCTGTTTCAAGTTGACATCATCAATGCCGTTGATAGCGTAGAATCTTTTGGACATTCTTTCATAATGAGTTTCGAGATTCTTTCTTTTGTAAGAACAGCATCTCATACTCAAGTACTCCTCCCGTGCTTGATTTGTGTAATGATCCCATGCTCCAAGGAATTCATTATGAACATGCATTATCAGGGCATCTACATTTGGACTTTGCTTCACGATCAGCTGCCTGTAAGCTCCTAGAGCAATCCACCACTGCCTCAATCTGCCATGAAATTTTGCCACAAATTTATCTGCTACAGAGGGCATGGTAGCTCCTGGCTGGAGTAATTCTGATGTACACCATGCATGCATCTCATAAATTTTATCCCGCCATTTTGAAGGAGAGACATTATCAAAAGAGAATCCTTTTGCTGGATCATTCTGAAATACAGTTGAGCTTGATTGCTCTGCCTCTTGATGGCCTTGAGTGAAAGTATCTTCCTCTTCTACAGTAGGCTCATCAGTTTCTTGGCCTTCTTGACCAGCCATGAGGATTTCTAGAGACATGTTATCGCTTTCTGAATCTTCTTCACAGATTTGCCATAGAGAAGCTTGTTTTTCTCGTGGCTGAGATTGAGTTTCCATCTTATTCAGAAAAGATGATATTGGATTGTCCACCATTAATTGGGAAGAGGACGTCTGGATTTGCTCCTTTGTAGGAGATTCCCTAACTAGGGATTTTTCTGGCTTTCTCTTTGATGATTGTGATACTTCAGGTAGTTTAATAGGGAGAAAGGCTGCACTATTAAGTGGATTATGATCATATGGAGAGAAAGTAGCAAGAGGCTGGGAATAATTTGGTAAAGATGGTAGATAAGAGGAGAATGATGGAGCCTCATAATAACCAGTGTAGGGTTTTTGGGTCTGGATAGAGTGTAGCTGAACTTTTAATGCTTTTAATTCTGCTTCCTTTTGAGCTAACAAGGGTGAGTTTATCATCGCCAACTGCATCAGTTCATGGTGAAGAGCATTAATCTTGTTTTGAAGTTGCGATGTTACACTTGAGATTGCTGACATACCACTATCAAGCTTTTTCACCATTGTTTGCTGAGTCACCATTATCTGCTTTAAAATTCTGTTTTGAGATACAGCATTCTCAGACTGCCAGTTTATCGTTGCCTCTGCTGGTGTAATTTGCTTGCTCGAACCATCTGGATTCCTAGTTGTAGGATTTTTGATCTTCCACGCATGAGGAGTCTTGTTCTGTTCAAAATTTAGTGGAGGAAAATCGTCATCATATGAAGATGGTTGCAACATGTTACACTCATGTGGTCTTTTAGAGTAAAGGACATAGTAATCAAATTTGCCTGATGCTTCTCCTAAGAGCCCGACTTCTGGATCTCCTTTTTCATAACGTTCTTGGAGAATTCTTTGTGAAGACTTCTTCTTATTATGCTTTTTGGATGAGTAATCATCATCATCGTCATCATCCCATTGATCTTCGAGACATGCCTTACAATTGCATATACCCCAGAAAATATGACCATCTTTATCTTTGAATTCATAACTGGGTTTTACTTCTGCATCAAAGGAATGAATGGGAATATTTATCGATGTATCATCGATCATGTTGATCTCTGAAGAGAAAATTGATGCATTTGAAGAAGATGATGAGTCATCTCTTTTGAAAACAATCTCCACTGCCCCATCTTCTTTTTGAAGAAAGATGATTTGACCGAATGTATGGGCTGATTATCCTTTTGAATTTTCTCGTAATGTGTCACCCATGATTCTGGAAGAAGTTTTACTATCTCATCTTTTGGAATCTGCTTAGGCACGTGGATGCATGATGAACTTGACTGGGCATCTATTTCAAGAAATAGAGCTTCATCTGTTTCTCTAGGAAGGCTGAGATCAAATGAGTGATTTTGAACTCTGTAGGCCATTTGATAGTGGAGAGTGGCTGCGTAAGTTCCTGCCACTTGGGGTGCTCCAACGATCTGCAGCTGAACCTTGAGATTGTCGTAGATATGAGGATCATCAAGCCTCATGTTGAAGTTTGGAAACAGTGTTATAAACACCGTGCCAGCATTGAGTGTAGTCTGAACAGTAGCAATACACGCATGAGCATATTGTTCAAACCATGTGTCTAAAAGCGCCATCCTTGCAACTATTGGTATTCCTTTTCTTCCATGAAGAGTTAAAGCCATCCTGACAGCTCCAAAGTGAAGATGAGTATAACCATGAGCATGCCACTGGGCTGACAATGTTTCTCCTAGTTGGATTGGAAAAACTTGTTCTGCTTCAGTAGAGGGAATAGGTACTTGTTCTAGCTTAGATGCTAGTACAAGCTCCTTGGCTTCAATTGCTCTGCCAGGCGAGAGAACGTGCTTGACTACACGAGAGACGGGATTGTGTTTTTTGGTGAATGTTCTATAAGGATCAAGTAAAGGAAGTTCAGTAATAGGGATTTTACTATCTTCTTTATGATAATCTACAGCATATAGAAAATCATTATTTTTAGACTTAGATGAACTAAAAGAACTACAGGAAGATGAAAACGAAGGGGAAGGTGTAAGGTGTTTAGGACTAGCCATAGATTTGTTGATTCCTTATTCTTCAAGAGTCGCCTGTGATGTTATGGTGTTTTACGAACACACTAAGCGTTTAAACATTCATGAAATCTCTGCAATACGCTTGATCAGTAAGCCACAACGCCGCATCCTCATAGCAGCAACACAGGCACGTCGATCTTAAGTATTGCAACTATATCATGATATGTTTCTAGTCGCTAGATTTCTGGTGTGGAGGATCCCCGGAAGGGGCAACCACAGAGCATACTTTCCTTAGACCATATGCAAACCACCATAACAACGCCGGGTCATCATGAAGAATAAGGAGGAGGTGTTTAAGCTTACTGGCTCTGATACCAAGTTTACAACTTACGGAAAGAGGTACAACCACTAAGGAGGTTACAAGAACAAGAAGATTAAAATATATACAAGAAGTAGAACTATACAAGAAGTAGAAGAACACTCAGAGAGATATATGGACACACAAGAGTTTATTGCTGAGAAATATGTTTAAGGCTAGGATAGGATGCCTCAAACTGATACAAGGCTTCCCAATTTATAGCCAACTGGGGAAGCTTACTCGACACACTTCTATAGATAGCTTACAAGACACACTTGACATGTATCCTTATCTTATCAGATAAGAATCTTACTTTACACACCACTAGCTTACTTTACACACCACTAGAAGCTTATAGAATACGCTTCCAGACAAACTTACTGACGAAGCTAAATTACACACCACACACGCGTCTCACATTATTGATGCCGGGTACACATTGGGCCCCATCATCACATCAGATAAAGTGATATTCGATTTTACACCTTTATTCTTTAGACATAATTATCACAAGCATACAAACAACTTTTATAAAGCTTAATATTCCTTCTTCCCCCCTGTCGAAAAAGGGTCCTGGCTCCACGTCATGTCTTCATCACTGCTTTCACTGCTTTCTTCACTTCCTGAGGAGATAAGAATATGACAATCTTGTCCTGGAAGTTTTCTATAGAACCTTTGTGGCGGTCTTTTGTGGAGCCTGATATCTGGGCGATCTGGGTCATGTGGATTTGTAGTTAAAGTTTCCCACCTTAAACCGAACTGACAATCTTGAATTTCTATCACATACTGCCGGGGGAGTGCATGTGGCTTAGTCCAATATTCTTGTGGTAAGCCTGCTGGAACCATATTGGGCTGGATGTTGTTGGCCTCACATATTTGGGCCTTATGCTGACTTCCGGGCCATTGTGTAAAATAGGCTTCATGATGATAAAATGTACAAGAGTATCTTTTATCAATGACGAGTCCATCTTCTTCAGTGATGAGTCTTCTAGCACATTGAAACTGGATAAAAATGTATGTTAGGCCGAATACACACTAATAATCAATATTAGATGAGAGAATAACAATTAAGATGATTATGCACTTTAAATCTTCTGGTATTAAAAACCCTCTTCGTGATGTAAACTATCACAAAGAGCTGCTAGGTTACAATAAGAATGAATAATTCTATTATTCTCAATCCTTCTAGGATTAACCTATCTGTATATATAAGAATACAGCTTCGATACAATCTCTAATTGATATTCCTAATAATCAGCTATACAATGATATCAATTACAGATTGTCACACGTCTCCTAAGTCAACTCGATCTCTTTGATAACTAACCATTCTCCAAAGATCTCGCTTCCATATCAATCTTCAATTGATCTCTAATATCTTCTGTTGACTTCGTACGCGCTGCTTCTAGACAGACTTTACTAAACTCTATCCAGCTTCTGTCAGTCAGACTTTACTAAACTCTGACTTCCTTCCAGTTAAACTCTGATATTTCACTGTTACACTTAAACACTGAAACATTACATCAATTATATCTAACAATCTCCCCCAACTTGTTTATTAGCAAAAATAAACAAGTTAATAGATAATTGTTGATGTCAAAAACAAATAATCATATACAGTGTTTAACAACTAAACAGAGTTTAAACTGTTACTTAACAAAATTACAGAAAATATGAAAAACTTACAGAGCATAAATTACTTAATCCTTTCAACATCCCATGCTGTCTTCAAGTACTCTGTTAGCAATCTCTCTTCTGCAACTTCAAGTGCTCTTTCCATCTCTAGCTTGATCTCTCGAAGCTTAGAATCTGTACCATCTGTCTGATAAATGGCTGATCTCAGATCATAAATGCTGTTCTTCTTCATTTCATTTCAAAGTCTGATAAAGTATGACTTTGCTGATTCTGAATTAAATTCAAGCACAGTGACACCCAAATCAGTTCTCAGCTTAGCACTGTTTCTCTTCATTTCAACCATTCTTCCATTGTAATCTAAGTACTTTGGTACATATTCAGACTTGTCTTTAATTCCACAAATCATCTTTGATCTTTCCATCTGGTATCTGAGCACTTCTGCAGCTTGATAAGTAGGACTGTTATTTACCTTGAAAATATGTAAGACATACTGCAGTTCTTCATACATTTTCAAATGAATATCATGCTCTCCAATTTTGTAGACAGTCCCATCCTCCATGAAATACAGTAGAAAGTCCTTCTTTAGACTTCTTTGATGGATCAACTGTACTGATTCCAGCTTGTCCAAATTAACTTGAGGGACACCCTTGCCTGGAGCAGCCAGTGATGAATGATCTCTAGGAGTAATATTCAAAGTCCTTTCTCTGTTTGACCCTAAACCAGCCAAATCATGAGGTTGCTTAGCAATCATTGCTCTGCTTTGAAAAATATCACCTCCTTTAACTTGCTCAGTATTATCAGGAATTGTAGGTCTCACAAAACCATGAATTGGAAGAGTAGTTTGTACAACATGTGTAGAAACAGAGGTTCTAACTTGCTTTGACTTCTTTAAACTCTTATCATCTTCAACAACTTTTCCTTTAAGCTTTAATCTAGCCTCATCTGCTGTTGGTTTTCTTGAGTGAGACAATCTCTGATCAGCATTGACATTTTCATTGATCTTAATGCCTTTAAGAACAGGCCTTGATGCCTTTTCAACTTTCTTCTTGAATTTCCCAGACTTAAGCTTTTTCTCATGTTCAGCTTTAAGTCTTAGCTCTTCAGCTTTTACATCTTCTAGAGTGACATCATTTCCATGTTCTTCAAGAAACATGTTTGCAGCTAACTCTGTATCATTCTGTGGACCTTCAGCAGTGTTTGCTTTAGCAGAGTTTACTCTAGACCTTGTAATTGCTCTTTTGGTTCTATCAGATCCACCTCCATCTGCAGCATCATCCTTCCTCTCCAAGGATTGAGTAAGAAAAGAGTAAGCAGGTAAGGTGTTTGATGAAATGCGGGAGTTAGAATGCTAGAGAACATAGTGTAGATGTGTGCAAAGTGAAAACCGATTAAGTGAATAAGTGAACCGTTGTGTGTCAAAAGATTAGAGAAGTAATAAAAAAAACTCAAGAGTTTTAATCATTAAGGCACACAGCAGTTCTCTTGTGAAATGTGTGAGTGGGACACGTGGCACACATGCATTGATGCAGTTAAACCGCATGCGCCGTAAAAACAGTTAATGATTACCATTCACTCTCATATCTTTAACTCCTCACAACTTTCTCTCTCCTGTTTCCAATGCCAAAATTAACTCCTCATTACCAAATAACAGTTGGCAATAATATGAAACAATTTCCGAAATACTCCAAATAAATCAATTATCATGAACAAAAATTTGTACCTCCGAATAATTCACAAAATCCAACAGTGTTTATCAATTATCCAACCTTATTGTCATGACTTCCTCAAAAACTGTGCAGGTGTGCAAATATATGTGTGTGTAGCAGAGTTTACCGAAACAGTATTTAAAGCATCTAATATTTTATAAAATCCATAAAATAAACGAGTAAACCCTGTCTGCACAAACTCTTATAGTCAACTGCTAGTATTTAATGACAGTGTATAAAATCAAAAAAGTCCATGTCAAATGAGAAATAAGTTGATAAACATGCTAAATGTACAAGTATGCATTTTCGAGAAATTTCTTGGGATTTAGGAAATTAATAAGGACTCACCTTTCACTCAATGAAAATATCACTCAAGAACAGGTAAGTATATCACTCAGAATCAACAACATCAGAAGCATGCTTGACATTTGATATTAATCTAACTTTGAACACAATATACATTACAAATGATAATCAAAAGGTCTTTATTGGGTTGTAATGCAGGCTTGGGACAAGGTATGTCAAAGAAGGCTAAAACAGGTTAATGTCAAAAGCTAGCAAGTGACATCCTTATACCATCCAATTTATCGACCTCAACTAGTTGACTCTAAAACAAGGATCAGACAATAATATGCTCTCTATATTTTTTTTTTGTATAGAGAGCTAAATAACATATAGTAACGCAAGATATACTGATCCTTTGTAATTTATTGCACTAGTCAACTATTAGGTACACAATCTCAAATCATAAATGAATGCCATTTCTTAAAGATTAATAACTCTTCACCTTATTACTCCTTTTGTACAGTACTAGCCTTTGACAATTTGGGTTAAAATTTACAGATTGGCCAATACAAAAAAAGTTTATAGGCAGTAATATGGTGTGTCATCGAAAAATATGATTAGGCTCAATGGGTTAACTAATGGATCATGTAAACAGTGTTTGGTAAATTTGGGAATTATGTGGTGTAACCTACTGCCTTTATCATTTTACCAGAATATAATGTTATGCATTTCAGGAAAGATTTCAAGCAACTGCTAGCAATGCAACTAAGCTGTGAACACTCAAGCAAATGAATAAATTGCAAAAGATATGCAATATGGCTCAAAAGCTCACTAAGTTTGTAATTAGATTAATCCCAATTAAAAAATCTCTATAACACAGCTGCTTGTATCTAAAGCATATAAATCAAATCAGTATACATATATTCATGTCCTTCTAATTATTTACACAGTGTCATTTAAAACAGAGTTTGTGTAACACCCCCAGATCCGGGGTCAGGGATCTGGTGGTTACGGTCTTACATCCATTCATAATACTTGACTTGAGTCCACAATAAATAAATCACATGCTGTGACCCCACAATAATATCCACTCACACACACAACAGTTATAGTCCCAGAGATGAAATTGAAATAAGTCCATAATATCAGAGTTTACGAATAAAAGTTATTACAAGCCAAATGATATGCTTAAAGGTTTTGCCGTTGATTAACATTAATGTTACATATAAATAGACTGATAAACAAAAGCTGCCTATCTATGCTACCTCAGCAATGGCAGCAAGGACATCAGCGGGTAGTCCTCGAACGGCGGTAACCTGCTTGCGCCGAGTGCGCCTGACGCGGGCCATCTGTCCTAGCTGTTGTTGTGATAATATGAACAAAGCAAGGGTGAGCGAAAGCCCACCAACAATAATATAACTGAACAGTGATACATATATACAGTAGTTCAAGATATCCTTTGAAATCATATGCCATGCCTTGATGAAGTTATTGCCAGTATAATATAAAGGATGAAGTTACCAGGTAACTCAAAGTATTTGTTTGTAGAAATATCTGCTACATCAAAAGTAAGCGAGATATTCTCATTGTCATTAAAAGAGGAACTTGCATGAAAAGATTGCAATTCCAGTTATGAACACTTTTCCAGCTCTGCCAACAGTAATCATGTTACAGGAAATAAATAAGTTTGGATGATGAACCAATGATGGAGTATTCACCGCGCCCGCTGTTCGAATCTTGATGATCAATCGAGATCGTACAGCTCAAATTAGATTTACTACCGGTAGAAGGAAGAACTGACGGCTTTACTTGTCTACCGCCTTACTAGCTCTCCCCGGCCAACGGTTGGGCCAAAGGGGATGGACCGGCGCTACTCGGCCTCTTACACGACTCCTAGTTCAAATAGAATTCATGATTCTGAATGTAACGTTCGTCCCCCTTTCCCCAAGTATAGTACTTGTTGATAAGACTCTACAAGGTAGTCGTATCTAGTTGGAAAGGAAAATTCACCAATAACTTCCAAGCTATTGCTTGGTAACGAATATCAACTTGTTCCAACAATCTTACCCCTCGAAAGATGAGAAGGTAACCAACGACTTAATAAGTCAATAGCACCCGAGTTGCGAGTAAAGAGAATACTTTATGACCGGGAAGTCGACAAGATAATTAACATTTTCCAAGTAAGGTTCCCTTATTATTAGGGAGATAGACTCAAAGAAGAATGATGTCTGAGAACCTTTCTTGATATAAGATTAATAATAATATGACTCCGAAATATTTTTCATAATAATCGAAGAAGATAAACCTTATTGGTTATTTTAAGTATGGAATAAATATTCAGAGAATATTTATTGAATTAAAAATATTTAAAGAACATTTAAGAATATGAAAGAATATCTTTAATCAGAGTATTTTTCAAAATAATCCCTGAAGAAATATCAGGAGAATATTTATTGAATAAATAAATATCTAAATGAATATTCAAAATAATATTCATTAATTAATAAGACCTGAAAGGAATATTTAAGACAATATTCATAATTAATTAGGAATTTAAATGAATATTCAAAAAGTAATATTCATTTAATGAATAATATTCTAAATGAATATCAAGTAATATTCATTTAGTAATCCAAGCCTTAAAGGAATATTCGAGATAATATTCGATAAATAAATCAAGCTTCAGATGAATATTAAAATAATATTCATCAAGTAATTAATATCCTAAATGAATATTCAAAAGTAATATTTATTTAATAAAATAATATTCTAAATGAATATCCAAATAATATTCATTTAGTTGTCTCATCTTTAGAAGAATATTCGAAATAATAATCGATAAATAATTCGACTCTGAATGAATATTAAAAAATATTATTCGTCAAATAGTTACGTTCAAATAATTATTTGAAGTAAGGATCGTTAAATAAATAATCTCGAATGAATATTCAAATAATATTCATCGCCCGAATAATGGAAAATATTTACTTAGATATTTTCTTTCGAGGTAATCTCAATATGTCAAGAAATATTGACTCCCGGTCTATATTAGATGAATAAGATGTATACACCCTTCTCTGAGGGTCTTACAATAACCGGCTTATAATTGATATGATAGCTATCTAATTTATAAGCCAATAACAATCAGGGAACAAGCATAATGATATAAATTGAAAGTAGGCATGCATGCTATGGCATATTATAACAGAAAACATACATATATATTCAATCACAACAACAGCCTAAAAGAAGGGGATTGAAACTTGCCTGGTAGTCGAGTACGGTAAGGGGTAGTGGTAGCGGGTCCCGGGTCAGCTTGGTGATCTATAAATAGCCAAGACATTCGGGATTAATCACTTAAAACTTTAAAGGTTAAGTTATACTTAAATCGAAACACGTTCTCGAGTTATCTCGTTATACCCCTTTTAGTGTATTTCTTTTATCATCGATCCGACCCGACATTCGTTCGTTAATACGACATGTCACTGTACTTATACTTGGCATATACTTAAGTCATATAAGTCCGAAAGTCGATCGTTACGAACCAATATTATACTCCGAGTTTTATCGCTCGTTTTCTAAGTGTTTTAACGAAGTTATAAACGAGTCGTCTTTTAGGGGTTCGTTCGCGTTTAATCTCGATTCGAATATTTTTAATAAATCGAAAAACGATCCTTTTGACATACGGTTTTCTCTCACGCCTTCCCTTTTACCTCTAGTATTTATTTACCAAGATTTGTCATGACTTTACGTATTTTATCGGGGTTCAATTTTAAGTATGAATACTTGTTTACGGCTCCGAACCACTTTTATGAATTTTATCGTAACTCCTAAACCGTAAGTCCGTTTCACGTGATCTTTATATCAAAACGAAGCTTATAACATAAGCTATCCTAACATGGCAGAAAAGTTTCTGGACAGTAGGGTCTTGATGTGAAAAATGGCATACAAAACATGATATTGTAAAATCGGGCATTATAACGGCTATGTTTACGCGTTTTCCAAAGTTTTTACACTTTATCTCGATCTAACAAAGATCAATCCAACCACACAAACACATGATAATCATCATGACTAGTCTATCAACAACTCATCTTAACCATTACATGGTTCATAAACCCAATCATAATCATAACAACTACTAACATGGATCTAAACTTATAATAACATACTAATCACTAAATCATCCATAAATCTCATAAGATCTTAAAATAACACCAAGGGTTTTCAAGTATTATACCTTCCTTGGTGTGTCTAGGAGTCTAACAAGCCTTGATCTAGTCCTTGGATCACCTTAATATAGCTTAGAGCAACAAAGAAAACCAAGAAAACAAAGTTAGTTTCTAAGGGTTACTATTCATCATCACTTTTGTAAAAATCATAGAAAATAGAAAAATAAGAGTTTGTCTCTCAAATTTTTACCACATCTTGGCCTCTTCATAATCTTTGTTTTGAGTCCTAGATCATCAGATTTGAAGCTTCCTAGCTAGGGTTTTGAGCCCCCTTTCTCCTCTGGACAGAAACTGTCAAGCACAGATCAGTTTGGCTTCTTCAACTTTGAGCATGGATTTGACTAGGCTATACTACTTTGTTTGACATGAAATTTTGAGCGAATATTACCCATGGAGTGGAGAGGCTATGGTTAAAATTTGGTGATTTTATCATGGATAGAAATGGAGATATGAATTTGTCTTTGGAGAGTGTTTCTGCTAGACAGTTTGAGAGAATGAGAGGAATGGAGTTTGTTTTGCTTGCTTTGATCTCATCCTTGTCCAAAATGCATTATTGATGATAATATCTAGCATAAAGCTACTTTATTAAAGTGCTTTGCTCATATATGATGCAATCCAAGGGACAAGTGTTGTGATTTTGTGGTGGAAAGGTGTCATGCAAGCTAACTAAGTGATTTGGTTTCTAAAGATGCTAGTTTGTAACTACTTAGTTACTTGATCTTATCTATTTGCACATGCATGTATCTTGGCTCTCTGCTTGTCTCTTTGTCCGGTTATTACTTAATTTGATTGATCGTTCGGAGGAATAACTCATTCGTTTCTAGTTAGGGTTTTATCGGAAACCGTCTTAATATTTATACTATCATCCTCCATTCTCTTTAATAATTCTTGAACCTATTTTCCTTATATCCCTTCAATAATTCCTTAAGTCTTTCAGTGTCCAGGGAAATCTCGGGGAAAATAAAAGTGCTATTTTTCAGAATCCGACAACTTTTCCATACACTCTTTTTCCCTCCGGATCAATAATACGAACTCAGAATTTCGTTCCGGGTACTTCTATATAGCGTCGTCTAATAATATTCTCAATTACACCAAAATCACTATTCATCCTTATTATTTACTTATTCATCTAGGGTTGTACAATTGTCCGTATTCTCTTTCGATCGTTCCTTAACCTTTTTACGGAACCACTGGATTAATCGCTATCGATCTGGATGACATGAGAATATTCTCCTGCTTGAGATTGCCATATCTTATTCCCTCAGGAGATAGATTATTCTTACCTATGTTGTCACCCTTTAGCATTCTTCAAGACATAAAAATAATAAAGTCGAATTCCATTCATTCTTTTAAAACATGAACTATTACATTGTAGCCGTAGCCACTATTCATTCTTACATCAATAAATAAATAAAATTTTTAATTCTACCCAAAATTTGGGTTCTTACAGTTTGTTTTATGAGAGGCAATGCAGACAGTATTTAAAGATTTAGAGTTTAGGATAAATAAACTAAGAGATGCTAAAAATAGCAGGACAGTATTATGCAATGTAAATTTGTCTGCACAGTCTAAGATTTAATCACAAATAATTCAAAAGAATGCATGATTAATTACTGAGAATATGCTGCATACAATTTTTTCATAGGTGTAATGTTCAGACAATGACAATATCAGAGTTTAACCAACAGTATACGGAAACAGTGTTTGACAGACAGAGTATGACAGACAGTGTTTAACAAACAGAGTATGCGGAACAGAGTTTGAGGAAAAATGAAGTTTTGAGTCTAACCACTTTCTCTAGTCGAAACCAGAGATCATTCCTAACTCATTTACCAGCTTTGTGAACGTTGCCTCACTCAATGGCTTGGTGAAGATGTCTGCTAGCTGTTGGTCTGTAGACACAAAATGCAGTTCAATGTCTCCTTCTTCCACATGCTCTCTAATAAAATGGTACCTTATGCTGATGTGCTTGGTCATAGAGTGCTGTACTGGATTACCTGTCATAGCAATAGCACTTTGGTTATCACAGTAAATAAGAATTTTACTGTACCTCAATCCATAATCCAGCAATTGATTCTTCATCCACAAAATCTGTGCACAACAGCTACCAGCTGCAATATACTCTGCCTCAGCTGTTGAAGTAGAAATTGATTTCTGTTTCTTGCTGTACCATGAGACCAGTCTGTCACCCAGAAATTGACAGCTCCCACTTGTGCTTTTTTTGTCTACCTTGCAACCTGCAAAGTCTGCATCTGAGTAACCAACTAGCTTGAAGTCTGTTTCCCTTGGATACCATAAGCCCAGAGTAATAGTGCCCTTTAGATACTTGAAAATTCTCTTCACAGCTGTTAGATGTGGTTCTCTAGGATCTGCTGAAACCTTGCACAAAGACAGGTGGCATACATGATGTCAGGTCTGCTTGCAGTCAGATAAAGAAGAGACCCTATCATGCCTCTGTAATTTGTCATATCCACTTGTGCTCCTGTTTCTTTGTCCAATTTTGTTGCTGTTGCCATGGGAGTAGTTGCAGATGAGCATTCAAGCATACCAAATTTCTTGAGAAGATTTCTGGTATATTTTGCTTGATTAATAAGAATTCCATCATCTGTTTGCTTCACCTGTAAGCCTAGAAAATAGCTAAGCTCTCCCATCATGCTCATTTGATACCTTGACTACATGAGCTTGGCAAACCTTTCACAGAGTTTATTATTTGTAGACCCAAAAATTATGTCATCAACATAAATTTGAACTAGAAGGAGATCACTCCCTTGATTGAAATAAAACAGAGTTTTGTCAATTGTACCTCTGTTGAATCCACTTTCTAGAAGAAATTGAGCAAGTGTCTCATACCATGCTCTTGGTGCCTGCTTAAGTCCATATAATGCCTTATCTAGCCTGTAGACATAATCTGGATATTTGGGATCCACAAAACCTGGAGGTTGCTCCACAAACACCTCCTCTTCTAGCTTTCCATTGAGAAAAGCACTTTTCACATCCATCTGACATACTTTGAATTTCTTGTGAGAGGCATATGCTAGAAAAATTCTTATCGCTTCCAATCTTGCAACTGGAGCAAAAGTCTCATCATAGTCTATTCCTTCCTGCTGAGAATAGCCTTTTGCCACTAATCTAGCCTTATTTCTTGTGATTACACCCTCACTGTCAGTTTTGTTTCTGGAAACCCATCTTGTACCAACAACAGATCTGTTCTTTGGTCTAGGTACAAGTGTCCAGACTTCATTTCTTTTAAATTCATTTAACTCCTCCTGCATTGCTGTTATCCAATCAACATCTTGAAGAGCTTCCTTAACTTTCTTTGGTTCTGTTTGAGAAAGGAATGCATGAAACAGACATTCATTAGTTGTTGCACTCCTTGTCTTTACTGTGGCATCTGGATCTCCAATAATTAAATCAGGTGTATGAGATTTTGTCCATTTCCTAGCTGTTGTTGATCCTCCCCCTCGATCAATGTTCTCCTGATTGTTTTATTGTCTCTGTTCATTTTCTGAAGCTCCCCCTAAATTCGACTGCTCAGAGTTTGAACTGTCAGTGTTTGAGCCTTCAGAGTTTGCGTCAACAGTGTTTGAGCCATCAGCGTTTGACTCAACAGTGTCTGATCCAGATTCACCATGTGACTCGTTTTCAGTGTTTGAGTCATCATTTTGATCATGCTCCCCCTCAACTGGTTCTCTCATTTGCTGGGGCTGAGTAATTTCTTCAATATTCACCAGTAGAGGCTCAGAGTATACTTGGACAGTGTTTGTTGATTCAGCTTCATCAGAGTTTATCTCATCAGAGAATAAATCTTCATTTTCAAAACGAAGTTGATCATGTTCATCCACATCTTCAAGTCCAGTTATTTTCTTGTCATCAAATGACACATGAATGGACTTCATAACCACTCTTGTTCTCAGATTATAAACTCTGTATGCCTTTGTTGACAGTGGATAGCCAACAAAAATCCCTTCATCTGCTTTTAACTCGAATTTAGTCAGCTGTTCAGGATGAGTCTTCAAAACAAAGCATTTGCACCCGAAAATATGAAAGTATTTCAGGTTAGGCTTCTTTTTATTCACTATCTCATATGGTGTCTTTCCATGCTTATTGATCAGTGTAGCATTTTGAGTAAAACAAGCAGTTTGAACAGCTTCTGCCCAGAAATAAGTTGGCAATTTTGCTTCATCAAGCATAGTTCTGGCAGCTTCTATCAAGGTTCTATTTTTCCTTTCAACTACACCATTTTGTTGTGGTGTACCAGGTGCTGAAAATTCTTGCTTCACTCCATTGTTCTTGCAGAATTCTTCCATTGTTGCATTCCTGAACTCAGTTCCATTATCACTTCTGATGATTCTTACTTTGTTACTTGATCCTTTGTCCAGAAGCTTCACATGCTCCATCAGAGTTAATGTAGTTTCATCCTTCTTTGCTAGAAAATACACCCAAGTGAATCTAGTGTATTCATCAACAATGACTAAAGCATATTTCTTCCTTGCTATAGACATAACATTTACTGGACCAAAGAGATCAACATGCAGAAGATGATAAGGATCAGTGATTGAAAATTCTGTCTTGCTCTTGAAAGATGACTTCCTTTGCTTAGCCTTTTGACATGAATCACATAGGCCATCAAAATTTAACAGAGCTTTTGGGAGTCCTCTTACAAGATCCTTTCTGATCAATTCATTGATGTTGTTCAAGTTCAAATGTGAGAGTTTCTTGTGCCACTTCCAACTCTCTTCACTAGACATTCTTGTAGACAGGCAAACAGCTTTTCAACAGAGTCTGTTAAGAGCTTGATTTCATAAATGTTGTTTTGCCTATGACCAACTAGAACAACCTTTCCTGTAGATTTGCTGATAACTTCACAATATTCAGGTTGAAAATCTACATGATATCCCTTGTCACAGATTTGACTCACAGATAGCAAGTCATGCTTGAGTCCTGGGACATGAGCTACATCGGTGATGATGACATTTCCAAGATTAATATTGCCATATCCCAATGTTCTTCCTACATTGCCATCACCATAGGAAACTTTTGGGCCAGCCTTCTCCTCATAGTCTGATAGCAGGGCTTTATTTCCAGTCATGTGTCCTGAGCATCCACTGTCCACGACTAGGATTGCCTCCCTGTTGCCCTGCCATCACAAGCAATTACTGAGAGTTAGAGTTAAGGATCCAGACTTGCTTGGATCCTTTGACATTCTTAACTTTGTTAGCTTTAGCAGCGGAATTAACATTATCAGAGTTTGAGCTAACAGTGTCAGAGTTTACACTTGCAGTATTAACTTTAACCCATTTCAGATTGGGTTTCAGTTCATAGTAATTATGATAGATAGCATGATACTCTCTGCAAGTATAAATGGAATGCCAAGTGCTTCCACAGTGTGTGCATAAAGTCTGTGGCTTAGTTCTAGCAAGATCCTTCTTTACCTCAGACTTGGAAGGTAAAGAATTTATATTTTTGTTTTTCTTGCAGAAATTTGCAAGATGCTTAGTACTACCACAGTTATGACATGTCTTTCTTGGAGCATAACTAGCAAGCATTGGTTTATTTCCTGAAGTGATGCCTACTTTTCCATTTCTGTTCTTATTTGACACTCCCTGTTTCTTAATAGATTTTAACTCCTTCAGTTTATGTTTGAGTTGTTTATCTGTCATCAAACCAATATTAACCTGTTTAGCACAAGTTTTTACTGATTTGACCTTAACAGTTTCTTTTTCATTATCAGACAAAAATTTACTGGCTCCATGTACAAAATGAGGTCTGATTTTAACTTAACTTTGAAATCTTAGTTCATCTCCCTCATTATAACCTAGACCAACAGTGTCTGTTTGAAAAACCTGTTGAGTGTCCTTTCCAGAATTAGTCCAAGTCCTAATTTTCTTATTTGCTTCCTCCAACTCAGATTCTAGTTGTTTATATTTCTGAAGCAAATCTTGTTCTATAGAAACAGCATCATCTCTCTCTTTCTGAACTTGTTGCATATTTTTTAGCTTTTCTTCAACAATTTTATTTCTCTCTTTGAGTTCAGAATTCTCAGATTTAATCCTCTCATTCTCTAAAGTCTGATCCCTATAACTTATATGCAATGACTTAAGATAAATTCTTAATTGAGAAATGTCATCAATATTATAAGCATAGGTAGTTAGAGGTACCTGATTTTCAGAAGTTTCTGATTCAGTAGTAGCCATGAGAGCATAGTTAATTTCTTCATCAGAATCTGAAGTGTCTGCCCAATTTCTGCCTTTAGTGTAGAGTGCTTTTTTAGTTTTACCTTTCTTGCACTCAGGAGCAAAGTGGCCCATCTCCTTACACTTGTAGCATTGGATTTCAGACTTGTCTTTCTTCCCCCTTGAATCTCTCTTATCAGACTTCTTGAAGCTTTTCTTGTCAGAATTGGAAACATTCCTGGAGAAATTCTTTCCCTTCTTGAAATTCTTGAAGCCCATTTTCTTGAACGTCTTAACCATCAAGGCAGCCATCTGCATTATCTCTTCTTCATCACCCTCAGAATCAGATGATTCATCTGAGTTTGAGTCATTGTCAGACATTGGTGACTCACTATCAGACTGTACAGCTAGTGCCTTTCCTTTAGCTTTTCTCCTGGATGATTCTTTCTTCATAGGCTTCTCTTCAACCTTAAGAGCAACAGACTTAGCCTTTTTGTTGAATCTCCTGTTTCTTTGTTCCATTTCCAATTCATGAGTTTTGAGCAACCCATAAATATCATCAATTTGGGTCTCATCAAGTTCATAATTGTCTCTAATAGTGGTAGTTTTCACATCCCACTTTTCAGGTAGAGACAGAAGAAACTTTAGATTTGAATCTTCCAAATTATATTCTTTGTCAACCAATGACAAATCATTCAACAGTTTACAGAATCTGTCAAATGTTTGTGTCATGGTCTCTTCAGGTTTAGCCTCAAAATGTTCATACTCCTGAGTGAGTATGTTTCTCCTATTCTTCTTGATAGCAGGAGTTCCCTGACATCTAACCTCCAGAGCATCCCAAATTTCTTTTGCAGTAGTCAAGTTAATAACCTTGTTAGACATAACATTATCCAAAGCACTGTGAAGTAAATGCCTCACCTTTGCATCCTTATCAATGGATGAAAGATCTTCAGGAGTCATATCCTTCTTCTCCTTAGGAATCATTTTGGCCTGTTGACCAGTAACAGCAGGAGCCAACTTTGTAGGCAGGTGTGGCACTTCATTAATCCTGTCAAGATATTCTACATCTATAGCTTCCAGAAACTCTTTACCCTCCAGATGGGATACTCTGATGGCCTGAGAATAGGAACCCTAATAGCTTCATATCGACTAACAGTGGGTTTAGCATTTTCATACTCTGATGGAGGTGGAACTTCAGACATGATGATTTCTGTGTGTGTGTGGATCTTAAACTGTAATGTTTAACAGATATGGCTCTGATACCAATTGTTAGGCCGAATACACACTAATAATCAATATTAGATGAGAGAATAACAATTAAGATGATTATGAACTTTAAATCTTCTTGGTATTAAAAACCCTCTTCGTGATGTGTATATATAAGAATACAGCTTCGATACAATCTCTAATTGATATTCCTAATAATCAGCTATACAATGATATCAATTACAGATTGTCACAAGTCTCCTAAGTCAACTCGATCTCTTTGATAACTAACCATTCTCCAAAGATCTCGCTTCCATATCAATCTTCAATTGATCTCTAATATCTTCTGTTGACTTCGTACGCGCTGCTTCTAGACAGACTTTACTAAACTCTGTCCAGCTTCTGTCAGTCAGACTTTACTAAACTCTGACTTCCTTCCAGTTAAACTCTGATATTTCACTGTTACACTTAAACACTGAAACATTACATCAATTATATCTAACAATGTAACGTTGCTCTCGAACTCCATTTGTGCTATTTCCGTCTGGCCTTAGGTTGTTTCTCCAAAATTCTGAGTCTCCAAAAAGGGCTAACCATTTATAGAGCTGCCTATGCTTCTTTTTCCTTGGCCTTACATCATCTAATGCCAAATACTGGAGGAGGCTGTACTTATCGAATATCATTCCAAATGGACATACCTCAACAAAATACCATAAGAACACATATGCCCCTTTTGGAAAATGCCAGGTGAATCTCGTATTCATCCCAAGAATCGTTAAGAATGGAAATGATGGATGAAGGGGAAGATTCATAAGAGGACCTTCAGATAAACTGTTACGAAAAGAGGTACAACCACTAAGGAGGTTACAAGAACAAGAAGATTAAAATATACACAAGAAGTAGAACTATACAAGAAGTAGAAGAACACTCAGAGAGATATATGAACACACAAGAGTTTATTGCTGAGAAATATGTTTAAGGCTAGGATAGGATGCCTTAAACTGATACAAGGCTTCCCAATTTATAGCCAACTGGGGAAGCTTACTCGACACACTTCTACAGATAGCTTTCAAGACACGTATCCTTATCTTATCAGATAAGAATCTTACTTTACACACCACTAGCTTACTTTACACACCACTAGAAGCTTATAGAATATGCTTCCAGATAAACTTACTGACGAAGCTAAAATACACACCACACACGCGTCTCACATTATTGATGCCGGGTATACATTGGGCCCCATCGTCACATCAGATAAAGTGATATTCGATTGTACAACTTTATTCTTTAAACATAATTATCACAAGCATACAAACAACTTTTATAAAGCTTAATATTCCTTCTTCCCCCCTGTCAAAAAAGGGTCCTGGCTCCACGTCATATCTTCATCACTGCCTTCACTTTCACTGCTCTCTTCACTTCCTGAGGAGATAAGAATATGACAATCTTGTCTTGGAAGTTTTCTGTAGAACCTTTGTGGCGGTCTTTTGTGGAGCCTGATATCTGGGTGATCTGGGTCATGTGGATTTGTAGTTAAAGTTTCCCACCTTAAACCGAACTGATAATCTTGAATTTCTATCACATACTGCCAGGGGAGTGCATGCGGCTTAGTCCAATATTCTTGTGGTAAGCCTGCTGGAACCATATTGGGCTGAATGTTGTTTGCCTCACATATTTGGGCCTTATGCTGACTTTCGGGCCTTTGTGTAGAATAGGCTTCATGATGATAAAATGTACAAGAGTATCTTTTATCAATGACGAGTCCATCTTCTTCAGTGATGAGTCTTCTAGCACATTGAAACTGGATAAAAATGTAACGTTGCTCTCGAACTCCATTTGTGCTATTTCCTTCTGGCCTTAGGTTGCTTCTCCAAAATTCCGAGTCTCCAAAAAGGGCTAACCATTTATAGAGCTGCCTATGCTTCTTCTTCCTTGGCCTAACATCAACTAATGCCAAATACTGGAGGAGGCTATACTTATCGAATATCATTCCAAATGGACATACCTCAACAAAATACCATAAGAACACATATGCCTCTTTTGGAAAATGCCAGGTGAATCTCGTATTCATCCCAAGAATCGTTAAGAATGGAAATGATGGATGAAGGGGAAGATTCATAAGAGGACCTTCAGATAAACTGTATCTCCTGATATAAATCTTTTGGAAAGCTAACAGATTAGCATAAGCAATTTTTTGGAGAGTATACATGAGTACCTTATCTTGAACATGTGGCGGAAGATCTTCTGTCTGGATTGAATATATAAGTGGAAATATTGGCGCTATTGTCCTTTGAGTTCTGGACAGAAAATCTGGAAGGAAGTTATTCTTTCCTTTAATATGTCTTGCTTCAAACTTCCATTGTGAAAACCAGTTTGCCCATCTGAGAAGCTGAGCTTGAGGCAACATCTTTTGCTTGGATTGCAACATTTTTGGAAATGCTGACATATCCATTTCGATAAGAAAATGTTGTCCCACTAAATGAAACTTGAATTTTTCAATTCCTCTTTTGACTGCAAGAATCTCTTTGTAAGTGGAGTGATAATGAAGTTCTCCGCTCTTGAAAGCTCCACTCTTGTATCCACATATCTGTCTTTTACCATTTTCTTCTTCGAGAAGGACTGCTCCCCAGAATGTATCACTTGCGTCTGTCTGTAGAATCCTTTTGCCAGTGGAAGGAATCTTTAAAGAAGGAAGATTCTTTGTTAAGGACTTTAATTTTCTAACTGCATCAGTGCATGCCTGATTCCATGGCGGTGCATTCTTCCTTAACTGATTTGTAAGAGGAGTCCTGTACTTGACCAAATCATGGATGAAATCAGCCATATAGTTGACAATTCCCAAGAACTGCTGAACTTGCTTGAATGTTAAGTTTTCATCTGGGAAATGATCCAATTGAGTGGCGATATGTGGCTGTAGTTGATACTAACCCTCAGAGATATGCATTCCTAAAAAATCAATATCTGTTGCGCCAATAATCATCTTCTTTTCTGCAAGCATAATTCCATAACTTTTAACTAAGTCATGAAACTCCGTTAGAAGAGTATGATGGGAGTCAATATCTGCTGAGAATAATAGAATATCATCAATGTAGACTAGAGCACTGTCCATGATTGGTTGGAAGATTTTAGACATGGCCTTCTGGAATAATGAGCGGGTTTTAACCCAAAAGGTACCACCGTCCAATGATAGTGTCTTTCTGGAATGCAGAAGCCAGTCTTTGGTCTTTTATCTGGATGAATCCCAATTTGCCAGAAACCTGATTTTAGATCAAACTTTGAAAAGATCTTGGCCTGAGGTAGTTTCTGGAATAAGACTTCTCTTTTTGGCAAAGGAAACTTATCGTCTTCTAGAAAATGATTTAGAGGTTGATAGTTGATAACCAACCTTAATTTTTCTCTTGTTTGCTCAGATCTTTTGTTCACATAAAAAGCTTCACAAGCCCATTGCGATTTTGTGCTTTCAATCAAACCTTCTTGCTGTAACTGGTCAACTTCCTTGATCGCAAGAGCATAGTGATTTGGATTCATTCCTTTTTGACTTGCCTTTGTAGGATTGATATCTTCATTCTTTTTGAACGGCAAACGAACAAAGAACTCAGGATTCTTCCATAGAGGATGGGAACATTTCTGCAGGAAATCTGTATGACTTTCCGCACATGAAGACCTTGCTATTTCTTCCTTGATTGTCGATAAGATCTCTACGGAATATAGATGTAGAGTCTTAGTCCAAGGCAACAAATGATTTTTGTGCTTGAGCCCATCTTTACTCCATGATACCCTCTTCAGATTGTGTAGGATATCAAACCCAATGAGAAGATCTTTTCCGGGTAGTTCTGAACCTTAGATTTGATGCTTGATCACATACCCTGGAAAAAGTTGAATATTAATAGGCTTGCTTATCAAGGTTATGATGAAACTATCACCATTTGCTGCACGAAAAGATCGATGACACTTGTTCCAGCATTCTTTTGGTAAGATATCTGGCTTCATGATGGATGATGTTGCTCCTGTATCAAAAAATGCTATGACGGGGATTGGTTTATCCCATTTGCCAGGAAAGATGTGTATCTTGGCTGAAGGCGATGGCTGGCATAAGAAATTTTCTTCCAAAGTAAAGATGTCATCAAATAGCACCACATCATCTTCATCAGATTCTTCTGTTGAATCAGAAAGATCTGCTCCTAGGGCCAATATAGTGTCTAGACCTAGTTCTTCATCCAGTGAGAATAATGACTCCAAATCATCATCTGCGATATCTTCAATTTGAGAAATCTTCTTAATAAGTTTGGAGCTCTTTTCTTTGTCAGGGCAAGTATTAGCAAAATGCCCTTTCTTTCTGCATACATAGCATCTGGATGATTTAGTGTTTCCTTTCTTTTTTCGAAGGAACTTCCATTTCTTCTTTTTTGAGAAATAGTTTTTCCCTGCTTTCTTACGGAACTTGGCAAGCTTGGAAAATTTCTTGGAAAACTTATCTTTCTTCTTCCCACATAAGCAAGAGCTGCCTTTTCCACATTTGATTTGAAGGTCATTCCGATCACATGCTGATCCGAGATTCTTACTTTGCTCTTCTA
This sequence comes from Saposhnikovia divaricata, assembly GCA_036435485.1. Taxonomy (NCBI): domain Eukaryota; kingdom Viridiplantae; phylum Streptophyta; class Magnoliopsida; order Apiales; family Apiaceae; genus Saposhnikovia; species Saposhnikovia divaricata. The sequence continues at coordinate 155,323,220 of CM071600.1, read as the reverse complement.
TCTGCTTTAAGAACTTCTTCTGGTTGCATAATTTTTCCAAAGTGAGCAACACATTCTGGTAAAGCTCTCCAATAGAAGTACTATTAATGGGAAGATTCTTTATCTGCAGAAGTCTGGATGTCTCATTCCCTCGAGGTTCTGGAAGGGAATTAAGGAATGTCTGTTTCAAGTTGACATCATCAATGCCGTTGATAGCGTAGAATTGTTTGGACATCCTTTCATAATGAGTTTCCAGATCCTTTCTTTTGTAAGAACAGCATCTCATACTCAAGTACTCCTCCCGTGCTTGATTTGTGTAATGATCCCATGATCCAAGGAATTCATTATGAACATGCATTATCAAGGCATCTACATTTGGACTTTGCTTCACGATCAGCTGCCTGTAAGCTCCTAGAGCAATCCACCACTGCCTCAATCTACCATGAAACTTTGCCACAAATTTATCTGCTACAGAGGGCATGGTAGCTTCTGGCTGGAGTAATTCTGATGTACACCATGCATGCATTTCATAAATTTTATCCCGCCATTTTGAAGGAGGGACATTATCAAAAGAGAATCCTTTTGCTGGATCATTCTGAAATACAGTTGAGCTTGATTGCTCTGTCTCTTGATGGCCTTGAGTGAAAGTATTTTCTTCTTCTACAGTAGGCTCATCAGTTTCTTGGCCTTCTTGACCAGCCATGAGGATTTCCAGAGACATATTATCGCTTTCTGAATCTTCTTCACTGATTTGCCATAGAGAAGCTTGCTTTTCTCGTGGCTGAGATTGAGTTGCCATCTTATTCAGAAAAGATGATATTGGATTGTCCACCATTAATTGGGAAGAGGACGTCTGGATTAGCTCCTTTGTAGGAGATTCCCTAACTGGGGATTTTTCTGGCTTTCTCTTTGATGATTGAGGTACTTCAGGTAGTTTAATAGGCAGGAAGGCTGCACTATTAAGTGGATTATGATCATATGGAGAGAAAGTAGCAAGAGGCTGGGAATAATTTGGTAAAGGTGGTAAATAAGAGGTGAATGATGGAGCCTCATAATAACCAGTGTAGGGTTTTTGGGTCTGGATAGAGTGTAGCTGAGCTTTTAAGGCTTTTAATTCTGCTTCCTTTTGAGCTAACAAGGGTGAGTTTATCATCGCTAACTGCATCAGCTCATGATGGAGAGCATTAATCTCACTTTGAAGTTGCGATGTTACACTTGAGATTCCTGATAGACCATTATCAAGCTTTTTCACCATTGTTTGCTGAGTCACCATTATCTGCTTTAAAATTCTGTTTTGAGCTACAGCATTCTCAGACTGCCAGTTTATCGTTGCCTCTGCTGGGGTAATTTGCTTGCTTGAACCATCTGGATTCCTAGATGTAGGATTTTCAATCTTCCACGCATGAGGAGTCTTGTTCTGCTCAAAGTTTAGTGGAGGAAAATCGTCGTCATATGAAGATGGTTGCAACATGTTACACTCGTGGGGTCTCTTAGAGTAAAGGACATAGTAGTCAAATTTGCCTGATACTTCTCCTAAGAGCCCAACTACTGGATCTCCTTCATAACGTTCTTGGAGAATTCTTTGTGAAGACTTCTTCTTATTATGCTTTTTGGATGAGTAATCATCTTCATCGTCATTATCCCATTGATCTTCAAGACATGCTTTACAATTGTATATCCCCCAGAAAATATGGCCATCTTTATCTTTGAATTCATAACTGGGTTTTCCTTCTGCATCAAAGGAATGAATGGGAATATTTATCGATGTATCTTCGATCATGTTGATCTCCGAAGAGAAAATTGATGCATTTGAAGAAGATGATGAGTCATCTCTTTTGAAAACAATCTCCACTGCCCCATCCTTCTTTTTGAAGAAAGATGATTTGACCGAATGTATGGGCCGATTATCCTTTTGAATTTTCTCGTAATGTGTCACCCATGATTCTGGAAGAAGTTTTACTAGCTCATCTTTTGGAATCTGCTTAGGCACGTGGACGCATCTATTTCAAGAAATAGAGCTTCATCTATTTCTCTAGGAAGGCTGAGATCAAATGAGTGATTTTGAACTCTGTAGGCCATTTGATAGTGGAGAGTGGCTGCGTAAGTTCCTGCCACTTGAGGTGCTCCAACGATCTGCAGCTGAACCTTGAGATTGTCGTAGATATGAGGGTCATCAAGCCTCATATTGAAGTTTGGAAACAGTGTTATAAACACCGTGCCAGCATTGAGTGTAGTCTGAACAGTATCAATACACGCATGAGCATATTGTTCAAACCGTGTGTCTAAAAGCAACATCCTTGCAACTACTGGTAAGCCTTTTCTTCCATGAAGAGTTAAAGCCATCCTGACAGCTCCAAAGTGAAGATAAGTATAACCATGAGCATGCCACTGGGCTGGCAATGTTTCTCCTAGTTGGATTGGAAAAACTTGTTCTGCTTCAGTAGAGGGAATAGGTACTTGTTCTAGCTTAGATGCTAGTACAAGTTCCTTGGCTTCAATTGTTCTGCTAGGTGAGAGAACGTGTTTTACTACACGAGAGATAGGATTGTGTTTTTTGGTGAATGTTCTATAAGGATTAAGTAAAGGAAGTTCAGAAATAGGAATTTTACTATCTTCTTTATGATAATCTACAGCATATAGAAAATCATTATTTTTAAATTTCGATGAACTGAAAGAACTACGGGAAGATGAAAAAGAAGGGGAAGGTGTAAGGTGTTTAGGACTAGCCATAGATTTGTTGATTCCTTATTCTTCAAGAGTCTCCTTTGATGTTATGGTGTTTTACAAACACACTAAGCGTTTAAACATTCATGAAATCTCTGCAATACAATGATCAGTAAGCCCCAACGCCGCATCCTCATCATAGCAGCAACACAGGCACGTCGATCAACAGTATTCCAACTATATCATGATATGTTTCTAGTCGCTAGATTTCTAGTGTGGAGGATCCCCGGAAGGGCAACCACAGAGCATACTTTCCTTAGACCATATGCAAACCACCATAACAACGCCGGGTCGTCGTGAAGAATAAGGAGATGGAGTTTAAGCTTCCATGGCTCTGATACCAAGTTTACAACTTACGGAAAGAGGTACAACCACTAAGGAGGTTACAAGAACAAGAAGATTAAAATATATACAAGAAGTAGAACTATACAAGAAGTAGAAGAACACTCAGAGAGATATATGGACACACAAGAGTTTATTACTGAGAAATATGTTTAAGGCTAGGATAGGATGCCTTAAACTGATACAAGGCTTCCCAATTTATAGCCAACTGGGGAAGCTTACTCGACACACTTCTACAGATAGCTTTCAAGACACGTATCCTTATCTTATCAGATAAGAATCTTACTTTACACACCACTAGCTTACTTTACACACCACTAGAAGCTTATAGAATACGCTTCCAGATAAACTTACTGACGAAGCTAAAATACACACCACACACGCGTCTCACATTATTGATGCCGGGTACACATTGGGCCCCATCGTCACATCAGATAAAGTGATATTCGATTGTACAACTTTATTCTTTAGACATAATTATCACAAGCATACAAACAACTTTTATAAAGCTTAATATTCCTTCTTCTAGTCAAGTATTATTGTTATTGGGACAATAATAATACATCAAGACTAGTATGTTGATTGACTGATGATCACTTCTCATTGATCATAAGTATGATGATACTAAAGTCAATGCATAGGTACATGTATGAGTACGATGTACTGGATAGACCCACTATGAGATTCGACATGGAATAAATAAATGTGTCATTATGAATCTCAGTGTGATAATGATGTAATGATCCTTAGACCTGAAGTCATTACATTTCTATATGAGAATTAATATATTTTGATTCTATCAAAAGTTCTCTTTAATCGGGTAATGATAAAGATGGTCTTGGGTATATTATGAATCGTATGAGAAATGTTAATGATCTAGATGGAATTTAACCCTCCTTAATATATATAAATATATAGGAGTGATATTATTGGCCTCTTGTTTGAGTGAGACTATGAAATGCATGGCCGTGCTCAAATAATGATTTGTTTGAATAGTCTACTCATCAATCAAGAAAATAAAGATTAAATTATGACGAGGATGACACATTCCATGCCTCTAGTTTAATCTATAATATCAAGGTTAAAGAGATTATAATACATTGTACATTGTTCACGAAAGGCGAAATCGATTCACCGATTTAATTATTATTATTTGGGTAACAATGATGTATTATTAGATGCCGCTCATTGTTTACGATTTTATTTATTAAATAAAATTGTTGTCAATATAATAATAACCTATAGGGTCACACAGAAGAATGAATGAAAGATTATTTAAATTAAATTCGGATTTAATTTAAATCAAATATAATTCAAAATTATTAATTAAATTAAGTTTGACTTAATTAATTAAAATATTGAATTTCGAATTTATAAATAAATCAAATTCGAAATCAGATTTATTAAAGACTTTAAGTTAGACTTAATAAGCTTTAAAATACGATTTTCGGATTTGATAAAACTCTAATTTAAATTAGAATAAAATCTGAAATTATTTTATTAAGACTTTAAGTTGGACTTAAAGTATTAAAAAGATAGAATTTCGGATTTGTCAAAATTCTGATTTATACTAGACTTAGGATTCGTTTTTTGCTCTTCTCCTATATAATGAAATTATGATTTCATATTAGGGTTTACGTTTTATAAAAACCCTAGCTGTAAAGAGAGAGAGTGAGAGCAAGAACGGATCAGTGGTGCTAGTACACATCTACCTTCGATAATTCATTCGTGTGGATACCGATAGAGACGTACATCGCTCGTGCGGGATACGTGGTGATCGAACATCCTTCCTACAATCTCAGACCTCGAAAAGCTTTTTAAAGGTACTGATTTCTGTGAACTACGAATTAAATATACAATTCTCGCATGGATCCTAGCGGTGGGTTTCAATTTGGTTTTTTTTTTCGAGTTTTTTTCGCTGCGTTTGATTGTTTGAAACCCAACAGTTGGCACATGTTCCTTGAGAAGAAAGCATTATGACCTCGAGAACAATGAGGTCAACCATAGATTCTACTTAGAGGGGATACCAGTGTGTGTGCATAACTATGTTGTGAGCAGACTTTCTACAGATCTGGCGATGGTTGAGGCCAGGCTAGCAGAGTCCAGGATGGAGCTATCAGCTGAGAGAGCTGCCAGGATGAGACACCAGAGCGGGAGGCGTGTTAGGTCTCGAGCTATGCATAGGCCAGTGACCCGTATTGAGCTGAGGGCCCGGATGAGGGTTCGAGGGTTACCTATTGATGGAGATGGCAGGGTATCCAGGATAGATGCTGAGGAGATCTTTCGCATAGCTATGGTGAGGGTTAGGGCTTTGGGCCACACTGGTGGCTGATTTCAGAGACAGTGATGTGGTAGTCTAGTCTTATAGTCATGTACGGACATAGTAGTGCCGACTTTTGTGGGATAGTTTCATTGTATTTAGTTTCCCTTTTACTGACTAGACGGATAGACCATGTATTTCACTTTTGACTAGATGTTGGTAGGATGGTTGTACTTCTAAACTGTCGATGTGACTCGGATTATGTATCTTTCAGTACCATGTATATATTTGTTTCCTTTCATTCAGTTCAGTTCTGTTGTGACGCGATCACAAGTTTATTAGATTATTTTTTACACGTACTATTTTGATTAAGTTGCCATAAAATATAGAACCGTGGGATCCTAAATCCAAATATGTAACAATTTTGCAAGGAGGAATCTTTAAAACAAGTGAATTAGCCTAATGTGTAATTGTCCAAACTTTCAGTAAGATGCCTCCACGAAGAATGGGAACTAGGGCTAACCCCCGTGAGTCTACCGATCAAGAGAGTCACAATCAACATAGGGAAGACCGCAGGATGATTCCCAGCATGGGGTAGAAGATGAACCCTTTTACATTGAGGAGTTCGAGGAAAAAATAGAAGAAGCAGAAACTGAAGTTGAAAAAGAAGGGGAGAACCAGGATAGAGACCCAATGGGTCAGTTTATGGATCTGCTTAGGCAGAATTTGAACCGTTACCCCCAACCACCCCAGGGAAACAATAATACCGTGGCAAACTCTTTCAGGGCCTTTAAGTCCCTTAAACCCCCAAAATTCCAAGGATCAGCTGACCCAGTCGAGGCAAAAGCCTGGATAAAGAAAATGGAAAAGTCCTTTGAGATACTAAGCATTGAAGAGGTGCAAAAGACTGTTTTCACCACTTACCTTCTAAAAGGAGAGGCCAACTACTGGTGGGAGGCCAAGAAAAGCATGGAGATGGATGCTATAATAGACTGGGAAGGTTCCAGCAAGTGTTTCTGGAAAAGTACTTCCCGAGGTTTATGAAGACTCAAATGGAGATTAATTTTTAGAACTGAAGCAGAACAATTTGTCAGTGGCTGATTACGAGGCTAAGTTTACCGAGCTATCAAGGTTTGTGCCAGAGTTCGTGGATACTGAGGAGAAGAAAGCGAATAGGTTTTAGCAAGGGTTGAAGCAGTGGATCCAGAATCGGGTACCAATTTTAGAGATTACAGACTATGCCACCTTGGTGCAGAAGGCATCAATTGTGGAAGCAGGGAGTGATTAGATGCAGAGGGAAAGAGAGAAAGGGGGGATAAAAAGGAAGCATGCAAGCATGGGCAGAGGTTCCGCAGGAGGAAATCCCCCGAATAAGTTTAACCGAGGAACAGTTTCCCTACCTGGAAGCAATGTATGATTCAAACGAACTGTGAGTGCAAGTGTGAGCCAGAGCGGCAAGCAATCAGGAGTGTCCCACTCTTCTCAACCACGATTTTCATTACCAGTATGTACAACTTGTGGGAGGAGACAATCCGGTGTGTGCAACCAGAAACTGATAACCTGCTACAAGTATGGACGAGTGGGCCACTATACTACCTCTTATACCAAGGTTACTCCTATCGCCAGCTAAGGCACTGCTTGTTTCCAGTGCGGACGTCAAGGTCACATGAAGAAGGATTGCCCAATGAACAAGCCATCAACATCAGGTGCAAGCAAAGCTGGCTCCAATAGGCCACCAACTGCTAGAACTTTTAACATGATAGTGCAAGATGTCGTGAGAGACAGACGTGATAGCAGGTACCTTTTCTCTTAATTCAGTTAGTGCAAATGTCTTATTTGATTCTGGGGCAACCAAGTCTTTTATATCGAGGGATTTTCTCGTAAATTGAAACTTAAGACCCAACCACTGAGGGATTCCTTACAAGTAGAGATAGCCAACCAGGAAGTAGTTTCAGTTTATCAGATTCACCCCGATTGCAAATTAGAAATAAGAGGACAACCTTTCTATGTTGAGTTGATTCCTTTCAAACTAGGGGAATTTGATGTTATTTTGGGAATGGATTGGTTGTCTCACAATAACACTCAGATATATTGTAAAGGGAAAAAGGTTAAGTTAAAAACCCCAGGAAAGAAGGAAGTAGAGTTTAGGGGGATACGACAGACCCAGAAAATTCTAACCATGGCGCAGACCAAAAGGTTGGTACGAAAAGGGAACGAGGCTTACCTAGCTTACGTTATAGACACCCAGAAGGAAGCACCTAAGTTGCAGGACATTCCGATAGTTAATGAGTTCGAGGACGTGTTTCCACAAGATCTTCTCGGATTATCGCCTGATAGAGTAATTGAGTTTGCTATCGAGTTAGCCCCGGGGATGGCGTCAGTGTCGAAGGCCCCGTATCAATTAGCCCCAGTAGAAATGAAAGAGCTAGCTAAACAATTACAGGAACTGTTGGATAAGGGTATGATAAGACCCAGTGTGTCGCCTTGGGGGGCACCAGTGTTGTTTGTTAAGAAGAAGGATGGGAGTATGAGGTTATGCATTGACTATCGAGAGTTGAATAAGCTAACCATAAAGAATAAGTACCCGTTACCCAGAATAGATGATTTGTTTGACCAGCTAAAGGGTGTTGTATATTTCTCTAAGATTAACCTGAGAACCAGATATCACCAACTGAAGATTAAACCCGAAGATATCCCAAAGACTGCATTCCATACCAGATAAGGACATTATGAGTTCTTGGTGATGTCATTTGGATTAACCAATGCCCCAGCAGCTTTCATAGATTTGATGAATAGGGTGTTCAAAGAATATTTGGATAAATTTGTTATAGTTTTCATTGATGATATTCTCATCTACTCAAAGACCGAGGTAGAACACGCCGAACATTTGAGGATAACCTTAGAGATACTCAGGAAAGGGCAGTTGTACGCCAAATTCTCGAAGTGTGAGTTCTAGAAAAATGAGGTGCAATTCTTAGGACACGTGATCAATAGGGAAGGAGTGTTGGTTGACCCCGCCAAGATAGAGGTAGTTTCAAATTGGGAACGGCCAACCACTCCAACAGAGGTAAGGAGTTTCATCGGACTGGCAGGGTATTATAGAAGATTTGTTCAAGATTTTGCAAAGAACGCAACTCCGTTAACCCGATTTACCCGCAAAATTGAGAAATTTGAATGAACCGAAAAATGCGAGAAGAGTTTCCAAGAGCTAAAAAAGAGATTGGTGACGGTCCCGGTGCTGGTGTTGCCTGAGAAAAAGGAGATTTTGTGATTTACAGTGATGCTTCGCATAAAGGATTAGGGTGCGTGCTTCTGCAGCACGGTAAGGTAATTGCGTACGCGTCAAGACAGCTAAAGGAATATGAGATTCGATATCCCACTCATGATCTAGAATTAGCAGCAATTGTTTTCGCTTTATAGATTTGGAGACACTATCTATATGGAGAGAAGTGCGAGATTTACACTGACCATAAGAGCCTCAAGTACATCTTTACTCAGAAAGAGCTTAACATGTGCCAGAGGAGATGGTTAGAGTTAATCAAGGATTATGATTGTGAGATTCATTATCACCCAGGTAAGGCCAATGTGGTGGCTGACGCCCTGAGTAGGAAAGAGAAACTCAAAATGATAACCTCAGAAGAAGAATTGGTGAGAGACTTTGAGAAGTTGGAAATCAAGGTCAAGATACCAGGGGATGGTCAAGAAAGGTTAATGGAAATTCGAATCCAGCCTCCATTGTTGGAAAAGATTAGGCAATGTCAAGAACGGATAATGGAGGAAAAAGAGAACTCAACGGAAGAGATAATGACTGGAGAAGAAATTAAGTGTGAAAGAGATAAAGAAGGGATCATGAGATACACATCAATGGTATGGATCCCAAATGTGCAAGAACTAAAGGACGAAACTCTATATGAGGGACACAACTCAAGGTACTCAGTGCACCCCGGTAGTACCAAGATGTATAGGGATTTGAAAGAGTACTACTGGTGGCCTATCATGAAAAAGGACGTAGCGGAGTGGGTAAGCAGATGCTTGACCTGCCAACGAGTGAAAGCAGAGCACCAGAGACCCAATGGACTTTTACACCCCTTAGAGATTCCCGAATGGAAATGGGAACACATAGCCATGGATTTCGTAGTAGGTTAACCAACGACCAAAGCTAATCACGACGCCATATGGGTAATTATAGACCGACTAACGAAGTCAGCTCACTTTCTTCCGATCAATGAAAGATACACTGTCGACAGACTAGTGGATATCTACTTAAAAGAGATAGTAGCGCGACATGTAGTCCCAGTCACCATAGTATCCGATCGAGATCCTAGATTTAACTCCAGGTTTTGGAGAAGCTTTCAAGAATGTGTAGGAACAAGGCTAAACATGAGTACAGCCTATCACCCCCAGACAGACGGGCAAAGTGAAAGGACCATCCAAACACTAGAGGATATGTTGAGAGTCTGTGCTAAAGACTTTAAAGGAAATTGGGATGATCACTTGCCACTGATTGAATTCTCCTACAACAATAGTTTTCACTCAAGCATAGGGATGCCACCTTACGAGGCCCTTTATGGAAGAAAATTCCGATCTTCCTTATATTGGGATGAAGTTGGAGAGCAAAAGATGCTCGGGCCCGAAGTGGTCCAACGGACTAAAGATGCAGTAGATCTAATCAAAGGACGGCTGGTGGAAGCCCAAGTATGACAAAAGAAATACGCTGATCTAGCTCGGAAAGGCAAGGAATATGAAGTAGGAGACTTAGTGTTTTTAAAGGTATCTCCCTGGAAAGGTTTAATGAGGTTTTAAAGAAAGGACCGTTTGAGATCTTAAGGCATATCGGAGAACTAGCTTATGAACTAGCATTACCCCCAAATCTGCAACAAGTGCACAATGTGTTCCATGTTTCGATGTTGAGGAAATATAATCGGATGCCAAGCACATAGTAGAATACGAGCACGTAGACATGCAACCAGACCTAACCTATGTGGAGCAGCCTGTGGAAATCATAGATCGAAAAGAACAAGTGCTTCGAAACAAGGTCACCAAGTTAGTCAGAGTCTTGTGGCGGAACCACAACATAGAAGAATCAACTTGGGAGCTAGAAAGCAAAATGCTAGAGAAATACCCCCATTTGTTTTCAGACTGATTCCGGGACGGAATCCTTTTAAGGAGGGGAGACTGTAAGAACCCAGATTTTTGGTAGAATTAAAACTTTTATTATGTAATGGAGTATGAATGAATAGTGGTTACGACTACAATGTATCAGTGGTCTAGTTAATGAATATTTAATGGATTTGGATTCAAATGTTTATATGCCATGAAAAATGCAATTGGTTGACAACTTAGATTAGAATAATCTATCTCCTAGAAAGTAAGATTGGGTATTTCAAAGAGGAAGGAAATATTCTCATGTCATCCAAATCGATATCTAGTATAAGTCCAGTGATTCCGTAAAAGAGATAGGGAACGCTCAAGGAAGCGCGAGAACATCTTTTTAAGTACAAGGAATAAAAGAGAGAAAAAGCAATGAATAGTGTTTTTGGTGGAAATTGGAATATTATTAGACGACACTACATTCAGAATGGATTTCTGAGTTCGTATTAATAATCTATAGGCAAAATAAGTGTATGTAAACGATATCAGATTCAGAAAAATAGCACTTTTATTTTCTCCGAGATTTCCCTGAACACTGAAGGATTTAAGGATTTATTAAAGAGATTTAAGGAATTTAAATTCAAGGATTATAAAGGAGAATTGAGAATGGTAGTATAAATATCAAGAAGGTTTCCGGTAAAACCCTAACAAGAAATACTTGAGATATTCCTACGAACGAGCAATGTTTACACAAAATCACGCAAGCATACGTGGTCACAAGTAATATATGAATAAGTCAAGTTCGTTCCCACAGAGATCTGGTTTAGGTTTCAATTCAGTTAATGCACCTATGCAACAATTTATCATTTTTATTCATTGCTAAGACAATTAACAAATTTGTGTTTTGATTAACTAAAATTAACTAAAAAGCAAATTAACAAACTAAGAATTAATTAACTAATGAGAATTGGAATCAAATTACTTATGCGAGAGAAAACATGGGATCCTAACTTCATTAAATACTCCGCTTAGAGTTGATGGCTTTAATCAAAGTATGTGATGGTTATGATATCTGATCAGACAACACGAAACAAGTATAAGCTACCTCTCAGTATACGAATACCATACTACTCATACATCCACAAAAGAGATAGAAGATGGGTTGACACCAATTATGTTTAGACCCTATATCTCTATAAGATTTGAAAACATAACGGTTGAAGCACAAGTTATCCATGAAGATCACATAGGGCAGCATAAGATAGTTCAAATTACGCTACAAATCATGATGTCAAAGCATACATAATCCTATGCTAGCATGGCAAGTTCTAAATCTCAAGATCCACCGTCGCTTCACAAGAGATTAACAGATTAGATGTTAGCTACTCATCTGAAAACATTAAGCACAACCATACGAGGATATCAAGAATTCATCACACACAAATCTTTAAACCAAACAAACTACTAAACTACATAGATAAATCTGTTGGAATCCCATGACAATGATTAGTTCATAATCGAACGGCTCGTCATCATGGGATCTGATGAAACCATGGTAATAAACAAAGTATTAAAGATTACAAATAAACTAGAGTATGAGTTTAAGAAAACAAATCCCAAAAACATCCAAGAGTATCTCCTAAAAGAAGAAAACAAAAGTAGATCTAGATCTCCGATAGTTGTCACGATCTTCGGAATCCTTCTCCAAGTCTGAATCTCCATCTCTGACTCTCTCTCTCTGTGTTATGTTGGGTGTTGGTACGTTTTATGATGATAGGATGTGTTTATATAGGCCACGGGAGTCTTTTTCAGCAAGAACCTACCAAAACAGAATTAAAATAGAATTTCTGCAGTTCGACACAAAATACGTTTCCTAAACTTATTCTGTTTTGAAGGAAAATTCATAACTTACTTTTCTTCAGTATTTCTGGGCCATTCCAATTGTATTTGGACATCTGGACCACTTTAGAATGAAAGAGAATTCCGTTATCTTCACGTGGACTGTAAGATCATCCAAAAGGGACTTGTAGAACTCAAGATATGGCCAAAACAGTGCATCAGCAATTCTGGCAGCGAAGACCCGCGCCGCAGCGCACCTAGCCATGCCGCAGCGCGCCATGGAGTCTGTTGAAGCCGTGCCGCAGCGCCCGGATGATTCTGCCGGAAGCTGATTTTTCTGTTTTTCTTCGTTTTAACTCCTTTTTCCTTCGTTTCTTTTGCAAGTTGTCATACTTCACTTCTTGAACTCAAATCCACCATAAAATATGCAATTCATATCTTCCAACCTTAAGTTAGTAACCCTGCACAATCTCACTAAAACGAATCAAAAACACGACATACTTGAGATCAAGACACCAATTTAAGCCGAAATAAAGCATTCCAAGTGGATATAAAATCCACTTATCACACCCCCAAACTTAAACCGATGCTTGTCCTCAAGCATAAAACAGACTCGATGCTACCTAATTAGTACCACTTCCGTAGGTGATCACGGTTGCATTTAGCATATGCAACAAGCCCTTTAAACCCCTAGGCAGCCCTAGTGGACGAGTGAGGTCTCGTGAGGGCCTATAGCGAATGTACCCACAAAATCTATCTAACTAAACAATACATAAACAATGCAATGGATGAATGCAACTAATATGAGAATGCAATGATCCCCTTAAACTAACCAAAACCAACGAGCAAGCAAATATCTCAAAGAATGCAACTAAATCCAAATAGAGCTCGACTAAGTCCCCGTATACTAACAATACATGAACAGAAACGTGCGTGTGTGCGATGCTCATCAGATATACTCCTAACACTAGATCAAAATCATACCTATTCTTCGCCAAGACAATCACAGGTTTATAAATAGAATAAGCAGTAAACACTTCATAACCTAGAAACACCTCCATCATCATTTGAGTTAGACATAAATTCATGCTTTATTACTACCAACAACTACGACACATAACACAATTCATATGCTTATTTAACCATGCAATGGATGAGACCCCAAAAGGCTTATACAATAATACCCATGTAGCGAGCGTTAGGTTAGTGGACCCAAGACTATAAAAGCCTTAGGTCACTAGGCACAAAGTCCCCTAGAACTTAATTGCTCGAGTTTTAAAGAGCTCACCCTGGTTAATTCTGCATTTAACAAAATAAACATAACGCTTTATTTTTTCTTTTTTTCTTTTTTTTTATTCTTTTTTCCCGATTATATATATATATATATATATATATATATATATATATATATATATATATATACAATCTGGAATGTGTATTCTCATCCAACCCCTAGACTACTCATAAAGATATGAGCCGGCTACTAGCCATTTGATGCCTAGCCATTATTGACAACTAGCATGAAATCCCTGGTTTCCCCCAAACTTATACTTTAATGCTCCTACGCTATCAAGGGAATAACGAAAATTCTAAATATAAACAAGTGATCAAAATCTAAAACAACCAAACAAGCATGACCTCAACCTAGCCCAAAAGCAAACGATGAGACTGTGTAAAATTGTGTTTCTGAAGCATGCAAGTCAATTTCATAAGAACTATAAACCAACCTTCTATTCATCATTACCACACTCAAATAGACATCGACCTACAAATCAGAATTAGCTCATCCTAAGGGATCATGAAATATGCATGCTATGCAAATGCAACTAAAATGGACTCACATGGTCTAAACAGAACAAAAATAGCAAAATGCCCTAAATGAAACAAACATGCAATAATACGAACAAATATGAATGAACTACCAATAATATGCAAAATATGATATCCTACATGAACAAAGACTCACTAACACTACTTATCCCCAAATCACCCCCAAACTTAGAATATTCAATGTCCCCATTGAATTGAAGGTAATACAAGGGATAATAGAGAACATACCTAAATAAAAATGCCGAAAAGCGTGGGTTGCCTCCCACGAAGCGATGTCGTTGACGTCATTTAGTCGGATGTTGCCACCTCACTTCTTGGCGGTTTCAAGAGAATAATAGGATCGTCCTTAATAGAAGAAACTTTCGCACCCATGCCGACCTCTTGTTTGCTTACATCCAACACATCTCTTCTTTCACTCTTCACATTGATTTTTCCACCAATCGACTTCTTCGTTTTCTTCTTTTTCTTCCTCACAGCTTTAAGGTGTTTATCCCTTTCAGCCGACTGAACAGAACACTCTTTTACCTCATCATCAACTATCCACCTTCTTAACACATTATCATGCCCTTCTTCAAAAATCAATAACTCATCATTCAAAAGAACATACCTCAAATGTGGTGGAAGTTTTCCGAGCTTTACATTCGAGAGATCTTGTATGGAAGGTTTAACAGCATCACTTTTCCCGAGCATCTTAACTGAGTGAGAGTCCTCCGAAAAATTTGTAACACTAGGCAATGCATCCAATTTTAAATCACCTATTTCTTCTTGGAAAGACAATGCAAGGGATTCCACAGATAAGCACACTTCTGGATCATCTGAAATCTTCGTAGGAGCAAACACATTAAAGGTGGCCTTATCATCTTGAACCCGAATAGTTAGCTCCCCCTTTTGCACATCAATTAAAGTTCGGCCGGTAGCTAGGAATGGCCTTCCCAAGATGATGGGAATCTTCTTATCTTCATCAAAGTCTAGAATGACAAAATCAGCAGGAAAGATAAACTCATCCACCTTTACCAAGACATCCTCCACTATACCTCTAGGATATGTGATCGACTGATCAGCCAGCTGTAATGAGATATTTGGAGGTTTCGGATTAGGTAGACCAAGTTGCATGAAGATAGACAATGGCATGAGATTGATACTAGCTTCCAAGTCACACAAACACTTGTCGAAAGATAAGTTGCCAATAGTGCACGGGATGGTGAAACTTCCCGGATCTTTAAGTTTAGGCCGCAACTTTTGCTGTAGAACAGCACTGCACTCTTCCGTCAAAGCAATGGTCTCTAATTCATCGAGCTTCGACTTCCTTGATAATATCCCCTTCATAAACTTGGCATAGCTCGTCATCTTTTCTAAAGCTTCTGCAAAAAGGAATATTAATGGACAATTTCTTGAAGACGTCCAAAAATTTCTGAAATTGCTTTTCTTGACTTTTCTGCAAGCGTCGAGGATATGGAGGAGGCGGATAGATCTAATTGCTCTTTGTAGACTGCTCCGGAATGGACTTTTCAGCAGACTTTTTACTCTTTTCCATTTCACCGTTCAACTGATCAGCCACCAAGTCAGATTTTTCAATTTCTGGCACTGTAGATTTTTCAACCTGCTGATTCTGAACTTCTTAATCTTCCTTAGCTGCTGATTTCTGCTCGGTTGTAACCTTTCCGGATCGCAAAGTAACTGCCTTCACCTGTTCCTTGACCTCCCCCTTGCCTGGATTAGCCTCAGTGTGAATCTATTAGTACTTATCGTTCTTCTCAAATGTACTTGCCTTAGACAAAATTTCTACAGCATACTGATCCATCTCTGGCCATTTCTATACTCTCTTCATAAACCTTCGTTGTTTACTTCCCTTAGTCGTAATATGTTCATGGTATTCATGATACCCTAACATCATGCATCTCAAGTCACTATACTTCCATTTTACTCGTAATCTTGGACAACCATATACACATGAGTCACTTTAGTACGGGTTACCCCATCCCAAAAAGGTCTAGTAAATTCCCCATCAAAACATGGGTTGCAAAGGGTTTAGTAGAAGACTCCTACGATCTCATTAATATTTCGTTTATATCAGAAGCCCTTGCAGTCGGTGCTTACTTAGAAGCAACCCTGCTTTGTCTTTTCATTGCTGGTCTAGTCACTTTATAGTCCTTTGTGACTTGGCCTCAACTGGCCACACTAAAATAAACCTATATATGATTTTAGGGGTTGGCTAATAGCATTACTTTTCTAGCAATTACTGGCATAGTGCCTTCTTCTTTGATACCTTTCTACCTTTCCAAAACTTTACTTCATATAAGTCTTAATCGGCTACTCAGCGCCGTCTCCGGTCACCTTTCCTCCACTTTTATCTTTTCAACTATTCTTATCAATCCCGCGTGCCACGCAAGCTTACCATTCCTGGCATAACAGCCTTTTCACTTAAGTCAATCCCGGAGTTTCTCCGTCCGGCTAGTTTCTTACTTACATTTCCTGTTTTCGTCCAATCTCACTTCATCATTTTATCAATACCGTCGATTGTAATGCTCAGGGTCCGTTTACTAACCCATTTTATAGCAACCTTACCCAAATCACAGGGTTTGCTCCAGTTTCTACTCTCTTCCATGACATTCTCTGATTATCGGAAAGACAAGGTTTGCCAAAATTCACCGAATTCCTTTCCAGACTCAGGGAAATTTTGATCAATCTACTCACCTACTGGTAACATTAAGGAGACCAGTTTCGAAACCTGAAGAATAGTTCTATGAACCTCCTAGTAGGTAAGCAGCCATAATTAACGAAATAATCGTCATCGGGTTGGAAGTTTAACCCCTGGAGAGGAACCAATTATATACATCCCTTAGAAGGGAATCAACAGTTTTAAACTGAAACTTGTCACAACGTCCTGATACCTATACGTCCTGATATTCAATATTACCAAATGTCAGTCTACCTGACTACCAGTCTCAGAAGGAACATTACCGTCGGAGTTGGTTGTTCCACAAAAATTGGCACTACTAAGGCCATCCGAACCTGGTGAACCCTGCTGTCCGAATGCATCCGCAAGTACTTAGTCGTGCTGCGCAAGCACACATCCTAATCTTTTATGCGAAGCGTCATTGGAAGCACAAAGTCTCCCTTTTTCCATTAAACAATGCCAACTCTTGGTCATTACCAATTTCATCTTTTAGCTCCAGGAAGATTTTCTCACATTTTTCTCTTTAACTGCTGATCGTATTACTTGATCCGTTATAATTCCGCATCGGAGTAAACTTAAGGTAACTACTATAATCCATTCAAAGAAAAGAAAGAATTTAATATTCCTCTGAGTCACATGCATCTAACGTTTCTGGTTCATCATTTCACTGAGTTAAATTAACCCTATACTTAGTCTCTGACAATAGTCTCATTACGAGTTCATCTTGACTCACTGGTCTTATCTTCCGGTAGGTTCTGAGATCATTGTCTTGCTTACTACTTCCTTATATAACTTTATCCAATCATGCTATCACTTCCCAATGTTTTCACTTTCTAAATGATTCATTCATGAAATGAACATTTACCTTAATAAAACCACCTTATTAACCTCAATTTGGTTCCATAATTTACAACCTACGACACCTGCCTTCTCATGGCGAATTATTACTGACCATATTCATACTAATTCATTTATCAAATGATATGGCACTTACTGCCTCCTTCTCAACTATTCCTAGGGACTCTGCTCCTCGCCCTATACCGATGTCTTTGATAATCATACATCCCTCTAGCTCTTTCTTTGTTAAGATGAAAATCTCTAAGGATTCTCATCTACTCCCGTATAAGATCTCAAGCAATTCTTCCAATCCGTCTTACTTGCTGGTACTACCTTCAGTAGTCCAGCCATGAATCCAACATGAATCTTCAGTTCTCTTGCTAATAGCTTAGTTCTTTATGCCCACTTTTCTGAGCACTATACCTTAATCATCTCAGTCTTTCTGGCTACAACCCTCATTCCTCGAGGGTAAGCTCCTTATCCTAACAAAATTTTCCTTATCTGCTGGAACCTCTTCCGGGTCTCCAGTAGGGTACTCTATTGAATTTACCCGCTGATCTTCAGCATATAAAGCATCATCGCGCTGTTGCTCGTATGCCTCAAGGTTAGTCGCCTTACTCGTCGATACGATATCGAGCTAAGTTACTATCATTATACTTACGAGTTCCCATAAGGGTTTTATATGTCATCACTACATTAAGTAGTCCGACTATGAACTTGGCAAGAGTTCTTATTATCTTATTGAATTTATTGTTTTAACGTCACCTCATCTCTGGGGTTTATAACGTACGCTCTGATACCACTTCTATAACACCCCCAGATCCGGGGTCCGGGATCCGGTGGTTACGGTTTCCAATTCTGTCCACAACAATTGAACTTTCCTTAACATAAAGTAAATTACGTCTCTATAACCCAACACAACAATATAAAACACACCCGTTATAGTCCCAGAGATGAAATCAGAGTAACAATCAAATTTTTATTAATCACATTATGAGTTCTTACAATCCAAAAAGGATTTCAATATAAATACATACTCTTTGCCATCCATTTACATAAGTCATACTAAACCATATTCTTGGTACTGAAAAAAATAAATATACCCTACCAATAGCTTCTTCTTCAGCTCTGGTAGTCTCATCGTCCTCGCCCGCGTCGAGTGCGCCTTGTGCGAGTCATCTGGTCTAGCTGTTGTTGTGATATAATAATAAAGCAAGGGTGAGCAATAGCCCACCAACAATAATATATAACTGAACGATAATGTAACAGTTCAAAAGTATCTTTCAAACCATATGCCATGCATTTACGGAAATGATGCCAGTATAATATGAACGATGGAGTTACAAGGTAACTTAAAGTATTTGTTTGTAGAAATATCTGCTACATCAAAGTAAGCGAGATATTCTTATTGTTATTGAGAAGAGGAGTTTGCAAGAAAAGGTTGCAATTCCAGTTATGACCCTTTTCCAACTCTGCCAACAGTAATCATGTTGCAGGAAATAAATAAATTTGGATGATGAACCAATGATGGAGTATTCACCGCGCCCGCTGTTCCAATCTTGATGATCAGTCGAGATCGTACAGCTCAATTTAGATTTACTACCGGTAGAAGGAAGAACTGACGGCTTTACTTGTATACCGCCTTACTAGCTCTCCCCGGCCAACGGTTGGGCCAAAGGGGATGGACCGGCGCTACTCGGCCTCTTACACGACTCCTAGTTCAAATAGAATTCACGATTCTGAATGTAACGTTCGTCCCCCTTTCCCCAAGTATAATACTTGTTGATAAGACTCCACAAAGTAGTCGTATCTAGTTGGAAAGGAAAATTTACCAATAACTCCCAAGCTATTACTTGGTAACGGATATCAACTTGTTCCAGTAACCTTACCCCTCGAAAGATGAGAAGGTAAGCAACGACTTAATAAGTCAACAGCACCCGAGTTGCGAGTGAAGGGAATACTTTATGACCGGGAAGTCGACAAGATAAATAACATTTTCCAAGTAAGGTTCCCTTATTATTAGAGAGGTAGACTCAAAGAAGAATGATGTCTGAGAACCTTTCTTGATATAAGATTAATAATAATATGACTCCGAGGTATTTTCTGTAATAATCGAAGAAGATAAACCTTATTGAGGTTATTCTATGTATGAAATAAATATTCAGAGAATATTTATTGAATTAAAAATATTTAAAGAATATTTAAGAATATTAAAGGATATCTTTAATCAGGGTATTTCCCAAATAATTCTTGAAGAAATATCGAGAGAATATTTATTGCATAAAATAATCAAATGAATATTCAAAATAATATTCGTTACTTAATAAGTTCTGAAAGGAATATTTAAAATATTTAAAATAATATTCGATGATTAAATAGAACCCTGATGAATATTCAAAATAATATTCATAATTAATTAGGAATTTAAATGAATATTGATAAAGTAATATTCATTTCATGAATAATATTCTAAATGAATATCAAGTAATATTCATTTAGTAATCCAAGCTTTAAAGGAATATTCGATATAATATTCGATAAGTAAATCAAGCTTCAGATGAATATTGAAGATAATATTCATCAAGTACTTAATACCTTAAATGAATTTTCAACAGTAATATTTATTTAATAAAATAATATTCTAAATGAATGTCCACATAATATTCATTTAGTAGTCTCATCTTTAGAAGAGTATTCAAAATAATAATCGATAATCAATTCGACTCTGAATGAATATTGACAAATATTATTCGTCGAATGATTACGTTCAAATAATTATTTGAAGTAAGGATCATTAAAATAATTAATCTCGAACGAATATTCAAATAATATTCGTCGCCTGAAAAATAGAAAATATTTACTTAAATATTTTCCTCCGAGGTAATCTCGATATATCAAGGAATATTGACTCCCGGTCTATATTTGATTAATAAGATGTATACGCCCTTCTATTAGGGTCTTACAATAACCGGCTCATAACTGATATATAACTATCTAGCTTATAAGCCAACAATAACATTCAGGGAACAAGTATATCAATTCAACTTGAAAGTAGGCATGCATGCAATGGCATATGTATATCAGCAATCATATATATATATTTATTCAATCACAACAACAGCCTAAAAGAAGGGAATTGAAACTTGCCTGGTAGTCGAGTACGGTAAGGGGTAGTGGTAGCGGGTCCCGGTTCAGCTTGGTGATCTATAAATAGCCAAGGCATTCGGGATTAATCACTTAACATATTAAAAGTTAAGTTATACTTAAATCGAAACACGTTCTCGAGTTATCTCGCTATACCCCTTTTAGTGGATTACTTATTATCACTGATCCGACCCGACATTCGTTCGTTAATACGACATGTCACTGCACTTATACTTGGGACATACTTAAGTCATATAAGTTCTAAGGTTGATCGTTACGAACCAATATTATACTCCGAGTTTTATCGCCCGTTTTCTAAGTGTTTTACCGAAGTTATAAAAGAGTCGTCTTTTAGGGGTTCGTTCGTGTTTAACCTTGACTCGAACATTTTTAATAAATCGAAAAATGCTCTTTTTGACATACGGTTTTCTTTCACACCTTCCTTCTTACCCCTAGTATTTATTTACCAAGATTCGCCATGACGTTACATAGATTACGAGGGTTCAATTACAGTTACGAACTTTCGTTTACGGATTCGAACTACTTTTAGTAAACCGGCCGTAACTCCTAAACCGTAAGTCCGTTTCACACGTTCCTTATATCAAAACGAAGCTTATAACATAACCTATCCTATCATGGCAGAAAAGGTTTCTGGACAGTAGGGTCTTGATATGAAAAATGGCACACAAAACATGATATTGTAAAATCGGACATTATAACGGCTATGTTTACGCGCTTTCCAAAGTTTTTACACTTTACTATGATCTAACCAAGATCAATTCAACCATCCCAACATATAATAAACATCATGACTAGTCTATCAACAACTCATCTTAACCATTACATGGTTCATAAACCAAATCATAATCATAACAACTAATAACAAGGATCTAAGCATGCCATAACATACTAATCACTAAATCATCCATAAAACTTATAAAATCTCAAAACAACACCAAGGGTTTTCAAGTCTTATACCTTCCTTAGAGTGTTTAATAGCCTCACTAAGCTTTGTATGGTCCTTAGGTGTGCTAAGCTTGCTATATCATCCATGAAAACAAGAAAAAAAACAAGTTAGTTCATAAGAAACACTATTCATGCTCCTCTTTCTTGATTTTTTTGAAAATGCAAACAAAGGAATTTGGAGCTAAGATTTTGAGGAGATAAGTTTTATGAAATATGAGACTCACCATAATTATTTCAAGAACAAACAATGGTGGGAAGGTGGACTTTGGTTTTGGAATTAATGGAAGGCCGAATGGTGTTCTTTGAAAGGGGGGGGGTTTTGGCTTGGTTGCTTGGCTTATTTGGATAACAATTCATAAAGTGAGATGAGTTTAGATAATATCTCATCTTGTTTTACTTTATTAAAGTGCTTTTGGAATGAATGGTGAGATTGGAAGGCATGTGTAGCACTTGGATGGATTCTTGCTAACTAGGAATTTGATTTGTCCAACTACTAGTTCAAACCCTAACATGCTAGTTACTTAGCCCACTTGGTTGCTAGATATTTATTCTAGTAGCTTGTACATGACTCTTGCTTCCTCTGCTTGCTTCTTTGTTCGTTTATTGCTTAATTCACTAATCGTTCGAGGGAATAACTCAATCGTTTCTAGTTAGGGTTTTACCGGGAATCCCCTTAATATTTCTATAATCATTCTCCATCTTTCTTTCTAACTTTCCAATTTATATTCCTTAAATCCATTCGTTAAATACTTAAGGCTACCAGTGTCCAGGGAACTCTCGGAGAAAATAAAAGTGCGGTTTTTCAGAATCCGACAGCTTTTACATACACTCTTTTTCCTTCCGGATCAATAATACGAACTCAGAATTTCGTTCCGGGTACTTCTATATAACGTCGTCTAATAATATTCTCAATTACACCAAATCACTATTCATCCTTATTCTTTACTTATTCATCTAGGGTTGTACAATTGTCCGTATTCTCTTTCGATCGTTCCTTATCCTTTTTTACGGAACTAATGGATTAATCGTTACCGATCTGGATGACATGAGAATATTCTCCTGCTTGAAATTGCCATATCTTATTCCCTTAAAAGATAGATTATTCTTACCTATGTTGTTACCCTTTAGCATTCTTCAAGACATAGAAATAATAAAGTCGAATTCCATTCATTCTTTCCAAATATCAATTATTACCTTGTAGCCATAACCACTCCTCAGTGGTTTCCTACCTTCATTCTTAGATCAAATATAATAACATCCCAAAATATCAAATCCTCAAAGTTAATATCCCAATTCTTGGATTATAATAATATTTAATCCATTGTCCGGTCAAATATTATACCGAAAAGAATTTGGAATTTCTGAATTCCGATCGTCTCTGCATTCACTTATTTCCTCCGCGTATTACTAATATGACTTCGAAACATCCATATCACGTCCCGTACATAGGGTGGAGTGAAAAGTTTTCCAACTTACAAAATCACTATTCATTCACCAAATTACTATACACGTACAGGAAATACTATGCACGTACGTGAAATACTATGCACGTATGGGAAACACTATGCACGTATGGGAAACACTATGCACGTACTCATTTCCCTTCAAGGATCCATTAGCTCCTTCCTGGATGGTAGATTATTCTTATCTAGGTCCTCAACCATCGAATTATTCTATTCTGACAATATACCAATGCATCAGGATCATTGTCCAAAGCAATATCCATTCATTACAATCATTGTTCTTTGAAACCACCATTCATTAGAGCTGGTGACCTTGTTGTCGGAATCATTGTTCCTCATTTTATCATTACTTAATAAAAAGTTTTAATTATATCCAAAATTTGGGGTTCTTACAGTCTCCCCTCCTTAAAAGGATTCCGTCCCGGAATCAGGTAGGAAGCAAAGAGTCGTTTGTCCCGGTCAATTCTTAGTCGTTCTACCCTTCCTCAGCACATCTTCTAGTGCTACAATCCATATTGTATCCTTTTTCCATCAACGTTGCTACTTTTCGTACAACTCACTATCCGGGTTATATTCTTACTCAGTCTTATCCTTATTGATACCTGCAGTAACATTGGTATCACTATCACCCTACGAATTCGGAGGTAATCTCGCTCGTACTGTGCATTTCCTGATTGCTTTAATCTTCGCAATCTCGATCAATATAGAGAAGTGGAAAGATTGATTGAGAGATCACTATGATCAATTGAACATTTGTTATATTGCATAGTTAGTACAGAAGGGGGCCAGCCTTTAGTACTTGACAAGCAATTAAACAAGTTATGGTATTCCACTTAGACTTCTATCACATAGACAGATAGTCACGTAGCAGTACCTCCCCTCCTTAAAGGGTTGTTCTTCTCAATTCATAAAGAAGATGAATAAGAGAGAAGAAAAGAAAAGAATTCTAAAGGATTATAGAAAGTTTTCATGATTGTAAAATATCATACTCAGAATTTACCTCTGAACTATAGAGGTTCATTAAGGAAGAAATTAATCATAATTATAATATTGACACTATCAGGTTGTCATCCTGAGAATTCATTAGAAAACCCATTCATTAATCCATTCCTAACATTCCTTGCCTCATATTTCGTAGTTGCTTTCCCCGTCTTTTCTTTATCAATCACATCCTTCTTATTATCTGATTCTTATTTACTTCTGTTATTTACTTCCACCTTCATCTCTTTATTGAGACATCTTTTGCACTTGGCACCTCCTTATTGGTATCCTGTCACATTTACTCTATAATCATCACATTATTTCAAATTTAAAACTTCCGAAATGAATCTGGCCGATTTCTTTAGCTTAGATCCAATATAATATACTTCTGTCAACTTGTTTCTCATCACTTATTCTTTTCTACCCGCGGTTTTTTTCACAGGTTGTCTTTCGTAAGTCAGACCAGGTCGTATATCTACATGCTCATACTCCTATCATCTGTTGAACATCTGCATTTTACTGGCGTAGCCTGGCCACAGGAAAACCCATTATGACCGTGCTATAATTTTGGGGGTAAGGCTGGCTCGAATACCGCCATCCGAATACTTATAAACTCTCAGGTGACCCAATAAGTCTCGGGCTCAACCGCCCTTCCCTCCAAGTCTCATTAATTCTTTCTACGGGAATGCGTTTAGCATCACGAATTATCAACCTCATATTCTCTATCTTGTTTGTGTAGAAGTACACTAACACAAACTTGCTTGTCATTCATCAACATGCCATTTAGCTTATCAATAGCAGCACTTTCTTTATCTTTACGTTGTCATCTCCTTTCTTAGAAGAATCACCATCACTTGTTGTTTACGTAGTGCGTTAATAGCTAACCCTACGGGTTTCAAATCCCTTAGGGAGACAAAGTAATCATTATTCCTTATCCATAAGGAACACTTCCTGAACTTGATGTAGATATAACGTGAAGCAGATAGAATTGCAGAATAGTTTCAAGCATCGCAGCTAGGTCCGGTTGATGAAACTATCACTTATGCATCTTCCATAAAAGACTGGAAACTTAACGGTTTACTTCATCAATTTTGTACCATGGTCCTAGTTTGCCTCAAAACGGGACCTTCTAAGGTACGTAATATGCTTAAGACTCCATCAGGAATCGAATCTTTACTTAAACTATTATTACTGTTAATTCTTGCACAGTCATCAGAAGGAATGTAAATTCCTCCATTCCGATATGACCTTCAAGGTCCTTCCAAATATCATCCTGTTTCTTCGGTATGAACATTTGTAATTATTCCTTTATACTTAGATTGTCGGCCACCTCATTGGCCTTTCTTGATGATAATGATTTCTTGTAACCCTTGTTCCTTGGATATATTCCAATTCAAACATTTCTACCTCATTCCCATCATTTTTGGGTGAAAGCATTCTCCCTTAAGCTCTGCTGATGAAGAAAATATATTTAACAGTCTTTCTCCATAAGTCATTGCTCCCACCTACCCGTGGGAACTTTATCACGTTTATTCCCAATCCTACTTAGGATACTTCTCTTCTTAGTTCTTTCCTTATCTTAGGATAATCTCAACCTTTATAGGTTCAATCCATACTTCCTCATGGTCTCATACATGCCTCATCTGGCATTACTGTTACTATGTCATACATTCCTTACCAAACTTCCATTTTGAAGTTCGGAATATTACCTTTTTCCTTGTAAGGTTTCATAGGTCATCCTCATCCTTCCTCCTGTATTTTCTGGGTACAGGGTATATCAAAATGTCATTGATCAATACTCTAATAATTCTATCTATGTTCTTTCCAGAACTCTCTCTCTCTCTCTCTCTCTCTCTCTCTCTCTCTCTCTCTCTTCTTCTCTCTCTTTTTTTTTTTTTTATAATCCTTACCGGTCATTGTTGCCTTAGCAAGTCCAGCTCATATCATCTGAAGTCATAATGTCGTTATTAGGGTTAATGCCACCCCTTGTGCATTCCCCAGGGTTTGTCTTAATTTATTGATATCCTATCCTTAATTCAACTGTCAATGAATTCTTGCATCTTATAATTGGCAATCAGATCATGTATCCTTAATAAAGGTCTCTTTTCAATCATTCTCATTTGATAATCGATCGGTGGCTTAATGCCACCCTCTTCTTTCAGATAGTTGTCAGCCTATTTGGCCTTCCAAAAAGGCAACGTATGCCTACCTCCTCTCTTACAGAACTTGGTAATGGCAGCAAGGATGTTTTGGAAAATATTGGTCGAGTTCAACGTGAATCTATTAGTACTTATCGTTCTTCTCAAATGTACTTGCCTTAGACAAAATTTCTACAGCATACTGATCCATCTCTGGCCATTTCTATACTCTCTTCATAAACCTTCGTTGTTTACTTCCCTTAGTCGTAATATGTTCACGGTATTCATGATACCCTAACATCATGCATCTCAAGTCACTATACTTCCATTTTACTCGTAATCTTGGACAACCATATACACATGAGTCACTTTAGTACGGGTTACCCCATCCCAAAAAGGTCTAGTAAATTCCCCATCAAAACATGGGTTGCAAAGGGTTTAGTAGAAGACTCCTACGATCTCATTAATATTTCGTTTATATCAGAAGCCCTTGCAGTCGGTGCTTACTTAGAAGCAACCCTGCTTTGTCTTTTCATTGCTGGTCTAGTCACTTTATAGTCCTTTGTGACTTGGCCTCAACTGGCCACACTAAAATAAACCTATATATGATTTTAGGGGTTGGCTAATAGCATTACTTTTCTAGCAATTACTGGCATAGTGCCTTCTTCTTTGATACCTTTCTACCTTTCCAAAACTTTACTTCATATAAGTCTTAATCGGCTACTCAGCGCCGTCTCCGGTCACCTTTCCTCCACTTTTATCTTTTCAACTATTCTTATCAATCCCGCGTGCCACGCAAGCTTACCATTCCAGGCATAACAGCCTTTTCACTTAAGTCAATCCCGGAGTTTCTCCGTCCGGCTAGTTTCTTACTTACATTTCCTGTTTTCGTCCAATCTCACTTCATCATTTTATCAATACCGTCGATTGTAATGCTCAGGGTCCGTTTACTAACCCATTTTATAGCAACCTTACCCAAATCACAGGGTTTGCTCCAGTTTCTACTCTCTTCCATGACATTCTCTGATTATCGGAAAGACAAGGTTTGCCAAAATTCACCGAATTCCTTTCCAGACTCAGGGAAATTTTGATCAATCTACTCACCTACTGGTAACATTAAGGAGACCAGTTTCGAAACCTGAAGAATAGTTCTATGAACCTCCTAGTAGGTAAGCAGCCATAATTAACGAAATAATCGTCATCGGGTTGGAAGTTTAACCCCTGGAGAGGAACCAATTATATACATCCCTTAGAAGGGAATCAACAGTTTTAAACTGAAACTTGTCACAACGTCCTGATACCTATACGTCCTGATATTCAATATTACCAAATGTCAGTCTACCTGACTACCAGTCTCAGAAGGAACATTACCGTCGGAGTTGGTTGTTCCACAAAAATTGGCACTACTAAGGCCATCCGAACCTGGTGAACCCTGCTGTCCGAATGCATCCGCAAGTACTTAGTCGTGCTGCGCAAGCACACATCCTAATCTTTTATGCGAAGCGTCATTGGAAGCACAAAGTCTCCCTTTTTCCATTAAACAATGCCAACTCTTGGTCATTACCAATTTCATCTTTTAGCTCCAGGAAGATTTTCTCACATTTTTCTCTTTAACTGCTGATCGTATTACTTGATCCGTTATAATTCCGCATCGGAGTAAACTTAAGGTAACTACTATAATCCATTCAAAGAAAAGAAAGAATTTAATATTCCTCTGAGTCACATGCATCTAACGTTTCTGGTTCATCATTTCACTGAGTTAAATTAACCCTATACTTAGTCTCTGACAATAGTCTCATTACGAGTTCATCTTGACTCACTGGTCTTATCTTCCGGTAGGTTCTGAGATCATTGTCTTGCTTACTACTTCCTTATATAACTTTATCCAATCATGCTATCACTTCCCAATGTTTTCACTTTCTAAATGATTCATTCATGAAATGAACATTTACCTTAATAAAACCACCTTATTAACCTCAATTTGGTTCCATAATTTACAACCTACGACACCTGCCTTCTCATGGCGAATTATTACTGACCATATTCATACTAATTCATTTATCAAATGATATGGCACTTACTGCCTCCTTCTCAACTATTCCTAGGGACTCTGCTCCTCGCCCTATACCGATGTCTTTGATAATCATACATCCCTCTAGCTCTTTCTTTGTTAAGATGAAAATCTCTAAGGATTCTCATCTACTCCCGTATAAGATCTCAAGCAATTCTTCCAATCCGTCTTACTTGCTGGTACTACCTTCAGTAGTCCAGCCATGAATCCAACATGAATCTTCAGTTCTCTTGCTAATAGCTTAGTTCTTTATGCCCACTTTTCTGAGCACTATACCTTAATCATCTCAGTCTTTCTGGCTACAACCCTCATTCCTCGAGGGTAAGCTCCTTATCCTAACAAAATTTTCCTTATCTGCTGGAACCTCTTCCGGGTCTCCAGTAGGGTACTCTATTGAATT
Organism: Saposhnikovia divaricata; assembly: GCA_036435485.1. NCBI lineage: Eukaryota > Viridiplantae > Streptophyta > Magnoliopsida > Apiales > Apiaceae > Saposhnikovia > Saposhnikovia divaricata. The sequence continues at coordinate 155,294,478 of CM071600.1, read as the reverse complement.
TACCCGCTGATCTTCAGCATATAAAGCATCATCGCGCTGTTGCTCGTATGCCTCAAGGTTAGTCGCCTTACTCGTCGATACGATATCGAGCTAAGTTACTATCATTATACTTACGAGTTCCCATAAGGGTTTTATATGTCATCACTACATTAAGTAGTCCGACTATGAACTTGGCAAGAGTTCTTATTATCTTATTGAATTTATTGTTTTAACGTCACCTCATCTCTGGGGTTTATAACGTACGCTCTGATACCACTTCTGTAACACCCCCAGATCCGGGGTCCGGGATCCGGTGGTTACGGTTTCCAATTCTGTCCACAACAATTGAACTTTCCTTAACATAAAGTAAATTACGTCTCTATAACCCAACACAACAATATAAAACACACCCGTTATAGTCCCAGAGATGAAATCAGAGTAACAATCAAATTTTTATTAATCACATTATGAGTTCTTACAATCCAAAAAGGATTTCAATATAAATACATACTCTTTGCCATCCATTTACATAAGTCATACTAAACCATATTCTTGGTACTGAAAAAAATAAATATACCCTACCAATAGCTTCTTCTTCAGCTCTGGTAGTCTCATCGTCCTCGCCCGCGTCGAGTGCGCCTTGTGCGAGTCATCTGGTCTAGCTGTTGTTGTGATATAATAATAAAGCAAGGGTGAGCAATAGCCCACCAACAATAATATATAACTGAACGATAATGTAACAGTTCAAAAGTATCTTTCAAACCATATGCCATGCATTTACGGAAATGATGCCAGTATAATATGAACGATGGAGTTACAAGGTAACTTAAAGTATTTGTTTGTAGAAATATCTGCTACATCAAAGTAAGCGAGATATTCTTATTGTTATTGAGAAGAGGAGTTTGCAAGAAAAGGTTGCAATTCCAGTTATGACCCTTTTCCAACTCTGCCAACAGTAATCATGTTGCAGGAAATAAATAAATTTGGATGATGAACCAATGATGGAGTATTCACCGCGCCCGCTGTTCCAATCTTGATGATCAGTCGAGATCGTACAGCTCAATTTAGATTTACTACCGGTAGAAGGAAGAACTGACGGCTTTACTTGTATACCGCCTTACTAGCTCTCCCCGGCCAACGGTTGGGCCAAAGGGGATGGACCGGCGCTACTCGGCCTCTTACACGACTCCTAGTTCAAATAGAATTCACGATTCTGAATGTAACGTTCGTCCCCCTTTCCCCAAGTATAATACTTGTTGATAAGACTCCACAAAGTAGTCGTATCTAGTTGGAAAGGAAAATTTACCAATAACTCCCAAGCTATTACTTGGTAACGGATATCAACTTGTTCCAGTAACCTTACCCCTCGAAAGATGAGAAGGTAAGCAACGACTTAATAAGTCAACAGCACCCGAGTTGCGAGTGAAGGGAATACTTTATGACCGGGAAGTCGACAAGATAAATAACATTTTCCAAGTAAGGTTCCCTTATTATTAGAGAGGTAGACTCAAAGAAGAATGATGTCTGAGAACCTTTCTTGATATAAGATTAATAATAATATGACTCCGAGGTATTTTCTGTAATAATCGAAGAAGATAAACCTTATTGAGGTTATTCTATGTATGAAATAAATATTCAGAGAATATTTATTGAATTAAAAATATTTAAAGAATATTTAAGAATATTAAAGGATATCTTTAATCAGGGTATTTCCCAAATAATTCTTGAAGAAATATCGAGAGAATATTTATTGCATAAAATAATCAAATGAATATTCAAAATAATATTCGTTACTTAATAAGTTCTGAAAGGAATATTTAAAATATTTAAAATAATATTCGATGATTAAATAGAACCCTGATGAATATTCAAAATAATATTCATAATTAATTAGGAATTTAAATGAATATTGATAAAGTAATATTCATTTCATGAATAATATTCTAAATGAATATCAAGTAATATTCATTTAGTAATCCAAGCTTTAAAGGAATATTCGATATAATATTCGATAAGTAAATCAAGCTTCAGATGAATATTGAAGATAATATTCATCAAGTACTTAATACCTTAAATGAATTTTCAACAGTAATATTTATTTAATAAAATAATATTCTAAATGAATGTCCACATAATATTCATTTAGTAGTCTCATCTTTAGAAGAGTATTCAAAATAATAATCGATAATCAATTCGACTCTGAATGAATATTGACAAATATTATTCGTCGAATGATTACGTTCAAATAATTATTTGAAGTAAGGATCATTAAAATAATTAATCTCGAACGAATATTCAAATAATATTCGTCGCCTGAAAAATAGAAAATATTTACTTAAATATTTTCCTCCGAGGTAATCTCGATATATCAAGGAATATTGACTCCCGGTCTATATTTGATTAATAAGATGTATACGCCCTTCTATTAGGGTCTTACAATAACCGGCTCATAACTGATATATAACTATCTAGCTTATAAGCCAACAATAACATTCAGGGAACAAGTATATCAATTCAACTTGAAAGTAGGCATGCATGCAATGGCATATGTATATCAGCAATCATATATATATATTTATTCAATCACAACAACAGCCTAAAAGAAGGGAATTGAAACTTGCCTGGTAGTCGAGTACGGTAAGGGGTAGTGGTAGCGGGTCCCGGTTCAGCTTGGTGATCTATAAATAGCCAAGGCATTCGGGATTAATCACTTAACATATTAAAAGTTAAGTTATACTTAAATCGAAACACGTTCTCGAGTTATCTCGCTATACCCCTTTTAGTGGATTACTTATTATCACTGATCCGACCCGACATTCGTTCGTTAATACGACATGTCACTGCACTTATACTTGGGACATACTTAAGTCATATAAGTTCTAAGGTTGATCGTTACGAACCAATATTATACTCCGAGTTTTATCGCCCGTTTTCTAAGTGTTTTACCGAAGTTATAAAAGAGTCGTCTTTTAGGGGTTCGTTCGTGTTTAACCTTGACTCGAACATTTTTAATAAATCGAAAAATGCTCTTTTTGACATACGGTTTTCTTTCACACCTTCCTTCTTACCCCTAGTATTTATTTACCAAGATTCGCCATGACGTTACATAGATTACGAGGGTTCAATTACAGTTACGAACTTTCGTTTACGGATTCGAACTACTTTTAGTAAACCGGCCGTAACTCCTAAACCGTAAGTCCGTTTCACACGTTCCTTATATCAAAACGAAGCTTATAACATAACCTATCCTATCATGGCAGAAAAGGTTTCTGGACAGTAGGGTCTTGATATGAAAAATGGCACACAAAACATGATATTGTAAAATCGGACATTATAACGGCTATGTTTACGCGCTTTCCAAAGTTTTTACACTTTACTATGATCTAACCAAGATCAATTCAACCATCCCAACATATAATAAACATCATGACTAGTCTATCAACAACTCATCTTAACCATTACATGGTTCATAAACCAAATCATAATCATAACAACTAATAACAAGGATCTAAGCATGCCATAACATACTAATCACTAAATCATCCATAAAACTTATAAAATCTCAAAACAACACCAAGGGTTTTCAAGTCTTATACCTTCCTTAGAGTGTTTAATAGCCTCACTAAGCTTTGTATGGTCCTTAGGTGTGCTAAGCTTGCTATATCATCCATGAAAACAAGAAAAAAAACAAGTTAGTTCATAAGAAACACTATTCATGCTCCTCTTTCTTGATTTTTTTGAAAATGCAAACAAAGGAATTTGGAGCTAAGATTTTGAGGAGATAAGTTTTATGAAATATGAGACTCACCATAATTATTTCAAGAACAAACAATGGTGGGAAGGTGGACTTTGGTTTTGGAATTAATGGAAGGCCGAATGGTGTTCTTTGAAAGGGGGGGGTTTTGGCTTGGTTGCTTGGCTTATTTGGATAACAATTCATAAAGTGAGATGAGTTTAGATAATATCTCATCTTGTTTTACTTTATTAAAGTGCTTTTGGAATGAATGGTGAGATTGGAAGGCATGTGTAGCACTTGGATGGATTCTTGCTAACTAGGAATTTGATTTGTCCAACTACTAGTTCAAACCCTAACATGCTAGTTACTTAGCCCACTTGGTTGCTAGATATTTATTCTAGTAGCTTGTACATGACTCTTGCTTCCTCTGCTTGCTTCTTTGTTCGTTTATTGCTTAATTCACTAATCGTTCGAGGGAATAACTCAATCGTTTCTAGTTAGGGTTTTACCGGGAATCCCCTTAATATTTCTATAATCATTCTCCATCTTTCTTTCTAACTTTCCAATTTATATTCCTTAAATCCATTCGTTAAATACTTAAGGCTACCAGTGTCCAGGGAACTCTCGGAGAAAATAAAAGTGCGGTTTTTCAGAATCCGACAGCTTTTACATACACTCTTTTTCCTTCCGGATCAATAATACGAACTCAGAATTTCGTTCCGGGTACTTCTATATAACGTCGTCTAATAATATTCTCAATTACACCAAATCACTATTCATCCTTATTCTTTACTTATTCATCTAGGGTTGTACAATTGTCCGTATTCTCTTTCGATCGTTCCTTATCCTTTTTTACGGAACTAATGGATTAATCGTTACCGATCTGGATGACATGAGAATATTCTCCTGCTTGAAATTGCCATATCTTATTCCCTTAAAAGATAGATTATTCTTACCTATGTTGTTACCCTTTAGCATTCTTCAAGACATAGAAATAATAAAGTCGAATTCCATTCATTCTTTCCAAATATCAATTATTACCTTGTAGCCATAACCACTCCTCAGTGGTTTCCTACCTTCATTCTTAGATCAAATATAATAACATCCCAAAATATCAAATCCTCAAAGTTAATATCCCAATTCTTGGATTATAATAATATTTAATCCATTGTCCGGTCAAATATTATACCGAAAAGAATTTGGAATTTCTGAATTCCGATCGTCTCTGCATTCACTTATTTCCTCCGCGTATTACTAATATGACTTCGAAACATCCATATCACGTCCCGTACATAGGGTGGAGTGAAAAGTTTTCCAACTTACAAAATCACTATTCATTCACCAAATTACTATACACGTACAGGAAATACTATGCACGTACGTGAAATACTATGCACGTATGGGAAACACTATGCACGTATGGGAAACACTATGCACGTACTCATTTCCCTTCAAGGATCCATTAGCTCCTTCCTGGATGGTAGATTATTCTTATCTAGGTCCTCAACCATCGAATTATTCTATTCTGACAATATACCAATGCATCAGGATCATTGTCCAAAGCAATATCCATTCATTACAATCATTGTTCTTTGAAACCACCATTCATTAGAGCTGGTGACCTTGTTGTCGGAATCATTGTTCCTCATTTTATCATTACTTAATAAAAAGTTTTAATTATATCCAAAATTTGGGGTTCTTACAGCTGCCTCGGGTCTAGTCACCTGCATTCGGGCAGTCTGTCTGGGTCTTGCCATTTCTCTTAACTGTTGTGTTTGTAAATTTGAAAACAAGCAAGAGTGAGCAACTATAGCTCAGCAAGAAATATATGTATAAGATAAGCAATATGTCATTACATGTATTTAGCAGTTAAACTCGTTTATATCATTCCGTTATAAAATCACTTGTCATTGTTGATAAATTTTGAAGGTGCACCAATACGTGCCCTTGTTTTCAAAGTAAACTTGCAGTTCTAGATACTGCATGAAGTCAACATCTTTCTCATCAAAATAGAACACTACCGGCAACTTGGCACATAAGCCTAAGAAGCAGTGTCAGAGCATTTTTCCAAAGTGGAGGAATGGGACTTAAAGAAAACACAAAACCTGACAGGGATTGACGATGATCAGTCGCCACATCCAAGTCCAATAATCCGCGGGTCTTCTCTACCGGTAGAAGGATAGAAACTACATCCGTAACTATCCCCAGGTGAAAACTACATCCGTAATCACCCTCGATGAAAACTACATCCGTAATCATCCTTCGGCAACACCTGGGCCGAAATAATAATTGATGGACCGCCTGGCTTACGGCCGCTTACACATCCCGGGAATCGTTCGTCAACGGTTCCCACACCTGCCAGAGTCCCTTTTTCTTTTTCTTTTAAAACTGGATTTTGAATGAAAACTGAGTAGTTGAGGTCCGACATCAGTCGACCGATGATTCTTGAAATCGTACAAGAAACAAAACCTGACCGGGGGTTTTCGAAAATGTTTTGAGTTCGAAAGAGTTCGAGTTTGAAAGTATTAAAGGTATCTTGGATTAGCTTTGTCTTTAAAATAATGAACAATAATTAATAAATGGTATTTTAAGATTTAATATTAATAATTAATAAAATAATTATTTAAATTAAATAAGCTTTTAATCCAAGATAGGTATTTTTGAGTATTTATGATGATATAAAAATAACTACTTAAGTATACGATACTTCCCGAATGACCCTTCGGGGTTTCGCAATTTAATTACGATATAATAATATACCGCTCCCCGGTTAATAGTATATATGGACCGCTACGACCTCTATTGCTAGAGTCGTTGTCCGAAGAAAACATTTCATTCTAAGTTCAAGGGGTGCAAACATATATGTGCTTATACATCTCAATTTCATCATTACTTCAATAAGCATAAACATTTGATACGATTGAAAACTACAAACACAATAGTGAAAGTCCTTATATATGTAAGTTTTGAAAAGTAAACTTGCCTTGGTGAGGTTGGGGTGGTCGAGCTTGCGGAGTGGAATGATCTATAAATAATCAATAGCCGTTCGTTAGTACCTTAACAATATCTCTTTTAATTGCGAGGTTTTAGGGGGTACAATATTAACTTAATGACTTCGTCTTATGACTCTCTAGCCCCACTATAGGTTCATGTCATCGCTCGATTACGCTCGCCACTTATTCGACTTAATTTGGTTACCATATCCGAATCATATCCATTCCCCCTTAAATTACACTCCACTTACGACTTTTTCACTTGCGCGAATTTTACTCTAACATTTTTATAAAATTGAAAAATATATATTTTAATCCAATTCTTTTTGGGTAGCCTTCCCCACTACATTTACTAGCTCCTCTAATGTTTCCATGATCCTACATAAATTTTTAGGGGTTTAAACAAGGTTCACAAGGGGACCATTTAGTGCAGTCCGGAGTCCAGAAACATATTTCACTTCTCAGGCCATAACTCAAAATCTATACATCACCTAGTCATGAACCTTATATTTCTGGAAACTACATTCAAATACCTTTCCAAAAATATATATTAGGACTTCAGGGGACAAGATTATGGGTTCAAAACCCTCCTACAAGACAGTACAAGTTCCTGGAAAATTACTCAGCATGCTTTTACCACTTAACCATCCAAGAATCTTATATAAACATCACAACCATCATCTAAACCACAAAGATCATACTCTATAACATACATGGAGTTACATACACTAACCACAAGCTTAAAAATCACAACCACAACATTTAAACTCAAGATCTACATCATCCATAACTTATATGTCCAAGATTCACACTAATATCCATGGATCTAACATTAAACACCACAAATAATACATGGCCAAGAGGGGTTAGGGTTTTATACCTTCTTGAGTATCTAGGAGCCTTGGGTATGCCTTACAAGTCTCAAGAACACCTTGGATGAGCTCCTACAATCCTTACAACTCAAGATCTAAATGAAAACCAAACATTATTACTATTCAACAAAACTTCAACAATTTATAACTTGGAAACTAATGGATGAAAGGGGTTGGAATTCATAGCATACCTTTCTTATGTGGTGTAGAGTACCTAGGATTTTTGTCTTGAATTAAGAGTGATGAGAAGTGGAAGAAAAGAATTTTTCTTCCCCTTTCTAGAGCTTGGGCCGAAAGCAATGTAGAACAAGGGGGGAGAGAGAGTTTTTGTTTTGTTTTTTGGTGTTGGTTGAATAAAGTAAGGTGTGTTGGGTGATATGTATTAGGTGTATGTATAATGCATCACATGTTGCAAGTCTAGTGCCTAGGCCATACCTCCTTGTCTCCTTGGACAATGCACCTCAACTAGTCACTATTCTTCTTGTTATCTTTGTATTACTAGTTTGCTTTTCTAACTACCTAGTTGCATGGGACTTGCATGCAATATCTTTCCTTGTATCATTATTCTTCCACCAATGCTTGTCACTTAATCTTTAATTCGTATCGTATCTTAATTAATTTCTCGTAATAATATTTTGTCGCGTAGAGATTTCCCTTGTAATGCCTTAAGTACTTAATTGTGTAAATTCCTCGAATATCCATAACTCCTCGTCATAATTCCTAATAAATCTTTTAATACTCTAATAACTCTCAAATCCCAAGTTTTATAATTCTTACTAACAATAAGACTCTTGCCTTCAACAACTTTCCCTTTATCTTACATGGTGAATTGTAACAACATAATTTCTCAGATACTTCAATTCCATTAAACAACATGGATGACTCAAAAGGTTCCAAATCCACAATGTCATATGATATTATATAAAAGAAAATATTACAAAAATTAGGGTTCTTACAGCCTCCCCTCCTTAAAAGGATTCCGTCCCAGAATCAGGTTGAAAACAGTTTGGGGTGCTTTTCGCGCATCGCGCTCTCTAGTTCCCATGTTGATTCTTCGACATTCTGGTTCCTCCACAAAACTCTCACTAGTTTGACAACCTTGTTCCTCAGCACCTGTTCTTTGCTATCCATGATTTCTACGGGTGGCTCCACATAGGTAAAGTCTTGCTGCAGATCCACTTGATCATATTCTATCACGTGCCGAAAGTCGGTATGGTAGGGTCGTAGCATGGACACATGGAACACTTTATGTACTTGCTGCAAGCTTGGGGGTAAAGCCAATTCATAGGCTAACTTTCCAACTCGTCTCAAAATCTCAAAAGGTCCAATAAATCTCGGGCTTAGCTTCCCCTTCTTACCAAATCTCATCAATCCCTTCCACGGTGATACCTTTAACATCACAAACTCTCCTACCTCATATTCTTTGTCCTTGCGGGTCTGGTCCGCATACTTCTTCTGTCTATCTTGGGCCGCTACCAGCCGTCCTCTTATGAGTTCGATGGTTTCTCTTGTCGTTGGACCAGTTCAGGCCCTAAAATCTTCCGCTCTCCAACCTCTTCCCAACATAAGGGAGACCGACATCTTTGTCCATATAAAGCTTCATATGGGGGCATTCCTATACTCGCATGATAACTGTTGTTGTAGGAAAATTCGATCAACGGCAAGTGGTCATCCCAACTTCCCTTAAAATCGATGGCACATACTCTCAATATGTCCTCTATGGTCTGGATGGTTCTCTCGCTCTGTCCGTCTGATTGGGGGTGGTATGCAGTACTCATGTTTAACTTGGTCCCCACACAGTCTTGAAAACTCCTCCAGAACCTGGAGTTGAACCTTGGGTCTCTATCAGATACAATGCTCACAGGAACCCCATGCCTAACCACAATCTCCTTTAAGTAATTATCCACCAGCTTGTCGATAGTGTATCTCTCGTTGATTGGAAGAAAATGTGCTGACTTGGTCAATCTATCGATAATTACCAAAATGGCATCATGATTAGTCTTGGTCCTTGGTAGTCCGACCACAAAGTCCATCGCAATATGCTCCCACTTCCACTCGGGTATCTCTAAGGGTTGCAACAATCCACTGGGCCTCTGGTGTTCGGCCTTTACTCTTTGACATGTCAAGCATTTACTTACCTACTCTGCCACGTCCTTCTTCATATTTGGCCACCAATAGTATTCTCTCAAATCTCTATACATCTTAGTGCCTCCAGGGTGAATTGAGTACCTTGAACTATGAGCCTCTTGCAAAATCTCGTCTTTTAATTCCTGAACGTTCGGGATCCATATCCTAGATGCGTACCTCATAATTCCATTCCCGTCCTTTTCACACTTAATTTCCTCGCCAGTCAAAATTTTCTCCATCGAATTCTTTTCTTCTTCTATCTTCTTTTCCTGGCATAACTTAATCTTTTCCAATAACGGTGGTTGGACTCTTATTTCCATTAGACTCTCTTGTCCAATTCCTGGTAACCTCACTTGTAAAATTCCACGAGGCAAAGCCTCATTTACCCGGAAAAAAAAAAAAATTTTGGGTAGAATTAAAACTTTTATTTATTTAATGATGTAAGAATGAATAGTGGCTACGGCTACAATGTAATAGTTGATATTTTAAAAGAATGAATGGAATTCGACTTTATTATTTCTATGTCTTGAAGAATGCTAAAGGGTGACAACATAGGTAAGAATAATCTATCTCCTAAGGGAATAAGATATGGCAATTCCAAGCAGAAGAATATTATCATGTCATCCAGATCGATAGCGATTAATCCAGTGGTTCCGTAAAAAGGTTAAGGAACGATCGAAAGAGAATACGGACAATTGTACAACCCTAGATGAATAAGTAAAGAATAAGGATGAATAGTGATTTTAGTGTAATTGAGAATATTATTAGACGACACTATATAGAAGTATTCGGAACGAATTTCCGAGTTCGTATTAGTGATCCAGGGGGAAAATAAGTGTATGTAAACGACATCGGATTCAGAAAAATAGAACTTTTATTTTCTCCGAGATTTCCCTGGACACTGCAAGACTTGAGGATTTATTTAAAGGATTTAAGGAATTTAAATTCGAGAAGTATTAAGAAAGATGGAGAATGGTATTATAATTGTTAAGAAGGTTTTCGGTAAAACCCTAACTAGAAACCTTTGAGATATTCCTATGAACGATCAAATGAAATTGAGCAATAACCGGACAAAAAGACAAGCAGAGAACCAAGGGGTGTGATGAGCTAGTGGAAGGTGACATAGTCACTTTAAGCAAGATAAGATCAAAGTAATCAAGCTAGTTACAATACCAACTAGCAAGATTAGAAAGCTAACTAGTACTTATCAACACTTTATCATCTTACCACCAAATCATCAACACTTGTCTCTCCAAACACCTCATCCATTGCATCACCACTTTAATAAAGGCAATTTATACAAGATATTATCACAATAATTCATTTGGATGAGAGCAAACCAAGGCAACCAAGCAAATACTCTTTCTCCCCCATTTCCATCAGTTTGGTTTTCCAGGATAGGGGGATCTTTACGATTTTTTTTCGCCCAGTTCTACTCATTTAAAAATCATGAAAAAATTCACGAAGCTTCTACACATCAAGATGAAGTTGTGGATTTAATTTCATAATTTTTGAAGATCGTTTGAGTGGTCAAATAAATTCGACAAAATCGCTCTGTTTTTCCCCTTGAAAAACCCACTTCGAATTTTTGAAGTTTTGAGATTTCAAAATCCAACTTCCAACCATTGTTTGATCTCCAAATTTTTATGGTGAGTATTACATTTCATAAAAATAATCTCCTAAAAATATTAGCTTCAAACTCCCTTGTTTCCATTTTCAAATAAATCATCCAAGATGAGGGTGAATAGTGTTCTTCATGAACTAATCTTGTTTTCTTTGATTTCTTTGGTTGATCTAGCAAACTTAAACACTCCTAAGGACTATACCAAGCTTTTTAAGGCTAGTTCATACTCCCAAGAAGGTATAACAACTTGAAACCCTAGATCTTGTTTTGAGTTTAAAGCATGTTCTTGATGGATCATGAGTTTTAAGTGAGTTTTAGTGATATTATGCATGTATGTTACCTTAGAGACATGATTGGGCTTTGTTAAATGTTAAAATATTTTAGATGAGCGGAAAGGCATTGTTTGGCCTTAGTTCATGGTTGAATAACATGTATATGTTGTTTGGGGTGGAAACTATGATTATTGGAAAGTTTGGAATTTGGAAATATCCGATTTATAGCCGTCGTAATGCCCGATTTTCGTTAAACCTTGAAAACCGTGCATCACAATAGCTTTAACTCATGGCCTAGCTTTATATTCTGCCATGTTAAGGTAGATGATGTTATAAGCTTCGATTTGATATAAAGATCATGTGAAATGGACTTACGGTTTAGGAATTATAGCCGATTTACTAAAAGTGGTTCGAAACCGTAATTGCAAGTTCGTAACTGAAATTGGATTCCTTTAATACTACGAAATCAGTGGCGAATCTTGATAATTAAATATTAGAGGTAAAAAGGAAGGTGTGAGAGAAAACCACATATCGAAGGGATCGTTTTCCGATTTTATAAAAATGTTCGAATCAAGGTTAAACGCGAGCGAACCCCTAAAAGCATACTTGGTTATAAACTTGGTTAAGTACTTAGAAAACGGGCGATAAATCTCGAGGTATACTCTTGGTTCGTAAATGATCGACCTTAAAACTTACATGACTTCAGTATATACCAAGTGTAAGTACAGTGACATGTCGTATTAACGAACGAATGTCGGGTCGGATCGATGATAAAAGAAATCCACTAAAAGGGGTATAACGAGATAACTCGAGAACGTGTTTCGATTTAAGTATAACTTAACCTTTAAAGTTTTAAGTGATTAATCCCGAATGTCTTGGCTATTTATAGATCACCAAGCCGACCCGGGACTCGCTACCACTACCCCTTATCGTACTCGACTACCAGGCAAGTTTCAATTCCCTTCTTTTAGGCTGTTGTTGTGATTGAATATATATATATATATATATATATATATATATATATATATATATATATATATATGTTTTCTGTTATACATATGCCATAGCATGCATGCTACTTTCAAGTTATATCGTTATGATTGTTCCCTGATTGTTTATTGGCTTATAAATTAGATAACTAACGTATCAATTATAAGCCGGTTATTGTAAGACCCTCATAGAAGGGCGTATACATCTTATTCGTCAAATATAGACCGGGAGTCAATATTTCCTGATATATCGAGATCACCTCGGAAGAAAATATTTAAGTAAATATTTTCCATTCTTTGGGCGACGAATATTATTTGAATATTCATTCGAGATTATTTATTTAACGATCCTTACTACAAATAATTATTTGAACGTAACCATTCGACGAATAATATTTTTCAATATTCATTCAAAGTCGAATAGATTATCGATTATTATTCCGAATATTCTTCTAAAGATTGGACTACTAAATGAATATTATTTGACTATCCATTTAGAATATTATTTTATTAAATGAATATTACTTTTGAATATTCATTTAAGATATTAATTACTTGATGAATATTATTCTAATATTCATCTGAAGCTTGATTTATTTATCGAATATTATCTCGAATATTCCTTTAAAGCTTGGATTACTAAATGAATATTACTTGATATTCATTTAGAATATTATTCATTAAATGAATATTACTTTTTGAATATTCATTTAAATTCCTTATTAATTAATGAATATTATTTTGAATATTCATTTAAATATTTATTTATTCAATAAATATTCTCTTGATGTTTCTTCAAGGATTATTTGGAGAAATACTCTGATTAATGATATTCTTTCATATTCCTAAATATTCTTTAAATATTTTAATTCAATAAATATTCTCTGAATATTTATTCCATACTTAGGATAACCTCAATAAGGTTTATCTTCTTCGATTATTACGGAAAATATCTCGGAGTCATATTATTATTAATCTTATATCAAGAAAGGTTCTCAGACATCATTCTTCTTTGATTCTACCTCCCTAATAATAAGGGAACCTTACTTGGAAAATGTTATTTATCTTGTCGACTTCCCGGTCATAAATTATTCTCTTCACTCGCAATGCGGGTGCTATTGACTTATTAAGTCGTTGTGTACCTTCTCATCTTTCGAGGGGTAAGATTGTTGGAACAAGTTGATATTCGTTACCAAGCAATAGCTTGGAAGTTATTGGTGAATTTTCCTTTCCAACTAGATACGACTACTTTGTAGAGTCTTATCAACAAGTATTATACTTGGGGAAAGGGGGACGAACGTTACATTCAGAATCATAAATTCTAATTGAACTAGGAGTCGTGTAAGAGGCCGAGTAGCACCGGTCCATCCCCTTTGGCCCAACCGTTGGCCGGGGAGAGCTAGTAAGGCGGTAGACAAGTAAAGCCGTCAGTTCTTCCTTCTACCGGTAGTAAATCTAATTTGAGCTGTACGATCTCGACTGATCATCAAGATTGGAACAGCGGGCGCGGTGAATACTCCATCATTGGTTCATCATCCAAACTTATTTATTTCCTGCAACATGATTACTGTTGGCAGAGCTGGAAAAGTGTTCATAACTGGAATTGCAATCTTTTCATGCAAGTTCCTCTTTTTAATGACAATGAGAATATCTCGCTTACTTTTGATGTAGCAGATATTTCTACAAACAAATACTTTAAGTTACCTTGTAACTTCATCGTTCATATTATACCGGCATCATTTCCGTAAATGCATGGCATATGGTTTGAAAGATACTTTTAAACTGTTATATATTATCGTTCAGTTATATATTATTGTTGGTGGGCTATTGCTCACCCTTGCTTTATTATTATATCACAACAACAGCTAGACCAGATGACTCGCACAAGGCGCACTCGACGCAGGCGAGGACGATGAGACTACCAGAGCTAAAGAAAAAGCTATTGGTATGATAGATTTATTCTTTCAGTTCCAAGTATATGGTCTAGTATGACTTATGTAAATGGATGGCAAAGAGTATGTATTTATATTGAAATTCTTTCGGATTGTAAGAACTCATAATGTGATTAATAAAAAAAAATTTGATTGTTACTCTGATTTCATCTCTGGGACTATAACGGGTGTGTTTTATATTGTTGTGTTGGGTCATAGAGATGTAATTTATTTTATGTTAAGGAAAGTTCAATTGTTATGGACAGAATTGGAAACCGTAACCACCGGATCCCGGACCCCGGATCTGGGGGTGTTACAGAAGTGGTATCAGAGCGTACGTTATAAACCCAAGAGATGAGGCGACGTTTAAACAATAAATTCACTAAGATAATACGAACTCTTGCCAAGTTCATAGTCGGACTACTTAATGTAGTGATGACCTATAAAACCCATATGGGAACTATTAAGTATCATGATAGTAACTTAGCTCGATATCGTATCGACAAGCAAGGCAACAGACCTTGAGGCATACGAGCAGCAGCACGATGATGCTTTATTATATGTTGAAGATCAGCGGGTAAATTCAATAGAGTACCCTACTGGAGACCCGGAAGAGGTTCCAGCAGATAAGGAAAATCCTGTTAGGATAAGGAGCTTACCCTCGAGGAATGAGGGCTGTAGCTAGAAAGACTGAGATGATTAAGGTATAGTGCTCAGAAAAGTGGGCATAAAGAACTAAGCTATTAGCAAGAGAATTGAAGATTCATGTTGGATTCGTGGCTGGACTACTGGAGGTAGTACCAGCAAGTAAGACGGATTGGAAGAATTACTTGAGATCTTATACGGGAATAGATGAGAATCATTAGAGACCTTCATATTAATGAGAAAAGAGTTAGAGTGGTACATGATTATCAAAGACAACGATAGAGGACATGGAGCATAGTCTCCATGAGCAGTTGGGATAGAGGCATCAAGTGCCATATCATTGATAAAGGGATTAGTGCGATCATTGTTAATGATAATTCACCATGAGAAGGCAGATTTCATAGGTTATAATTTATAAAGTCAAAACTAAGATTGGTGACGTGGTTTGGTTCAGGGAAATGTTCATTTTATGAATGGATCAACTTAGAAAATAAAGACATTGGAAGGTGATGGTATGATTGGATAAAGTACATAAGGAAGTAGTAAGCGAGACAATGATCTCAGAACCTACAAGAGGAGACCAGTGAGTCTGTGATAAACTCGTAACGAGACTACTGTCAGAGCCTAAGTATAAGGTTATTTTAACTCAGTGGAATGATGAACCAGAAATATTAGATGCATGTGATTCAGAGGAATATTAAATTCTTTCTTTTCCTTGAATGGATTATGGTAGTTACCTTAAGTTTATTCCGACACTGAATCATAAATGGATTAGGTAAGGCAAGCAGTGGTTGAGATATTATTGAGAATGCTTGTAGATGAAACCTGAAAGAACAGGTGTAGGCCATGTTCTCGAAGTAAGAGTTTTGGCAAAATGAAGTCCAGATAATAGGACATATGAGCAATAGGAAGTAGTGATTGATCGACCCCACCAAGTTAAAGACAGTTTCAAATGGAGAAAGGCCAACCACACTGGCAAAGGTGAGAAATTTCATAAGATTCACGAGGTATTACCAAAGATCTGCTCAGGACTTTACAAAGAGTGTTGTCCCGTAACCAGACTTAATTGTAAGACTAAAAGTTTGAATGTACAAGATAAATGGGGGAAAATCTCCCTGGAGTTAAAGATAAAATTGATGACGACCCAGCATTGGCGTTATCTAATGGAGGAAGGAGAATTTTGGAAATTTATTAGGATGCACCTCATACAGGTTTAGGTGCTGTGCTTGTGCAACATGGTAGGGTAACTTCGAATATAGTTGGACAGCACGGTTTACCAGATTCGGATGGCCTTGATAGTGCCAATTTTGTGAGGTGACTAACTCCGACGGTAGTGTTTCTTCTGAGACTATATGTTAGGTAGACTAGTATTCGGTAGTATCGCCTATTAGGACGATTATGTACCGGGAAGATGTGGTATGTTTCAGTTTGGATACTTTGATTTTCCCTTATAGGGGAGGTATATATATTTGGTTTATTCCCAATGGTTAAACTCCCAACTTTATGGCAATCATTTCGTTAATATAACTGTTTATGGTTCCACCGCTTGGATGTTCCTAGAAATATTCTTCGGGTATCGAAATGGATCTTCTTAATGTTACCAGTGGGTGGATAGATTGATTGAAATTCCCTGATTCTTGGAAGAACTTCAACAAATTTGGCAAACCTTGTCCTTCTGATTATCAGAAGACGTCACCGGAAAGAGTGGAAATTGCAGCGAACCCTGTGGATGGGATAAGGTAGCCGCTATACAGGTTGGTAGACAGACCCCGATTATTACAGTTGAATGTAGGGATAAAATTATGAAGTTGAGATTTGACGGGAAAAAAAGGGGGAAATGTAATTAAGAAACAAGCCGGTCTGAGAAATTCCGGGATTGACTTAAATGAAAAGGTTGTTATGCCAGAAGTGTTAAGATTTTGTGGCACGTGAAATTGATAAGAATAGCTGAAAGAATAAAAGTAAAGGAAAGGTGACCGGAGATGGTACCGAGAAGTCGATTGAGACTTATATGGAGTAAAGTTTTGAAAAGATCAAAAGGTATCAAAGTAGAAGGCACTATGCCAGCAATTGTTAGAAAATTAATGCTATTAGCCGACCCCTAAACTCACATATTTTAGCATGGCCAGTTGAGGCCAGGTCACAAAGGATTATCAAGTGACTAGACCAGCAATGAAAGGACAAAGCAGGGTTGCTTCTAAGTAAGCGCCGACTGCAAGGGCTTTTGATATAAAGGAAATATTAATGAGATCGTAGGAATCTTCTACTGAACCCTTTGCAACCCATGTTTGGATTGGGAATTTACTAGACTTTTTGGAATGGGGTCACCCGTACTAAAGTGATTCATGTGTATATGATTGCCCAAGATTACGAGTAAAAATGGAAGTATAATGACTTGAGATGTATGATGTTAGGGTATCATGAATACCATGAATATATTATGACCAAGGGAAGTAAACAATGAAGGTTTATGAAGAGAGTATAGAAATGGTCAGAGATGGATCAGTATGCTGTAGAAATTTTGACTAAGGCAAGTACCTTTCAGAAAAACGATAAGTACTAAGAGATTCACGTTGAACTCGATCAATATCTTCCAGAACATCCTTGCTACCATTACCAAGTTCTGTAAGAGAGCAGATAGACATACGTTGTCTTTTGGAAGGCCAAATAGGCTGACAACTATCTGAAAGAAGAGGTTAGCATTAAGCCACCGATCGATTATCAAATGAGAATGATTGAAAAGAGACTCTTATTAAGGATACATGATTTGATTGCCAAGTATAGGATGCAAGAATTCCTTGGCAGTTGAATTAAGGATAGGATATCCATAAATTAAGATGAACCCTGGGGAATGCACAAGGGATGGCATTAACCCTAATAACGACATTATGAATTCAGATGCTATGAGTTGGACTTGCTAAGGCAACAATGACTGGTAAGGATTATTAAAAAGAGTTCTGGAAAGAACATAGATAGAATTATTAGAGTATTGATCAGTGACATTTTGATATACCCTGTACCCAGAAAATACAGGAGGAATGATGAGGATGACCTATGAAACCTTACAAGGAAAAAAGGTAATATTCCGAACTTCAAAATTGAAGTTTGGTAAGGAATGTATGACATAGTAACAATAATGCCAGATGAGGCATGTATGAAACCCTAAGGAAGTATGGATTGAACCTATAAAGGCTGAGATATCCTAAGATAAGGAAAGAACTAAGAAAAGAAGTATCCTAAGTAGGATTGGGAATAAACGTGATAAAGTTCCCACGGGTAGGTGAAAGCAATGACCTATGGAAAAAGATTGATAAATATATTTTTCTCGATCAGCAGAGCTTAAGGGAGAATGCTTTCACCCAACAGTGATGGGAAAGAGGTAGAAATTTTTTTGAATTGAAATGTATCCAGAGAGCAAGGATTACCAGAAATTATTATTATTAGGAAAGGCCAATGAGGTGGCCGACAGTCTAAGTATAAAGGAATAATTACAAATGTTCATACCGAAGAAACAGAATGATATTTGGAAGGACCTTGAAGGTCATATCGAAATGGAGGAATTTACATTCCTTCTGATGATTGTGCAAGAATTGACGGTAATAATAGTTTAAGTAAAGATTCGATTCCTAATGGAGTCTTAAGCATATTACGTACCTTAGAAGGTCCCGTTTTGAGGCAAACCAGGACCATGATACAAAATTGACGAAGTAAACCATTAAGTTTCCAGTCTTTTATGGAAGATGCATGAGTGATAGTTTCATCAACCTGACTTAGTTGCGATGCTTGAAACTCTTCTGCAATTTTATCTACTTCATGTAATATCTACATCAAGTTCAGGAAGCGTTCCTTATGGATAAGGAATAGTGATTACTTTGTCTCCCTAAAGGATTGAAACCCGTATGGTTAGCTATTAAGGCACTACGTAAGCAACAAGCGATGGTGATTCTTCTAAGAAAGTAGATGACAATGTAAAGATAAAGAAAGTGCTGCTATTGATAAGCTAAATGGCATGTTGATGAATGACAAGCAAGTTTGTGTTAGTGTACTTCTGCGCAAACAAGATAGAGAATATGAGGTTGATTATTCATGATGCTAAATGTATTCTCGTGGAAAGAATTAATGAGACTTAGAGAGAAAGGCAGTTGAGCCCGAGACTTATTAGGCCACCTGAGAGTTTAAAAGTGTTCGGAAGGTGGCATTCGAGCCAATTTTGCCCCCAAAGCTTATAGCATGGTAGTAACGTGTTTCATGTGGCAAAGCTACACCAGTAAAATGCAGATGCTCAACAGATGATAAGAGTGCGAGCAGGTAGGTGTACGACCTGGTCTGACTTACGAAAGACAACCTGTGGAAAACCGCGGGTAGAAAAGAATAAGTGATGAGAAACAAGTTGACAGAAGTAGATTATATTGGATCTAAGCTAAAGAAATCGGCCAGATTCATTTCGGAGGTTTGTAATTGGAATAATGTGATGATTATAGAGTAAATGTGACGGGATACCAATAAGGAGGTGCCAAGTGCAAAAGATGTCTCAATAAAGAGATGAAGGTGGAAGTAAATAACAGAAGTAAATAAGAATCAGATAATAAGAAGGATGTGATTGATAAAGAAAAGACTGGGAAAGCAACTATGGAATGTGAAGCAAGGAATGTTATGAATGGAATAATAAATGGGTTTTCTGATGAATTCTCGGGATGACAACCTGATAGTGTTAATATTATAGATATGAAAAAGCTAGTAGCGTGACATGGAATGTCAATAACCATGATGTCAAGCGAGAAACCTAAGATTTAACCTAAAAGGTTGAAGGAATTTTCTGGAGTGAGCGTTGCTAAGGTTGAACCAGAGTATAGGTCCATAGAATAGTGGACAAAGCAGCAAGATGTGTTGACACATGAGATTGCGATCAAATAGTATTGGATATAATTATGATTAATTTCTTCTTTGATAAACCTCTATAGTTCAGAGGTAAATTCTGAGAATGATATTTTATAATCATGAAAACTTTCTATAATCCTTTAGAATTCTTTTCTTTTCTTTTCTTTTATTCATCTTCTTTATGAATTGAGAAGAACAACCCTTTAAGGAGGGGAGGTACTGCTACGTAACTATCTGTCTATGTGATAGAATTCCAAGTAGAATACCATAACTTGTTTAATTGCTTGTCAAGTACTAAAGGCTGGCCCCCTTCTGTACTAACTATGCAATATAACAAATGTTCAATTGATCATAGTGATCTCTCAATAAATCTTTCCACTTCTCTATATTGATCGAGATTGTGCAGATTAAAGCGATCAGAAAATGCATAATTACGAGTGAGGTTATCTCCGAATTCGTAACGCGATAGTGATACCGAAGTCACCACAGATACCAATAAGGAAAATAGTATATGACTGGGTAAGAGCATAACCTGAATAGTGTGTTGTACGAAAAGTAGCAGAGATTAATGAAAAAGGATAACAGGATGTATTGTAGCACTAGTAAGATGTGCTGAAAAAGGATTGGGATTGATTAAGGATTGACTGGGAAACTGGGAAGTGAAATAACCAACAAGTACTCAATTGTCTTCTACCTGATTCCGGGACGGAATCCTTTTAAGGAGGGGAGACTGTAAGAACCCAAATTTTGGGTAGAATTAAAACTTTTATTTATTTAATGATGTAAGAATGAATAGTGGTTACGGCTACAATGTAATAGTTGATATTTTAAAAGAATGAATGGAATTCGACTTTATTATTTCTAAGTCTTGAAGAATGCTAAAGGGTGACAACATAAGTAAGAATAATCTATCTCCTAAGGGAATAAGATATGGCAATTCCAAGCAGAAGAATATTATCATGTCATCCAGATCGATAGCGATTAATCCAGTGGTTCCGTAAAAAGGTTAAGGAATGATCGAAAGAGAATACGGACAATTGTACAACCCTAGATGAATAAGTAAAGAATAAGGATGAATAGTGATTTTAGTGTAATTGAGAATATTATTAGACGACACTATATAGAAGTATTCGGAAAATAAGTGTACGTAAACGACATCGGATTCAGAAAAATAGCACTTTTATTTTCTCCGAGATTTCCCTGGACACTGCAAGACTTGAGGATTTATTTAAAGAATTTAAGGAATTTAAATTCGAGAAGTATTAAGAAAGATGGAGAATGGTATTATAATTGTTAAGAAGGTTTTCGGTAAAACCCTAACTAGAAACCTTTGAGATATTCCTATGAACGATCAAATGAAATTGAGCAATAACCGGACAAAAAGACAAGCAGAGAACCAAGGGGTGTGATGAGCTAGTGGAAGGTGACATAGTCACTTTAAGCAAGATAAGATCAAAGTAACCAAGCTAGTTACAATACCAACTAGCAAGATTAGAAAGCTAACTAGTACTTATCAACACTTTATCATCTTACCACCAAATCATCAACACTTGTCTCTCCAAACACCTCATCCATTGCATCACCACTTTAATAAAGGCAATTTATACAAGATATTATCACAATAATTCATTTGGATGAGAGCAAACCAAGGCAACCAAGCAAATACTCTTTCTCCCCCATTTCCATCAGTTTGGTTTTCCAGGACAGGGGGATCTTTACGATTTTTTTTCGCCCAGTTCTACTCATTTAAAAATCATGAAAAAATTCACGAAGCTTCTACACATCAAGATGAAGTTGTGGATTTAATTTCATAATTTTTGAAGATCGTTTGAGTGGTCAAATAAATTCGACAAAATCGTTCTGTTTTTCCCCTTGAAAAACCCACTTCGAATTTTTGAAGTTTTGAGATTTCAAAATCCAACTTCCAACCATTGTTTGATCTCCAAATTTTTATGGTGAGTATTAAATTTCATAAAAATGATCTCCTAAAAATATTAGCTTCAAACTCCCTTGTTTCCATTTTCAAATAAATCATCCAAGATGAGGGTGAATAGTGTTCTTCATGAACTAATCTTGTTTTCTTTGATTTCTTTGGTTGATCTAGCAAACTTAAACACTCCTAAGGACTATACCAAGCTTTTTAAGGCTAGTTCATACTCCCAAGAAGGTATAACAACTTGAAACCCTAGATCTTGTTTTGAGTTTAAAGCATGTTCTTGATGGATCATGAGTTTTAAGTGAGTTTTAGTGATATTATGCATGTATGTTACCTTAGAGACATGATTGGGCTTTGTTAAATGTTAAAATATTTTAGATGAGCGGAAAGGCATTGTTTGGCCTTAGTTCATGGTTGAATAACATGTATATGTTGTTTGGGGTGGAAACTATGATTATTGGAAAGTTTGGAATTTGGAAATATCCGATTTATAGCCGTCGTAATGCCCGATTTTCGTTAAACCTTGAAAACCGTGCATCACAATAGCTTTAGCTCATGGCCTAGCTTTATATTCTGCCATGTTAAGGTAGATGATGTTATAAGCTTCGATTTGATATAAAGATCATGTGAAATCGACTTACGGTTTAGGAATTATAGCCGATTTACTAAAAGTGGTTCGAAACCGTAATTGCAAGTTCGTAACTAAAATTGGATTCCTTTAATACTACGAAATAAGTGGCGAATCTTGATAATTAAATATTAGAGGTAAAAAGGAAGGTGTGAGAGAAAACCACATATCGAAGGGATCGTTTTCCGATTTTATAAAAATGTTCGAATCAAGGTTAAACGCGAGCGAACCCCTAAAAGCATACTTGGTTATAAACTTGGTTAAGTACTTAGAAAACGGGCGATAAATCTCGAGGTATACTCTTGGTTCGTAAATGATCGACCTTAAAACTTACATGACTTCAGTATATACCAAGTGTAAGTACAGTGACATGTCGTATTAACGAACGAATGTCGGGTCGGATCGATGATAAAAGAAATCCACTAAAAGGGGTATAACGAGATAACTCGAGAACGTGTTTCGATTTAAGTATAACTTAACCTTTAAAGTTTTAAGTGATTAATCCCGAATGTCTTGGCTATTTATAGATCACCAAGCTGACCCGGGACCCGCTACCACTACCCCTTATCGTACTCGACTACCAGGCAAGTTTCAATTCCCTTCTTTTAGGCTGTTGTTGTGATTGAATATATATATATATATATATATATATATATATATATATATATATATATATATATATATATATATATATATATATATATATATATATATATGTTTTCTGTTATACATATGCCATAGCATGCATGCCTACTTTCAAGTTATATCGTTATGATTGTTCCCTGATTGTTTATTGGCTTATAAATTAGATAACTAACGTATCAATTATAAGCCGGTTATTGTAAGACCCTCATAGAAGGGCGTATACATCTTATTCATCAAATATAGACCGGGAGTCAATATTTCTTGATATATCGAGATCACCTCGGAGGAAAATATTTAAGTAAATATTTTCCATTCTTTGGGCGACGAATATTATTTGAATATTCATTCGAGATTATTTATTTAACGATCCTTACTTCAAATAATTATTTGAACGTAACCATTCGACGAATAATATTTTTCAATATTCATTCAAAGTCGAATAGATTATCGATTACTATTCCGAATATTCTTCTAAAGATTGGACTACTAAATGAATATTATTTGACTATCCATTTAGAATATTATTTTATTAAATGAATATTACTTTTGAATATTCATTTAAGATATTAATTACTTGATGAATATTATTCTAATATTCATCTGAAGCTTGATTTATTTATCGAATATTATCTCGAATATTCCTTTAAAGCTTGGATTACTAAATGAATATTACTTGATATTCATTTAGAATATTATTCATTAAATGAATATTACTTTTTGAATATTCATTTAAATTCCTTATTAATTAATGAATATTATTTTGAATATTCATTTAAATATTTATTTATTCAATAAATATTCTCTTGATGTTTCTTCAAGGATTATTTGGAGAAATACTCTGATTAATGATATTCTTTCATATTCCTAAATATTCTTTAAATATTTTAATTCAATAAATATTCTCTGAATATTTATTCCATACTTAGGATAACCTCAATAAGGTTTATCTTCTTCGATTATTACGGAAAATATCTCGGAGTCATATTATTATTAATCTTATATCAAGAAAGGTTCTCAGACATCATTCTTCTTTGATTCTACCTCCCTAATAATAAGGGAACCTTACTTGGAAAATGTTATTTATCTTGTCGACTTCCCGGTCATAAATTATTCTCTTCGCTCACAATGCGGGTGCTATTGACTTATTAAGTCGTTGTGTACCTTCTCATCTTTCGAGG
Source organism: Saposhnikovia divaricata (assembly GCA_036435485.1). Lineage (NCBI taxonomy): Eukaryota > Viridiplantae > Streptophyta > Magnoliopsida > Apiales > Apiaceae > Saposhnikovia > Saposhnikovia divaricata. The sequence continues at coordinate 155,270,045 of CM071600.1, read as the reverse complement.
GGTAAGATTGTTGGAACAAGTTGATATTCGTTACCAAGCAATAGCTTGGAAGTTATTGGTGAATTTTCCTTTCTAACTAGATACGACTACTTTGTAGAGTCTTATCAACAAGTATTATACTTGGGGAAAGGGGGACGAACGTTACATTCAGAATCATAAATTCTAATTGAACTAGGAGTCGTGTAAGAGGCCGAGTAGCGCCGGTCCATCCCCTTTGGCCCAACCGTTGGCCGGGGAGAGCTAGTAAGGCGGTAGACAAGTAAAGCCGTCAGTTCTTCCTTCTACCGGTAGTAAATCTAATTTGAGCTGTACGATCTCGACTGATCATCAAGATTGGAACAACGGGCGCGGTGAATACTCCATCATTGGTTCATCATCCAAACTTATTTATTTCCTGCAACATGATTACTGTTGGCAGAGCTGGAAAAGTGTTCATAACTGGAATTGCAATCTTTTCATGCAAGTTCCTCTTTTTAATGACAATGAGAATATCTCGCTTACTTTTGATGTAGCAGATATTTCTACAAACAAATTGTAACACCCCCAGATCCGGGGTCCGGGATCCGGTGGTTACGGTTTCCAATTCTGTCCACAACAATTGAACTTTCCTGAACATGAAATAAATTACGTCTCTATGACCCAACACAACAATATAAAACACACCCGTTATAGTCCCAGAGATGAAATCAGAGTCACAATCAAATTTTTATTAATCACATTATGAGTTCTTACAATCCAAAAGAATTTCAATATAATTACATACTCTTTGCCATCCATTTACATAAGTCATACTAGACTATATTCTTGGTACTGAAAGAATAAATATATCCTACCAATAGCTTCTTCTTCAGCTCTGGTAGTCTCATCGTCCTCGCCCGCGTCGAGTGCGCCTTGTGCGAGTCATCTGGTCTAGCTGTTGTTGTGATATAATAATAAAGCAAGGGTGAGCAATAGCCCACCAACAATAATATATAACTGAACGATAAAGTATAACAGTTCAAAAGTATCTTTCAAACCATATGCCATGCATTTACGGAAATGATGCCAATATAATATGAACGATGAAGTTACAAGGTAACTTAAAGTATTTGTTTGTAGAAATATCTGCTACATCAAAGTAAGCGAGATATTCTTATTGTTATTAAGAAGAGGAGTTTGCAAGAAAAGGTTGCAATTCCAGTTATGACCCTTTTCCAACTCTGCCAACAGTAATCATGTTGCAGGAAATAAATAAATTTGGATGATGAACCAATGATGGAGTATTCACCGCGCCCGCTGTTCCAATCTTGATGATCAGTCGAGATCGTACAGCTCAATTTAGATTTACTACCGGTAGAAGGAAGAACTGACGGCTTTACTTGTGTACCGCCTTACTAGCTCTCCCCGGCCAACGGTTGGGCCAAAGGGGATGGACCGGCGCTACTCGACCTCTTACACGACTCCTAGTTCAAATAGAATTCATGATTCTGAATGTAACGTTCGTCCCCCTTTCCCCAAGTATAATACTTGTTGATAAGACTCCACAAAGTAGTCGTATCTAGTTGGAAAGGAAAATTTACCAATAACTCCCAAGCTATTACTTGGTAACGGATATCAACTTGTTCCAGTAATCTTACCCCTCGAAAGATGAGAAGGTAAGCAACGACTTAATACGTCAACAGCACCCGAGTTGCGAGTGAAGGGAATACTTTATGACCGGGAAGTCGACAAGATAAATAACATTTTCCGAGTAAGGTTCCCTTATTATTAAGGAGGTAGACTCAAAGAAGAATGATGTCTGAGAACCTTCCTTGATATAGGATTAATAATAATATGACTCCGAAATATTTTTCGTAATAATCGAAGAAGATAAACCTTATTGAGGTTATTCTAAGTATGGAATAAATATTCAGAGAATATTTATTGAATTAAAAATATTTAAAGAATATTCAAGAATATGAAAGAATATCTTTAATCAGAGTATTTTTCAAATAATTCTTGAAGAAATATCGAGAGAATATTTATTGCATAATTAAATAATCAAATGAATATTCCAAATAATATTCATTAATCAATAAGACCTGAAAGGAATATTTAAAATATTTAAAATAATATTCGATGATTAAATAGAACCCTGGATGAATATTCAAAATAATATTCATAATTAATTAGGAATTTAAATGAATATCAATAAAGTAATATTCATTTAATAAATAATATCCTAAATGAATTTCAAGTAATATTCATTTAGTAATCCAAGCTTTAAAGGAATATTCGATATAATATTCGATAAGTAAATCAAGCTTCAGATGAATATTGAAGATAATATTCATCAAGTACTTAATACCTTAAATGAATTTTCAAAAGTAATATTTATTTAATAAAATAATATTCTAAATGAATGTCCACATAATATTCATTTAGTAGTCTCATCTTTAGAGGAGTATTCGAAATAATAATCGATAATCAATTCGACTCCGAATGAATATTGACGAATATTATTCGTCGAATGATTACGTTCAAATAATTATTTGAAGTAAGGATCATTAAAATAAATAATCTCGAACGAATATTCAAATAATATTCTTCGCCTGAATAATAGAAAATATTTACTTAAATATTTTCCTCCGAGGTAATCTCGATATATCAAGGAATATTGACTCCCGGTCTATATTTGATTAATAAGATGTATACGCCCTTCTATGAGGGTCTTACAATAACCGGCTTATAACTGATATATAACTATCTAGCTTGTAAGCCAACAATAACATTCAGGGAACAAGTATATCAATTCAACTTGAAGGTAGGCATGCATGCAATGGCATATGTATATCAGCAATCATATATATATATATTTATTCAATCACAACAACAGCCTAAAAGAAGGGAATTGAAACTTGCCTGGTAGTCGAGTACGGTAAGGGGTAGTGGTAGCGGGTCCCGGTTCAGCTTGGTGATCTATAAATAGCCAAGGCATTCGGGATTAATCAATTAACATATTAAAAGTTAAGTTATACTTAATTCGAAACACGTTCTCGAGTTATCTCGTTATACCCCTTTTTGTGGATTACTTTTATCACTGATCCGACCCGACATTCGTTCGTTAATACGACATGTCATTGTACTTATACTTAGGACATACTTAAGTCATATGAGTTCTAAAGTCGATCGTTACGAACCAATACTATACTCTGAGTTTTATCGCCCGCTTTCTAAGTGTTTTACCGAAGTTATAAAAGAGTCGTCTTTTAGGGGTTCGTTCGCGTTTAACCTCGACTCGAACATTTTTAATAAATCGAAAAACGATCCTTTTGACATACGGTTTTCTTTCACACCTTCCTTTTTACCTCTAGTATTTATTTACCAAGATTTGCCATGACGTTACATAGTTTACGAGGGTTCAATTACCGTTACGAACTTTCTTTTACGGATTCGAACTACTTTTAGTAATTTGGTCATAAATCCTAAACCGTAAGTCCGTTTCACGTGATCTTTATATCAAAACGAAGCTTAGAACATTACCTATCCTATCATGGCAGTTAAGGTCTCTGGACAGTAGGGGTTCAACATGGAAAAATGGTATACAAAACATGGTAATGCAAAATCGGGCATTATAACGGCTGTAAATCGAACGTTCCATAAATCGTAATCAACAACCCAAGCCACACCGGGCATACCAATCATCTTACATTCATAATACTAATCTCATAAGTCCAGGAACATCATATTATATCATCATATTCATCACATCTCTTAAATCAAACAAACTAACTACATAATCATGTAAACATGCTTATAACAACATTATCACCAAAATTTATCCAAAACTCCATTAAAACTCAAATCAAAGACTAGGGTTCTTGAAGTTTATACCTTCCTTGAGGTATGTATGCACTTATTAAGCCTTGTATAGTCCTTGTATAGCCTCCATGAAGCTTGGATCATCAACCAAAATCAAGATTCAAGAATTTTGTTCTTGAGGTTACTATTCATCCTCCACTTTCTTGATTTTTTTGAAAATGGAAAAGGTGGTGTTTGAGGCTAAGATTTTTAGGGTATCATTTCTATGAAATATAGGATCTATGATAAATTTTTGGAGATCAAACAATGGTTGGAAGATGAATTCTTGTTCTTGAATTATGGAAAATTCGAATGGTGCTATGCTTGGAGAGAAGATGAGTTGCTTGGTTGATTTGTTTGAACAATAATGCATAAAGTGAATGGCTTTTGATAATATCTCATCTTAAAGTTGCTTTAATAAAGGTGTGATGCAATGGATGATGTCTTTGGATGGACAAATGTTGTGTTTTGGTGGAATGGTGTATGTTGTAAGCTTAGTTGCTTGGTTAGTTCCTAAGTATGCTAGTTACCTTTGTAACTTCTTAGTTACTTGATGTTATCCACTAGCACATGCATGTATCTTGATCCCCTGCTTGTTTCTTTGTCCGGTTATTGCTTAATTCACTAATAGTTCGGAGGAATATCTCAAGGATTTCTAGTTAGGGTTTTACCGGAAACCTCCTTAATATTTATATTACTATTCTTAATCCTCCTTTATAATCTTTGACTCCAACTTTCTCAAATCTTTTTAAATAAATCCTTAAATCATTCAGTGTCTAGGGAAATCTCGGGGAAAATAAAAGTGCTATTTTTCAGGATCCAATAGCTTCTTCATGGCATAAACATAATAAGGTCGAATTCCATTCATTCTTTCCAAATATCAATAATTACATTGTAGCCATAACCACTCCTTAGTGGTTTCCTACCTTCATTCTTAAATCAAATATAATAACATCCCAAAATATCAAATCCTCAAAGTTAATATCTCAATTCTTGGATTATAATAATATTTAATCCACTGTCCGGTCAAATATTATACCGAAAAAGAATTTGGAATTTCTGAATTCCGATCGTCTCTGCATTCACTTATTTCCTCCGCGTATTACTAATATGACTTCGAAACATCCATATCACGTCCCGTACATAGGGTGGCGTGAAAAGTTTTCCAACTTGCAAAATCACTATTCATCCACCAAATTACTATGCACGTACAGGAAACACTATGCACGTACGGGAAATACTATGCACGTATGGGAAACACTATGCACGTACTCATTTCCTTTCAAGGATCCATTAGCTCCTTCCTGGATGGTAGATTATTCTTATCTAGGTTCTCAACCATCGAATTACTCTATTCTGACAATATACCAATGCATCAGGATCATTGTCCAAAGCAATATCCATTCATTACAATCATTGTTCTTCATTTTATCATTACTTAATAAAAAGTTTTAATTATATCCAAAATTTGGGGTTCTTACAGTCTCCCCTCCTTAAAAGGATTCCGTCCCGGAATCAGGTAGGAAGCAAAGAGTCGTTCTACCCTTCCTCAGCACATCTTCTAGTGCTACAATCCATACTGTATCCTTTTCCCATCAACGTTGCTACTTTTCGTACAACTCACTATCCGGGTTATACTCTTACTCAGTCTTATCCTTATTGATACCTGCAGTAACATTGGTATCACTATCACCCTACGATTCGGAGGTAACCTCGCTCGTACTGTGCATTTCCTGATCGCTTTAATCTTCGCAATCTCGATCAATATAGAGAAGTGGAAAGATTTATTGAGAGATCACTATGATCAATTGAACATTTGTTATATTGCATAGTTAGTACAGAAGGGGGCCAGCCTTTAGTACTTGACAAGCAATTAAACAAGTCATGGCATTCCACTTAGACTTCTATCACATAGACAGATAGTCACGTAGCAGTACCTCCCCTCCTAAAAGGGTTGTTCTTCTCAATTCATAAAGAAGATGAATAAGAGAGAAGAAGAGAAAAGAGTTCTAAAGGATTATAGAAAGCTTTCATGATTGTAGAATATCATACTCAGAATTTACCTCTGAACTATAAAGGTTTATCAAAGAAGAAATTAATCATAATTATATCCAATACTATTTGATCGCAATCTCTCGTGTCAACATATCTTGCTGCTTTGTCCATTATTCTATGGACAAATACTCTTGTTCAATCTTAGCGATACTCACATTCGGGAAATCTTTCAACCTTTCAGGTGAAATCTTAGATTTCTCACTTGACATCATTATTACTGACATCCCATATCATGTTACTAGCTTTTTCATAACTATAATATTGACACTATCAGGTTGTCATCCTGAGAATTCATTAGAAAACCCATTCATAACATTCCTTGCTTCTCATTCCATAGTTGCTTCCCCAGCCCTTTTCTTTATCAATCACATCCTTCTTATTAGCTGATTCTTACTCATTTCTATTTTTTTTACTTTCACCTTCACCTCTTTGCTGAGACACCTTTTTGCACTTGGTACCTCCTTATCGGTATTCCGTCACATTTATTCTATAATCATCACGTTATTCCAATTTAAACTTTCCGAAATGAATCTGGCCCGATCCCTTTAACTTAGATTCATATAATCTACTTCTGCCAACCTTGTTTCTCATCACTTGTTCTTTTCTATCCGTGGTTTTCCACAGGTTGTCTTTCGTAAGTCAGACCAGGTCGTATATCTACATGCTCGTACTCCTATCATCTGTCGAACATCTGCATTTTACTGGCGTAGCCTGGCCACATGAAAACCCGTTATGACCGTGCTATAATTTTGGGGGTAAGGCTGGCTCGAATACCGCCGCCCGAATACTTTAAACTCTCAGGTGGCCCAATAAGTCTTGGGCTCAACCGCCCTTCCCTCCAAGTCTCATTAATTCTTTCTACGGGAATACGTTTAGCATCACGAATTATCGACCTCATATTCTCTATCTTGTTTGTGCAGAAGTATACTAACACAAACTTGCTTGTCATTCATCAACATGCCATTTAACTTATCAATAGCAGCACTTTCTTTATCTTTACGTTGTCATCTCCTTTCTTAGAAGAATCACCATCGCTTGTTGTTTACGTTGTGCGTTAATAGCTAACCCTACGGGTTTCAAATCCCTTAGGGAGACAAAGTAATCATTATTCCTTATCCATAAGGAACACTTCCTGAACTTGATGTAGATATAACGTGAAGCAGATAGAATTGCAGAAGAGTTTCAAGCATCGCAGCTAGGCCCGGTTGATGAAACTATCACTTATGCATCTTCCATAAAAGACTGGAAACTTAATGGTTTACTTCATCAATTTTGTACCATGGTCCTGGTTTGCCTCAAAACGGGACCTTCTAAGGTACGTACTATGCTTAAGACTTCATCAGGAATCGGATCTTTACTTAAACTATTATTACCTTTAATTCTTGCACAGTCATCAGAAGGAATGTAACTTCCTCCACTCCAATATGACCTTCAAGGTCTTTCCAAATATCATTTTGTTTCTTCGGTATGAACATTTATAATTATTCCTTTATACTTAGACTGTCGGCCACCTCATTGGCCTTTCCTGATAATAATAATTTCTGGTAATCCTTGTTCCTTGGATATATTCCAATTCAAACATTTCTACCTCATTCCCATCTTTGTGGGGTGAAAGTATTCTCCCTTAAGTTCTGTTGATGGAGAAAAATATATTTATCAGTCTTTCTTCATAAGTCATTGCTTCCACCTACCCGTGGGAACTTTATCGCGTTTATTCCCAATCCTACTTAGGATACTTCTCTTCTTAGTTCTTTCCTTATCTTAGGATAATCTCAACCTTTATAGGTTCAATCCATACTTCCTCAGGGTTTCATACATGCCTCATCTGGCATTATTGTTACGATGTCATACATCCCTTACCAAACTTCCATTTTGAAGTTCGGAATATTACCTTTTTGCTTGTAAGGTTTCATAGGCCATCCTTATCATTCCTCCAGTATTTTCTGGGTACCGGGTATATCAAAATGTCATTGATCAATACTCTAATAATTCTATCTATGTTCTTTCCAGAACTCTTTTTAATAATCCTTACCGGTCATTGTTGCCTTAGCAAGTCCAGCTCATAACATCTGAAGTCATAATGTCGTTATTAGGGTTAATGCCACCCCTTGTGCATTCCCCAGGGTTTGTCTTAATTTATGGATATCCTATCCTTAATTCAACTGCCAAGGAATTCTTGCATCTTATAATTGGCAATCGGATCGTGTATCCTTAATAAAGGTCTCTTTTCAATCATTCTCATTTGATAATCGATCGGTGGCTTAATGCCACCCTCTTCTTCCAGATAGTTGTCAGCCTATTTGGCCTTCCAAAAGGCAACGTATGCCTATCTGCTCTCTTACAGAACTTGGTAATGGTAGCAAGGATGTTTTGGAAGATATTGGTCGAGTTCAACGTGAATCTCTTAGTACTTATCGTTCTTTTCAAATGTATTTGTCTTAGACAAAATTTCTACAGCATACTGTTCAATTTCTGACCTTTTCTATACCCTCTTCATATACCTTCATTGTTTACTTTCCTCCGTCATAATATATTCATGGTATTCATGATACCCTAACATCATACATCTCAAGTCACTATACTTCCGTTTTTCTCGAAATCTTGGACAACCATATACATATGAGTCACTTCAGTACGGGTGACCCCATCCCAAAAGGTCTAGTGAATTCCCAATCAAAACATGGGTTGTTCGGCAGAAGATTCAAACGATCTCATTAATGTTTCCTTTATATCAGAAGCCCTTGCAGTCGGTGCTTTCTTAGAAGCAACCCTGCTTTGTCTTTTCATTGCTGGTCTAGTCGCTTTATAGTCCGTTGTGACTTGGCCTCAACTAGCCACACATAAAAATACATGATTTTAGGGGTTGGCTAATAGCATTACTTTTCTAGCAATTGCCGGCATAGTGCCTTCTTCTTTGATACTTTTCTACCTTTCCAAAACTTTACTCCATATAAGTATTAATCGACTACTCGGCACCGTCTCCGGTCACCTTTCCTCCACTTTTATCTTTTCAACTATTCTTATCAATCCTGCGTGCCACACAAGCTTACCATTCCTGGCATAACAGCCTTTTCATTTAAGTCAATCCTGGAATTTCTCAGTCCGGCTGGTTTCTTACTTACATTTCCTATTTTCGTCCAATCTCACTTCATCATTTTATCACTACCGTCGATTGTAATGTTCAGGGTCCGTTTACTAACCCATTTTACAGCATCCTTACCCAAATCACAGGGTTTGCTCCAATTTTACTCTCTTCCGTGACATTCTCTGATAATCAGAAAGACAAGGTTTGCCAAAATTCACCGAATTCCTTTCCAGACTCAGGGAAATTTTGATCAATTTACTCACCTACTGGTAATCATTAAGGAGACCAGTTTCGAAACCTGAAGAATAGTTCTATGAACCTCCAAGCAGGTGGAATCATAAGCAGTCATAGTTAACGAAATAATCATCATCGGATTGGAAGTTTACCTACTGGAGAGGAATCAATTATATCCATCCCTTAGAAGGGAATCAACCGTTTCAAACTGAAACCTGTCACAACGTCCAGATATTCAATACTACCAAATGTCGGTCTACCTAACCCTTTATGCGAAGCGTCATTGGAAGCACAAAGTCTCCTTTTTCCATTAAGCAATGCCAGCTCTTGGTCATTACCAATTTCACCTTTTAGCTCCAGGAAGATTTTCTCACATTTTTCTCTTTAACTGCTGATCGTATTACTTGATCTATTATAATTCCGTGTCGGAGTAAACTTAAGGTAACTACTATAATCCATTCAAAGAGAAGAAGGAATTTAATATTCCTCTGAATCACATGCATCTAACGTTTCTGGTTCATCATTTAACTGAGTTGAATTAACTCTATACTCAGTCTCTGGCAGTAGTCTCATTACGAGTTCATCTTGACTCACTGGTCTTATCTTCCGGTAGGTTCCGAGATCATTGTCTTGCTTACTACTTCCTTATATAACTTTACCCAATCATTCTATCACTTCCCAATGTCTTTACTTTCTAAATGATTCATTCATAAGATGAACATTTTCCTTAATAAAAACACCTTATTAACCTCAATTTGGTTCCATAATTTACAACCTACGACACCTGCCTTCTCATGGCGAATTATTACTGACCATATTCATACTAATTCATTTATCAAATGATATGGCACTTACTGCCTCCTTCTCAACTATTCCTAGGGACTCTGCTCCTCGCCCTAAATCGATGTCTTTGATAATCATACATCCCTCTAGCTCTTTCTTTGTTAAGATGAAAATCTCTAAGGATTCTCATCTATTTCCGTATAAGATCTCAAGTAATTCTTCCAATCCTTCTTTCTTGCTGGTACTACATCTGGTAGTCCGGCTATGAATTCAACATGCATCTTCAGATCTCTTAATAATATCTCGGTTCTTTATACTCACTTTTCTGAGCACCATATCTTAATCATCACAGTCATTCTGGCTGTGACCCTCATTACCCATGGGTAAGCTCCTTATCCTAACAGGATTTCCTTATCTGCTGGAACCTCTTCCGGGTCTCCAGTAGGGTACTCCATCGAATTACCCGCTGATCTTTAGCATATAAAGCATCATCGCGCTATTGCTCGTATGCCTCAAGGTCAGTCGCCTTACTCGTCGATACGATATCGAGCTAAGTTACTATCATTATACTTACGAGTTCCCATAAGGGTTTTTATATGTCATCACTACATTAAGTAGTACGACTATGAACTTGGCAAGAGTTCTTATTATCTTATTGAATTTATTGTTTTAACGTCACCTCATCTCTGGGGTTTATAACGTATGCTCTGATACCACTTCTGTAACACCCCCAGATCCGGGGTCCGGGATCCGGTGGTTACGGTTTCCAATTCTGTCCACAACAATTGAACTTTCCTGAACATGAAATAAATTACGTCTCTATGACCCAACACAACAATATAAAACACACCCGTTATAGTCCCAGAGATGAAATCAGAGTCACAATCAAATTTTTATTAATCACATTATGAGTTCTTACAATCCAAAAGAATTTCAATATAATTACATACTCTTTGCCATCCATTTACATAAGTCATACTAGACTATATTCTTGGTACTGAAAGAATAAATATATCCTACCAATAGCTTCTTCTTCAGCTCTGGTAGTCTCATCGTCCTCGCCCGCGTCGAGTGCGCCTTGTGCGAGTCATCTGGTCTAGCTGTTGTTGTGATATAATAATAAAGCAAGGGTGAGCAATAGCCCACCAACAATAATATATAACTGAACGATAAAGTATAACAGTTCAAAAGTATCTTTCAAACCATATGCCATGCATTTACGGAAATGATGCCAATATAATATGAACGATGAAGTTACAAGGTAACTTAAAGTATTTGTTTGTAGAAATATCTGCTACATCAAAGTAAGCGAGATATTCTTATTGTTATTAAGAAGAGGAGTTTGCAAGAAAAGGTTGCAATTCCAGTTATGACCCTTTTCCAACTCTGCCAACAGTAATCATGTTGCAGGAAATAAATAAATTTGGATGATGAACCAATGATGGAGTATTCACCGCGCCCGCTGTTCCAATCTTGATGATCAGTCGAGATCGTACAGCTCAATTTAGATTTACTACCGGTAGAAGGAAGAACTGACGGCTTTACTTGTGTACCGCCTTACTAGCTCTCCCCGGCCAACGGTTGGGCCAAAGGGGATGGACCGGCGCTACTCGGCCTCTTACACGACTCCTAGTTCAAATAGAATTCATGATTCTGAATGTAACGTTCGTCCCCCTTTCCCCAAGTATAATACTTGTTGATAAGACTCCACAAAGTAGTCGTATCTAGTTGGAAAGGAAAATTTACCAATAACTCCCAAGCTATTACTTGGTAACGGATATCAACTTGTTCCAGTAATCTTACCCCTCGAAAGATGAGAAGGTAAGCAACGACTTAATACGTCAACAGCACCCGAGTTGCGAGTGAAGGGAATACTTTATGACCGGGAAGTCGACAAGATAAATAACATTTTCCGAGTAAGGTTCCCTTATTATTAAGGAGGTAGACTCAAAGAAGAATGATGTCTGAGAACCTTCCTTGATATAGGATTAATAATAATATGACTCCGAAATATTTTTCGTAATAATCGAAGAAGATAAACCTTATTGAGGTTATTCTAAGTATGGAATAAATATTCAGAGAATATTTATTGAATTAAAAATATTTAAAGAATATTCAAGAATATGAAAGAATATCTTTAATCAGAGTATTTTTCAAATAATTCTTGAAGAAATATCGAGAGAATATTTATTGCATAATTAAATAATCAAATGAATATTCCAAATAATATTCATTAATCAATAAGACCTGAAAGGAATATTTAAAATATTTAAAATAATATTCGATGATTAAATAGAACCCTGGATGAATATTCAAAATAATATTCATAATTAATTAGGAATTTAAATGAATATCAATAAAGTAATATTCATTTAATAAATAATATCCTAAATGAATTTCAAGTAATATTCATTTAGTAATCCAAGCTTTAAAGGAATATTCGATATAATATTCGATAAGTAAATCAAGCTTCAGATGAATATTGAAGATAATATTCATCAAGTACTTAATACCTTAAATGAATTTTCAAAAGTAATATTTATTTAATAAAATAATATTCTAAATGAATGTCCACATAATATTCATTTAGTAGTCTCATCTTTAGAGGAGTATTCGAAATAATAATCGATAATCAATTCGACTCCGAATGAATATTGACGAATATTATTCGTCGAATGATTACGTTCAAATAATTATTTGAAGTAAGGATCATTAAAATAAATAATCTCGAACGAATATTCAAATAATATTCTTCGCCTGAATAATAGAAAATATTTACTTAAATATTTTCCTCCGAGGTAATCTCGATATATCAAGGAATATTGACTCCCGGTCTATATTTGATTAATAAGATGTATACGCCCTTCTATGAGGGTCTTACAATAACCGGCTTATAACTGATATATAACTATCTAGCTTGTAAGCCAACAATAACATTCAGGGAACAAGTATATCAATTCAACTTGAAGGTAGGCATGCATGCAATGGCATATGTATATCAGCAATCATATATATATATATATATTTATTCAATCACAACAACAGCCTAAAAGAAGGGAATTGAAACTTGCCTGGTAGTCGAGTACGGTAAGGGGTAGTGGTAGCGGGTCCCGGTTCAGCTTGGTGATCTATAAATAGCCAAGGCATTCGGGATTAATCAATTAACATATTAAAAGTTAAGTTATACTTAATTCGAAACACGTTCTCGAGTTATCTCGTTATACCCCTTTTTGTGGATTACTTTTATCACTGATCCGACCCGACATTCGTTCGTTAATACGACATGTCATTGTACTTATACTTAGGACATACTTAAGTCATATGAGTTCTAAAGTCGATCGTTACGAACCAATACTATACTCTGAGTTTTATCGCCCGCTTTCTAAGTGTTTTACCGAAGTTATAAAAGAGTCGTCTTTTAGGGGTTCGTTCGCGTTTAACCTCGACTCGAACATTTTTAATAAATCGAAAAACGATCCTTTTGACATACGGTTTTCTTTCACACCTTCCTTTTTACCTCTAGTATTTATTTACCAAGATTTGCCATGACGTTACATAGTTTACGAGGGTTCAATTACCGTTACGAACTTTCTTTTACGGATTCGAACTACTTTTAGTAATTTGGTCATAAATCCTAAACCGTAAGTCCGTTTCACGTGATCTTTATATCAAAACGAAGCTTAGAACATTACCTATCCTATCATGGCAGTTAAGGTCTCTGGACAGTAGGGGTTCAACATGGAAAAATGGTATACAAAACATGGTAATGCAAAATCGGGCATTATAACGGCTGTAAATCGAACGTTCCATAAATCGTAATCAACAACCCAAGCCACACCGGGCATACCAATCATCTTACATTCATAATACTAATCTCATAAGTCCAGGAACATCATATTATATCATCATATTCATCACATCTCTTAAATCAAACAAACTAACTACATAATCATGTAAACATGCTTATAACAACATTATCACCAAAATTTATCCAAAACTCCATTAAAACTCAAATCAAAGACTAGGGTTCTTGAAGTTTATACCTTCCTTGAGGTATGTATGCACTTATTAAGCCTTGTATAGTCCTTGTATAGCCTCCATGAAGCTTGGATCATCAACCAAAATCAAGATTCAAGAATTTTGTTCTTGAGGTTACTATTCATCCTCCACTTTCTTGATTTTTTTGAAAATGGAAAAGGTGGTGTTTGAGGCTAAGATTTTTAGGGTATCATTTCTATGAAATATAGGATCTATGATAAATTTTTGGAGATCAAACAATGGTTGGAAGATGAATTCTTGTTCTTGAATTATGGAAAATTCGAATGGTGCTATGCTTGGAGAGAAGATGAGTTGCTTGGTTGATTTGTTTGAACAATAATGCATAAAGTGAATGGCTTTTGATAATATCTCATCTTAAAGTTGCTTTAATAAAGGTGTGATGCAATGGATGATGTCTTTGGATGGACAAATGTTGTGTTTTGGTGGAATGGTGTATGTTGTAAGCTTAGTTGCTTGGTTAGTTCCTAAGTATGCTAGTTACCTTTGTAACTTCTTAGTTACTTGATGTTATCCACTAGCACATGCATGTATCTTGATCCCCTGCTTGTTTCTTTGTCCGGTTATTGCTTAATTCACTAATAGTTCGGAGGAATATCTCAAGGATTTCTAGTTAGGGTTTTACCGGAAACCTCCTTAATATTTATATTACTATTCTTAATCCTCCTTTATAATCTTTGACTCCAACTTTCTCAAATCTTTTTAAATAAATCCTTAAATCATTCAGTGTCTAGGGAAATCTCGGGGAAAATAAAAGTGCTATTTTTCAGGATCCAATAGCTTCTTCATGGCATAAACATAATAAGGTCGAATTCCATTCATTCTTTCCAAATATCAATAATTACATTGTAGCCATAACCACTCCTTAGTGGTTTCCTACCTTCATTCTTAAATCAAATATAATAACATCCCAAAATATCAAATCCTCAAAGTTAATATCTCAATTCTTGGATTATAATAATATTTAATCCACTGTCCGGTCAAATATTATACCGAAAAAGAATTTGGAATTTCTGAATTCCGATCGTCTCTGCATTCACTTATTTCCTCCGCGTATTACTAATATGACTTCGAAACATCCATATCACGTCCCGTACATAGGGTGGCGTGAAAAGTTTTCCAACTTGCAAAATCACTATTCATCCACCAAATTACTATGCACGTACAGGAAACACTATGCACGTACGGGAAATACTATGCACGTATGGGAAACACTATGCACGTACTCATTTCCTTTCAAGGATCCATTAGCTCCTTCCTGGATGGTAGATTATTCTTATCTAGGTTCTCAACCATCGAATTACTCTATTCTGACAATATACCAATGCATCAGGATCATTGTCCAAAGCAATATCCATTCATTACAATCATTGTTCTTCATTTTATCATTACTTAATAAAAAGTTTTAATTATATCCAAAATTTGGGGTTCTTACACAAATACTTTAAGTTACCTTGTAACTTCATCGTTCATATTATACCGGCATCATTTCCGTAAATGCATGGCATATGGTTTGAAAGATACTTTTGAACTGTTATATATTATCGTTCAGTTATATATTATTGTTGGTGGGCTATTGCTCACCCTTGCTTTATTATCATATCACAACAACAGCTAGACCAGATGACTCGCACAAGGCGCACTCGACGCAGGCGAGGGCGATGAGACTACCAGAGCTAAAGAAGAAGCTATTGGTATGATAGATTTATTCTTTCAGTTCCAAGTATATGGTCTAGTATGACTTATGTAAATGGATGGCAAAGAGTATGTATTTATATTGAAATTCTTTCGGATTGTAAGAACTCATAATGTGATTAATAAAAAAAATTTGATTGTTACTCTGATTTCATCTCTGGGACTATAACGGGTGTGTTTTATATTGTTGTGTTGGTTATAGAGATGTAATTTATTTTATGTTAAGGAAAGTTCAATTGTTGTGGACAGAATTGGAAACCGTAACCACCGGATCCCGGACCCCGGATCTGGGGGTGTTACATCACTTCAATCTCCAGTTTCTCAAGGTCCTTGATCAATTCGTCCACTGACGTTATCATCTTGAGTTTCTCCTTTTGGCTAAGTGCATCGGCCACCACGTTGGCCTTCCCTGGGTGATAATGAATCTCACAATCATAATCTTTGATTAGCTCTAGCCATCTCCTCTGCCTCATGTTTAACTCTTTCTGAGTGAATATGTACTTTAAGCTCTTGTGATCCGTGTAGATTTCACACTTTTCTCCGTAAAGATAATGTCTCCAGATCTTCAAAGCGAAAACTATCGCCGCTAATTCCAAATCATGGGTGGGGTATCTTATCTCGTACTCCTTAAGTTGTCTAGACGCATAAGCAATCACTTTACCGTGCTGCATAAGCACACACCCTAAACCTTTATGGGATGCATCGCTATAAATCACAAAATCTCCCTTATCATCAGGTAGGGCTAGTACCAGTGCTGTCACCAACCTCTTTTTCAACTCTTGGAAGCTCTCTTCGCATTTTTCAGTCCACACAAACTTCTCGGTCTTGCGAGTTATTCGGGTCAAAGGGGCTGCTATCTTGGCAAAGTCTTGGACAAACCTCCTATAGTAGCCAGCCAACCCTATAAAACTTCTCACCTCCGTTGGAGTGGTTGGTCTCTCCCAATTTGACACAGCCGCTATTTTGGCGGGGTCCACTAGAACGCCTTGATCGCTGATCACATGCCCTACAAACTGAACTTCCTTCAACCAAAATTCACACTTCGAGAACTTAGCGTACAACTTTTCTTCTCTCAATGCTCCCAATACAATCCTCAAGTGCATGTTCCTCTTCCGTCTTGGAATAAATCAAGATGTCATCGATGAAGACTATAACACACTTGTCCAAGTACTTCTTGAAGACTCGATTCATTAAGTCCATGAAAGCTGCAGGGGCATTCGTTAACCCAAATGACATCACTAGGAACTCATAGTGTTCGTACCGGGTGCGAAAGGCCGTCTTTGGTATATCTTCTGGATTAATTCTTAACTGGTGGTACCCGGTCCTCAAATCAATTTTAGAAAAATAAACTGCGTCCTTTAGTTGATCAAACAGGTCATCTATCCTGGGCAAGGGATATTTATTCTTTATATTCACCTTATTCAACTCCCTGTAGTCTATACATAATCTCATACTACCATCCTTCTTTTTCACGAATAACACCGGGGCTCTCCACGGTGACACACTAGGTCTTATCATCCCTTTATCCAACAACTCTTGTAACTGAGTGGCCAGCTCTTTCATCTCCACTGGGGCTAGCCGATATGGGGCTTTCGAAATTGGGGCCATACCAGGAACTAAGTCTATAGCGAACTCGATGTCTCTATCAGGTGGTAGTCCGGGAAGATCATCCGGAAATACGTCTGCGAACTCGTTAATGACAAGGATTTCCTGTAGGTTTGGTGCCTCCTTCTTGGTATCCTTCACATAGGCTAAATAGGCTTCACATCCTTTACGTAATAGCTTCTTAGCTTGAATCA
The DNA here is from genome assembly GCA_036435485.1 of Saposhnikovia divaricata. NCBI lineage: Eukaryota > Viridiplantae > Streptophyta > Magnoliopsida > Apiales > Apiaceae > Saposhnikovia > Saposhnikovia divaricata. Next base: position 155,252,519 of record CM071600.1, on the reverse strand, counting down.
TAGTCAAGAACTTTTGGTTCTGCCGTTTCCCGCTAAATACTACTTCCTCGTCCCCAGGCAGTCTCAAACTTACTTTCTTCTTTACACAATCAATCTGGGCTCCGTGGGTTGCTAACCAATCCATACCTACTATTACGTCAAACTCTCCTAGTTTAAAAGGTATTAAATCTACCCGAAAGTGTCACCCTCCTATTTCTAGGTCACAACCTGGACATACTTGGCTAACAGGGATAATTTCATGATTAGCTATCTCTACTTGCAGTCTGTCTTTCAATGGTTCAGCCTTAAGGCCTAACTGACATACAAAATCTAGAGATATGAAAGACTTGGTAGCTCCCGAATCAAATAAAACATTTGCCTTAACTGAGTTGAGTAGTAGGGTACCTGCAATCACATCCGTGTTCCTCACGGCATCTTGCACTGTCATGTTAAAAGTTCTCGCAGTAGGGGCCTTGTTAGAAGTAGTTCCACTCACTCTTGACGCAGCTGGCCCAGAGGACATACATTCCCTCATTCGGTGCCCTGGTTTCCCACACTTGAAGCAATTACCTCCGGCATTGGTGTTACTAGTTCCTCGACAGGCGTTAGCATAATGTCCTGTCAGCCCACACTTGAAGCACTTCACATCCTGTAGGTTACACACGCCCGCATGTTTCCTTCCACACTTATTGCAATCCGGGGGTAGGGCTCGAGATGGGGTAGAGTAAGACGATCCCTGTGGTCGGACGCTCTGGCCCACACTCCAACTTTCAGCTCTCTTGGTTCCAAAGTTTCCGCTGGGTTGGGACATCGCCCCTCGCTTAAATTTGCTCGGAAAGCTCCCACCCGCAGAGTTTCCCTTTCGACTATCAAACTTCCTCTTCTTTCCTTCCCTCTCCTTCTGCATCTGTCAAGAACCGCCACACGATTCTGAATCCATTGCTTTAGCCCCAATTGAAATCTTCGGGCCCTCTTTGCCTCAGAGTTCACATATTCCGGCACAAACCTTGACAACTCAGTAAATTTGGCCTCATACTCGGCCACCGTCATGTTACCTTTCTTTAGTTCCAAAAACTTCAGCTCCATTTGTGTTTCCATGAACCTAGGGAAGTACTTTTCCAAGAACAGCTCGCTAAACCTCTCCCAGGTCACCACACCTCTTCCTTCCAAATTCCTCTTAGCTTCCCACCAATAGTTTGCCTCACCTTTCAGGAGGTAGGTGGCGAAAATAGTCTTCTGCCCCTCAGCGACACCTAGTATCTCAAAAGATTTTTCCATTTCCTTCAGCCAGGCTCTTGCCTCAACCGGATCTGCAGTTCCTTTAAATTCTGGGGGTTTCAGGGATTTGAAATTCCGGAAGGCATTTGCATTCGCATTGCTGGGTGGTTGCTGAACCGGGGGATGGTCCAAGTTCTGCCTAAGTAGTTCCATGAATTGTTCCATAGGGCCTCCCCTTGGATGTTCTACCTCTCGGGTGTCATCACCAGCTTCTTCTTCGTCATACTCAGAGTCATCAAACAAGTTATGATCGTTGCCCTCATCCTCACTCAAGTTCACATTCTCCCCTTCATGGTTCTGGTAGCCTCCGGTCCCATGGTGGCTACCCTGGCCTTCAGAACTGACCGGGTGAGCTCAAGTGTTCATTCTTCTGGGTGGCATGATTCTGATAATGAAACAAGAAATGGGTTAGGGTTTTCTAATTACCTGACAGCATTTACACGGGTCAGGAACGTATCGTTCCTCCTCATAAGGGTGGAAGTTGCAAAAGTTTTAATAACCCGATGCTGGAGATAAAACGTCAAAACATTTTTGGGGAAAAATCTCTATGGGGTGCGAAAACATTTGCATGAGTTTTCAAGATTTCAAAACCTCAAAAAAAAAAAAATATATATATATATATTTTGAAAAATTTTATTTTAAAATTTGTAGGAATATTTTGGGAATTTGTAGAGAACAATTTGAAATTGCATGTCGTAAATTTGAAACAGCATGGTTGTATTTGCGGCTTGTAGCAGTTGTATATTCACAGTTGTATATCAAAACAGTAAAGCATGGCATCGGAAAGTAAGGCAGTTGAGATAATATCAAGGAAACTGAAACTAGATAAATATGGTACAAGAGTTATCACAAAGTTTGGATGTTAGAGCCTAATACATAGTTCCGATATCGAAGTCTAGCAAAAGTGGAACAATAACAAGTACATCATCAGAATAGTCAGGGCTACACAAAAGTAGGGCTACATCCGTACATACTATCCGAAGTCACATCTACATATCTGTAGGTCAGTCTACTCATCCACTGGTCAGAAAGGATACCACTGCACAAGTCAACTATCCCGCAAAATCGACACACTAATGTCATCTGAACCTAGAGGACTGAGCTATCCGTAACACATCATGGTGCCGCTCCGCGACGGAGCAAGGCCCTCACTCGGGAAAATGCACGACGCACAACACGCCTAGCATCCCTAGCCTGGACCACTCCGCCCCCGCGGATCCCTAAACCAAGAATCCTCGCGCGACTCCTCCTCTCAATCCTATTGAGTCGAGCCCTAGTCCTCCTAGCAACAGCAGTCCTCATCTCAGCCTGAATCCTCAATCGCGCCTCGCGCTCCTCTACTAGTGCCCGCCTCGCCTCATTAAGTCTGGCCTCTGCAGAAAGTAAGTCTCGGGTCAGGAACTGCACCACGTAGGCGTGCTTAGTGCCCGACACTGGGGGTAGGTCCATCGGCGTGGGTGGTATGACAGGAACAGGAGCAGGTGCAGGAGCAGTAGCAAGAGCAGGGGTAGGGTCAAGCTCCTCATCGCCAGAAGTATCATCCTTGGAGTCACCGTCCGATGAAACAGGGCTCGATGACTGCGGAGAGGGTGGGGGTGACACAACACGGCCCTCACCGGATCTCACACTCTCCTCGTCAGTAGCTACAGGAGAGGGGGTAACAGGCTCAGGCTCAGGCTCAGGCTCAAAGGGCTCCTCCTCGGGATCCTCATCATCAGTATCCCCTATCAGCGTAATCCAGGGGCCAAGCTCAGGGTCGGCACCCATATCCTCCTCAGGATCCTCGGTATCTCGCATCAGTGCCTCATCATGCTCTCTCTCAAAGGCCTCAGGGTCTGGTATCTCCTCCATCTACACAAGGGAAATAAGGTGGGTCACTAACCATAAAGAAAGGTTTAAGGAGTAGTTCCCTCACGGGCCTTAAAGTCAGGGCTATATCCGATAACCCGACTGCAAACTCGATGAGAGTTCTAAGTATTATTAGGGTTGTTATTAGGGTTATTATTATTGTTATTATTATTAGGGTTGCTTTCTTAAATTACTATCGTTTCTGAGAACTGTAACCTCGCTCTGATACCATTTCTGTGACGCCCCCAGATCCGGGGTCGGAGACCTAGGCGCTCACGGTCCATTTTCCATTAATAACATACCTGTTCTTGCACATAATATATAAAACAGCCATCGAACCCATAATAAAACTCACACCGCACACACACACACAGGTTAGAGTCTCAGAAACGTCATACACTTGATTAAGCAAAAGTAAAAGTTTCAGAGTTATTACAGACCGAATTAAATAGCATTTATGCTACCAGCAACACTTCGATATGAAGCGGTGTTGGCGGCTTGAATGTTTGTTACGGTACACTGCTTTGCACAGGTCATACTTATAAATAAAACGTACTAACAAAAGTTGCCAACCAATCCGGCTAATGGGGCCTACCGGTGGGATCTCAATTGCTGCCTCGGGTCTAGTCACCTGCTTTCGGGCAGTCTGTCTGTTTCTTGCCATTTCTCTTAACTGTTGTGTTTGTAAATTTGAAAACAAGCAAGAGTGAGCAACTATAGCTCAGCAAGAAATATATGTATAAGATAAGCAATATGTCATTACATGTATTTAGCAGTTGTTAAACTCGTTTATATCATTCCGTTATAAAATCACTTGTCATCGTTGATAAATTTCGAAGGTGCACCAATACGTGCCCTTGTTTTCAAAGTAAACTTGCAGTTCTAGATACTGCATGAAGTCAACATCTTTCTCATCAAAATAGAACACTACCGGCAACTTGGCACATAAGCCTAAGAAGCAGTGTCAGAGCATTTTTCCAAAGTGGAGGAATGGGACTTAAAGTAAACACAAAACCTGACAGGGATTGACGATGATCAGTCGCCACATCCAAGTCCAATAATCCGCGGGTCTTCTCTACCGGTAGAAGGATAGAAACTACATCCGTAACTATCCCCGGGTGAAAACTACATCCGTAATCACCCTCGATGAAAACTACATCCGTAATCATCCTTCGGTAACACCTGGGCTGGAATAATAATTGATGGACCGCCTGGCTTACGGCCGCTTACACATCCCGGGAATCATTCGTCAACGGTTCCCACGCCTGCCAGAGTCCCTTTTTCTTTTTTCTTTTAAAACTGGATTTTGAATGAAAACTGAGTAGTTGAGGTCCGACATCAGTCGACCGATGATTCTTGAAATCGTACAAGAAGCAAAACCTGACCGGGGGTTTTCGAAAATGTTTTGAGTTCGAAAGAGTTCGAGTTTGAAAGTATTAAAGGTATCTTGGATTAGCTTTGTCTTTAAAATAATGAACAATAATTAATAAATGGTATTTTAAGATTTAATATTAATAATTAATAAAATAATTATTTAAATTAAATAAGCTTTAATTCCAAGATAGGTATTTTTGAGTATTTATGATGATATAAAAATAACTACTTAAGTATACGATACTTCCCGAATGACCCTTCGGGGTTTCGCAATTTAATTACGATATAATAATATACCGCTCCCTGGTCAATAGTATATATGGACCGCTACGACCTCTATTGCTAGAGTCGTTGTCCGAAGAAAACATTTCATTCTAAGTTCAAGGGGTGCAAACATATATGTGCTTATACATCTCAATTTCATCATTACTTCAATAAGCATAAACATTTGATACGATTGAAAAATACAAACACAACAGTGAAAGTCCTTATATATGTAAGTTTTGAAAAGTAAACTTGCCTTGGTGAGGTTGGGGTGGTCGAGCTTGCGGAGTGGAATGATCTATAAATAATCAATAGCCGTTCGTTAGTACCTTAACAATATCTCTTTTAATTGCGAGGTTTTAGGGGGTACAATATTAACTTAATGACATCGTCTTATGACTCTCTAGCCCCACTATAGGTTCATGTCATCGCTCGATTACGCTCGCCACTTATTCGACTTAATTTGGTTACCATATCCGAATCATATCCATTCCCCCTTAAATTACACTCCACTTACGACTTTTTCACTTGCGCGAATTTTACTCTAACATTTTTATAAAATTGAAAAATACATATTTTAATACAATTCTTTTTTGGTAGCCTTCCCCACTGCATTTAATAGCTCCTCTAATTTTTTCATGATCCTACATAAATTTTTAGGGGTTTAAACAAGGTTCACAAGGGGACCATTTAGTGCAGTCTAGAGTCCAGAAACACATTTCACTTCTCAGGCCATAACTCAAAATCTATACATCACCTAGTCATGAATCTTATATTTCTGAAAACTACATTCAAATACCTTTCCAACAATATATATTAGGACTTCAGGGGACAAGATTTAGGGGTTCAAAACCCTCCTACAAGACAGTACAAGTTCCTGGAAAATTACTCAGCATGCTTTTACCACTTAACCATCCAAGAATCTTATATAAACATCACAACCATCATCTAAACCACCAAGATCACAACCATACATGGAGTTACATACACTAATCACAAGCTTAAAAATCACAACCACAACATTTAAACTCAAGATCTACATCATCCATAACTTATATGTCCAAGATTCACACTAATATCCATGGATCTAACATTAAACACCACAAATAATACATGGCCAAGAGGGGTTAGGGTTTTATACCTTCTTGAGTATCTAGGAGCCTTGGGTATGCCTTACAAGTCTCAAGAACACCTTGGATGAGCTCCTACAATCCTTACAACTCAAGATCTAAATGAAAACCAAACATTGTTACTATTCAACAAAACTTCAACAATTTATAACTTGGAAACTAATGGATGAAAGGGGTTGGAATTCATAGCATACCTTTCTTATGTGGTGTAGAGTACCTAGGATTTTTGTCTTGAATTAAGAGTGATGAGAAGTGGAAGAAAAGAATTTTTCTTCCCCTTTCTAGAGCTTGGGCCGAGAGCAATGTAGAACAAGGGGGGAGAGAGAGTTTTTGTTTTGTTTTTTGGTGTTGGTTGAATAAAGTAAGGTGTGTTGGGTGATATGTATTAGGTGTATGTATAATGTATCACATGTTGCAAGTCTAGTGCCTAGGCCATACCTCCTTGTCTCCTTGGACAATGCACCTCAACTAGTCACTATTCCTCTTGTTATCTTTGTATTACTAGTTTGCTTTTCTAACTACCTAGTTGCATGGGACTTGCATGCAATATCTTTCCTTGTATCATTATTCTTCCACCAATGCTTGTCACTTAATTTTTAATTCGTATCGTATCTTAATTAATTTCTCGTAATAATATTTTGTCGCGTAGAGATTGCCCTTGTAATACCTTAAGTACTTAATTGTGTAAATTCCTCGAATATCCATAACTCCTCGTCATAATTCCTAATAAATCTTTTAATACTCTAATAACTCTCAAATCCCAAGTTTTATAATTCTTACTAACAATAAGACTCCTGCCTTCAACAACCTTCCCTTTATCTTACATGGTGAATTGTAACAACATAATTTCTCAGATACTTCAATTCCATTAAACAACATGGATGACTCAAAAGGTTCCAAATCCACAATGTCATATGATATTATATAAAAGAAAATATTACAAAAATTAGGGTTCTTACACTCAGTGTTACTAGGAAGAGTTCTTTACGGCCTATTCAACAACGCATTAGCAATTTGACCTATCTGATTTTCCAAGATTTTAATCGGGACTGCTTGGCTTTTACACATCAACCTCAATTCTTATAATTCAGATTTTTCAGTAGAAGACTGCCCCGCACTTGCATGAGACTGTTGTTGAAACCCCGGAGGTTGAAATTGTTGCCTTGGAGCATACTGCCGCTGATAACCTTGGCTTAGCTCCATACTGCTGATAAGGCTGTTGAGGTTGTTGGTTCCATTTATATTTTAGAACTGTTATATATTATTGTTCAGTTATAAATTATTTTTGGTGGGCTATTGCTCACCCTTGATTTATTTATTATATCACAACAACAACTAGGTCTGATGGCCCGTGTAAGGCGCACTCGGCGCAAGAAGGTGACCCCAGTCGTAGGACTGCTCATTGATATTGTTGCTTCCATTGCTGAGGTAGGAGCAACTAGTAGACTAGACTGGCAACTTTTGTTTATTATCCTTAATTATATGTATGACTAATGTTAAACAACGGAAGAAACTATTAAACTTATGCTGTAATCATTTTGGGTTGTAATAACTATTAACTTGTGGATCCTGTAAGTAGAGACTTATTTCAATTTCATCTTTGGGACTATAACTGGTTGTGTGTGATGTGGTATTATTGTGGGGTCATAGCATGCTATTTATTTATTTTGATTCAAGTGCAAGTATTGTTTATGGAATATGAGACCGTAACGACCAGGTCCCCGACCCCGGATCTGGGGCTGTTACAATCTTATATCCTATGAACCCAATCGGACTTTCAAATCTTAAATACGATTAATAAAACTTAACACCTATTTTAATATTTCTTGATTGATAACTTTCTTCCAATTTACCAAATCATGTTTTATTAACTCGAGTATTACTCACTTATGTTTTCTTAACTTTTATCCTACCAAACATTGTTTTGGGTGAACCAAGTTTTACTAAACCTCCGTTTTAAAGAACCAGGTTTAAACAAACCATGTCTTAAGAAATCATATCTTATTGAACTTGGCTTTCAATGGACCTTACCTTAACAAAACCTTGTTTTAAGAAACCATATGCTGCTAAACCTTGTTTTAAAAATCGTAATCAAATGAACCTTGATTTAGAAAAGTGAGACTTATTTACTATGCCCTGTCTAATGATTGTTTCATTCATACAAGACCTTTATCACCATAAACTAATTTGTTGCCCTGCTTTAATGTTTTAAAATATATACTCAAGTTTCTTCAATCACAAATTGTACAACCTAGATCTTGAAGACGATTACACCCTTAAACTATCATCATATCCAAACAAAAGGAATTATTTTCTTAAGAATACTTTGAAGTTATTTAAACTAGGCTGATCTGTTATCAATGAGTTTAATGTACTTTAGGGTAACGGTTTTTGAATGCTTCGATTACTTAAATGTTTTACTTTGTGATTCCAATTATCACAAATCTATATCATATACGCTCTGACCCATAATCTTTTACTATTGCTCATCAAAGTGATTTAATTACTTAGTGCTTTTCAGATTTGAAAGTTCTTATAAGCTTTATTATTTTCAAAGTTAAGTTTTATAAACTGTTAGGAACTCCGTCAAAATGGTTTCTACGGATTCCTAAAGATTGGAGAGGCGTAAGCAATCGGGTGATGCCGGTCCAGCCAATTTGAGTATATTATGTTGTAGTTCTGGTGGGACCAGTCCAGCACCTTTTATAGGCCAATGTGTGCCTCTTGGGAACCCAAGTTATCTTAATGTCCAGAGGGACTTTGTGTCGGGTATGGGGACTTTACGTGGCTGATCACCTGAACTATCCGTTGTCGTGTAAAAACTCCAATCAACTTAAATGTTTTATGAAAGGAATGTTTTGATGGAAAGTTATGTATTGAAGAATGAAAAGTTTAATCCTATAATGGAAGTTGAATTACTCCCTTGAGTTAAATTGATCATTGATATTGTTCATCAATGAATTATCGAGATATTGTTGTTTCACTATATTATTAACTTGCTGAGCATTGTTGGCACATTCTTGCTTTGTTTCCCTCCCCTTTCAGTTAGGGTTAAGGATTGACTACCTACGAATAACAATTCGAATGAGAGCGATGAGGTGTTCTCTAAAGAATAGATTTCAGAGTCAGCATGGACACATACAGTAATGAACTGGGCTTAAGATAAGAAGGTATAGTAGTTATAATAGTTGTTATAATTTAGATTCTTGTTTCATACTATAACCTGAGATTGATCCTCGTTGAGGGGTCGTCTGTATAATTAAGTTATACCTAATTGTATTGGTCGTGGCACCAAAACCTAACCCCGGATTTGGGGCATCACAGGTTGGTATCAGAGCAGTAGGTTATGGTCACTGAAATAAGTTAGGACAATTAGGAGTAAGTATTTAAGCTAGATGCTAGGTAAAGCGATTTAAGATAAGGTTCTTCTTAGGGTTTTAAGATGAGTATTGTGATTTTATTTAGTATTTCGACATATCGCACGAGTAAAAGTTCGATTCATCTGAAGGACAGGATATGGACGAGGCAACTAATTCGGAGCTACAAGTTTGGAAGACGTCGTCTGGAGAATCTCGTATACTTTCTGGAATTCCTTTTGTTACTTTAGCTACATCGCGAACATTATAGAGAGTACTAATGGACGATAAACACGTTGTGAAACGCGATTAATGATATTTGTTTGTAGTATAGGCGTGGTTATTCACTACTAGCCATTGATTTCAATTATTTTCATGATAGATTTACTTAAACACATTTCTGTTCTTTCAGAGATACCTCTATTTCCAGGGGTTATTTGAACTAACATTTTTCATATAAGCTTTTGAGATTCTTGACCCTTTTCTAAGTTTTCTATATATTTGATCTTTTGTAGTCAAACTGGGATGAACAACCCTATGTATATAGGGGATTCAGGGACATCCTATCTTTGTGATAGAAGTCTGGTGGGACGCCACTGATTGTATTTGTCATGAAAGTACTAAAGGTTGGCCAGGTTGGCCACCTTTTTGTACTAGGCGGTTGACCTAATTGACAAATACAACCTGATAAAAGTTCAATGATCATATTGATCTCTCGGTTAAATTCTTTTACGGAAATCCTTCTAAACAAGATTCAACATATATTCACACGTGTTGATACCTACTCATTTTATTGATTCATTTTGCTAGAAACCCTTATGATTCTTAAGGTTGTCCATGATTGGAAGTAGCGAAGGTAGACACGACGACATCCTAAGTGGTTAAGGTTACATATACGACAAGAAAGAATCAGTTCTAATGCTATGTTATGAGAGTTAGAATCAAAAGTTCAAGATTGCATGTCAAAAGCGCGAGAAGATAGAACATTTTGTCAAGAATTATATCATACCTGTCTCAACGAACACTATGATAAGAGTAGCAAAGTAGAACAAAATCATTACCTATCAATTACTTGGGAGTCAGAAAATTTTGACATGATTATGTATGAGGCTATTAAGAATATGGACTGATTGGCTGATTATGATGCACAGATTGGATGTAGAAAGAAGAAAGTGAGATCAAGAATTGAGAATGATAAGGAAGTTTTATTTCAAGGATAAAGGCAGGATAATAAAATTTTGACGTTCACGTAATTGAGATGATTACTTCGACAAGATTGTAGAAATAAAAAAGTTAACTATGAAATTACAAGATTTATTGGATAAAGGAGTTATAAGGCCTAGTGTGTCCCCGTGGGGAGCACCAGTGATGTTTGTTAAGAAGGACGGAAGTTTGAGGTTGTGTATTGATTATAGAGAGCTTAATAAGTTGACTATCAAGAATAAGTATCCATTGCCGAGGATAGATGCTTTGTTTGACCAACTCAAAGGAGCTGCATACTTTTCTAAGATTGATTTAAGGTCAGGATATCACCAGTTGAAGATTAAGCCCGACGACATTTAGAAGATAGCTTTTCATACAAGATATGGACATTATGAGTTTTTAGTGATGGCCTTTGGATTAACGAATGCGCCAGCTGTGTATATGGATTTGATGAATCGTGTCTTCAAGAGATATCTGGATAAGTTTGTAGCTGTATTTATTGATGACATCTTGATATACTCAAGGTCCCCCAAAGAACATGCAGAGCACCTCAGGATCGCATTGGAAACCCTGAGGAAGGAAAGATTATATCCAAAGTTTTCGAAATGTGAGTTTTGGTTAGAGGAAGTTCAATTATTAGGACATGTTATTAGTCGAGAAGGAATCAGAGTGGATCCTACGAAGGTTGAAGCGGTAGTAAGTTGGAATAGACCCAGGACCCCTACTGAAGTGAGGAGTTTTCTAAGATTGGCTGGATATTATCGGAGATTTGTACAAGATTTTTCGAAGATAGCTACACCTTTGACTAAGTTGACCCAGAAGAATGAGAAGTTTGTGTGGAGTGAGAAGTGTGAAGAGAATTTTTAAGAGTTAAAGAAGAGATTGGTTTTAACACCAGTGTTAGTATTGCCAGATGATCAAGGAAACTTTTTTATCTACAGTGATGCTTTACACAAAGGATTAGGATGTGTATTGATCCAATATGGAAACGTAATCGCGTATGATTCTAAACAACTTAAACCACACGAGCAAAAGTATCCGACACATGATTTGGAATTAGCGGCAATTGTGTTTGCATTAAAGATTTGGAGACATTATCTGTATGGAGAGAAGTGTGAGATTTTCACGGATCATAAGAGTTTGAAGTATATATTCACCCAGAAGGAATTGAACATGAGATAAAAAGAGATAGTTAGAGTTGATCAAGGATTATGATTGCATGATAAGTTATCACCCCGGAAAAGCGAACGATGTAGCTGATGCGTTAAGTAGGAAGGAGAGGTTGAATATAATAACTATGCCAAAAGAGTTGTTTCGAGAGTTTGAGAAGTTAAGTTTGGAAGTTTATGAATCAAAGACTGTTGATGAATTCCTTAATACGATAACCTTTTAACTGAAGTTGTTAGAAAAGATCAGGAGATGTTAAGAGGAAGTTATGAATTACGAGATGAATACATTGACTGGTGAAGAGATTTGTACCCAGAAGGATGATCAAGGTATCTTGAGATTTTCTAAAAGGATATGGATTCCAAATGTTCCAGAGTTAAAGAATAAGATTTTAAGCGAGGCTCATAGTTCGAGATGTTCAATTCACCCTGGAAGTATAAAGATGCATCGAGATTTGAAGGAGAGCTTTTGGTAGCTAGACAAGAACGAGAGATTGCTGAGTGAGTAAGTAAGTGATATACATGTCAAAGAGTTAAAAGATGATCGGAAAAAGTTCGCCGGAGGTTCGGCCGGATTTTGGACGGTGGTCGAACTTGGGTAGCCCTTTGGGTGGCCGGAAAGTGGTGTTAGAAGAGCTAGCTTGGGTGAACAAAGCTTGGTTGGGTGGAACTGTTGAATCAAAAACCTTGTATATATGGATATATATTTAGGAGAGAGAAGGTTTTTGAGATGAAGTATATGTAGAGAGAGATTATAAATTTGAAAGTCTGTATACTTCTAAAAATCGCAGCAATTCTTTTGCTCTTAGCTTGTGTCTCAAATGGGTGTGTGAAGGGGTGTGTTTATAGAGAGAGTTGGGTGGAAGGAATGGTGGAGATTTAGTAAAAAGGAGTGGTTGAGATTGAAAAGGTGTGGATTGATGACATGGCAAGTGCTATTGCGTTAGTTGGGAGTGGTTTTGTGTTTCCTTACAAGTGGAAGTGGTAAAAGAATCCCAACAACTATTTGAGCTCTAATACTCGTACCGATATTTAATTAAATACGTAACACGTATCGTTAATTAAATAATCAATAATATTCATAAATACCCAATAAATAAATCCAACATTATGGAACACTTAGGAATATTATAAAATGAAGTTCTGGAAAGTTTGGTCAATTTTGGTCAATGTTGACTTGGTCAAACATGGTCAAACGTGGGACTGACTTCCTCGATTTTTGTGCCCGGACAAAAATTCCCGAAAAATTCCGAAACTTTTACCATGCATAGAAAATAGTATTTAAATGATCAATCTCAAGTTTCAAGTCATTCTAGCAAGTGAAAGTATTTTATTTGGATTTAAAACGATTAAATCAGCTTTCAATTCCGAATAAAATACGATTGGTCTTTTTTTGAAATAGATAAATCTGTTGACCCATGTTTTGACTATAATAAATACTTAGAATATATTTCCTAAAATATAAAATATTTGAGAGTGTAGAAAATATTTTTGAGCGATTAAAATAATTTTCTCCAAAGTATAATATAATTATGAAACGGGAGAAAAATTGCTTTGAATATTTCTGGCACGAGATAAAAATAAATATTAATATTCTATCAATGAATATTAATATATATGAGTGTAAAAAGTCTTTTCTCGGATGTGAAAATATTTTGAATGTGAAGACAAAATATTTTTCGAATAAAACTGATCGTTTTTTAATGTAGCCGAGTTCTCTAAAAATTATTAAAACTCTAATATTCCCTGCTTGAGCTTGTCGCCTTATTGATGTAGCTACAGAGATCTAAAAATATCAAATCTCGATATTTCTTTTTCGATCTTATTGCCTTGGTGTAGAGATATATTCCATAAAATATATAATTTGAATTTTTTAGCAAAATGGAATATCTCTTATATTTATATTTGAAATATAAATAGGATGATAGATTTTGATAAATTTTGCTAGAATTGACCATTTGACTTTTAACCGAATCAATTAAATAAATGACCTAGTGGAGAGGATTCTACGTGTATTTAAATTTTATGTTTAAATCATACAAATACCAAAATAAATATTATATCGAAGACATTCTTTCAATGAGGAAGGCTGGTTTCTATTGGACTCATATGTCTTGGAAGCCACTCCTAGTATGAATTGGTTCCCTTTTGGACTCAATAACGGAGTCTTTTATTAGCTGATTTATCAATTACGAATTTATTATTTTAATTAGGGTTTTGGGCCCCACAACTGGGCTTTGACCTTGGACCAAACTAGATTCATTTATGCAATATTAAATATGTCTTTAGGGCTTAATTTCAGCCCGTATCAAAACACTAACTTTTTGTGAAATTTTATGTAACTCTATCATTTTCCATTTCATTAATATATATATATATATATATATATATATATATATATATTTGGAGATCTGCAACGTAGCCGGTTATTATAAGTTTACAACAACCTCATCTCACTTTGGTGTAAAAGAATAAATACAGTTGGTACACATTAATAGACCTGGCAATTCGTTCATTTCGTATACTTTCGTGTCGTGTACTTTCGTGTTTCGTGCACGTAATACCAAATCCAAAACCAACCCGTTAAGGATTCGTTTCGTTTCGTATTCGTGTACCTTCATTTTGTATACATTTCGTGTCGTGTTTTTTGAATAAAAATAAAAATATTTAAATATTAAATTTAATAGTCGAGTCATAAGTCAATATGTCATAAAGAATCAAGTGTGCTCAAGTCTTGTGAAACTAAAATTTGAAACTATTTTGTTTGTATCTTATGTAAAAATTATATATAAAATATTATTTTAAAATATGTATTCATATAATTGTAATAAAATTATTTAAATATTTATTTATTTCTTGGAGTTTCATTTTGTGTTGTGTACATAAGGGTAAATTCAATCGACACTAAATCCATCCGTGTAATTTTATATTCATGTACTTTCGTGTTCGTGTACCGCAAAGATTAACCCAAATCCGTAACTTTCGTGTCATTTTTGTGTCGTGTACGAAATGTATTGTTAATTTAAATTCTAAAATGTATGTTCTCTATTAAATAAATATAGGTGACTTTTGTATCAAAATAAAATCATAAGTGATTATATGTGATTTCTTTTATAAAAAATTATGTATAAAATTTTCAAATATTTTAGATAATGTAAAAATTTACATATTTAAAACAATATTAAGGGTAATAATAAAAATAATTGATAATACTTTAACTCGGTCACTTTCTCTATAGATTTCCATCCATCCATCCATTATATATACTAGCTTATAATCCGTGCGATGCACGGGTTTCTTTTGACATGAAATAAATTTTATTTTATATTATAATTATATTTTTATATAATTATTATTTTTAATAATTATTTTAATTTAAATAATTTATATAAATTTAATTAATGATATGCATGATTCAAAACATATATTATGAAATTTTAAATTAAATATGTCGTTGATGATATTCAAATCTTGAATGTTTTGTAAAATAACTTAATCAAATAAAAAATTTAATCATTAGATCTAACGGTTCTGATTTTTTGCTAAAAATTTAACGGCAATTATTCGTTGTATACGAATTTCCATTATATACTTTTATTATTGATTGAAAGATATGGTGTGATATTTTTGGATAGATATTATTGATTGCAAGATTATGTTTTAAATTAAAAAATGTAACATTATGTTTTAATTAGAAAAGGTATGTTAATGATTTGAAAATTATGATTGTAAAATTATGTTTTAAATTAAAAGGTAACCTATTTTAATTAGAAAGGAAAAATCAATGATTGGAAGATACGATATTTTAGGTGTTTAAAAAGGGTAATATCTTCAATTAAAAGTAAACGTCTTTTAAATTGATTGAAAGATACGATATTTTATGTGTTTATTAAAGTTTAATTAATACTTGCTTAAAACCCGTGCGATGCACGTATTTTTTTAATTATATGAATTTTTGTCATTAATTTAAATTAATTTTTTAATACATGATTTTGGTGTCATAAATTTTTATATGAGATGAATTGATAATAATTATATAAATGTTATTCGTGATATTTCTAGAAAAGGAGGAATTTTAGTTAGAAAATATAGAAAAGATGATAGGTTTTAGTTAAAAAAGATAATCGGTTAATTATTAGTAATTATAAAATTAATATTTTATTTTATTAAATAGAATGCCCGTGATTTGATTAGAAAAATAGAGGATTTAGTTAGATAAAATTAAAAAGGTAACATGTTCTAGGTGAAAAAGGTAATTGATTAGTTATAGTAATTATAATTTAATTACGTTATTTTACTAAATACATTTGCTCGTAATGTTTTTAGAAAATGATAAATTAATATTATCCGTGATATTTCTATTAAAAGTGGGATTTTAGTTAAAAAAATATAGGAAAGGATGATACGTTTTAGCTGAAAAAGATAATCGGTTAATTATTAATATTATAATATTATTAGTTTATTGGATTAAATAGAACCTCCCGTGATATAATTGGAAAAAGAGAGATTTTAATTTACAGTAATTGACATAATCGGTTAAGATGACATGATTTATGTGAAAAAGGATGATACGTTTTAGCTAAAAAAGATAATTGGTTAAGATGACATGATTTATGTAAAAAAGGTAATTGATTAGTTTATAGTAATTATAATTTAATAATGTTATTTTACTAAATAAAATTGCTCATAGTGTTTAGAAAATGAGAAATTAATGTTGCCCGTGATATTTCTAGAAAATAAATGAAATTTAATTAGAAATAGAAAAGATGATACGTTTTAGCTAAAAATGTAATTGGTTAATTATTAGTATTATAATATTATTATTTATTTTTATTAAATAGAAACGCCCGTGATATAATTGGAAAAAGAGAGGTTTTAGTAAGAGAAAAGAAAAAAGGTAACGTATTTTGGCTGAAAAAGGTAACCTTCCATGTTATAATTTAACGTATTTTGGCTGAAAAAGGTAACCTTCCATGTTATTGGAAAAAGAGAGACTTTAGTTAGAGAAAAGAGAAAAGGTAACGTGTTTTGGCTGAAAAGGGTAATTGATTAATTAATAGTAATTATAAAATAATTATGTTATTATTATAAAATGAATGTCCTAGAATGTTCTTGTACATGAATGTCCTAAAAAGTTCATTTGGCCTTTCAATTCTTAAGACCTTTGGCTTTTCATTTTTGTAGACTCTTGGTTTTTTTGATTCATTGTATCCTACAACTTATAAGCCTACAAATAGGCTCCATATGTAAACTTGTGAACTGGCTTGAAGTAATAGAAATTCTCTTCTTGATCTCTCTCTAAATATCTAATATATATTACTAGTTATAATATATTTATAACACGTTATCAGCACGATTTGCTTAAAAAGATTTTTGAAGTTAGTTTGCTGGGAGGTTTGAAGGTTCGCACAAAAAGGTCACTAGTTTTCTTATCTTCTAAATCCAACTCTAAGGTACGCGTCTTTATTAATGGATTTGTTTTTGCCTTTTACATATGTTTTGTGCACTAAATGTATAAAATTTTAAGCATGTATGTTAAGCTCCCATATGAAATATTGAAGTCTTATGAATGAAGTGGTTTATGAGATATTGGTTGCATAATATTAAAAATCTACATGACACCATGTACCATCACGTTAATATATATAATAATCAGTATATATGCAATTCTTAATAATTTGTTTTCATACATATAGACAGAGACATCCTTTAAGCTTTCTTTAGAATATAAGAAACAATGAGTTTCTTGTTTGTTTATCTATTTTTCTATCTACATATTTTCGCATTATATCCATGTTTGGAATTTATTATTGTTATGATTTATTGTTTTAACTTTGTGATTATCTTTTCTTAAGAATGTCAAACTTTACCAAACTTGAATTTGAGGCTCTTGATATTACCGGAAAGAACTATTTGTCATGGATATTGGATATCGAAATTCATTTAGCCGCACAAGGTCTTGGAGACACAATCAAAGAGGGAAATAAAGAATCTGAATCAAACCGCGCAAAGGCAATGATTTTTCTTCGCCGCCACCTCCACGAAGGACTCAAAACCGAATATCTTACGGTGAAAGATCCACTTGAACTTTGGAAAAATTTGAAAGATAGATATGATCATCAAAAGACTGTGATTCTTCCAAAAGCTCGTTATGATTGGATGCATTTGAGGCTTCAAGATTTTAAAACCGTCAGTGAATATAACTCCGCACTTTTCAAAATAACTTCTCAACTAAAATTATGTGGAGAAAATATTACTGACGCGGACATGTTAGAAAAAACTTATTCAACTTTTCATGCCTCAAATATACTCCTCCAGCAACAATATCGTGAAAAAGGTTTTACCAAATATTCAGATTTAATATCATGTCTTCTTGTTGCTGAGCAAAATAATAAGCCTTTGATGAAGAATCACGAGTCTCGCCCTACTGGATCTAGCCCTTTCCCTGAAGTGAATGTGGCATCTTATAATTTTGGGCGTGGACGCGGTGGTGGACGTGGTCGTGGACGCGGTCGAGGAAATTTTGTGAGAAACAACCGTTTTCTCAAACATAGAAAACCAAATTCCATCCCGAAGTTGGAGATAGTGGAGAAAGATAAAAGAGTATAAAAGAATGTTGAGAATGTTTGTTTTAATGTGGAATGAAGGGTCTTTGGTCGCGTACCTGTCGTGCGCCCAAACACTTGGTTGACCTATACCAAGCATCCCAGAAGGAGAAAGAAAAATCTGTTGAAGCAAATTTTGCTTTTCAAGGTGATGGACCCGAGTACAACCCCTCTGATATGACACATTTGGAAGTGTCTGATTTTTATGAAATCCCTGAAGGAAGCGGCAATGAATGATACATATATTATTATACTTAGTTGGTTGAAAGACTGTTTATCTTAATTTAATTATTATGTGTAAGACTTTATATGCTTAATTATTATGTAATTTCTAATTATGTGTGCTTTTATTTGAAGTGATATGGATATCTCTCATCCTCGCACTGCTCATAAAATAGATGAAGATATTTGTCTCGTTGATAGCGCAACTACACACACTATCCTTAGAAATGAAAAATATTTTACTTCTTTACACAAGTACGAAGGCAATGTTAACACTATATCCGGAAGTATTAATTTGATTGAAGGCTCTAGAAGAGCTAACTTGTTATTACCTGGAGGAACAAAATTTGTTATAACTGATGCATTGTTCTCTCCAAAATCACAAAGAAACTTGTTGAGTTTCAAAGATATTCGCAGAAATGGATATCATATTGAAACAATCAGTAAAATAAAGAATTTCTTTGTATAACATGCATCACTTCGGGTAAGAAATATATGAAGGAACAACTACCCGCTTTTTCTTCCGGATTATATTATACAAATATACGTGAAATTGAGGCAAATGCAATCGTAAACCAGAAGTTTACTGATACAAGCAATTTTATTGTTTGGCATGACCGGTTGGGACATCCGGGATCAACTATGATGCAGAGAATTATTGAAAACTCACATGGGCATCCATTGAAAAACCAGAAGATTTTTCAATTGAATGAATTCTCCTGTGCTGCTTGTTCTCAAGGAAAATTAATAATCAGGCCTTCTTTGGCAAAAGTTGGAACAGAATCTCCTAGATTTTTAGAACGGATACAGGGTGATATATGTGGGCCCATTCACCCATCATGTGGACCATTTCAATACTTTATGGTATTAATTGATGCATCGACTCGATGGTCACATGTGTGCTTATTATCATCTCGTAACCTGGCGTTTGCGAGACTACCTGCGCAAATAATTCGATTAAGAGCACAATTTCCTGATTATAATATCAGTACAATCCGTTTAGACAATGCAGGAGAATTCACATCTAGAGCCTTCAATGAGTACTGTGTGTCAATTGGAATCAATATTGAACATCCTGTTGCTCATGTTCATACACAGAATGGTCTCGCAGAATCATTCATCAAACGACTCCAATTGATTGCCAGACCATTGATTATGAGAACAAATCTCCCCACTTCAGTTTGGGGGCATGCTATTTTGCATGCAGCAGCACTTGTACGCATCAGACCTACAAGTTATCATAAATTTTCTCCCCTACAACTGGCTTCCGGAAGAGAGCCTAATATTTCCCATCTGAGAACTTTTGGATGTGCGGTATATGTCCCAATTGCTCCGCCGCAACGAACAAAGATGGGTCCCCAAAGAAGATTGGGAATATATATCGGTTATGAATCTCCCTCTATAATAAAATATCTTGAACCATTGACAGGGGATATGTTTACTGCAAGATTTGCAGACTGTCATTTTGATGAAATTATTTTTCCAAGATTAGGGGGAGAGAACAAGATTATCCTTAAATCAGGGGGAGAAAATAAACAGCTGGAAAAAGAAATTACATGGAATGCATCAACATTGAATACTTATGATCCTCGAACAAATCAATGTGAACTGGAAGTTCAAAAAATTATTCATTTACAAGGCATTGCAAATCAATTACCTGATGCATTCACTGATTTAAATAGAGTAACAAAGTCTCACGTTCCAGCTGAAAATGCTCCTGCAAAAATAGAAGTCCCTGAAGGACAATTAATTAGAGCAAGTGAATCAAAACCTCGCATGAATCGTGGTAGACCGATCGGTACCAAAGATAAAAATCCTCGAAAAAGAAAAGGAGCAAAGAGTGAGGATGCCCAAATAGAGGAAATAAAATCTCCAGAAGAGACTCTAGAAGAGTCCTGTGACATGAAAGATGAAACCCCAGAAGAGGATCAGGTACCTGAAAAGGAAAATGAAGAGATCTCAATCAATTATGTTGTCACGGGAAAAAGATGGAACCGAAATGATATCATCGTCGACGAAAATTTTGCATATAATGTAGCGCTTGATATAATGATTGAAAATGAGGATCTTGAACCAAAATCCGTCGATGAATGTCGACGTAGAGATGATTGGCCAAAATGGAAAGAAGCAATTGAAAAAGAATTGAGCTCACTTAATAAACATAAGGTTTTTGGACCTGTAGTCCGAACCCCTGAAGGGATGAAACCCGTTGGTTATAAATGGGTATTTGTACGAAAGAGAAATGATAAAAATGAAATTGTGAGATACAAAGCACGTCTAGTTGCTCAAGGATTTACACAAAGGCCAGACATTGATTATGAGGAAACATATTCCCCTGTAATGGATGCTACTACTTTTCGTTACCTTCTAAGCCTGGCCGTTATTGAAAAATTAGATATGCGCTTAATGGATGTTGTGACAGCATACTTGTATGGTTCCCTCGAAAAAGATATTTATATGAGGATCCCTGAAGGATTTCGAATGCCTGAAGTATCTATATCACATTCACGTGACCTTTATTCGATTAAGTTACAAAGATCCATATACGGATTGAAGAAGTCTGGTCGAATGTGGTATAAAAGATTAAGTGATTATTTATTAAGGGAACAGTACAAGAATGATCCTATTTGTCCATATGTTTTTATAAAGAAGACAAAATCTTCATTTCTATAGTTGTTGTATATGTTGATGATATAAATATTATCGGAACTCCTGAAGAGCTCCAAAAGACAGTCGATTATTTAAAGGCAGAATTTGAAATGAAAGACCTTGGAAAAACAAAACTCTGCCTTGGATTGCAGATTGAGCATCTATCTGGGGGAATATTTGTGCACCAGTCAGCATATACAGAAAAAATCTTAAAACGTTTTTACATGGACAAATCACATCCATTTAGCTCTCCAATGGTCGTGCGATCACTTGATAAGAAAAAGGATGTGTTTCGGCCAAGAGAGGAAAACGAAGAAGTACTTGGTCCTGAAGTGCCATAACTTAGTGCTATCGGTGCATTGATGTATCTGGCTAATAGCACACTGCCCGACATAGCATTTTCTGTGAATTTGTTAGCAAGACATAGTTGTGCTCCAACACGGAGACATTGGTATGGAGTTAAACATATTTTTCGATATCTCCGGGGCACAACTGATATGGGATTATTTTATTCTAATAAATCCAAAGCAGTACTAACGGGTTATGCAGATGCAGGATATTTATTTGATCCAGATAAAGCTCGATCACAAACAGGTTATTTGTTTACTTATGGCGATACAGCCATCTCATGGCGTTCTGTAAAACACTCTTTGGCCGCTACTTCTTCTAATCACGCAGAAATTCTTGCAATTCATGAAGCTAGTCGAGAATGTGTCTGATTGAGGTCAATAATTCAGCATATTTGGGAGTCATGTGGCATGTATCATGATAAAACAATCTCCACAGTAATGTTTGAAGACAACACAGCATGCATCCAATAATTGAAGGAAGGTTATATCAAATGTGACAAAACTAAACACATATCACCAAAGTTTTTCTTCACACACGACCTACAAGAAAATGGAGAGATTGAAGTTCAACAGATTCGTTCAAGTGAAAATATTGCAGATCTATTTACCAAGTCATTACCACCAACAATTTATGAAAAATTAGTACACAAGATTGGGATGCGTCGGCTTAAAGATCTCAAATAAATTTTCAATAATTGATGTACTCTTTTTCCTTTACTAGGATTTTTTTCCCAAAGGGTTTTTTCCTAGAAAGGTTTTAACGAGGCACAATTATTGAAAATAGGACATTCAAGGGGGAGTATTATAAAATGAATGTCCTAGAATTTTCTTGTACATGAATGTCCTAGAAAGTTCATTTGTCCTTTCAATTCTTAAGACCTTTGGCTTTTCATTTTTGTAGACTCTTGGTTTTTTTGATTCATTATATCCAACAACTTATAAGCCTATAAATAGGCTCCATATGTAAACTTGTGAACTGACTTGAAGTAATAGAAATTCTCTTCTTGATCTCTCTCTAAATATCTAATATATATTACTAGTTATAATATATTTATAACAGTTATTTTATTAAACAAAATTGCTCGTATTTTTTTTAAAAAGGGAGAAATTTTAGTTAGATAAAATTTAAAAGATATTTTATTTTACCTAAAATATAAAATTATTTAGTTATTGAAAATTGAAAAGGTAATATGTTTAACCTAAAAAGGAAATTGATTAATAAAGGAGAAATTTTAGTTAGATAAAATATAAAAGATTTTGTATTTTATCTAAAAAGGAAATTATTTAGTTATTTAAAAATAAAAAAGATAATATTTTTAACCTGAAAAAGGAAATTGATTAGTTAATAGGGTAAATTGTATCTGTAATTGAGTAAGGGTAAATAAGTAAAATCAACAGGTACCGTACCGACCGACCAACCGACTGACCAACTAACCAAACTTTTAATGTTTCTGTAATTGAGTAAGGGTAAATAAGTAAAATCAACAGGTACCGTACCGACTGACCGACCGACCGACCAAACTTTTAATATTTCGGCTTTTATATAATAGTATAGATTATATATCAACAAGATTTTTCAAGACAATTTAGTATATTATGTATTTACCCCTTGAATATGAGGATTGAATCCATGTTTTTGGGTTACATGAACATAATTGCTAAATGCAGTAAAATTTTACTTCACACAGTAATGAGAGATTACCGTTTTGACCCTTTCTTACTTTCGTGCAAATCAGCATTTTTTTTTTTTTTTGAAATCTCGTGCAAATCAGCATATTAAATGTAATCATCAAGTTTTGTAGTGATTTTCGTGTACAATTATTTCCCTTCACAATTTTTTTATTTCCATGAACTTTTATTGTATAAATATAAATAAATTATTTTAAATTTTAATTTTCATTTTTTGAAATTTATATAATTTACATTTAAAATACACTAGAATCTCAATAAATAAATAAAATCGGTAGTTGGTTAAAAAAATATATTCATTTAATAATATAACTTATAAAATTTATTATATATTTTCATCATCCTTAATAATTAACATAATTAATACTTAATTTATCATAAAAATTGAATGTAAATAACAATTTTGTGACAAATTATATCCATATATATAATAAGCATAAAAGGGATCTTATCCAAATTTTTGGTCTGATCACTATATATACCAAAATCATATGATCCGTTGGATTAAAAATAGACGATCAAGATTAGATTACATTAAAGAAAAATTATAATCTAAGAACGATATAATTAGAAAAGATTGCATTAGAAGTGAATTTTAAAAAGGAAATTATAATCTAAAAAGAAAATTAATATTTTGGTTGGATAGGTAGCAAATCATACTTGTTAAAAAGTCATTCATAATTTTCTACCACAAAGGCACTAATAATTTTCACTCAAATTAGGGAAAAAAAATTCACACAAAAATATTAAATTTTAATATTTAATAATTGCGTAATAAAATATCTATTTTAAGCAAAATTAATATGTAAAATATTTAATCATATAGCTAAAATACCTCCTTTGTTTATCAAAAATTATTTTAAAATATTTCATATTTGTTGATTTTAATATTTAATTAAGTAAATATGCCAGAAGAATTTTAAAATTTCATTTATTTTAATGTGTGTGAATGTTATTTTATATCAAATTAAAATAGATAAAAGTTAAAAATTAAATTACATTTTTAATAACAAAATATATTTAATAACTAATAAATTAATTTAGGAATATAAATTATTTTTAATTTAAGAACAAAATACAAGTTCAAAGTGATGAGATATGTAAAAATTTGAGCATACCAGTTTAACCGAGGAAAACTAAAGGGTTAAGTAACCGGCATCAATGCATTTAATACAAGGAGTCTACTTCAATTTACAAGTCACTGAACATTTAATACATACAAGATTATAGAAGTAATTACTGATTACTGTATTGAGTAAATTTTTACTACATTTAACAATGTTCCAATCTCCGTCCAGACCGGTACAACAAAGAAGAAATTTATGTTAAATTTTTAAAAATCATTTTTTGTATCTGCTCACCAAACTTGTCTTGCTAATTAAGGCCACTCTCACTGTTTGGTAATCAGCTCAACCAAATTTGTATATAGTAAAAGATAGTCAATCACTTTCCATTACTAATTTATATATATTTATGCAATGTTAACATGTGAATAATTATATAATTTTATATGTTGATTGTATGATTGGACTAATCCAAACTGTATGTTTGAATTAAACAGCTTAGAGTGGGTTAGTTAATGATGGGTGGTCTTAGTGAGGAAGTTGTTGGTGGTATAAATGAGATTGATCATCTGGACAACAGGATTAGTAAAAGTGGTGGTTGGTTTAGATAAAGAGATGTCTCCGGTTTCTGGAAGCAGCAGCAGCAGCTCCTCCATTCATCGTGCGGCTTCTAGGCCACAGCTTGATCTTAGTGGAGCTGCTATTCAAGGGAATTTCGAAGACAAGGATCCTACTATACTTTTGCCTAATCAATCCCATGATATTTCTCATCTCGCCTTGGATATTGGAGGTAGTCATCTTTTCTTTTCTTTGTGTTTTTAGTTTCATTATTATGAGCCCTTTTTAACTGGAATGCTTTTAGAAGACCACGTAGGAGGGGAGAATTATAAATACCACCAGAGTGCAAATGTTAGTCAAGAGATTGGGTTTCAAAGGGGGAATTTGATTTAGATGCCATTATGACTAACGATTGTTTGTTTTTCTTTCTACAATTGCATGTGTACTATGTCTAATGTTGTGAAAAAGCTATGTGTTTTTACAATTGATTGTCTTTGTGATTTTCATTCCAGGATCTCTTATAAAGCTAGTTTATTTTTCAAGACATGAGGATCGTTTAGTGAATAACAGGAGGAACAAGTCAGTCAAGGAAATATTTCGTCTTCCCACCGGTAATAGGAGGAGCTATCCTATACTTGGAGGAAGACTCCATTTTGTCAAGTTTGAGACACACAAGATGAAGGAGTGCTTGGATTTTATTCACTCAAAGCAACTTCATCGTAATGGTAATTTTTTTTTCTCCCTCTTATGTGCCCTTTAACAATTGAAGTTCAGATTTTCATAGTATATAGAGTTGGAGTGGTGATATCTATCCCTATACTTCAAATTATTATTGATTTGCAAACAAACGACATGTTCTAGCATTGAGTGTGGTGCTATCATCAACAGGAATGGATTCACATAGCTGGCAATCTGAGGTCCATAACAATACCAACGCAGTAATTAAGGTGACCTTAATAGTTTTTCCTCTTATTTGAAAACATGTAAATCTTTTAAGCTGTAATACTATTTAACTAATGACAAAATATAATATTATGATACTCTTTCACATGGTTTTGGAACCTCTAGAGGGACAAGTTGATATATTAATTTTTGGGCAAAAGGTCACTTTGCCTACTGTACAATTTAAAAATTTCCACTTAGCCTACTGTACTATCGAAGTGGTCATTGTACTTTCCTTTTTTTCTCTTTTCCCCATCGCCGTCTGTTGAAAAAGAAATCCGTTTGTTTGACTAACGGAGTGCTGAGTTGGCTATGCTAGTCACCAGTCCACTTTGGCCACATCAGCTTCAAAATAAACCCCAAATTAAACCCCTAAGTAAATCCCAATTAAACCCAAAATAAACCCCCAAATAAACCCAAAATAAACCCTCAATTAACAGAGCATAAGAAAATCTTTTTTCTCCTCTCCTTCAACTCAACCCACACACCTGCTCTCCCCGTCCGTTCAAGCCCGCACCACCAATTCCGCCGACCACCAGCTCTCCGTTCACCCCTCCATTTTTTCCACTTTTTGATAACAATGGATAGCCCACTCTGGCAAACTCACTTGCTCCTTTGGAAGTGTTGGATTCAAAGTAGGACGAGCACATAAAATCTCAAACAGCACAACTCCAAATGAGTATACATCAGATTTTTCCGTCAGTTGCTGCCGCCTAAAGTACTCCGGATCGAGATACCCAAAACTACCTTTTACTACTGTACTGACATGAGTGTGATCCAATGCAGGACCTGTTTTTGACAATCCGAAATCAGATACCTTTGCCACCCACTTTTCATCCAAGAGAATGTTGGTTGTCTTAACATCACGGTGGATAATAGTATGCTTGGCACCAGTAAGAAGATAATGCAAACCACGAGCAGCCCCTATGCAGATTTCAAGCCTCTGCTTCCATGGCAAAGGTGGCTTTTGGGTCTTGTAGAGATGCTCACGGAGGGTACCATAAGCCATGTAATCATACACACCTTGCTCATTTCATAGTACAGTAATTTTTTTTTTGTTGCTTCCATGGCAAAGGTGTCGTAGTTTTGAGAGCATTTCAATCTCAGTTTGAAATTCATGCACACCTTGCTCAGATAGTGGGTTCCCGCGCTTGATTGCAACCATAGTCGTACCACCATCAATCTCGCCCTTGTACACTTTGCCAAAACCTCCCACGCCAAGGATCAGTGCATCATCGAAATTCTTGGTTGCAGCCTTAATTTCAGCAAAAGAGAAGTGTCGACAAAGATTTGAAGGGAGGGAGGAGGCATAGCTCCCTGTGGTAGTGGTCTTTGCAGAGCCTGAGGAATGTGAATTTCCATAAAGTGAAAGAGGGTTGGTACTCCATCCCCCCTTTCGACTCCTTCAAACCACCTCGCCTTCAACATCAACCCGCCAACAACTCAATCACCGTTTCAACTCCCCCAGCCTCCTCCCTCCTCCGTTCACCCAATTCACCCACCTGCAACCATCAATCTCCAACCTGTCCCATCTCCTCACCAACACCACAACACCAACCCACCCTCAATACTACGCCATCACCGTCCACCCATCATTCCGTTCATCCCTACCAATCAACACCCACAAGAGTCACTCTGTTTATCCATCAAGAGTTCACTAAACCCCCAATTCGACCTTCCATTCAGCTGTACACACAACCCACACTACATATACATACACTCGCGCCATATATATACACACACATAGTTACCCATTGAAAAGAAAGAGAGAGGAGAGACTTAGAGAGAGGTTAGGGAGAGAGATTATAGAGGGATTTTGAGGGAGAGAGAGAGAGCTGGGGAGAGATATAACCGAGAGCTCTGAAAAAAAAAAGAGAAGAGGCCTCTCGAGTTTTCTGGAAAACAGGGGGGGTGAAATGGTTTTTTGGGTTTTTAATTTGGGGTTTAATTAAGGGTTTATTTTTGGTTTTGTGTTGCTGATGTGTCATCTACGTGGACCGGTGACTGTGCAGCCAAGTCAGCCGTCCGTTAGTCAAATGGACCGCAGTTTAGTCAAACAGACGGCGATGGTGAAAAGAGAAAAAAAGGAAAGTGCAGTGATGCGATTGATAGTACAGTAGGCTAATTGGAAATTTTGCAATAGTACAGTAGGGAAAGTGACCTTTTGCCCATTAATTTTTTGTCGAAGTACACAACAGATAATAGTTTGTGAAGATACAAATTGTTTTCCTTCCCTTCTGCTGCACTTGAAACAGAACTTACGGTATTTAATGTTTTCCCTCGTTCGTCACCCTGGACCTTTTTT
This sequence comes from Saposhnikovia divaricata, assembly GCA_036435485.1. Classification (NCBI taxonomy): domain Eukaryota; kingdom Viridiplantae; phylum Streptophyta; class Magnoliopsida; order Apiales; family Apiaceae; genus Saposhnikovia; species Saposhnikovia divaricata. The sequence goes on along the minus strand of CM071600.1, from coordinate 155,224,537 downwards.
TGTTGAATGAATCAATGATGATATTGAAAATATTCATGAGCTACTGGCATAGTGTAGTGCCTGTACGATTATAAGTGAAGATTCTCAAAACTGTTAGGTAGACATACTGATTGTGCTAAGCAATTGTATTATTGAAATATAAATGGTCATTATCTTGGAAATGATAAGAGCCATTTTGTAACATGATTTATTTAGGTAATTGCTGACTGCACTCTTGCAATAAAATAAACGAAGTAGAAGATTTTTTTTTTTTTTTTAATAGAGTTTTTTTTTGGAGGGGGAGGGGGAGGGGGAGGGGGAGGGGGAGGGGGGGGGGTAGTGGGGTAACAAATACATTCCTCACATGATAGAATGACAATCTGAAATAGATCTCCTGGATGGAGTATGAGTAGCATATGTCACCTTGGCTTCAGTTCTGCAACTTATTGCTTGTTGCCATGGTTGTTAAGTAGACAAGTCGACAAGTCGAGCCCGAGTACCGTGGAATTTATTAGTCGACAAGTCGCCCGACTAGTCGTAAAAAGTCGTAAAAAGTCGACAATACCCTATTTAGAGTAATTATAATACATAATATAGGTAAACATACTTCAATTTCATAATTCAAATAAAAACTAGTAGATAATAAGTTCAAGTACCCAAGTCAAACATTTTTAAGCAAATAAAAACATAATTAAAGAGTGAAATCAACTAAAAAAACACAATCATGCATCATAGTCATCCATCTCGGTATCATTTCCACCCCCCTCTCCATCTCCTCCTTGAGTATTCTTCTTGGGTGGTATACCATAGTCATCTTCCACTTCCTCATCATCGAAATCTTCATCTTCATCTTCCCCTTCCTCATCAATAGGATCTTGTGTCGAACTAGTGTTGCGTCGAGTATAGGTAAGAGTGGAAGTGGAATCACCTCTAGCTCTCCTCGGAAGATTGTGTCCCTCAAGTGATTCAGATGCACCCGAGGCTATATCCACCGCTTCCCAAAACCTTTCCTCAATGCCAGTCCACTCATTAGTCCATTCCAAGTCCTCGAGTACAAGTGGATCAAATTTATTTCCTAGCTCACGTCTCTTTTTGAATCTTGAATCTATCTTTCGGTTGTATTGGATATACACCAAGTCATTCAAACGTTGATGTTCCAACCTATTCCTCTTCTTCGTATGTATCTAAATTATTGAAATTTAATTAGGCCAACAATAGTTGCAAATTGACAATTAATACTTTAAAAAAGTAGGCATTTAGTCACTTACGAACTCAAATGTACTCCAATTGCGTTCACAACCGGAAGATCACACAAACCAACAATACGCTTCGCAAATGATTGAAGCTCATGTGCACGGCCTCCATATGCATCCCACCAATCAACTAATATAATAAACAAGAATAACACAAAATAAGCATTTTTTATTTTGCCAAGTAACTAATTACTAAGATGAAATGCACGAAGTTTTGGAATGAACTTACGGGGACTTTTTATCTTTCTATGCTCAATTGCCATCTCCCTTGCAAAGCCTTCTCGACTATTTTTGTAGGCATCGGCATAATTGCTTATTTTGTTCCTTGTTTACGGCGGTATGGTTTACTCCAAGGTATGAGCTTGTCGTCTATCTTAGATTTTCTGCTTCCATCTCTACCATCTATACATGCTTTAGGTTCTTGATGGCTGAAAGTGTAAGGTGAATGCTCAATGTTTAAAATTTTGTATTGGAATAGTTGTTTCATTAGCATTTCCTGTTCTACTGTCACACTTATGTCTTGTCTTCTCAGTTCTGTCATATACTTAACTACTTCAATCTTACAGATAGGCCTATCAGCATCGACAATTGCCTCTAGTTTTGGCAAAACAATATCTGAAAACAAGGAGCTCAACGATTATAGACCAGAGGACATTTCTCTATCTCTCTTGAGAATGATTTCATATAACATTGGACAGGTTGGTTTTATGATTTGATGATCTCTGATGCATATTTCCAAGTTGATTTTATGTATCAATACTCTGTTACAGAAATGATTGATACCCACTTCTTTTTTGTTGGGTTTGTGAAAAGGATGTTTTACTCTCTTAGTTTTAATAGCAGAACTTGCATTGATTGTAGTATATTGCATCTCTTTGCAAATTCATATCACTGTAGATCTGAAGTTGCATCGACATGCTGATTGGGGTAGAAATAATAATATTGTAATAATGATTTGCTTCACAAAAGCGAGAGAACCATGTAAACGAAAGAGACAAATAACAATAACTTTCACTGTTAGTGTTCTTGTGGTTTATAAAGTTCAACACTAAATTGTGACTTTTGTTGGGTGTCTGTTCTTTATCAAAAGTAACTGGGCACTTATATTCTAAACAGATGAAATTTGAAATATTCCCCTTTATTTGATTTCTGTTATATATTCAAAATCACAGATGTGTACTCTGTTATTCAGTCACATCCGACATTGCTTTTGGTGTTGAATGTTTATTGGTTTAAGGGTGGTAACTTGCCCATCTTCAATAACCCCAGAACTGCCAAAATTATTCAATGATAGTTGATTACAGTGCATTTAATACAATTCTAACTTTTGTAGATAGCTTATTTAAATGCGCTGAGATTTGGTCTCAAGAGGATATTTTTCGGATGCTTTTTCATTAGAGGCCACGCTTACACTATGGACACAATCTCATTTGCAGTGCAGTTTTGGTAAGATCAAAAAATGAAATGATTATATCTAGAATAGGCTAGCAAATATATAGTCTCTTTACGCAAATATACTCACTATTATATCAAAATTCCAAATTGACTTGGAAGCAGGTTTGACCAGCTTATAAAATATACAAAGCATGTTCTTGGTCCACTGTCCGCACCACACTAGCTACCGGAGTCATTCCCCTGATTTCCTATTTACAAAGGCCATTTTAAGTATTTATTTCATATATGCTGTTTAGGTCTAAAGGAGAGGCAAAAGCAATGTTCTTGCGTCATGAATGTTTTTTGGGAGCTTTAGGTGCATTTATGAGCAATGAAAAGCATGGGCTGAATGACTTGATGGTCCATCAGTTGGTGGAGAGGTTCCCTATGGGTGCACCATACATTGGAGGAAAGATTCAGGGTCCGCCACTAGGAGATCTGAATGAAAAGGCAAGTACACTATGTTTTATTTATTATATGTTTTATTTATTATCTGCAGTAAACTGTTTTTCTTCTTTAACTTAATAATCTAGTTTAATAGTAATCCTGCTTACAGTATGTATATGATGTTTTCTTTTATAATTATCCCAAGAATTTTTGTATAGTATGACAACATTTATTAAACTTTGTTCATTTACCTTGTATGTCACCTACTAGTATGCTTTAAGTGTTTTACACCAATCAGATTGCAAGGCCTTGTGTTGATGGAATCTAGCATTCAAGCCTTTGTGTTTTCTCTTCCAACCTGAATGACAGCAGTTAGACTCTTCCAGCATCTGAACTTTGTAATGAATGCAAGCTTATCATTTGTGTATTCATATTTCAACACAACGCACATAAACACTGCATTTCGACTCCATAGCATGAGGACATCATATTGAATTATATATTTGTAAATTTTTGCATCCTACTACCCACGACTACAGAGTGATCCTGGTAAAAACTGCCAAAAATATATGCTTTTAAGAACATAATGTGCTTGACAGTAAAAATGGGGGTGATGAAGCTTATCTGAATATATCCTTCTATATCGCTCTTACATCTAAAGTAGTCATGAAGTAGATGACAGCTCAGGTTAGCTACAAAAGTACAATACTCAGATTCCTTATAATTGAACCATGCAAGTGACAAAAATTAGATAAATGCCAATAGTACTTCGTTCCTTGATGCAAGTTAATATAGCCATTAGAATCTTGTTTCTAAGGGCAAGGCATATATTCATACACTCTTGCCTTATTCATTTAAGGGGTAAACGAGCTATTTGGTCACTGTACCATTCAAAAACTTTCAATTGGGTCACCAACCCAAAAAAAATTTCAATCGCATAATGAAACCATTAATTACTTCCAATCGTAACACTATACTATAAAAAAATTTCATGTCCATTATGGTTTGACTTTGACGGAGAGACGTTAAACTATTTATCAACTTTCAATTAGGTCACTCGACGGAAAAAAAAACTAAACTGTAGATTGAAAAAAATTAAAATATTTGTTTAGAAATTAAAAAATTAAACTTTAGATTGAAAAAATTAAAATATACTCATATCTTGAAAAATTTTGAAAAATTCTATACGCGTCCCTTGTTTATTTTTAAATTTAATGATTGAAAAAAATCTATTCGAAAAACATTTAAAAATTCAAAAATTCATCATTTATTCGCATGTATCGATTTATACGCATATAAACTGAATGGGTATGTTCATAATTGAAAATTTTATAAATTTTTAAAATTTTTTAACTTCATTGAAAATTTAAGGGAAATTCTCAATGGCACCATTGTACTTTTGGCTTTTCCCAATGGTACCCTTTTCCCATTGGTTACTTTCATTATTCACAAGGGTACCATTGAGAATTTCATATACTAACATTTTGGTCGATGAAGTGGCATTTCATGGAAAAGCCAAAAATACAAGGGTACCACTCGTAAGTCAAAAACACAAAATGACACCACTTGGAAAAGTCAATAACAGATGGGCACCATTGAGAATTTCCCAAAATTTAAAAATTCATTCAAAAATTCTAAAAAAAAACCGATGACCTAATTAAAAATTGATATAAAGTTCGGTGATAGATTAGCAATTAAATTTCATTCCGTCAGCTGATAGGTAAGCATTCCGTCCATTTTTTTAACGGAAGTAACGGCAGAAACCTAATTAAAATGTTTTGAGCGTTTTATTATGCGATTGAATTTTTTTTTTTTGGGTTGGTGACCCAATTGAAAGTTTTGGAATAGTACAATGACGAAATAACTCGTTTACCATTCATTTAAGCATGTCAGATTTGTATCAGCTTTTCAATTTTTCTTGAGTATTAATTTGTAGCTCCAAAATGGTGGTTTGTTGTAGATATGTTTACTATATATTTTTATATTTGTACGTGGTTGAAGAATATATATATATATATATATATATATATATATATATATATATATATATATATATATATATATATATATGAGAAAAAGGATTCTTGAGATGCTCACAAAATATACTTTAAAATTGACTAGGCCCGCAGGGCTATTAAAAAAATTTTGATTTTACATAAATGCCCACCCCATATATGTATATAAATTCCATGTATATCAGGAAATTTACCTGAGATACATCTCAGGCTCCCTAATCTTTATATATATATAGGAGTTGATTCAAATGAGAACCATTATCTAATGAGAACTGGAGAACCATTGGATCCTACTGCAGAACCTATTTTGTTTCGTAATAAAAATATAGTGTCCTACTATTGAATTTCAAAGTTATGCACATGAAATTAAAATTTCTAAAAGTTCTACAACTGAACTTACTTACCAGTGAGTTCTACTGCAAATCTATTTTGTTTCGTATTAAAAATATAGTGTTTTGCTACTGAATTTCAAAGTTTATACACATGAAATTAAAAGTTCTACAACTGAACTTGCTTTTTCTACAAAGTTCTACAAATGAACTTCCTTTTTAACAAACATTCTGCTGGTAAACTTAAAAGCCTGAATTTAAAGTTATGCACATGAAATTATAATTTCTACAAATGAACTTGCTTCTTCTACAAAGTTCTACAACTGAACTTACTTGCCATTGAGTTTTAGTGCGGAATCTATTTTGTTTCGTACTAAAAATATGGTGTTCTGCTACTGAACTTCAAAGTTATGCACATGACATTAAAAGTTCTACAACCGAACTTGCTTTTTCTACAAGTTCTACGACTGAACTTACTTTTTTCAACAAATATTCAGCTGCTGAACTTAAAAGTTATGCATTTGAATTTTAAAGTCAAACACATGAATTCTAACGTTCCGCTACTGAACTTATTAGAGTTCTTAGGTTTTCAGTTTAGTGTGGTTCTCCATAGAGCGTGACCCATATATATATGTATATACCAAAGCTTATCTTGCTTTGCTACTTATGCACCTCATTCCAGTAATAGCAAGTAGAAGTCATGTTAGTTTATAACAAACAGAAAATGTAATCAACTGCAGATATCATGGATGGAAAAATTTGTGCAGAAGGGAACTGAAATCACTGCTCCTGTTCCAATGGCTCCACCAGGAACTACCGGGCTTGGTGGCTTTGAAGTTCCATCATCAAAAGGAGATAGTCTGCGTTCAGATGCTAGTAATTTAAATGTTGGTGTTCTCCATCTTGTACCCACATTGGAGGTGTTTCCGTTATTGGCCAACTTAAAAACGTATGCAAATTATAATTGCTTATATTTGTGGTCATTACTCATTAATTAGTTGATATATTTTTTGGGTTGTTAATACTGGTTCACCATGTCTGATATTTTCCTTCCCTATTTCTTCCCTTTCTTTAATTTTGACTTCTGAACAGCTGTATGCAAACTATGAAATATTGACTACAGTATTGATGACAATTGTTTTAGTGAGCTATCTTAGCATAATGATTTATGTACGTTTTTATCTACAGATATGAACCAAATACTATAGATCTCTCGGATCACGGTGAGCTAGAGTGAGTTGCATGTAAATTTTATTTCTCTAGATAGGTTACCAGTTATTATTATGAACAAAAAAATGTAGTATGATCTGAGCTGATATAAGGCACATGTTTACTGCAGTTATTGGTTCACTGTGCTCTCTTCGCATTCAGCAGACCTCGTTGATACGGTAAATCTTAATTATTAGAGTGTATGCATTTTCTGTTTCCCCAATATTTCCCAGATGCCCCATTCCGTACTAGCACTTCTTCTGAACAAACATTAATTGGAGTGATAGCAGCTTCAGCTTTCATCTAATCATTTACCAATATAACTCTGCAGTGCTGATTTGTATGAGATATGCTTCTATTCTCAGTAAACTACTTTGGGTTATTTGGTGCATAAATGCTTGTGTTACGATGTATAATTTTTTAATCAGAATATGCTTCTTATCAATAACCGTGGTCTCAATTTGCAGGCAGTGGCAAGCGAAGTGGGTACTGAAGATGCGAAGAGAAGGGGTGATGCGTTTGCTCGTGCATTTTCTGCCCACCTGGCAAGGTATTATAACCCAATTATTTATGTATTCACTTTTGATCTTCAGCAACAAATGTCATAGTAATAACTGGTCTACTGAAAACGATTCTGGACATAGTCAAGGATAATTTAGGGCCCTACTTATTTGTATCTACAAAGGTTCTTAATGATAACTTTCGATATAAGAAGGATGTAATATTCAGTCTCCAAAGAGAATTTAGTTGAACAGCTTGGCCTTGGCATGAATTTCTTCTATTATATCTTGCAAAAAGAAGTCAACCATGGTGCTAGCTGGGCCATGAATGATGAACTGAACCAAGTCAAGCTAAGACTTTTCAAGCTGCATAAAAACATAACCTTAACTTCTTAATGTTTTACATGTCATTTATGTAAAACCTTGGGGTAGAATCCTGGATTTTGCTATTACTATTGGTTGGGTATAAGTTTTAATAAAATTTTATTCACCTTGAAGTTCAGATCAATTGATAAAATCATGTTTAAGTAGGTTGATTGTTAGGAATGTAATTTGGAAATGAAGAAGCCAAAAGAAAATGTTGAAAATTGTATGTACAAAACCTGTCAGGTACTAGAGTAATATGAACATCTTTTCTAAAGACAGATTTTAAAGTACAGGGAAATATTGTTTTTAAATTAAGTTCTTAAAGTTATATAATATCTCTTTGAATCAGGTTGATGGAGGAACCAGCTGCATATGGAAAGTTGGGCCTTGCCAACCTCTTGGAACTGAGGGAAGAGTGCTTAAGGGAGTTTAATTTTTTTGATGCCTATAGGAGCATAAAACAGAGGTACTGGCTTGTGCAAGTTTCATGTTTTAATGTTTATATTGTTTCTCCCATTGTTGCAACTAGCAAGTGGTAGCTTCATGTGAGCCACAGATACATACAAAGTTTTTTTTTTTTGGTTTGAAAGTAAACATGATTTCTGGTTTATCAAATTATTCTACCCAAGGGTTGACATGAGATGCAGATTTGTTGCAGTTAGCCACCTGCTAAGTGACAATACTTACTCACAGACCTAGTCTCATCTAATCATTATCAAATTTCTTTGTTTGTGACAGGGAAAATGTGGCATTACTTGCTGTTTTACCTGACCTCTTAATGGAGCTTGATGGTATGAATGAGGTACATAGTGTTACAGATGCAGCCTGTCCTTACCTTTTTGAAAGGGCAAGACGAGCCATATATCAATAATTATATAAATTTAGAATGTTACTGTTTTTAAAAAAAAAAACCAAAAAAAAAGAAAAACTAGGACACTCTGGAGTAGTCTAGTGACAACATACAAGTTTATCTTGTTTTTCCATCAAAAATATTATGAACAAGAGAGGTTGTAGAACTAGAAACTGTCTTGATATTGATTGGATGATGTGTTATTATTATTTTTTTCTTTTTTCTTTTTTGATGTTGTGTTATAAAGATCATTTCATTTGAAACCTTTTCAGCATATACTGCTATCTGCTGTGTTCCAAATGTAGTTGCATGCTAATACTCATTGGTTTAAAATCTTTTTTAACAGGAAAAAAGGTTGCTTATGCTGATAGAAGGTGTTCTTGCTGCAAACATCTTTGATTGGGGATCTCGGGCTTGTGTTGATCTCTATCTATCATAAAGGAACAATCATTGAAATATATAGAATGAGTCGCGACAAGATGCAGAGACCTTGGCGGGTAAGTGGATCAAGCTCATTATTGATACAAACTTCCATATCATCCAAATTAATAAATTGCTTTATATGATTCAAATTCTATTCAGGAGCAGATTGGCCTTTAGAAATTGGCTATAGTTCCAACTAGATAGATGGACTGAATTTACGACCCTGTTTTGCATGTTAATAAAGGAATAAAGGCTATACGACAGTCATAGTGTCCTCCACTGAACTGGAAAATATGTTTGAATGTAGACCTGGCAAATTGGGTCTAGATCCGAATAACCGATCCGAAATTCATGGAACCGAGATCCGATTTTATATCCTAATAAGATTAACCGAAATTTAACCGAATCCGAAACAATCCGATCTGAACCGAAATCCGATCCGATATAGTCAAATGCGATTATTGTCCGAAAATCGATCTCGTCCGATCCGAAAATTACCGGAACCGAATATCTAACCGATAATAATCCGAAATACTTCATCCGATGATGATCCGAAACCGATTAAATTTGAAAAAAATATTATCCAAACATAATATGACTCAATGTAGAAAAAAATATTATCCAAACAGAATATGACTCAAAGTACTATATCCGTTTTAAATTGGAAACTAAAAACACCTATACCGAAAATTATGTGATGAAATAATATTATTGAGATAATATTTTATTTCTCTGTCTGACTCAAAATATTCTATATTTTAGGACCAAACGTTTCAAGATATCATATATGTATCAAAATATTTACGTATAGTAAATATTTTATTTTGGAAATAAAAACGAATGATATTATTTATTCTAGAAAATAGTATTAAATATATTTTTTATCTACACATGTTGAACCTTCATATCTACTGGATACACATGTTTAGTAATTAGTATGTTTGTGGATTGTAATTAAATATATATTTTTTTACATAAAATAAGGTAATAACTAATAAGGCAATTACTACTCACAGACAAATCTAGTCATGGAGTTGTGGGGAGTTTTCAATTGTTTGAGAAAGTAGTGCTCTGATCAGTTTTTTTTTTTTACTTTAAAGAATAGATATATTGATAAAATTAGAATTAGACGGTTAGATAATTTATTTAGATAAACATAAACTCAAAGTACACACGCAGTAATACACTTTTGTAGCGGGATATCTTTTCACGCAAAAGTTTAGGCGGGATATTAATTTTCAGAAGGCGGGTTTTGCTAAGTTGAGTGATTCTATTTTTCTTGTTTTTTTATAAATTTATTAATTTATTTTCGTAGTATAAAGTATATATGAAAATTATTATTATTATATCCTTATCTATAATAAACGTAAAAGAGATGTTATCCATAATTTTGGTCACTGTACTGTCAAAATAATCTCAATCGTCGAATTTAATATTTTTAAAAGTAGACGATCAAGATTATATCATATTGCAAAAGAAAATTTTAATCTAAAAAAGATATAATTAGAAAGGTTGTATCAGAAGTAAATTTTAAAAAGAAAATTATAATCTAAAAATGATATAATTAAAAAAGGGTGATGACCCAGAATACCCACAAATTAAACATCCATAACCAAAATACCCACCGCCAGTTCTGGCGGCCCAAAATACCCACGGGACGCGCTACTGGTGAAGGAGCGTCTTAAAGACACGCTACTGGTAAAGGAGTGTCTTGCAGACACGCTACTGACAACGGAGTAAAAAGGAGACACGCGACTGGCAATTTGCTACAGTAACTGGAGATGCGCCGTTCGGAGATGCGCATCTGGTGATACGCATTTTCCAGATGCGTATCCAGCGTCTTCTCCAAAAACGCGCTCCGGAGATTCTCTGGCGATTTCCGATCATAACTCGCGAAGCTCCGTTCGTTCAATTTAGTTATCATCCGTGTATGTTCTATACACCACGGGAATCGTCTTTCGACGCTCTACAACTCTATACCCATATCAACCCATTCGTTTCGCCCGATTTTATACCCCTAAATCGAACCATCTATTCTCCCTCATTTTTTCCGACTCCTCGCATATGCCCCTGCGGGGCCAGATTCGATATAACCAATTGGGCAAAACAGAGAGCACGCTGTGGTGATTAGTTTTGTATGCTCAGATATGGTGGAGGTGGCCGGAGGGAGGTGGAGTAAGCCGGAGAGATTGGGAGAGATTTGGAGAGACGAGAGAGATGGTAGAGGAGAGAGGCGTAGAGATTGCTACAGTACGTTGGGGACACGCTACACGCAGTAGCGTGTTGCGTGTGTAGTCAGGGCCAACTCTTCCGAAAATCAGTATTTTGGGCCATGGGTACCTCATTTTGAGGTATTTTGGTCATTTTCTCATTAAAAAAGGTTGTATTAGAAATGAATTTAAAAAAAATTATAATATGAAAAGGATATAATTAAAATATGTTGTATTAAAATTGAATTTTATTTATTTTTTTATGGGAAATTCCCAATGGTACGCCTCTAGTTTTGGTTTTTCCAAATGGTATGCCAAATAGTTTTGGCTTCTGAATGGTACCCTTGTACCATTATACCATTCTCTACGGTACCCCTCCCGTCAATCCCCGTTAAACAAACGTTTATTTAATCAACAATTAGCTTTAAAAAATAAGGAAAATTCTCAATGGTACGCCTCTAGTTTTGGCTTTTCCAAATGGTACGTCAAATGGTTTTGACTTCTGAATGATATCCTTATATTTTATATATATATATATATATATGTGTGTGTGTGTGTCTGTGTGTGTGTGTGTGTGTGGGGATGTTTGATGAAATGAGGGGGAGAAATTTATAGATAATTAGATAGATGTTAAAAAATTATACTGGTTATGGTGTTGTGGAATAAAAACGAGAGTTATTAAATTGCGGCTAGGATTTGGAGACTTGGAGGGCAAGCCACCGCCTTGAGGAAGGTTCTACACTCCTTCCTTGTAGGAATCAGTTTCCATGTTGAGTTATGTGCCTTGGAGGCTAAGTCAAGCAGGAGTAATACCCTTATTTGACTCTTATTGCTGAGCTGTTTATTACCCTAATATTAATTACGAAATTAATATTTAATTAGGGTTACGGGCCTCGTTAATGGGCTTCATATTTGGACTAAGCTGGGTCTAATTAAATGTATCTTTAGGGCTTATTTTTAGCCCATATCAGGTGTTGAATGTAGTTCTCCAGGGTCATGGGTTCATCCCTTTAAATAACAATATTTTTTACAAATATTTAGAGTTAGGTTCGGAGGGACCGAGCCTATGAATTAATTTAGAGTTAGGTTTGGAGTGAGGTTCGGAGGGACTGAGCTTATGATATATAATAGATTTATTATAATAAAATATAAGGGTACCATTCAGAAGCCAAAACTAATTGGCGTACCATTTGGAAAAGCCAAAACTATAGGCGTACCATTGAGAATTTCCCTACTGTTTATGGGGTAATTAAACGTTTGTTTAACGGGGGTTGACGGGAAAGGTACCGTAGAGAATGGTATAATAGTACAAGGGTACCATTCAGAAGCCAAAACTATTTGGCGTACCATTTGGAAAAGCCAAAACTATAGGCGTACCATTGAGAATTTCCCTTTTTTTATTAGTATTAAAAAAAATCATATTTACTATTTGGTCTCTATTCGTTTCTTATTTATTTTGTAGTACATGGACAGTTGGATCAGACTACCAACTACCAAAGTTTTGTATGAAATCTCTCTTACACTTATTATTAAAACTATATTTGATTGTTAGTACAACTATCTTCAAATAATAAAAAGGTTATTTTGATAATCAAAATGAAATATAAGTAGATTTTCTAAATTGAATAGAATTTTCACAATAAAAAATTGTCAGTTTCTTCTATTTTTTGTTTCTTGCTAGTTTTAATTGGAAAATAATTGTTAAACCATCACAAAATTAAAGATTATTTTGTTAATTTCACGTGGGCTGTAAAATCGTTCAATTCAAGTTTTAAGAATTTAATATAAAACACATGGTAAACTAATAACAATTTGATACGTAACTTTGAATTGTAATTTTGAACTTAATGACGAAATTTTAAAAACGAAATTTACTTTTAATTTTTTGAGAAGTGGAAATAAAAGGTGAATATAACTCATATTTTAGATATAAATGGATAATGCATAATATAGTAAATATTATTTTGCTAAAATTATAATATTATACATTTAACAAAATATTATTTTATATTACTAGTCCAAGTAGAGACCATAAAAAATCATATCAAATATTAAATTCTCAAAAAACAATCAGGTTTATATTACTCAATTGAGTATTTATTTTCGCGTTATAACTATACTTTTACAAACTTACTAATGACATTTATTTAGTTACAATGATAATTCAAAATTGATACAACATAATTGAAACCAAATTTTTTCAATCCGACAAAATTCAATCCGAAAAAATCTGAACCGAATTTTATCTGATCTTAATCTGAAATTTATCCGATTTTAATCTGAAATTGACCCGATCCGAAACTAGAACGAACCGAACCGAACCGAAACCGATTAAAATTTTGTAAAATCGATACTAGACCCGAACCGAATTAGATCCGATCCGATCCGAACTGTATCCAAATATATCAAAATCGAAAATTGATCCGATCCGAAATGGATCCAATCTGAAACCGATCCGATTATCCGATTTGCCCGGTCTATTTGAATGCCTTCTTTTTCTGGACCAGTTTACCTTATTAGTTTACCCGAGAGTTGCTCAAGATATGGGTGGAGGGGTTCTTATGATTCTATTATAGTTTCTACTTTTGTGCACCTATGTCGCCTCGTCCAAATTTTTTTCAATTATATTCTTCTTTTCCTTCAACCTGCCCTCTAAATAATGGAGATCGGAGCTTCATGTCCGTTCTGTAAATCTCATAGCCTGCACTACCCTTTGTTCATATACTGGCCATTGTTGGAAGGAATACAGAATTTGTTAAAACTATAGGAGCCTAACCAACTATAGGAATAAAGGATTAATAAACCCGCCATATAGCAACTTGGCTATTACAAACAGTTCTACGTGTCAGCATTTACATTTTCTTTTGGATAACTTGGCGGTGGGAAAAAATGTTACTCCCTCCATCCCAGTTCCCACCCATTTGTTTACATTTGGGTGGGGTTAAGAAAATAAGTAAAGTAGTGAAGAAAAATAATAAAAATAAGTAAAGTGGTGGGACCAATCAATATACAATGTATATAGTGAGTTTGGTGGAGGAAAGTAGTGGATGTAGTTAATTTTTATATTTTAAAACTTTACTACTTTTGGAAACTTTAGAAATGTAAATAATTGGGTGGGACATCCAAAAAAGGAAAGTGTAAAGAAATGTAGGAACGGAGGGAGTACTGTATTATCTGATGAAGTAAATATGTGAGATTAACATCACTTTCTCTTGTTTTTAGGTGGATGATTTTAATGTTTTCAAGGAGAGAATGTTAGGGGCTGGTGACAAGAAGCCTCACCCACATAAAAGAGCACTACTCTTTGTTCTAGGAATGCTTCCACTGGCACGAGAACTTCTCCGACGTGGAACTGAAGTGAGGTTTTTATGATATAGTTGTTTTAATTATCTTACCAATTTCTTAGGAATCATTTTGGTGCCGCCCTAGCTGGAATCAAGTAGGTAGCTAATGACGACTTTGATGGATACAATGCTTGGTTTGAATTTGTCTTGCCATACAAACCATTCAGGAGTAGAATTAAGCAAATGCCTTTTTGTAGGGAGTTCAAGGCAGCTTGGAGCTACTTGTGCTGCCCCCCACTGGCTCTGAGGCCAGACATTATAGGAGTAACTCCAATTCATGCAGAATATATGATCTCTACATCTGTTGTACAATTATGATAGAGTCTGATGAATAAATTGAAATCTCAAGAGATGTATAAAAGACAGTCTCGTAAGTGGAATGCCTGTAGCATATGAATTTTCTGCATATTGCTTATAAATAACATAAGTTCAACTTTCCTTGAGTATTGTTTCACCTATGAGCTTTATTTTAACCACGTGTATTGACGGATTAATATATATCAATATATTAGTTTGATAGGTGGGGATCAAAACGTATTCTTTAAACACTATACACTATAAATCCAGTTCTACAATAAAATGTGAAAAATGTAGCTGGCATGATGGCAGTTGTCTTTCTAATTCTGGGAAGTTTGTGAAGAATTTCATGCTCTTAAGTTAATAGATGCTACTAGTTTGACAACTTATGCAGTATTGTCTTTTTATATATTGATAATTCATCTTTTGTGAATAAACAATAAATTCATGTTTGCAGGTTGTTTTGGTTGCCAACTCCCTGCCCGCATTAAATGTTACTGCTCTGGAACTTCCTGAAATTGTAGCTGAGGCTGCCAAGGTGTGTGAGATAAATGGTTTGTAATTTTACAATATGTTTACCTTTAATATAGATCATGTAATAAATGGTCTGTTTTTCCTCTTACTCTCGGCTTATGATGGGATCACTTTTCGTCTTCAGACTTTTTAGTTTGAGAAACTTGTAGTCAGTACTAGTAAATTAATGAATTACTGTTTACGCGACAATTGGTAGCCTGAACGTGTTAAAAAACAAATCCTCAGATTTTTTAGATATTCCTCAATTCATGATATACAAGTCTGATTAATAATGAAGATTACAATTATTTCAATAGTACTATAACTTGGAAATATCGATTGTTACAACGCAAGGAAATGAATGACAATCCAAATTTGATATCAAATATTTGTTAAATTGTTTAAAACATCATATTTTTGCTTGGATGGAAAGAGGTGATGAAGTTCCTAAAAGACCATGTCAGGTCCATAGTATCTGCATAGGCACATAGCAGCTCTACATAATTTGTCATCCTAGATGTATGTGAAGCTTAGAATGCTAGTATACAATCTATATTCCATTAAAATTTTGAGATTACGTGCCTTGATTCCCATTCTTCTACTGGTGTCACCTGTAATGAGGAGCCAATCTTGTGTTAACAGCATTGTGACATTCTTCGACGAGCTGCAGTAGCAGGTGGTCTACTTGTGGATGCAATGGTCAGCAGCCAACACAGCACTACACATAACTAATCTTCGGTTCCTTTAATGGTTGTTGAGAATGGATGTGGAAGCCCTTGCATAGACTTGCGACAGGTCAGCTCGGAGTTGGCTGCTGCAGCTAAAGATGCTGATTTGGTATACTACAATTTTAAAGTTCTGCTTCAGCGTTTTTTTCTGAACCCACCTTGGCATTTAATGAATTTCCAAGTGTTGTGAATATAATATCAAGTCCCATGTTGTGACTTGCAGATCATCCTTGAAGGAATGGGCCGTTCCTTGCATACCAACTACAATGCTAAGTTTAAATGTGATGCTCTCAAGGTGAGTTTAGTTATGTGATAACTAAATCTAGAAAATTTCGGGGTTTCTTTTTTCATATTGATTGAAAGTTAAAACTATCCTGGGTCTATATGGAAGAGCGTTTCACCTATTTCTGACTTCTGCTCAAAGGTCTGTGACCGTTGCTATTATGATTTCTGCTGCAATGAAGGGACAACATATAATTCTTTAGTGAAAATTCTCAAACTATAGTGTCAGAGGAGATTTTGCTCAAATTTAAGTACCTCATCTTCTGTAAAGTGTAGATTTCATTCACAAAGTCTATTTTCATGGTGCCATCATAGTAGACATTGTCACAAGTAAACTAGCAACTAACATAGAAGTTTTTCGCACTGATTGCCATTAACAGTCCTTGAAAGTTTTGTAACATTAGCAATTGATTTTTACAGCTTGCCATGGTGAAGAATCAACGTTTGGCTGAGAAATTGATTAAAGGGAATATATACGACTGTGTTTGCAGATATGAACCTGCTACCTGAAGCTTCTGTGTCATGTGTTTTGTTCTACATAGTTAGTTGAACACTTAAATGATTTTGCCTGGTTGACATTGTGTGAATTTGTAACATCCAGATTGCAGATTCAGTCTTATAGACAAATTAAACGTATAAATCGATCCCAGGTCTGGGATGACAAGAGATCTTACCACTTGAGCTATCTTGAATCTTGAGATAATATATTTTTAGCTTTCTTGTAAACTGATATATCCTGAATCGAGTGAAAGGGTGATTAATGTAAAAAAATGAAAATAAGATTTTCGTTGATTCTTATTAAGCTTTACATGTCCGTGGCCTTTTTTTCTAAAACGTTAAAGTCACTTGAACTCGTGGCCATTTTTTCTAAAACGATAAAGTCACTTGAACTTGAGTGTATATACTTTAGCTTCTGGATCAAAAGAACTTCGGTGTTCATATATTATGCCATTAATATATGCATTTAAGTGCAGTTGACTTTAATATATGCATTTAAGTGCAGTTGACTTGAATGCAAGATGTTCTTGTAGAAATATTGAAAATTGGAAAGGATTAGAAAAATATTAAAAATTATTTTACTTTAGAAAGTCAGATATGAAACAGGTAAAGTGATCTGGTTATATCTACTTGCTTCACTTCAACATAAGTGGGCATTTGGTCTAGTGGTATGATTCTTGCTTTGGGTGCAAGAGGTCCCGAGTTCGATTCTCGGAATGCCCCTTTTTTTCACTATACACGGTCCGTATTTGACTATTACAATCTGTACGTTTCTATTTTATTTTTGCTTAAAAGGAAATACAATTGCACGAAACTCTTCAGTTTTTATTTTTTAATGCTAAAATAGTAAAATGTTACATAATGACTTGACAAAATAAAAAATGTTACATAATGGAAAGCATTCTACTATTAAAGTGAAGATATAAATTAATAATGTATATAGAATAATTTTTCAAAATAAAATATTTTACATTTAATCATTTTAGAAAATAAATTTTAAAAATTCAATTTCAAAATATGATTTGCAATTTTTTTATTCTAAAATGTAACTTTCATATAATTTTTTATTTATTTTTAAATTGATTTTACAGTTGATCCAGTTTAGAAAGACAGTTTATACAACATGAATCAACTTTAAAGTTAGCTTTATCCACCTAGAAAAAAAAAAAGTTAGCTTTATCCAATCATTTAGATGAAATGGCATTCTGGGTTGCAAAAGTTGGAGATTCATATTTTCAAAAATGAAATTTTAAAAATTAAATTTTGGATTTTCTTTTATAAAAGTGAAGTTATTTTTATTTATTTATTTTTGAACGAAAGATGAACTTCATTAATTCGAAATATCATGTAAAATAATCTTCGTAGGAGGAGACGTGAAAATACTTTGGCAATTAGATAAACTAGGAAACATAGCCGCGCTATGCGCAGCACGAAAACATTTTTTTAAATTTTTATACATAACATCATTGTTCGTTGAATTTTATTATTTAAAAGTTAATATGATGAATTGAAACTTGTTTGAAATGTAATTAAATTTTAATATTTAAGAAATATAAAGAAAAGAATTAGCCGAAAGAAAACATATTTCAGTTAAACTCTTAAGTAAAAATAATAATATTTTTGAAAAATAATATTTTCGAAGATATCGACACCTATTTTGTACACAATTTAATGGAACAACGAATGTATAACTTTTTTATTAATTTAATCACCGAAGAATGTTTATTTAATTAATCGAGTTAGTTACATCCCGTGTGTAATTTGTTCTTGTGTAAAAGTAAATTCTACAATTTTACTTGTATTTAAATTTTATAGATGTTAATTGAAAAATTTATATAGTTCTGTATCTTACTATGATTCTCATGGTCATTGATTACGAATTTATCGAAAATTTGAAATCGTCTATTTATTGGTGCCGAAAAAAATTGTAGTGATTTTGAATAAGGATTAGAAATGGACGACATAAATAATTTTATTTTATCGTTTTATCTTAAAATAATTGTACTTTTATTTAGATAATTAATATTTTATAGTAATACAATAATTATAATTTTCTAATAAAGATTGATAAAATTTTATATTAAATATAAAATAAAATGCATTTACTATATATTTAATATGTACAATTAATGACTAATTAAAATGCTATTAAATGCAAGGAAATTATTTTATTAAAAAAATAAAAAATTTGAAAAATTAAGAAAAATATTTTGAAGCTTCTGAGCGAAAGCCTCTCCAATATCCTGATATTATAATATATATAGATAAGAAATTCTAGCAATTTCGTGAGTTACCCTATTAGCTTGTTTCCTAAGTAAAATAAATGGAGGTCCCAACCATGTGTTGAAGCTGCAGGCGACAATTATCGATCACTTCCCCAGCTTCCAAATAGTTCATATCTTTACCTTCGATGGCTTATGCCGTGAGAAGTGAATCCGTTTCAACCAAAACTCGTGCATTCTGAATTTGTTGCTCCATAATCCAAGACATGGTCTCATGAATTCCTATAGCCTCTGCTTCAAACACCGAAGTTGGCTCAGGAAGTCTGAGATTCTTGCCTGCAATGAAGGTGCCTAGATGATCCCTTAGAACCATAGCAATCGAGAATGTTTCCATGCCTGAAAATACAGAAGCATCGACGTTTACTTTTAGAGCGCCTACCTCAGGTGCCATCCATTTACTCTCCAGTTTTTATTACACTGACTCACAGCCTGGTTTACATAGATTTTTCGCTTCTTTGCATCCTTCCACTCGGTTAACGACCTGAAACTTCCATCCATAGCAATTGCAGGAGTGACTAATTTGCCTTTCCAGACCTTTTTATTCTTCCAATTTCTCTTCTGATGGAGCATCACTCAACTTACTTAACAGCAAGTCGTAACTCAAGCTTACATGATTCCAACACTGCACAACAAAGTCACAATCGAAAAAGACGTGTAACACATGTTCAATGTCAAGTGACGGTATTTTTAAAATTTATTTAGACTTCAATCCGTACTTGGCATTTACTAAGAAAACGATTATTTTGAATTTCCCAAGCACCTTGAAGTTTTTGGTTGTATCTAACTCAAGTCCTGCGATCAAACCTCCATAATACATTTTGTTAGATATGTAATAGTAAAATCTTCAGGTTTTTGGAGACGTACACTTATTTAACTGGTTCTTTTAACAAAATTTGGTTGTTCAAGGTAATTAGTTTTGATACAAGAAATATATCTTATATTCGATGGATGGGCCTGCATATTCGCGTCCAATGGTTATCTTTATATGGGCTTACATGGACCAAATACTGTCCCATTATTATTTATGACCGAAGACTACATCAACATTGTATCCGAAGAAGACTTTATCAATGACCCAAAAATATATTGAGCCCAATCCACTGGAACAACCAATAAAGCCAAGCCCAATGCTTAAGGTGGTGGAAAGAAATTATATGATCGTAAACCTAATTCTAGAAGGATCCAGATGCTCAAAATATCCTTTCAAATATGTACATTACTTGCCGCCAAAGACAAAAGACGTGGGCTGGGCCTAATATTACCAGAAATACAATCTTAAATCGAATAGAACTACATGGACTTGATCCCTATAAATAGGGTGCGTAGGCACCTTGAGAGGGATCCGAAAATCACACACCCGATTACAAACTCTCAAGAGCAGTCCCAAATATTTCAAAAACCCTAATTGTATTCTTATATTTACATCTTTATTCTTATTATCTCTATCCGAATACCCAAATATAAATTTAAACTTGAAGCTTTGTCCTTGACGAAAATCAGTTTCAACATTTGGCGCCGTCTGTGGGAATCTTTTAGAGAAAAAAAGAAGAAGTTTAATAAAACGCTTAAAGCATTCATATTTTCTGGAAAACAGTCTTCGTCCACACCATCAGAAAGCGGTCACTAATGACTCGTCAAAGATCCTACAAGACTCCTCTTCGTACCTATAATCCATTCACCAACTCCATCAATGGCGGAACCTTTCTGCATGGAAAATCCACCGTCACTCGAATCGTCATGGACAATAAAGGCCGCAAAGTCCATCTTGGCAAACTTCTTACGCTGGTCATCGTCAACAAGTTGAACAACAACCCCCTATTAGGGATGCAAGAAATATCATCTTGGTATTAAGAGGCAGATCCAATACTCAGGAGAGAAGAGAAGATACACCCATAAGGGAAAGAAACCTGGAACCAGAGTTCAATCGTGCATCGGACAACGTGTATCGAGAAGCATTGGAAGCAATATAGCATGAAATTGTAAGGCTCCATGATGAAGAAATCCAGAGGAAAAATTAGAGAATTGGAAGATCGTGAAAACGAATTAGCCGATGAACGACGCCGACTTCGAGTGAACCTAGGCTAAAGAACATCCCTGTGTGGTCGGTCACATAATCGACGATCTCCTGCAGGTGACCGATCACCATGGAGAAGAACATATAGATCAAGGGATCGGCATCATACAGCACCTGGTGGCTCACCATCCCGTGGAGGCACTCCTTCCAATGTCGATTATGACCGTGGAAATAACGGTCGAGGGAACAATGGAGGTCATAGCAATAGACGTGGTAATGATGGTGGAAACCAAAAAAATAAGCATGTTGGTGGTTATAGAGGTGATGATGGTGACTACCATCGTCGACATAATGATTACAATAGGAGGAATAATGATGATGATCATAATGAATACAATAACAATCAATTTGATGAAGCATCCCTTCTGCGAGAGCAAATGGCAAAGATGGAAAAAAGGACACCCGATTACATACTCTCAAGAGTAGTCCCAAACATCACAAAACCTGTAAAGCATAAAAATGTAATATGTAATAGAGGACATATATAACTCAACTAGGATAAAAGATAAATAATAAACTCTATACAGGGATCGTGAAATTTGAAGAACAGGCACCAACAAGGATCAAGTCGCTGAAAGAAGTTCATTAAAATGATCAAGCCTCAGTGACAAAATAAGATGTATAGATGATTCAGTTGAAGGGCCAAAAGATTCCAGTGATAAAGTTTTTATGGTTGCACAATTCTTTGCAGTATTCTTAAAGACATGATACGAAGACCACGAGTGAATGTTAGTCATCTGTGAACCAGACCAGTTGCACTAGGCGTCAACATTTTCACAAAGGAATCAAGGTATCTAACTCAGAAAAACTGTTAAAGAGGTATGATTGAGAGCAGTGTTGATATCCTCCATTTCAGAAGCTGAATATTTAAGGATGTCAAAAATAAGAGGAAAATGAATAGTAACCGGAATCACTATTCACACCGGAATTACTATTCATCGGAATCACTATTCGCACCGGGTGAATAGTAACCGAAGTTACTATTCATGTGAATAGTACCCAAAAGTACTATTCATAAAGTAAGAAACATGTGGGGCCCACATGAATTAAAAATCAAACTTTGAAATTGAAAAGTTCTGTGAAGTTTTTGAAAGGTTGGCAGCAGCTGTGGAATTAGGCAGATAATATACGTAATCAATTACGTATATTAGCTGCATAGTAACTTTCTAAAATCTATAAATAGGCCTGTTGTATTTCATTTCAAAACACACCTCAACACACAACTCTCTCTTCTCTCTCATATATTTTCTGTGTAAGCTGCTAGATAGTCCGTCTAGTAGGAAAGTCGGCTTAGCCCACTTTCAGGCAGTGTCGGGTAGAAGGTCCTCGTGCCTAAACTATCCTTAGGAGTGTTCTAATTTTGAAGCTAATCCATTGGATTATAAGTTGTAACACCCCTTCGAGTTTATTATCAATAAAGATATATTCTCGGAATTATTTTTAATTTTTATAGTATCGTATTCAACCCCCCCTTCTACGATACTTTGGGACCTAACAATTGGTATCAGAGCAAGCTTCTAGCATACAAGAAGTCTAAAGATCACCACCATGGGAATGAAGGATTCAGGCGTGAGAATACCAGTTCTTGACAAAGATAATTACTTTCACTGGAAAGTAAAGATGCATTTACATCTCTTATCTATTGATGAAGGTTATGTAAACTGTATAGAAAGAGGTCCTCATATTCCTATGAAGGCCAACACTGCAGTTGGAGAAGCAGCAGGAACTGGAGTTGCTGGAAGGCCTATTCCCAAATTATCCACAGAATTCACAGATGGAGACAAAGAGGAAGTCCAGAAGGATAAAAAGACCATGAATATACTGTTCAATGGTATTGATCAAGACATGTTCGACAATGTCATCAACTGCACCACTGCCAAGCAAGTGTGGGACACTATTCGAACACTCTGTGAAGGAACTGAACAAGTCAGAGAGAACAAGATGCAACTCCTCATACAACAGTATCAACACTTCCATCATAATTCTGGAGAAAATTTAACAGATATATTCAGTAGATTTCAGAAACTACTGAATGGCCTGAAGTTGTACGGGAGAACATATGAAGTCAAAGACTCCAACTTAAAATTTCTGAGATCTCTTCCTAAGGAATGGAAGCCAGTTACAGTCTCGTTGAGAAACTCTCAAGACTACAAAGATTTTACACTTGAGAGACTGTATGGAATTTTAAAGACCTATGAGCTCCAGTTGCAACAAGATGAAGAAATTGAGAAAAGCCAGAAGAAAGGTGGAGATATAGCTTTGGTAGCCAATATTCCAACAAACCAAGATGGAGAGAAGATGAAGAATAAAGAAGCCACACCAAGTCAAAGAACTTGGGAAGGTGGAGCTGCAACTAGCCAAGGTAAAAACAAGATGATTGAAGAACCTGACGCATTAAGTGAGGATGAAGCTGAAGATCTAGATGAATATTTGGCATTTCTATCAAAAAGATTTTCGAAGCTAAGATTCAAGAAGAATTCAACAGGAGCCGGGCAATTCAAGAAAAACTATCAACCAAACAAGGATGTGGTTGAAAGATCAAAGTTCAAATGCTATAACTGTGGAATTGCTGGCCACTTTGCCAATGAATGCAGAAAATCCAAATCTGAGAATGAAAAGAAACAGTTTGAGACTGTCGATTACAAAAAGAAATACTTTGACCTTCTCAAGCAAAAGGAGAGAGCATTCGTATCAAGAGATGATGATTGGGCAGCTGGAGGTGACTCAGATGTAGAAGAAGAGTTTGTCAATCTTGCACTCATGGCAAACGAAACTGATGAAGAGGCTAGTTCAGCAAGCAACCATGTATACTCTACAAATCTAACTGAGCTTTCCAAAGATGAATGTGCCAATATTGTTGATGAAATGTCTAATGAATTGTACAACATGCATGTCACATTAAAATCACTTAACAAAGAGAACAAAAAGATTAAAGATCTTAATGCTAAGATAGGTGATAGGAATACTCTGTTAGAAACTCAACTAATTGATTTTGAAACAATGAAAAGAGATTGTCAGGATGCTAAGAATGAGTTACTTGAGGCTCTGAAAAGAGAAGAGTGTTTAATAAAACAGTTAAAAGAGGAACAAGACTTAATTGCTAAGTGGAAGGGATCAAAGGCTAAAACTGAAGAAATTCAGAAATTAGCAGAAGCTAAGTTAGATGTTGATAGGGAAGTTGCTTCAGATAGTGATTTAGTCGAAAAAGAATGTTCTTTGAGACCTAAGCCTGTTAGCAAAACAACTTTAACTAAATTAAATAACCAATATGGACCTGTCAACAAAAACTTTGTAGTTGGAGAGTGCAGCAAAACCAAATCTGTTGAACAAATAAACATAGGCAACTTGTCCCACAAGCAATTGAAGGACAAGCTAGAAAATGTTAAGTCAGGTGTTAAGGACAAGAAAAAGAATAGAAATGGTAAGGTAGGGATTAACAAACACAACAATTACACACCTGATAAAAATGCTCCTAGAAAAAAATGTGTAAAGTGTGGAAGTGTTAATCATTTATCTACCAACTGTAAATCTGTTAAGAATGCTTCTGTGCCTTATATGCCTTTGCCTATGCCTGCTGTGAATGTTATGCCAAATATGTATGCTCGCTCTGCTCATGCATCTAGTCAATATGCTAACATGCCATTCATGTATAATCCATACTACAATATGCCACAGATGCCATGGATGATGAATAACATGTTTGCACAGACTATGCCAAATTATACATCTAGTTTTAATGCATGTGAGCAAGTGAAACAACCTATTTTTCAGAAACCTACACCAAGAGTTAAGGTTGATTTAACTCAATCAGAACCCCTGGGTAGTAAGGGCTTGAAAAATAAGAAAAAGGCTAACAAGGCAGGACCCAAGCAAACTTGGGTACTAAAATCAACTTGATTTTGTGTTGATGTGTGCAGGGAAACAGAAAGAATCTTTGGTATCTGGACAGTGGCTGGTCTAGGCATATGACTGGAGATTCTACCCTGCTCACTAAGTTTGAGGAGAGAGCTGACCCTAGCATTACCTTTGGAGACAACAGCAAAGGATATACTAGAGGATATGGCTTGATTTCACAAGGGAATGTTGTCATTGAAGAAGTAGCACTGGTTGATGGACTTAAGCATAACTTGCTAAGTGTCAGTCAATTGTGTGATAAAGGCCAGAACGTCTGGTTCACATCTGAAGCTTGTGTCATTTTCAAGAAAAGTGACAACAAGGTAGTGTTGACAGGAGATAGAAGAGGAAATGTGTACATTGCTGACTTCAATTCAACAAATGCAAACATGACTACATGTCTTCTCAGCAAGGCAAGTGTAGATGAAGGTTGGCTTTGGCACAAAAGACTGTCACACTTGAGTTTTAAAGCAATGAATGAGTTGGTAAAGAAGGATTTGGTTAGAGGTATTCCAAAATTGGATTACTCCAAGGATGGATTGTGTGATGCATGCCAGAAAGGGAAGCAGAAGAAGGCCTCTTTCAAATCAAAGTCAATGTCATCAGTTGATCAACCCTTGCAACTACTCCACATGGATCTCTTTGGACCAGTCAATGTGTTGTCAATTTCAAATAAGAAATACTGTCTTGTGATTATTGATGATTTCTCAAAATTCTCTTGGACATTCTTTCTGCACTCTAAGGATGAAGCAGGTGAAGTCATTTTAAATCACATCAGGATAGTCAACAACAATCCTTTACTCAAAGTAAGGAGAATCAGAAGTGACAATGGAACTGAGTTCAAGAATTCTGTAATAAGAGAGTTTTGTGAAGAAGAAGGAATTATCCAAGAATTCTATGCACCAAGAACTCCTCAACAGAATGGTGTAGTGGAAAGAAAGAACAGAACTCTAATTGAAGCTGCAAGGACAATGCTTGAAGAATCTAAGCTACCAACATACTTCTGGGCAGAAGCTGTAAACACTGCATGCTACACTCAGAATATTTCTTTGGTCAATCAAGCAAAAGGCATGACACCTTATCAACTTTTCAAAGGCAAGAAACCAACAATCAACTTTCTGCATGTCTTTGGATGCAAATGCTTTGTACTGAAAAATCATGGTGAGCATCTTGGAAAATTTGATTCAAAAGTAGATGAAGCTATCTTTGTTGGATACTCAGCTGGAAAATCCTACAGAGTCTACAACCTAAGACTAAACATTGTAATGGAGTCCATACATGTTGTCTTTGATGACAAGAAAATATCTGGTCTAGTAGATGAAGGTTTTCATGAGTCTCTCTCATTCGAGAATGAGAGAAGTGGTGAAGAAAGTGAAGATGATGATGAAGAATGGAGATCAAATGGTGTGAGAAACAGACAAGGATTATCAGTTGAAGTGCAGAATGAACCACCTGTTGAAGAGCAAATTACACCTTCAGTTGGAAATCAAATTGAAGCATCTGTAGAAAATCAAAGAGAAGCATCTATTGATGAATCTGCAAGAAATCCAACAATCTCGAGGGCCATACACTCAGGGGGAGTTTCTCACAGTCAAAACTCAACAATAAGTCACAATGATCAACACAGAGAAAATGAAGCCCCTTCATCAAGGTCAAACTTACCACCACAGAGAAAATGGACCAGGGATCATCCATTTGAGCTTATCATTGGAGATCCTAATGCAAAGGTCCAAACCAGGAGAGCAAGTCAAGAAGAATGCTTATACAGTAGTTTTCTATCCAAAGAAGAACCTAAGAGAGTTGAACAAGCTCTTCTGGATCCAGACTGGGTTTTAGCAATGCAAGAAGAGTTAAACCAGTTTGAGAGAAATGAAGTATGGAAACTTGTACCCAAACCTAAAGACAAATCAGTGATTGGCACTAAGTGGGTATTCAAGAACAAGATGGATGAGAATGGCATAGTCACAAGGAATAAAGCTAGATTAGTTGCTAAAGGCTACTGTCAAGAGGAAGGAATTGATTTTGAAGAAACCTTTGCACCAGTAGCAAGGTTAGAAGCAATAAGGATCTTCCTGGCCTATGCAGCGCATGCCAATTTCAAAGTCTATCAAATGGATGTCAAGAGTGCATTTTTGAATGGTATTCTGGAGGAGGAGGTGTATGTTAGTCAACCGCCTGGTTTTGAAGATCCAGACTTTCCAGAATATGTGTTCTTTCTACTCAAATCACTCTATGGCCTGAAGCAAGCACCTAGAGCCTGGTATGACACACTCTCACAGTTTCTTATAGAGAATCACTTCATTCGAGGTACTATTGATAAAACTCTCTTTTATAGAAATGTCAATGGCTCTATGATACTTGTCCAAATTTATGTAGATGATATAATATTTGGGTCTACAGATGAGAAACTTTGCAAGAGGTTTGCCAAACTCATGCAAAGTAAATATGAAATGAGTATGACGGGCGAATTAACTTATTTTCTTGGTTTACAAGTTAAACAAGTGAATGAGGGAATTTTTATAAGTCAAACAAAATACATTTATGATCTTTTAAAAAGGTTTGATTTAGCAGATTGTTCTTCTGCAAAAACACCCATGGCCACTGCCACTAAGCTTGAACTGAATACTAAGGAAAAGAAGGTGGACATGACAAGCTATAGGGGCATGGTTGGATCTCTTTTATACTTAACAGCTAGTAGACCTGATATTATGTTTGCTACATGTTTATGTGCTAGATTTCAAGCTGATCCGAGGGAATCTCACTTAGTAGCTATTAAAAGGATTTTCAGATATCTCAAGGGAACACCAAAACTCGGCATTTGGTACCCTAGAGATTCTGGTTTTGATCTAATTGGTTACTCAGATGCAGATTATGCAGGTTGCAAAATGGATAGAAAAAGTACCACAGGAACCTGTCAATTCTTGGGAAACAAGCTGGTCTCATGGTTCAGTAAAAAGCAGAACTCAGTATCTACCTCAACTGCAGAGGCTGAATACATAGCAGCTGGGAGTTGTTGTGCACAGATTCTATGGATGAGAAATCAACTACTTAACTATGGAGTTAAAGTTAAAAGGATCCCAATTTTCTATGACAACACTAGTGCAATTGCAATATCACAGAATCCAGTGCAGCATTCTAGAACCAAGCACATAGACATCAGATACCATTTCATCAGGGAGCATGTGATGGAAGGCACTGTGGAACTGCATTTTGTTCCTAGTGAAAAACAGTTGGCAGACATTTTTACTAAAGCTTTGGATGAAGCAAACTTTTCAAGGTTGGTAAGTGAGCTTGGTATGTTAAATTTCACATGATTTTTTAAAATGTCTGTTCAATTAATTGCAGCCAGTGAATTTCATTCTCTGGATTTTGTTTGTTTTATTTGATTATCTGCATGATTATTCTGGAGATATCACTGTAGCATAATTAAATAAATATTTTATTGACATATATCAATTAATGATATTTTGTTAATTTTATATCTATTTAATTGTGAGTTTATCTGATTATTGTGGATTAATTCTTGATTTACAGCGTGATTATTTTTAAATCCATAATAATTAGAAGTAATAAATATGTGTATATGTGTATAGATTGATAGGTTTCGGTGATAAGATGTTTTTTCGGCCGACAGGTTTCGGTGATAAGATGTTCTTTCGGCGAATTAGGTTGTTAGGTGAGAAATTATTGAGCGGTGTTGTTTTTCAAAAATAACCTATCACTATTACACCTAACCTACTAAACCTTGAAACCTTATAAATGATGAGTTTTTGTTTGTGTTTAACATCATCATTTTTCAGATATACAGAGCATATACACACGATTGCTGAATATTTCGAGCTTTGATCGGAAAGATCTCTTAATTTAGCTGGTGGTTTTTAGATTGGATTTTATATTCTTGCTTTATACATCATCCTTTATAAAAACTAACCCTTGTTTTTGAATTTCCTCGAAGTTTTGAAAATGGCATTGCAGGGAAGCTTTTTAATTGCTAAAGTTAATCCTATTTCCATTCAGCAAATCGAAACCATTTAGGATGAGCAATTTCGGGCTTGGACACAATTTTTGAATGAACATTCATTAATTCGATATGCTTTAGTTACACCAGTGTAGCTTAACCATGATGCATTGCGTGAACTATATTGCAGTGCGGTTAACACTTCTGGACAGGACGGGTGTGCATTCACATATCGACTATTTGGTAGGTCGATTAGGGTCACTGAACGAGATGTTAATCGAATTCTTCATTTTCCTATGGAAAATCTCGTTTATGATCCTACACCTGAACAGATTGAAATGTTCTTTCGTTTTATAAGGTACCAAGATGGCAATTTCAATACTGGTAATCTTTATAGAACGTTTCTAACCCAGTATTGGAGTTTCTTCTTTCACACTCTTAACCATGTTTTTTCCTCAGATAGAACAAATCAAGATCGAATGCCTGAATATATCCAAAAAATAGGGTATGCGGTCGCCAATAATTTGAGGATTAATTTTGGAAAAATAGTGCTTGGTCAAATCATTTTAAAGATGAAACACTTAGGAACAAGAGATGTTCGGACTCAAAATGTCAAATGTCTATATCCAAGGTTTCTACAGCTAATATTAAATGATTTTTTGAATGATGAAGACATGGTACACTTGGAAAATGGTCAAAAGGTGGAATGTTCTTCCATAAAGACGACTGTAATTAATTACATGAGCAAAAAGAAATATACGGATGTGCCTACAGTCCTAACTGAATATCTAAAGACTGTCCCACTTCCGTTGTTACCAAGACCAGTGAGAGCAGGTATACGACAAGGTAATATTTCAATCCCTGCTATTCCAACCTTTGTATTCCCTGTTGTGTCACAGGAAATACAGTTTCTACAGCCCCTTTGGCCATCTTACCCGACCAAGAGCAGGAAATCCCACCGACTCTAACACAGGTCGAAGAGCCCATTTTATAAATGCAAACACAAACACAACAAACTCCTACACCTCAATTGTCACTTAAACGACCAACCATCAACACTTTTGAGGGAGATAGTGCCTCAGCAGCACCACATAAGGAGTTAGTTACATCAGCAGCTCTACCTCATTCTAAACGAAGTAAACCAAATGAACCTGAGGTAACTATAACTGTTAGGGAAACAATTCTTCCTTGTCAAATGAGTGAAAATGTAAATGAGGATGAATTGACGGGAGCAACTATCTTGAGTTCCATTTCACGGAACATAAGAGTGGTTGATGATCTTTCTAAAGATCAAATGCCTTCACAGGCATCCGAGGTGGAATTACCTACCTCAATAACTGCTGGTGAATCTTCCATTTTACGGAAAAATCCATCGGTAGGTGGTTCTTTTATGAACCAAGTGTCTTCACAGACATACGAGGGAAACTTGGGTTTTGTGCCATTTAATCGATTCAATTTTAACCTCCCAGAGGAAAAATCTCTGGATCTCTTTCGAGATTTACCACTATTTACCAGTGGTCGGCAACTCGCTTCACGCGAGGATGGAAGCTCACGAACTTTCATTGCACCATCCGTGACCTCTGAAAAAGGGGCTAGGATGATTTCATTTGCAGGTACACATATCGGTGGAAGCTCTGGAGGAGAGTTGAGGGAAACACGAACAGAACATGTAAGTGTCACCCAAACCACTAAACCGAGTGTATATAGAGTGTTGAGTGAAACACCTGCAGAACGTATGAGTGAGCAACCTACTCAACCACATGCACCTATAACCAGAAAGGAATACAGCAGACTCCTTACATGGGTCCAAAAATTGGAGAAAGAGTTGCCAAATATCTGTAAGTCCATTGCAGAAATCAAAAATTTGCAACTTATTCAACATGATGCATTCCAGGTTCAATTAAGTTCCATGGCAGCCCAGTTTAGTCATGCAATTAATTCCTTGGTGAAGACAGCTTCGTCTAAATTACCAACTCCACATCCTACTATCTTGGAGGATAACCCAACTGAGGGGGAGAAGGTGGATGACCAAGAAGCTACTAGGCGTAATAAAGGCAAGGAAAAGGTTGTTGACACGGAATTAACTTTATCTTGTGAAAGGAAAAGCTAAATGGAAGTATTCGTGCTATGTGAAAAGAAAGCAAGGCAAAAACTTGAAGATATGTACAGTCTAGAGGAACAATTGTCTTGCACTTGGAAATCTGGAAAATGTATATATGATCCAGAATGTACTTTTATATTATTTATCTTTGTATTTTATTTTTTGTTGTATCAGTTGAGTTATCCTCTAGGAATTTGTTTGTCAAACCCTGACAATCAAATAGGGGGAGATTGTAAAGCATAAAAATGTAATATGTAATAGAGGACATATATAACTCAACTAGGATAAAAGATAAATAATAAACTCTATACATGGATCGTGAAATTTGAAGAACAGGCACCAACAAGGATCAAGTCGCTGAAAGAAGTTCATTAAAATGATTAAGCCTCAGTGACAAAATAAGATGTACAGATGATTCAGTTGAATGGCCAAAAGATTTCAGTGATAAAGTTTTTATGGTTGCACAATTCTTGGCAGTATTCTTAAAGACATGATACGAAGACCACGAGTGAATGTTAGTCATCTGTGAACCAGACCAGTTGCACTAGGCGTCAACATTTTCACAAAGGAATCAAGGTATCTAACTCAGAAAAACTGTTAAAGAGGTATGATTGAGAGCAGTGTTGATATCCTCCATTTCAGAAGCTGAATATTTAAGGATGTCAAAAATAAGAGGAAAATGAATAGTAACCGAAATCACTATTCACACCGGAATTACTATTCACCGGAATCACTATTCACACCGGGTGAATAGTAACCGAGTTACTATTCATGTGAATAGTAACCGAAGTTACTATTCATGTGAATAGTACCCAAAAGTACTATTCATAAAGTAAGAAACATGTGGGGCCCACATGAATTAAAAATCAAACTTTGAAATTGAAAAGTTGGGTGAAGTTTTTGAAAGGTTGGTAGCAGCTGTGGAATTAGGTAGATAATATACGTAATCAATTACGTATATTAGCTGCATAGTAACTTTCTAAAATCTATAAATAGACCTGTTGTATTTCATTTCAAAACACACCTCAACACACAACTCTCTCTTCTCTCTCATATATTTTCTGTGTAAGCTGCTAGATAGTCCGTCTAGTAGGAAAGTCGGCTTAGCCCACTTTCAGGCAGTGTCGTGTAGAAGGTCCTCGTGCCTAAACTATCCTTAGGAGTGTTCTAATTTTGAAGCTAATCCATTGGATTATAAGTTGTAACACCCCTTCGAGTTTATTATCAATAAAGATATATTCTCGGAATTATTTTTAATTTTTATAGTATCGTATTCAACCCCCCCTTCTACGATACTTTGGGACCTAACAAAACCCTAATTGTATTATTATATTTACATCTTTATTCTTATTATCTCTATTCGAATACCCAAATATAAATTTAATCTTGAAGCTTTGTCCTTGACGAAAATCGGCTTCAAACGTATGCCGAACTAAGAAGTACCATACAAAATTTCGAGCATGCTACGTTTGAAAACTTGCAGAATAAAAACAATGACTATACATACTCATCTAAGCTGATAAAGTACTATCAATAGCTTATCATCGGCATCACCATTATCAGATAAGTTTAAATAAATTGATGTTGACAAGCTTATAATCTATCTATTTCAATAGGACATATATTCTAATATTTATTTGGATTTTCTTCTTGTTAATAATGCTATATGAGATAGTTATTAATAAAATTTCAATTTCTTTCATAAATTTTAATATGCATATGTGATTTATTGTTATGATATAACTTAGTGGTTTAATTTTCTTGTGAATGACAAGCCATTGGGGACTGAAAAATTTATCCAATCCAAACAAGTGTTCACCGATGGTCACTGGGGGCAACAAATTCGATGGACTCCCGAATAAGTGACCAATCGTCAAACACTTGGGGGGCATCAAACTGATCTAATCCTAAACTTGTGACCTATCGACAATCAACTAGGGACAAAATTTGACCAAGTCCCGACTTATGATCTATCGGCACTCACAAGACTCGTGACCCATCGGCAATCAATTGAGGGCAAATATTAATTCATTGTCCCAACTTTGATTTGTCGACACTCATTTGGGGACAAGAGAATCTTCGGTCCCAGACTAGTGATACACAACTTCAAAATAGAAGTACTGCATCACTTGGGGGGAAAGGAGATATAGGGCCTGATATACGCTTCAGTGCGAAGCTAGCAAGGTCCACCCGCCAACTTTTAAAGTTGGGAGATGAGAAATTGGTGATCTACAGTTTTTTAGATTTAACATTTTATAGATCATAGAGTATATCTCATCGCTGCACAATCCGAACCAAGGGTACTCGTATGGACTTTTGAGGATTGGATGCAGAAGTTGAACCGAAAAACTGCGTTTAGTGCTATGATGGTTCAAAGCCACACAAAAGAATTCGATGGAACGTGGAATGATCACTTAACCAATGGATTAAAGATGATAGAAAACGGATCCAATCATACTCGATCCGATGCAAATATAAAGAAGATTATATCCAATCATGCTCAATCCATTGCAAATTGAAAGAAGATTATAACGCAAATCTTGGAGTAATTTTGAAGAATTTTAAAGTATCAAAGAAAGAATTGGATCTGGCTAGGTAAATGTTGCATCGGAAACAATTGTCATTCCAAAACACCGAACTACATGAACAACATGACATTGATATCGAGACACTACAATTATATTACTTCCAATTACAAAATCATGGAAAATTTCCTTCTACAGAAAGTAAAATTAGTGGTGTTTGAAATGAAGGTATTCGAAAAAGATATGTCTTTGAATTCATTCAAAAAAGTATCTCTCCCGACCTCAAGACACAGACAAAATTTTCAAAGGATCTCATGGTGATATTGAAGCTGTATAGAAGCAAAAATCTACAAATTTCAAGAAAAATTGGTATCCGATGACAATGTTAGAAAGCACAAGGAGAAAATGTATCTGATGGTTGATCAATACTACAAAGTATCGAAGGAAATAATATTCTCCACGATGTCCATTAACAACATTCTATCAACAGTATCAACCGTAGGTTATGAAGATTACTCTACTATAAAGATATAAAATATCATATAGTGGGCTTGTTTCATACGTCCAAGTATTCTTCTACGTCCAATGACTTTGTTGTCTTCAATGACTTTGTTGTATGAAAACAAGATATGTTTCGCCTACTTTCTGGATCCAGTGGTGTTGATAAAAAATACTTGTCAACAATGAGGACAAAGGCTTCATCAACAAGAACAAAATCAACCACTTCATCACTCCGGAATTCAAATTAAGCTATGAGGACCAAAAATATTTCTCGAAGACAAACCTCCAAAAAATATTGGGGACTTGTTGATACATATTACCGAAGACTAGAAGTGGTTGCCAAAGACTAGAGATGTTGCCAAAGGTTATAGATGTTACCAAAGGCTAAACTATTCAATATTTGCACACAAAGGCTATGCTTGCTAATACTTGCTTCCAATGACTAGACTTGATGATATATGGTTCCGAAGGTTATTCACATATGGGCTCATGTTGTGCAATAATTATCAAATCAATATCGAACCCTCCGTGTGCAGCCTAGAATATGTTACGTCCAAGGGCTATACTTAGTTATTCAGCATCCGAAGGCTATTATGCAGAATATGACTTTTTAGCATTTTGTCGCGTCCAATGACTTTTCAGCATTTTGTTGCGTCCGATGACTTTTTAGCATTGTGTTGCGGCCAATGACTTTTCTACACGGCCCATTTTTTTAATTCCAAAGGTAATGTTTCACACAAATATGGGATGATGTTTGTATATCCAAGGACCAAGGGATAAGAATTGATTGAAGGTGCATAAGAAGAAAGGTGAGCTGAAAATCTTTTAAGTATTTATTTAAGTCATCGTTTTCAACAAGTACTGGGGACCAAGGTGATTAAAACAAACAACTTAAGGCAAATGTTTTTGTTCAAGCACGTGAAGTATTTAATGCCTAAATATATTTAGCATGACCATATTTGGGTAAAGTGATTATAAAGCAAGTCATGTTTTGGACTTGTTTAAGTCCAATGACTACATTTTGAAGCTACGTTGCATCCAGTGGTGCGGGCCAATTACACGTACAAATATTTTATAGGCTCTGGATACCGATTGAAGACAAGAACGATCATTACAAATTATTTGAGCATTTATTGAAGTCATTGTCCTCAACAAATACTGGGGACCTGTTGATACAAGAAATATATCTTGTATTCGATGGATGGGCCTGCATATTCGCGTCCAGTGGTTATCTTTATATGGGCTTATATGGACCAAATAATGTCCAATTATTATTTATGGCCGAAGACTACATCAACATTGTATCCAAAGAAGACTTTATCAATGACCCAAAAATATATTGAGCCCAATCCATTGGAACAACCCATAAAGCCGAGCCCAATACTTAAGGCGGTGGAAAGAAATTACATGATCGGAAACCTAACTCTAGAAGGATCCAGATGCTCAGAATATCATTTCAAATATGGACATTACTTGCCGCCAAAGACAAAAGACGTGGGCTGGGCCTAATATTACCAAAAATACAATCTTAAATCGAATAAAACTACGTGGACTTGATCCCTATAAATAGGGTACGTAGGCATCTTGAGAGAGATCCGAAAATCACACACCCGATTACAAACTCTCAAGAGCAGTCCCAAATATTTCAAAAA
The DNA here is from genome assembly GCA_036435485.1 of Saposhnikovia divaricata. NCBI lineage: Eukaryota > Viridiplantae > Streptophyta > Magnoliopsida > Apiales > Apiaceae > Saposhnikovia > Saposhnikovia divaricata. The sequence continues at coordinate 155,188,933 of CM071600.1, read as the reverse complement.
CCCTAATTGTATTCATATATTTACATCTTTATTCTTATTATCTCTATCCGAATACCCAAATATAAATTTAATCTTGAAGCTTTGTCCTTGACGAAAATCGATTTCAACAATTAGCTTGTGTTCATTTGACTGGGCTTTCTATTCTTGCACCATAAATAGTACTCCCTCTGTCCCTCTCATTTCTTTACATAAAAAACTGCGTATCTGGCACGCATTTTAAGGTGCATTTTAAGGATAGTTCTATAACTTATTTGTGATATTTTCTTTTTTTGTATAAAAATAGAATTGTTCTATTTTTATACAAAAAGAAAAAAATATCAAAAATAAGTTATAGAACTATCCTTAAAATGCACCTTAAAATGCGTGCCGAAAACTGGTTCGCAAATGTAAAGAATTCGGAGGGACGGAGGGAGTACTACTACATACATACATCCTATCAAAAATTTAACAAGAGTTTCAGTTCACTTAATTGATACATATAGAATCGTGATAAGCCCATTTTCAGGAAAAGCCTTTTGTTTTAAAGATATTATTATCGAGGACGTCCTCTTCGATGAAAGATCCGTTGTTTGAAACAATGTATCAAGATTAAGCCCCATTATAGAAAAATCTTTTCTATGGAAGCAATTTCATTTCTGTTTAACCAAGAAACTCTTCAAATTATTCATGTTTAATACATTTATTAAATACGTCTTGAAGATTACAAATACATATTTTTTAACTTCTGACACACCAAAATATGGCGTGGCATTGCCACGTCATCACTGCTAGCGTGGCAGTGCCACGTCATTAATGATGATGTCATCGATGACGTGGCACAGCAACGTCAATAGTGATGACATCATCGATGACGTGTGCTGACGTGGCAGCGGTGACGTGGCGGCATCATTTTTTTTTGTTTTGAAAAATTTTGGTTCTGCTATAGAATCAGGAAAAATAAGGTGGTTCTCCACGGTTCTCCGCGTAATTTTTATAATATTTTAAATTCAGAACATATATAATTTCTAATAAATAATGATTTTCTTAGAACTTTACTCTTATTGAAAAAATAGACATGATTCAAAATTATCAAGTAGATATGATTCAAAACTATCCCATCCCATCGAATATTTATAATAATAAATAAAAAAGGTGTTATATGATTATATCTAATCAATGTTACCATAAATGAGGTTAAATATCAAAATGCTCACTCAAATAAAATCTGTATACCACTTTATTTTTCGATTTTAATAGGATAACATTTGAGAGAAAAGGCCCCCAATATCACAATTTTAGAGTAAATGGCCCCAAATATCACAACTCAAAACATTCGCCCCAAATATCACTCTAAAACAAATTTTCGTGTAGCATTTTGTTTTTTTCTTTTTTTTTTTTAAAAAACTCTGGATCGCTTAGCGTTTTGGGGCAATTTTTTTTATTAACGCTACATTATATAGCATTTTCAACATTGAAACCAACTTCTTAACTAGCGTTTCCAAGAAACCAAAGATCATCCAGCGTTTGGGGGGGGGTAGGAACGCCACATTATATGGCGTTTGGGGTTGGGTTGGGTTTTTTTTTTGTTTTTTTCTTCTTCTAAATATATATTTGTAAATAATATTTAAAATTTATAAACAAATGGTCAATTAAAATTGTATTTTTTAATTTAAAAATGCAATTTTAATTAATCTTAGGGGTTCAATAATTAACCTTTGGGGTTCCACGTTTCCATTTTAGGTTTTAGAAATATTTCGAACGACGAATAAACCGTATGCGAACTTAGGGTTTACGATTTGGGGTTTAGGGACCCTAAACCCTAACTTATCCTGATTTTTAAACGCGTTAGCGTTTAAAAATCAGGCTACCGGATTCAATTTTTTAATTAAAAATTTTAAATTTATCTGTATTCCCTCGGGGTTTCAATGGTTAACCATTGGGATTCAACAGTTCCATTTTGGGTTTTAGAAATATTTCGAATGACGAATAAATCGTATACGAACTTAGGGTTTAGGGTTCTAAACTAAACCCTAGACCCTAAACCCTAACTTATCCTGATTTTTAAACGCGTTAGCGTTTAAAATTAGGCCGCCGGATTCAATATTTTAATTAAAATTTTTAAATTTGAAAAATATAATTTTAATTAAATTTAGGTGTTGAACAATTAACTTTAAGGGTTTGTTAGGTCCCGTAAGAGGGCTATTTTAAGCTAGAAGGGGGGGGGGTTGAATAGCTTAATATCCAATTTAAAAATTATTATGGCATTTTAAAAATATTTATCCCTTTTTAAATCTTTTACCGAGTTGTTATGCAGTTTATAAGTGCAGAAATAAAAGACAAGGGAAGAAAATACCACACATGAGATTTGATCCTGGTTCGCGATGGCGCAACCCCTAATGGATTCGCTCACCCTTACTCCAGTCCCCGAGCTCCTCTCCGGACTCGAGATTTTCCCTTAAAAATAACTCGCTCCTTTAGTAGGCGGAGAAGCCTTTACAACCATATAAATATTGGTCTTGGTACGTATCTCCCCGATACTACCTCACAATAAATATAAAAACCCACAAGACTCATCTTGGGCCGTAACTCCCCGTTACACCCTCAAAGTCATTGTGAAAACCTACACAACTTATCTTAGACAATAACTCCCCGCTACTTCTTCAAAGTTGATGTAGAACCCTTGGTGTAGTCTTTGAATTCCTCGCTTTTGCCGGTCTTGGATCTTAGATGAAAGGTCTTGGGTCTTTCCTCTTCTTCACGGTGCAAAGGCCACTAACTCCCCGCTAGTGCCTAGGACTTGGGTCTTAGAACGAGAATCACCTCACTTCAACTTCACCTCACTGCAAAACTTAGAAAACAATATCTACGAAACAAACCGTAATATAAAGAGAGGTTTTGGACTAATATGTCCGAGGGTGACTATAATATCCTTACACGAATATTAATTATGATAAGTTCAATAAGCTTTTATTTGCTTACGACTTTATGTGTATTCTTTTATTCGATATGACTTTTAGATCGAAGAATACTTTTAATTCAATACTCCGTTTAAGTGAGATTTAAATATATCTCGGAGTTTGTAAATATTGATTATGTCCTTTAAGCTCGTAGGCTTATAAGGTTTATAATCGTATACTTTTGTTCGACTTTTTGTAAATGTCGAAGTATACTTAAAATTACTTCTTTATCGAAAATACGTCTGTTTTCGAAGTAATGTATAAATCAAGTCCTTGTAAAAGCTTTATTGATTAAGGATCTTTGATAAACAACTTCTCGTTCGAAATAGTCTTGTTATAGACTATTCGTATATATTTAAACGAGAGTGTTACAATTTTACTTTAACAATTTGCACTTTAATATAATTTGGCCAATTAAACACAACACACAAATAAACGCACACGTACAGAAAAGTAACTCGCTTATCTATATGATAAAACGAGGGCCGCTATTATGCATTAAATTAGTGTGAAAAGTAAAATCACTCACAAGTGTGAGGACGAGAATAAAAAGTGCGTAAAGTAAAATCACTCACAAGTGTGAGGACAAGAATAAAAAGTGCGAAAAATATATAAAAGGCTTTAGCCACACTATAATGCGTTAAGATTAGTGCGACAAGTAAAATCACTCACAAGTGTGAGGACGAGAAGAAAAAGTGCGGAAAATATATAAACGGCTTTCGCCACGCTATTACGCGTTAAAGATAAACACACACGTACGAGTAATTAAACACACCACACAACAATAAAATATTAATGGCCAAAGTAAGTGCGTTAAAGATTTTTAATTAAGGCTTTTAGATTCTTTTCACCCGGAACACTAGAGGTGATAGAAGGGAATCAAATCAAGCTCGATGTAATAATTTGACCGTCGTCAAATATTACCTCTTTTTGAGGTGTTGTAATATTTCGAATCGTTGTTCGAAATTTAATCCTTGTACGGATTTTATGGTCTCAGTTTGAGATCCGATATAAGAGTTTAATAAAGATGAATAGAAGATGAAGATAGAGCTCTTATATGTATAAAAATATGGTCGGTTAAGACTCGGATATGAAGCTAAAAATTATCACTTTTTGGAGAACGTCGGAAAAGTTCACCGAAGGTTCGGCCGGATTTTGGCTTTATGGTCGAACTTGGGCAGCCCTTTGGGAGGCTGGATAGTAGTGGTAGATGAGCTTGCTAGGTGGGAGAAAGCTTGGTTGAAGGAACTAAGCTTTTTTGAACAAAAACCTTGTATATATTTAAGTATATATAAGAAAGAGAAGGTTTTTGAGATGAAGTAGGTGTAGAGAGTGTTTGGATATATTGAGAGAGCTCTACTTCTTAAATTCCCAGCAATTCTTTGGCTCTTTAGCTGGTTAGAAGTGGTTGGGGGAAGGGGTTTATTTATAGGAGGAGTTGGGTGGAAGGAAGGGTGATGATTTAAAGTAAAAGGAGTGGTTGAGATTGAAAGCACTTGGATTGATGAGGTGGAAAGTGGTATTATTTTTGTTGGGGGTGGTATTGTGTTTTTTGGAGTGGTTTGTGGTAAAGTATCCCAGCTGTTCTTATCCTTTAATAAATTGTATCGGACTCGTATCAATTAACGATTAAATACGTAACATGTTTCGTTAATTAAATACCCGAAAAATACGAAAATACCCAATAAATAATTCTAAAATTATGGAGCATTTAGGAATATTATAAAATGGAATTCTGGAAGTTTTGGTCAATTTTGGTCAACATTGACTTGGTCAAACGTGGACCCACTATCTCAATTTTCGTGCCCGGACCAAAATTCTCAGAAAATTACGAAACTTTTACCATGTATAGAAAATAGGATTTAAGTGACCCATCTCAAGTTTCAAGTCATTCTAGCAAGTGAAAGTATTTTATTTGGATTTAATTCCATTAAACCAGGTTTCAGTTTCGAATAAAATACGATTGGTAATTCAAGTCCTTGAATTAGATACATCTTTTAACCAATGTTTTGACTTGAATAAATACTTAGAATATTTTCCTAATATATAAAATAGTTTGAGAGTGTACGAAATATTTTTGAGTATTTAAAATAATTTTCTCCGAAAAATGGAATAAATTTACGAAGTGGGAGAAAAATTAATTTAAGTATTTCTGGCATGAGATAAAAATGATTATTAATATTCCACCAGTGAATATTAATATTCTTGAGGATAAAACCATTTTGAGTGTGAAGGCGGAATATTTTTGAATAAAAACTGATCGTTTTTAAATATAGCACGAGTTCTCTAAAGAATATTAATCCTCGAATATTCTTTGTTCGAGCCTGTCGCCTTATCACTTTTGCAACGGAGATCTAAAAAATATCAAACCTCGATATTTCTTATTTGATCTTATTGCCTTGATGTAGAGATATATTCCATAAAAGTATATTTTGATTTTTCGCAATAATGGAATATCTCTTGTAATTAAAAGATAGATATTTTTAGAATTGACTTTTGACGGAATCAATTAAATTAATGACCTAGTGGAGAGGATAACTAAGTGTATTTAAATTTTATGTTTGAATCGTACAAATACCAAAATAAATAATATATCAAAGATATCCTTTCAGGGTTCAAGGTTTCCATTTTGGGTTTTAGAAATATTCAAAACGACGAATGAACCGTATACGAACTTAGGGTTTAGGGTTGTTTACAACCCTAAATCCTAACTTATCCTGATTTTTAAATGCGTTAGCGTTTAAAAATCAGGCCGCCGTATTCAATTTTTTAATTTAAATTTAAATTTTTATATTTTATTTAATAGTTAATCTTTGGGGTTCAATAGTTCCATCTTGAATTTAGAAATATTCGGAACGATGTATAAACTGTATATATTAAGGAGAAAAAAAAACCAAACAGCACATTAAGTGGCGTTTCCCCACAAAACACCACTTCAAATATGGACATTACTTGCCGCCAAAGACAAAAGACGTGGGCTGGGCCTAATATTACCAGAAATACAATATTAAATCGAATAGAACTACGTGGACTTGATCCCTATAAATAGGGTACGTAGGCACCTTGAGAGAGATCCGAAAATCACACACCCGATTACAAAATCTCAAGAGCAGTCCCAAATATTTCAAAAATCCTAATTGTATTATTATATTTACATCTTTATTCTTATTATCTCTATCCGAATACCCAAATATAAATTTAATCTTGAAGCTTTGTCCTTGACGAAAATCGGTTTCAACAATTAGCTCGTGTTCATTTGATTGGGCTTTCTATTCTTGCACCATAAATAGTACTACTACATACATACATCCTATCAAAAATTTAACAAGAGTTTCAGTTCACTTAATTGATACATATAGAATCGTGATAAGCCCATTTTCAGGAAAAGCCTTTTGTTTTAAAGATATTATTATCGAGGACGTCCTCTTCGATGAAAGATCCGTTGTTTGAAACAACGTATGAAGATTAAGCCCCATTATAGAAAAATCCTTTCTATGGAAGCAATTTCATTTCTGTTTAACCAAGAAACTCTTCAAATTATTCATGTTTAATACATCTATTAAATACGTCTTTAAGATTACAAATACCTATTTTTTTAACTTTTGACACACCAAAGTAAAAATAAATTATTTTTTATTATTTACGAAATGAATCTAGAATCATGAAATTTTTACTTCCAAATATTTAATATTAATGTTACTATAAAAATATCAATGTAGAGATTGAGAAACATGTGCATGTTTTACTTTAACCACCAACAATCACAAACAGATAATGCATTCAGGTTTGTTGGAGCAAGATACCAAGCCCAATTGCTGGAGCAAGAAACCTAGACGGGCTTGGTTTCTTGCCATACGGCCTAGATTCAGTAATTTTCCACGATGGGGTCTAAACACAAATGCCAAAGACCCGTCTATGATCTGAGGACTTCATGGATAATGAAACTTCCCTCGTCAAGGACTAGTCTTTACCGTTACCAACTATCTCCCAATTTCATAGCCGTAGATATAGCCATGATTTACCCCAATCCCCCGAATGATAAGCATCCACCAGATTGCAGGACAAGTGATCCCAAGCTTTTAGGTGCAAAGTGCAGAATTACTCCAAAGTTTCCCAATGAAGGTGTGCCCATTGATAACAGATAACAGGAATAGAGCTCCCAAAGCACACACCAAGAATCAGCTCACTTCTCCAATGAGGACGTGCCTATTGACAACATGAGAGGGTCTTCAACACCCAGGAATACCCTAGAGGTCTTCTATGACGGAAATCCCCCTCCTAGTATACCCCAGGAAGGAATTCTTCAACATCTTTTCCAAATCAACTTAATATATCAATCTAATATGTTTTTACTCAATGAGGGCGCGTCCTCCACCTTCAGAAAACCTTAACCTTGTAAATCCCCAAATTGAATGTAATTGACCCGAATTCTCCTAAAAATACCTGAGTGAAATTTTAGCTGTTACAACTAACCCCCAATATAGTATGAAATTAAAAATAAAATACTAAAATTTTCTCCAAGAATCTCCCAAAATTTCCTATCTATCCTGTTAAGGCGCGTCCTTAGAATCTTGATTGTTTTTGTATGCAAACTGTCACCCACTTTTCTCTTTCCTAGTTCCCTATAAATACCTCTTCACTTTTAAACCTAATCCCTTTTTCTCTTTTTTCCCCCAAAAAACTTACTAACGCTGCAGTTACCATTTCGATCACAAATCCGAATGATTTTTTGGTTCGAACTTTGATTTTAATATATTAAATTGGCTTATCAATCTTCTGTAAACTTAAGATCATTCTATAACTACTTGTTGACAGTGTAATTTGGGAACAACAAAATTCGAGGTACGTCGCTGAAAAAACTGGTGGTGTGTGGTGGTTAGATATAATTGGTGGTTGAGATTTATTAGGGTTAGTGGTGGTCAATTCAGATCTCTAAACTTCCAACCCCATAATCGACTTACGTACCTCGGTATTTATAGGGGATCAAGCCATATGTAATTCTTGGAGAGCAAGAAACCTAGACGGACTTGGTTTCTTGCCATACGGTCTAGTTTCAAGAATGTTCCACGATGGGGCCTAACCATAAAGGCCAAAGGCATGTCTATAATCTCAATACTTCATGGATAAAGAAACTTCCCATGTCGAGGACTAGTCCCTACTAATACTAGCTATCTCCATATTTTCATAATCGTAGGTATAGCCATGATTTACCCCAAATGTGAAACGCATTCTTGTCCCCCAAATGCGAAGCACCCACCAAATAGCAGGACAAGTGATCCCAAGCTTTTAGGTAAAAAGTACAGGATTACTCTGAAGTTCCCCAAAGTGGGTGTGCCCATTGATAAAAGGAACAGAGCTCCCAAATCACAAAACATGAATCACCCCACTTTTCCAATGAGGATGTGCCCATTGGCTACAGGAGAGGATCTTCATCACCTCAGAATGCCCCTGGAGGCCTTCTACGATGGAGATCCCTCTCTTGATATACCGTATGCGGGATTTCTTCAACATTTTTTCCAAATCAACTTATGTTAGGTCCGGAATAACGTAGAAGGGGGGTTGAATTCGTTATTCTAAAAATATTTCAATTTTTGATGTGGATATGAGATCAAAAATACTGAACCGAAATAACATAACTGTTTGGGAAATATCTTTGAATAGATAAAACTCAGAGGTTTGTTACACAATCTAATCCTATGGATCAGCTACAAAATCAAACACTCCTAAGGATAGTTTAGGCACGAGGACCTTCCACCCGACATTTCTTGAAAGCGGGCTAAGCCGGCTTTCCTACTAGATGGACTGTCTAGCAGCTTACACAGAGAAGATATAAGAGAGAGAAGAGAAAGTTGTGTGTTGAGGTATGTTTTGAAATGAAATACAACAGGCCTATTTATAGATTATAGAAAGTCACTATTTGACACTATTCCAACAACCCCCAAATAGTAATCGAGCACTATTCCAACAACCCCCAAATAGTAACCGGACACTATTTCACCAACCCCAAATAGTAACCGGGCACTATTACACCAACCCCAAATAGTAACCATGCATAGTAACTTTGCATAGTAACTTTGCATAGTAACTGTGCATAGTAATACTATTTTTGTATCTCTTGGGCTTCTTTCTTCTGTTTTATTCTGCTGTTTTAATTCATCTCTGAAAATAATTCAAGTACTAGATTAATTTAATTATTTGTTATAAATAATTAATTAATCTGTTACTTATTTAATTTTCAGAGAGTAAATTAATTTTTGAAAATACCTTAAAAAATAATGTCTGTCCTTGATCGTCAATAGGCTTTGGCAATTCTTTCTGTAAATTAATGTGTTGATCCTTCTCGTATGTGCTGACACTTAGTGCGTTGGTCTAGTTCACAAGTGACTAGCACTGATCTTGATCTTCACACCTTCGTTACATTCCAATTGATTAGCCTGTAGCAGTATCTTCAAATTATGTAAATACATGAAATCTTTTTGGCTCTTCAACTGAATCATCTGTACATCTTATTCTGTCACTGAGGCTTGAACATGTTAATGAACTTCTTTCAGCAACTTGATCCTTGTTGGTGCCTGTTCTTCAAATTTCACGATCCCTATATAGATTTAATATTATTTATCTTTTATCCTAGTTGAGTTATATATATCCTCTATTACATATTACATTACATTATGCTTTACAATCTCCCCCTATTTGATTGTTAGGGTTTGACAAGCAAATCCCTAGAGGATAACTCAACTGATACAACAAAAATAAAATACAAAGATAAATAATATTAAAGCGCATTCTGGATCATATATATACATTTTCCAGATTTCTAAAATTAACCAAGTTTAATACAATTGTTCCTTTAGACTGAATATATCTTCAAGTTTTCCTTTGATTTCTTTTCACATAGCACTAATACTCCCATTAGCTTTTCCTTTCCCAAAATAAAGTTAATTCCATGTCAACAACCTTTTCCTTGCCCTTATTACGCCTAGTAGCTTCTTGCCCATCCACCTTCTTCCCCTCAATTGGGTTATCCTCCAGAATAGTAGGATCTAGAGTTAGTAAATTGGATGAAGCTGTCTTCACCAAGGAATTAATTGCATGTTTAAACTGGGCTGCCATAGAACTTAATTGAACCTGGAATGCATCATGTTGAATAAGTTGCAAATTTTTTATTTCTACAATGGACTTACAGATATTTGACAACTCATTCTCCATTGTTTGGACCCGTGTAAGGAGTCTGTTGTATTCCTTTCTGGTTACAGGTGCATGTGGTTGAGTATGTTGCTCACTCATACGTTCTGCAGGTGTTTCACTCAACACTGTATATTCACTCGGTTTAGTGGTTTGGGTTACACTTGCATGTTCTATTCGTGTTTCCCTCAACTCTCCTCCAGAGCTTCCACCGATATGTGTACCTGCAAATGAAATCATCCTAGCCCCTTTTTCAGAGGTCATGGATGGTGCAATGAAAGTTCGTGAGCTTTCCTCCTCGCGTGAAGCGAGTTGCCGACCACTAGTAAAGAGTCGTAAATCTCGAAAGAGATCCAGAGATTTTTCCTCTGGGAGATTAAACTTGAATCGATTAAATGGCACAAAACCCAAGTTTCCCTCGTACGTTAGTGAAGACACTTGGTTCATAAAAGAACCACCTACCGATGGATATTTCCGTAAAATGAAAGATACACCAGCAGTTATTGAGGTAGGTAATTCCACCTCGGATGCTTGTGAAGGCATTTGATCTTTAGAAAGATCATCAACCACTCTTATGTTCCGTGAAATGGAACTAGAGATAGTTGCTCCCGTCAATTCAACCTTATTTACATTTTCACTCATTTGACAAGGAAGAATTGTTTCACTAACAGTTGCAGTTACCTCAGCTTCATTTGGTTAACTTCTTTTAGAATGAGGTAGAGCTGCTGATGTAACTAATTCCTTATGTGGTGCTGCTGAGGCACTATCTCCCTCAAAAGTGTTGATGGCTGGTTGTTTAAGTGACAATTGAGGTGTAGGAGTTTTGTGTTTGTGTTTACATTTGTAGAATGGGCTCTTCGACCTGTGTTAGAGTTGGTGGGATTTCCTGCTCTTGGTCGGGTAAAATGGCCACTAGGGGCTGTAGAAACTGTATTTCCTGTGACACAACAGGGAATACAGAGGTTGGAATAGCAGGGATTGAAATATTACCTTATCGTATACCTGCTCTCACTGGTGTTGGTAACAACGGAAGTGGAACAGTCTTTAGATATTCAGTTAGGACTGTAAGCACATCCGTATAGTTCTTTTTGCTTATGTAATTAATTACATTCGTCTTCATGTAAGAACATTCCACCTTTTGACCATTTTCCAAGCGTACCCTGTCTTCATCATTCAAAAAAACATTTAATATTAGCTGTAGAAACCTTGGATATAGACATTTGACATTTTGAGTCCGAACATCTCTTGTTCCCAAGTGTTTCATCTTTAAAATGATTTGACCAAGCACTATTTTTCCAAAATTAATCCTCAAATTATTGGCGACCCCATACCCTATTTTTTGAATAAATTCAGGTATTCGATCTTGATTTGTTCTATCTGAGGAAAAAATATGGTTAAGAGTGTGAAAGAAGAAATTTCAATACTGGATTAGAAACGTTCTACAAATATTACCAGTATTGAAATTGCCATCTTGGTACCTTATAAAACGAAAGAACATTTCAATCTGTTCAGGTATAGGGTCAGAAACAAGATTTTCCATAGGAAAATGAAGAATTCGACTAACATCTCGTTTAGTGACCGTAATCGACCTACCAAATAGTCGATATGTGATTGCACACCCGTCCTATCCAGAAGTGTTAACCGTACTGCAATATAGTTCACGCAATGCATCATGGTTAAGCTGCACTGGTGTAACTAAAGCATAGCGAATTAATGAATGTTCATTCAGAAATTGTGTCCATGTCCGAAATTGCTGATCAAGAATGGTTTCGATTTGCTAAACGGAAATAGGATTAACTTTAGCAATTAAAAAGCTTCCCTGCAATGTCATTTTCAAAACTTTGAGGTTCAAAAACAAGGGTTAGCTTTTATAAAGGATGGTGTATAAAGCTAGAATATGAAATCCGATCTAAAAACCACCAGCTAGATTGAGAGATCTTTCCGATCAAAGCTCGAAATATTCAGCAATTGTGTGTATATGCTCTGTATATCTGAAAAATAATGATGTTAAACACAAACAAAAACTCATCATTTATAAGGTTTCAAGGACTAGTGGGTTAGGTGAGAGCGTGAGAGGTTATGTTTGAAAAATTACACCGCTCAATAATTTCTCACCTAACAACCTACTTAGCCGAAAAACATCTTATCACCGAAACCTATCAGCTGAAAAAACATCTTATCACCGAAACCTATCGGCCTATGTACACACACACATACACACTTATTATTTCTAATTATTGTGGATTTAAAATAACCAATCAATAATTCAAGAATTGTAAAGCATAATGTAATGTAATATGTAATAGAGACATATATAACTCAACTAGGATAAAAGATAAATAATATTAACTCTATACAGGGATCGTGAAATTTGAAGAACAGGCATCAACAAAGATCAAGTCGCTGAAAGAAGTTCATTAACATGATCAAGCCTCAGTGACAAAATAAGATGTACAGACGATTCAGTTGAAGGGCCAAAAGATTCCAGTGATAAAGTTTTTATGATTGCACAATTCTTAGCAGTGTTCTTAAAGACATGATATGAAGACCACGAGTGAATGTTAGTCGTCTGTGAACCAGACCAGTTGCACTAGGCGTCAACACTTCACAAAAGAATCGAAGTATCTAACTCAGAAAAACTGTTCAAGAGGTATGATTGAGTTTAGATCAGTATTGATATCCTCTGGTTAGTTGGAAGCTGAATATTTAAAGATGTCAAATTAAGAGGAAAATGAATAGTATCCAAAAGTACTATTCATGTGAATAGTATCCGAAATCACTATTCATATAAATAGTACTATTCATATGAATAGTAACCAACGGTTACTATTTGGGGTTGGTGAAATAGTGCCCGGTTACTATTTGGGGGTTGCTGGAATAGTGCTCTGTTACTATTTGGGGGTTGTTGGAATAGTGTCAAATAGTAACTTTCTAAAACCTATAAATAGGCCTGTTGTATTTCATTTCAAAACACACCTCAACACACAACTCTCTCTTCTCTCTCTTATATCTTCTCTGTATAAGCTGCTAGACAGTCCATCTAGTAGGAAAGCCAGCTTAGCCTGCTTTCAGGAAGTGTCGGGTAGAAGGTCCTCGTGCCTAAACTATCCTTAGGAGTGTAAGCTGCTAGACAGTCCATCTAGTAGGAAAGTCGGCTTAGCCCGCTTTCAGGAAGTGTCGGGTTGAAGGTCCTCGTGCCTAAACTATCCTTAGGAGTGTTCAGGTTTTGAAGCTAATCCATTGGATTAGAAGTTGTAACACCCCTTCGAGTTTATTATCAATAAAGATATATTCTCGGAATTATTTTTTTTGGTAGTATCGTATTCAACCCCCCCTTCTACGATACTTTGGGACCTAACAATTGGTATCAGAGCAAGCTTCTAACATACAAGAAGTTTAAAGATCACCACCATGGGAATGAAGGATATAGGCGTGAAAATACCAGTTCTTGACAAAGATAATTACTTTCACTGGAAAGTAAAGATGCATTTACATCTCTTATCCATTGATGAAGGTTATGTAAACTGCATCGAGAAAGGCCCTCATATTCCTATGAAGGCTATTACTGCAGTTGGAGCAACAGCTGGAAGGCCTATTCCCAAACCGCCAGCAGAATTCACAGAGGCAGACAAAGAAGAAGTCCAGAAGGACAAGAAAACCATGAACATACTGTTCAATGGAATTGATCAAGACATGTTCGATAATGTCATAAACTGAACCACTGCCAAGCAAGTGTGGGACACTATACAAACACTCTGTGAAGGGATTGAGCAAGTTAGAGAGAATAAGATGCAACTCCTCATACAGCAGTATGAACATTTTCACTTTAATTCAGGTGAAAGTTTAACTATATATTTAGCACATTTCAGAAACTGTTAAATGGGCTAAAGCTGTATGGAGAGAGTATATGAAACCAAAGATTCCAACCTAAAATTTCTGAGATCTTTACCTAAAGAATGGAAGCCAGTGACAGTCTCATTGAGAAATTCTCAAGATTACAAAGATTTCACACTTGAGAGACTTTATGGAATTTTAAAGACCTATGAGCTCGAGTTGCAACAAGATGAAGAAGTTGAGAAGAGCCAGAAGAAAAGTGGAAGTGTAGCTTTGATGCCCAATATTCCAACAAACCAAGATGGAGAGAAGATAAAGAATGTGGAAGCCACACCAAGTCAAAGAACTTTTGAAGGTGGAGCTGCAACTAACAAAGGTAAAAGCAAGATGATTGAAGAACCTGATGCATTAAGTGAGGATGAAGCCGAAGATCTAGATGAGTATTTGGCATTTCTATCAAAGAGATTTTCGAAGCTAAGATTCAAGTAGAATCCAGCAGAAGCCGGGTAATTCAAGAAAAGCTATCAACCGAACAAGGATGTGGTTTAAAGATCAATGATCAAATGCTATAGCTGTGGAATTGCTGGCCACTTTTCCAATGAATGCAGAAAATCCAAAGCTGAGAAAGAGAAGAAACAGTTCGAGACTGTTGATTACAAAAAGAAATACTTTGATCTTCTTAAGCAAAAGGAAAGAGCATTTGTATGTAGAGATAATGATTGGGCAGCTGGAGGAGACTCAGATGTAGAAGAGGATTTTGTCAATCTTGCACTCATGGCAAATGAAACTGATGAAGAGGCTAGTTCAGCAAGCAACCAGGTATACTCTACAAACCTAACCGAACTTTCCAAAAATGAATGTGATAATGTTGTTAATAAAATGTCTAATGAATTGTATAACATGCATGTCACATTAAAATCGCTTAACATGGAGAACAAAAAGATTAAAGATCTTAATGCTAAGATAGGTGATAGGAATACTCTGTTAGAAACTCAACTAATTGATTTTGAAGCAATGAAAAGAGATTACCAGGATGCTAAGAATGAGTAACTTGAGGCTCTGAAAAGAGAAGAGTGTTTAATAAAACAGTTAAAAGAGGAACAAGACTTAATTGCTAAGTGGAAGGGATCAAAGGCTAAAACTGAAGAAATTTATGGTATACAAGGAGTTGATTCTTTTCACAAATTAGCAGAAGTTAAGTTAGATGTTGATAGGGAAGTTGCTTCAGACAGTGATTTAGTCAAAAAAGAATGTTCTTTGAGACTTAAGCTTGTTAGCAAAGCAACTATAACTAAATTGAATAAAAAGTACGGGCCTGTCGATAAGAACTTTGTTAATGGAGAGTGTAGCAAAACCAAGTCAGTTGAACAAGGAAACATAGGCAACTTTTCAATCAAGAAATTGAAGGATAAGTTAGAAAAGACTGAACCTAAGGCTAAGGCTAATAAGAAGAATAGAAATGGCAAGGTAGGAATTAACAAACATAGTAATTACACACCTGATAAATGTGCTCCTCGAAAGGAGTGTGAACTGTGGTAGTGTTAATCATTTATTTATCAACTGTAAATCTGTTAAGAATGCTTCTGTGCCTAGTATGCCTAAGTTAGTACCTATTCCTGCTATGAATGTTATGCCAAACATGTTTGTCCAGCCTGCTCATGCATCTAGTCATTATGCTAACATGCCATTCATGTATAATCCATATTACAATGCTTTTAATATGCCTCAGTTGCCATGGATGATGAATAATATGTTTGCACAGACTATGCCAAATTATACATCTAGTTTTAATACATGTGAGCAAGTGAAACAACCTATTTTTCAGAAACCTACACCAAGAGTTAAGGTAGATTTAACTCAATCAGAACCCCTGGGTAGTAAGGGCTTGAAAAATAAGAAAAAGGCTAACAAGGCAGGACCCAAGAAAACTTGGGTACCAAAATCAACTTGATTTGATTTTGATGTGTGCAGGGACACAAAAAGAATCTTTGGTACCTGGATAGTGGTTGTTCTAGGCACATGATTGGAGATTCTACCCTGCTCACTAAGTTTGAGGAGAGAGCTGGCCCTAGCATTACCTTTGGAGTCAACAGCAAAGGATATACTAGAGGATATGGCTTGATTTCACAAGGGAATGTTGTCATTGAAGAAGTAGCACTGGTTGATGGACTTAAGCATAACTTGCTAAGTGTCAGTCAATTGTGTGATAAAGGCCAGAACGTCTGGTTCACATCTGAAGCTTGTGTCATTTTCAAGAAAAGTGACAACAAGGTAGTGTTGACAGGAGATAGAAGAGGAAATGTGTACATTGCTGACTTCAATTCAACAAATGCAAACATGACTACATGTCTTCTCAGCAAGGCAAGTGTAGATGAAGGTTGGCTTTGGCATAAAAGACTGTCACACTTGAGTTTTAAAGCAATGAATGAGTTGGTAAAGAAGGATTTGGTTAGAGGTATTCCAAAATTGGATTACTCCAAGGATGGATTGTGTGATGCATGCCAGAAAGGGAAGCAGAAGAAGGCCTCTTTCAAATCAAAGTCAATGTCATCAATTGATCAACCCTTGCAACTACTTCACATGGATCTCTTTGGACCAGTCAATGTGTTGTCAATCTCAAAGAAGAAATATTGTCTTGTGATTATTGATGATTTCTCAAAATTCTCTTGGACATTCTTTCTGCACTCTAAGGATGAGACATATGAAGTCATTATAAATCACATCAAGATAGTCAACAACAATCCTTTACTCAAAGTAAGGAGAATCAGAAGTGACAATGGAACTGAGTTCAAGAATTCTGTAATAAGAGAGTTTTGTGAAGAATAAGGAATTATCCAAGAATTCTCTGCACCAAGAACTCCTCAACAAAATGGTGTAGTGGAAAGAAAGAACAGAACTCTAATTGAAACAGCAAGAACAATGCTTGAAGAGTCTAAGCTACCAACATACTTCTGGGCAGAAGCTATAAACACTGCATGCTACACTCAAAATATTTCTTTGGTCAATCAAGCAAAAGGCATGACACCTTATCAACTTTTCAAAGGCAAGAAACCAACAATCAACTTCCTGCATGTCTTTGGATGCAAATGCTTTGTACTGAAAAATCATGGTGAGCATCTTGGAAAATTTGATTCAAAGGCAGATGAAGCTATCTTTGTTGGATACTCAGCTGGAAAATCCTACAGAGTCTACATCCTAAGACTAAACATTGTAATGGAGTCCATACATGTTGTCTTTGATGAAAAGAAAATATCTGGTCTAGTAGATGAAGGTTTTCATGAGTCTCTCTCATTTGAGAATGAGAGAAGTGGTGAATAAAGTGAAGATGATGATGAAGAATGGAGATCAAATGGTGTGAGAAACAGACAAGGATCATCAGTTGAAGTGTAGAATGAACCACCTGTTGAAGAGCAACTTACACCATCAGTTGGAAATCAAAGAGAAGCATCTGTTGATGAATCTGCAAGAACTCCATCAATCTCGAGGGCCCTACACTCAGGGGGAGTTTCTCACAGTCAAAACTCAACAACAAGCCACAATGATCAACACAGAGAAAATGAAGCCACTTCATCAAGGTCAAACTTACCACCACAAAGAAAATGGACCAGGGATCATCCGTTTGAGCTTATCATTGGAGATCATAATGCAAAGATCCAAACCAGAAGAGCAACTCAAGAAGAATTCTTATATAGCAGTTTTCTATCCAAAGAGGAACCAAAGAGAGTTGAACATGCTCTTCTGGATCCAGACTGGATTTTAGCAATACAAGAAGAGCTAAACCAGTTTGAAAGAAATGAAGTATGGAAACTTGTACCCAAACCTAAAGACAAATCAGTGACTGGCACTAAGTGGGTATTCAAGAACAAGATGGATGAGAATGGCATAGTCACAAGGAATAAAGCTAGATTAGTTACTAAAGGCTACTGTCAAGAGGAAGGAATTGATTTTGAAGAAATCTTTGCTCCAGTGGCAAGGTTAGAAGCAATAAGGATCTTCCTGGCCTATGCAACACATGCCAATTTCAAAGTCTATCAAATGGATGTCAAGAGTGCATTTCTGAATGGTATTCTGGAGGAGGAGGTGTATGTTAGTCAACCGCCTGGTTTTGAAGATCCAGACTTTCCAGAATATGTGTTCTTTCTACTCAAAGCACTCTATGGCCTGATGCAAGCACTTAGAGCCTAGTATGACACACTCTCACAGTTCCTTATACAGAATCACTTCATTCGAGGTACTATTGATAAAACTCTCTTTTATAGAAATGTCAATGGCTCTATGATACTTGTCCAAATTTATGTAGATGATATAATATTTGGGTCTACAGATGAGAAACTTTGCAAGAGATTTACCAAACACATGCAAAGTAGATATGAAATGAGTGTGATGGGTGAATTAACTTATTTTCTTAGTTTACAAGTTAAACAAGTGGATGAGGGAATTTTTATAAGTCAAACAAAATACATTTATGATCTTTTAAAAAGGTTTGATTTAGCAGATTGCTCTTCTGCAAAAACACCCATGGCCACTGCCACTTAGCTTGAACTGAATACTAAGGAAAAGAAGGTGGACATGACAAGCTATAGGGGCATGGTTGGATCTCTTTTATACTTAACAGCTAGTAGACCTGATATTATGTTTGCTACATGTTTATGTGCTAGATTCAAGCTGATCCTAGGGAATCTCACTTAGTAGCTATTAAAAGGATTTTCAGATATCTCAAGGGAACACCAAACCTTGGCATTTGGTACCCTAGAGATTCTGGTTTTGATCTAATTGGTTACTCAGATGCAGATTATGCAGGTTGCAAAATGGATAGAAAAAGTACCATAGGAACCTGTCAATTCTTAGGAAACAAGCTGGTCTCATGGTTCAGTAAGAAGCAGAACTCAGTATCTACCTCAACTGCAGAGCTGAATACATAGCAGCTGGGAGTTGTTGTTCACAGATTCTATGGATGAGAAATCAACTACTTGACTACGGAGTTAAAGTTGAAAAGATCCCAATTTTCTCTGATAACACTAGTGCAATTGCAATATCACAGAATCCAGTACAGCATTCTAGAACCAAGCACATAGACATCAGATACCTTTTCATCAGGGAGCATGTGATGGAAGGAACTGTGGAACTTCATTTTGTTCCTAGTGAAAAACAGTTGGCAGACATTTTTACTAAAGCTTTTGATGAAGCAACTTTTTCAAGGTTGGTAAGTGAGCTTGGTATGTTAAATTTCACATGATCTTCTAAAATGTCTTTTCAATTTGCTTGCAGCCAGTGAATTTCATTCTCTGTATTTTGTTTGTTTTATTTGTTTATCTGCATGATTATTCTGGAGATATCATTGTAGCATAATTAAATAAATATTTTATTGACATATATCAATTAATGATATTTTGTTAATTTCATGTCTATTTAATTGTGAGTTTATCTGATTATTGTGGATTAATTCTTGATTTATTGCGTGAATCCATAATAATTAGTATGGATGAGAAATCAACTACTTGACTACGGAGTTAAAGTTGAAAAGATCCCAATTTTCTGTGATAACACTAGTGCAATTGCAATATCACAGAATCCAGTGCAGCATTCTAGAACCAAGCACATAGACATCAGATACCATTTCATCAGGGAGCATGTGATAGAAGGCACTGTGGAACTTCATTTTGTTCCTAGTGAAAAACAGTTGGTAGACATTTTTACTAAAGCTTTGGATGAAGCAACCTTTTCAAGGTTGGTATGTGAGCTTGGTATGTTAAATTTCACATGATCTTTTAAAATGTCTGTTCAATTTGCTTGCAGCCAGTGAATTTCATTCTCTGGATTTTGTTTGTTTTATTTGTTTATCTGCATGATTATTCTAGAGATATCATTGTAGCATAATTAAATAAATATTTTATTGACATATATCAATTAATGATATTTTGTTAATTTCATGTCTATTTAATTGTGAGTTTATCTGATTATTATTGTGGATTAATTCTTGATTTATTGCGTGAATCCATAATAATTAGAAGTATTAAATATGTGTGTATGTGTATAGGCTGACAGATTTCGATGATAAGATGTTTTTCGGCTGACAGGTTTCAGTGATAAAATGTTTTTCAGCTAATTGAATGATTAGGTGAGAAATTATTGGTTGATTAGGTGAGAAATTATTGAGCGGTGTTATTCAACATAACCTGTCACTATCATACCTAACCCACTAATCCTTGAAACCTTATAAATGATGAGTTTTTGTTTGTGTTTAACATCAACATTTTTCATATATACAGAGCATATACACACAATTGCTGAATATTTCGAGCTTTGATCGAAAAGATCTCTCAATCTAGCTGGTGGTTTTTAGATCGGATTTCATATTCTTGCTTTATACATCATCCTTTATAAAAGCTAACCCTTGTTTTTGAATTTTCTCAATGTTTTGAAAATGGCATTGCAGGGAAGCTTTTTAATTGCTAAAGTTAATCCTATTTCCATTTACCAAATCGAAACCATTCTGGATGAGCAATTTCGGGCTTGGACACAATTTCTGAATGAACATTCATTAATTCGCTATGCTTTAGTTACACCAGTGCAGCTTAACCATGAAGCATCACGTGAACTATATTGCAGTGCGGTTAACACTTCTGGACAGAACGGGTGTGCATTCACATATCGACTATTTGGTAGGTCGATTAGGGTCACTGAACGAGATGTTAATCGACTTCTTCATTTTCCTATGGAAAATCTTGTTTCTGATCCTACACCTGAACAGTATGAAATGTTCTTTCGTTTTATAAGGTACCAAGATGGCAATTTCAATACTGGTAATCTATCTAGAACGTTTCTAACCCAGTATTGGAATTTCTTCTTTCACACTCTTAACCATGTTTTTTCCTCAGATAGAACAAATCAAGATCGAATACCTGAATTTATTCAAAAAATAGGGTATGCAGTCGCCAATAATTTGAGGATTAATTTTGGAAAAATATTGTTTGGTCAAATCATTTTATAGATGAAACACTTGGGAAGAAGAGATGTTCAGACTCAAAATGTCAAATGTCTATATCCAAGGTTTCTACAGCTAATATTAAATGATTTTTTGAATGATGAAGACAGGGCACACTTGGAAAATGGTCAAAAGGTGGAATGTTCTTCCATGAAGACGAATGTAATTAATTACATAAGCAAAAAGAAATATACGGATGTGCCTACAGTCCTAACTGAATATCTAAAGACTGTCCCACTTCCGTTGTTACCAAGACCAGTGAGAGCAGGTATACGACAAGGTAATATTTCAGTCTCTGCTATTCCAACCTCTGTATTCCCTGCTGTGTCACCAGAAATACAGTTTCTACAGCCCCTAGTGGCCATCTTACCCGACCAAGAGCAGGAAATTCCACCGACTCTAACATAGGTCGAAGAGCCCATTCTACAAACACAAACATAACAAACTCCTATACCTCAATTGTCACTTAAACGACCATCCATCAACACTTTTGAGGGAGATAGTGCCTCAGCAGCACCACATAAGGAGTTAGTTACATCAGCCGCTCTACCTCATTCTAAATGGAGTAAACCCAATGAACCTAAGGTAACGGCAACTGTTAGTGAAACAATTCTTCCTTATCCAATGAGTGAAAATGTAAATGAGGTTGAATTGATGGGAGCAACTATCTTGAGGTCCCTTTCACGGAACATAAGAGTGGTTGATGATCTTTCTAAAGATCAAATGCCTTCACAAGCATCCGAGGTGGAATTACCTACCTCAATAACTGCTGGTGAATCTTCCATTTTACGGAAAGATCCATCAGTAGGTGGTTCTTTTATGAACCAAGTGTCTTCACAGACATACGAGGGAAACTTGGGTTTTGTGCCATTTAATCGATTCAAGTTTAACCTCCCAGAGGGAAAATCTCTGGATCTCTTTCGAGATTTACCACTCTTTACCAGTTGTCGGCAACTCGCTTCACACGAGGACGGAAGCTCACGAACTTTCATTGCACCATCTGTGACCTCTGAAAAAGGGGCTAGGATGATTTCATTTGCAGGTACACATCACGGTGGGAGCTCTGGAAGAGAGTTGAGGGAAACACAAACAGAACATGTAAGTGTAACCCAAACCTCTAAACCGAGTGAATATAGAGTGTTGAGTGAAACACCTGCAGAACGTACGAGTGAGCAACCTACTCAACCACATGCACCTGTAACCAGAAAGGAATACAGCAGACTCCTTACACGGGTCCAAACAATGGAGAAAGAGTTGCCAAATATCTGTAAGTCCATTGCAGAAATCAAAAATTTGCAACTTATCTCTTTTCCTCCATCTACACCATTCGACCATTTCAAGAAAAAAAGAAGAAATAGAAAATAAAAACCCTAGCACCAAGCCACTAAAACTCAAGGAAAAATTCATGGAGGTTGCTTACATATAGACTAAGGTATGTGTTAAATTTGAGAGCAAACTAACTTCAATTGCCTAGTGAATAAATTCATCAAAGTGGTGAATGAATAGTGATGAATAGTAACTTCAAGAACTAACTTTGTTTTTCTTGATTTCTTTGGAAGATCTAATCTATAATAAGGTGATATAAAGGCTATACAAGGTGTATTAAGGCTTGTACTTACTCCAAAGAAGGTATACTACTTGAAACCCTAGCTTGATCTTTGAGTTTATGGTTGGTTTTTAAGGTTAAGTTTGTGTAAAGAGTGGATTCATGGTTATATAAATGTTTATAAGTGTTTTGATGGATTATGGAAGTGTTGTTTGCTGAAATCCATGGCTGGTATGATGACCACATGGTGTATGGATTGATATATGTGTTGGAGGATGAGTTTGGAGGTGGAAAATTTTTGGAAAGTATGAAAGTATAGCCGTTATAATACCCGATTTTCGTTAAAATAGTAATTACTTGTTAAAAACAGAGCATCCCGAATCTTTCAAGGTCAGTAGGGTATAACCACTGGTCATGATAAGATAGATCTTAGTTCATAGATCGTTTTGATATAAAGTACGTAAAAATCTGATGAACGGTTTAGGAAATATGGCCAAAATCGTAAAAGTGGTTTGAAAGCGTAAGTGCGAGTTCGTAACTTCAATTGAACACCCTTAACCTAAGTGATTCCATTCCAAATCTTGATAATTAAATAATAAAGGTCATAAGGAAGGTATAGGAGAAGGTCTCATGTCAAACGAATAATTTTTCAATTTTATAAAAATGTTTAGATCAAGGGTACGTTAATGGAATACCCCTTAAACGGATAAGGGATAATTTTCTCGAGTTAATGGTCGACTTAAAAGTCTTTAAGACTTAAATATCTACTAAGTGTATAAGATAATGACATGCCTTGATAAAGTACTAAGTGTCATTTCATGGCGGTATTAATAAGAGTTATGTTATGGTGTGTTTGATAAGCTAAAACGAATAGGGAAATGATTGGGAATTATTAAAGGTATTAACATGGAACCCATGGATATTATATTTAAATATCTTTGATGAGGTTATAAAAAGATTAGGGGATCAAGTGAGTTAAATGGTTAGGATAAGTGTGGTTAGTAATAATAATTATAATGGAGCATATGCTAATGATGATCCTTTTCGTTCTTATAGAAACTCAAGACGAACACCGGGTCATACCTCTGGGATTTAGAGATCGAGGCAAGATTTCTTCTTCCTTATTTTGATAAATTGTTATGTTTCAAAGAAAATGGTTTTGCTAGATAATATATGAATCTTATATCACTATATGGATATAAATATGGATGGAGCTAATATACTGTGTGGCTTAAAGAGATATGAAAAAGAATGGTATCAGTTGTTATCTAGGGTTATAGAGTTTATAATATTCTGTTATTTACAATTTTTAAACATTTGTGATTTAATAAATATTATTGGATTATTATTTAATATTTTAAAAATAGTTGAAATATTTTGTATATAAGAGCATATTTGACTTTATTAAATACGGAGGAGATGTCTGAGGTATAATCAAAGTATTATGATGTATGTCTTTCTAAAGATTGATATATGAAAATGGAAATGGAAATGATATATGTGAATGGAAATGGAAACGGAAAATATGGAATGGTGTTTTAATGGAATAACGATTTGACAAAAAGGGGGATTGCAACAGCAAGCGTAAGAGGCTGTGTTCGGCACAGTCCAGCACTCAATATTTTATTACGGCCCAAGAGATGCCGAAGGGGGATGTAGCAGAGAGCCTTCCTCCAGGGATGATGACCAGGTTGGATCATTCCTTCTACTAGTAGTAAACGGAGAGTAGGTACGATTAGGCGACTGATCATCGTCCTAACGTATCAGGCGACAGCAGATATCCCCAAAGTATTGAAAGAAAGAATTGATAATGGTTACAGATCGACATACTGAAAAAGGAAAAATGGTATGAAATTATGGAATTATTTTTATGATTTAGAAGAGAAACTGATATTATATGGTTTTATATTTCTTTTCTTATAAAAATAAATAGATGGTGTATTTAATAAATAAAAAAATTAATTCTTTTCTTAAAGATTATGATGGGTCTTCCGTTTATTAATATATATATATATATATATATATATATATATATATATATATATATATATATATATATATATATATATATATATATAGGTAAGTGCTCAAATACAAACCACTTTTAAAATACAAACCTACAAACCAACACTAAATTAATTATATTTCATCTATTCTAAGGTTCCCGCCAAGGGTACCTTCACAAAAAATGTTTAAAATAATTGGCTCTATCCAACAAAAAAAAAAAAGAAAATCTTGCCGTGGAAATGCGAAGCATTTAAGACAGTAAACGGATGAGTTAGGTAGTCATGAGGGTCGAAGGCTCTCGACACACCCGTCAATCGTCTATTGCCTTTACCATTGATTGCCATTCCTTACAACTTTAGAATGATAAAGGCGCGAAGCACCGTACAAGAAGGTGCGAAGCACCGTTAACCAGTGAAATCCACTGCCACATCATCACGTGAACAGTGATTTTTTTTTGTTGGATAGAGCCAAGTATTTTAAACGTTTTTTGTATTGGGGTACCCCTAGTTTGGTCATTAGATTAGCTTGAAATATTAGATTATGCTTGGTTTGTAGGTTTGTATTTTAAGGAGGTTTGTATTGGAGTAGCCCCCTATATATATATATATATATATATATATATATATGTTATTTTGATACTGGTTTACAAAAATTTATCTTGTTGAGCTACTATAGCTCACTCTTGCTACTTATGTATATAACAGCTAGGTCAAATGCCGATACTCTGCACTACACCCCGCAAGAGGGTAAGGGAAAGACGACATTTTGAGAGAGTGTTGGTGCCTATCCCTGAGGTAGCTGATAGGCAGATGGGTATTGGTAGGCTTATGTGAATTAAGTGTGTAAGTTTGAGAAATAAACTTTTGGTTGTTGAAATGCTTCCTCTCGAAGTAATATTCAGCAACACTACTTAAGTAAGATTCTGGGTTTGTAATAACTCTTTTAACATTAAGCTGTTATTAGCATATGACTGGTGTGTGTGTTGAGATTAGTGTGGGGTTATTTGTGTGAGTATTAAATGGTAATAAAAAAATTTAAAAAAAAAATGAAATGATAGTGCTAATAAATGGAATTTGAGTGTGATGGCCTGGATTCCTGACCCCGGATCTAGGGATGTCACAGTTACAATGCCTGTAACCCTTCAGAACAATTTTGCCTGTAGATTTGCTTATAACTTCACAGTGTTCTTCAAAGAAATCCACATGTTAACCTCTATCACAGATTTGACTCACACTTAGCAGATTATGTTTGAGTCCTGAGACTAGAGCTACTGTAAGAACCTAGATTTTTGGAAGAATTAAAAACTTTTATTATGTAATGGAGTATCAGTGTAAAGGTGGTCATAATGAATGATTATGGAATGGATTTGGATTCAATTGCTTATATGACATGAATCATGCAACGGACTGACAACTTAGATAAGAATAATCTATCTCCCAGGGAAGTAAGATATGGTAATTCCAAGGAGGAAGAATATTCTCAAGTCATCCAAATCAATATCTATTATTAGTTCAGTGGTTCTGAGAAAGAGTTAGGGAACTCTACAAAAAGAGATTGAGAATATTCGAGAAAGCGTGAGAACATTTTATAAGAACAAGAAATAAAGAGAGAATAAACAAGTAATATTGGAGTTAATATTGATTTAAGGGATTGTGCCACAGTGGAGAAATAAAATGCAACATATAAGTTGTAACATGTTAATTTTATTAAAAAGACACAAAAAAAATCAAATTGGTGGAAAAAGGAGGAACCAAGGTGACTTACAAGAAAGTCAACTAACAACTAAGTGGTGTAATTGCATTTTTACAAAAATGGAGTTGCATAATGTGAAGCCAACACTTGGACAAATAAGAAGGCAACAAGTGGCACTAATAGTTGGTTGACAACAGTTAAAAACAAGATGCATGTAAGAACCCAGATTTTGGGTGGAATTAAAACTTTTATGTATTTAATGATGTAAGAATGAATAGTGGATATGGCTACAATGTAATAATTGATATTTGGGAAAGAATGAATGGAATTCGACTTTATTATGTTTATGTCTTGAAGAATGCTAAAGGGTGACAACATAGGTAAGAATAATCTATCTTCTAAGGGAATAAGATATGGCAACTTCAAGCAAGAGAATACTCTCATGTCATCCAGATCGATAACGATTAATCCAGTAGTTCCGTAAAAAGGTTAAGGAACGATCGAAAGAGAATACGGACAATTATACAACCCTAAGAGAACAAGTAAAGAATACAGAATGAATAGTGTTTTGGTGGGAGTACATAATAAAATGAGACGACACTATATAGAAGTATTCGGAACGGATTTCCGAGTTCGTATTAGTGATCCAGGGGGAAAATAAGTGTATGTAAAAGCTGTCGGATTCTGAAAAACCGCACTTTTATTTTCTTCGAGAGTTCCCTGGACACTGATAGCCTTAAGTATTTAACGAATGGATTAAAGGAATATAAAATGGAAAGTTAGAATGAAAGATGGAGAATGAAAGTATTAATATTAAAGAGGATTCCCGGTAAACCCTAATTAGAAATCCGTAAAATATTCTCACGAACGATCAATCGAAACGGGTAATAACCGGACACAGAAACAAGCAGAGGAAGCAAGAGTCTTGTGCAAGCTACTAGTATAAATATCTAGTAACTAAACTAGAAGCAAGGAACTAGCACCTTAGAGGAAGAACTAAGTACTTAGCAAGTAACTACCTAGTTAAGCTTTAACCACCACAAAACCAACACATGTCTTGCCATTTGATCATCCAACACCTCATCACTTTATTAAAGTGACTTTTACAAGATATTATGTTGTAAGTGGATGAGAGTGAAGGAGATTAAAACACAAAAAAATCAAAGAACCAAGCAACTCTCTCCCCCCCCTTGCAAACAAAACCATTCGGCCATAGCATTAATTCAAAATCCAAACTCCACCTTCCCACCATTGTTTGTTCTTGAAATAATTAAGGTGAGTCTTACATTTCATAAAACTTATCTCCTCAAAATCTTAGCTTCAAACTGATCCATTTCCATTTTCAAAAAAATCAAACAAGAGGAGGGTGAATAGTGTTCATCATATACTAACTTTGTTTTCTTGATTTTCCATGGTTAATCTAGCAAGCATAATCACTCCTAAGGACCATACAAGGCTTAGTAAGGCTATATCACTATCTAAGGAAGGTATAAAGCTCTTGAAACCCTAACCCTTGTTTAAGATTTAAGCATGTTTATGATAGTTATAACTTAGTTATGGTTATGTTAAAGTTATAAGCATGATTATGTATGGATTTTTGGATTAATGATGTAAATAGCTAGATGAACGGAAAGGCATTGCTTGGCCTCAGTTCATGTATATAAGTCATGTATATGTTGTTTGGGTTGGATGCTATGTTTATGGGAAGATTCGAAATTGATAGATATTCGATTTACAGCCGTTATAATGCCCGATTTTACAATACCATGTTTTGTATGCCATTTTCCATGTCGAACCCCTACTGTCCAGAGACCTTATCTGCCATGATAGGATAGGTAATGTTCTAAGCTTCGTTTTGATATAAAGATCACGTGAAACGGACTTACGGTTTAGGATTTATTACCAAATTACTAAAAGTAGTTCGAATCCGTAAACGAAAGTTCGTAACTGAAATTGAACCCTCGTAAGCTATGTAACGTCATGGCGAATCTTGGTAAATAAATACTAGGGGTAAGAAGGAAGGTGTGAAAGAAAACCGTATGTCAAAAAGAGCATTTTTCGATTTATTAAAAATGTTCGAGTCAAGGTTAAACGCGAACGAACCCCTAAAAGACGACTCTTTTATAACTTTGGTAAAACACTTAGAAAACGGGCGATAAAACTCGGAGTAAAATATTGGTTCGTAATGATCAACCTTAGAACTCATATGACTTAAGTATGTCCCAAGTATAAGTTCAGTGACATGTCGTACTAACGAACGAATGTCGGGTCGGATCAGTGATAATAAGTAATCCACGAAAAGGGGTATAACGAGATAACTCGAGAACGTGTTTCGATTTAAGTATAACTTAACTTTTAATATGTTAAATGATTAATCCCGAATGCCTTGGCTATTTATAGATCACCAAGCTGAACCGGGACCCGCTACCACTACCCCTTACCGTACTCGACTACCAGGCAAGTTTCAATTCCCTTCTTTAGGCTGTTGTTGTGATTGAATAAATATATATATATGATTGCTGATATACATATGCCATTGCATGCATGCCTACTTTCAAGTTGAATTGATATACTTGTTCCTTGAAGGTTATTGTTGGCTTATAAGCTAGATAGTTATATATCAGTTATAAGCCGGTTATTGTAAGACCCTCATAGAAGGGCGTATACATCTTATTAATCAAATATAGACCGGGAGTCAATATTCCTTGATATATCGAGATTACCTCGGAAGAAAGTATTTAAGTAAATATTTTCTATTATTCAAGCGACGAATATTATTTGAATATTCGTTCGAGATTATTTATTTAATGATCCTTACTTCAAATAATTATTTGAACGTAACTATTCAACGAATAATATTTCTCAATATTCACTCAGAGTCGAATTGATTATCGACTATTATTTCGAATATTCTTCTAAAAGATGAGACTATTAAATGAATATTAATTGGATATTCTTTTAGAATATTAT
Organism: Saposhnikovia divaricata; assembly: GCA_036435485.1. Taxonomy (NCBI): domain Eukaryota; kingdom Viridiplantae; phylum Streptophyta; class Magnoliopsida; order Apiales; family Apiaceae; genus Saposhnikovia; species Saposhnikovia divaricata. Next base: position 155,159,778 of record CM071600.1, on the reverse strand, counting down.
TTTATTAAATAAATATTACTTTTGAATATTCATTTAAGATATTAAATACTTGATGAATATTATTTTAATATTCATCTGAAGCTTGATTTAATTATCGAATATTATCTCGAATATTCCTTAAGGCTTGGATTACTAAATGAATATTACTTGATATTCATTTAGGATATTATTCATTAAATGAATATTACTTTTGAATATTCATTTAAATTGCTAATTAATTATGAATATTACCTTAAATATTCTTTTCAGGTCTTAATAATTAATGAATATTGTTTTGAATATTCATTTAAATATTTATTTATTCAATAAATATTCTCCTGATATTTCTTCAGGGATTATTTTGAAAAATACTCTGATTAAAGATATTCTTTCATATTCCCAAATATTCTTTAAATATTTTAACTCAATAAATATTCCCTGAATATTTATTCCATACTTAGAATAATCTCGATAAGGTTTATCTTCTTCGATTATTACAGAAAATATCTCGGAGTCATATTATTATTAATCTTATACCAAGAAAGGTTCTCAGACATCATTCTTCTTTGAGTCTATCTCCTTAATAATAAGGGAACCTTACTTGGAAAATGTTATTTATCTTGTCGACTTCCCGGTCATAAAGTATTCCCTTCACCCGCAACTCGGGTGCTGTTGACTTATTAAGTCGTTGCTTACCTTCTCATCTTTCGAGGGGTAAGATTACTGGAACAAGTTGATATCCGTTACCAAGTAATAGCTTGGGAGTTATTGGTAAATTTTCCTTTCCAACTAGATACGACTACTTTGTGGAGTCTTATCAACAAGTATTATACTTGGGGAAAGGGGGACGAACGTACATTCAGAATCATGAATTCTATTTGAACTAGGAGTCGTGTAAGAGGCCGAGTAGCGCCGGTCCATCCCCTTTGGCCCAACCGTTGGCCGGGGAGAGCTAGTAAGGCGGTATACAAGTAAAGCCGTCAGTTCTTCCTTCTACCGGTAGTAAATCTAAATTGAGCTGTACGATCTCGACTGATCATCAAGATTGGAACAGCGGGCGCGGTGAATACTCCATCATTGGTTCATCATCCAAATTTATTTATTTCCTGCAACATGATTACTGTTGGCAGAATTGGAAAAGTGTCATAACTGGAATTGCAACCCTTTTCTTGCAAGTTCCTCTTCTTAATAACAATAAGAATATCTCGCTTACTTTGATGTAGCAGATATTTCTTCAAACATATACTTTCAGTTACCTTGTAACTTCATCGTTCATAATATACTTGCATCATTTCCGTAAATGCATGGCATATGGTTTAAAAGATAGCTTTGAACTGTTTTAAATTATCGTTCAGTTATATATTTGTTGGTGGGCTTTCGCTCACCCTTGCTTTGTTTATATTATGTCACAACAACAGCTAGGACAGATGGCTCGCGTCAGGCGCACTCGGCGCAAGCAGGTTACCCGACCCACCGGACTACCCGCTGAGATGCTAGCCGCCATTGCTGAGGTAGCATAGTTAGACAACTTTTGTTTCCTGTTTAACTATATGTATAATTAATGTAATCAACGGCAAAACTTTTAAACCTATGATGTATTCCTTTTGGGATTGTAATAACTTTTATTCGTAAACCCTTTAATGTAAGACTTATTTCAATTTCATCTCTGGGACTATAACTGTTGTGTGTGTGAGTGGTAATTATTGTGGGGTCACAGCATGTGATTTATTTATTGTGGACTCAAGTCAAGTATTATGAATGGATGTAAGACCGTAACCACCAGATCCCTGACCCCGGATCTGGGGGTGTTACAGAGATGGTATCAGAGCGAGAGTTATATATCCCAAGAGATGATACGACGTTATATAATAATAAATTCAATAATATAATAAGAACCCTTGCCAGGTTCACCTAAAACCCTTACGGGAACTTTTTAAGTATCATGATAGTAACATAGTTCGTCTTGTGTAGGCGAGCGACTTGTCGGCCCAGGAGGCAGCTGCGAGACAGCATGATGAGGACATGTTCCGGACTAGGGACCCATACTATGAGCACTTGCCTGAGGAGGATACTGAGCCTGAGGAGGAGGACGCTAGGGAGGTCCAGGTTGATGCTGATACTGATGTGATCGAGTCTGAGGAGGAGGACCCTGAGGAGGTCCAGGATGATGCTGACACAGATGTTGTTGAGACTGAGGGGGAGGAGGACCCGGAGGGGATCCAGACAGGACAGGATGCTGAGTTAGTGGTTGAGGATGATGATTATTGGGTTGTGACTGAGATCAGGACTATGGGAGATGACACTGACATGACCACGGATCAGGTGGTGCCGGTATATGAGGGTGTTGAGGGAGATATAGATGAGCCAGTAGTTGGTGCCGTAGGGAGTTCTGGACTTTTTGTGCCACTCCTCCCTATTGAGAGAGCCCCTACCCCACCACCACTACCTGTGAGCCCGTACCCCGACGAGTTTGAGGAGCTTACCCCAGAGCCCCAGCAGACAGAGACTGCCGCTCCAGCTGAGCCATCCACCCCACCTCATGCCCCGATAGGAGGAGTCCCAGTATGTGTTCACAACTTGATTGTGAACGGGCTTTATAGAGAGTTGTCTGTGGTAGATGCCAGGTTGGCAGAGTCTAGGAGTGAGTTAGCAGCAGAGAGAGCCGCCCGGATGAGGTTGCAGGGCAGGAGGACTATCAGTGACAGAGTTGGGTATAGGGCTGTGACCCGCATCGAGCTGAGGGCTCGGGTGAGGGTGCGACAGTTGCCTACTGATGGGCATGGTAGGGTAGACAGAGTAGAGGCTGAGGAGGTTTTCCGCATCGCCATGGGGAGGGTTCGGAGGATGTTTCGTCGTGGTGGCTGATTTCAGATGTAGTGATGCAGTGGTCTAGTTGTCTAGTCATGTACGGACATAGTAGTGCCGGCTTTTGTAGGGATGGTTTTCTTGTACTTGTTTTCCCTTTTTGCAGACTAGACAGATAGACAGCATATTTCACTTTTGACTTGTTGTTGTTGTTAGGATGGCTGTACTTTAAACTATCGTTGTAACTCGGATGTTGTACCTTTTCGGTACCTGGTATATATTTGTTTCCATTTCAGTCATTACAATTTTGTTGGGATGTGATCACGAGTTTATTAGCATATGTATTACTTTTCGATTAAGTTGTCATGAGATATAAAACTGTGGGATTTTAAACCCAATCATGTAAAGAAATGTGCAAGGAAAAATCCTTTAAAACAGATAAGGGAACCTAATGTATAATTTTCCAAATTTTCAGTAAAATGCCTCCAAGACGAATGGGCACTAGGGCTAACCCCCGCGAATCTACTGACCAAGAGAGTCACAACCAACACGAGGAAAACCGTGAAAGTAGTGAGGAACAAGATCAGGACTATAATGAGCAAGAAGATTCCCAGTATGGAGCAGAGGATGAACCCCTGTACTCTGAAGAATTTGAAAGGGAAATAGAGGGTGGAGAAACTGAAGTAGAACAGGAAGGGGAGAACCAGGGCGGAAACCCCATGGGCCAGTTTATGGATCTACTTAGGCAGAATTTGAACCAATACCCCCAACCACCACCAAGCAACAACACTTCAGTGGCAAATTCCTTTAGGGCCTTTAAGTCCCTTAAGCCCCCAGAGTTCCACGGATCGGCTGATCCCGTTGAGGCGAGGGCCTGGATCAAAGAAATGGAAAAGTCTTTTGAGATTCTGAGTATCAATGAGGCCCAGAAGACTGTTTTTGCTACTTACCTACTAAAGGGAGAGGCCAATTATTGGTGGGAAGCCAAGAAAAACATGGAGACTGATGCTGTCATAGCTTGGGAAAGGTTCAAACAATTATTCCTGGAGAAGTACTTCCCGAAGTTCATGAAGACCCAGATGGAACTTAAGTTTTTGGAACTGAAACAGAACAATATGTCAGTGGCGGACTATGAGGCCAAATTTACTGAGCTATCGAGATTTGTGCCAGAGTTTGTAGACACAGAAGAGAAGAAAGCTAACAGGTTTCAACAAGGGCTGAAACAGTGGATCCAGAATAGGGTGGCTGTTTTAGAGATTACAGATTATGCCACCTTGGTGCAGAAGGCAACCATTGTGGAGGCTGGTAGTGATCAGATGCAGAGAGAGAGAGAGAAAGGGGGGATAAAGAGAAAGCATGTTAGTATGGGCGGAAGATCCGCTGGAGGAAAACCCCCAACCAAGTTTAATCGAGGAGCGGTTTCCCTACCAGGGAGGAATGTAGGGTTTATACCATCTGCGAGCGTAAGTGTGAGCCAGGGCGGCCACCAATCAGGAATGTCCCGTTCCAACCCTTCTCGACCTCCATTGCCATTGTGTGCTACTTGTGGGAAGAGGCACTCCGGGGTGTGCAACCTGAAGCAGATAAACTGTTATAAGTGTGGGCGAGCTGGGCATTATGCTACCTCTTGCACCACGGTCATCCCTAGCAGCACAACCTGTTTCCAGTGTGGACAGCGAGGGCACATGAGGAAGGATTGCCCAAAGAGCAAACCAGCAGCATCAGGAGCAAGCAAGGTTGCCTCAAATAGGCCACCAACTGCTAGGACTTTCAATATGTCAGTACAAGATGCCGTGAGGGACACGGATGTGATAGCAGGTACTTTTTCTCTCAATTCAGTCAGTGCAAATGTCTTATTTGATTCAGGAGCAACTAAGTCTTTTATATCTAGAGATTTTGCGCTTAAGTTGAAACATAAAACCCAGCAACTAAGAGATTCCTTACTAGTAGAAATAGCTAATCAGGAAATCGTACCGGTTAATCAAATTCACCCCGATTGTAAGCTAGAAATAGGAGGACGATCCTTCTATGTCGATTTAATTCCTTTTAAGCTAGGGGAATTCGATGTCATTTTGGGTATGGATTGGTTGTCTCGCAATGAGGCGCGGATAGATTGTAAAGGGAAAAAGGTTAAGTTGAAAACCCCAGGGAAGAAAGAAATATTGTTTAAGGGGATGCGACAGACCCAGAAAATTCTGACTATGGCGCAAACCAAGAGATTGTTACGAAAAGGGAACGAGGCTTATTTAGCCTACGTTATAGATACTCAGAAGGAAGTGCCAAGATTGCAAGACATTCTGGTAGTTAATGAGTTCGAGGACGTGTTCCCACAAGATCTTCCTGGACTACCACCTGATAGGGTAATTGAGTTTGCCATCGAATTAGCCCCGGGGACGGCGCCAGTTTCGAAGGCCCCGTACCGACTAGCCCCAGTAGAAATGAAGGAGCTAGCTAAACAATTACAGGAATTGTTGGATAAGGGCATGATAAGGCCCAGTGTGTCGCCTTGGGGCGCACCAGTGTTGTTTGTTAAGAAAAAGGATGGAAGTATGAGGTTATGCATCGACTACAGAGAATTGAACAAGCTAACCATAAAGAATAAGTATCCATTGCCCAGGATAGACGATTTGTTTGACCAGCTAAGAGGAGCTGAATACTTCTCTAAGATTGATTTGAGAACAGGATATCACCAACTGAAGATCAAACCTGAAGATATCCCGAAGACTGCATTCCGCACCAGATACGGACATTATGAGTTCTTAGTTATGTCATTTGGATTGACCAACGCCCCAGCAGCCTTCATGGACCTAATGAATAGGGTGTTCAAGGAATATTTGGACAAATTCGTGATAGTTTTCATTGATGATATTCTCATCTACTCAAAGACAGAGGCAGAACACGCTGAACATTTAAGGATAACCTTAGAAATACTCAGGAAAGAGCAGTTATATGCCAAGTTCTCCAAGTGTGAGTTTTGGAAAAATGAGGTACAATTCTTAGGGCACGTGATCAATAGAGAAGGAGTGTTGGTTGACCCCTCCAAGATAGAAGCAGTTTCAAACTGGGAACGGCCAACTACTCCAACCGAGGTGAGGAGTTTCATTGGACTGGCCGGATATTACAGGAGATTTGTCCAAGACTTTGCGAAACTCGCAGCTCCATTAACTCGACTTACCCGTAAAACCGAGAAATTTGAATGGATTGAGAAATGCGAGAAGAGTTTCCAAGAGTTAAAGAAGAGGCTGGTGACAGCCCCAGTGCTGGCATTACCTGATGGAAAAAGAGATTTCGTGATTTACAGTGATGCTTCGCATAAAGGACTGGGATGCGTGCTTATGCAGCACGGCAAGGTAATAGCGTATGCGTCTAGGCAATTGAAGGATTATGAAGTCAGATATCCCACGCATGATCTAGAACTAGCAGCCATAGTCTTCGCTTTAAAGATTTGGAGACACTACCTGTATGGGGAAAAATGCGAGATTTACACAGACCATAAGAGCCTCAAATACATTTTCACTCAGAAAGAGCTTAACATGCGCCAGAGGAGATGGTTAGAGTTAATCAAGGATTATGATTGTGAAATTCGCTATCACCCGGGCAAAGCCAATGTGGTGGCTGACGCCCTTAGTCGGAAAGAGAAGCTCAAGATGATAACTTCAGAGAAAGAGCTAGTGAAGGATTTTGAGAAGTTGGAAATCGAGGTTAAGTTACCTGGAGAGGGCCAAAATAAGTTGATGGAAATTAGAATCCAACCTCCATTGCTAGAAAAGATTAGACTGTGCCAGGAAAGGATGATGGAGGAAGAAAAGAACTCCACAGAAGAGCTAATGACCGGGGAGGAAATTAAGTGCGAAAGAGACAAGGAAGGGATCATGAGGTACACATACAGGATATGGATCCCAAACGTTCAGGAACTCAAGAATGAGATTTTAAATCAGGCACACAACTCAAGATACTCAGTGCACCCCGGTAGCACCAAAATGTATAGGGATTTGAAGGAGTATTACTGGTGGCCCAATATGAAAAAGGACGTAGCAGAGTGGGTAAGCAGATGCTTGACCTGCCAACGAGTGAAGGCAGAGCACCAGAAACCCAGCGGACTTCTACATCCCTTAGAGATTCCAGAATGGAAATGGGAACATATAGCCATGGATTTCGTAGTAGGTTTACCAAGGACCAAGGCTAATCATGATGCCATATGGGTAATTATAGATCGACTGACGAAATCGGCTCACTTTCTCCCGATCAACGAAAGGTACACGGTCGACAGACTAGTGGACATCTACTTAAAAGAGATAGTGGCGCGACATGGAGTCCCAGTCGCAATAGTATCCGATCGAGATCCTAGATTTAACTCCAGGTTTTGGAGAAGTTTTCAAGAATGTGTAGGGACCCGGCTGAACATGAGCACAGCCTACCACCCCCAGACAGATGGGCAAAGTGAAAGGACCATCCAAACGCTAGAGGATATGTTGAGAGTCTGCGCGATAGACTTCAAGGGGAGTTGGGATGATCACTTGCCATTGGTTGAGTTCTCCTATAATAACAGTTATCATTCAAGCATTGGGATGCCACCTTATGAGGCCCTTTATGGAAGAAAATGTCGATCTCCCTTGTATTGGGATGAAGTTGGAGAGCGAAAGATGCTCGGGCCCGAAGTGGTCCAACGAACTAAAGATGCAGTAGATCTAATCAGAGGACGGTTGGTAGCAGCCCAGGATCGACAAAAGAAATATGCCGACTTAGCTCGGAAAGGCAAGGAATACGAAGTAGGGGACCTAGTGTTCATGAAAGTGTCACCTTGGAAAGGTTTAATGAGATTTGGGAAGAAAGGAAAGCTGAGTCCCAGATACATTGGACCATTTGAGATCTTGAGGCGGATTGGGGAACTAGCTTATGAGCTCGCATTGCCCCCGAATCTACAGCAGGTGCACAATGTGTTCCATGTTTCGATGCTGAGAAAGTATAATCCGGATGCTAAGCATATTGTCGAGTATGAGCAAGTGGACATGCAACCAGACCTGACCTATGTGGAGCAACCGGTGGAAATCATAAACCGGAAAGAACAAGTGCTCCGAAACAAGGTCATTCAGCTAGTCAGAGTTTTGTGGCAGAACCACAATGTAGAAGAATCCACCTGGGAACTTGAAAGCGCAATGCAAGAGAAGTACCCCCACTTGTTTTCAAACTGATTCCGGGACGGAATCCTTTTAAGGAGGGGAGACTGTAAGAACCCAGATTTTGGGTGGAATTAAAACTTTTATGTATTTAATGATGTAAGAATGAATAGTGGATATGGCTACAATGTAATAATTGATATTTGGGAAAGAATGAATGGAATTCGACTTTATTATGTTTATGTCTTGAAGAATGCTAAAGGGTGACAACATAGGTAAGAATAATCTATCTTCTAAGGGAATAAGATATGGCAACTTCAAGCAAGAGAATACTCTCATGTCATCCAGATCGATAACGATTAATCCAGTAGTTCCGTAAAAAGGTTAAGGAACGATCGAAAGAGAATACGGACAATTATACAACCCTAAGAGAACAAGTAAAGAATACAGAATGAATAGTGTTTTGGTGGGAGTACATAATAAAATGAGACGACACTATATAGAAGTATTCGGAACGGATTTCCGAGTTCGTATTAGTGATCCAGGGGGAAAATAAGTGTATGTAAAAGCTGTCGGATTCTGAAAAACCGCACTTTTATTTTCTCCGAGAGTTCCCTGGACACAGATAGCCTTAAGTATTTAACGAATGCATTAAAGGAATATAAAATGGAAAGTTAGAATGAAAGATGGAGAATGAAAGTATTAATATTAAAGAGGATTCCCGGTAAACCCTAATTAGAAATCCGTGAAATATTCTCACGAACGATCAATCGAAACGGGTAATAACCGGACACAGAAACAAGCAGAGGAAGCAAGAGTCTTGTGCAAGCTACTAGTATAAATATCTAGTAACTAAACTAGAAGCAAGGAACTAGCACCTTAGAGGAAGAACTAAGTACTTAGCAAGTAACTACCTAGTTAAGCTTTAACCACCACAAAACCAACACATGTCTTGCCATTTGATCATCCAACACCTCATCACTTTATTAAAGTGACTTTTACAAGATATTATGTTGTAAGTGGATGAGAGTGAAGGAGATTAAAACACAAAAAAATCAAAGAACCAAGCAACTCTCTCCCCCCCTTGCAAACAAAACCATTCGGCCATAGCATTAATTCAAAATCCAAACTCCACCTTCCCACCATTGTTTGTTCTTGAAATAATTAAGGTGAGTCTTACATTTCATAAAACTTATCTCCTCAAAATCTTAGCTTCAAACTCATCCATTTCCATTTTCAAAAAAATCAAACAAGAGGAGGGTGAATAGTGTTCATCATATACTAACTTTGTTTTCTTGATTTTCCATGGTTAATCTAGCAAGCATAATCACTCCTAAGGACCATACAAGGCTTAGTAAGGCTATATCACTATCTAAGGAAGGTATAAAGCTCTTGAAACCCTAACCCTTGTTTAAGATTTAAGCATGTTTATGATAGTTATAACTTAGTTATGGTTATGTTAAAGTTATAAGCATGATTATGTATGGATTTTTGGATTAATGATGTAAATAGCTAGATGAACGGAAAGGCATTGCTTGGCCTCAGTTCATGTATATAAGTCATGTATATGTTGTTTGGGTTGGATGCTATGTTTATGGGAAGATTCGAAATTGATAGATATTCGATTTACAGCCGTTATAATGCCCGATTTTACAATACCATGTTTTGTATGCCATTTTCCATGTCGAACCCCTACTGTCCAGAGACCTTATCTGCCATGATAGGATAGGTAATGTTCTAAGCTTCGTTTTGATATAAAGATCACGTGAAACGGACTTACGGTTTAGGATTTATGACCAAATTACTAAAAGTAGTTCGAATCCGTAAACGAAAGTTCGTAACTGAAATTGAACCCTCGTAAGCTATGTAACGTCATGGCGAATCTTGGTAAATAAATACTAGGGGTAAGAAGGAAGGTGTGAAAGAAAACCGTATGTCAAAAAGAACATTTTTCGATTTATTAAAAATGTTCGAGTCAAGGTTAAACGCGAACGAACCCCTAAAAGACGACTCTTTTATAACTTTGGTAAAACACTTAGAAAACGGGCGATAAAACTCGGAGTAAAATATTGGTTCGTAACGATCAACCTTAGAACTCATATGACTTAAGTATGTCCCAAGTATAAGTGCAGTGACATGTCGTACTAACGAACGAATGTCGGGTCGGATCAGTGATAATAAGTAATCCACGAAAAGGGGTATAACGAGATAACTCGAGAACGTGTTTCGATTTAAGTATAACTTAACTTTTAATATGTTAAGTGATTAATCCCGAATGCCTTGGCTATTTATAGATCACCAAGCTGAACCGGGACCCGCTACCACTACCCCTTACCGTACTCGACTACCAGGCAAGTTTCAATTCCCTTCTTTAGGCTGTTGTTGTGATTGAATAAATATATATATATGATTGCTGATATACATATGCCATTGCATGCATGCCTACTTTCAAGTTGAATTGATATACTTGTTCCCTGAAGGTTATTGTTGGCTTATAAGCTAGATAGTTATATATCAGTTATAAGCCGGTTATTGTAAGACCCTCATAGAAGGGCGTATACATCTTATTAATCAAATATAGACCGGGAGTCAATATTCCTTGATATATCGAGATTACCTCGGAAGAAAGTATTTAAGTAAATATTTTCTATTATTCAAGCGACGAATATTATTTGAATATTCGTTCGAGATTATTTATTTAATGATCCTTACTTCAAATAATTATTTGAACGTAACTATTCAACGAATAATATTTCTCAATATTCATTCAGAGTCGAATTGATTATCGACTATTATTTCGAATATTCTTCTAAAAGATGAGACTATTAAATGAATATTAATTGGATATTCTTTTAGAATATTATTTTATTAAATAAATATTACTTTTGAATATTCATTTAAGATATTAAATACTAGATGAATATTATTTTAATATTCATCTGAAGCTTGATTTAATTATCGAATATTATCTCGAATATTCCTTAAGGCTTGGATTACTAAATGAATATTACTTGATATTCATTTAGGATATTATTCATTAAATGAATATTACTTTTGAATATTCATTTAAATTGCTAATTAATTATGAATATTACCTTAAATATTCTTTTCAGGTCTTAATAATTAATGAATATTGTTTTGAATATTCATTTAAATATTTATTTATTCAATAAATATTCTCCTGATATTTCTTCAGGGATTATTTTGAAAAATACTCTGATTAAAGATATTCTTTCATATTCCCAAATATTCTTTAAATATTTTAACTCAATAAATATTCCCTGAATATTTATTCCATACTTAGAATAATCTCGATAAGGTTTATCTTCTTCGATTATTACAGAAAATATCTCGGAGTCATATTATTATTAATCTTATACCAAGAAAGGTTCTCAGACATCATTCTTCTTTGAGTCTATCTCCTTAATAATAAGGGAACCTTACTTGGAAAATGTTATTTATCTTGTCGACTTCCCGGTCATAAAGTATTCCCTTCACCCGCAACTCGGGTGCTGTTGACTTATTAAGTCGTTGCTTACCTTCTCATCTTTCGAGGGGTAAGATTACTGGAACAAGTTGATATCCGTTACCAAGTAATAGCTTGGGAGTTATTGGTAAATTTTCCTTTCCAACTAGATACGACTACTTTGTGGAGTCTTATCAACAAGTATTATACTTGGGGAAAGGGGGACGAACGTACATTCAGAATCATGAATTCTATTTGAACTAGGAGTCATGTAAGAGGCCGAGTAGCGCCGGTCCATCCCCTTTGGCCCAACCGTTGGCCGGGGAGAGCTAGTAAGGCGGTATACAAGTAAAGCCGTCAGTTCTTCCTTCTACCGGTAGTAAATCTAAATTGAGCTGTACGATCTCGACTGATCATCAAGATTGGAACAGCGGGTGCGGTGAATACTCCATCATTGGTTCATCATCCAAATTTATTTATTTCCTGCAACATGATTACTGTTGGCAGAATTGGAAAAGTGTCATAACTGGAATTGCAACCCTTTTCTTGCAAGTTCCTCTTCTTAATAACAATAAGAATATCTCGCTTACTTTGATGTAGCAGATATTTCTTCAAACATATACTTTCAGTTACCTTGTAACTTCATCGTTCATAATATACTTGCATCATTTCCGTAAATGCATGGCATATGGTTTAAAAGATAGCTTTGAACTGTTTTAAATTATCGTTCAGTTATATATTTGTTGGTGGGCTTTCGCTCACCCTTGCTTTGTTTATATTATGTCACAACAACAGCTAGGACAGATGGCTCGCGTCAGGCGCACTCGGCGCAAGCAGGTTACCCGACCCACCGGACTACCCGCTGAGATGCTAGCCGCCATTGCTGAGGTAGCATAGTTAGACAGCTTTTGTTTCCTGTTTAACTATATGTATAATTAATGTAATCAACGGCAAAACTTTTAAACCTATGATGTATTCCTTTTGGGATTGTAATAACTTTTATTCGTAAACCCTTTAATGTAAGACTTATTTCAATTTCATCTCTGGGACTATAACTGTTGTGTGTGTGAGTGGTAATTATTGTGGGGTCACAGCATGTGATTTATTTATTGTGGACTCAAGTCAAGTATTATGAATGGATGTAAGACCATAACCACCAGATCCCTGACCCCGTAACCCCAAGAATAAGTACCATGCAATGCCTTGATACTGAGTCAGTGTTGATTATAATGATGATAATAAAGAGTTATGTTAGGGGGATGTCCAATGAGTTAACTTGAAAATGAGTTTAACATAAGTAAAGTATATACTTAGCTTTTCAAAAATGTTAAGTGATTAACCTTGAATAATTTTGGGATTGTTTATAGATCACTAGACTGATCGGAGGCCCGTTACCCCTACGATCCTTCCAGGCAAGAGTTTTTTTATCTTTACTTTAATAAATTATAAAATTCCTGGAAAATGATTTTATTGAAAAATGTATATATGTATACATGATTTCATATTATCGCTTTGGCAAGGGACATTTTTACTGATTTTCTGAAAATTATTTATGAACATGATTAATGCAAGGTACTTTATGTGACGCCCCTAGATCCGGGGTCAAGGATCCAGGTCATCACGGTCCAATTTCCATTCAATATCAATATCTCTTGAGTTTTTTTTTTAAATAAGCAATTGACCCACCCCACACTAATACATACACACACCAGTCATATGCTCATAGAACAACATTCACAATATTAAAAGTTTAAAGTTGACAGTTATTACAAACCCAGAATTCTACTAAGTACATTGTTGAATAATACTTCTACAGGAAGCATTTCAACAACCAAAAGTTTATTACAAACTTACACTCTTAATTTACATAAGTCTACTAAGCCCCTTTCGCTTGTCACTACCTCGGGGATGGTCGCCAGCACTCGCTCAAAAGGTCGCCTTTCCCTTACCCTCTTGCGGGGTGTAGTGCGTAGTATCGGCATGGGACCTAGCTGCTATATACATAAGTAGCAAGAGTGAGCTATAATAGCTCAGCAAGATAATATTGTAACCTAGAATTTAGAATGTGAACAGGTATACATATATGTGCATATATAAGCAGAAACCAATTATAATCTTTAAGGAAGAATAAAGCTCTTATTTAATAATACATCATCCACTTAATATTATAAGCAAGAAATCTAAAATAATATAATATCAGTTTTTCTTCATCTGTAACCATAATTCCATCATCTCATATCATTATTCTGTTTTCAGTATAGAAATCTGAAAACCATTGTCAACACTTTATTTTCAAAAACATTAGGGATATCTGCTGTCGCCTGATACGTTAGGACGATGATCAGTTGCCTAATCGTACCTGCTCTCTTTTTACTACCAGTAGAAGGAATGAAGATCATCCCTGGAGGAAGGCCACCTGCTAACATCCTCCCTTGGCATCTTCGTGCCGTAATAAAAATAATAAATGCTGGACTGTGTCGCACACAGCCCTGACACAGCCACTTACGCAAGTCTGTTGCAATCCCCCTTTTTATCACATCCTTATTCCCTTTTTAAAATATCATTCCATTTCTATTTTCTCGCTTTCATTTCCACATATCATTCACTCATATCATTTCCATTCTCGCACATTACTTCTATAAAATATATATATAACATAATGCTTTGATTGTGATCCAGACATCTCTTTCATATTCAGGAATCAAATATACTTTTATATTCATAAAATATTCCGTCTATTTTAAGAGTAATGCATGATAATCAAATAATATTTATTAAACCACTGATACTCAAAAAGAATATTTTTAATATAGTATTATAAACCATATAACCCTAGATAACAACTGATACCATTCTTTTATTTACTTTAGATAACAACTGATACCATTCTCTTTCACCTCTCTTTACCATAAAGCATATTCGCTCCATTCATAATCATATCCACATTCATATTTCATAATTTATATCCATTTCTCTTTAATTCCAATATCAGGGAAATAATTCTTAGCAATATAGCAAACATAGAATACCATATATATTCCATGAAATCATTTACTTTGAAAATAAAAATAGTTTTCCAAGGTAAGGATAGAAGAAATCTTGCCTCGGTTTCGGTATCCTGACGGTATGGCTCGTCCCTCTTCCGGAGTTTCTATAAACACAAAAGGACCGTCGTTCGAATACCACGTCTCTTACTCACTACACTCTTGTATAACATTACCTTTGAAACTTTAATATATGTTTAACGTATTACTATTACCCCAAAGGTTCAAGAACTTAACCATTTAAAACCTTAATCGAAGTTTCAGGGGTTTTCACCATTTCCCCTAACGATCACACTTAACTGTAAAAATTCTCAGAAAATATGGATTTCGAATTTTATCACAAGGTCAATTGGTAACAACTCTTTGACTACCTTAATACACTATCCCAAAGTTTCATAATTTTTAAAAATGTTTAAGTATGGTAGTTATAGCCTCAAAGTTTGTACAACTACGGTTTCTCGACTTTCGAACGTCTTTCACTAAAGCTGATTTTTCTCCTAAACCGTTCATCAGATTTTGACGCACCTTATATCGAAACGATCTATGAACTAAGCTCTATCTCATCATGGTCACAAGAGGGTCTGGACAGTAAGGTACCGTACGTATATAAATGCAAAAAACAGGGCAGTTTAGGAATCTAACGAAAATCGGACATTATAACGGCTATATTTTCATACTTTCCATAAATCCAACTCCTCCAAATCAATTATCAAACACAATAATCATCACCTACACCATGTGGTCTTCATTACCAGCCATGGTTACAATCCCAAACACTTCCATATTCAACTTTAATCACTTACAAACACATGGATCATCATAATCTTAACATTTACACCACTTAATCACTAAACCAAACAATATCCATCATAAATATAAAAGAGCAAGCATGATTATATACCTTCTTGAAGCTTTGATAACCCTTAACAATCCTTGATATATCCTTAATCAACCTTATACTAGCTTGAACCAACTAAAAGAACCATGAAAATCAAGTTAGTTTCTTGAAAACTACTATTCATTACTATTCACCTTCAACTTCTATGATTTTATTACCTTGCTAAATGATGATGGTTGGCCTTGAAACTTTGTAAATGATCCTTCCTAACCTCCAAGAAGCTCCATAAATTTCCTCTTGATTTTATCTTGATGCTAGCTAGGATTTTTGTTTTTATTTTCCTCTTTTTTTCCTATTTGGCCGAATGGTATATTGAAGAAGGTGGGGAGAGATTTTCGTGTTTCTTTGATAATTATCTTGCTTAATCTTGTATTCTAGATTGTCTTGGAAGCCTTGGTTGATATTTTCCTAGGCAATTGACTAATTTACCCTTAATTTTGAGTTAGTGGAATGTGACATCACTAATGGTGTCATTAAGATGATCTAATATTCTCATTTCCTTATTTTCTAAGTAAAATGTTAATAATCTTGGATAATCATAATGTGGTATGCATCCTTGTTAGATCACTAATCTTGGTTGCTTGGTTCCCATACTCGTCTAATTGTGGTTCGTTTCGAGTATACCTCATTATCTCAGTGGTTTTCGAAATCATTTACGAATCCAATTTCCTTTGGTATTCTCTTAACTTAATAATCCCTTGGTTTAATCTAAATTCACTAATCCCTCAATATATAATTCTTATAGTGTTTCCATGCTCCTTAATGTCAAATAGAAACTTATTCGAAATCAAAATCCTAAAAATCCATATTCAGGAATTTCTAAAATCTATCGTCATTTCGAGTCACTTATTTCCCTAGTACAACACTAATATGATTTCTGTTTACTCATTTTCTGTTTCAATTATAACGTACCTACATACTATTTCCCTAAATCCTCAAATTTTACTATTCATGTGATCACTGTAGCATTGCTAAAGTTAGGGTTATTACAGTCTTCCCCCCTTAAAAGGATTCCGTCCCGGAATCATGTTGAAAATGTCTATAGGTATCTTTTTCATTCACACCTTCTAACTTCCACCCTATTTCCTCTATCCTTTTCCTTTCATAATATCTCTATCTTGTTTGCGCAGAAATACACCAACATAACTTCCTCGTCATTCATCAACATGCCATTTAGTTTATCAATAGCAGTACTTTTACTGTCTTTTCCTTATAAATTCCCTCATGTCTCCAGTCATTCCATGTTATCTCGTCTTTCCTTCCCCTTTCGACGAAGATATCAGCCACCACATTGGCCTTTTTCTGAATGGTAGTGTATGGTTTGACCATCTTCTGACCTCTATCATGACATAAATATTAACACCTCAATATTCCTATATCTCATCTCTGTAAAATTTTCCAGAAAATAAGCTCTAATAGTATTCTTTAAAACAATTATAGAAAATACTTCCTATAATATATATTTCCTGTTCGTCTCAACGAGTTTGTGTTCTCCCAAAACACTCCTACTTTTCTTTTCATAACGTTTCCTAGCCCTTAACAGATACTGATTTTCCTTATCTATATTATTAACTTATTTATTCCATTAATTGATTAAGTCGATCCTTAACCAAAGACTTGCACACAAAATTTAAATCGAAAAACAAGTACCTGTATCCGGATCTGGTTTCGTCAACGCTTCCCCTAAGGTCATGTTGTACACTCTAGCAGTAGGCCTATTTGAAGCAGTCACACTCTGTCCTAGCGCGTATGACCCACCGGAACGGTAATCTCTAGCAATGTGTCCTAATTTCCCACACTGGTAACACTTAACATCTCTTTTAGGGTTTGTATCAGTTGATGGGCACTGGTTAAGGTAGTGTCCTTTTTGTCCACACTTAAAACAAGTTACTCCCAGCACCCTACAGACTCCTATATGCTTCTTACCACACGTGTCACAATCTGGTAATGGTGGTCGTGATTGATTGGACTGAAATGTTCCTGAAGATTTACCACCCTGATTTACCGTCTCACTAGTAGTCTTGTTACCCCCCGACTTTCCCACAAATTGGGATTTTTGTCCTCTACCTCCTTTGTTAAAGTAGCTTCCCTCACTTGAACCTCCTTTCGGACCCTCAAATCTTCTTTTCTTATTCTCTTATCCTATTTGAGCCTGTTCACTCTCGGCCTCTATAATAGATGCCATTTGAACCACTGCAGCATAATCAGTCAATTCAAATGGGGCCACTCTCGTTCGTAACCAGGGTTTCAATCCTTGTTGAAACCTTTTTGCTCGTTGTTCTTCAGTACGCACAAACTCGGGAACAAACCTAGACAGTTCTGTAAATTTAGTTTCATACTCTGCCACTGTTAGGTTATCCTTTTTTAACTCTAGAAACTTTATTTCCATTTGGTTTTCCAAATACCTAGGAGAATACTTTTCTAGGAACACCCTAGTGAAACGCTCCCAGGTTATCACTCCCGCTTCTTCTAGGTTCTTCTTAGCTTCCCACCAGTAATTTGCCTTTCCCTTTAAGAGATAGGCTGCAAAGACTGTTTTCTGATCTTCCTCTATCCTCAGTATCTCGAAAGCTTTCTCCATTTCTTTTAGCCATGCCCTGGCTACTACTGGGTTAGTGGTTCCCTCAAATTCTGGGGGTTTTAATGACTTAAAGGCACGAAAGGAATTAGATGCCTGATTGGGGAGAACAGGTGGTTGTTGAGGATTCTGTGGATTCGCTAAATTCTGCCTTAATAAGTCCATGAATTGGGCAAAGGGATCACCTCCCGGATTCCTTTGTTGGCTAGTTGATTCCTCTTCTTCTTCTTCATGATTTTCTTCATTATGAGCATTTTCGTTCAGTCTAGTACCTTCTATATTTCGACTTCTTTCGTCTCTCTCATTTTCCCTTGCATTCGCTCTACTATCACGTCTAGGCGGCATAGTTCTGTACATAACAATAGTCCTTATTAATTACCCGAATTTGGGTTACAATATACATCATTTCTATATACACAATTATATCATTAATTAACTCATTTGCACATCACAATATTCTTATCACGCGATTTGCATCTAGTTATATTATAACTTTAGTAGGTAAGTGTATCGCCTTTAACACGATAGCCTTTTCATTAAGTCAATCACCTTTATACATCAATGTTTTTTTTTTTTTTTGAGTCTCAACATTTATTATTAAAAATGCAGCAAAATTTAAATAGAAATGCACAAACTTCATTAATTTACATAAATATTTTACAACTTGGGTACAACGTCTTTTACTACTAATATTTTACATCATAGGGTACATGGTTCGAAACCTACAAACATAACTGTACATACTAATCTGCTACAACAAAAGTGCTACTAACTGTCTTCCAATCAGACTAGGATTAAAACAGCAACCAACTAAACTAATCCCCCAAAAAGACATCAGTAAGATGACTAGTCTGATTAGTGACGTAGACTACTATCCCGACTCACAGTCCTGCCCTAATAATGTCCCGGATCTGGACTACCATAGACGTGACTGTATCCACTATCGCAGCCCTCCACTCTGGGTCTCCTCTATCAGCTAACAACCTCCTAATGTCACCCAGGGCCCGCAGCTCAACACTCACTAATCCCAAAGATATACCATCAGGAATGATACCTCCTCTCCCTCTCTCTGACCTCTGCATCAGCGTGTCTATCACTCGGCGGGACTCCTCCAACTGACCCTGTAGGGCAAAGTACTCCGTCAACTGAATGGCTGGTAGAGAGTCACCTGTCGGTAAGGGTGCCTCCTGAGGGGGCATGACAGCTGGGGCAGGTGCCTGTACAGGTGGAGGTGCAAATGGTGGGGATGGAGGAATAGACTCGGTATCTGCATCCTCAGACGGATCTCCCTCTATCTCATCCTCTGAGAAGATAAAATGTCCGGGCGGAGTGAATGGCTCAACTGGATCCTCTAGAGGGCCAGGACTCGGTGAGGGAGATGGGACTGGTGATGGTACTGGAATAGGCAAGGCAGGGGTAGGTATCATATGGATATCGGTCCACTCAATCTCCTCCTCCTCCTCCTCAGCTATAACTGACAATCTAGGCCTCTTACGTAACGGCCTCTCCTCCTCCGGAATCTCCCATCTCACTCTGGAAGGACCTGCCTCATCAGATCCTGTAGAAGGTCTACCCATATATGGCACTATGGCCACAGCATCTCTCCGTCTCTGCTCCTCTACCTCCTCTCTCTCAAATCTCTCTCTAGCCGCCGCTCGGCGTCTCTCCCTGAGGTCCTCGACTGCATACTCAGGGACCTCTACCCCGGCCAGCTGAAGATCTAGGAGCTCCTGCTCTGACATCCCTAGCCACTGGGGGTCCTGACGCGGCTCACCCATCTCCGCTCCCTATAATAAAACATAAAATTCAATTAGTAACAGTCTATAAAATTATAATATATGCATAAAATAAATACTACCTGCGATATACCACCCCTGAACTTGATGGAAGTTCAGAATTTATATTATAGCTGATACATTTATTATTATCACTTTTGTTCTTGAGCATTATGACTCTTAGCTCTGATACCATCTGTGACGCCCCTAGATCCGGGGTCAAGGATCCAGGTCATCACGGTCCAATTTCCATTCAATATCAATATCTCTTGAGTTTTTTTTTAAATAAGCAATTGACCCCACACTAATACATACACACACCAGTCATATGCTCATAGAACAACATTCACAATATTAAAAGTTTAAAGTTGACAGTTATTACAAACCCAGAATTCTACTAAGTACATTGTTGAATAATACTTCTACAGGAAGCATTTCAACAACCAAAAGTTTATTACAAACTTACACTCTTAATTTACATAAGTCTACTAAGCCCCTTTCGCTTGTCACTACCTCGGGGATGGTCGCCAGCACTCGCTCAAAAGGTCGCCTTTCCCTTACCCTCTTGCGGGGTGTAGTGCGTAGTATCGGCATGGGACCTAGCTGCTATATACATAAGTAGCAAGAGTGAGCTATAATAGCTCAGCAAGATAATATTGTAACCTAGAATTTAGAATGTGAACAGGTATACATATATGTGCATATATAAGCAGAAACCAATTATAATCTTTAAGGAAGAATAAAGCTCTTATTTAATAATACATCATCCACTTACTATTATAAGCAAGAAATCTAAAATAATATAATATCATTTTTTCTTCATCTGTAACCATAATTCCATCATCTCATATCATTATTCTGTTTTCAGTATAGAAATCTGAAAACCATTGTCAACACTTTATTTTCAAAAACATTGGGGATATCTGCTGTCGCCTGATACGTTAGGACGATGATCAGTTGCCTAATCGTACCTGCTCTCTTTTTACTACCAGTAGAAGGAATGAAGATCATCCCTGGAGGAAGGCCACCTGCTAACATCCTCCCTTGGCATCTTTGTGCCGTAATAAAAATAATAAATGCTGGACTGTGTCGCACACAGCCCTGACACAGCCACTTACGCAAGTCTGTTGCAATCCCCCTTTTTATCACATCCTTATTCCCTTTTTAAAATATCATTCCACATTTCTATTTTCTCGCTTTCATTTCCACATATCATTCACTCATATCATTTCCATTCTCGCACATTACTTCTATAAAATATATATATAACATAATGCTTTGATTATGATCCAGACATCTCTTTCATATTCAGGAATCAAATATACTTTTATATTCATAAAATATTCCGTCTATTTTAAGAGTAATGCATGATAATCAAATAATATTTATTAAACCACTGATACTCAAAAAGAATATTTTTAATATAGTATTATAAACCATATAACCCTAGATAACAACTGATACCATTCTTTTATTTACTTTAGATAACAACTGATACCATTCTCTTTCACCTCTCTTTACCATAAAGCATATTCGCTCCATTCATAATCATATCCACATTCATATTTCATAATTTATATCCATTTCTCTTTAATTCCAATATCAGGGAAATAATTCTTAGCAATATAGCAAACATAGAATACCATATATATTCCATGAAATCATTTACTTTGAAAATAAAAATAGTTTTCCAAGGTAAGGATAGAAGAAATCTTGCCTCGGTTTCGGTATCCTGACGGTATGGCTCGTCCCTCTTCCGGAGTTTCTATAAACACAAAAGGACCGTCGTTAGAATACCACGTCTCTTACTCACTAAACTCTTGTATAACATTACCTTTGAAACTTTAATATATGTTTAACGTATTACTATTACCCCAAAGGTTCAAGAACTTAACCATTTAAAACCTTAATCGAAGTTTCAGGGGTTTTCACCATTTCCCCTAACGATCACACTTAACTGTAAAAATTCTCAGAAAATATGGATTTCGAATTTTATCACAAGGTCAACTGGTAACAACTCTTTGACTACCTTAATACACTATCCCAAAGTTTCATAATTTTTAAAAATGTTTAAGTATGGTAGTTATAGCCTCAAAGTTGGTACAACTACGGTTTCTCGACTTTCGAACGTCTTTCACTAAAGCTGATTTTTCTCCTAAACCGTTCATCAGATTTTGACGCACCTTATATCGAAACGATCTATGAACTAAGCTCTATCTCATCATGGTCACAAGAGGGTCTGGACAGTAAGGTACCGTACGTATATAAATGCTAAAAACAGGGCAGTTTAGGAATATAACGAAAATCGGACATTATAACGGCTATATTTTCATACTTTCCATAAATCCAACTCCTCCAAATCAATTATCAAACACAATAATCATCACCTACACCATGTGGTCTTCATTACCAGCCATGGTTACAATCCCAAACACTTCCATATTCAACTTTAATCACTTACAAACACATGGATCATCATAATCTTAACATTTACACCACTTAATCACTAAACCAAACAATATCCATCATAAATATAAAAGAGCAAGCATGATTATATACCTTCTTGAAGCTTTGATAACCCTTAACAATCCTTGATATATCCTTAATCAACCTTATACTAGCTTGAACCAACTAAAAGAACCATGAAAATCAAGTTAGTTTCTTGAAAACTACTATTCATTACTATTCACCTTCAACTTCTATGATTTTATTACCTTGCTAAATGATGATGGTTGGCCTTGAAACTTTGTAAATGATCCTTCCTAACCTCCAAGAAGCTCCATAAATTTCCTCTTGATTTTATCTTGATGCTAGCTAGGATTTTTGTTTTTATTTTCCTCTTTTTTTCCTATTTCGCCGAATGGTATATTGAAGAAGGTGGGGAGAGATTTTCGTGTTTCTTTGATAATTATCTTGCTTAATCTTGTATTCTAGATTGTCTTGGAAGCCTTGGTTGATATTTTCCTAGGCAATTGACTAATTTACCCTTAATTTTGAGTTAGTGGAATGTGACATCACTAATGGTGTCATTAAGATGATCTAATATTCTCATTTCCTTATTTTCTAAGTAAAATGTTAATAATCTTGGATAATCATAATGTGGTATGCATCCTTGTTAGATCACTAATCTTGGTTGCTTGGTTCCCATACTCGTCTAATTGTGGTTCGTTTCGAGTATACCTCATTATCTCAGTGGTTTTCGAAATCATTTACGAATCCAATTTCCTTTGGTATTCTCTTAACTTAATAATCCCTTGGTTTAATCTAAATTCACTAATCCCTCAATATATAATTCTTATAGTGTTTCCATGCTCCTTAATGTCAAATAGAAGCTTATTCGAAATCAAAATCCTAAAAATCCATATTCAGGAATTTCTAGAATCTATCGTCATTTCGAGTCACTTATTTCCCTAGTACAACACTAATATGATTTCTGTTTACTCATTTTCTGTTTCAATTATAACGTACCTACATACCATTTCCCTAAATCCTCAAATTTTACTATTCATGTGATCACTGTAGCATTGCTAAAGTTAGGGTTATTACACTTTATGGATAAAATGGGGTAATTTTGGAAAATGGAATTACGAAAAGGAAATTTTCAGAATAAATGGAATAACAACTTGATAATGGGGATTCTACCTTTGGGCTGAGTTCAATGCAGTCCAGCTTGCAATATTTTATTCCGGCCCATGTGTTGACGAGGGGGGATTGTGGAGAACTTTCCTCCAGGGATGATTACCGGAGAGGGTCATTCCTTCTACTAGTAGTGAACAGGTACGTATAGGGCGACTGATCATCGTCCTGACGTATCTGGCTATGATGAAGATCCCCTAAATTCTTAAATAAATTGTTGAAAACTTCATTGCACTAGTATGTTGGAAAAAGAATGAAATGGTATAGAACAATGAATGGTATCAAGGATTTAGAAGAGAAACTGATATTATATCTTTATAATGAATAACAAGCAAGTTTATGTTGGTGTATTGCTGCGCAAACAAAATACAGATATTTATGAAAATGTTTTCCTTACTTTACTTTGTAACTTCATCGTTTATACTTTATTGAAATAACTTTGTTAAATGAACAACCAACACCTCCAAAGCTTTTATAAATTGTTCTACTTCAAACAGGATTTAAAATTTTATCTTGCTGAGCTATTTTAGCTCACTCTTGCCTATGTTTATATCACAGCTATAGTAGATGCCGCCGATACGTCGGACCACACCCCGGAAGCGGGTAAGGGCGGGGATATATGATAGGGATCTGTCGCCTATTCCTAAGGTAGCCTATATATATATATATATATATATATATATATATATATATATATCCAGGGTATGAGTAGACGTGTGTAAGTTAATCAAAAGTCTGTTGTAATATATTTTGGTTGTTGATATGCTTCCTGCAGAAGTATTTTCAACAATGCTACTTAAACATTCTGGGTTTGTAATAATAACTTTACATTAACTATTTTAATGATGGATGCTGTTCTCTGAGCTTATGACTGGCGTGTGTTATTATAAGTGTGGGGTCAATAGTGTGCGTATATAATGTCATTAAATTATTTAAGTATCAAGAGTATAATATATTTAAATGGAAATTGGACCGTGATGACCTGGATCCCTGATCCCGGATCTAGGGGTGTCACAGCTACAGCTTCAATGATGACATTCCCAAGATTTATATTGCCATATCCCAGAGTCCTTCCTATGTTGCCATCTCCATAAGAAACACTTGGGCCAGCTTTCTTCACAAATTCTGATAGCAGGGCTTTATTTCCAGTCATGTGTCCTGAGCATCCACTGTCCAGGACAAGGATATTTTTTCTGTTACCCTGTAATCACAAAAACCACTAATGATTATTTTTAAGGACCCGGACTTGCTTGGATCCTTTGGTCTTATTAAGTCTGTTAGCTTTTGCAGCAGAATTCTTATCAAAGTTTGTGCTAACATACTTTTTATCAGAATTTATACATGTAGAATCAATCTTGAATTTATTCAAAGAGGGTTTAAGTTCATAATAATCATAATACAAATTATGATACTCTTTGCATGTATAAATAGAATGCCAAATACTGCCACAGTGAAAACAAGGATTCTGTGGCTTAAACCTAACTGGACCACTCTTAGCTCCTGACTTAGGAGGTATAGAGTTTATATTTTTATTCTTCCTGCAAAAAGTAGCAAGATGGTTAGGATTTCCACAATTGTGACATTTCTTCCTAGGAGCATTGGGAATAGGCATATAGTTATTGCTTTTATTGATGCGTACCTTTCCATTTCTATTTTTCCTAGGTTCTTTTACATTGTTCACTCCTTTTATCTCCTTCAGCTTGTGTTTAAGCTGTTTCTGAGACATTAAGTCAATATTTACTGATTTGACTTCATACTATTTTGGTTTGTCAGATTTTGGTACAAACCTCACAAGATTAATTTTGGGCTTTGCAGCCCTTTCAGTAAATACAGGTTTAGAGGTCTCAGCTTCGAAGTTGGCAGTTTTCTTTTTATTAGTGTAACCTAGCTAGACCTTGTTTCCAACAACCATTCTCTTAGATACTCTGAGTAGTTTTACCAGAGTTAGTCCAAGTTTTAATAATGTTTCTTTCTTTAGCAAGTTCAGATTCAAGATAAGCATGCTTTTTCAATAATTCAGTTTTAACAATAATAGCATCATCTCTCTCTTTCTGAATTTTTAACATCTGGACTAATTCTAATTCTAGATAGTCATTTCTCTTTCTAAGGTCTAGACTTTCAGATTTTATTCTTTCATTTTCTAAAGTCTGATCTCTGTAGCTAACATGCAAGTTTTTAAGAAAGAGTCTTAACTCAGATATATCAGTAGTATCAAAAGCTAGAGTAGAGTGAGGTACCTTGGTCTCAGTAGCTTCAGAGATACTATCAGCATTTGCCATTAAGGCATAGTTCACCTCATCTTCAGAGTCTGAAGTGTCAGCCCAGTCCTTCTTCTTTGTGATGTAAGCTTGACCTTTATCAGCTTTGGCTTTCTTGCACTCAGGTGCAAAATGTCCTTTCTCACCACAATTATAGCATTTGATCTTGGACTTGTCCACTTTCCCCAACCTGCCTTCCTTTCCCTCAGCTTTTCTGAAATTCTTCTTTTCGGAATTTGAATTTCTTTGTGTGAACTTCTTTCCTTTCCTGAAGTTCTTGTAAGCCATCTTCTTGAAGCTTTTTACCATCAGGGCTGCAAGTTGTATCATCTCAGCATCACTGCCATCATCATCAGAGTCTGTGTGATTGTCAGAGTTTGAGTCATCATCAGAGTTTGATGACTCAGTATCAGACTTTGTAATAAGAGCCTTTCCATTGGATTGACTCTTTTTCACAGTAACTTCTTTAGAAGCTTTCTCCTCAGCTTTAAGATCAATTGACTTGGACTTGCCTCCATGCCTCTTGCTTCTTTGTTCCATCTCAAGCTCATGAGTCTTGAGCATTCCATAGATTTCATCAAGAGACATGTCTTCCAGATCATAATTGTCTCTGATGGTAGTGGCCTTTAAATCCCACTTCTCAGAAAGAGCCAACAAGAATTTCATATTAGAGTCTTCAAGATTATACTCCTTATCTACCAGTGACAAATCATTCAGCAATTTCAGGAATCTGTCATATAGATCTGTTAATGACTCATCAGACTTCGAGTCAAAGTGCTCGTACTCCTGTGTGAGTATTGTTCTCCTGTTCTTCTTGATGGCTTTGGTTCCTTGACATCTGACTTCAAAAGCATCCCAAATCTCCTTAGCAGTTTTGCATCCAATGACCCTACTAGACATAACATTGTCAAGAGCGCTATATAATAAATGCCTTACCTTGGCATCCTTGCTAACAGAGGAGATATCTTCAGGAGTGTAGTCTTTCTTCTCATTTGGAATCATTTTCTGTTCCTCTTTATAAACTGCAACAGACAATTTGGTTGGCTTATGTGGACCATCACGGATTCTGTCTAACTACACTGGATCTGTTGTAAGAAACCCAAATTTTGGATATAATTAAAACTTTTTATTATGTACTGAGGTAATGGTGAATAGTGATTACGACTACGATGTAACGATTGAAATAATGAATGAAAGGAATAGATTTGGATTCAAATGTTTGTATGCCATGAAGAATACTATTGGTTGACACTTTAGATAAGAATTATCTATCTCCTAGGGAATTGAGATTTGATAATTCTAAAGGAGAAGATTATTCTTATGTCATCCAAATCGATATCTATTATTGGTCCAATGGGTCCATAAAAAGGTTAAGGAACGATCGAAAGAGATCAGGGACAATTGTACAACCCTAAGAGGATGAGTAAAGAAAAAAGAATGAATAGTGTTTTTGGTGGAAATGAGAATATTATGAGAAGACACTATATAGAAGTATTCGGAACGGATTTCCGAGTTCGTATTGGTGATCCAGGGGAAAATAAGTGTATGTAAAAGCTGTCGGATTCTGAAAAACCGCACTTTTATTTTCTCCGAGAGTTCCCTGGACACTGATAGACTTAAGAATTTAACGAAGGGATTTAAGAAATATAAATTCAAAAGTTAGTAAGAAAGATGGAGAATGATAGTATTAATATTAAGAAGATTCCCGGTAAACCCTAATTAGAAATCCGTAAAATATTCCTACGAATGATCAATCGAAACGAGCAATAACCGGATAAAAGAAACAAGCAGAGGAAGCAAGAGTCATGCATAAGATATTAGAAAATATCTAGCATCCAAGTGGTGACTCAAGTAACTAGGATACTTAGCAAGAAACTAGTACTTAGAAAACCAACCACTTAGTTAGCTTGTAACCATCCAAAACTCAACACTTGTC
The DNA here is from genome assembly GCA_036435485.1 of Saposhnikovia divaricata. Lineage (NCBI taxonomy): Eukaryota > Viridiplantae > Streptophyta > Magnoliopsida > Apiales > Apiaceae > Saposhnikovia > Saposhnikovia divaricata. The sequence goes on along the minus strand of CM071600.1, from coordinate 155,132,286 downwards.
TTGCCAAATACATCACTCCATGCATCATCACTTTAATAAAGTGAACATAAGATGAGATATTATTCAAGACATCACCTTATGCATTATTTTTCAAAGACATCAAGCAAGACAACTCCATTCTCTCCATTTTCTTAAACCTGGCCAGCAAGAACCACTATGAAAGAAAAATTCATATCTCCATTTTTATCCATGATAAACTCACCAAATTTTAACCATAGCCTCTCCACTACATGGGTAATATTCTCTCAAAATTTCTTGGCCGACAAAGTAGTATAGCCTAGTCAAATCCATGCTCAAAGTTGGGGAAACAAATTTGCCCAGTTTCTGTCCAGCAGAAAGAAGGCTCAAAACCCTAGCTAGGAAGCTTCATATCTGATGATCTAGGACTCAAAACAAAGCTTATGAAGAGCCAAAGATGTGGTAAAAATTTGAGAGCTAAATTCTTATTTTTCAATTTTCTATGATTTTTACAAGTTTAGGGTGAATAGTAACTTCCAAGAACTAATCTTTGATTTCTTGTTTTCTTTGGTTGATCCAAGCTTTGTTAAGGCTATACAAGGAATAGATCAAGATTAGTAAGGCTATTACATACTCCAAGGAAGGTAATCGTCTCAAGAAACCCTAGCTCTTAGTTTAAGTTTTGATGATTATTGGATGATTTTGAGATTAGTTATGAAATGGTGTATTATAAGCATGATTATGTAATTAGCATTATTGATCTAAGAGATATAATGAATATGATGGTGAAGTATGATATTTCTGGACTTGTTGAGATGAGAATCAGGTGTATAAGATGTATGTATGCCCGGTGTGGCTTGGTGTGTTAGGTTAGGGGCTACACAAATAACGAGATTCAAACAAACAAATAAAACAAAGCACACACACAAATATACTTGACGCGGAAAACCCACGTCCCAAACTTGTATTATTAATCTTAACAATATCAATAATACATCAAGACAATAACACCTTAACGGTGTCCCAACCCGATACTTGAGCCAACAATGCTCAAGCATCCCCAAACAATACTTAAGACTACATCTCTTAAGCTTTCACCTCCCCACAGACAAATACGTTATGACTATGTATATATAGCCATCACAAACTTAGCCACCAAGATATCCTTTTCATACTTGGTTTCCAATTACAATCCTTATCATACTTGGTATCTAAATATACCATCCATAATAATTATCTAAACATATAATTATTACCCAATCCATATATGTTTTGGATCACCAAAACCCATACTATTCGTATTGGGTTTAAACCCAACAATCCTCCCCTTCAACCCAATACCCACATCGGATTGAATGGTAACCATCAAAGCCATCGACGTCCATCTGCCAACGCCTCCCCTCGAACAAGAATCTCCTCATCTTGCTCCTCCAATCTTGAGTGTCGCTAAAACCCGTATAGTGACCCTCCAAACCATCCAAACCATCGTTCTTCACCATAACGATGTATCCATCTACAAAATCACGTGCATCAACCACCACGAGTGCTCTTCCACATGTTGAGTCACCCGATCCTTTCTTTCACAATCCTTCGGTCTCCTGAAGAAAATCACTAGTATCATCCAAATAGTTCACCTGGCTGATCAAGCCATTGAAATAGTTGCGATGACCTCTTCCATCTTCTTCCATCTCGAGTCCGCACAGGATTGATCCACGGTGCAAGGCCAACCGAATAATCCATACCGCACGTAACTTTGTCTTTACCCGCTTTAACAGTCTTCTTCTCAGCAAATCTTTCATCATGCTCTTCCATACCAATTGAAACTCGAACTTTCCCTCAACCTCATCCATCACGAACCCGAACCTTGGCTTTGATACCACTTGTTAGGTTAGGGGCTACACAAATAACGAGATTCAAACAAACAAATAAAACAAAGCACACACACAAATATACTTGACGCGGAAAACCCACGTCCCAAACTTGTATTATTAATCTTAACAATATCAATAATACATCAAGACAATAACACCTTAACGGTGTCCCAACCCGATACTTGAGCCAACAATTCTCAAGCATCCCCAAACAATACTTAAGACTACATCTCTTAAGCTTTCACCTCCCCACAGACAAATATGATATGACTATGTATATATAGCCATCACAAACTTAGCCACCAAGATATCCTTTTCATACTTGGTTTCCAATTACAATCCTTAACATACTTGGTATCTAAATATACCATCCATAATAATTATCTAAACATATAATTATTACCCAATCCATATATGTTTTGGATCACCAAAACCCATACTATTCGTATTGGGTTTAAACCCAACATGGTGATTGTTGTAACAATTTTGAAACGTCCGATTTATAGCCGTCGTAATGCCCGATTTTCGTTAACCTCTAGAAAACCGTGCATAACAGTTAGGATGAGTTTCTGGCCTTGATGAATAAATGACATTCCCTTGTAGATCTCGAGCCATAGATCGTTTTGGCGTAAGAATCGAAACATTCTGACTTACGGTTTAGGAGTTATGGTCAAATTACTAAAATTGGTTCGAACCCGTAAGTAAAAGTTCGTAACTTCAATTGAACCCTCGTAAAGCATGTTACTCAGTCGCGAATCTGGGTAAATAAATACTAGGGGTCATAAGGAAGGTATGAAAGAAAACCACATATCAAACGGATTGTTTTCCGATTTTATAAAAATGTTTGAATCAAAGTTAAACGCGAACGAACCCCTAAAAACCCGCTTGGTTATAACTTTGGTAAAACACTTAGAAAACGAACGATAAAACTCGAGGTATAATCTCGGTTCATAATCGATCGACTTTAGAACTTATACTACTTAAGTATATACCGAGTGTGGGTATGATGACATGTCGTAATAACGAAAAAATGTCGGATCGTATCAGTAATAAAAAGAGTTACACTAAAAGGTGTATAACGAGATAATTCGAAAACGTGTTTCGATTTAAGTGAAGTCTATACCTAGACTTTTAAATGGTTAATCTCGAATGTTCTGATTGTTTATAGATCATCGAGCAGATCCAGGGCACGCTATCTCCACCCACACCCGATTACCAGGCAAGTGTTCAAAACTTTGAACCTGTTGTTGTGATAATATATATATATATATATATATATATGTGATTGCCATCTTACATATGCCAGAGCATGCATGCCTATTGTCAAATTATATTATGATACCTGTTCCCTGAATTGCCATTGGCTTATAGACTAGATACGAATTATCAGTTATAAGCCGGATTGTTTTGGTAAGACCCTTAGCGAAGGTCATATGATATTCATTCTTAAATATAGACCGGGAGTCGGTATTTTGAGATATAGATAGTCGTGGAAACCCGGAGGGATTCCAACGATTGATTATTATTTATCTGAGGAATGTTATTATTAAACGTTAATTATATTTCCATAAAGTATCAATTACTTGGAAATCTTTCGAGGAATGTTATTCGAGTATTATCTCAGTCGAGAGATATTAAATGAATGTTAGTTTCGAATATTCATTTAGAGTTGATTATTAAATGAATATTATTTTGATATTCATTAGATTGTTATTTATTAAATAAATATTACTTTCGAATATTCATTTAAGGTTTATGTACTTAATGATTATTATTTTAAAATATTCATTGGAAGTTCTAATTACTTAAGGGATATTATTTCGAATATTCCTTTAAAGTTTTGATTACTAAATGAATATTTGGATATTCATTTAGAAGATTATTTATTAAATGAATATTATTTTCAAATATTCATTTAAAGTTTGACTCATTTATTGAATATTATTTTAAATACTTATTGGAGTCTAATTATTAATGAATATTATTTTGAATATTCATTTAAGGAGTGATTTATTTAGTAAATAATTCTATATATTCATTCGAGGATTACTTACGAGCAATATTATGATTTAATAATATTCCATAATTATTATGGAGTTAATAAAAATTCTTGGAATATTTATTTAATTCTTTTAAATTCTTTTTAAAATGATTTACATTATTTGGAGATTATGTTTCACCTCCAAATATTATGTAAAATATTTCGGAGTCTTTTTACGACTATTTTATCAAGGAAAGGTTCCCAACTCTTTATTTTTCATTTAAATCTATCTTAAAAGAATTTAAATGCTCGCTCAAACTTCCATATTATAGGGGAACCTACTTGAGCAATGTTATTTATCTTGTTGACTTCCCGGTCATAAATATTGTAAAACTATTCGTTTCACTCGCAACTTGGTTGTTGTTTATCAATTGAATCAGTGAGTAACCTTCTCATCATTTGAGGGGTAAGATTATTGGAACAAGTTGGTATCCTCTAACAAGCAGCAGCTTGAGAGATATGATGTTGTATTTTCCTTTCCAACTGGATACGACTACTTTATGGAGTCTTATCAACAAGTATTATACTTGGGGAAAGGGGGACGAACTTTGCGTTCAGAGTCATGAATTTCTTTTCGAACTTGGAGTCGTGTAAGAGGCCGAGTAGCGCCGGTCCATCCCCTTTGGCCCAACCGTTGGCCGGGGAGAGCTAGTAGGGCGGTAGACAAGTAAAGCCGTCAGTTCTTCCTTCTACCGGTAGTAAATCTAAATTGAGCTGTACAATCTGCGACTGATCATCGTAAGATTGGCAGTGGGCGCGGTGAATACTCCAGCATAAGTTCATCATTCAAATTCATTTATTTTCTGCAAGATTATCATTGTTGGCAGTATTGGAAAAGTATTCATAATTGGAATTGCAATATTTTCCTGCAAGTTCCTCTTTTATGATAAATGGTAATATCTAGTTTATTTTCGACATAGCAGATATTCCCACATATATTTACATTTTGAGTTACCTTGTAACTTCATCGTTCATATTATACTGGCATCATTTCCATAAATGCATGGCATATGGTTTGAAAGATACTTTTGAACTGTTATATATTATCGTTCAGTTAAATATTATTGTTGGTGGGCTATTGCTCACCCTTGCTTTATTATTATATCTCAACAACAGCTAGACCAGATGACTCGCACAAGGCGCACTCGACGTTGGCGAGGACGATGAGACTACCAGAGCCGCTGGCGAGGACGATGAGACTACCAGAGCCGAAGAGAAAGCTATTGGTAGGATATATTCATTCTTTCAGTACCAAATATATGGACTAGTATGACTTATGTAAATGGATGGCAAAGAGTATGTATTCATATTGAAATTCTTTTGGATTGTGAGAACTCATAATGTGTTCAATAAAATTTGGTTGTTACTTTGATTTCATCTCTGGGACTATAACGGGTGTGTTTTATATTGTTGTGTCGGGTTATAAAGATGTAATTTATTGTATGTTGAAGTAAGTTCAAGTATTGTGGACAGAATTGGAGACCGTAACGATCGGATCCCGGACCCCGGATCTGGGGGTGTTACAGAAATGGTATTAGAGCGTATGTTATAAACCCCAGAGATGAGGCGACGTTAAAACAATAAATTCACTAAGATAATAAGAACTCTTGCCAAGTTCATAGTCGGACTACTTAATGTAGTGATGATATATAAAACCCTTATGGGAACTCTTAAGTATCATGATAGTAACTTAGCTTGATATCGTATCGACGAGTAAGGTGACAAACCTTGAGGCATACGAGCAGCAGCGCGATGATGCTTTATATGCTGAAGATCAGCGGGTAATTCGATGGAGTACCCTACTGGAGACCCGAAAGAGGTTCCAGCAGATAAGGAAAAATCCTATTAGGATAAGGAGCTTACCCTTGAGGAATAAGGGCTGTAGCCAGAAAGACTGTGATGATTAAAGTATAGTACTCAGAAAAGGGAGCATAAAGAACTGAGTTATTAGCAAGAGAACTGAAGATTCATGTTGGATTCGTAGCCGGACTACTGGAGGTAGTACCAGCAAGTAAGACGGATTGAAAGGATCACTTAAGATCTTATACGGGAATAGACGAGAATTCCTAGAGACTTCCATATTAACGAAGAAAGAGCTAGAGGGATGTATGATTATCAAAGACATCGATTTAGGGCGAGGAGCAGAGTCCCTAGGAATAGTTGAGAAGGAGGCAGTAAGTGCCATATCATTTGATAAATTAATTAGTATGAATATGGTCAGTAATAATTCGCCATGAGAAGGCAGATGTCATAGGTTGTAAATTATGGAACCAAATTGAGGTTAATGAGGTGGTTCTATTAAGGGAAATGTTCATTTTATGAATGAATCAGTTAGAAAGTAAAGACATTGGGAAGTGACAGCATGATTGGATAAAGTTATATAAGGAAGTAGTAAGCAAGACAATGATCTCAGAACCTACCGGAAGATAAGACCAGTGAGTCAAGATGAACTCGTAATGAGACTACTGCCAGAGACTGAGTATAGGGTTAATTTCAACTCAGTAAAATGATGAACCAAAAATGTTAGATGCATGTGATTCAGAGGAATATTAAATTCTTTCTTTGAATGGATTATAGTAGTTACCTTATGTTTACTCCGATGCAGAGTTATCATGGATCAAGTAATACGATCAGCAGTTAAAGAGAAAAATGTGAGAAAATCTTCCTCGAGCTAAAAGATGAAATTGGTAATGACCAAGAGTTGGCATTGCTTAATGGAAAAAGGAGACTTTGTGCTTCCAACGACGCTTCGCATAAAGGATTAGGATGTGTGCTTGCGCAGCACGACAAAGTACTTGCGGAGGCATTCAGACAGCACGGTTCACCAGGTTCGGATGGCCCTAGTAGTGCTAATTTTGTGGAACAACCAACTCCGACGGTAATGTTCCTTCTGAGATTAGTGGTCAGGTAGACTGACATTTGGTAATATTGAATGTCAGGACGTATAGGTATCAGGATATTGTGACAGGTTTCAGTTTGAAACTGTTGATTCCCTTCTAAGGGATGTATATAATTGATTCCTCTCCAGTGGTTAAAATTCCAATCTGATGGCTATTATTTCGTAAATTAAGACTGCTTATGGTTCTACCTGCTTGGAGGTTCATAGAACTATTCTTCAGGTTTCGAAACTGGTTTCCTTAATGTTACCAGTAGATGGATAGATTGACCAAAATTTTCCTAATTCTGGGAAGAACTTCAACGAATTTTGTCAAACCTTGTCTTTCTGATTATCAGAGAACATCATGGAAGAGAGTAGAAACTGGGGCGAACCCCATCAATTGGGTAAAGTAGCCGCTATATGGGTTGGTGGACAGACCCCGGTTATCGCGATTGATTGTAGAAATACAATGATGAAGTGAGATTGGACGAAAACAGGAAATGTAAGTAAGAAACTAGCCGGACGGAGAAACTCCGGGATTGACTTAAGTGAAAAGGCTGTTATGCCAGGAATGGTAAGCTTGCGTGGCACGTAGGATTGATAAGAATAGTTGAAAAGATAAAAGTAGAGGAAAGGTGACCAGAGACGATGCCGAATAGTCGATTAAGACTTATATGAAGTAAAGTTTTGGAAAGGTAGAAAGGTATCAAAGAAGGCACTATGTCGACAATTGCTAGAAAAGTAATGCTATTAGCCAACCCCTAAAATCATATATTTTTTTTTATTAGTGTGGCCAGTTGAGGCCAAGTCACAAAGGATTATCAAGTGACTAGACCAGCAATGAAAGGACAAAGCAGGGTTGCTTCTAAGAAAGCACCGACTGCAAGGGCTTCTGATATAAAGGAAACATTAATGAGATCGTAGGAATCTTCTGCTGAACAACCCATGTTTTGATTGGGAATTCACTAGACCTAACCAAGATTACGAGTAAAATGGAAGTATAGTGACTTGAGATGTACGATGTTAGGGTATCATGAATACCATGAATCTATTATGACGGAGGAAAATAAACAATGAAGGTATATGAAGAGAGTATAGAAATGGTCAGAAATTGAACAGTATGCTGTAGGAATTTTGTCTGAGGCAAGTACCTTTGCGAAGAACGATAAGCACTAAGAGATTCACGTTGAACTCGACCAATATCTTCCAGAACATCCTTGCTACCATTAACAAGTTCTGTAAGAGAGCAGATAGACATACGTTGTCTTTTGGAAGGTCAAATAGGTTGACAACTATCTGAAAGAAGAAATTAGCAGTAAGCTACCGATCGATTATCAAATAAGAATGATTGAAAAGAGACCCTTATTAAGGATACATGATTTGATTGCCAATTATAGGATGCAGGAATTCCTTGGCAGTTGAATTAAGGATAAGATATCCATAAAGTAAGGCAAACCCTGGGGAATGCACAAGGGATGACACTAACCCTAATAAAGACATTGTGAATTCAGATGATATGAGTTGGATTTGCTAAGGCAACAATGACCTGTAAAGATTATTAAAAAGAGTTCTGGAAAGAACAGAGATAGAATTATTAGAGTAATGATCAATGACATTTTGATATACCCTGTACCTAGAAAATACAGGAGGAATGATGAGGACAACCTAAGAAACCTTACAAGGAAAAGTTAATATTCTGAGTTTCCAACTAGTAGTTTGGAAGAGAATGTAAGACACAATAACAATAATGCCAGATGAGGCATGTATGAAACCATGATGAGGTATGGATGGAACCAAAGAAGGTTGAGATTATCCTAGAACAAGAAAGAACTAAGAAAACAAATATCCTAGGTATGATTGAGGGTAACTTTGATGAAATTCCCACGGGAAGGTGGAAGCAATGACTTATGGAAAAAGACTGATAGTTATATTTTTCTCCTTCAGCAGAGCATTAAGGGAGAATGATTTCACCCAACAGTGATGAGAATGAGGTAGAAAAATTTGAATTGGAATGTATCCAGAGAATAAGGATTACCAGAAATTATTATTATTAGGAAAGGCCAATGAGGTGGCCGACAGTCTAAGTATAGAGGAATAATTACAAATGTTCATACCGAATAAACAGAATGATATTTGGAAGGACCTTGAGGGTCATATCAGAGTGGAGGAATTTACATTCCTTCTGATGACTGTGCAAGAATCGATGGTAATAATAGTTTAAGTAAAGATTCGATTCCCGATATCATCTTAAGCAAACTACACACCTTAAAAGGTCCCCTTTTGAGGCAAACCAGGACCATGATACAAAATTGACGAAGTAAAGCATTAAGTTTCCAGCCTTTTATGGAAGATGCATGAGGGATAGTTTCATCAATCGGACATAGCTGCGATGCTTGAAACTCTTCTGCAATTTTATCTACTTCATGTAATATCTACATCAAGTTCAGGAAGTGTTCCTTATGGATAAGGAATAGTGATTACTTTGTCTCCCTAAAGGATTTGAAACCCGTATGGTTAGCTATTAATGCCCTACGTAAACAACAAGTGATGGTGATTCTTCTAAAAAAGTAGACGACAACGTAAAGATAAAGAAAGTGCTGCTATTGATAAGCTAAATGGCATGTTGATGAATGACAAGCAAGTTTGTGTTAGTGTACTTCTGTGCAAACAAGATAGAGAATATGAGGTTGATGATTCATGATGCTAAATGTATTCCCGTAGAAAGAATTAATGAGACTTAGAGAGAAGGGCAGTTGAGCCCGAGACTTATTAGGCCACCTGAGAGTTTAAAAGTGTTCGGAAGGTGGCATTCGATCCAGTTTTACCCCCAAAGCTTATAGCATGGTAGTAACGTGTTTCATGTGGCAAAGCTACACCAGTAAAATGCAGATGCTCAACAGATGATAAGAGTGCGAGCAGGTAGGTGTACGACCTGGTCTGACTTACGAAAGACAACCTGTGGAAAACCGCGGGTAGAAAAGAATAATTGATGAGAAACAAGTTGACAGAAGTAGATTATATTGGATCTAAGCTAAAGAAATCGGCCAGATTCATTTCAGAGGTTTTAAATTGGAATAATGTAATGATTATGGAGTAAATGTGACGGGATACCAATAAGGAGGTACCAAGTGCAAAAGATGTCTCAATAAAGAGATGAAGGTTGAAGTAAATAACAGAAGTAAATAAGAATCAGATAATAAGAAGGATGTGATTGATAAAGAAAAGACTGGGAAAGCAACTATGGAATGTGAAGCAAGGAATGTTATGAATGGATTAATAAATGGGTTTTCTGAAGAATTCTCGGGATGACAACCTGATAGTGTTAATATTATAGATATGAAAAATCTAGTAGCGTGACATGGAATGTCAGTAAAAATGATGTCAAGCGAGAATCCTAAGATTTAACCTAAAAGGTTGAAGGAATTTTCTAGAGTGAGCATTGCTAAGGTTGAACCAGAGTATAGGTCCATAGAATAGTGGACAAAGCAGCAAGATATGTTGACACATGAGATTGCGATCAAATGGTATTGGATATAATTATGATTAACTTCTTCTTTGATGAACCTCTATAGTTCAGAGGTAAATTCTTAGTATGATATTTTACAATCATGAAAACCTTCTATAATCCTTTAGAACTCTTTTCTTTTCTTCTCTCTTATTCATCTTCTTTATGAATTGAGAAGAACAACCCTTTAAGGAGGGGAGGTACTGCTACATGACTATCTGTCTATGTGATAGAAGTCTAAGTGGAATACCATAACTTGTTTAATTGCTTGTCAAGTACTAAAGGCTGGCCCCCTTCTGTACTAGCTATGTAATATAACAAATGTTCAATTGATCATAGTGATCTCTCAATAAATCTTTCCACTTCTCTATATTGATCGAGATTGCGAAGATTAAAGCGATCAGGAAATGCACAGTGCGAGCGAGGTTACCTCCAAATTCGCAGTGGGATAGTGATACCAATGTTACTGCAGGTATCAATAAGGATAAGACTGAGTAAGAGCATAACCCGGATAGTGTGTTGTACGAAAAGTGACAAAGTTGATGGAAAAAGGATAAAGTATGGATTGTAGCATTGGAAGATGTGTTGAGAAAGGGTAGACCGACAAAGAGTTGACCGGGAAGCTAAAAAGTGAACGACAGACAAACGACTCTTTTCTTCCTACCTGATTCCGGGACGGAATCCTTTTAAGGAGGGGAGACTGTAAGAACCCCAAATTTTGGATATAATTAAAACTTTTTATTATGTACTGAGGTAATGGTGAATAGTGATTACGACTACGATGTAACGATTGAGATAATGAATGAAAGGAATAGATTTGGATTCAAATGTTTGTATGCCATGAAGAATACTATTGGTTGACACTTTAGATAAGAATTATCTATCTCCTAGGGAATTGAGATTTGATAATTCTAAAGAAGAAGATTATTCTTATGTCATCCAAATCGATATCTATTATTGGTCCAATGGGTCCGTAAAAAGGTTAAGGAACGATCGAAAGAGATCAGGGACAATTGTACAACCCTAAGAGGATGAGTAAAGAAAAAAGAATGAATAGTGTTTTTGGTGGAAATGAGAATATTATGAGACGACACTATATAGAAGTATTCGGAACGGATTTCCGAGTTCGTATTAGTGATCTAGGGGGAAAATAAGTGTATGTAAAAGCTGTCGAATTCTGAAAAACCGCACTTTTATTTTCTCCGAGAGTTCCCTGGACACTGATAGACTTAAGAATTTAACGAAGAGATTTAAGAAATATAAATTCGAAAGTTAGTAAGAAAGATGGAGAATGATAGTATTAATATTAAGAAGATTCCCGGTAAACCCTAATTAGAAATCCGTAAAATATTCCTACGAACGATCAATCGAAACGAGCAATAACCGGACAAAAGAAACAAGCAGAGGAAGCAAGAGTCATGCATAAGATATTAGAAAATATCTAGCATCCAAGTGGTGACTCAAGTAACTAGGATACTTAGCAAGAAACTAGTACTTAGAAAACCAACCACTTAGTTAGCTTGTAACCATCCAAAACTCAACACTTGTCTTGCCAAATACATCACTCCATGCATCATCACTTTAATAAAGTGACCATAAGATGAGATATTATTCAAGACATCACTTTATGCATTATTTTTCAAAGACATCAAGCAAGACAACTCCATTCTCTCCATTTTCTTAAACCTGCCCAGCAAGAACCACTATGAAAGAAAAATTCATATCTCCATTTCTATCCATGATAAAATCACCAAATTTTAACCATAGCCTCTCCACTCCATGGGTAATATTCGCTCAAAATTTCATGGCCAACAAAGTAGTATAGCCTAGTCAAATCCATGCTCAAAGTTGGGGAAACAAATCTGCCCAGTTTCTGTCCAGCAGAAAGAGGGCTCAAAACCCTAGCTAGGAAGCTTCATATCTGATGATCTAGGACTCAAAACAAAGCTTATGAAGAGCCCAAGATGTGGTAAAAATTTGAGAGCTAAATTCTTATTTTTCAATTTTCTATGATTTTTACAAGTTTAGGGTGAATAGTAACTTCCAAGAACTAATCTTTGATTTCTTGTTTTCTTTGGTTGATCCAAGCTTTGTTAAGGCTATACAAGGACTAGATCAAGATTAGTAAGGCTAGTACATATTCCAAGGAAGGTATTCATCTCAAGAAACCCTAGCTCTTAGTTTAAGTTTTGATGATTATTGGATGATTTTGAGATTAGTTATGAAATGGTGTATTATAAGCATGATTATGTAATTAGCTTTATTGATCTAAGTGATATAATGAATATGATGGTGAAGTATGATATTTCTGGACTTGTTGAGATGAGAATCAGGTGTATAAGATGTATGTATGCCCGGTGTGGCTTGGTGATTGTTGTAACAATTTGGAAACGTCCGATTTCGTAATGCCCGATTTTCGTTAACCTATAGAAAACCATGCATAACAGTTAGGATGAGTTTCTGGCCTTGATGAATAAATGACATTCCCTTGTAGATCTCGAGCCATAGATCGTTTTGGCGCAAGAATCGAAACATTCCGACTTACGATTTAGGAGTTATGGTCAAATTACTAAAATTTGTTCGAACCCGTAAGTAAAAGTTCGTAACTTCAATTGAACCCTCGTAAAGCTTGTTACTCAGTGGCGAATCTTGTTTTCCGATTTTATAAAAATGTTTGAATCAAAGTTAAACGCGAACGAACCCATAAAAACCCGCTTGGTTATAACTTTGGTAAAACACTTAGAAAACGAACGATAAAACTCGAGGTATAATCTCGGTTCGTAATCGATCGACTTTAGAACTTATACGACTTAAGTATATACCGAGTGTGGGTATGATGACATGTCGTAATAACGAACAAATGTCGGATCGTATCAGTAATAAAAAGAGTTACACTAAAAGGTGTATAACGAGATAATTCGAAAACGTGTTTCGATTTAAGTGAAGTTTATACCTAGACTTTTAAAACGTGTTAAGTGGTTAATCTCGAATGTTCTGATTGTTTATAGATCATCGAGCAGACCCAGGGCACGCTATCTCCACCCACACCCGATTACCAGGCAAGTGTTCAAAACTTTGAACCTGTTGTTGTGATAATATATATATGTGAGCGCCATCTTACATATGCCATAGCATGCATGCCTATTGTCAAATTATATTATGATACCTGTTCCCTGAATTGCCATTGACTTATAGACTAGATACGAATTATAAGTTATAAGTCGGATTGTTTTGGTAAGACCCTTAGCGATGGGCATACGATATTCATTCTTAAATATAGACCGGGAGTCGGTATTTTGAGATATAGATAGTCGTGGAAACCCGGAGGGATTCCAACGACAGATTATTATTTATCTGAGGAATGTTATTATTAAACATTAATTATATTTCCATAAAGTATCAATTACTTGGAAATCTTTCGAGAAATGTTATTCGAGTATTATCTCAGTCGAGAGATATTAAATGAATGTTAGTTTCGAATATTCATTTAGAGTTGATTATTTAATGAATATTATTTTGATATTTATTAGAATGTTATTTATTAAATAAATATTACTTTCGAATATTCATTTAAGGTTTATGTACTTAATGATTATTATTTTAAAATATTCATTAGAAGTTCTAATTAATTAAGGGATATTATTTCGAATATTCCTTTAAAGTTTTGATTACTAAATGAATATTATTTGGATATTCATTTAGAAGATTATTTATTAAATGAATATTATTTTCAAATATTCATTTAAAGTTTGACTCATTTATTGAATATTATTTTAAATACTTATTGGAGTCTAATTATTAATGAATATTATTTTGAATATTCATTTAAGGAGTGATTTATTTAGTAAATAATTCTATATATTCATTCGAGGATTACTTACGAGCAATATTATGATTTAATAATATTCCGTAATTATTATTGAGTTAATAAATATTCTTGGAATATTTATTTAATTCTTTTAAATTCTTTTTAAAATGATTTATATTATTTGGAGATTATCTTTCACTTCCAAATATTATGTAAAATATTTCGGAGTCTTTTTACGACTATTTTATCAAGGAAAGGTTCCCAACTCTTTATTTTTCATTTAAATCTATCTTAAAAGGATTTAAATGCTCGCTCAAACTTCCATATTATAGGGGAACCTACTTCAGCAATGTTATTTATCTTGTTGACTTCCTGGTCATAAATCTTGTAAAACTATTCGTTTCACTCGCAACTTGGTCGCTGTTTATCAATTGAATCCGTGAGTAACCTTCTCATCATTCGAGGGGTAAGATTATTGGAACAAGATGGTATCCTCTAACAAGCAGCAGCTTGAGAGATATGATGTTGTATTTTCCTTTCCAACTAGATACGACTACTTTGTGGAGTCTTATCAACAAGTATTATACTTGGGGAAAGGGGGACGAACTTTGCGTTCAGAATCATGAATTTCTTTTCGAACTTAGAGTCGTGTAAGAGGCCGAGTAGTGCCGGTCCATCCCCTTTGGCCCAACCGTTGGCCGGGGAGAGCTAGTAGGGCGGTAGATAAGTAAAGCCGTCAGTTCTTCCTTCTACCGGTAGTAAATCTAAATTGAGCTGTACAATTTTGACTGATCATCGTAAGATTGGCAGTGGGCGCGGTTAATACTCCAGCATAAGTTCATCATTCAAATTCATTTATTTTCTGCAACATTATCATTGTTGGCAGTATTGGAAAAGTATTCATAATTGGAATTGCAATATTTTCCTGCAAGTTCCTCTTTCATGATAAATGGTAATATCTAGCTTATTTTCGACATAGCAGATATTCCCACATATATTTACATTTTGAGTTACCTTGTAACTTCATCGTTCATATTATACTGGCATCATTTCCATAAATGCATGGCATATGGTTTGAAAGATACTTTTGAACTGTTATATATTATCGTTCAGTTAAATATTATTGTTGGTGGGCTATTGCTCACCCTTGCTTTATTATTATATCACAACAACAGCTAGACCAGATGACTCGCACAAGGCGCACTCGACGCTGGCGAGGACGATGAGACTACCAGAGCCGAAGAGAAAGCTATTGGTAGGATAGATTCATTCTTTCAGTACCAAATATATAGACTAGTATGACTTATGTAAATGGATGGCAAAGAGTATGTATTCATATTGAAATTCTTTTGGATTGTGAGAACTCATAATGTGTTTAATAAAATTTGGTTGTTACTCTGATTTCATCTCTGGGAATATAACGGGTGTGTTTTATATTGTTGTGTCGGGTTGATGTAATTTATTGTATGTTGAAGTAAATTCAAGTATTTTGGACAGAATTGGAGAACGTAACGACTGGACCCCGGATCTGGGGGTGTTACATCTGTAGGCTCCAGAAACATTTCCATCTTCACCTTCCATATGGGATATTCTGATGCCCTGAGTATTGGAACTCTGATTGATTCATATCTGCTTGTTGTTGGAGTTTGTGTTTTCTCTGTTATGTTTTATAGCTTTTTGGATCTTAACTGTTGTATAATAACAGAGTGGCTCTGATGCCAATTGTTAGGTCCGAAATAACGTAGAAGGGGGGTTGAATGCGTTATTCTAAAAATATTTCGATTTTTGATGTGGATATGAGATCAAAAATACTGAATCTAAATAACACAACTGTTTGGGAAGTATCTTTGAATAGATAAAACCCGGAGGTTTGTTACACAATCTAATCCTATGGATCAGCTACAAAATCAAACACTCCTAAGGATAGTTTAGGCACGAGGACCTTCTACCCGACACTTCCTGAAAGCGGGCTAAGCCGGCTTTCCTATTAGATGGACTGTCTAGCAGCTTACACAGAGAAGAGAGAGAAGAGAAAGTTGTGTGTTGAGGTGTGTTTTGAAATGAAATACAACAGGCCTATTTATAGATTATAGAAAGTCAGTATTTGACACTATTCCAACAACCCCCAAATAGTAACCGAGCACTATTCCAACAACCCCCAAATAGTAACCGGACACTATTTCATCAACCCCAAATAGTAACCGTGCACTATTACACCAACCCCAAATAGTAACCATGCATAGTAACTTTGCATAGTAACTGCACATAGTAATACTATTTTTGTATCTCTTGGGCTTCTTTCTTCTGTTTTATTCTGCTGTTTTAATTCATCTCTGAAAATAATTCAAGTACTAGATTAATTTAATTATTTGTTATAAATAATTAATTAATCTGTTACTTATTTAATTTTCAAAGAGTAAATTAATTTTTGACAATACCTTGAAATATTATGTCTGTCCTTGATCGTCAATAGGCTTTGGCAATTCTTTCTGTAAATTAATGTGTTGATCCTTCTCGTATGTGCTGACAGTTAGTGCGCTGGTCTGGTTCACAAGTGACTAGCACTGATCTTGATCTTCATACATTCGTTACATTCCAATTGATTAGCCTATAGCAGTATCTTCAAATTATGTAAATATATGGAATCTTTTTGGCTCTTCAACTGAATCATCTGTACATCTTATTCTGTCACTGTGCCTTGAACATGTTAATGAACTTATTTCAGCGACTTGATCCTTGTTGGTGCCTGTTCTTCAAATTTCACGATCCCTGTATAGATTTAATATTATTTATCTTTTATCCTAGTTGAGTTATATATATCCTCTATTACATATTACATTACATTATACTTTACAACTTATTATATCAATCCAATCATGTTTTACTCAATGAGGGTGTGCCCTCCGATTCAAGAGGAAGAGGGCGCATCCTCCACCTTCAAAAAATCCTAACCTTGTACATTCCCAAATTGAATGTAATTGACCCGAATTCTCCTAAAAATACCTGAGTGAAATTTTAGTTATAACAACTAACCCCCAATTTAATAAGAAATTAAAAAAATCCTAGATTTTTCTCCAAGAATATCCCAAAATTTCCTAACTATCCTGTTAATGTGTTCTATTTTCTTTCATCCCATAATTTATGAAAAATTGATATTAATTTATTGAGTAATGCTTAGTATACCAAAAATTTCCCCAAATGTTGATGTGTAATATGTGAAGAAGCTGACTTTCCTAATTACAACACGAGATCACGCGTGCATAAATATGCACACATAAATTAAAATTTGACACATTTCATGCTAACTTATTCGATAAAATTTTTAGGAAAATTTTTGGGAAATCATAACTCTAATTTATAAGAGTATCTCCAACCATGTAAAGCTCTTAGGTAAAAATTAAGATAAATTACCTTAAATAAGAATTATAGAGAATTTGTAAAATTTTGTCCATTCCAACGGGACAAAACCCTTAGGTAAAAATTTAGAAAATCACAATAGGTTGGTTATATTGTCGAACCTTTAGCAACCGTAGTAAAACTCCACATCATCAATTACCATATTGAAATAATTTATTCTATTTTTAATAATTTGAAATAATAATAACATACCATTTTTAAAATATAGCCAACTAATATAGTCAACTCCATTGGAGTAAAACATGTTACAATTTCAACAAATTTTACATAATTAATATTTAATTAATATTTTAGTGAACAACATGGGAGATGTGGCATATAAATTGTAGCTAAATTTTTTTTAAAAAAAATAAGAATTTGAAATGGTATGCAAAAAATTGGTGTTTGCAGGAGAAAATTGAAAAGACTACACAAGTCATGCAAAAACATCTTCCCTATTCCCGGAGCCGACATGAGAAACACGTGGACCCTTTTCTTAAAACTCTACCTAGTTACCCACACGCACTCCAACACATTGCCCTAATTAACGTCTCATCTTACTTACACAGTTGCATACACTTATTTACATCTATATTTTCGGATCCATTTTCACAAGTTTCAGATCATTTTCCTTGCTTTTCAGGTACCATTTCTCTAGCGGTTTGCTTTATGATTCTTGATTTTTCTGTGTGTTCTTGCTTAGAAATCTTGAAAAATCTTGATTTTTGTATGTGGGTTTTAGTTTAATTAATGAATAGTTTGATGTTTGTGTGTGTTTTTGTAGGAAGTAATGAAGTTGATGTGAGTTTAATTATTGGAGTAAAGGTGTGACCTTTTTTTGGTAGATTTTCTTGAAATGAAAATTCTTGAGAGTTTGAAAACACTTGTTGAGGATACGGAGAATGAGCAAAACCCATGTGTAGATGGGGGTTCTGAGTTGGTGTTGTCTGCTGATAAGGGTGTGGTAGGTAGTGATGAGGTGGTTTACGGAGGAATCGAGAATGTTGAGGTGGGGAATCAGGGGTTGGGTGTTGAGGGGATTGCGGGAGGCGGTGAAGAAGCCGGGGTTTTGAGTGGTGGAGTAGGAGGGGTTGGCGGGGTTTTGAGTGGTGGAGTAGGAGGGGTTGGGGATGGGAGTGATTGTTGGGGGTTTGGGGATGTGGAAAGAGGGGTTTTGGGGAATGAGGGGAAACAATGTGGGTTGGGACCAGATTTTGTGGAGGCGGTGGAATATGGGTTTGGAAATGGAAGTGGTTTTGAGTTGGTTCCGGAAGTTTGTTCAAGTGATATTGGGATTGAAGAGGTTGGGGCTGATATGTTGGTGATGCAGGAGGCGGGGATTAAAGAAGTTGGTGCGGAGAAGGTTCTAGTACAGGAAAATACTCAAGAGGTTGGTGCGGAGAGGGTTGTAATGCAGGAGGCGGGGATTGAAGAAGTTGGTGCGGAAAAGGTTGTAATGCAGGATGGGATTAAAGAGGTTAATTCGGAGAAGGTTGTGCTGCAGGAGAATATTCAAGAGGTTAATGCCGAGAAGGTTGTGCTGCATGAGAATATTCAAGAGGTTAATGCCGAGAAGGTTGTGCTGCATGAGGGTATTGAAGAGGTTGGAACTGAGGACGTGGCAATGCAGGAGGGGATAGTAGAGACTGGGACTGGGGATGTGGTAATGCAGGAGGCGATTGAAGTTGAAGGTGTTGGGATTGAGAATGCGGTAATGCAGGAGGGGCTTGAAGTGGTTGTGGCTGAGAAGTTGGAAATCTTGGAGGATGCGGTCGGGGAAGAGAAGGTGTTAATGCAGGAGGGAAATGAAGAGGTTAAGGCTGAGGAGGTATTAATGCAGAAGGCGGTTGAAGAGGTAGGGGTTGTGGAGGTGGTTATGCAGGAGGGGGTCGAAGAACAGGATGTTTCACAACAGAATCTAGCTGATTTTGGCAACAAAATAGATATTTCTAAATCTGGTATTTCTCTTTATGTGGATGTTTTTGGTCAAGTTGATAGCAGTGTTCAAGGTGCTCATTCTTGTATGGCGGAACAGGGTTTCTTTGAAAGAAGTGCACTTTTGCCTGATAATGAAACTACAGATAGCACGGCAGAAGTTCAGGATTGTGGTCTATACAAGAATGCAGAAGAAGGGAATGATGTGGAAGGAGAGGCCATTGCTTGCAACTGGCATAAGTTTAGTGTTGGTGATCTAGTATGGGTGAAAACCAATACTCAGTTATGGTGGCCTGGCATGATATCTGACCATTCTGACCTTTCAGATGACACTTTGAAGGGGGAAGAGGACCGTTCCCAGGTTAGACTCTTTGGGAATGGTAACGTATTATGGGGAAGGACCTCGCAGTTGAAGCCTTTTCACGAGTACTTTGAACAGATGTCAAGGCAGAGCAGCTCGAAAAGCTTCTTTTGTGCTGTTGAGATGGCTGTTGATGAGATTGGTAGGCGGGTAAAGTTGGAGATGAGTTGCCGCTGTTATTCGGAAGAAAGTAAAGACACTGATGTAGCAGAGGGAGGAGGTAAAATTTCCAAGGAGATAGCAAATGAACTTGATGCATTACCGGTGCTTCAGTTCGAACCAGAAAAGTTACTTGCACGTGTCAAATGTTTTGCCCGAGATATTGATCTTCCTAGTAAAATAGAGAGTAAAGTCATCCAAAATCGTCTATCAGCCTTTTATCGTTCCACAGGTCACCTCCAATTGCCAATTCATCAACTCATGCCAACTGATGCTAAAAGTGATGATCAGAATCTAGTGACATCAGAAGTTATCTCAAGCAAGCAGGCATTGAAATCCAGAACCAGATCAAGTCATAGGGATCCTGAGGTTGGGAAAAATGAAGCTCTCTGTACAGTAATTTTATCAGAGATGAAGACGCCAAGCCCCATCTTATCTACAGAGCTGCCTGGTAATCAAGTTAACAGTGTGGGGAGCCTTGACCGCGGGACCAGCGGGAAGCTTGAAAAGAGCTATGAATCTAGGGAACGCCGAAAGAGCAAGTATCTATCATTTCCCTATGTTGATCCTGGCCAGGTATCTAAAAGTTTACATATTGAGGAAGGAAATGAAATGGCAGATCCTTCTGATGACAATTCTAGGTCTGGTCGGACAGTTAAATCTCGCGACAAGAAGACAAAGAAAAATCCATGCAGGAAAAGCACTGGCCATGATATAACTGTTCCAGATGTCATAATTGCTTCTTCAGACGAGTTGTTATCCAAACTGCGATTTACAGCTCTAGATTGTCTGTATCCTGATGAAAGTAAACAATTTGATATCATGCAATGTTTTGCTTCTACATTCCGGGAATTTGCTTTCCGCGACTTTACCCATGAGGTAACAAAAGAAGAGGAAACAGTCTGTATGGATTTTGAGAATGAGATGGGCTTTTCCAAAACTTTGTCTGAAATTGATGTTCATACAGAGAAACAAATGGATGCAGAAGCAAGAGAACTTGGGAGCACCAAAGCAGCCATTGCTGCGCCTAATATCAATAAAACTGCAGGAATTGGCTTGCTAGAAAAGGATACAAAAGTTAAATCTATGCCAAAAAGCAGAAAGAAGGAAAATACAACCCCACTAGGTTTGATTCCTAAGCCTACTGATGGTTTTCCGGGAAACATAATTACGAGTGGCTCGATAGTGATAGATTTTCAGACAGGTCCTAATGCATCGGAAAGCAAAACTGTACCAATGAAAAGGACAAAGAAGGCAAAGAAAACTCCAGGGTTCCCTGAGATTAAAGGAATGGCCAGAGTATCTGATTTAAAGGGAAGTAATGTTGGTGCTCAGTTAACCTCTGGCAATTACCCTATGACTACTGGTGTGGTTCTGCCTGGTGAGAATGGAACTGTTGAAACTGTTGGTGTTGGATTGAAAGAAGTTGAAGTCATGGGACCTTATTCGCTTCAAAATATACCCATCCTAAATATGGAAGGGACAAAAGAACCAGATGCCAGTAAGAACACTGGACCTAGTTTAGTCATGAAAGGTATACCTGAGTTGAAGAAAAGAAAGAGAAAGCAAAAAGCTGCCAGTTTTACTTCTGCCATACCGGACTTGAATGGAAATACTACTGAAACCTATCTATCTGAAATGAAATGCATTTCACCTGAAGTTAAACCCCAGAGAAAGAGTAGAAAAAAGAAAACGGAAGCTGGATTATTGGATGTTAATCTCAGTAGCGGTGAAGCACAGACTTATGGAGAAGCTTTGGGAACTGCTCTACTCTTAAAATTTGCTCCAGAAGCTCTCATGCCCACACCAGAAGACCTGACCTCCACGTTTTGCATATTTGGGCCATTAAAGGATTCTGAAGCAAAAGTATTTAATGAATTTGGAACTGCCCAGGTTGTGTTTATTAACTCCTCTGATGCTAGAACTGCTTTTTGCAGCTTAGAGAAAAACAGTCCTTTTGGGCCAGCTCTGGTAAACTACCGACTCCAAGTTCTATTTGCTGCATCAGGAGTTCCGGGAGCAGATGGTGGCCTCAACATGCATCAGGTTTGGCCGGCTGAAAAAGTGAAGAGCCCACCAAAGCCTAGGACCGCTAAAAAGCCCAAGAACCTGGGTAAACCTTCTACTATTAGTGACCCTCAAGGCAAAAGCACAGAGGCTCCTGATCTCCAGTTTGTTAGACAGAATCTTCAGATGATGACGTCAATGCTAGAGAATGCAGGAGATAATATATCACCAGAGATGAGAGTCAAGTTGGAGACTGAGATCAAATCACTTCTGAACAGGGTAACGTCCATGGTTACTTCATCTTCTTTCGTAGGATAATTTACATGCGTCTGCGTATTTCACAGAATCTTTCTGGTGACGCTCTCCTTGTTGTATTGTTCCTCCTTTTTTATGATTGTGATATAACATGATGAAAGGGTTCCCTTGGTTATGACTTATCAGGTATATTAGGTTTTAGGCTAGTAGTAACTTATTTCTAGTTGCTGATTCCGGGTATGAACATTATCTGGACATGTAAACTTTGCATTGCATGTACTTTTCTATGTTGGGTTAATAATTATCCAGGATTTCGCAGTAGTAACATTATTGCATTTTTAGATTATATTTATGCTTTACATATGGCAACAGAAATCTCATGATTTATTTACTGACTTTGTCCCGGTTAACAAACAATTCGAGAAACTCCTCAGAAGTTTTTTGAACACCCTTTACGGGTGTAGTAACCATGTTTCGAATTTTTACTGAGTTTGTGTTTGCTCGTAAATATTAACACTCCTGTTGAGCTAATTGCATATCAAGAAGCTTTTGGTATATTTTCCATGTAGTCTTGCTGTTTCACCATTTGTTAGAACCCAAATGATTCATTTTTCTACAAGTACCAAATCAGATCTTCTGTCCTCTAGTATTATTTTTCCTTATTTTTGATTATCATTCCCGATAAACCAACAGAATATTTGCTCAGACATGAAATCATTTCCTTCTCTTTTTTCTTCCCAAAATGCTAGCAGAATCTTTAATACACCGATGAATCTTTGATGTTGGAAACTCTAGTCTTGCTGGTAAACTCTTTGGCTGCTACATTGAGGTAACACATTAAGCATTACATTGGGAAAATCGAAGCTATTATACTCTACAAGAAATACATGAGATAAACGATTAAAATAGACATTAGATTTGGAAAGAAATTGTTGAATTTTTGTAAAACACCAGTATATCTAAAGATATGCAAAATAGGATGATTCAGCACTCGTGCAACAATACAGACTGATAACCAGTTTAAACAACAGATCATTTTAGGAATGCACCCATAAAAGTAAACCAACACCTTGCTATGTTATTCATAGAGAACAGAAGTTGATATATTTGAGAAGAGTAGGATGCAATCCCATTCCTTTAACCAACAGCAACAAAAACTTCTTATCAACACAATTTGAAATTTTGCACCTCAAAAACAATCCATCCTGCAAAAATTTATATTGATCAACATTCTAAATTATGAAGAATACAGTAGTTACAGATTACACAATGGTAATGGGGAGATGATCGGGCCTGGTCACACACATGTACATTAGATACCATGACTAGATTATATAGATTCAGGATCAGATTATATCTGGAGAAAAACAAGAGTGCTTTGCTCGGAAACGCGTTAATTAGCCCTTTTAGGAAGACAACGATCCTGGGAAAGCAGTAGCTTCTCCGACTGACTAAATCAGCAGATGAAGCGACTTGATCAACCCAAATCTAACCTGCAATGACTCGTTTGTTATACACTCATTTTTTTTTTTAAAGTTTTAGAAAGATACAATCGACAAGCTATGTGCTCACGATCGGAAATTGTTAAGACCAAGAACCTCATTCTACTGGATCGCCTTACAAAACACTTTCAAAAATGTCTAAGGTAGTGATGTTCCCTTCAATGTGGCAACTGATCAAATACGTGTATGGCACACTTCAGAAATAATTGATCCTAATATCACATCATTTCAAGTTGTTAAACAATCTATTATATTATATAACTGAAACAACAACATGGGGTTTTCCTAAGCAAGTTTATTCATAGGTTCGGTCCTTCAAAATCTCCAAACCCACACTACAAATCTAATTCCTATCGATCCATATTAAATTACCAATATACCCTTAAGTATATATCAATGTCAAAAAATTTGAATTTGATAAGAATCGAACCTATGACCTCCCTATACATAGTGTTAGAATATAATATAAGATCCATATAAGGTCTCCCTCTAACACCTTAAGGTTTTAGATGAGTTGGTTACTTAATATGGTATCAAAGCTCAGGCACGCGCCCGTGATCCACTCTTCGACCCAAAAATGGGCTTTCGAGTGAGGGGGAGTGTTAGAATATAATATAAGATCCATATAAGACCTCCCTCTAACACCTTAAGGTTTTAGATGAGTTGGTTACTTAACACATAGTAGGCTTTATCTTCTTTTGAAGTTAAGGGAGGTCCTCTTTTTTGTTAGAGGTGTGTTCACATTTCCGCATCGCTTAGGTCCTATGAAGTAAAGGGAAGTCTTCGATGTAGTTGATGCTTTACTGGTCTCCTTTCTAAAATAGTGTAAGGATAAAAAATACCTAATATTTCCCTTTCCGGAAGTTCTTAGGCTTCTTCCGACCATAATTCAACAGCTGTAATTGAGCATCTTTCGAGGTTTAGGCCAAAGACTGGACCAATATACCCTTAAGTATATATCAATGTCAAAAAATTTGAATTTGATAAGAATCGAACCTATGACCTCCCTACACATATACCTTTATGTTCGCATGTACAACCACTATACCAAATCCCTTTTAGTGATACATTTTAAGATCATTAACTACATTCTTGAATAACTCCTAATTAAAATGATAAATTTTAATTAAAATAGAATGATAAATTTTGCTAGCTGGGTGGAATGAATGGTGGAGATTTAGATTTACGAGAGTGGTTGAGATTGAAAAGGTGTGGATTGAGGAGGTGGCTTTCACTTGGATTGCCAACATGTAAAGTTGTGTTTCTTTGCAAGTGGATAGCTAGAGGACAAGAGAAATAACAGCAACTTTTATATCTTTAATTAACGTACCGGTCAATAATAAAATACGTAACACGTATCGTTAATTAACTATCCGATAAATACGAAAATACCCAATAAATAATTCTAAAATTATGGAAAACTTAGGAAAATTATAAAATAATATTCTGGAAAGTTTGGTCAATTTTGGTCAAGGTTGACTTGGTCAAACGTGGTCAACTGTTGACTAACTATCTCGATTTTCGTGCCCGGACGAAATTTCTTTAAAAATTATGAAACTTTAACCATGCATATAAAATAGTATTTAAATGATCAATCTCAAGTTTCAAGTCATTCTAGTAAGTGGAAGTATTTTATTTTGATTTAAAACGATTAAATCAGCTTTCGGTTCCGAATAAAATACGATTGGTCTTTTCTTGAAAAAGATAAACCTTTTGACCAATGTTTTGACTAGAATAAGTACTTAGAATATATTTCCTAATATATAAAATATTTTGGGAGTGTAGGAAATATTTTTGAATGAATAAAGTAATTTTCTCCGAAATATAATATAATTGAGAAGTAGGAGAAAATTTACTTTAAGTATTTCTGGCATGAGAGGAAAATATTCCTGAGAATAAAAAGTCTTTTCTAGGATGAGAAAAATATTTTGAGAGTGAAGACATAATATTTTTCGAATAAAAACTGATCGTTTTTGAATTTAGCATGAGTTCTCTAAAGAATATTAAATCTCGAATATTCTTTGTTCGAGCTTGTTGCCTTATTAATATCGCAACGGAGATCTAAAAAATATCAAACCTTGATATTTCTTTTTCGATCTTATTGCCTTGTTATAGAGATGTATTCCATAAAATATATTTTGATTTTTCAGCAAATTGGAATATCTCTTATTTTTAAAATAGAATGATAAATTTTGCTAGCAATGACTTGTTGAATTTTGATCGAATCAATTAAATAAATGACCTAGTGGAGAGGATTCTATGTGTATTTAAATTTTATGTTAAATTCGTACAAATACCAAAATAAATATTATATCGAAGATATCCTTTCAAATATATATGTGAACAACAGTATATATATAACAATTCAAATATCTGTGAAAGCATATGCCATGCATTAACGAACATAGTACCAGTATAAGGTAAACGATGAAGTTGCAAGGTACGCAAAGGTACTTTCAGTTTTGAACAATTCTCAAACCCTGCCAACAAGAGTGATACTTCATGTTGCAGACAATAAATAAATTTGGATGATGAACTAATGCTGGAGTATTCACCGCGCCCGCTGTTCCAATCCTTACGATGATCAGTCGCAGATTGTACAGCTCAAATTAGTTTTACTACCGGTAGAAGGAAGAACTGACGGATTTACTTGTCTACCGCCCTGTTAGATCTCCCCGGCCAACGGTTGGGCCAATAGGATGGACCGGCACTACTCGGCCTCTTACACAACTCCTAGTTCGAATAGAATCCATGACTCTGAAACGTAAAGTTCCTTCTCCTTTCCCCAAGTATAATACTTGTTGATAAGACTCCACAAAGTAGTCGTATCTAGTTGGAAAGGAAAATTTACCAATATTTTCCAAGCTATTGCTTGTTAATGGATATCAACTTGTTCCAACCACCTTACCCCTCGAATGATGAGGAAGTAATAATAGATTCAAATGGATAAATAGCAACCAAGTTGCGAGTGCAAAGAATAGTTTTAAAGAATTTATGACCGAGAAGTAAAACAAAATAAATAACATTTCTCAAGTAAGGTTCCCTTATAATTTGAAAGATAGATTTGAATGAAGAATACAAGTTTTGAGAACCTTTCTTGATAAAATAATAATAATAATAAGACTCAGAAATAATTTACATAATATTTGAAGATCGAAGATAATATTTGAATGAAATAAATCATTATTTTAAAATCGTTGAAAGAATTAAATGGATATTCAAAGAATATTTTAGATATAAAATATTGCTCCAAATAACTTTCGAATAAATATTTAAAATAATATTCATTAAATAATGAATATGCAAAATAATAATATTTATTAAATAAATAAAACTCAAATGAATATTCGAAATGATATTCATTAAATAAATAATGATCAACTGAATATTCGGAATAATATTTATTTAATATTCCTCGACTGAGGTAATACTCAAATAACATTCCTCAAAAAGATTTATAACCGAATAACAACCCTCGAAATAATAATAATCTGTCGTTGGAATCCCTCCGGGTTTCCAAGACTATCTATATATTTCAAAATACCGACTCCCGGTCTATATTTGAAGAATGAGGTTCATATGTCCTTCATTAAGGGTCTTAGCAATACCCGGCTCATAACTGATATTTCTCGTATCTATCTTACGAGCCAATAACAAATCATGGAACAAGTATCACAATATAATTTGCAAGTAGGCATGCATGCTATGGCATATGTATAACAAAATCAAATCATATATATTATCACAACAACAGTTCCAAGGTATTGGAAACTTGCCTGGTAGTCGAGTAGGGGTAGCGTATCCTGGGTCTACTTGTCTATAAACAATCAAAGAATTCGAGATTACTTAACGCTTTTAAAAAGGCTAAGTATATACTTAACTTAGGTCGAAACACGTTTTCAATTTATCTCGTTATACACTCTCTAGTGTAACTCTTATCAACACCGTTATGACCCGACATTGGTTTGCTTTTAAGGCATGTCATTACACTTACACTTGGTAGGTACTTATGCCACAATAGTGCTAAGGTCGGTCGTTCACTAACCAAGATTATGCCTCGAGATTTATTGATCGTTTTCTAAGTGACCTTCGAAAGTTATAACTAAGTGCTCTTTTAAGGGGTTCTTCGAACTTAACTTAGGTTCGAACATTTTTATAAAATCGAAAAACGATTCGTTTGACATGAGGTTTTCTCCCACACCTTCCTTATGATCTCTAATATTTAATTATCATGATTTGACACTGAATTACTTATTTTATAGGGGTTCAATATCAATTACGAACTCGCACTTACGGTTTCGAACCACTTTTACGATTTTGACCATAACTCGCGCCAAAATGATCTATGACTCGAGATCTATAAGGCTATGTCATATACTTATCTAGGTCAGGAATTTAATGCTACTGATTATGCACGGATTTGAAGGCTAACGAAATTTCGGCATTACGACGGATATAAATCGAACATTTCTAAATTTATCACAACAAATCAAGCCACACCGGGCATACCATACATCCATAACATCAATCAATATTCATTTTACTCTTCTAAGGGCAGTGGTAACATTCAACTCCAATACCCAACCCTTTTACACATTGAACAATCATAAAATTCCTTAACATGCACTTATCTCTACATATCATCAAAACTATACTAAAAATTCATATAAACTCACAGGGTGGGTTAGGGTTTTACTTTCCTTGATACTCTAATAATACTAACAAAGATTGATGATCCTTCAATAAGCCTTAGATAGACCTTAGGAAGCTAAATCTTGATCATCAAAACAAGGAAACAAGTTAGTGATTTCGAAGTTACTATTCACCTCTTTAAAGAACCGAAGGCCTTACACTGCTTTTCTGGACAAGACTCCTGAAGAAGAGTTGTAAAGCATCTTAATACCTTTCCAACAAGATAAAGAACATAAAATTTCATTGAGAAATGAAGGTGATATGGCCATTTGAAAATCGGTACAGAAACTGTCAAGAATCAGGACAGTTCGGCTTCTTCTACTTGGGGAAGGGATTTGACTAGGCTACACTCCTTTGTTGGCCATGAAATTTTGAACGAATGTTATACATGTAATGAGGAAGCTATGGTTCAAATTTTGTGATTTAAGAATGGGTAGAAGTGGAGATATGAATTTTCCTTTGAGTAGTGTTTCTGCTGGGCAGTTTGGAAGGAAATGGAGAGATGGAGTTTGCTTGCTTGCTCTTGATCTCATCCTTGCATTATTGTGTAGTCTTGGATAATATCTAACTAAAGTAGCTTTATTAAAGTGCCTAAGTCATCCCATGCATTATCCTTGCCAAGTGTTAGTGTTTTGTGGTGAGATGAGGTGTTTACGCTAACTAAATGGTTTGGTTTCTAACGTTGTTGGTTAGCTTTGTAACTATCTTGGTTACTTGACCATATCCACTTGCACATGCATGCATCTTGATCCTCTACTTGTTTCTTTGTCCGGTTATTGCTCAATTTGATTGATCGTTCGGAGGAATATCTCAAGCATTTCTAGTTAGGGTTTTACCGGAAACCTTCTTAATATTTATACTACCATTCTCAATACTCCTTCATACTTCTTGAATCCAAATCCCTTAAATCTTTTTAATAAACCCTTAAATCCTTCAGTGTCCAGGGAAATCTCGGAGAAAATAAAAGTGCCATTTTTCTGAATCTGATATCGTTTACATACACTTATATTGCCTATCGGTCATTAATACGAACTCAGAAATCCGTTCCGAATACTCCTGTATAGCGTCGTCTAATAATATTCCAAAAAACCTATTCATCACTTATTCTCTCTTTAATTCTTATAATTAGAAAAATGTCCTTGCGCTTTCCCGAGCGTTCCTTAACCCTTTTATGGAACCACTGGACTTATAACAAATATCGATTTGGATGACATGAGAATAACATTCCTCTTTGGAATTTACCATATCTTAAACAACCGACGCCTAAAACCGAACCTTCAGCATCGGTCATAAACAACCGACGCCTAAAACCGAACCTTCAGCATTGGTCATAAACAACCGACGCCTAAAACCATACGTTTAGCGTCGGTCTTTACTCAACCGACGCCTAAAACTAACCTTTAGCATCGATCTTTACTCAACCGACGCCTGAACTAACCTTTTTGTACTTTATGTGTCGCCACATAATTGACCGACGCTAAAAGTATTATAATTATTTAAAAAACTAAATTATATATAATTAATATTTTTATAAAAATAATATATTATTTTATATTATACCTTTCTAATTAAAAAATTTAAAATTAAATAAAATTATTTAAAAAAATTTTATTCAAATCAAACAACATTGTTTAAAAAATTACATATAATATTATAATATGTATGTATTCATTTAATCATTTCTACTTATTGAACCGTTATTATAACAATAGGCACTACAGTGGGCTCGGTTTAGACTTGTAAAATTAGAGTAAATCAATAGGCCCAATTTGTTCTGACCCAACAACAGTGTAAGCTTATACAGGTGAGACGGTCCATTGTTTACAGTCTCCTCCGATCTAAACTTCTCTAGACAAAAATATAGAGCCAGAGTGAAGCGATACTAGTGATGGGGTCTTGCAGAGCAGACGATGATTATGATTACTTATTCAAGGTTAGATTAGGGAAGGGAAAGTGTTGGGTTTACTGCTGGGTTAGATTTGTTGCTGAGGAAGTGCTCGATTTGCTATAAACTCCGTCGATTTTTGTAATACACGCTCGATTTGCTGGGATTTCTTGCTTTCGATTATAAGGCTCGATTATACTCTCTCTCTCTCTCTCTCCCTCTCTCTCTCTCTCTCTCTCTCTCTCTCTCTCTCTCTCGCACTACTAAACACTCTCTCTCTCCGTCTCTGTATATATGCATACATATACCTGTATATACACACCCCTTTTTCTCTATATCGCTAATTCTATCATTATATGTATAATTTAAGCCTCGATTTGTTGCGGGGTTCTGTTTTCTTGGAGGATTGAAGAATAAAGATGCAATTTTGATGGTTTACTGATAGTGAGAGGTTTTAATAGTGGGGTGCATTTGATTTGATTTTTTTCAGTTGGAATTTCTTTCTGAAGATGAAATGGTTGAGATTGTTCCGAATATGAGGATGGATCCTCTCAATTTGATATGTGTACTTTCCGATATTACACACTTGTACTCTTTTTTTATGTGCTAGTTTTGATGGATTTGTTGATGCATATGTTTGTTCTCTTTCATGATTGTAGGTGGATTTTGGCCCTAGGTGCCTTTATGGCTAGTAGTGGCCTTGAAGAAGAGAGGGAAGTGTACGATAAGACTTCCTGATTGGATGTCAGTTGGTGAGTTTGCTCATTCACCTAAATTACCTACAGTTATTTTCCACATCGTATATAGCAACATAGAAAAAAGTATAGAATTAAGAATTTAAATAAAACTAGACGTTGAGAATTTATGAGCCAAGGCTCATCTTCAATGAATTAAGTGAGAAGTCTATTGATTGTGATTCTAACAGTATTAATCTGCCTAGTTCTTATTTGTCACTGTATCATGTTGTAAATTTGACAGTAAAAAGAGAATACTAGGGTTCAAGATCAGTTCATTCTCATTTCTTTGCACTTTCGTGATTGATAAAATCTATGCCAAAAGGATTCTGACTGCTTGACTGCTAATCCAGAATCTTAGTGTATCAATTATTGTGTTTGACTATAGTGGTAAAAACATAAGAGCAAAAAATTGCTTAGCGTAAAAATGTAAAATCGGGAGATTAAAAAAATTCAAGTTGAGAACTGACCACAACATATATGGAATAGTGCCAAACTTAGGTTTCCAGCTACTCTTCTATGTTCATGTATTTTAAATCAGGCATATATTTGTAAAATTGAAATAGTAAAGATAATACATTCATATATTATCTATAGTTATACCTGGCATAAATTTTCAAACAAAAGGGTGATCTATTTTTTCTGTTCTGCAGTGCTCGTGTTGACATTCCAGACATATATATGGTAAGCCTACTACTGTAAATTTTAATAAATTTCTTCATTGTTACTTTTACTCAGAGGTTAAAAATAATTGTTCATGTAGGTGAGGTCTCTTATTGAAGATATTAAAGATGTTAGATTTGGATCATGTGTGTATTTGGATGCTCCTGTTGGTATATTTTGTTTCTGCTATCTTGTGTATCTTGTGCAAATATACTTTTCATGTTTGTTTCAGACTAAGCCCCATGGACATGGTGATGTTCATGCGCTTCTTTATTCAAGCGGCCTCCTTGAAGAATGGTATGTGCTACCCTCTTGTGATATGCCTTAAGACTTCGGTTTCCATGATAAAATCTTTCCTAGGATAGATGTGCCTGTCTTATTGAACTTAGTAGTAGACACAATTTGATGCAAAATATCATTTTAGCATTATTTGAGAATTCTGATTGCACAGGTTATAGCGGTGCTGTTGATAAAAAAATTATACAAATTACGAAATTATGATTGCATAGGTTGTTCTCAAAGCATCCTAGGTGTTACTTGCATTTTTTCTTAAAACTGGCAGAGACAATATATAGCACTGGTTTATTGAGGCAATTAGTTCAAGTTTACCTTCCATCACACATCGCACATGTGTGTCTTTATTTGTTAATTCTATACTCTTTTAATGTATGAATATACTGGAGTCGCCCTTGGGACATAGCTTGAGGATAAGATGCCACAACATAAGTATTACGAGTACTTTGGTCCAGACTATACTCTTCATGTAGCTCCAAGTATTAGGGAAGATAAGAACTCTCGTCAGATATTGGATGACATAAAAGCAAAGCTTCTTGATAATCTCTCAAAGTTTCAGCATGCACCAAGTGTCCCATTCCAGGAGCGCCCACACGATACTGACTTTCCAGAGGTTTATTTCTGGTATTTGTTAGTTCTCAATGTTCTTTGGTTTATTAAATTATAAATAGATTGCTTTTTAATGGAATTTTTTGACTTCTAGGCTGATGAATATCAAGATGTAATTGAAAGGTGGGAGCGGGAGGATGACATGGAAGTTGATGATCAACGGTACAATTTATCTATGTCAATTATTTTCTTGTAGTTGCCTAGCCAACTACATAGTGTTCCTTAACATATCACCTGCTTTTTTTGTCTTTATCAGGCCTCAAATCCAATTTTAGTATTGATGGATGGACTGCATATTAAGTCAGAACAAGGAAACAATTTGATGGATGTGCTGATATGCATTCATAGTGTTGAAAGATCACATCGAATTTGATGTAGAGAATAAGATTATGTAATATTTTTATTATTAATAAGAATGTGGTCACTTTTGAAGTTTGAGATTAGTTCTTTAGATGATAAATCACATGCTTGTTGGCAGGGTATAACTGTTATTATCATATACTATATGGTATTGTTAATAGGTTACTAAAATTGCAATTTTAAATTTTTTTTAAAAAAAATTGACTTTAAGCGTCGGTTCTTGAAAAACCCGACACTTATAATCTGATTTTATGCGTCGGTTCTTTAATCAACCGACGCCTATAGTTGGATCAAAAGCATCGATTTTTTAAGCAACCGACGCCTATAGTAGGATCAAAAGCGTCGGTTCTTAAATAACCGACGCCAATGGTAGGACCAAAAGCGTCGGTTCTTAGGCACCCGAAAGCGTCGGTTCTTAAGCAATCGATGCCAATAATAGGACCATATGCGTCGGTTGTTTAAACAACCGACGCTATTAGTAGTGATATGTGTCGCATATTTAACCGACGCTATAGGCATAGACCTATAGTGTCGCCTACATATACTACGCCAAATAACCGACGCCTAATGCCTATTTTGACCGACGCTAAAAGCCAATTCTGTACTAGTGCTACCAAAAATCTGGGTTCTTACAATATCTTCTTGATTCAGACTTGTATCCTTATTTCATTGATATCAGAGAACTTAGTCAAACCCTTTGACTTTTATCATTTCAAATCAAAATGAGTTGTTTTCTTAAAATACTTTGAAATTACTTAGATTGGGCTGATTTGTTATCAGAGAGTCGAAGATACTTCGAAGTAAAGATTTTTGAAAAGATTAAGTATTAAAATGTTTTATGAAGTTAAAAAGGGTTTTGCAAAGCGTAATGTTTTAAAATGAGATTTTTAATAAAATGTTAGGAACTCCGTCTAAATGGTTTCCACGGATTCCTAACGATTGGAGAGATGGGGCGAACGGGTAATGCTGAATCCGTCGGTTTGTGTATGTATTAGTGTAGTTCTGGTCTGTCCAGTTCGACACCTTTATAGGCCAATGTGTTGCCTCTTGGGAACCCAAGCTATCCTAATGAGAGGAAATGATGTCCAGAGGGACTTTGTGTCCGGTATGGGGACTTTATGGGCTGATCACCTGTATTGTCTGTTATGAAGTGAAAACCTCCAATCAGTTTTCTTAAAGTGATGATTACTTTTAATTTACTATGAAATGAAATTGGTTTACCGATTGAAATGTCAATTACTTTACACAATTTTGAAATATCTATTGCTATCCTGATTATCAGTTGATACCCTGTCATTACCAAATATCAATATTTCTTTTACTGCTTCCAGCATATTTATGTCATATCTTGAATTACTATCGTCAGTTGAAGTACCCTGTTATACTGTTTTCAATTGAAATCTTTAGTTACTTGCTGAGCGTTGGCTCATTATTATTTTGTCTAACCCTTTTGACAGTAATCTAAGAATCATGGTTCGTACAATCCAAACTTCAAGGAAGCGCACTTACCGTGGCCCTGAGTTGGTTCGTTTTGAAATAGCTCCCGAGGTAGATGCAATAACAGTTCAGTGAAGAGATCTTTAGTTAGTTGTGAGAACTGGCCGTAGAACTTTTGAGAACTTGGTTTGTAATAATATATTATATTTTGAATTCAATTTTGTAATAATAATTGGTTAGATGATGGCTTGCTTGTTTCATAGCATTACCTGTGAGAGATCTTGGATAGTAGAGATGGGGCCAGTCAGCATGTTATATTTACATTTTCTATTAGGGTGTTTGCATCTAGAGTGTGTCAGTGACCCTCCGATCTAGGCCCCAGGTCGGGAGGGCGTCACAAATATTCAAAGTCAAGATAACTATATTTTTTGATATATATATATATATATATATATATATATATATATATATATATATATATATATATATATCTAATAGAGTAAATTGGGGGGGGGGGTTCCATGAGCATATTTATTCATATAAAAAGTCATATTTACCCCAACTAATTCTATCTATGTTATATTTTAGGGGGCTATTTAGGTATTACAACACTAATATATTTATTACATAATAATAACTAATATGAACAAATATGCATTTATTATTATGTAATTAATACTTGTATGTATCTCTGTATCCATCCATGTTAACTCTATATATTTATATTTCGAGTACGATTTTGATCTAACATTTACCTATTTATTATATACGGTTCAAGTTTAATTTAACAAAACAAAGCATAGCAACCAGAATTATAGGTATTACAACACTAATATATTTCTTACATAATAATAACTAATATGAACTAATATGCATTTATTATTACGTAATTAATACTTGTATGTATCTCTGTATCCATCCATGTAAACTCTATATATTTATATTTCGAAGTACGGTTTTGATCTTAACATTGACCTATTTATTATATATGGTTCAAGTTTAATTTAACAAAACAAAGCATAGCAACCATAATTATAATTTGAATGTCACGATCGGATATTGCATAAATTCTGTTTTCTCCCAATAATTGTTGCGAAGATATGAACAATAAAAAATATCAATAATCCAATCCTACGTGATCATGAGTAATTCATAAATATTTGTTATATAGAGCATGTTCGTGCTACTAAACATCGCTCAATTACTAGTACTAAACATCGCTCAATAGGTAAATGTCCATAATATCATACACACATATACTCACTTTATATTTAAAAAATATTCACACTCCATTAAATATCAAGCATATCTAGTAAGGTACGTATCCTTGATTTTTTAAAAGTAATTTTTCACCAACATTCATAAAAAATGTGAATTTGCTTCCATAAAAATTAAATTTTTATCAGATATCGCTCTATAAAAAATCACACAAGCCAAAGAACAATAGAAACCAATTCCTAACTCTACATTTTGAGTTTCTTTCTTGAATTGCCGTATCAAAAGAAATAATATGTCCCCTCTCCTCGAAAAATAAAATAAAAAATATTGTAATATTGCTGTTGTGTAGAGAGTGACAATATTTCTCTCTTTTAGAATAACAAAAATGTTCGAGTAGTAAAAATTTATCTCTTGTATCTCAGGTTTGATCTCGTTTCATCCAAAATTTGTTAGAATATATATTTAATTATAAGACATATGTTGTGGAATAAAAACTAAGGTTTGTGCGTAATTAATGCTAGGGTTGGTGAGCTTCGAGCTTTAATGGTTGTTTCCGTGTTTCGAGACTGATCGGTCCTCACAGAGTGCCTACGTATCTCGTTATTGAGAATCAAGCCAAGACGTAGTTCTGAGAATGAGGGGTCAGGCCCTTTATATAGGCTGATAAGCCCTAGAATCGTAATAGGGTTAGGAGACTTGGTGGAAAAGTCACCACCTTGAGGAAGGTTCCAGATCCTATCTTGTAGGAGTCAGTTTCCATGTTGAATTTGGTGCCTTGGAAGCTAAGTCTGGTAGGAGTAATATCCTTATCTGACTCTTATTGCTGAGTTGTTTATCCCCCTTTAATATTAATTACGAAATTAATATTTAATTAGGGTTTTGGGCCCATAAATGGGTCCCAAATTTGGACCATACTGGGTCTAATTTAGGCCATATTAAATGTGTCTTTAGGGCTTACTTTTAGCCCATATCATTTGACCCCCAACTTCTAGGAAAACTGATCAGGTTTTTCTTGAAGTTTTAACTGCCTTTTTCGAGACTCAGGTCAGGGTTTATCTTTGTACAGTAGTGTTTCACGAGTATCATCTGGATGTAAAGCGTGGAGCGACCGACGCATTTACGATGATGTTAAACTACGCTAAACGGCGCTAATCAGACTTAAACGACATTTAAACAGCGTTAAACAACGTTAAACGTCAAAAAACGGCACTTAACGATGCTAAACGGCGCTAATGAGCTTTAAACGACATTTAAACAGCGTTAAACGATGTTAAACGGCATAAAACGGCACTCAACGGCGCTAAACGACGCTAAACGGTGCTAATCAACCTTAATGACATTTAAACAACGTTAAACGACATTGAACGTCATAAAACGGCACTAAATGGTGCTAAACGATGCTAAACGGCGCTAATCAACCTTAAACGACTTTTAAACAACGTTAAACGACGTTAAACGGCACTAAACGATGCTAATCGGCGCTAATCTTCCTTAAACGATGTTTAAACAACATTAAACGGCATAAAACGGCACTAAACGGTGCTAACGGCACTAACAGTGCTATCGACACTAACAGTGCTAACAACACTAACGGCACTAACGGTGCTAACGGCACTAACGGTGCTTACGGCACTAATGGCACTAAAGGGTGCTAGCCAACCTTAAGCGACGTTTAAACGATGTTAAACGATGTTGAACGGCATAAAATGGCACTAAACGGTGCTAACTTCAGTTTCAACTTCGTCTTGATTTTTGCATTCAAAATGTCAGGATTAAAGTTCATGACATCAACTCGAGGACCCGGACTGAAAATCAATCTCAGTCGGTTGAAAAGCTCGAGGACTCGGACTGAAAATCAGTCTTGGTCGGCTGGAGCAGCAAGGGAGGCCATGGTCGGCTCCTCGTGGTCGGCCATTCGTGGTCGGCTTCTCGTGGTCGGCCATTCGTGGTCGGCTCCTCTTGGTCAGCTGACGGTCCGTACGTGCCTTGGTCGGCCAATCGTGGTCGGCTGATGCCTCCCCCGGAGCTCGATCGGCCAACGGTGGTTGGCTGGGGCTTCATTCATGCCTCAGTCGGCTGACGGAGGTTGGTTTACACACCAGAGGTACCTCAGTCGGCTGACGGAGGTTGGCTTACTACGGTTGGTCGTCCTTTGTTGGCTTAGGATTGAAAATCAGTCTTGGTACGTTGATATCCACACTACAACGTTGAACACTATGTTAGGTCCCGTATGAGGGCTATTTTAAGCTAGAAGGGGGGTTGAAAAGCTTAATATCCAATTTAAAAAATATTATGGCATTTTAAAATATTTTTCCCTTTTAAAAATTATTTTACCGAGTCGTGAGCAGTTTATAAGTGCGGAAAAAAAACGACAAGTAAAGAAAATACCACACAAGAGATTTTTTTCCTGGTTCGCGATGGCGCAACCCCTAATGGATTCGCTCACCCCTACTCCAGTCCCCGAGCTCCTCTCCGGACTCGAGATTTCTTCCACTACAAAGAGACTCCTTTATAGTAGGCGGAGAAGCCTTACACAACCTTACAAATATTTATCTTGATACGTAACTACCCGCTACTACCTCAAAATAAATGTAATACCCACAAGACTTGTCTTGGACCGTAACTCCCCGTTACTCCCTCAAAGTCGTTGTAAAACCAATACAACTTATCTTAGACAGCAACTCCCCGCTACTTCTTCAAAGTTGATGTAGAACCCTTGGTGTAGACTATTGATTCTTGGCTTTTGTCGGTCTTGGGTCTTAGATGATAGGTCTTGGGTCTTTCCTCTTCTTCACGGTGCAAAGGTCACTTACTCCCCGCTAGTGCCTAGGACTTGGGTCTTAGAACGAGAATCACCTCACTTCAACTTCACCTCACTACAAAAGTTAGACAACAATATCTACGAAACAAATATGATTAAGATTATATAAGTTGGACTAGTATGTTACGGTACTAAGTCCAAAAGAGTAACTTTAATATTCGTATAGGAATATTAAGTTATATTGTAAGTATACTTTCTTTGATATTAAATTATGACCAAAGTATACTTTTAATTACTCCCGATAGATATAAATAATGATGGAGCAATATTGGAAGACCTTGTTTAAAAGCTATAATGCTTTAAGGCTTCGAATTGTATACCTTTATTCGACTAATACAATGTCGAGGTATAATTATAACTTCTAGCATGAATCAACTTTTTAGCGACACGAAACGATAAAAGTAAGTGCGATAATTAAAACAAGTGGCTAACTTGTGCTCTTTAGAAGTAGTATTCTTTCCTTTGATAGATCGTTTAAATCCAAGAATACTTTAATAACAATACTCCGTTAAGATGAGATAAAATAAATATAACTCGGAGTTTGTTGATATATAAAGTCCGTTAAGCTAATGGGCTTAAGGCTTTTAAGATGTATACTTCCGTTTGACTAAATACAATGTCAAAGTATAATCTTATTTTAACTTCTTGCACTAAATAAGTTTATGGCCACGACAAGTAAAGTAAGTGCGATAAATAAGTGGCTAAACTTGTGCTCTTTTAAGAAGTTTAAGTTGTATGATGTATTTCGTTATTTGAATATCCCACGGAACACTAAAGATGTTAGTTGGGAATCCGAACGAAATAAATATTGTTACAACTTTGACGTATGTCAAATATAATCTCACAACTTTTGAGATTAAGTACTTTGATATGATCTTTCTTGTAATATAATGTTTCTTTTCAAAGGCCAAGTACTTGGTTCAACTCTTTGTTTAAATATATTGTAATAGAGATATGAGTTGAACTTGTGTTTATATTGTCGTTCTCTTTTATAAAGAGACTTTTGGAATCTTATAGATCCAAGTATAGAGATTAAGATGAAGTATAGAAGTTAAGCACAAATCTCAAATATAAACACGAAGACGAAGCTAAGAATTACCACTTTTAAAAGTCGCCGGAAAAAGTTCGCCGAAAAAATTCACCGAAGGTTCGGCCGGATTTCGGACGGTGGTCGAACTTGGGCAGCCCTTCGGGAGGTCGGAAAGTGGTAGTAGATGAGCTTGCTTGGGTGGACGAAGCTTGGTTGGGTGGAACTAATCTTGGTATATAAAAAAACCTAGAATATATGGATATATATTTGGGAGAGAGAAAGTTTTTGAGATGAAGTAGATGAAGAGAGTATTTGAATATGTTTGGAGAGAGTCTACTTCTAAATTCCCAGCATGTATTTGGCTCTTAGCTTGTGTTTAAATGGGTGTGTGGAGGGGGGTATTTATAGATAAGGTTGGGTGGAATGAATGGTGGAGATTTAGATTTAAGGGAGTGGTTGAGATTGATTTCACTTGGATTGGTGATATGGATAGCACAAGGATTGCCAACATGTAAAGTTTTGTGTTTCTATACAAGTGGATGATCAAAAGATCCCAGCAACTATTTGAGCTCTAATAAACTCGTACCGATTAATAATTAAATACGAACCACGTATCGTTAATTAAATACCCGATAAATACGAAAACACCCAATAAATAATTCTAAAATTTTGGAGCACTTAGGAATATTATAAAATAATATTCTGGAAAGTTTGGTCAATTTTGGTCAATGTTGACCTGATCAAACGTGGTCAAACGTGGGACCAACTACCTCGGTTTACGTGCTGGATCAAAATTCTCGAAAAATTCTGAAACTTTTACCATGCATATAAAATAGTATTTAAATGATCAATCTCAAGTTTCAAGTCATTCTAGCAAGTAGAAGTATTTTATTTGGATTTAAAACGATTAAATCAGCTTTTGGTTCTGAATAAAATACGATTGGTCTTTTCTTGATAGAGATAAATCTTTCGACCAATGTTTTGATTAGAATAAATACTTATAATATATTTCCTAATATATAAAATATTTAGAGACAGTAGGAAATATTTTTGAATGATTAAAATAATTTTCTCCGAAATATGATGAATTTAAGAAGTGGGAGAAAAATTACTTTGAATATTTCTGGCACGAGATAGAAACAAGTATTAATATTCTACCACTGAATATTAATATACTTTAGTATAAAAAGTCTTTTCTAGGATGTGAAAATATTTTGAGTGCGAAGACTGAATATTTTTCGAATAAAAACTGATTGTTTTAAATGTAGCACGAGTTCTCTAAAGAATATTAACACTCGAATATTCCTTCTTTGAGCTTGTCACCTTATCGATGTTGCAATGGAGATCTGAAAAATATCAATCTCGATATTTCTTTTTCGATCTTATTGCCTTGGTGTAGAGATATATTCCATAAAATATATAATTTGATTTTTCAGCAAAAATGGAATATCTCTTATATTTGAAAAGTAGGATGATAAAATTTTGCTAGAGTTGACCATTTGGCTTTTGACCGAATCAATTTAAATAAATGACCTAGTGGAGAGGATTCTACGTGTATTTAAATTTTATGTTAAATCGTACAAATACCAAAATAAATATTATATCGAAGATATCCATTCAATCTTCCCCTATTTGGTATTTGCCAAACAAACATAAAATTTAAATTTTGAGTGTGTGCTTCCCCTTGGTGTATGCATGAAATTTGAAAAATAATTTTCACATAAAGATATTAATCTAAGGGAGAGTACTTATCAATCCTTTCCAAGAAACTTTAATTGATTCCTGCAAAAAGTAATTTACTTGTCAGAAATAAGGAATTCGA
The DNA here is from genome assembly GCA_036435485.1 of Saposhnikovia divaricata. NCBI lineage: Eukaryota > Viridiplantae > Streptophyta > Magnoliopsida > Apiales > Apiaceae > Saposhnikovia > Saposhnikovia divaricata. The sequence goes on along the minus strand of CM071600.1, from coordinate 155,091,045 downwards.
AAAAACTTTAAAATTTTGAATAGGGGTTAAATGGCAATTAGGTCACTCAACTGACTGAAAACTTTCAGTCGGGTCATCCAACTCAAAAAATTTTCAATCAGGTCACTTAACAAATAAAAACTTTCAATCAGGTCATAAAACACATTAAATGACCAGATTTTAACGTGTTTAATGGCCTGATTTTAACCTGTTTAATGACCTGATTGAAATTTTTTAACGTGTTTAATGACCTGATTGAAAACTTTTTGAGTTCGATGACCCAACTGAAAGTTTTCTGTCTGTTGAGTGACCTAACTGCCATTTAACCCTTTTGAATAGGTATTCCTTCTTCCCCTTTTGTTTGGTAAAGTGCCAAAAATTTATCTCTTTTGTTTTCCCCTCCTTTTTAACATAATATGTTCCCCTTTTGTTTGGTATATAATGCTTTAAACATATATCTTTTAACGAAAAGAAAATAGTTCAAGAAAATATTGAACTAGCATGTCATGAATAATGTAACATGTTAACATTTCTGTTTTATAATACTGCTGCATGTTTCGAAAAAAAATTTCTTATTAAGGTAAATGCAACAGATTAATTATGTTTTACTACGTTCAGAATTATCAGCATAATAACTTAATTGATTTCCATTATATACAGTACATGTTACAGTGATTAAATTTGGGCAAATAGAACAATTTTACAAGTAGACATGTCCGAAACTGAATTTTAAAATCAAAACATAACTTAATGAAACAATATGTTTTATTACATAGTTGTTTTAATGTAATGCCAAGTGAATTATGACACTAAGTCGAATACATTCTTGAAACCAATATTGCATGAAGTATAACATTAAACCTTTTACAGCAGTTCATGCAATTACAATCTATAATCTATTTACAAACCATAACGAAGACGACCTACTACATTCTAAACAGGAAATCTGTAAAAATGGCTAGGTATAACTTACAATAAGAAATCCTAATACAACTTGAATCTGTAAAAATGGCTAATACAACTTGAATCTTTACAGATTTAACCTTATTACATGCGTGAGTGCTGATGCAAACTGGAGACTTATTACTGATTTGGTCTTGTTAAACTACATGAGCCTTCCTTATCTAGTTTGCCGTAATTACATGAAAAAGTCTAATACAATTTTACAAGCTAACTAGATTAAGTGCAAACTACATCAAAGGGTGCTAATACAATCTAATTCATGTTGCACTATGGTTCTTTTTCCAGATTACGTGAAAAGAGATCTAATACATTCTAGTTAGCAACTTTTACATCATCAAACCTAAGTACAGTCTAATCGAATTGATAAATAACTTTACAAATACTCATGAGAGTTCAGGAAATTTAGAATATGAAATATGCTATAATCATTAAGGATTAAGAGTAGAAACGATTATACCTTTGTAGTCGACCATGAATAACACTTACCATCATCAGAAGGAGTGAATTTTTATGAACAGTAAGAGTAAGATACACTCACTCATGAAATAGCTGCATAGGTTAGTCATCACATATATGAAGAATAGTAATAAGACGAGACATGACACAAGTCATTTAGATGACAGGATAGGATTATATTACAAGTGAAAATTTGTTCACATTAATCACTGTTGTCCAATGATTAATTAGAACAGATTCCTAAACCTGTTCATACAAACTATCAGAAGTACACACACTTCTGATTTCCAACAACCGAAGTTTAACCATATTACAAGCCATCAACTGAAAGTACACATTGCAAGCAAACTTACATCTAAGCCTAAACAGGCTTACATCATTATTAAAACACAACAACATAGCAGAAAAGTACAGAGAGATTGAAAACAAAGCAGCAAAAGTAGATCAGATCAGCAAAAGTTACACAGATCACACAAGCAGAGATTATCCAGCAGCATTTTCCACAGCAGCCACAAAACCCAGTTCACCAACAAGATCAGGTAAACCATTTTCATCAAGACCACCTAGACCAACATTCACAGCATCTAACTCATTCATCATGACCATATCATCTACCAACTGAAATTGATAAGAGTTTACGATTTCCATATCTCTGGCACTATTTTGTCCTAGGGTAGATGCAGCAAGGCCTTCAATGAACCCTAATCTAGCCTTAATTTCCTCATTCTCAGATTTCAATCTCCTAATTTCTAGGTTTTGTTCTTTAATTAGCATCTGAACACAGTTATAATCAGCTAGATAGATATTTTCTTCATGTATAACCCTAGAGAGAACAATGGAAATGGGTGCTTGAGGTTCACAGTACATTAATGGTACTTTTGCTCTAACATGAGTAGGATTGATATGAGAATCAGCAATGAGGGTAGAGTTTGTTTGCATGTTGATGTGAAAGATATCAAATATAGAAGCAATCAACAGACCATAAGGCATGTAGTCAATTAGATTTGCATTTATCATGTTTAACAGAATGACATAAGAAATGCTAAACTTGATCTTATTGAAACTAACCAAAAAGAGCACCTTAATGTCAAAGAAATCAAAGTACTTACTTTGATTAGGTTTTGGGATGATGTTAGCTCTAAGAATTAAAGCAAGAAGTTGAAACTTTGGTGAGAAGTGTTTGTAGTGGATACCACAGTTGTTATCACATAGACCTAATGGAACATCTGAATCACACAGAACACTTAACATGGAATTAAACTCACCCTTGTTAAACATGAAGTAGGAGTAAATGTCTAAACAAGGTTCATCAGTTAGGACAGTAGGAAGATGCAATGCTTTGTTGATGGTTTTATGATCTATCATTATAGGTTTCTTATCAACCACAGTAGTAAAGTGCAAGATACCATTTAGACCTTTAGTAATTCTCATATTCAAATAGGACTCACCCATCTTGTTAACACAATATCATTTTCCTAGATGACAAACCAGCCCTTCCCACCTAGCTGCCTTCACAATATCAGCCACTTCCCCATGGACTTGGGTGTTAATGCCAGGTTGTACGTTCTTCATCATCTCAAGGTATTTATTTGAGTCAGAAGGGTTTATAAGGTTAGGGTGTGAGGGTGTTTCTGGAATTGGATTTGGTATTGGCTGAGGGTTGTATTTTCTTGTGTAGACCTTTGGCCAGAATGGCTTTCTTGGTCTGGGGTTACTTGGATTTGGTGCTTGAAACTTTGAACTCTGATAAAAGGGTATGGAGGTGCTTTTGAAACCTCTTCTAGGTTTTCTGTTGGCTCTTAAGTTTTGGAGTCTTGGTGGAATCACTCTAAAAGAGGAGTTCCTAGAGTGAATGAATTGATTATTTTCCATGTTTTCTAGGAGTGGGGGGTTTTCATAGTGGTGTTTGTTTTTAGGGTTTGAAGGAAGTTGAGTGAAGTCCATGATGCAGTGGAGTGATATTATACACAGCAAGTAGGTGTTATTATATGCAAAGACACATAGAGAGCTATTTATAAGCAAATACATAATTTTGAAAATTTGTACTGTTGTATGAACAGTGAATGTGAAAAGCATGCTGATTTTGAAAGCTGAGTTTTTCAAAAAAAATTTGAGAAATCCAAAACAAGGACACAAATGCAGGCATGTATAGTTAGGATAATGCATGCATATAGCTGTATTTAGAAGAATAAAAGCATAAGGAATGTATTAAATATGTAGAAGCATGCAGTGAAGGACAGTGTAGTTAATGCATAGAAGCCACATATAGGAGACATGCAAGTTGGAAGTTGTGCACAACACCAACAGAAAGGACTTGTGGCCCACAATGAGGTCATGAAGTTTGAAAAACTGAATGCAGGTTTTATGTAAGAAAATGCAATACCATAAATGAATGTACTCATGGTTGATATGACTGTGACATCTTGCAAAAGTTCTGTCAGGATCTTTGAAAGTCAACAAATCTCTTTTATGCAAACTAGACACCAAACAATGTGGAAAAAAAATGCACAAAAATAGACTAACTCTCAACAATTAGTACATGTAACATGTAAGCACACTGCAGCAACCAAATTTGGACCAAAGATAAGTCATGTAACACATACAATCATCATTTAAATATTTTGTAACAGAAAATTTAATAAACTGCACACATTATTTCCTAATTCTTAAGTGGCCAATCATTCCAGTGATCCAGATACTGGGATTCTATAAGGGATTCCCAGCCAGGTCTTAGTGTGAGGGCTAGTGTGTGCAGTGTATTCGCTTATCTACATATTTATGATTTATCCAAAATATATGTTCCTATACAAAATTTATGATAAACGTTCCACAGATAATTAGCACAATACAAGTCACACACAACAGATCACACAATCTGAATTACTCAACATATATCATCAAGGTACATTTTTATGGATCAAGGATAACAGCAATGAAGAACATGGATCAAGATTCAAATTTTGAGTCAGAAATCTTTACAAGTATCAAGATAGATAGCTGCAGGGTTCAGGCATAGACATTTCCATGTAAAAGTAATGAAATTTTTAACCATACATCAAACACACTACACATCTTTAATTACCAGTTCACATGTGGAATATATCATTTAGAAAGATGCATTCATAGACAGACCTTATCACCCAACTACTTCAATAATAATCAGTTAACATTTTGATGAGGCAAGTATATTTAATTTCAAAAATATTTTCCAAGTATTATATTCATCATCAACAACCTTCATATCAAGATATATCTAATTTTAAAAGATATCAGGATCTCCAATTAGATATGATTTCAGCAATACAAGTCACAAATTAGAGACATACATAGATCACTTAGGGCTTCAAAATTATCTCAAAACACTGTCATTCATATCAGATTCAATTCACCAGGAATTAGGAACCATTTAATCCATGATTAAACAATCAAAGGTTACACATAGTTTTGGCAAGGTACATCAGAATTGTCCAGTTTTAAAGACATCAACATAGTCAAGACATGAAACTACTACTCTTATTTCCATCCCTCATTTTGACTACATATGACTCACTATTATACTCATAATATACGTTTCAATTCATTACACATAGTGATGATTAATTTAACATTACCCGAACTCACATCAAATTTTAACAGACATTACAGGTGTTATCATATTTATATGATGAATTAAAGAGACAGGTAACCATGCCATATTATCAGTGAACATAGTTATGTGGACCAAATAGATCAGTTTAAGCTATAGAGATTTTAACTCGACTATCATCATTAAAAGATCATATCCAGCTCGTATAAATACTGATTGACTAGAACACATGGAACTTAAATACTCAGGTTCAACAAATTACCATAGATAGATTCAACAATTTGCATCTCATCAATCAACCACGTATATGTATTCAACTAAGGTCAAATTCTTACCAGATCCAAGGAACCAAGCCCAGTTCCATGGCCTTACCTAGTTAACTCGGTCGCGGACCGGGTTAACTTCCGAGTTGACTCTCTTCGCCGATCAAACACTCAATCGAGGCTTCTTTACAGCTTGGTGAGGATGTAACATCCTTTAGGCATTCGAATCCTGCAAGAGATCACTCAGATTCAACTGGTTAGGGTTAGGGTTTGACATGCAATCAAAATTGAGGAAATATATGGGTATATATATGTATATATATGTCGAATTCGAGAATTATCGATCAATTTATATAAGAAATTGATGATTTTAAGCTTCGAATTCACTTGATTTGACCTACCCAGTTATTGTTTATATCAAATACTTGATTTAATTGATATAATCGAAGAGAAGAGACTCGATTTGGTGTATTCAGACATTGAGTCGATTTAAAACTAGGGTCTTAATCAGAAATTTTGAAGACCGGTGAGAGACCTCGCGAGAGAGGTGAGAGAGATTTGAGAGAAATGAGGCGAAAGACAGATCTGTGTAAACAGTATGACTAAAAAAAATGGTAATGTTACTATATATATTTTCTATATCAACGGCTGAGATTAAACCATCATTATAACGAATGGCTAGGATATTAGGGTTTGGAGTATTGGACCGGGTCAGCTGAAATGTAACTGGGTTGGGCTGAATAATTGGGTCATTTGCCCGAAAATAATCATAAAAATAGTAATTTTTATTTCTGAAAATAATTTTGTAAAATCATATATATTATATAATAATATCTAATAATATCTAATAAATATGAGAAAATATTTAGGCATTTTGATACTTTTTATCTGAGCTTAAATGTCATAATTCTTGGTATCTCAAAAATATTTTTCGAAAATAATTCCAAAAATATTTATTCAAACAGTTTTATCTTTTTGATAGAAAAATAAGATTCTCGATAAAACCCGATCGATAAAGTTTCATATGTTATCGTTATCGATAAATCTGAGTTTTAGAGTGCCTTATAATCCGATCAAAAGGATCTCTTTTTCGTGAGACGACTTAGAATTGTGACAAATATTTTCACAAAAATAAATATAAATATAAATAATATTTATAAGTATATAAACCATTTATTTTGGAAATTCCAACATTCCTAAATCCAAACGGAGTTTAGCGAATCTTTCGGAATTTAATGGTTTTGTGAATATGTCAGCGAGATTGTACTCAGTTTCTATATGAGTCATTTTAATAACGCCTTTATTGACATGATCACGCAAAAAGTGATGTCTCACGTCTATATGCTTAGATCGTGCATGTAACACGGGATTTTTGCTAAGGTCAATAGCGCTAGTGTTATTGCATAAGATGGATATAACATCAAACTTAGTATTGTAGTCGGCTAGTGTTTGCTTCATCCACAAGATTTGAGCACAACATTTTGCAGCCGCTATATATTCAGCTTCCGTTGTGGAGATTGATACCGAATTTTGTTTCTTGGAAAACCAAGAGACTAAGCAACCTCCCAGAAACTGACATGTACCACTCGTACTTTTTCTGTCGACTAAATGCCCGGCATAGTCCGAATCAGAAAAACATACCAAGTCGAATGGTACTCCTTTCGGATACCAAAGACCTACATCGGTGGTTCCTTTTAGATATCTCAATATCCTTTTTACTGCGGATAAATGAGATTCTTTAGGTGCTACTTGAAATCTAGCACACTTACAAACACTATATTGTATATCGGGTCGACTTGTGGTTATATAAAGCAAGCTACCAATCATACCCCGATATTTCTTAGTGTCCACGGGAATACCGTTAGGATCTTCTGTCAATTTTTCAGAAGTAAACATAGGAGTAGAGATGGGTTTGGCATTATCCATTTCAAATTTCTTTAACATCTCTTTACAATACTTGGTTTGAGAGATATGGATGCCTTGGTCCGATTGCCTAATTTGCAATCCCAAAAAGAAATTTAATTCTCCCATCATACTCATTTCGAATTCATTGCTCATATTTTCAGAGAATTCTTTAAGTAGAACATCATTTGTTGATCCAAAGATGATGTCATCTACGTATATTTGCACGAGTAGGATATCATCCTTTTCTTATCTCGTAAATAAGGTTTTATCGGCAGTTCCCATTTTAAAATTGCTTTCTAATAGGAAATTGCCCAACCTTTCATACCAAGCTCTTGGAGCTTGTTTTAAGCCATATAGGGCTTTATATAATTTATATACATACTCGGGATGTATGGCATCTTCGAAACCGGGAGGTTGTTTTACATAAACTTCTTCCTCTAATATCCCATTTAAGAAGGCCGATTTTACATCCATTTGATATAATTTAAAGTCTTTATGACACGCGTAAGCTGATAGCATTCGAATAGATTCAATTTGTGCTACGGGTGCATAAGTTTCATCGAAATCTATACCTTCCATTTGGGTATAGCCTTGAGCGACCAATCGCGCTTTATTTCGAACAACCGTTCCATTTTCGTCTAACTTGTTTCTAAAAACCCATTTAGTTCCAATTATGGAAGTATCCTTGGGTTTTTGAATGAGTTCCCAAACTTTGCTACGAGTAAATTGTAATAGTTCATCTTACATAGCAGAGATCCAATCCTCGTCTAACAAAGCTTCTTTCGCGGTCTTAGGTTCTATTTGAGATAGAAAACTAAGATGATTAACCACATTTTGTAATTGTGACCGCATTTGAACTCCTTTACTTAAGTCTCCAAGAACATTGTCTAAGGGATGACTTTAATTGTTGGAATTTCTTTTGGGAGTTCAACTTCTGTTTCGACCAATTCTAGAGGATTTCTTGGAACAGGGGTCCCGAGATCCATATTTTCAAATTGTCGAAAGATATTTTCTACATCATCTTGTTCGACATTGTCATTATCAACAAGATCTTTTTACTTTGGTGGAGGTTTACTTTCATCAAATGCTACATTCATTGATTCTTCCACCACAAGAGTCTTAAGATTAAATACACGATAAGCTTTGCTATTTGTAGAGTAACCGAGAAATATACCTTCACTTGATTTAGGATCAAATTTAGTAAGGTAATCTTTCAAATTTAATATAAAGCATTTACTACCAAATACTCGAAAATAGCTTAGTTTCGGAGTTTTGCCAAAGTAAAGCTCATAAGGAGTCTTTTGCTTTATAGGACGTAGCAAAACCCGATTAAGAATATGGCTAGCGGTAGACATAGCTTCAGCCCAAAAATATTTAGGTCGACGATATTCATTAAGCATTGTGCTAGCCATTTCTTGTAAAGTTCTATTTTTCCTTTCAACCACTCCGTTAGATTGTGGAGTATACGGAGTGGAAAAATTATGTGTGATACCATTTTCATCACAAAAGTTCGTAAAACTAGAATTCTCAAATTCTTTACCATGATCAGTCCTTATATAGACTATGGTATTATTTTGTTGATTTTGAATCTTTTTACATAGAGGAGAGAAAGATTCGAAAGCATCGCTTTTAGATTTGAGAAATTCCGTCCAAGTAAATCGTGAATAATCATCAACGATTACTAATGTATAGGAACAACCTCCGAGGCTTTGAATAGGAACCGGACCAATAAGATCCATATGTAATAGCTCGAGAGGCCTAGAGGTAGATACCATAAATTTTGCTTTGTAAGAGGCTCTAATTTGTTTACCGATTTCGCAAGCTTCACAAGTATGGTCTTTTTGATAGTTCAATTTTGGTATACCTCGTACATGATCTTTTGTTGATATGTTTCTAATCAACTTCATATTAGCATGTCCTAATCTTCGATGCCAAAGCCACGGGTCATCGTTTGTAGTGATTAGGCATACATTCTCATGCTTGCTCATGTCACAAGTGTAGACATTTTTGTTTCGAGGGCAGGTGAGAACCAATTTCCAATTCTTGTCTAAAATACAACAATGAGTAGTATAGAAAATTACCTTGTAATTATTGTCACAGAGTTGACTAATCGAGAGTAGATTGTACCTTAGTCCCGAGACTAGTTGTACGTCCGAAATCTTGAAGTGACTATTCCCGATGTCTCTAATTCCAACAATGATACCTTTACTACTATCTCCAAATGTAACACTTCTCGCAGTTACCTTTTTAATGTTGTTCAGAAGTGACTCGTTACCGGTCATGTGTCTTGAACATCCACTATCAAGGTACCACATGTCTTGTTTCGCGGCAAGGCAAACCTTCAAAATAAATCAATTAAATTTATAGGTACCCTTTTGTCTTGAGGGTCCTCGGGTTAGTACATCATAGTTAAAATTTGAATTGCATAATAGAATCTAGGCATAGAATAATCATTGTTAGGCATATAGATATTTCTAGGTGCATTGTGTCTAACATGATGTGTGGGTCTAGCATAATCATAAGATCTATAGTTAGCCCGACGCATATTGTACCTATTATTTGCGAAGTAGGGAGCACATTGAGGATAGTAATTCTGATTAGGAACATATTGATTTCTAGATGCATACCTACTAACATTGTTACGATACATTGTGTTTCTATTTTGAAGCACCCTAGGTTGTTGAAACCTTTGTTTCCTTTGACCATTATAAGCAACATTGTTAAATGGTACCTATCTTTCAACCTTGTATGGTTTTGTTCCTTTTTGAACCCATACATGCTTCCCCTTAATTTCACCACTCTTGAATTTGCAATCGAGAACCAAATGTCCTTCTTTGTTGCAATATGTACATTTTAAAGTTTGTGGTTGATTAGGAGCCATTGTAGGTTGAACTTGTGGTTGAACGTTTCTCGTAGGAGGAGCGTTCCTATCATATCCCAAACCTTCACGGTTGTAGGAAATTTTAGAGTGTACCATTTTATCTAACATCTCATTGCCTTTAGTAAATCTTTGAACAACAACTTCAAGATTTTCTTTTTCTTTTTTAAAGGCATCAATCTTGTTGTTAAAGAATCTCGCTTGATCCATAACTTGAGATATGAGTTTAAAGTTTTCTTCTTTTAATCTTTGAGTTTCTAATTGTAGTACTTTTTCTTTTGACTCAAAGATTTGTGATAGCTCATTCTCCTTTTCAAGATTGCTTACTTGAGATTGAGATGTTACATTGTTTTGAACCAATGATTCGTTAAGAATATTTAAGTTCAATAACTCAACATGAAGTTCATTAATATTGTTGTTGAGTTGTAATTTTTCATTTTCCATTTCTTCCACATGAAGTACTAAAGCCACATTTTCTACTTCAAGATTGAGAGCATTATCCTTAAAAGAGTTGACTTCACCTTTCAAGTGATGATTTTGATCACTCAAGATCATTATTTCTTTCTCATTTTGGATTTTCAAATCCATCATCCGAGTAAACTCTTTACTTTGTGTATGATGCGTTTCTTCGAGTTTCATTTTCTCGGACCACAATAAGTGAAGCCTTTTATCAACATCTTTATACTTATTGTTGATACCTACTACAAGCTCAATCAAATCATACTTGCTCATATCAACTAAATTCAAGTTAGATTCATCTAATTGCAATTTATTTGAAATGTAGTTGAGATTAGCGTTTACCTCTTGATTTGAAGTGGAGCCTTGTGTAGATGCAACTTCATCTCCGATAGCCATTAAGCATAGATTAACCACTTCTTCACTAGCTTCCGGAGCTTCTTCATCTTCACTCAAATCCCAACCATTTTCGGCCACGAGAATTCTTCCTTTAGAAAGCTTAGGACATTCTCTTTTAAAGTGACCCGGTTGCTTACACTCGAAACACACTTCTTGTGTTTCCTCCGGATTTTGTTCTTTATGTTTAGGAGGAGTGTAAGGGGGATTATTATTATTATTACTGGCATTATTATAGGCATGAGTATTTTGAGTGCCTTTGCCTTTGTTATAGCTCGTTGGTGGAAAATTACTCTTGTAGTTAGGAGTATAATTTTGAGAGTAATTTGGCCTTCCTTTAGAGTTAAAAACTCTTAGTTGATTATTTGATTTTAGGAAGCCTTTTCCATATCTTAGAGCTTTGCTTTGAAGCACACGACGAAGTTGTCTTGTTAGTAAAGCAATTTTGCTTTCATCGAGATCTTGGAGTTCTTCGTTTAAATCTTCGTCGTTTTCATTTTCATCGATTAGTATAGCTTTTAAAGCCACATTTTTCTTTTTGTCTTCCACTTTGGGAATGACTTTATCCGGAATATTGTCCTCTTCGTATGCACGAAGGTTCCCGAATAAACTATCGATGTCATAATCATTTAGATTATGCATTTCTTTAATTATAGTAACTTTAACCTTCCAACTAGGAGGTAAAGATTTAAGAACTCTTCGGTTCTTCTCATTTCGGGTATAACTTTTCCCGAGTTGAGATAATTCAATCTTGTTTCCATATCGATGATATTTTCTCCTTCTTGGAGTTTAAAGTTCTCGTATTCTTGAATCAAAGTATCCATCCAAGAATCTTTTATATCAATGGTACCTTCGTAGGTAACCACTAATTTATTCCACATTTCTTGTGCCGACTTGCAATTGTTTACTCGTTTATATTCTTTTTTGGCAAGTGCACTTGTGAGAACCATTTCCGCCTTTGCAGCAGAATTCATCATACTTTCTTCAGCGAGAGTGTATTCACTAACCTTCTTTTCAATGACGACACCGTCAACAGTTTCGGTAGGAATAACAACTCCGTCTTCTATGGCCATCCAGACTTTGACTCCTTGAGATCTAGCATAGATGCGAAACCTCGTTTTCCATGTTGCAAAGTTTGTGCCATTAAATAGAGGAGGGCGGGAGCTAGATAGGCCTTCTCCACAACCGATGGTATTTAGATACGCCATGTAGGATCACTTTCTGTTGTGCTTGTAGATCTGCAAATCACTCAACAAACACGTTAAAAAGCACTGCTCTGATACCAATTGTTAGGTCCCGTATGAGGGCTATTTTAAGCTAGAAGGGGGGTTGAATAGCTTAATATCCAATTTAAAAAATATTATGGCGTTTTAAAATATTTTTCCCTTTTAAAAATTATTTTACCGAGTCGTTAGCAGTTTATAAGTGCGAAAAATAAACGACAAGTAAAGAAAATACCACACAGGAGATTTTATCCTGGTTCGCGATGGCGCAACCCCTAATGGATTCGCTCACCGGACTCTAGATTTCTTCCACTATAAAGAGACTCCTTTATAGTAGGCGGAGAAGCCTTACACAACCTTACAAATATTTATCTTGATACGTAACTACCCGCTACTACCTCAAAATAAATGTAATACCCACAAGACTTGTCTTGGACCGTAACTCCCTCAAAGTCGTTGTAAAACCAACACAACTTATCTTAGACAGCAACTCCCCGCTACTTCTTTAAAGTTGATGTAGAACCCTTGGTGTAGACTATTGATTCTTGGCTTTTGTCGGTCTTGGGTCTTAGATGATAGGTCTTGGGTCTTTCCTCTTCTTCACGGTGCAAAGGCCACTAACTCCCCGCTAGTGCCTAGGACTTGGGTCTTAGAACGAGAATCACCTCACTTCAACTTCACCTCACTACAAAAGTTAGACAACAATATCTACGAAATAAATATGATTAAGATTATATAAGTTGGACTAGTATGTTACGGTACTAAGTCCAAAAGAGTAACTTTAATATTCGTATAGGAATATTAAGTTATATTGTAAGTATACTTTCTTTGATATTAAATTATGACCAAAGTATACTTTTAATTACTCCCGATAGATATAAATAATGATGGAGCAATATTGGAAGACCTTGTTTAAAAGCTATAGTGCTTTAAGGCTTCGAATTGTATACCTTTATTTGACTAATACAATGTGGAGGTATAATTATAACTTCTAGCACGAATCAACTTTTTAGCCACACGAAACGATAAAAGTAAGTGCGATAATTAAAACAAGTGGCTAACTTGTGCTCTTTAGAAGTAGTATTCTTTCTTTTGATAGATCGTTTAAATCCAAGAAAACTTTAATAACAATACTCCGTTAAGATGAGATAAAATAAATATAACTCGGAGTTTGTTGATATATAAAGTCCGTTAAGCTAATGGGCTTAAGGCTTTTAAGATGTATACTTCCGTTGGACTAAATACAATGTCAAAGTATAATCTTATTTTAACTTCTTGCACTAAATAAGTTTATGGCCACGACAAGTAAAGTAAGTGCGATAAATAAGTGGCTAAACTTGTGCTCTTTTAAGAAGTTTAAGTTGTATGATGTATTTCGTTATTTGAATATCCCACGGAACACTAAAGATGTTAGTTGGGAATCCGAACGAAATAAATATTGTTACAACTTTGTCGTATGTCAAATATAATCTCACAACTTTTGAGATTAAGTACTTTGATATGATCTTTCTTGTAATATAACGTTTCTTTTCAAAGATCAAGTACTTGGTTCAACTCTTTGCTTAAATATATTGCAATAGAGATATGAGTTGAACTTGTGTTTATATTGTCGTTCTCATTTATAAAGAGACTTTTGGAATCTTATAGATCCAAGTATAGAGATCAAGAAGAAGTATAGAAGTTAAGCACAAATCTCAAATATAAACACAAAGACGAAGCTAAGAATTACCACTTTTAAAAGTCGCCGGAAAAAGTTCGCCGGAAAAATTCGCAGGAGGTTTGGCCGGATTTCGGACGGTGGTCGAACTTGGGCAGCCCTTCGGGAGGCCGGAAAGTGGTAGTAGATGATCTTGCTTGGGTGGACGAAGCTTGGTTGGGTGGAACTAATCTTGGTATATCAAAAACCTTGAATATATGGATATATATTTGGGAGAGAGAAGGTTTTTGAGATGAAGTAGATGAAGAGTGTATTTGAATATGTTTGGAGAGAGTCTACTTCTAAATTCCCAGCATGTATTTGGCTCTTAGCTTGTGTTTAAATGGGTGTGTGGAGGGGGGTATTTATAGATAAGGTTAGGTGGAATGAATGGTGGAGATTTAGATTTAAGGGAGTGGTTGAGATTGATTTCACTTGGATTGGTGACATGAATAGCACATGGATTGCCAACATGTAAAGTTTTGTGTTTCTATGCAAGTGGATGATCAAAAGATCCCATCAACTATTTGAGCTCTAATAAACTCGTACCAATTAATAATTAAATACGAACCACGTATCGTTAATTAAATACCCGATAAATACGAAAACACCCAATAAATAATTCTAAAATTATGGAGCACTTAGGAATATTATAAAATAATATTCTGGAAAGTTTGGTCAATTTTGGTCAATGTTGACTTGGTCAAACGTGGGACCAACTACCTCGGTTTACGTGCCGGACCAAAATTCTCAAAAAATTCTGAAACTTTTACCATGCATATAAAATAGTATTTAAATGATCAATCTCAAGTTTCAAGTCATTCTAGCAAGTGGAAGTATTTTATTTGGATTTAAAATGATTAAATCAGCTTTTGGTTCTGAATAAAATACGATTGGTCTTTTCTTGATAGAGATAAATCTTTCGACCAATGTTTTGACAAGAATAAATACTTATAATATATTTCCTAATATATAAAATATTTAGAGAGAGTAGGAAATATTTTTGAATGATTAAAATAATTTTCTCCGAAATATGATGAATTTAAGAAGTAGGAGAAAAATTACTTTGAATATTTCTGGCACGAGATAGAAACAAGTATTAATATTCTACCACTGAATATTAATATACTTAAGTATAAAAAATCTTTTCTTGGATGTGAAAATATTTTGAGTGCGAAGACTGAATATTTTTCGAATAAAAATTGATTGTTTTAAATGTAGCACGAGTTCTCTAAAGAATATTAACACTCGAATATTCCTTCTTTGAGCTTGTCGCCTTATCGATGTTGCAATGGAGATCTGAAAAATATCAATCTCGATATTTCTTTTTCGATCTTATTGACTTGGTGTAGAGATATATTCCATAAAATATATAATTTGATTTTTCAGCAAAAATGGAATATCTCTTATATTTGAAAAGTAGGATGATAAAATTTTGCTAGAGTTGATCATTTGACTTTTGACCGAATCAATTTAAATAAATGACCTAGTGGAGAGGATTCTACATGTATTTAAATTTTATGTTAAATCGTACAAATACCAAAATAAATATTATATCGAAGATATCCTTTCACACTGAATCTTAGTATTAAGAAACCAATGATTTGGTCATTCATGACTTTTGCTTAAGCTTTGATTAGCACTGCTAATCCCATACTCAACACTAACTTCTTGGTTAGGCTTTCTTAGCATAACTCGACGTCAATATTCGAACGTCAATATTTGAACCTCAACTTCAGTATTCAAACGTCTAATGTCAGCATTTGAATGTTGAAAACCAGACATTCTTGACTTTACTCTTAGTTTCCGTGACCTTCAAGGCTTTAACTTATTTGTCGAATCCTTGATTCGAAACCTTGAATTTATTGGTGTTTGTTGGTTATCATCGACCATTAACTCTCATTCTAAGATGCCGGAATGATGAAGTCCCTTAGCTTTTGCCCCACTTATTTTATATGGTGGAGGTCTTACTTCGGTTGATTGTTCAAGAATTTGACTTGCTCCTTAGCACTTGACTTTAAGTCTGGTGTGCCTTGGTTAGTTTTTTAATTCTAGGATTTTAACCTTCTTCTTATGCTCACAGGACTTTGCTTTGGTTTCAATTCGATTGACGACCCTTGATTCAAGTCCTTAAACTCAAACGACAAGCTCGATTGGAGGCAGACAGCCTTGTTGGCCATCAAGGCTTAAATTTTTTATCAGGATTTGAGATTCAAGATTTTAAGTATGGAATGACAAAGGACCTCTTATCTGAACACTCTCACTAACAGTTTCTGTGCCTTCAAGGCATTATCAGGGATCCAACCAGTCTCAAATTGAGCTTTGAGAAGGTCTATCCTTTAGCTTACATCAACTGCTGCTACATATTTCGAATCGATGGTGGGGTCTTCAGGACCTGGAAGTAAAAACTCCCTGCATAATTCTCTATCTCAAAAGAGGCGAACATAGATAGGGCATCGGCCTTAACGTTCTCTTCTCTCGGAATGTACTCCTCATAGCGCTCATCGTACTGAGTCATAATAGCCTTCATGACTCTCAAATACTTTGCTATATTTTCATCCTTAGCTTCAAATTCACCATTCACTTACGAGACTACCAGTCTTGAATCTCCAAAAACTTTGAGGTTCTTGACCTCATGATTCTGGCCAAGCCCAATCCGGCTATCAAGGCTTCATACCCAGCTTTGTTGTTTGAAGTTGGAAATTCCAACTTCAAAGCATACTCAAATGTGAACCCATCGGGGCTTTGCAAGAACAAACCTGCTGTAACACCCCCAGATCCGGGGTCCGGGATCCGGGGGTTACGGTTTCCAATTCTGTCCACAACAATTGATCTTTCCTTAACATAAAATAAATTACGTCTCTATAACCCAACACAACAATATAAAACACACCCGTTATAGTCCCAGAGATGAAATCAGAGTAACAATCAAATTTTTATTAATCACATTATGAGTTCTTACAATCCAAAAGGATTTCAATATAAATACATACTCTTTGCCATCCATTTACATAAGTCATACTATACCATATTCTTGGTACTGAAAGAATAAATATACCCTACCAATAGCTTCTTCTTCAGCTCTGGTAGTCTCATCGTCCTCGCCCGCGTCGAGTGCGCCTTGTGCGAGTCATCTGATCTAGCTGTTGTTGTGATATAATAATAAAGCAAGGGTGAGCAATAGCCCACCAACAATAATATATAACTGAACGATAATGTATAACAGTTCAAAAGTATCTTTCAAACCATATGCCATGCATTTACGGAAATGATGCCAGTATAATATGAACGATGAAGTTACAAGGTAACTTAAAGTATTTGTTTGTAGAAATATCTGCTACATCAAAGTAAGCGAGATATTCTTATTGTTATTAAGAAGAGGAGTTTGCAAGAAAAGGTTGCAATTCCAGTTATGACCCTTTTCCAACTCTGCCAACAGTAATCATGTTGCAGGAAATAAATAAATTTGGATGATGAACCAATGATGGAGTATTCACCGCGCCCGCTGTTCCAATCTTGATGATCAGTCGAGATCGTACAGCTCAATTTAGATTTACTACCGGTAGAGGGAAGAACTGACGGCTTTACTTGTATACCGCCTTGCTAGCTCTCCCCGGCCAACGGTTGGGCCAAAGGGGATGGACCGGCGCTACTCGGCCTCTTACACGACTCCTAGTTCAAATAGAATTCATGATTCTGAATGTAACATTCGTCCCCCTTTCCCCAAGTATAATACTTGTTGATAAGACTCCACAAAGTAGTCGTATCTAGTTGGAAAGGAAAATTTACCAATAACTCCCAAGCTATTACTTGGTAACGGATATCAACTTGTTCCAGTAATCTTACCCCTCGGAAGATGAGAAGGTAAGCAACGACTTAATAAGTCAACAGCACCCGAGTTGCGGGTGAAGGGAATACTTTATGACCGGGAAGTCGACAAGATAAATAACATTTTCCAAGTAAGGTTCCCTTATTATTAAGGAGATAGACTCAAAGAAGAATGATGTCTGAGAACCTTTATTGATATAAGATTAATAATAATATGACTCCGAAATATTTTCTGTAATAATCGAAGAAGATAAACCTTATCGAGGTTATTCTAAGTATGGAATAAATATTCAGAGAATATTTATTGAATTAAAATATTTTACGGAATATTTAGGAATATGAAAGAATATCTTTAATCAGAGTATCTCTCAAATAATTCTTGAAGAAATATCGAGAGAATATTTATTGCATAACTAAATATTCAAATGAATATTCAAAATAATATTCATTAATTAATAAGACTTGAAAGGAATATTTAAAATAATATTCGATGATTAAATAGAACCCTGGATGAATATTCAAAATAATATTCATAATTAATTAGGAATTTAAATGAATATTGATAAAGTAATATTCATTTAATAGATAATATTCTAAATGAATATCAAGTAATGTTCATTTAGTAATCCAAGCTTTAAAGGAATATTCGAGATAAGACTCGATAAATAAATCAAGTTTCAGATGAACATTAAAATAATATTCGATAGGTAATTACTGTCTTAAATGAATACTCAAAAGTAATATTCATTTAATGAATAATATTCTAAATGAATATCCAATTAATATTCATTTAGTAGTCCAACCTTTAGAAGAATATTCGCAATAATAATCGATAAACAATTCGACTCTGAATGAATATTAAAAATATTATTCTTCGAATAGTTACGTTCAAATAATTATTTGAAGTAAAGATCGTTAAAATAAATAATCTCGAACGAATATTCAAATAATATTCGTCGCCCGAATAATGGAAAATATTTACTTAAATATTTTCCTCCGAGGTAATCTCGATATATCAAGAAATATTGACTCCCGGTCTATATTTGATGAATAAGATGTATACGCCCTTCTATGAGGGTCTTACAATAACCGGCTTATAACTGATATATAACTATCTAGCTTATAAGCCAACAATAACATTCAGGGAACAAGTATATCAATTCAACTTGAAAGTAGGCATGCATGCAATGGCATATGTATATCAGCAATCATATATATATATTTATTCAATCACAACAACAGCCTAAAAGAAGGGAATTGAAACTTGCCTGGTAGTCGAGTACGGTAAGGGGTAGCGGTAGCGGGTCCCGGTTCAGCTTGGTGATCTATAAATAGCCAAGGAATTCGGGATTAATCACTTAACATATTAAAAATTAAGTTATACTTAATTCGAAACACGTTCTCGAGTTATCTCGTTATACCCCTTTTTAGTGGATTACTTATTATCACTAATCCGACCCGACATTCGTTCGTTAATACGACATGTCACTGCACTTATACTTGGGACATACTTAAGTCATATGAGTTCTAAGGTTGATCGTTACGAACCAATACTATACTCCGAGTTTTATCGCCCGTTTTCTAAGTGTTTTACCGAAGTTATAAAAGAGTCGTCTTTTAGGGGTTCGTTCGCGTTTAACCTTGACTCGAACATTTTTAATAAATCGAAAAATGCTCTTTTTGACATACGGTTTTCTTTCACACCTTCCTTCTTACCCCTAGTATTTATTTACCAAGATTCGCCATGACGTTACATAGTTTACGAGGGTTCAATTTCAGTTACGAACTTTCGTTTACGGATTCGAACTACTTTTATGAATTTTATCGTAACTCCTAAACCGTAAGTCCGTTTCACGTGATCTTTATATCAAAACGAAGCTTATAACATAAGCTATCCTAACATGGCAGAAAAGTTTCTGGACAGTAGGGTCTTGATGTGAAAAATGGCATACAAAACATGATATTGTAAAATCGGACATTATAACGGCTATGTTTACGCGTTTTCCAAAGTTTTTACACTTTATCTCGATCTAACAAAGATCAATCCAACCACACAAACACATGATAATAATCATGAATAGTCTACCAACAACTCATCTTAACCATCTCATGGATCACAATCCAAACAACAACCATAATCAACTAATAACATAGATCTTAGCATAACATAGCATACTAACACTAAATCATCCATAAAACTCATAAAATCTCAAAATGGTACCAAGGGTTTTCAAGTATTATACCTTAACCTTTTTACGGAACTACTGGATTAATCGTTATCGATCTGGATGACATGAGGGTATTCTCTTGCTTGAAGTTGCCATATCTTATTCCCTTAGAAGATAGATTATTCTTACCTATGTTGTCACCCTTTAGCATTCTTCAAGACATAAACATAATAAGGTCGAATTCCATTCATTCTTTCCAAATATCAATAATTACATTGTAGCCATAACCACTCCTCAGTGGTTTCCTACCTTCATTCTTAAATCAAATATAATAACATCCCAAAATATCAAATCCTCAAAGTTAATATCTCAATTCTTGGATTATAATAATATTTAATCCACTGTCCGGTCAAATATTATACCGAAAAGAATTTGGAATTTCTGAATTCCGATCGTCTCTGCATTCACTTATTTCCTCCGCGTATTACTAATATGACTTCGAAACATCCATATCACGTCCCGTACATAGGGTGGAGTGAAAAGTTTTCCAACTTACAAAATCACTATTCATCCACCAAATTACTATGCACGTACAGGAAACACTATGCACGTACGGGAAACACTATGCACGTACTCATTTCCCTTCAAGGATCCATTAGCTCCTTCCTGGATGGTAGATTATTCTTATCTAGGTCCTCAACCATCGAATTACTCTATTCTGACAATATACCAATGCATCAGGATCATTGTCCAAAGCAATATCCATTCATTACAATCATTGTTCTTTGAAACCACCATTCATTAGAGCTGGTGACCTTGTTATCGGAATCGTTGTTCCTCATTTTATCAATACTTAATAAAAAGTTTTAATTATATCCAAAATTTGGGGTTCTTACAGTCTCCCCTCCTTAAAAGGATTCCGTCCCGGAATCAGGTAGGAAGCAAAGAGTCGTTTGCCTGTCGTTCACTTTTTTTTTTTTTTTTTTTTAGCTTCCCGGTCAATTCTTAGTCGTTCTACCCTTCCTCAGCACATCTTCTAGTGCTACAATCCATATTGTATCCTTTTTCCATCAACGTTGCTACTTTTCGTACAACTCACTATCCGGGTTATATTCTTACTCAGTCTTATCCTTATTGATACCTGCAGTAACATTGGTATCACTATCACCCTACGAATTCGGAGGTAACCTCGCCCGTACTGTGCATTTCCTGATTGCTTTAATCTTCGCAATCTCGATCAATATAGAGAAGTGGAAAGATTTATTGAGAGATCACTATGATCAATTGAACATTTGTTATATTGCATAGTTAGTACAGAAGGGGGCCAGCCTTTAGTACTTGACAAGCAATTAAACAAGTCATGGCATTCCACTTAGACTTCTATCACATAGACAGATAGTCACGTAGCAGTACCTCCCCTCCTAAAAGGGTTGTTCTTCTCAATTCATAAAGAAGATGAATAAGAGAGAAGAAGAGAAAAGAGTTCTAAAGGATTATAGAAAGCTTTCATGATTGTAGAATATCATACTCAGAATTTACCTCTGAACTATAGAGGTTTATCAAAGAAGAAATTAATCATAATTATATCCAATACTATTTGATCGCAATCTCACGTGTCAACATATCTTGCTGCTTTGTCCATTATTCTATGGACAAATACTCTTGTTCAATCTTAGCGATACTCACATTCGGGAAATCCTTCAACCTTTCAGGTTAAATCTTAGATTTCTCACTTGACATCATTATTACTGACATTCCATATCATGTTACTAGCTTTTTCATAACTATAATATTGACACTATCAGGTTGTCATCCTGAGAATTCATTAGAAAACCCATTCATAACATTCTTTGCTTCTCATTCCATAGTTGTTTTCCCAACCTTTTCTTTATCAATCACATCCTTCTTATTAGCTGATTCTTACTCATTTCTATTATTTACTTTCACCTTCACCTCTTTATTGAGACACCTTTTTGCACTTGGTACCTCCTTATCGGTATTCCGTCTCATTTATTCTATAATCATCACGTTATTTCAATTTAAACTTTCCGAAATGAATCTGGCCCGATTCCTTTAACTTAGATTCATATAATCTACTTCTGCCAACCGTGTTTCTCATCACTTGTTCTTTTCTAACCGTGGTTTTCCACAGATTGTCTTTCGTAAGTCAGACCAGGTCGTATATCTACATGCTCGTACTCCTATCATCTGTTGAACATCTGCATTTTACTGACGTAGCCTGGCCACATGAAAACCCGTTATGACCGTGCTATAAGTTTTGGGGGTAAGGCTGGCTCGAATACCGCCGTCCGAACATTTTAAACTCTCAGGTGGCCCAATAAGTCTCGGGCTCAACCGCCCTTCCCTCCAAATCTCATTAATTCTTTCCATGGGAATATCTTTAACATCATGAATCATCAACCTCATATTCTCTATCTTGTTTGCGCAGAAGTACACTAACATAAACTTGTTTGTCATTCATCAACATGCCATTTAGTTAATCAATGGCAGCACTTTCTTTATCTTTACATTGTCATCTACTTTCTTAGAAGAATCACCATCACTTGTTGTTTACGTAGTGCATTAATAGCTAACCCTACGGGTTTCAAATCCCTTAGGGAGACAAAGTAATCACTATTCCTTATCCATAAGGAACACTTCCTGAACTTGATGTAGATATAACATGAAGTAGATAGAATTGCAGAAGAGTTTCAGGCATCGCAGCTAGGTCCGGTTGATGAAACTATCACTTGTGCATCTTCCATAAAAGACTGGAAACTTAACGGTTTACTTCATCAATTTTGTACCATGGTCCTGGTTTGCCTCAAAACGGGACCTTCTAAGGTACGTAATATGCTTAAGACTCCATCAGGAATCGAATCTTTACTTAAACTATTATTACCTTCGATTCTTGCACAATCATCAAAAGGAATGTAACTTACTCCACTCCAATATGACCTTCAAGGTCTTTCCAAATATCATTTTGTTTCTTCGGTATGAACATTTATAATTATTCCTTTATACTTAGACTGTCGGCCACCTCATTGGCCTTTCCTGATAATAATAATTTCTGGTAATCCTTGTTCCTTGGATATATTCCAATTCAAACATTTCTACCTCATTCCCATCTTTTTTGGGTGAAAGCATTCTCCCTTAAGCTCTGCTGATGAAGAAAAATATATTTAACAGTCTTTCTCCATAAGTCATTGCTTCCACCTACCCGTGGGAACTTTATCACGTTTATTCCCAATCCTACTTAGGATACTTCTCTTCTTAGTTCTTTCCTTATCTTAGGATAATCTCAACCTTTATAGGTTCAATCCATACTTCCTCATGGTCTCATACATGCCTCATCTGGCATTACTGTTACTATGTCATACATTCCTTACCAAACTTCCATTTTGAAGTTCGGAATATTACCTTTTTCCTTGTAAGGTTTCATAGGTCATCCTCATCCTTCCTCCTGTATTTTCTGGGTACAGGGTATATCAAAATGTCATTGATCAATACTCTAATAATTCTATCTATGTTCTTTCCAGAACTCTTTTTTTTTTTTTTATAATCCTTACCGGTCATTGTTGCCTTAGCAAGTCCAACTCATATCATCTGAAGTCATAATGTCGTTATTAGGGTTAATGCCACCCCTTGTGCATTCCCTAGGGTTTGTCTTAATTTATGGATATCCTATCCTTAATTCAACTGCCAAAGAATTCTTGCATCTTATAATTGGCAATCAGATCATGTATCCTTAATAAAGGTCTCTTTTCAATCATTCTCATTTGATAATCGATCGGTGGCTTAATGCCATCCTCTTCTTTCAGATAGTTGTCAGCCTATTTGGCCTTCCAAAAAGGCAACGTATGCCTATCTCCTCTCTTACAGAACTTGGTAATGGCAGCAAGGATGTTTTGGAAGATATTGGTCGAGTTCAACGTGAATCTCTTAGTACTTATCGTTCTTCTCAAATGTACTTGCCTTAGACAAAATTTCTACAGCATACTGATCCATCTCTGACCATTTCTATACTCTCTTCATAAACCTTCGTTGTTTACTTCCCTTAGTCGTAATATGTTCAGGGTATTCATGATACCCTAACATCATACATCTCAAGTCACTATACTTCCATTTTACTCGTAATCTTGGACAACCATATACACATGAGTCACTTTAGTACGGGTTACCCCATCCCAAAAAGGTCTAGTAAATTCCCCATCAAAACATGGGTTGCAAAGGGTTTAGTAGAAGACTCCTAAAATCTCATTAATATTTCCTTTATATCAGAAGCCCTTGCAGTCGGTGCTTACTTAGAAGCAACCCTGCTTTGTCTTTTCATTGCTGGTCTAGTCACTTTATAGTCCGTTGTGACTTGGCCTCAACTGGCCACACTAAAATAAAAATATATGATTTTAGGGGTTGGCTAATAGCATTACTTTTCTAGCAATTGCCGGCATAGTGCCTTCTTCTTTGATACCTTTCTACCTTTCCAAAACTTTACTCCATATAAGTCTTAATCGACTACTCGGCACCGTCTCCGGTCACCTTTCCTCCACTTTTATCTTTTCAACTATTCTTATCAATCCCGCGTGCCACGCAAGCTTACCATTCCTGGCATAACAGCCTTTTCACTTAAGTCAATCCCGGAGTTTCTCCGTCCGGCTAGTTTCTTACTTACATTTCCTGTTTTCGTCCAATCTCACTTCATCATTTTATCACTACCGTCGATTGTAATGCCCAGGGTCCGTTTACTAACCCATTTTATAGCAACCTTACCCAAATCACAGGGTTTGCTCCAGTTTCTACTCTCTTCCATGACATTCTCTGATTATCAGAAAGACAAGGTTTGCCAAAATTCACCGAATTCCTTTCCAGACTCAGGGAAATTTTGATCAATCTACCCACCTACTGGTAACATTAAGGAGACCAGTTTCGAAACCTGAAGAATAGTTCTTTGAACCTCCAAGCAGGTGGAATCATAAGCAGTCATAGTTAACGAAATAATCATCATCGGATTGGAAGTTTACCCACTGGAAAGGAATCAATTATATCCATCCCTTAGAAGGGAATCGATAGTTTCAAACTGAAACCCGTCACAACGTCCTGATACCTATACGTCCTGATATTCAATACTACCAAATGTCGGTCTACCTAACCCTTTATGCGAAGCGTCGTTGGAAGCACCAAGTCTCCCTTTTCCATTAAGCAATGCCAGCTCTTGGTCATTACCAATTTCACCTTTTAGCTCCAGGAAGATTTTCTCACATTTTTCTCTTTAACTGCTGATCGTATTACTTGATCTATTATAATTCCGTGTCGGAGTAAACTTAAGGTACTACTATAATCCATTCAAAGAGAAGAAGGAATTTAATATTCCTCTGAATCACATGCATCTAACGTTTCTGGTTCATCATTTAACTGAGTTGAATTAACTCTATACTCAGTCTCTGGCAGTAGTCTCATTACGAGTTCATCTTGACTCACTGGTCTTATCTTCCGGTAGGTTCTGAGATCATTGTCTTGCTTACTACTTCCTTATATAATTTTACCCAATCATGCTGTCACTTCCCAATGTCTTTACTTTCTACTGATTCATTCATGAACATTTCCCTGAATAAAACCACCTCATTAACCTCACTTTGGTTTCGTAAATTATAACCTATGACATCTGCCTTCTCGTGGCAAATTATTACTGACAATATTCATACTGATTCATTTATCAAATGATATGGCACTTACTGCCTCATTCTCAACTATTCCTAGGGACTCTGCTCCTCGTCCTATATCGCTGTCTTTGATAATTATACATCCCTCTAGCTCTTTCTTTGTTAAGATGAAAATCTCTAAGGATTCTCATCTATTTCCGTATAAGATCTCAAGTAATTCTTCCAATCCTTCTTTCTTGCTGGTACTACATCTGGTAGTCCGGCTATGAATTCAACATGCATCTTCAGATCTCTTAATAATATCTCGGTTCTTTATACTCACTTTTCTGAGCACCATATCTTAATCATCACAGTCATTCTGGCTGCGACCCTCATTACCCATGGGTAAGCTCCTTATCCTAACAGGATTTTCCTTATCTGTTGGAACCTCTTCCGGGTCTCCAGTAGGGTACTCCATCGAATTACCCGCTGATCTTCAGCATATAAAGCATCATCGCGCTGTTGCTCGTATGCCTCAAGGTCAGTCGCCTTACTCGGCGATACGATATCGAGCTAAGTTACTATCATTATACTTACGAGTTCCCATAAGGGTTTTATATGTCATCACTACATTAAGTAGTCCGACTATGAACTTGGCAAGAGTTCTTATTATCTTATTGAATTTATTGTTTTAACGTCACCTTATCTCTGGGGTTTATAACGTACGCTCTGATACCACTTCTGTAACACCCCCAGATCCGGGGTCCGGGATCCGGGGGTTACGGTTTCCAATTCTGTCCACAACAATTGAACTTTCCTTAACATAAAATAAATTACGTCTCTATAACCCAACACAACAATATAAAACACACCCGTTATAGTCCCAGAGATGAAATCAGAGTAACAATCAAATTTTTATTAATCACATTATGAGTTCTTACAATCCAAAAGGATTTCAATATAAATACATACTCTTTGCCATCCATTTACATAAGTCATACTATACCATATTCTTGGTACTGAAAGAATAAATATACCCTACCAATAGCTTCTTCTTCAGCTCTGGTAGTCTCATCGTCCTCGCCCGCGTCGAGTGCGCCTTGTGCGAGTCATCTGATCTAGCTGTTGTTGTGATATAATAATAAAGCAAGGGTGAGCAATAGCCCACCAACAATAATATATAACTGAACGATAATGTATAACAGTTCAAAAGTATCTTTCAAACCATATGCCATGCATTTACGGAAATGATGCCAGTATAATATGAACGATGAAGTTACAAGGTAACTTAAAGTATTTGTTTGTAGAAATATCTGCTACATCAAAGTAAGCGAGATATTCTTATTGTTATTAAGAAGAGGAGTTTGCAAGAAAAGGTTGCAATTCCAGTTATGACCCTTTTCCAACTCTGCCAACAGTAATCATGTTGCAGGAAATAAATAAATTTGGATGATGAACCAATGATGGAGTATTCACCGCGCCCGCTGTTCCAATCTTGATGATCAGTCGAGATCGTACAGCTCAATTTAGATTTACTACCGGTAGAAGGAAGAACTGACGGCTTTACTTGTATACCGCCTTGCTAGCTCTCCCCGGCCAACGGTTGGGCCAAAGGGGATGGACCGGCGCTACTCGGCCTCTTACACGACTCCTAGTTCAAATAGAATTCATGATTCTGAATGTAACGTTCGTCCCCCTTTCCCCAAGTATAATACTTGTTGATAAGACTCCACAAAGTAGTCGTATCTAGTTGGAAAGGAAAATTTACCAATAACTCCCAAGCTATTACTTGGTAACGGATATCAACTTGTTCCAGTAATCTTACCCCTCGGAAGATGAGAAGGTAAGCAACGACTTAATAAGTCAACAGCACCCGAGTTGCGGGTGAAGGGAATACTTTATGACCGGGAAGTCGACAAGATAAATAACATTTTCCAAGTAAGGTTCCCTTATTATTAAGGAGATAGACTCAAAGAAGAATGATGTCTGAGAACCTTTATTGATATAAGATTAATAATAATATGACTCCGAAATATTTTCTGTAATAATCGAAGAAGATAAACCTTATCGAGGTTATTCTAAGTATGGAATAAATATTCAGAGAATATTTATTGAATTAAAATATTTTACGGAATATTTAGGAATATGAAAGAATATCTTTAATCAGAGTATCTCTCAAATAATTCTTGAAGAAATATCGAGAGAATATTTATTGCATAACTAAATATTCAAATGAATATTCCAAATAATATTCATTAATTAATAAGACTTGAAAGGAATATTTAAAATATTTAAAATAATATTCGATGATTAAATAGAACCCTGGATGAATATTCAAAATAATATTCATAATTAATTAGGAATTTAAATGAATATTGATAAAGTAATATTCATTTAATAGATAATATTCTAAATGAATATCAAGTAATGTTCATTTAGTAATCCAAGCTTTAAAGGAATATTCGAGATAAGACTCGATAAATAAATCAAGTTTCAGATGAACATTAAAATAATATTCGATAGGTAATTACTGTCTTAAATGAATACTCAAAAGTAATATTCATTTAATGAATAATATTCTAAATGAATATCCAATTAATATTCATTTAGTAGTCCAACCTTTAGAAGAATATTCGCAATAATAATCGATAAACAATTCGACTCTGAATGAATATTAAAAATATTATTCGTCGAATAGTTACGTTCAAATAATTATTTGAAGTAAAGATCGTTAAAATAAATAATCTCGAATGAATATTCAAATAATATTCGTCGCCCGAATAATGGAAAATATTTACTTAAATATTTTCCTCCGAGGTAATCTCGATATATCAAGAAATATTGACTCCCGGTCTATATTTGATGAATAAGATGTATACGCCCTTCTATGAGGGTCTTACAATAACCGGCTTATAACTGATATATAACTATCTAGCTTATAAGCCAACAATAACATTCAGGGAACAAGTATATCAATTCAACTTGAAAGTAGGCATGCATGCAATGGCATATGTATATCAGCAATCATATATATATATTTATTCAATCACAACAACAGCCTAAAAGAAGGGAATTGAAACTTGCCTGGTAGTCGAGTACGGTAAGGGGTAGTGGTAGCGGGTCCCGGTTCAGCTTGGTGATCTATAAATAGCCAAGGCATTCGGGATTAATCACTTAACATATTAAAAGTTAAGTTATACTTAATTCGAAACACGTTCTCGAGTTATCTCGTTATACCCCTTTTTAGTGGATTACTTATTATCACTGATCCGACCCGACATTCGTTCGTTAATACGACATGTCACTGCACTTATACTTGGGACATACTTAAGTCATATGAGTTCTAAGGTTGATCGTTACGAACCAATACTATACTCCGAGTTTTATCGCCCGTTTTCTAAGTGTTTTACCGAAGTTATAAAAGAGTCGTCTTTTAGGGGTTCGTTCGCGTTTAACCTTGACTCGAACATTTTTAATAAATCGAAAAATGCTCTTTTTGACATACGGTTTTCTTTCACACCTTCCTTCTTACCCCTAGTATTTATTTACCAAGATTCGCCATGACGTTACATAGTTTACGAGGGTTCAATTTCAGTTACGAACTTTCGTTTACGGATTCGAACTACTTTTATGAATTTTATCGTAACTCCTAAACCGTAAGTCCGTTTCACGTGATCTTTATATCAAAACGAAGCTTATAACATAAGCTATCCTAACATGGCAGAAAAGTTTCTGGACAGTAGGGTCTTGATGTGAAAAATGGCATACAAAACATGATATTGTAAAATCGGACATTATAACGGCTATGTTTACGCGTTTTCCAAAGTTTTTACACTTTATCTCGATCTAACAAAGATCAATCCAACCACACAAACACATGATAATAATCATGAATAGTCTACCAACAACTCATCTTAACCATCTCATGGATCACAATCCAAACAACAACCATAATCAACTAATAACATAGATCTTAGCATAACATAGCATACTAACACTAAATCATCCATAAAACTCATAAAATCTCAAAATGGTACCAAGGGTTTTCAAGTATTATACCTTCCTTAGAGTGTGATATAGCCTTACTAAGCCTTGTATGGTCCTTGGATAGCCTTAACTTATCTAGGATCAACCATGAAAACAAGAAAAACAAGGATTAGTTCATAAGAACACTATTCACCCTCATCTTTGTTGATTTTTTTGAAAATGAAAACAAAGGAATTTGGGCTTGAAATTTCTAGGAGATTAGTTTTATGAAATATAGGACTCACCATAAAAATTACAAGATCAAATGATGGTTGGAAGTGGGATTTCCCCCTTGGAATTCATGCAAAATTCGAATGGAAGCAAAGGAGAGAGTGAAGTGTTTTGCTTGGTTTGTTTTGTTCAATTATGCATCAAGTGGATGAGCCTTGGATAATATCTCATCTCTTTTTACTTTAATAAAGTGATGATGCACTAGATGATGTATTTTTGCAAGACATGTGTTGTGTTTTGGATGGTTATAAGCTAACTAAATGGTTTGCTTTCTAAGTACTAGTTTCCTTGCTAAGTATGCTAGTTGCATGAGTCATCAATTGGTTTGCTAGATATTTTCCACTACTACATGCATGTATCTTGATTCCCTGCTTGTTTCTTTGTCCGTTTATTGCTCAATTCATTGATCGTTCGTGAGAATATTTCACGGATTTCTAATTAGGGTTTACCGGGAATCCTCTTTAATATTAATACTTTCATTCTCCATCTTTCATTCTAACTTTCCAATTTATATTCCTTAAATCCATTCGTTAAATACTTAAGGCTATCAGTGTCCAGGGAACTCTCGGAGAAAATAAAAGTGCGGTTTTTCAGAATCCGACAGCTTTTACATACACTTATTTTCCCCCTGGATCACTAATACGAACTCGGAAATCCGTTCCGAATGCTTCTGTATAGTGTCGTCTCATATTATTATATACTCCCACCAAACACTATTCATTCTGTATTCTTTACTTGTTCTCTTAGGGTGGTACAATTGTCCGTATTCTCTTTCGATCGTTCCTTAACCTTTTTACGGAACTACTGGATTAATCGTTATCGATCTGGATGACATGAGGGTATTCTCTTGCTTGAAGTTGCCATATCTTATTCCCTTAGAAGATAGATTATTCTTACCTATGTTGTCACCCTTTAGCATTCTTCAAGACATAAACATAATAAGGTCGAATTCCATTCATTCTTTCCAAATATTAATAATTACATTGTAGCCATAACCACTCCTCAGTGGTTTCCTACCTTCATTCTTAAATCAAATATAATAACATCCCAAAATATCAAATCCTCAAAGTTAATATCTCAATTCTTGGATTATAATAATATTTAATCCACTGTCCGGTCAAATATTATACCGAAAAGAATTTGGAATTTCTGAATTCCGATCGTCTCTGCATTCACTTATTTCCTCCGCGTATTACTAATATGACTTCGAAACATCCATATCACGTCCCGTACATAGGGTGGAGTGAAAAGTTTTCCAACTTACAAAATCACTATTCATCCACCAAATTACTATGCACGTACAGGAAACACTATGCACGTACGGGAAACACTATGCACGTACTCATTTCCCTTCAAGGATCCATTAGCTCCTTCCTGGATGGTAGATTATTCTTATCTAGGTCCTCAACCATCGAATTACTCTATTCTGACAATATACCAATGCATCAGGATCATTGTCCAAAGCAATATCCATTCATTACAATCATTGTTCTTTGAAACCACCATTCATTAGAGCTGGTGACCTTGTTATCGGAATCATTGTTCCTCATTTTATCAATACTTAATAAAAAGTTTTAATTATATCCAAAATTTGGGGTTCTTACACCTGCACCATTAGATTTTGTTTTTTTTGATGCCCCATCAAAATAGAGCACCCAATATTCCTTCTGATCAGGTACAAGCTCTTGATCTTTATCCTCACTTCCAGGGGTGGTTACTATCTCCTACCCCCCGACTTCTTGGTTGCTAATGGTACATTCAACCACGAAGTCAGCCAATGCTCGAGCCTTGATGGTTGTCCGAGGTTTATATGTGATGTCAAATTTTCCAAGTTCGATCACCCACTTGGCTAGTCTTCCACTGGCCTTCGAGCTGTGCAAAATATTTCTCAACTGCTGGTCCGTCAGGACTTCAATCTTGTGTGACTGAAAGTATGGTCGTAGCTTCCTCGAAGCTATTATCAATGCCAATGCAAACTTCTCAATGGGAGACTTATTCAACTCATCCCCATGCAACACCTTGCTCACATAGTAGATAGGCTTCTGAACCTTGCTTTCTTCTCAGATGAGAATGGCACCCAGTGCTTGTTCTGACACTGCCAGATATAAATATAGGGTCTCTCTGGGACTAGGTTTGGCCAACAATGGGGCTTCACTCATGTACTTCTTCAGCTGATCGAAGGCCTCGTGGCTTTCAGGTGTCCACTCAAAGTTCTCCACCTTCTTCAATGCTTGAAAGAAAGGCAAGCATTTATCACCAGATTTGGTGATAAATCTCCCTAAGGCTGTAACTTGGCCTGTCAACTTCTGTACGTCTCATATAGAGGGGGTGGTTCTATATCCAAAATCGCTTTGGTCTTATCAGGGTTGGCCTCTATGCCTCTTTTTGAAACCGTCAGACCTAAAAATTTTCCTGATCCAATGCCAAAAGCACACTTGGCTGGATTCAATATCATCTTGTGGTGCCTTAGTACTTCGAATGCCTCTATGAGGTGCTTAATATGGTCTGCCTTGAATAGGTTCTTGACTAACATGTCATCTAGGTAGACCTCCATGGTCTTCCCGGTAAGTTGCTCCTGCAGACTCCTCATCTTGGGTTGACATCAACCTAGAGTTTCTAAAATAACCTTTCTCAGCTCGGTTGGCCATCATGGCTTCAATATTTCTCTTGGTTCCTGGGCTTCTCGGGCGGCCTCTCGGCTGGCATGTGCTCGGCCTTGATTGTTGAATGTTGATGTTCGAATGTTGAATGCCAATGTTTGAAATCAAGGGTTTTCAATCTCAAGGGTGTTTTACATCACCAATATATCTATCAGAGCTGTCGGCCCAAGGCCAGAAGGTTTCTGGTCAGGCCCACGAGGTCTTGAACCTTCCCTAGGAGGTTTCCAATCTCCATTTTAGGGTTGATATTCAAGTGTTGAACGCGGGTGTTCAGATATTCAACGTTGGCATTCTGGATCGAGAATCCAAAATTAAATATTGGTTTTCAAGTTTTAACAGGAAGTTTCAACCTTTGGATCTTAATTGGAGGTTCATGACCCCCTCAAGTTTGGCCTTCATATCTAATCTTGGCCTTCATGGCTAATAACTCGTGCTTCTCAACCTAGGATTCGTGGTTGATTCCTTGATTTAGATTTCAATAAATGCAATCCCGTGGACTTCTTGCCTTTCAAACTTCTGAGACGAGAACTTGCTTGAACTTCTTAATCCTTGTTCAAGGAGCCTTGATAGTGTAATGTTCTCTGTTGGTCTTTATCCATGGATTATCAACCCAAGTGCTTAAAAAATTATATTGAAGAGTATCTAGTCCTTAGCCTTCACAGCCTTGCATGGCTTCGATTGCCAGATGTGCCTTTTTATCAGCTTATCTTTTACCCAAGGTCCTTCAAGGACTTAAACTCTTATTTGGTTGTGTTGTAACCTAACTCTCGACCCTTCAGGGTTTTATTTATGCATTTGTTTGTTTCCATTAGTGTATTCTTTTATTTTCGGTAGTTGGTCATCTTTGACTTACACACATCAGGTGCTTGGCATATAAATAGAATCATAGAATGAAAAGCAAACTTGCATTAATAACTTAAAATGGGTTCAACCCTTACATGGAATACTATTGTCCTACTTGGAGCAACATGCTCTACGATGGTTTCATCGAACCTTACTTTTACTTCTACTAGATAAATATGAAGCTAAGTCCTACTAGGATAACTTGAGCCCATTGGGGCTTTGCAAGACTAGGCCTGCACCACTTGATTTTGTTTTTGATGCTCCATCAAAATAGAGCTCCCACCAATCCTTCTGGTCTCCTCATTCTTATTCTAGGGTTTAGTTCCTGCTTGGGATACTACCTCCTGCCCCCCAACTTTTTAGTTAACGCCTTAGCCTCAATGGATGTCTGAGGCTTCTATGTGATGTCCTCTGCTGGCCTTTCTTGGTGTTCCTTACCATTGCGGACATCCATGTCTTCAATCGGAAGGACCTGCCCCTCCGACTCCATCAGGCCTTAACGAGGCTACATAACAGCTTCGTGCCATCTTTTGATCACCTTTATGTTCTCCAACACCATTCCTGGTTTGGAACTTGATCTTCATATGATGAGTTGAGGCAACAGCCTTGAATGCATGAAGTCTATTCCTTCCGAGGATAGCGTTGTACATTGAAACCGCCTTGATTACCAGGAAGTTCAACATCTGATTGGCCTCCTTGGGCTCCTGTCTAATAGTTATAGGCAACTGAATAGTCCATTCAACTTTGGATTCTACTCCATTAAATCCATATATAGGCATGTTATTGGGGGTCAACTGAGAATCATTGTACCCCATCTTCACAAACGCATCATGAAACAAAATGTCCACTGAAGCTCCATTATCTGTCAAGACTCGCTTCACCTCTGAGTTTCCAATCATAGGAGTTATGACCAATGGGTCGTCATGGGGGAACTTCAACCATTCCAAGTCTGAGTCATAAAAACCAACCACTACTTCAGTTTTTGCACGCTTCGAGGCCTCTCCCACGATGTGCATCACTTCTATGGCATAAGCCTTCCGAGAATTCCTTGTTGTGCCAGCCGCAGTCGGGCCTCCTGAGATCATGTTGATTACTTGCCCTCCGGGCTGTGGGTTGCGATCTTGATCGTCATCCCTTTTATAATCTCTAATTTGATTACCACGATCTTCACCCTTAGTGAAGTGAGTCAGTTTCCCTCTACGGATCAAAAACTCGATCTCATCTTTGAGTTGCTTGCAATCATCAGTGTCATGCCCCACATCTCTGTGGAATCTGCAATACTAACTCTTGTTTTTCTTTGCGGGATCACCCATGAGTGGCTTCGGCCATCAGAAATCCTTATCATTCTCAACATCCAACAAGATTCGACTCCTAGGAGTATTCAACCTTGCATACTCAGTGAACCTTGGTCCTTGGTTCTTCTTAGGGGTAGTATCGGAGTCCTCGCTAGTTCGGGGATACTCTTCCCTAGCATCATACTTCTGGTCATCATACTCCTGGTCTTGCTTTCACTTCCTCAAGTCGTTGTTACCTCCTCTTGCCACCTATTGTGGCATCTTTCTTCATGCTATCCTCAGATTTAATATACTTATCAGCCCTTCATTGGAGCTCAGCCATATTTTCTGGGGGATGCTTTGCTAATGACCTTTTAAAGAAGAGGTCAATGGTTCCATGCTCTAGGGCTACCATGCCGCCTTATTTTCCAAGTCAGTGATGTTCAATGTTTCTTTAGGGAATCGCTTGAGGTAATCCCTCAGATTCTCAACTTTCCCTTGTACCACATACATAAGAGATGTAGAGCTTTTCTCATGAACTCTTCCACTAATGAATTGGCTGAAAAAAGTAGGACTCAACCCCTTAAAAGAGCCAATCGAATTCGTAGGTAATCGGCTATACAATCTTTGAGCCATACCCGATAGGGTTTGAGGGAACGCCCTACACTTGAGTGCGTCACTAGCAGGCTGCAATATCAGTGCGTTCGAGAATGTTCTCACATGGTTTGCGGGATCACCTGTTCTATCATAAGCCTTTATAGTAGTCATCTTAAACTTCCTAGAAGTTTGAGCATTCATCACCTCCTTGGTGAATGGTGGTGTAGGATCATCAGGATCTTCTAGCTGCATCAACTCTTTGGGGTCACCCTTGGGGGCCTCTGCCCTAGTTGCTCTTCACGTTGGGGCATCAGCCTTTCTCTTCCTCCTTGGAGGCCTTTCCAAATCAACAAAAGGAGTCTCTCTTGTATTTAGGGGAGGTCGATTCTGATTCTGACCCTGGTTCTGCCTTTGTTATTCTCTTGCTATGTCCTCCTTCAACCTCCGAATCTCTTCCTCATAGGATTTGATTCTTTCCATGGCCTTCATCGGTAGTCCATCATGGATTCATCGAGTGTGCCTTACAGGATCCTTTCTAGAATGTCGCCTCCTCGGGGCTTCATCATGATCATCATCCTCAGATGACAAATCATCAGTATAAGGACCAGAGTAGTCATAATATCCTTGATCAGGGCCCAAGCCTCTAATGTAAGAAGGGTGATACGGCTCATGTATCTACAGGGCATGGCCGCTTGGCCCAACACATCGAGTATTCGGAGGGTAGTTAGCAAAACATATGTCGGATTCGTACTTCTAGGGAGATCTGTAGTGGAGATCTGCACCCCCGGAGGTAGTGGATGATTGATAAGGGGAGAGACCACCATCTGAAGAGGGTTGGTCTCCTGGTTTGGATGGACAACCATGGGTAGAGTTCTCTGAGCATGGGGAGCCATCCCTATAGGTTGAGAAACTTGAAGTTGAGTGGTTATCCCCGTTGGTGGGGGTACATACCCTTGTTCAGTGATGACGGGTGGAACAGAGGTGACGGTGGTAGCCTCAGTTGAGACTGGTGTCCTTCCTGGTTGAACCATGGTTGATGTTGTCTTCCCATAGACGGCGCCAAATGTTATGGAATAAAAACTAGGGTTTGTGCGTAATTAATGCTAGGGTTGGTGAGCTTCGAGCTTTAATGGCTGTTTCCGTGTTTCAAGACTGATCGGTCCTTATAGAGTGCCTACGTATCTCGTTATTGAGAACCAAGCCAAGACGTAGTTCTAAGAATGAGGGGCTTGAACCTTCCCTAGGAGGTTTCCAATCTCCATTTTAGGGTTGATATTCTAGTGTTGAACGCTGGTGTTCAGATATTCAACGTTGGCATTCTGGATCGAGAATCCAAAATTACATATTGGTTTTCAAGTTTTAACATGAAGTTTCAACCTTTGGATCTTAATAGGAGGTTCATGACCCCCTAAAGCTTGGCCTTCATAGCTAATCTTGGCCTTCGTGGCTAATAACTTGTGCTTCTCAACCTAGGATTCGTGGTTGATTCCTTGATTTAGATTTCGATAAATGCAATCCCGTGGACTTCTTGCCTTTCAAACTTCTGAGACGAGAACTTGCTTAAACTTCTTAATCCTTGTTCAAGGACCCTTGATAGTGCAATGTTCTCTGTTGGTCTTCATCCATGGATTCTCAACCCAAGTGCTTAAAAAATTATATTGAAGAGTATCTAGTCCTTAGCCACCATAACCTTGCATGGCTTCGATTGCCGGATGTGCCTTTTTATCAGCTTATCTTTTACCCAGGGTCCTTCAAGGACTTAAAATCTTATTTGGTTGTGTTATAACCTAACTCTCGACCCTTCAGGGTTTTATTTATGCGTTTGTTTGTTTCCATTCGTGTATTCTTTTATTTTCGATACTTGGTCATCTTTGACTTACACACATCAGGTGCTTGGCATATAAATAGAATCATAGAATGAAAAGCAAACTTGCATTAATAACTTAAAATGGGTTCAACCCTTACATGGAATACTATTGTCCTACTTGGAGCAACATGCTCTACGATGGTTTCATCGAACCTTGCTTCTACTTCTACTAGATAAATATGAAGCTATCCTACTAGGATAACTTTAGCCCATTGGGGCTTTGCAACACTAGGCCTGCACCACTTGATTTTGTTTTTGATGCTCCATCAAAATAGGGCACCCACCAGTCCTTCTGGTCTCCTTATTCTTATTCTGGGGTTCAATTTCTGCTTGGGATACTACCTCCAGCCCCCGAATTCTTAGTTGCCAATGGTACAGTCAACCACGAAGTGAGTTAACGCCTTAGCCTCAATGGCTGTCCGAGGCTTCTGTGTGATGTCCTCCACTGGCCTTTCTTGGTGTTCCTTACCACTGCGGACATCCATGTCTTCAATCGGAAGGACCTGCCCCCCGACTCCATCAGGCCTTAATGAGGCTACATAACAGCTTCGTGCCATCTTTTGATCACCTTTATGTTCTCCAACACCATTCCTGGTTGGGAAATTGATCTTCATATGAAGAGTTGAGGCAACAACCTTGAATGCATGAAGTCCAGTCCTTCCGAGGATAGCGTTGTACATTGAAACCACCTTGATTACAAGGAAGTTCAACATCTGAGTGGCCTCCTTGGGCTCCTGTCTAATAGTTACAGGCAATTGAATAGTCCATTCAACTTTGGATTCTACTCCATTAAATCCATATATAGGCATGTTATTGGGGGTCAACTGAGAATCATTGTACCCCATCTTCACAAATGCATCATGAAACAAAATGTCCACTGGAGCTCCTTTGTCTATCAAGACTCGCTTCACCTCTGAGTTTCCAATCACAGGAGTTATGACCAACGGGTCGTCATGGGGGAACTTTACCCATTCCAAGTCTGAGTCATCAAAACCAACCACTACTTCAGTTTTTGAACGCTTCGGGGCCTCTCCCACGATGTGCATCACTTCTATGGCATAAGCCTTCCGAGAATTCCTTGTTATGCCGACCGCAGTCGGGCCTCCTAAGATCATATTGATTACTGGCCCTCTTGGCTATGGGTTGCGATCTTGATCGTCGTCCCTTTTATAATCTCTAATTTGATTACCACGATCTTCACCCTTAGTGAAGTGAGTCAGTTTCCCTCTACGGATCAAAAACTCGATCTCATCTTTGAGTTGCTTCCAATCATCAGTGTCATACCCCACATCTCTTTGGAATCTGCAATACTGACTCTTGTTTCTCTTTATGGGATCACCCTTGAGTGGCTTCGGCCATCAAAAATCCTTATCCTTCTCAACGTCCAACAAGATTCGACTCCTAGGAGTATTCAACCTTGCATACTCAGTGAACATTGGTCCTTGGTTCTTCTTAGGGGCAGAATCGGAGTCCTCGCTAGTTCGGGGATACTCTTCCCTAGCATCATACTCCTGGTCATCATAGTCTTGGTCTTGCTTTCGCTTCCTCGAGTCGTTGTTACCTCCTCTTGCCACCTATTGTGGCATCTTTCTTCATGCTATCCTCAGCTTTAATATATTTATCAGCCCTTCATTGGAGCTCAGCCATATTTTCTCGGGGATGCTTCGCTAATGACCTTTTAAAGAAGAGGTCAATGGTTCCGTGCTCCAGGCCTACCATGGCCGCCTTATTTTCCAAGTCAGTGATGTTCAATGTCTCTTTAGTGAATCGCTTGAGGTAATCCCTCAGATTTTCATTTTTCCCTTGTACCACATACATAAGAGATGTAGAGCTTTTCTTATGAACTCTTCCACTAATGAATTGACTGACAAAAGTAGCCCTCAACTCCTTAAAAGAGCCAATCGAATTTGCAGGTAATTGGCTATACAATCTTTGAGTCATACCAGACAGGGTTTGAGGGAACGCCCTACACTTGAGAGCGTCACTAGCAGGGTGCAATATTAGTGCATTCGAGAATGTTCTCATATGGTTTGTGGGATCACCCGTTCTATCATAGGCCTTTATAGTAGGCATCTTAAACTTCCTAGAGATGTGAGCATTCATCACCTCCTCGGTGAATGGTGGTGTAGGATCATCAGGATCTCCTAGCTGCATCAACTCTTTTGGGTCACCCTTGGGGGCCTCTGCCCTAGTTGCTCTTCCCGTTGGGGCATCAGCCTTTCTCTGCCTCCTTGGAGGCCTTTCCAAATCAATAAAAGGAGTCTTTTCATGTATTTGGGGGAGGTCGATTCTGATTGTAATAACCCTAACTTTAGAAATGCTATAGTGTTTAAATGACTAGTAATTTTGAGGATTTAGGGAAATGGTATGTAGGTACCCTATAAGTGAAACAGAAAATGAATAATCAGAAACCATATTACCGTCGTACTATGAAAATGAGTGACTCGAAACGATGACGAATTTCAGAAATTCCTGAGCATAGATTTTTAAGATATTTGATTTCAATTGAGCACTACTGTATTGGATATTATGGAGTATGGAGATTTAACAAGGATTAATTATATTGAGGAAATAGTGAAATTAGGATAAACCAAGGAGTGATCAAGTCAAGGAAATGCCAAGGGAATTGAGATTGTTAAACGAGTTTGAGAATGCTTGAGAACCCGAGAGAAAACCGGGAGAGCAAATTCTGAGATAAAGAGAATATACCAAGGATAGTGGATTTAATATTTGTTTGAGGATTAGAGCTACACCAACACCTTAAAATACAATGTGGGAGAGGATAATATGTATACAAGAGGTTTAAAAAGGGGAAACCACTGAGACGATCGCAGAAATAATTCGATCAATCAAATGACGAGAGAACTTTGAACGAAGCCCAAACAAAGAGCCCTAAGGCCCAAAACCTAAGCCATGCAGGTCCAAGAGGCTCCAAGGAGCTGCATTTACAATTTAATTAATTGAGTGGCTCATGGATATATTGAAGGGGCAAGGCTAGAAGAGCAAATAGAGTGAAAGGGCAAGGGTAAACTAGTAAACACACAACCAAGTGGATAAATCTTCCAAAAGAAGCTAAACAAGAAGTGTTTTGATTGGTGGACTCCAAAACATCCTTACAAAAGGTAGCTAGCTGATATATCAAGATAGAAACAAGGGATATACATCATTTACTCAAGAGAAACAAAGTTGAAAAGCTCCCCCATCTCATTTCTTCAAACTGCCCAGCAGAAATATCACTTAAAGAAAAATTCATATCTCCATTTTTATCCATGATAAAATCACCAAATTTTAACCATAGCTTCTCCACTCTATGGGGAAGATTCGTACAAAATTTTATGACAATCCAAGTAGTATAGCCTAGTCAAATCCATGCTCAAAGTGGGAGAACCAAACCTGTCCAAGTTCTGGCCAGTAGCAAGATGGGGCTCAAAACCCTAGCTCCCGTGGTTGGATTCTTGTGTTCTATAGCTTAAAACAAAGGTAATCAAGACCCCAAGGTATGTTCAAAATCTTAGCTTCAAATATTGAGTATAGCTATGTCAAAAGATGGATAAAAAATGATGATGAATAGTGATTTTCAAGAACTAACTTTGTGTTCTTGGTTTCTTTTGATTGATTCAAGTGTACTAATATAAGAACCCTAATTTTTGCAATATTTTCTTTTATATAATATCATGTGGCATTGTCAATTTGGAACCTTTCTAGTCATCCCTGTTGTTTAATGGAATTGATTGTCTGAGAAACTATGTTGTTGCATTCACTATGTAAGATAAAGGGAAGGTTGTTGAAAGCAAGAGTCTTATTGTTAGTAAGAATTATAAAACTTGGGATTTGAGAATTATTGGAGTATTAAAAGATTTATTAGGAATTATGACGAGAAATTATGGATATTCGAGGAATTTACACAATTAAGTACTTAAGGAATTACTAAGGAAATCTCTACGTGACAAAATATTATTACGAGAGATTAATTAAGATACGATACGAATTAAAGATTAAATGACAAGCATTGGTGGAAGAATAATGATACAAGGAGTAGTATTGCATGCAAGTCCCATGCAACTAAGTAGTTAGAAAAAGCAAACTAGTAGTACTAAATGGACAAGAGGAATAGTAACTAGTTGGCATTTCTTTTTCCAAGGAGACAAGAGTACATGGTGGCCATACCTAGACTTGTACCATGTATTACATACACTAATACATGTATCACCCAACCACTTAACACAATTATTCAACCAACCACAAAATCAAAACACAAAACACTCTCCCCCCCCTTGAACAAAAGCTCTCGACCAAGAAGAAAAACAAGGAAGAAAATTTTCTTTCTTCCACTTCTCCTCACTCATAATTCAAGGCATAATTCCTAGGCTCTCTACATCATCTAAGAAAGGTATACTAAGAATTCCAAGCCTTTTCATCCATTGATTTTCAAGATATAAATTGTTAAAGTTATTGTGAATAGTAACATTGTTAAGTTTTCTTTTAGATCTTGGATTATAAGGAGTGTAGAAGCTCATTCAAGGTGTTCTTGAGATTTGTAAGGCTTACCCAAGGCTCCTAGATACTCAAGAAGGTATAAAAACCCTAACCCCTCTTGGCCATGTAGTGTTTATGATGTTTGATGATAGATCCATGTATATTTGTGTTAATCTTGGATGTTTAAGTGATGGATGATATAGATCTTGAGTTTTAGTGTTGTGGTTGTGATTTTGATGCTTGTGGATAGTATATGTATCTCCATGATTGTTATAAAATATGAACTTGGTGAATTAGATGTTGGTTGTGTTTAGGGCTGTCAAAAAAATTCGAAAAATCCGATATCCGTTCGAAATATCTGTATTCGTATCCGGAAAAAAGCGGATATTATCCGTATTCGATTTAAAGCGGATATTATTCGTATCCGGATCCGAATATTTTAATATCCGACAGATATTATCCGTATTCGTATCCGAAAATATCCGAATTCGAAATTAAGTATATATGATATATAAATATACAGTTATATACTTTATTCAGTTTTAAATATACTAGCATATAACCCCTTGCAATACACGATTGTTTTTTAATATTTACAATTACATAGGTTAAATTATCAAACATTTTTTTAATTTATATTTATTAAGATATATATATCCTAAATTTAATTTAAAATTTATACACATCCAAGTATTCATGCTAACTATTTTTTTGATGATATTACCTAATTTTCTAAGTAGCTAGTACGAATGTTAGAAATTTTAGAAATTTTAAGTTTGGTGGTTGACTAGGGTTTAGGGTTTCGATTTTTGATTTTTTTAAAAATATTTCTAAACGATCCAACCGTACGGATGTTAAGATCCATCTTTTTCAATGTTATTGCCAAAATTTCAGAAAAAAATAAATTTATTTGATTTTGTAATTTAACGGTCAACTATTACTTTGACTAGTACCCCTAAACAAGGTTTCGTCCGTGATTCATGTTTCAATTTTTTTCAAAATATTTATCGACGATCCAACCGTACGGATGTTAAGATCCATCCTTTTAAATGTTATTCCCAAAATTTCAGAAAAAAAATAAATTATCTGATTTGGTAATTTAACAGTTATTATTTTGCAAAGCTTATTACATGAATATCACTATTTCATCGAAAATCTTGAAAATTTTGTATGTTTTGCACACAAAATATTGCAAAACGAATTGTTCTACGAAACACATTTGGATGGCAAAACATATATGTTCTGATTGCAAAACATAAACGATTTTCAAGATGAACATATTGCAAAACATACATGATTTTTAAGATTATTAATAAAATTATAATATTCATATAACAGAGGTTTGCAAAATAACAAATTTTAAAATTATAATTATCAATTTTATTTAATTATTTTATGTCCTTAATGGATTCGTTAATTTTTAATTGGGGTTAGTTTTAATACCCGATTAAAATTTTAGCTTACTTAACAACACTTACTTAACCTTTTTTTATAGTCAACCGAACACCCCCTTTTGAAAAACAACAAAACAAAATGGCCCAGTTTGCTCTCTCCCTGTTATATACACTATATATATATATATATATATATATATATATATACTTAAATCTTTGGAATTATATATCAAATCATTCGTAGCTCAGTTTGAAAATCCGATTACATATTCGAGTTCTACTAATCGAGACCGTCGTTTTGATATAAATATCATTCGATTCTGAGACGAAATTTTTTTGGGTGATTTTTGTATAATTCGATTTTATTCGAGTTTGGGCTTGATTTTGAGCTTGATAGGTTGTAGATCGTTGTATGTTTGTGTATATATGTTGATCTTGAATTTTTCTGGGCATGTTTTAGTTCGTCGGAAAATGCTTGAGGTGGCCGGAATCGGTCACTGTGATGTTTGTTCGAAATTTTCTTTTAGCCATTGTGTAGATCGTTGCATGCTAATAGGTATGTGTTAATTTCATAATTTTTCAAAATTGTTTTGGCTCGCCGAAAAATGTTCGATTGAACGAAAAAATCATGTTCGTAATTGTTTTGTAATTCTGGGTTGATATATGTTTAGATCGGGTCATGTTTAAACATATTTATTAATTTCATAATTTTTGGGGTTGGTTTGGAGTCGCCGGGAAATGAACTCCGGTGACCGTGTTATTGGATGTTCTTCAAGTTCTTGCTTAAATGTTGGTTGCTTCATGTTCATGATGTTCTTGCTGTAAGTAGGACAAAAGAAGAGAATATCCAATTTTTAAATTCATTTTTTGGAAAACAGATTCGGATCCGGATATTATCCGTATCCGGATAATATCCGTCAGATTCGGATACGAATATTATTTTTGGTATATTCCCGGATTCGGATACGGATTCGGATACGGTTTCGAACTTCCGGATTCGGATTCGGATATGGCCGTATCCGTATCCGTATTATCCGATTGACACCCCTAGTTGTGTTGTGGAAGTAAGAATCTTGGTTGATTTAAGTGAAACAAGCATGCTGAGTTTTTCCAGGAACTTGACCTGTCTTGTAAGATGGTTTTGAACCCCCAAATCTTGTCGCCTGAGGTCCTACCATATATTATTGGAAAGGTATTTGAATGTAGCTTCCAAAAATTTAAGGTTCATGACTAGGTGATGTATGGATTTTTAGTTATGGCCGGAGAAGTGTAATGTGTTTCTGGATTCCGGACTGCACTAAATGGCCCCTTGTGAACCTTGTTTAAACCCCTAAAAATTTAT
Source organism: Saposhnikovia divaricata (assembly GCA_036435485.1). NCBI lineage: Eukaryota > Viridiplantae > Streptophyta > Magnoliopsida > Apiales > Apiaceae > Saposhnikovia > Saposhnikovia divaricata. The sequence goes on along the minus strand of CM071600.1, from coordinate 155,046,899 downwards.
GTAGGATCATGGAAAAATTTGAGAAGCTAGTAAATGCAGTGGTGAAGGCTACCCAAAAAGAATTGGATTAAAATATGAATTTTTCAATTTTATAAAAATGCTAGAGTAAAATTCGCGCAAGGGAAAAAGTCGTTAAGTGGAGTATAATTTTAGGGGTAATGGATATGATTCGGATGTGGTAACTAAATTAAGTCGAATAAGTGACGAGCGTAATCGAGTGATGACATGAACCTATAGTGGGGCTAGAGTGTTATAAGACGAAGTCATTAAGTTAAGTTTGTACCCCCTAAAACCCCGTAATTAAAGAGATATTGTTAAGGTACTAACGAGCGGTTATTGCTTATGTATAGATCGTTCCACTCCGCACGCTCGACCACCCCAACCACACCAAGGCAAGTTTACTTTTCAAAACTTACATAGATAAGGACTTTCACTGTTGTGTTTGTCGTTTTCAATCGTATCAAATGTTTATGCTTATCGAAGTATTGATGAAATTGAGATGTATAAGCACATATATGTTTGCACCCCTTGAACTTAGAATGAAATGTTTTCTTCGGACAACGACTCTAGCAATAGAGGTCGTAGCGGTCCATATATACTATTGACCGGGGAGCGGTATATTATTATATCGTAATTAAATCGCGAAAACCCGAAGGGTCATTCGGGAAGTATCGTATACTCAAGTAATTATTTTTATATCTTCATAAATACTCAAAACACCTATCTTGGATTAAAAGCTAATTTAATTTAATTATTATTTTATTAATTATTAATATTAAATCTTGAAATACCATTTAGTAATTATTGTTCTTTATTTTAAAGACAAAACTAATCCAAGATACCTTTTATGTTTTCAAACTCGAACTCTTTCGAACTCAAAACATTTTCGAAAACCCCCGGTCAGGTTTTACTTCTTGTACATTTCCAAGAATTATCGGTCGACTGAGGTCGGACTTCAACTACTCGAATTTTCTATCAAAATGATTTTTGAAAAGAAAAGAAAAAGGTGACTCTGGCAGGTGTGGGAATCGTTGACGAACGATTCCCGGGATGTGTAAGCGGCCGTGAGCCAGGCGGTCCATCAATTATTATTCCGGCCCAGGTGTTGCCGAAGGATGATTACGGATGTAGTTTTCATCGAGGGTGATTACGGATGTAGTTTTCACCCGAGGATAGTTACGGATGTAGTTTCTATCCTTCTACCGGTAGAGAAGACCCGCGGATTATTGGACTTGGATGTGGCGACTGATCATCGTCAATCCCTGTCAGGTTTTTATGTTTTCTTCCAGTCCCATCCTCCACTTTGGAAAAATACTCAAACACTGCTTCTTGGGCCTGAGTGCCAAGTTGCCGATAGTGTGGTTTTTTATAAGAAAAATATTGACATCGTGCAGTATCTAGAACTGCAAGATTTTCTATAAAGATTGGCACGTGTTGGTGCACTCTTGCAATTGTTTCAAAGAATGAAATGTTTTTGTATGAGAAACCTTCTAAGCTAATGGAAGGAAAGAGATTTGCAATGATGTATTCCCTGTACAGTATGTTAACTGTAGAGTGTTTTGCCGAAAATGATATACTCATATGTATATACTTTAAAACTTGAGATATATTGAGATGGGAACTTATAAAGGGTTCATATTGAAAGTGTTTGTCCTAAATCCAATCATGTATGATGAGTTAGGAAGAACTTTCATGTATTCTTGTTTGATTTCATTAATAATAATAAAAGACTTGTTTTGATTTTATTACGGGCATTATCTGTTTAAAGTGTTTTAAATAAGATGTTCCATAGTTTAGAGTAAAGCTTCTATAATTATAATGAGATTATAATAGTGAGATCTAGAAGATGATAACTCTAGACTTAAACAGTTCCTGATCATAGGATAACTAATCGGAAGTTAGTGAATCCGCAAAGATCGGTACATATTATGCTTGCTCCCGTCAGGAGGATGTCTGTTCTCATAGGCATTTGTGTGGTGACACTATAGCTAGTATGTAGGTGCTTATTAGGGAATAAGTTCACTGAACATGACTCGATAAGTTGGACAACTAATGGAGTTTACTCACGTGTCAATAGTTATTCACTGAGTGATAGTTGTACAAGTGTCCTTAGACTTGAGATCGTTAAAGTTATCTTATATATAATGAACTGTGCTTTGGTTTAGTCCTTAGTCTCAAGGACATACATTAGGTCTATTCTGGGTACAGGGATTTATGTATGGAGATAGTTAACGATCAATAAAGGATCTACCCCTTCCAGTAAGGAAGTGAATATCCTATGTTATTCTTAGTATGCGAGTTCTGGAATCTCTGGCCAGAGTGTATGAAATTAGAAAGGAGTTTCTAATTTGCATTAATATGAACTTTGCGTTATGAATAAGAAATCATATGATTAAATTTGATAGGCCTGACACGAGATCCATGCCTTGTATTTAATCGGGATATTGTAGGGTAGAAGGAATTGATTGTACGGTAACTAGTCACTGACAGGTTCTTGGTATTCTAAGCAGTGAATTCATATTATCCGGATAGTCGCGATATGTTGAGAAGCATCACTCACGATGTAGAATAAATATAATTAATCAGTTAATTATATTTAATGAATTTTAGAATTCATATAAATAATAAATAAAAGGTTTATTATTATTTATTTCTACTACCGGCTTAATATTGAACCTACAGGGTCACACCATAAAAAGATTAATTTATTGATGAAGGTATTTTGAGAGAGCAAGTTGTTTTAATAATGATTAAAATTGTTTTAATTATTATTTAACATTTTATAAGGTAAAGTGTAGGATTTATATATTAATATATAATGATATATTAATTATGTTAAAAACCTACTTGTGCCCTATAAATAGAATGAGATGAGAAGAGTATGATACACACTTGGTTTTTGTGAAAAACTTAAAGCCTCCATCTTCTTCATCTCTCTCTCTCTCTCTCTCAAACCTCCATTTTTATAAAACCTTGTTTTTATAAAAAGCTTCATCGAAGAAATTTATCTTGGTGGATACCGGTAGAGTGCTTCACACTCTGAGAAGCAACTGCGAGAAACCATTTTATAAAGCTTCGATTTTGCAAGGTATGATCACGATTCCTCGTTTATTCATTTTTACATGATTTTCTATATGTGCGATATATGGTTTTTACGGAAATAATTGTTATTTGCGCTTCCGCTCATTCGTAAATTCCTTCAATGGTATCAGAGCTAGGTTCTTGCATATAGAGAGTCATATAAAAATTTCAGATTTTTTTATGCATGTATGGATTTATTATGATTTTTGCAAGTTTATTTGGATTTAATTATGAATTAATTCGAAATAATTTTTGCATACGATTTTGACCACTAATCTGAGTTCTACAAGTGTTGTAGATGATCTGGATATTTTTCTCATAATTTTGTGATGTGTAGATTATTTGTTATGAATTTTTAAAATTGTTTTAATTAAAATTCATATAATAATTATGCATGTGAAAATATTATGATTAAAAATATTGCAAAAGGTCCCCTTGTCATTCTGGTATTTTTGCTGCTGCTCTTGATTTTCAGAAATCATGTCTTGATAATTTTTAATAATTTATTAATTAATTGTTAATTAATTTATTATTATTAAAATTATAAAGATATTAATAAAAGTTATTATAGAGTAAAGGCATATTAATGTTATACAGAAGCAACAGTTACTAATCTGTACGTTTCTGCAGTCTGACAACAAACAAAAAAAAATTTAAACGGTCGGCTGAACGTTGCTGGCGCGTGGCGCGCACGCGGTAAATAGGGGGTGTAACGCATTTAAGAAATGCGTTACATGATGAAACGCATTTAGGAAATGCGTTACAAGAGGAAACGCATTTAAGAAATGCGTTACAGCCTTTCTGTCCACAATAAATTTGATTTATTGGGAGTTTCGTAACTCCGTTTTGGGCGTGCAATATATCGTTGGATTCGTATTTCCGAGACGGATCTAATGGAGTGGTCAAATATTTTTTATATAATAATTTTGAATTATTTATATTTATGGGAGTGTTTTAAAGCATGTTTTAATTGGATTAATTGCTTTTAAATACTATAATAAATCCATACATCATTATATCATTGTGTGACATGATATTGCTTGCATGCTTACTTGTTGATTTAATTTTATATATGTGATATATGCCTATGTTTACCATGCGATGATAGATTTAGGTGAACTTAAATCAAAATAAGGCGTGCTCTAGAAAATCTAGAATAGGAATCGTTTCTTGCCTTAATAATAATATTATGAATACAATCATGAGATTCTTGTGTTTGTGAAACACGTAATTAAATATGAATTTTCAATATTGAGAGAATGGATGATTCTGTCAAAAACGGATTTCGATCTGTAAGAAAGGGGTATTAAGTGACGCCTCTTGACAATGCTCCCCCCGATCTGGGAATCATCCAATTATCGATTATTGATTTGAAATATTTAATTTAAAAGGAAGAATCTCTTTATAATAAGATTATGATTGTAACATAATATAATCCCTCTAAAATTAAATAATATCAAGTAGTAATTGGCCAATGACACAACGGGCTTGTGTCGGTCATAGCCTTCCAACATGGTAGAAAGTAGTTCTCATTTTTGAATCATTGTCGTTTCGTGCTACAGCCGAGGGCTCTGATTTCGAAATAAGAAATACTTGTCTATTACATAGAGATGTGTACAATGAATTAGAATCTAATGGTCGTTACGTGCTACAGCCGTGGGCCGTTGGAGACTGATTCAGTTGTACGGAATGTTGGGTTAGACTTGACTTAGAATATTGAGTTTGTCGTGCCACAGCCGTGACTCAATTATTCAAGAGGCTAAAGTTTTATTAGGGAATAACATGAGATGTAATTGACAAGAGTTGTCTGCCTATTGAGCATCACATGGCGTTTCGTGCCACAGCCGAGGTTGTGTGATGGAATATAGGATCCCTATTCCCACTAGCATTATGAATGCTTAATTTTTCACTTAGGGGGTTGAATAAATTATATAAACTAGTGGGAGTCACTTATGAATAAAGACCCGATTCATATAGTGTTTTAAAATGAAATTGAATATTCGCTAAGTGTTGTTATGTGTTTATCATTTACAGATTTACTATATACACTATGTCTTCTGCACTATCACTCCGGAGCATACTGGATGCTCACAAATTGACTGGTCCGAATTTTGCTAACTGGCTTCGAAACTTGAGAATTGTTCTCAGGGTTGAGAAGCTGGAATATGTGCTTGACTCACCTAAGCCTGCTGAACCTGCTGACGATGCACATAATGATGAACATGTTGTGTATCGTAAGTGGATAGATGATGCTAATGTTGCTCAATGTATCATGCTAGCTTCCATGAACGATGAGCTATAGAAGCAACATGAGCTTATGGATGCTCACACTATCCTAGAGCATCTGCAAGAGTTGTATGATGTGGCAGGGAGGACAGCTCGATATGAGATATCGAAGGAGCTGTTCCGTTGTAGGATGTCTGAGGGATCATCCGTGAATGACCATGTACTTAAGATGATCAATTTGATTGAACGTCTTGGGCAACTTGGTTTTGTCATGGATAGGGAACTGACTCAAGACTTGGTCTTGCAATCACTTCCGGGTTCATTTTCGCAGTTTGTTGTGAACTTTCACATGAATAAGTTGGACGTCAGCCTGGCTGAACTCCACAACATGTTGAAGACTGCGGAATCGAATTTTCCCTCTAAGAAGAGTTCTGTTCTTCTAATTGGTGAGGGTTCCAATCCTAAGAAAAGGAAGAAGAACCCTTCCAAGAAGAAGAAAGTTGGTGAGAAAAAGCCGGTTCCACCAAAAGCTGAAGACCCCAAGAGCAAAGCTGTTTGCTTTCACTGTAACAAGGTAGGGCACTGGAAGAGGAACTGCAAGGTTTACCTTGCAGAAATGAAAAAGAAGAAAGATAGTGAGACTGTCGCTTCTGGTTCAGGTATGTTCATGATTGAAGTGAATATGTCAATAAATCAAAATTCTACTTGGGTATTAGATACCGCCTGTGGTTCTCACATTTGCAATTCGTTGCAGGGACTAAGGAGAAGTAGGACTCTCGAGGAAGAGGAGGTGATTCTACGGATGGGAAATGGAGCAAGGCTGCTGGGATCGTTTGATTTACATATGCCTACGGGCAAGACTATTGTTTTAAATAATTGTTATTTTGTTCCCTCGATTGTGAGGAATATTATTTCTATTCCCATGTTAGACTTGGATGGATTTTCGTTTGTTATTAAGAATAATGAATGTTCAATTCTTAGAGATAATGTTCTTTATGGTAGTGGTATTTTAAATAATGGTCTATATGTGTGTGACATAGAGCATGATTTACTACAAATTGAACATACTAATAAAAGGAAAAGGGATGATGAAAATCTCACCTATTTGTGGCACTGCAGACTTGGTCATATTAGTGAAAATAGACTGCGGACATTGCATAAGGAAGGGTTACTTGACCCCTTTGATTTTGAATCATATCCTACATGCGAGTCTTGTCTATTGGGTAAAATGACCAAATCTCCATTTAGTGGACATGGAGAGAGGGCTGCAGAATTGCTAGGACTAGTACACACAGATGTATGTGGACCGATGTCTACGCAAGCCATGGGCGGATTTTCGTACTTCATTACTTTCATAGATGATCGATCTAGATTCGGATATGTGTATTTAATGAAACACAAATCTGAAGCCTTTGAAAAGTTCAAAGAATATAAGAATGAAGTGGAGAAACAAACCAAACATAGTATTATAACCCTTCGATCAGATCGAGGTGGTGAATATTTAAATGGAGAGTTTCTAGATTATCTCAAAGAAAATGGTATAGTCTCTCAGTGGACTCCTCCATATACTCCACAGTTGAATGGAGTATCTGAAAGGAGAAATCGAACTTTGTTAGACATGGTTCGGTCCATGATGAGCTACGCAAATCTTCCAGTATTCCTTTGGGGTTATGCATTGGAAACCTCAGCATATTTACTGAATAAGGTGCCTTCCAAATCTGTTCCTAAAACTCCATATGAGATATGGAAAGAAAGGAAACCGAGTCTTAAACACGTTAAGATTTGGGGATGTCCGGCTTATGTCAAGAAAGTTGACCCTGATAAGCTGGAATCTCGATCCGTGAAATGTAGTTTTGTGGGATATCCTAAAGAAACTTTAGGGTATTACTTCTACACCAATCATAGTGTATTTGTCTCCAGACATGCTACCTTCTTGGAAAAACAGTTTATCCTAGAAGGAAACAGTGGGAGCAAAATAGAACTTAATGAAGTTCAAGAAGCACAAACTACTACGGTTCAAGAGGAAACACCTGTTCAGACTGAACAACCTTCTGTGGTACAGCCCATTCGTAGGTCAGAAAGAGTGTCTCGCCAACCTGAGAGGTATTATGGCCTTGTCATTGAGAATGACAATGAGTTATCAATCGTTGATGATGACGACCCTATGACCTATAATGAGGCTATGAGTAGTGTTGACTCAGAGAAATGGCAGAGTGCCATGAAATCCGAAATGGATTCTATGTATGCCAACCAAGTATGGACTTTGGTTGAAGCACCAGAGGATGTGAATCCTATTGGATGCAAATGGGTATACAAAAGAAAGATTGGAGCAGATGGCCAGGTGGAGACCTATAAGGCCAGGCTCGTGGCAAAAGGATTCAGACAAAGGCAAGGGATTGACTTTGATGAAACTTTTTCGCCTGTAGCCCTGTTAAAATCAATTCGGATTTTGCTTGCGATTGCTGCTTACTACGACTATGAGATCTGGCAAATGGACGTGAAAACGGCCTTCCTCAATGGGAAACTTGAAGAGGAAGTGTATATGACACAGCCAGAGGGGTTTGTTTCTAAAGGGAATGAACACCTAGTATGTAAGCTGCTAAGGACCATATATGGATTAAAGCAAGCTTCTCGTAGATGGAACATCCGTTTTGATGAGACAATCAAAGAGTTTGGTTTTATCAAGAACATGGATAAACCATGTGTCTACAAGAAGGTTAGTGGGAGCGCGGTAACTTTTCTTGTATTGTATGTGGATGACATACTTCTTATAGGAAATGATGTACCGATGCTGCAATCAGTCAAAATTTGGCTATCGAAGAACTTCACTATGAAGGACTTGGGAGAAGCGTCCTACATTCTCGGTATGAAGATCTATAGAGATAGATCTAGAAGAATGATAGGTCTTACCCAGGGTACATACATCGAGAAAGTGCTTAAAAGGTTTAGCATGGAAAACTCCAAGAGAGGTCTCATACCGATGAGCCATGGAGTATCCCTTTCCGAAAAGATGTCTCCTAAGACACCTGAGGAAAGAGAGCGCATGAGTAAGATTCCTTATGCTTCAGCAATAGGATCTATCATGTACGCGATGTTATGTACTAGGCCTGATGTTGCTTATTCAATTAGTGTGACAAGCAGATATCAGTCCAATCCAGGTGAAGACCACTGGAAAGCAGTGAAGAACATCCTTAAGTACTTGCGAATGACTAAGGATATTTTTCTTGTTTTTGGTGGATCTGAATTGAAAATAGAGGGTTATACTGACTCTAGTTTTCAATCAGAAAGTGATAGCAAATCCATGTCAGGGTATGTGTTTACTTTGAATGGTGGTGCGATTAGTTGGAAGAGTTCCAAACAGTCGACAACGGCTGACTCCACAGCGGAAGCAGAGTATATAGCTGCAAGTGAGGCTGCAAAAGAAGCCGTTTGGATGAGGAAATTTGTTTCTGAATTGGGAGTTGTTCCAAGCATTGAAGAGCCTATTGTGTTGTATTGTGATAACAATGCAGCAATAGCACAAGCCAAGGAACCTAGGTCTCATAAAAATTCCAAACATGTTTTGCGGCGCTTTCATTTGATTAGGGAGATCATTGAAAGGGGAGATGTCAAGGTTGAGAGAGTTGACACACATAACAACATAGCAGACCCACTCACAAAGTCATTGTCTCAGATTCACTTTGATCGTCATAAAGAGAAGATGGGTATTAGATACCAGGGTGATTGGCTTTAGTTCAAGTGGGAGATTGAAAGTGTTTGTCCTAAATCCAATCATGTATGATGAGTTAGGAAGAACTTTCATGTATTCTTGTTTGATTTCATTAATAATAATAAAAGACTTGTTTTGATTTTATTACGGGCATTATCTGTTTAAAGTGTTTTAAATAAGATGTTCCATAGTTTAGAGTAAAGCTTCTATAATTATAATGAGATTATAATAGTGAGATCTAGAAGATGATAACTCTAGACTTAAACAGTTCCTGATCATAGGATAACTAATCGGAAGTTAGTGAATCCGCAAAGATCGGTACATATTATGCTTGCTCCCGTCAGGAGGATGTCTGTTCTCATAGGCATTTGTGTGGTGACACTATAGCTAGTATGTAGGTGCTTATTAGGGAATAAGTTCACTGAACATGACTCGATAAGTTGGACAACTAATGGAGTTTATTCACGTGTCAATAGTTATTCACTGGGTGATAGTTGTACAAGTGTCCTTAGACTTGAGATCGTTAAAGTTATCTTATATATAATGAACTGTGCTTTGGTTTAGTCCTTAGTCTCAAGGACATACATTAGGTCTATTCTGGGTACAGGGATTTATGTATGGAGATAGTTAACGATCAATAAAGGATCTACCCCTACCAGTAAGGAAGTGAATATCCTATGTTATTCTTAGTATGCGAGTTCTGGAATCTCTGGCCAGAGTGTATGAAATTAGAAAGGAGTTTCTAATTTGCATTAATATGAACTTTGCGTTATGAATAAGAAATCATATGATTAAATTTGATAGGCCTGACACGAGATCCATGCCTTGTATTTAATCGGGATATTGTAGGGTAGAAGGAATTGATTGTACGGTAACTAGTCACTGACAGGTTCTTGGTATTCTAAGCAGTGAATTCATATTATCCGGATAGTCGCGATATGTTGAGAAGCATCACTCACGATGTAGAATAAATATAATTAATCAGTTAATTATATTTAATGAATTTTAGAATTCATATAAATAATAAATAAAAGGTTTATTATTATTTATTTCTACTACCGGCTTAATATTGAACCTACAGGGTCACACCATAAAAAGATTAATTTATTGATGAAGGTATTTTGAGAGAGCAAGTTGTTTTAATAATGATAAAAATTGTTTTAATTATTATTTAACATTTTATAAGGTAAAGTGTAGGATTTATATATTAATATATAATGATATATTAATTATGTTAAAAACCTACTTGTGCCCTATAAATAGAATGAGATGAGAAGAGTATGATACACACTTGGTTTTTGTGAAGAACTTAAAGCCTCCATCTTCTTCATCTCTCTCTCTCTCTCTCTCAAACCTCCATTTTTATAAAACCTTGTTTTTATAAAAAGCTTCATCGAAGAAATTTATCTTGGTGGATACCGGTAGAGTGCTTCACACTCTGAGAAGCAACTGCGAGAAACCATTTTATAAAGCTTCGATTTTTCAAGGTATGATCACGATTCCTCGTTTATTCATTTTTACATGATTTTCTATATGTGCGATATATGGTTTTTACGGAAATAATTGTTATTTGCGCTTCCGCTCATTCGTAAATTCCTTCACATATGTTATTCTCAAAGCTCCTTAGTGAGTGTAGATGTTTTATTCAAACTCGGACATATACATTGTCCAATTGTGTTTTGAAATCTGAGATATATACCCATATAGTTGGGAATGTTTTCGAAATAAACCACATTATTATTTTACAAAATGGTGAACTTGCTGAGCATTATGTAGCTCATTCTTGCTTTATAAAAACTTTTCAGGATGAGAAGAATTTGGCCGATTAACTCCGCTCCAGCAGAAGAGGAGTAGAAGATTTACCCCGGAGATGATTTAGTTCCTGATAAATACTACAGAGTAAGTCTGATAGGTTTTCAACTGTAATAGTAAGACTTGTCTTCAAGTGTAGTTGTATAAATGGAATTGCGTAAGACTCTGGATTGTACAGATGAATTGTAATATTTAGTGTTACTTTTGATTATCGTTTCTGAGGCTCTAACTTGTTTGTGCTTAAGACTGAGGTATGGATGGATGTATTGTTGAATTGTAAAGTTAATACAGGTATGATATGGTTGGATGGTGATGTGACGACCTGAATCTTTGACCTCAGATTTGGGGGTGTCACAGAAATGGTATCAGAGCGATAAGTTAAAGAACTCAGAAACGAGAGTGTTGAGAGTTAAGTCTAAGTAGGAGAATGACATAAGAGATCGTAGTAAACTTATTATTGGACTTCCGGAAGAGGTACCGGTGAGTAGAATGGACTGGAATGTTTACTGGAGGTATTATACTAGGGTTGATGGAATCCTTATGGACCTTCAGAATGATGAATAGAGGTTTGAGAGTCGTACATGACCTATCATAGGTAATGATATATGAAGTAGAGCGAAATCTCAAGAGCAGCTGAGGTAGAGGCAATATTGCCAATATGATCGGATGACTAGGCTGGCATAAATTTTGTGGCCCATAGTCCTCCACAGTTTAGGAGGCGGCATTTTAAGAATCAAGAAGTTTAGACTTCCCTACATAACTAAGAGTACTTAGTACTGGGAATAATGAAAGTCTTTTACTTTGGCTGTAAGATCCGATTTTCGATAAGTAATGGGTTTACCTGAAAGTTGGTCACTATGTCGTGTGGATTTCATTACCCTTGATGGCGAATTTTACATGTGTTATACGAGAATGTTATCATAAGACGAGCGTGCAAGATAATTCCACGTATGATTCGGACGCTAGAGCATGGTAGTTCAACTTAGAGAACAAACAAGTAGAATTAACAAAGGGACTCAAGAGAAGTTGAATATGGTTACAACGAGCGATTCAGTGATCTCGGAGTCTACCAAAAGAAAAGACCAGTGGGTCTAGAGTGGGATCCTTTGATAGAGATGTTATCAGGGTCTATGTATATATGTATTGTAGACCTCAATATTTTTGGTATATGTTCACATACACACACCCGTCACTGAACCTATGGACTGCACTGAGATCCCTGAGAGATCTCTTTGATCTGTTCCCAGGGGGAACTGGCCACTTGTGATTCATGTCGGAAGGCATGAAGTAGGACCCTATGGACTTAGCAGGTGTCCCCGGAATGATGTGAAGCTTGGTCTTCAAGATAAAGCATGGAAATGACAGATATATTTGTGAAACCCCAACTCGATAAATGACTTTAAGATGATGATTGAGAGACGCACTAGTTGGTGTCTTGTATTACGAAGACGAAGAGATGGAGTTACCCTCATAATGGTGATAATGAGATGCACGAATGATTATTAACTTATTTTGATAACTACCGGCTGGTGCACTACTTCATTTTAAACTGTTCACTAACCATGTTACCTCGATTAGTTTATATCTGGTAACCCTCCTAGCTTTCTACTTCAAACATGTGGAATAACAACCAGTGATATACTTTCTCTAAACCGGGACTCATCCAAAGTATCTTAATTGATCCCCGAGCATTCTATTTGAAGTTTATAATTATTTCTGCTCAGGACTATTTACACTTTCTTTCAATTATCCAAGGAATGTTCAACAAATATTTCCTTAATTAATCGACGAATACTACTTAACGAGTATCGATATTTGATTGCTTCTTTCACACTTGCACTCTTCAGTTGAGCTCATAAATATTCAACAAATTACTGAGGACATGGATGATCTAATGTCCAGACATCCTTCATGAATTCTTTTCTTCTATTCAAGATGAGATTGCACATCGTACATTGAAATCATAGTAAGGATATCATTTTGATATTGGTATTTTGAATTTAATTCTATTGTAGGATCTGATAAAGCATGTGTACGGAGGCACCCTTGGGGGGACCGTTTCACTGGTATGTAATATTTGATGAGAGGTTATCGATTGTTCCGATACCTAGAACATTCTCTTCAGATTTTATAGTTTTCTTTTTTCAAACTTAATAACTTCTTATTTCCATTCGTTGTCCGAGTAGCCTAAAGTTTCTTCAGTGGCTACGATGTTGAAATTCCGTTCTAGCCAATTGAAACTGGCTAGTCGATATGTCAATATGAATGACTAGTTGATTGTTCTAACTAGTCAAAATTGTAATGTTGTGAAGAACACCTAGCTAATTGTCCTAGCTAGTGGTGATGTCTCAAACAGGTGGACTAGCAAATTTTGTCTAGCTAGTTGCTAGCGTTTCTTGAAAAGGACTAGTTATTGTTTCACTGGTCCAACTCCCAATTTAATTTATTCAGCAATTCTGCCATGCATTTTGCCTACGGTAAAGCATGATGCTGAAAGTTCGATGAATAACTTGATTGAGACCTAGTGAGGTCGCCCACTCGACTTGAACTCTTACCCATCTTCGTATCAGACTTTATATCACTTGAATATTTTATTCTTTCATTCATACAATGAGAATTCATTTGAAACCATTGATTACTTGAATGACAAACTACTTCATTCTTTAATTGTCATGGAGTAGAATTGCTTTCTATTGGCTGACCTTCATTAATGCGACTTTAGATTTCCTCTTATTATTCAGGAGGAAAAATATCCACTCGATGTAAGAATTGTATAAAGATCGTCTTTATGACTTTTGTATCCAACAATCGTTGCCCTTGTGCAACATTCTCTATGGTATCATATTACAGAATTATCAGGACGAGAAAGAATAAACCTTGTTGTATTCTTTCTGTCCATCCTTACATCTCCAAAAAATCGAGACTCCTAGTATTTGGAACCATCAACATTCTTGGAACATCCAATGTGGAATTCTTATTGAAATTATCTATTAGACCTTGTTATTTTGAAACCATTCCTTTCAAAGTGATTACTTTAAGGTGAACGTGAGGTACAATTATGAACCGTTACACCAATATGAGATCAAAAAAAACCAAATGTTGTAATTGTGCAGCCAGAGCGTTATGCTGGGTAATTATTAAAGTAGAAATAACATGTCGGGGCATACCACAAGACCTTTAATATTAGCGTGGGGAAAGTTATAAGAAATGATGAGGTGGTTGGGAGTACGCTTCTACCAACCGTTGTCAGGATGTTATATTAATGAATTCTGGAGTTACCAAGCCTTTTCCTGATCCAGGAAATGCAAGTCGATTGCGATGTAAAACATATCCTTGGAGGAAACTAACATGGAAGTGAGACGGACGAGAAAGGAAGAAATATCATGGCAAGAATGTGAAGCTTACTTAGCTTAAAGGGATTGATGCACATAGAGAGACATATAGTTTAACAGGCCCTAATAGCAAATGGATGCAGGGATATATGCCAATGATCCTTCGAGATTACCACCTAATCAAGTTTATTGGGAATCGCAACCGTATGCAGGCCTTAGGCTGATTGGCGCCAGTTGTGAAGGAGGACGAGTGTATGACATCTTACATATACCATCGAGAACTGATACCCTTATCGGAAATGGGGGAATTGTTTACTAGTTAAAATGAGTAGTTGTTTTTCAAAGATAAGGTTGAAGAGAAGGTTTCACCAACTCAAGATCGACCTCTGTACTGTGCCAAAGTTGGCATTTCACACTAATTTAAACGTTATAAAATTGTTGTAGTATCGTTTGAATGGACTAATGAGTCAGAAGCCTTTATGGATTAATGAAAAAAGTTTTGGGATGAAATGAGATATTAGCAACAACCTCGTTGTTAGCTATACTTGATGATAAAAAGAGGACTTTGAGGGCCACGATGATGCGTCTTTCAAGAGTTTAAGAGGTGTGCTGAGGCAGTAGAAAGGGGATGATAGCCTATACTTCTAAACAACATCAAGGTTACGGGATAGGATATACTAACCGTGAGTTTGGGATTTGTCATGATAGCGTTCACGCATAAAACTGAGACGTTAACTTTATGAGAAAAGTGTGAAAGTTTTCCACAAGTGCCATAAGTATATCTTCATATTAGAACTAAACATAAGAAAGAGAAGGTGACGAAAGGGAGCAGGGAGTATAATGGAGAAATTTGTTATTTCCCAGGAAAGGCCAGTGTGGTGGCCGATACCTATAGAAGGGATTATTCGAAATTGGAATTCAGTCAGTATTGACCAAGAAAATAGAGTATATACCATAAAGAATAATGTTAGAGGAAAATGACTAAATAATGGGGAAGGAAAAAGATGTATAGAGAATTAAGGGAATGTTTGGTAAACTGAAATGAAGAATGGTATTGGCAAACTATTAAGTACAAACGCGACATGCCAAAAGCAGAATGATAGAGATCTGGTGGATTTATTCCGCCTGTAGAAAATCTTGAACGTGGACAGAATTATAATGAATTCCATAAGTAGGTCGCCAAAGACCGGGCCAAGAGATGACCCTAGTTGATTTATAATTGTTGGACCAAGTGATTTAACTACGAGAGACTTCCCATTTAGGAGATTATCGATTTATATACGGAAGAGATGGTGGTGCAATATAAAACTTCTACAGCGATTACGTCAGATAAAGACTTAAGGTTAAACTTCGAATATTGAAGGTGCTTCCAAGTATATTTAACAAAGAGATTGAGCGTATGTACTAATTTTATCTGTGGCTGACGGACAGGGAAGAAGAATTGTCCAGACGATCGAATTTATATTAGTGTCATGCCTTAGGTTTCGCGGGGCAGTCGAGAATAAAAACTTATCCATGAAATAAATGTTGTTATCACGATCGTCACCATGCGAACGTAAGGACGTCTCTTTTAAAGCGTACTGCGAAAGGAGAAGCTTCGCTTTTCTTGCATTACGAAGAAGTCAATGAACGAGGGATATAGTAGCTGAACTGGTTCGACGTATGCCGAAGACTATACAGTATCCACAGCAAGTGGTAACGGCTGACGGGAGGCAACACATGCGTGCTGATCAAGCCAAGGACTGTGAGGAATACCATGCGTATTGACGTTGTCTCAGATTATAAAACGCGACCACAAAGTATTCACGGGCCAACGATACAAGGACTCAACACGGATACTATGAACAAGGTAGAAGAGGAACGTATAAGTAGTGGGATAGAAATTTTCAATCATAGAACAACCGATAAGGAATACAGGTCGAGGAGAGTATGCGTTGAGGAACAACATTAAGGCATTGGTGAGACCAAGGGAGAGAACAATGGGGTTGAAGTGTGAACCTGAGAGTTGGAAAGGGTAAAGTTGGAATTGTATCCACAACTATTTTCCTTAGGTTCTTAAGATAGAATCCTTTTTGGAGAGGAGACTGCAATAACCCTAATTTTCGTGAATATTCGAAACCTGGATGAATAGTAATTTTATGGGTAGGTGAGAAATTTTTGCAATCACGATATGTGCGAATTATTAAATGAAGATTTCGAATTGATATTACGTCTTCACGGTACAGACGAGTGTATGTAAAAGTCATTAGTTTTTTTTTTTACGAAACCGATTATTTCGAATGGTCAAATTTTATGAGATATCTAAGGAGATCGTGGTAAGGCATGGGGTTCCTATGAGCATTGTATCTGATAGAGACCCAAGGTTCAACTCCAGGTTCTGGAGGAGTTTTCAGGATTGTGTGGGGACCAAGTTAAACATGAGTACTGCATACCACCCCCAATCAGACGGACAGAGCGAGAGAACCATCCAGACCATGGAAGACATGCTGTGAGAGTATGTGCCATCGATTTTAAGGGAAGTTGGGATGACCACTTGCCGTTGATCGAATTTTCCTACAACAACAGTTACCATGCGAGTATCGGAATGCCTCCATATGAAGCTTTATACGGACGAAGATGTCGGTCTCCCTTGTGTTGGGAAGAAGTTGGAGAGCGGAAGATTTTAGGGCCTGAACTGGTCCAACAGACAAGAGACACTATCGAACTCATAAGAGGACGGCTGGTAGCGGCCCAAGACAGACAGAAGAAGTATGCGAACCAGACCCGCAAGGACAAAGAATATGAGGTAGGAGAGTTAGTGATGTTGAAGGTATCACCGTGGAAGGGATTGATGAGATTTGGTAAGAAGGGGAAACTAAGCCCAAGATTTATTGGACCTTTTGAGATCTTGAGACGAGTTGGAAAGTTGGCCTATGAATTGGCTTTACCCCCAAGCTTGCAGCAAGTACATAATGTGTTCCATGTGTCCATGCTACGACCCTACCATACCGACTTCCGACACGTGATAGAATATGACCAAGTGGATCTGCAGCCAGACTTAACCTATGTGGAGCAACCCGTAGAAATCATGGATAGAAAAGAACAGGTGCTGAGGAACAAGGTTGTCAAACTAGTGAGAGTTTTGTGGAGGAACCAGAATGTCGAAGAATCAACATGGGAACTAGAGAGCGCGATGCGTGAAAAGCACCCCCAACTGTTTTCAACCTGATTCCAGGACGGAATCCTTTTAAGGAGGGGAGGCTATAAGAACCATAATTTTTGCAATATTTTCTTTTATATAATATCATGTGGCATTGTCAATTTGGAACCTTTCTAGTCATCCCTGTTGTTTAATGGAATTGATTGTCTGAGAAACTATGTTGTTGCATTCACTATGTAAGATAAAGGGAAGGTTGTTGAAAGCAAGAGTCTTATTGCTAGTAAGAATTATAAAACTTGGGATTTAAGAATTATTGGAGTATTAAAAGATTTATTAGGAATTATGACGAGGAATTATGGATATTCGAGGAATTTACACATTTAAGTACTTAAGGAATTACTAGGGAAATCTCTACGCGACAAAATATTATTACGAGAGATTAATTAAGAAACGATACGAATTAAAGATTAATGACAAGCATTGGTGGAAGAATAATGATACAAGGAGTAGTATTGCATGCAAGTCCCATGCAACTAAGTAGTTAGGAAAAGCAAACAAGTAGTACCAAATGGACAAGAGGAATAGTAACTAGTTGGCATTTCTTTTTCCAAGGAGACAAGAGTACATGGTGGCCATACCTAGACTTGTACCATGTATTACATACACTAATACATGTATCACCCAACCACTTAACACAATTATTCAACCAACCACAAAATCAAAACACAAAACACTCTCCCCCCCTTGAACAAAAGCTCTCGGCCAAGAAGAAAAACAAGGAAGTAAATTTTCTTTCTTCCACTTCTCCTCACTCATAATTCAAGGCATAATTCCTAGGCTCTCTACATCATCTAAGAAAGGTATACTAAGAATTCCAAGCCTTTTCATCCATTGATTTTCAAGATATAAATTGTTAAAGTTATTGTGAATAGTAACATTGTTAAGTTTTCTTTTAGATCTTGGATTATAAGGAGTGTAGAAGCTCATTCAAGGTGTTCTTGAGATTTGTAAGGCTTACCCAAGGCTCCTAGATACTCAAGAAGGTATAAAAACCCTAACCCCTCTTGGCCATGTAGTGTTTATGATGTTTGATGATAGATCCATGTATATTTGTGTTAATCTTGGATGTTTAAGTGATGGATGATATAGATCTTGAGTTTTAGTGTTGTGGTTGTGATTTTGATGCTTGTGGATAGTATATGTATCTCCATGAATGTTATAAAGTATGAACTTGGTGAATTAGATGTTGGTTGTGTTGTGGAAGTAAAATCTTGGTTGATTTAAGTGAAACAAGCATGCTGAGTTTTTCCAGGAACTTGACCTGTCTTGTAAGATGGTTTTGAACCCCCAAATCTTGTCCCCTGAGGTCCTACCATATATTGTTGGAAAGGTATTTGAATGTAGCTTCCAAAAATATAAGGTTCATGACTAGGTGATGTATGGATTTTTTGTTATGGCCGGAGAAGTGTAATGTGTTTCTGGATTCTGGACTGCACTAAATGGCCCCTTGTGAACCTTGTTTAAACCCCTAAAAATTTATGTAGGATAATGGAAAAATTTGAGAAGCTAGTAAATGCAGTGGTGAAGGCTACCCAAAAAGAATTGGATTAAAATATGAATTTTTCAATTTTATAAAAATGCTAGAGTAAAATTCGCGCAAGGGAAAAAGTCGTTAAGTGGAGTATAATTTTAGGGGTAATGGATATGATTCGGATGTGGTAACTAAATTAAGTCGAATAAGTGACGAGCGTAATCGAGTGATGACATGAACCTATAGTGGGGCTAGAGTGTTATAAGACGAAGTCATTAAGTTAAGTTTGTACCCCCTAAAACCCCGTAATTAAAGAGATTTTGTTAAGGTACTAACGAGCGGTTATTGCTTATGTATAGATCGTTCCACTCCGCACGCTCGACCACCCCAACCACACCAAGGCAAGTTTACTTTTCAAAACTTACATATATAAGGACTTTCACTGTTGTGTTTGTCGTTTTCAATCGTATCAAATGTTTATGCTTATCGAAGTATTGATGAAATTGAGATGTATAAGCACATATATGTTTGCACCCCTTGAACTTAGAATGAAATGTTTTCTTCGGACAACGACTCTAGCAATAGAGGTCGTAGCGGTCCATATATACTATTGACCGGGGAGCGGTATATTATTATATCGTAATTAAATCGCGAAAACCCGAAGGGTCATTCGGGAAGTGTCGTATACTTAAGTAATTATTTTTATATCTTCATAAATACTCAAAACACCTATCTTGGATTAAAAGCTAATTTAATTTAATTATTATTTTATTAATTATTAATATTAAATCTTGAAATACCATTTAGTAATTATTGTTCTTTATTTTAAAGACAAAGCTAATCCAAGATACCTTTTATCTTTTCAAACTCGAACTCTTTCGAACTCAAAACATTTTCGAAAACCTCCGATCAGGTTTTACTTCTTGTACATTTCCAAGAATTATCAGTCGATTGAGGTCGGACTTCAACTACTCGAATTTTCTATCAAAATGATTTTTGAAAAGAAAAGAAAAAGGGGACTCTGGCAGGTGTGGTAATCGTTGACGAACGATTCCCGGGATGTGTAAGCGGCCGTGAGCCAGGCGGTCCATCAATTATTATTCCGGCCCAGGTGTTGCCGAAGGATGATTACGGATGTAGTTTTCATCGAGGGTGATTACGGATGTAGTTTTCACCCGATGATAGTTATGGATGTAGTTTCTATCCTTCTACCGGTAGAGAAGACCCGCGGATTATTGGACTTGGATGTGGCGACTGATCATCGTCAATCCCTGTCAGGTTTTTATGTTTTCTTCCAGTCCCATCCTCCACTTTGGAAAAATACTCAAACACTGCTTCTTGGGCCTGAGTGCCAAGTTGCCGATAGTGTGGTTTTTGATAAGAAAAATATTGACATCGTGCAGTATCTAGAACTGCAAGATTTTCTATAAAGATTGGCACGTGTTGGTGCACTCTTGCAATTGTTTCAAAGAATGAAATGTTTTTGTATGAGAAACCTTCTAACCTAATGGAAGGAAAGAGGTTTGCAATGATGTATTCCCTGTACAGTATGTTAACCGTAGAGTGTTTTGCCGAAAATGATATACTCATATGTATATACTTTAAAACTTGAGATATATTGAGATGGGAACCTTATAAAGGGTTCATATGTTATTCTCAAAGCTCCTTAGTGAGTGTAGATGTTTTATTCAAACTCGGACATATACATTGTCCAATTGTGTTTTGAAATCTGAGATATATACCCATATAGTTGGGAATGTTTTCGAAATAAACCACATTATTATTTTACATAATGGTGAACTTGCTGAGCATTATGTAGCTCATTCTTGCTTTATAAAAACTTTTCAGAAAGAGAAGAATTTGGCTGATTAACTCCGCACCAACAGAAGAGGAGTAGAAGATTTACCCCGGACATGATTTAGTTCCTGATAAATACTACAGAGTAAGTCTGATAGGTTTTCAACTGTAATAGTAAGACTTGTCTTCAAGTGTAGTTGTATAAATGGAATTGCGTAAGACTCTGGATTGTACAGATGAATTGTAATATTTAGTGTTACTTTTGATTATCGTTTCTGAGGCTCTAACTTGTTTGTGCTTAAGACTGAGGTCTGGATGGATGTATTGTTGAGTTGTAATATTGTTGAAAATATAGCCGTTATAATGCCCGATTTTTGTTAAAACAGTGATTATTTGTTAAAAAACAGGGCAACCCGAATCTGTACAGGTCAGTAGGGTATCCCAACTGGTCAGAATAAGATAGGTCTTAGTTCATAGATCGTTTTGATATAAAGTACGTTAAAATTTGATGAACGGTTTAGGAGAAAAGTCAGTTTTATTGAAAGACGTTTGAGAACCGAGAAAACGTAGTTGTACCAACTTTGAGGCTATAACTACCATACTAAGACATTTTTAAAAATTATGAAACTTTGGGATGTTATAATAGGGTGATCAAAGAACCCTTACCAACTGACCTTTTGTCAAATTGTGGAATTTATGAATTATGAGGATTTTTACAGTCGAGAGTGGTTGTTAAGGAAAGAATGTAAATCGTTAAGAACTTTAATCGGGAATAAGAATGGTTAAGTCCTCAAGACCTTTTGAGATAGTAATGGAATATTATAAGGGTGTTATTGTATGAGCGTAGGTGGTTAAGTGGAATATGTTCTGATAATGATCCTTTTTGTGTTTATAGAGACTTCGGGAGAGCCACGAGCTATACTTCCGACTTACAGAGATCGAGGCAAGATCCTTCTATCCCTACTTTGAAAATTATTTATCTTCGGAATAAAAATGATATCATGGAATATATATATATATATGTGATGCTATTGTTGCTATGTTGCAAAGAATATATTTCCTTGATTTTGGGAAATTAAAAAGAGATGGATATGATTTATGAAATATGGATATAGAGATGATTACGAATGGAGCGAATATGCTCTATGGTAAAAGAGAAATGAAAGGGAATGGTATCAGTTGTTATCTAGGGTTATATGGTTTATAATACTATATTAAAAATATTCTTTTTGAGTATCAGTGGTTTAATAAATATTACTTGATTATTATTTACTACTCTTAAAATAGACGGAATATTTTATGAATATAAAAGTATATTTGATTTCTTGAATATGAAAGAGATGTCTGGATCATAATCAAAGCATTATGTTATATATATATATGTATATATATATATATATATATATATATATATATATATATATATATATTATAGAAGTAATGTGCGAGAATGGAAATGATATGAGTGAATGATATGTGGAAATGAAAGCGAGAAAATGGAAATGTGGAATGATATTTTATAAATGGAATAGTGATTTGACAAAAAAGGGGATAGCAACAAAAAGCGTAGGAGGCTGTGTGCGGCACAGTCCAGCAATCAATATTTTATCTCGACCCAAGAGTTGCCGAAGGAGGATGTAGTGGTGTACCTTCCTCCAGGGGGATGTAGCGGTGTACCTTCCTCCTTCTACCGGTAGTAAAAAGGACGGGTACGGAGGGCGACTGATCATCGTCCTTACGTATTCGGCAACTGAAAGGCATATGACACAGCCTATTTGTAGTTCGAGGACTCAACTCAACTTAAGCTTAGATTGTAATAAGTAAATAACTTTAACTGTCACAGGAATCTCAGGAGGTACTATCTATCAGAAGAAAAACCCTAAAGTCAATCTATAGTTTTGATGTTTTACACTGGAAGAAGTTCAGATTGCTGATTAAGCCTCAATATAGCATCAAAGAAGTGGATTTATTTCTAAGACAGAGATTTCTAGAGTGACAGGTTCAGACAGTATACAGTGAAGTACAAGAAGGAGAAAGAAATGAGAAGAAAAATGAATCACATTTTTAATGTGAAAATTGAAGGACAGTCAATGAAGTTAGTCGTTCATGAACCAGACCGTGCATGGAACGTCAACAAAATATTCAGTGGTATTCCTTTATTACTTTCAGTGATTCAGTAAAGAATTAAGACAATCCAAGGACATATAATTATTCTTCTTTAATTAATTTAAATCAAGTAGTCAATTTAATTAATTAATTAATTCATCTTGAATTAATTCTTTAATTAAATTAATTATTAGATTAATTAAATCTGATTAATTATTTAAGTAAGAATAAATTAAAATGATTATTTGTTAATCAATTTAATTTAATCTGAAAAATGAGTCTTGCCGATTGTCTTGGAGAAGGAATCTAGAGAAACAAGACAATCACTGATTGTCTTGAAGAAGAAAATCAGTAAAGCAAGACAATCTCTGATTGTCTTGCCGATTGTCTTGGTAATGATAATTTCTGAACAGCTTTTAAAAAGTAGAATAAAATTCTAATTTGATTGTCTTGACGATTGTCTTGACAGTTCAAATCAGATTGTCTTGATAATGATCAAAAAGAAAAAGCTTCAGACAGAATGATAATTTTTGATAAAGCAAGACAAAGATCTCAGAATTTGATTGTCTTGCCGATTGTCTTGGAAGAACCTGATTGTCTTGACGATTGTATTGCCTATTTTCTTGGCAGTACAAAATTGGTTATCTTGGAAGAATAAATTGTATTGTCGATTGTCTTGACAGTTATATTTGAAGATAAAGAGGCAGTGATTATTATATATGAAGACAGAATCGACAGAAGACAACACAGATCAAAATATTACATTCAAAGCAGATTGCTCTCTTCTCTCTCATCAAGAACACAGCACAAGAAGCAAGAAAAATTCATAGAAAATCAAGTTCATCTTATTTTTAATATCTGATCCGATAGAACTTGTTTACTTGATACTCTTGTACTATTAGCGAGTTTTTACTCCTAATCTATATCTTGATTTTTATTAACAAATCTAGAAAAATTCATGTCGAATTTTCTAATTTGTTTTTATTAACTAGATATAAATTCTGTACTGTATTTGTAACAAACCCCTCAAGTTAATATAATTTTATATTCGACTTGAATTTTGTTTCATTTAATTCCGCTCAAATTTGTCAAAATATAAATTAAATTATCCGGACAAATTTCGATAAAACAGTACTGTTTGTATTCAACCCCCCCTTCTACAAACATAGTGGACCTAACAATTGGCATCAGAGCCTATTGATTGATATACAAATCAAGATCATAATTTTATTCCGCCAAAAATCTATCTCGAATTTTTAACTCACTTAAAAATTCATCATGTCGTCAAAAAGCATTGTTAAAATTCCCATGTTTAACAAGGACAATTATACAATGTGGAAAAATAAAATGGAGTTGTTTCTTGATGTCGCAAATTCTAAATATTTGAGTGTTCTAAAGAACGGACCTATAATTCCACTCGAACATGTACCTGCATCTGTTGTTGGAGGAAGTGTTGTAACACCTGCATCAGATGTTGCAAAGGATGCTGATTCTTTTACTCCTGCTGAAAAAGAGGACGCAGGACTAGATAAGAATTTGAGACTTATTTTAATAGATTCCCTGGATCCTGTGATGTACAGTCATGTGATAAATTGTAAAATTGCAAAACACATGTGGGAAACTATTGAGACTATCAATGAAGGAACTGATGAAGTCAGGGAAAACAGACTTCAGATTTTAACCTCTGAGTATGAACACTTTAGAGCTGGCCCTAATGAAGGCATTCAGGAAGTGTTTGAAAGGTATAACAAAATTATCAACAACTTGCAAGTCAATGGCAAGCAATATACACAGAAGGAGATTAATATGAAGTTTTTGTTGACAATGCCCACTCATCTTGAACATAGGATAACAGCCATCACAGATTCAAGAGATTTGAATAAGATTGCTCTTGACAGATTGTTTGGTGTTCTGAAAACCTATGAACTGGAACAAGTACAGCAGAGGGAGGTCTCTGGTAAAGGAAGAGTGCCAAGTTCATCTACAGCTCTTGTAGTTGAGGCACCTAAGGAAGTGGAAGCTAAGGTTGTTCTACCTTACAGCTCAGAAAAGGAAAAGACTGAAGTAGAACTTGGTCTAACACCACCTACTCAGGATGGTGGAGATTTCTATTCATTGGAAGAGTTAGATCAACTGGAAGATGAATCCCTGGCATTGATGGTAAGACAATTTGGCAACTTCAGATTCAGAAGAAATCCAAAGTACAGGTTTAAGTCAAATAACAGATTCCAAAGAGGAGGCTCTTCTTCCTCTAGTAACAGGGGAGGATACAAAACTGGATCTGTTGACAGAAGCAAGATTCGTTGCTTCAACTGTAATGAATTAGGGCACTTTGCCACTGAATGTCAGAAACCCAAGCAAACTCAAAGAAGAGATTTTGCTGCTGAGAAGAAGAAACCTGGAAAAGCCTATGTTGCGGCTGGTAATAGGTGGGATGACACGGACAGCGAAGATGAGGAATACGGAAATCTTGCGTTGATGGCAAATGATCAAGCATCTGATCATCATAACAAACCGGTAACTCTTACTGACACTGAGTTGATTCGTAGTCTTCGTAATTCAGTAGGTAATGCACAAACTGAATATAGAAGACTAGATCTGTTAAGCACTAATCTTGGTAATGAAGTGTCAGAATTGAAAAAGGTGCATATTAATCAAGATCAACAAAGAGATGAAATAAGAATGCTTAATAAAAAGGAAAAAGCTATTCTAGAAGTTGTAGGCAAACAAATGGCTAGAATTACTGAACTTGAAACACAGGTCAGGGCTTGTTATAATTCGGTTAAAGTTTCCAAAGAGTTCTTTAACAATCAAATTGTAGAACGAACAACAGGTATAGGGTATGGTTACAATGAAGCTATTGGTTCATTGGGCATAAATTCCCCTAACCCTGTTAGTGCTAAAGAAAGGGGAATACCACATGTGCTCAAAAATGTTAAAGAACCTCTGTTTAAAAAATCTGATGCTGGCCCACCAGATATTCTTTCTATGGTTATCCAAGAAGAAATGAGAAATGAGGATAGTGCAAATGGCACAGTCTTTGTTAAGGATAAATGTGTTAAGGATAAAACTGTTAAGAACACTAATACAAAGAATGTTTCATCCAACAAAAATGTTACAGTCTTTGTTAAGGCTAAATCAGTTGAGGACACTAATACAATGAATGTTTCATCCAAGAAAGATGTACCTAAAGTACCAGTCAAAGTTGTTGAATCAGCTAGTTCTTCTAAGACTGGATTAGGTAGTAATAAGTTGAAACAGAAAAATACCATGCCTACCATTGATCCTAATCATAAAGCATGTGGTGTTATCAATTGTATGTCTTGTGCTTTTAACAGTATGCGTGCTTATTTTAATGGTAATTATGCATGTGTTAAACAGAATGCTCCTCGACAGCACATGAACAGGAACAATAATGTTCGATCAAAGACTGCTTTTCCTCCTCAAGTTAGGAGAGAGACATTTGCACCTAAAACTAAACAAAAGGTTACCAAGAATGTTTACCAGGTCAAATGTCCAGTCAATGACACAAGTGTTACTACTGCTAGAGAAACATGGATACCCAAGATAAAACAAAAGATTTTCAAATCTGTTTATAAGGTTAAATGTTTATTGACTAAAGATGTTAAAATTAAAAATGTTGTTTTGCCTGATAAAGGTCAATACTTTAAATACGCAGGACCCAATCAAATTTGGGTCCCGAAGAAGGTTTAATTCATTTGTCATTGCAGGGTATTGAACAGGTTGATCGAGTAACCTGGATCTTGGACAATGGATGTTCAAGGCATATGACTGGAGACAGAACCCTGCTGACAAATGTGGTGGAGAAGGCCGGCCCAGTAGTTACCTTTGGAGATAACAGCAAAGGTAGAACTGATGGATATGGCAGACTTGAAGCTGGAAATGTTATCATTGAAGAAGTGTCCTTTGTAAAAGGACTTGAGCATAATTTGCTCAGCATCAGTCAATTCTGTGACAAGGGATTTGAAGTCCACTTTAACAAAATGAATTGTCTGATTTCTCACAAAAGAAATCAACAACCATCTTTGACGGGAGTCAGAAAAGGAAACTTGTATGTAGCCAACATGAACACTAGAAGCACTCAAGAAATCAATTGCTTCTATTCTAAAGCATCCACAGATGAAAGCTGGCTATGGCACAAGAAACTTTCTCACCTGAATTTCAAAACAATGAATTATTTGGTTAAAAGGGAAATGGTGAGAGGTTTACCCCCTATGGAATTCACACAAGAAGGACTATGTGATGCCTGTCAAAAAGGCAAACTAAAAAGGGCAACTCATAAAAGCACTGATATATCTTCAATAACTGAACCTTTACAGTTACTTCACATGGATCTATTTGGTCCAGTGAATGTGATGTCTATGTCAAAGAAAAGATATGCTCTTGTGATTGTTGATGATTTTTCAAAGTACACATGGGTTTTGTTCCTGAATTCTAAAGATGAGACTCCACAACTGGTGATTGATCACATCAAGTTAATTGAGTTGGATTCCAAGTATCCAGTGAGGGCTATAAGGTCAGACAATGGAACTGAATTCAAGAATGCAGTTCTGAATGACTTTTGTACTGAAAAAGGAATAACCAGACAATTCTCAGCTCCAAGAACTCCTCAGCAAAATGGGGTAGTTGAAAGAAAGAATAGAACCTTGATTGAAGCTACACGTACTATGTTAAGCGAATCAAGGCTTCCATTATATTTTTGGGCTGAAGCTGTCAACACTGCTTGCTATACTCAGAATCGAACTCTTATCAACAAAGACTTGATGAAGACACCCTATGAAGCCTTGAATGAAAAGAAACCAACACTCAAATACTTCCATGTATTTGGAGCTAAATGCTTTGTACTTAAAGAAGGAGACGATCAAGGTGGAAAATTTGAAGCCAAAGCACATGAAGCAATTTTTGTTGGTTATGAAAGAAGAGCTTATAAGGTGTATTTGATTGAACATCAGAAGATGATGGAAAGTGTCAATGTAACATTTGATGACACTAAACTCCCTAGTATCCAAACTGAAGATTCATCTGAAAAGCTATCATTTGAAGATATGAAAGATCTAGATTCAGATGATGATAGTCCACCTGATGTTTTTGCTGATGCTAATGACAATAATGTCAATGATGAGTTTAATCAGAATAATGGTGGTGATAATAATGACAATATTGAAAACACCACTCATGCTTCTGAACACTCATCTAATCATTCTGTCAACAACTCAGGGGGAGTTAGTGAAGGATCAACAAGTCATACTCAACAACACAATTCAAATCAAGGGGAATCATCAAGAGTTAATCTACCCAGACAAACTGTTTGGAATAGAACTCATCCTTTTGAGTTAATTATTGGTGATCCAGATGTTGGAGTAAAGACTAAAAGAGCTTATCAGAATCAATGCAATTATTCAGGGTTTCTATCTGAAATGGAACCTAAGAAAACTGAAGAAGCTCTTTCTGATCCTGATTGGGTGATTGCTATGCAAGATGAACTCAATCAATTCAAATAACAAGAAGTATGGAAGCTGGTACCCAGACCTTCAAATAGAACAGTGGTTGGCACTGGATGGGTATTCAGAAACAAACTTGATGAAGATGGCACAGTCACAAGAAATAAAGCAAGACTGGTAGCAAAGGGTTATTCACAAGCTGAAGGCATTGATTATGATGAAACCTATGCTCCAGTGGCAAGACTTGAGGCCATTAGAATATTCTTGGCATTCGCAGCATTCTCAAACTTTAATGTTTATCAAATGGATGTAAAGAGTGCTTTTCTAAATGGTAAGCTGGATGAAGAGGTCTATGTAGAACAGCCCCCTGGCTTTGAAGATCCAGATCTGTTGGACTATGTCTACTTCCTTTTCAAGGCTATCTACGGCCTCAAGCAAGCACCAAGAAAATGGTATGACACCCTTTCTGAATTTTTACTTGAAAATGGCTTTGTTAGAGGTGTTATAGACAAAACTCTTTTTACTAAGAAACATACAAATGATACAATATTAGTCCAAGTCTATGTGGACGATATAATATTTGGGTCTACTAATGATCTTTTGTGCAAGAAATTTGCTAAGTTAATGCAGGGTAAATTTGAAATGAGCATGATGGGAGAACTGAAATTCTTTCTTGGATTGCAAATAAGTCAAAGGACAGATGGAATATTTATCTGTCAATCCAAGTATATCAAAGAGCTCCTCAAGAAATATCAAATGGAGGACTCATCTTCAGCTAAGACACCATCATCTACAGCTGTCAAGTTTGGAGCTTGTGAAAATTCTGCCAAGGTAGATGTCACAAGTTACAAAGGTATGATAGGCTCATTACTTTACCTTACTGCAAGTAGACCAGATATTATGTATGCTACATGCTTGTGTGCAAGGTTCCAAGCGGATCCTAGAGATGTTCATCTCATTGCTGTAAAACGAATCTTAAGATATCTTAAGGGTACACCTAATCTAGGTATCTGGTACCCTAAAGAATCTGATTTTAATCTTGTTGGATACACAGATTCAGATTATGCAGGAAGTGTTGTAGATAGAAAAAGCACCTCTGGGATTTGTCAATTCCTAGGTGGCAGGCTAGTTTCCTGGTACAGCAAGAAACAACAAACAGTTTCCAACTCAACAGCTGAAGCTGAATACATAGCTGCTGGAAGCTGTTGTGCACAAATCTTGTGGATTAGGAATCAGCTGAAAGACTATGGTTTTGTATTAACAAAACTTCCAATTTTGTGTGATAATACAAGTGCCATAGCAATCTCCAACAATCCTGTGCAGCATTCGAGGACCAAGCACATAGACATCAGGTATCATTTTATAAGAGAACATGCCATGGATGGTACTGTGGAATTGTTATTTGTACCCACAGAAGAACAAACAGCAGATATTTTTACTAAGTCTCTTGACGAATCCACATTCACCAAAATTGTTGGTGAATTGGGTATGTTAAACAGTCCTAGTAATTAAGCTGGTTAATATCTGAGGTTTATTCTTTAATAATTTGCAAGTGATTTTGTTATTTTTAAATTTTAATCACTTGCATAATTATTTTATCAACTTTCTATTGCCTGTAATTGCTAAAAATCTTTGTCAACATGTTTATAATAACTTCTTTATTACTTCTTGTGTTTTGAAATATTTGTGATATTTTAATGAATCATATTCTCTCCTTAAATAATTTTCTATTAGAAAGTTATTTATTAGAAAATATTTAGATTCATTAATTTGTTATAAATGTTTTTGTATATATATTTAAAATTTTATTAAATGTTTTGTAGTGTTTGTCCTTTTGTTATTTATATTTGTTTTCGCAAAAAGATTAATCCATGTGTTTGCAAAATATTTATTTATAGTATTTTTAATAATATATTAGAGTGTATTTTAATTGGATTAATTATGCACATTAATTTGTATTTTATTAGTATAAAATTAACAGATTAATTAATTGTCTTGTTTGTCATTTTAATATCAAGACAATCGCCAAGACAATCCACAGATTGTCTTGGCAGGTTATTTTGTTAATAATAAAATATTTTTCAGATTTTTTTGTTTTGTTTTTATTTTGTTTTACTCAAGACAAACGATTGTCTTGATAGTTTTGAACTACCAAGACAATCGGCAAGACAATCATTTGATTGTCTTGGAATGTCTATTCAGTATTTTAAATAAATAAAAAAAAATGTGTGTGTCAATTTGTTTTTAATCAGTTAAATACATGATTGTCTTGATAGTATTTATACTACCAAGACAATCGGCAAGACAATCAACCGATTGTCTTGTAATGTTTATTTGTACTTAAAATAATAAAAAAAAAGTGTTTTTCTTTGTTTTTATTCAATTAAATAGACGATTGTCTTGATAGTATTTATACTACCAAGACAATCAGCCGATTGTCTTGTAGTGTTGTTTTGTACTTAAAAAAAAACAGATCACAAACAGCCAATACAATCTTTCTCTCTCGTGTTTTTACACAGAGACTCGATATATATACACGATACATACACACTCTTGAATTGAAACGCTGCTCAAATTTCTTCAACGAAATTGAAAACTAAGAACGGATTCAAGTAGATCGTCCAATTTCCTCTCTTTTGAACCGATTATTTTCGAATTTTGTTAAGATTTTGAAAATCAATTTTTTCAAAAGTTACAATCGGGTTTTCAATGTTTTGAAAGTTCTAGATTTTTTCTTTGAAATCTAAAAATAGATTGAGACTCCCAGTGATCAGGAGAACATCATATAAATTTTTGGGATTTTTCTGACAACTTTGAATTAATTCGAATTTTTAATTAATTTTAATTAATTATTAATTCTGAAAATTTTCGAATTGTTTTAATTTCCTTAAATTGAAGTGTGTTTTTGTGTTAAAAAAATGGCTGATAATTTTGAGATAATGAAGCATAATTTGGTTGGCTATTTTAATCCGAACGATTGTCCCTATGATCGATTTAGGCCTTGGATACGGTTTTTAAATGACGATTCAATTATCCGAACTGCCATTTCGATCGAAGCCCCAATTAAGATAGGACCACTGAGATTGATTTGCACAGAAGCTGTGGTGTCTGAAGAGTTGACCTCATTCTCTTTTGATTTTGATGGTACACACCACGTCGTGACGGAATCAACCCTTACTACTGTATTGGGCCTTCCAGTGGATAATTTTGATCCATTTCCAACCAGTGAACAACTCTATCAATTCTTCAGTGATATTAATTATCATGGAGTAATTGATATGAACAACCTGAGCAATAGGAATCTGGTTCAACAATGGGATGCATTTTTTGACACGATCTCCAAGGTATTTGCTAATACAGCCAGAGGTAACTTTCACTTACTCACCTCTATGTTATAAACTATTGGTTATGCTGTTGCTAACAACCGTAGAATCAATATTGGTAACCTACTTTGGAATACTATTGTTAGCAGGATTGTTAAGGCCAGAAGGGATTTTGATGAGGGTAAGAAAGTTCTATGTTATTATCCTAGATTTTTAACTTTGTTATTTAATCATCTTGTTCCTGTTGGTCAACAAACAATTTTTAGGAATGACAACCCTATGGTATCAGGCAGGCAAACCGAGAAAATATTCACTAGCCTTGATACACATAGAAAATTGATAAATGTGCCAGTGTATATTACACCATATTTGTCTAACTTCATAAATCTACCTGTCATTCCTCGACTTGTAAATGCACCTGAACCTCAAAATGTACCTGTCCCTGAACTTCAACATCAAATGGAACAATCTATTCCTTCAGGTACAGCTACTGCATCAATGGAGCAGGTATTGCCTTCTATCTCTCAAACTGCTTCTAGAGCCCAAGTGGCTGATAGGTCAGACCAAGAGGTTGTAGAACCACAGCCTCTATCCCAGGTCTTAGAGCCAAACACTATGTCTAATCAAATCTCTAAACCTAAAGCCAGAAGCAAGTTGTTGACAAAAAGAGCTGATAGAAGAAGTGACAATGTGAGTGATCCCATAGCTCTGCCTCCACCAAAGAAGAGAAGAAACCTACTACTTGAGGCATCTGTTAGCCCATCCATTTCCTCCCAACAGGACTTGGACATTGAAATGGCCGATGAACTGTTACTAATTTCATCCTCTCAACAGGATGAAATTATTGAAATTCGCCAAAGGGTCGTGGCACCTTGTACAGAGTCGAGCACACCTCTATTACTCACAATGGGGGAAAACATTACCGTAGAATCTGATGTTGTTAAGGACACTGAGCAAGGAGTGCACGATAGGATTGTTACAGTGCCTACCATTGTTACGGTAGAAGAGCCTTCACAGGCTTCAGAGGGAAATCTTGACTCTCTGCCAGTTATAATAGAGTCATCATCTCACCACCCAGGAGGAACATTCCTGGCTCCCTCAAGGGATTCTTCACTCGCAGATTTATCTGGAGAAAGTGAAGGGCAACTTGGTCATCCTATCACTGAAGAAATTCGGTTATCAAATCCAAATGAATTGATAGAGATGACTGAGGATTGGGAATTGCGAACTCCCATTGCACCACCACTGACCTCTCCAGAAGAGGCTAGGGTGATTTCTTATGCAGGTACAGCTCAAGGAAAGGAGCTAGTGTTGAGTGATGTGAGGACCACCTTAAATATGAGTGAAACACATGCACGAAAGGAGAGTGACATATCCTTGAGTGAACATCAGGTGAGCGCACACACTGACACAAACACTTGGTCTCTTATGGCTCAAATCAAGGATCTGCAAAAGAAATTGATGGAAACTGAGGCTGAAAAACATGTTTTAAAAGCACAAGTGGATGAACGGTCTTCTTCTTCCACTTCTGTCAACAATCAGCTCATGATTATTCGTGACGATGTCCACAACATAAAGACTACACTCACTCCAGCAATCAATACATTGATACAATCCAACTCTCAGGCATCTATAGAAAGAACAGATATTCTAAATGCTATGGACAGACTCTCTAATAGGGTGGATGAACTTCAAGTGGAAATGCATGAAACTGCTCAATCATATTCAACAACCTTTGCGAAGCTTGAAGAAAAGTATGATTACATGTTTGAAGGACTTGATCATCTATACAACATTGTTAAACCTACTCATAATATCACACCAGAACAAAGAGCATATTTTGAAGACTATGATGATGATAATGAAGGGGATAATGATGCAAATAGGGAGCTTGACAGTCAACGAAAGTCTGTAGAGGATTCCTCAACTAAGGGGGAGAAGTCTGGAGATGGAGGAGCAGGTAAGTCTGGAGAAGCAGGAGGAAGTAAGTCAGGAGGTCAAGGGAGGCATAAGGAGAAGTCTGAGAAGTCTACCAAGGGAAAAGAAAAAGCTGCTCATGATCAGGATGTATTCGAGTTTGATTTCGATCTCAAGAATAGTAAGTTTGAAGTACAGCAATTAAATGATATTGAAGAAGATCTTTCAAACTGGCAAGATGATCCTGAATTTGAGAAGGAACTTCAAGAGGAGAAAGCTGATCGTCAGATGAGACAAGTTAAGCTTGAGAAGACCAGACAGGTAGTGGATAAAAGATTGAAGCTGAAGCAAGCTGAAGATGCAGAGAAACAAAAGCTACATGCAATTAGTGTACAGGAAAGGAAAAGAGATATTCAGTTGAAGATTGGTCCAAAGTGGGAGAGAGCAAGAGAAATTTTTGATTCTATTCAGAACACTGCTAATGATGATGAACGTTTTCTCCAACTACATCAACAGTTTCAAGAGACCAATCCAAATTACTTGCAATATATGGATGCATTGATGCTGGAAATCTCGAAGATAGTAGCTGGGTTTGACAGATGTGCAGATCAACTGATAATTCAGATTGACTCTCGTACAATGGGTTCTCTCTATGTATCACTTCAAATCTTTCAACAGAGAAGCTTGATTGAACTGTGGATTATGTCCCTAAAGGTAAAAAGGTTTTCTGAACTGAATATTTTACTTCATGAAAGACTTTTGGAGTTTGCTCAGAGGAATAGTCCACAAGTTATTCAAACTCCACATCATGTTAAGTTTCTCAAGGGTAATACACTACATTCTTGCTTCCTTGATTCTAAGTCGATGAAATTATACACTGCATCTCATCTGGTCTGGTTAGAACATATGCTGAGGACTACAGGATTCGAAGATAAAGAAAGTATCTTTGTTGCTGACATTATTCGATCATATGCTTTAACTGGCTTTGAAAAGAAATATTACATACTTCGGAATCGGCTATGGGGTAACCTTGGAATTTTGCCTAAGAAACCTAAAGGTCTTGTGTCAGATTATGAACGTGTACTTGACAAGGATTTGATCAAAACCTTGGATGATCAAGAACGATTTGACACAGTGAATATCAGAAGATTTCTAGAACAAGAAGATGAAGTTGAACCTGGAGAGATAAGGGATGAAGAAACTTCAAAGTGAAGACCAGCTCTACATGTGATATCTTTAGAGCTTAGATAGGTCAAGATAGAAAATTGTATTATATGATCAGTCTAGAGGATCATCTATCTTGTATTTATCTTTTATGTTTGAATCTGGAAAATGTTAAATATAAACCAGAACTTTTCTTTTATTTACTTTGTGTTTAAAGTTTTATCCTTTACTAAGTTAAGTTGAGTTAGTTGAGTAATCCTCTAGGTATTTGCTTGTTATCTTCTAACAAACAAATAGGGGGAGATTGAAAGGCATATGACACGGCCTATTTGTAGTTCGAGGACTCAACTCAACTTAAGCTTAGATTGTAATAAGTAAATAACTTTAACTGTCACAGGAATCTCAGGAGGTACTATCTGTCAGAAGAAAAACCCTAAAGTCAATCTATAGTTTTGATGTTTTACACTGGAAGAAGTTCAGATTGCTGATCAAGCCTCAGTATAGCATCAAAGAAGTGGATTTATTTCTAAGAAAGAGATTTCTAGAGTGACAGGTTTAGACAGTATACAGTGAAGTACAAGAAGGAGAAAGAAATGAGAAGAAAAATGAATCACATTTTTAATGTGAAAATTAAAGGACAGTCATTGAAGTTAGTCGTTCATGAACCAGACCGTGCATGAAACGTCAACAAAATATTCAGTGGTATTCCTTTATTACTTTCAGTGATTCAGTAAAGAATTAAGACAATCCAAGGACATATAATTATTCTTCTTTAATTAATTTAAATCAAGTAGTCAATTTAATTAATTAATTAATTCATCTTGAATTAATTCTTTAATTAAATTAATTATTAGATTAATTAAATCTGATTAATTATTTAAGTAAGAATTAATTAAAATGATTATTTGTTAATCAATTTAATTTAATCTGAAAAATGAACTAGCAAGACAATCCCTGATTGTCTTGCCGATTGTCTTGGAGAAGGAATCTAGAGAAACAAGACAATCACTGATTGTCTTGAAGAAGAAAATCAGTAAAGCAAGACAATCTCTGATTGTCTTGCCGATTGTCTTGGTAATGATAATTTCTGAACAGCTTTTAAAAAGTAGAATAAAAATCTGATTTGATTGTCTTGACGATTGTCTTGACAGTTCAAATCAGATTGTCTTGATAATGATCAAAAAGAAAAGGCTTCAGACAGAATGATAATTTTTGATAAAGCAAGACAAAGATCTCAGAATTTGATTGTCTTGCCGATTGTCTTGGAAGAACCTGATTGTCTTGACGATTGTCTTGCCTATTGTCTTGGCAGTACAAAATTGGTTGTCTTGGAAGAATAAATTGTATTGTCGATTGTCTTGACAGTTATATTTGAAGATAAAGAGGCAGTGATTATTATATATGAAGACAGAATCGACAGAAGACAACACAGATCAAAATATTACATTCAAAGCAGATTGCTCTCTTCTCTCTCATCAAGAACACAACACAAGAAGCAAGAAAAATTCATAGAAAATCAAGTTCATCTTATTTTTAATATCTGATCCGATAGAACTTGTTTACTTGATACTCTTGTACTATTAGCGAGTTTTTACTCCTAATCTATATCTTGATTTTTATTAACAAATCTAGAAAAATTCATGTCGAATTTTCTAATTTGTTTTTATTAACTAGATATAAATTATGTACTGTATTTGTAACAAACCCCTCAAGTTAATATAATTTTATATTCAACTTGAATTTTGTTTCACTTAATTCCGCTCAAATTTGTCAAAATATAAATTAAATTATCCGGATAAATTTCGATAAAACAGTACTGTTTGTATTCAACCCCCCCCCTTCTAAAAACATAGTGGACCTAACAGCAACAGTGAAAATCCCCAAAAAAAACTTGAAAGAAAGAATTGAAAATGGTTTTCAGATTTCTATACTGAAAACAGAATAATGATATGAGATGATGGAATTATGGTTACAGATGAAGAGAAACTGATTTTATATTATTTTTATATAAGTGTCATATACAAGGAATGGAAAGATTTTATTAAGAGATTTTATTCATATAGAATATTATTTTGAGATATTATACGGAAACGAAGTATGGATTATTATATTATTTTAGAAGAGAAACTCATATTATATGCTATAAGAAGAGCAACTGATATTGTAATACTATATATTGCTTTTCGTACAAGGAGGAATAGATGGTGCATTTAATATATAAGAATTATTTCCTTTCTCAATAATTATGATGAGTTTTCCACTTATATATATATATATATATATGTAATGATTTATTTCCTTTGATGGTAGTCGATAGAATTTATCTTGCTGAGCTATTTTAGCTCATTCTTGCTATTTATTTTATACAACAGCTAGGTCCCATGCCGATTCTACGCGCTACACCCCGCAAGAGGGTAAGGGAAAGGCGACCTTTTGAGCGAGTGCTAGCGACCATCCCCGAGGTAGTGACAAGCGAAAAGGGCTTAGTAGACTTATGTAAATTAAGTGTGTAAGTTTGTAATAAACTTTTGGTTGTTGAAATGCTTCCTGTAGAAGTATTATTCAACAATGTACTTAGTAGAATTCTGGGTTTGTAATAACTGTTAACTTTAAACTTTTAATATTGTGGATGTTGTTCTATGAGCATATGACTGGTGTGTGTGTGTATTAGTGTGGGGTCAATTGCATAAGTATTAAGTTATAAAAAAAAGACTCAAGAGATCTTGATATTGATCGGAAATTGGACCGTGATGACCTGGATCCTTGACCCCGGATTTAGGGATGTCATAGATGGTATCAGAGCTTAGAGTCATATTGCTCAGGAACAAAAGTGATAATAATATACACATATAGATATATATGTAATGATATAAAATATGAACTCACATCGAGTTTAAGGGTGGTTTATCGAACGAAGCGTTTATTCTAAGTAGTGATTATAATTTTATAGATTATTACTAATAAACGTTTATGTTTTAGTATAGGGAGAGGAGATTGGTAAGCCAAAGTTAAGAGTATTTAAAGTCTTCTTGGTTTAATGGAGTTTGAAGAAATATTGTAAGTGGATTGGTGAACAGACACTGATTGTTTCAATTGATTGTGGAGATGAAATGGTGAAACTGAGATTTATCGATAAAGCCAAGATATACCTTAAGGACCAAGACAGATTGAGAAATTCCGAGATTGACTTAAATGAAAAGGTTATTATGCTAAAAGTGTTAAACTTATGTAGCACACAGGATTGATTTGAAAAAGGGAATATTTGATGTATTGGGAAGTGTACGTTAGACAATCTCGTGAGTATAAGTGGTATGTTAGAATATACAATTATAAAGAATAGTTTTAAAAGGGTCCTTGATACCGGAGCATTGTCAGGATAAGACGATCAACATTACGTAAGTATATCGATTAGAAGGTTGTGTTCTATTATGAATAAAGGCAAAGAGTATCGAGCCAAGTCACGACTAGGTAAATGAAGATAATTGGGAAAAGCAGACGATAGGTTAAGGCTACATGTGAGTGCCAAATTTAAGAAATTTTAGAGAGTACGCAGTCTAAGATATAAATAGTATTTGAGGAAAACCTTCCATTATTGGGATTTTCAATTGGGCAGAGGCTATTAACATTACCTATTTTCAAGCTCCTAAAGCCCTGCTAAATTATATTATTGAGTTTCAAATTTTCCTCCACTGGTGGGTAATTATTCAATAAGTGCCGGTATCTTTTAAAAAACTTTCTGGTACCTTTGGAATGTGTTTCAAAATTTTATTTTATCTTTCTTAGTAAAAATATTCTTCTAAGATTATTTTCGGAAGATGGTATTTATCATCGTGATTTAAATTTTCCTCTATATTCCTTACTCCAACTAAGAGGAACAACTCTATATGTATACACAAGGACGATCTGTCTGTGTGATTGAAAGTCAGGAGGGGACGCCCTCCCTTGTGTGACATACGGGTTCTTCCGTAATATTGATTTCTCAGATATCCTTTTGTTTCAAATAAAAGTTATTTAAAACTCTTAATTTTATAAATTGTTGTGGGACCCTTGCTTGTTTCTGGGTTCGTTTCAATTCAAAGTTTCATAAATTCTATAAATTTTTTCGAATATAGAAGATTTCATTAATGGATGGGATAATGGAAGCAGGTTTAGAGTATACGTGATTACACAAGGAAACTTGAGATTCCAAGGGAAATTTTAATAAGAGATAATTAGAGCTAGAAGCGTTTCAATATAATAGAGGAAGGAAATTCGTGAGAAGAAATATGTATATTTGATGATTAGTAAGAAAACAAATATGAGGCATTTTAAGGCATAATTGAGATTTGCTATTGAGAGTAAGGTGTGTTTTGAGGATAGAGTCAGAATAAGGATAAACAAAGGAAGTGAGAATAATTAATGAAGGATTTCGAGGTGCAATAACTATTAGTGGGGGAAGGCCAATATTGTGACTAATACCCTAAGTAGCAGAGAGAGATTAAAGATGTTAAGTATTCAAAGGATTAATCCAAAAGGTGTGAATGAGTAAAACTTGAGGTAAAGATTTTGATGAGAATAATAAAGGGAAATTTCAGAGGTGGAAAAGATAGTATATCATGAAGGAACTAAGGTGGATCAGCAAGATGTAAAGAGCGTATAGTGAACAATAGACATATGGGATAAGGTATCCGGAGGAAATTGCATGTAAGCTCTAATTTAACCTCTTAAGTGTAAATGTTTGGTTAGGGATCGACTAAGTCAATGAATGGTGTAAATGGACAGATAATATAGATAAGAATAATCTATCTGTGAGAAACTAAACTATGGTGATATAAGAAAGTGAGTTATTCTCGTGTCATCCAAATCAGTATCTGTTAAGGGTCAAAGAACTCTATAGAAAGGAGATTAAGAGTATGAGAGAAGGTGTGAGAATATTTTTAAGGATGAAGGAAAAGTACATGCTCGTATAGTTACGAACAGGAAATATATATTATAACCAATATTTTCTTACAATTGTTTCAAGGAATATTATTATAACTTATTTTCTGGAAAATTTTACAGAGGTGATATATACAAATGTTGGAGTATTAATATTTTATGTCATGATAGAGATCAAAACATAGTTAAACAATAGTGAGATACACTACCATTCAGAGAAGGCCAATGTGGTGGCGATACCCTTATGAAAAAGAGGAAGGAGAGATGAGATAATATAAAATGACGGAATGCAGGAGAAGGTTGGTAAGGAAAAGATAGTGAAAGTACTGCTATTGATAAGTTAAATGGCATGTTGATGAATGACAAGAAAATGTATGTTGGTGTATTTCTGTACAAACAAGATAGAGATGTTTAAGGAGAAACTAAAGGATGGAGGAAGTAATATGCGAATTAGAAGGTGTAATGTGAGAAAGGTATTCGTCAATATCTTCAAAATGATTCCGGGACGGAATCCTTTTAAGGGGGGAAGACTGTAACAACCCTAACTTTAGAAATGCTACAGTGTTTAAATGACTAGTAATTTTGAGGATTTAGGGAAATGGTATGTAGGTACCCTATAAGTGAAACAGAAAATGAATAATCTGAAACCATATTAGCATCGTACTATGAAAATGAGTGACTCGAAACGATGACGAATTTCAGAAATTCCTGAGCATAGATTTTTAAGATATTTGATTTCAATTGAGCACTACTGTATTGGATATTATGGAGTATGGAGATTTAACAAGGATTAATTATATTGAGGAAATAGTGAAATTAGGATAAACCAAGGAGTGATCAAGTCAAGGAAATGCCAAGGGAATTGAGATTGTTAAACGAGTTTGAGAATGCTTGAGAACCCGAGAGAAAACCGGGAGAGCAAATTCTGAGATAAAGAGAATATACCAAGGATAGTGGATTTAATATTTGTTTGAGGATTAGAGCTACACCAACACCTTAAAATACAATGTGGGAGAGGATAATATGTATACAAGAGGTTTAAAAAGGAGAAACCACTGAGACGATCGCAGAAATCATTCGATCAATCAAATGACGAGAGAACTTTGAACGAAGCCCAAACAAAGAGCCCTAAGGCCCAAAACCTAAGCCATGCAGGTCCAAGAGGCTCCAAGGAGCTGCATTTACAATTTAATTAATTGAGTGGCTCATGGATATATTGATGGGGCAAGGCTAGAAGAGCAAATAGAGTGAAAGGGTAAACTAGTAAACACACAACCAAGTGGTTAAATCTTCCAAAAGAAGTTAAACAAGAAGTGTTTTGATTGGTGGACTCCAAAACATCCTTACAAAAGGTAGCTAGCTGATATATCAAGATAGAAACAAGGGATATACATCATTTACACAAGAGAAACAAAGTTGAAAAGCTCCCCCATCTCATTTCTTCAAACTGCCCAGCAGAAATATCACTCAAAGAAAAATTCATATCTCCATTTCTATCCATGATAAAATCTCCAAATTTTAACCATAGCTTCTCCACTCTATGGGGAAGATTCGTACAAAATTTCATGACAATCCAAGTAGTATAGCCTAGTCAAATCCATGCTCAAAGTGGGAGAACCAAACCTGTCCAGGTTCTGGCCAGTAGCAAGATGGGGCTCAAAACCCTAGCTACCATGGTTGTATTCTTGTGTTCTATAGCTTAAAACAAAGGTAATCAAGACCCCAAGGTATGTTCAAAATCTTAGCTTCAAATATTGAGTATAGCTATGTCAAAAGATGGATAAAAAATGATGATGAATAATGATTTTCAAGAACTAACTTTGTGTTCTTGATTTCTTTTGATTGATTCAAGTGTACTAAGGCTACTTAAGGACCATTCAAGGCTTACTAGGGGTTATTCACTCTTCAAGGAAGGTATAAATGTTCTCACCCTTATGAGTTTATGGTTGATCTTGGGTTAGTTTAGAAATTAAGTGATATAAACCATGAAATCTTGATTATATAGTTGTGGATATGTGTTTTGATTGAATATGAAAGGAGTATGTGCTTGTAACCATGGTTGGTAAGATGACCACATGGTGTAGGTGATGGTGTGTAAGGTGGATGATGGATTTGAAGGAGTAATATTTTGGAAAGAATGAAAATATAGCCGTTATAATGCCCGATTTTCGTTAAAATAGTGATTATTTGTTAAAAAACAGGGCAACCCGAATCTGTACAGGTCAGTAGGGTATCCCAACTGGTCAGAATAAGATAGGTCTTAGTTCATAGATCGTTTTGATATAAAGTACGTTAAAATCTGATGAACGGTTTAGGAGAAAAGTCAGTTTTAGTGAAAGACGTTCGAGAACCGAGAAAACGTAGTTGTACCAACTTTGAGGATATAACTACCATACTAAGACATTTTTAAAAATTATGAAACTTTGGGATGTTATAATAGGGTGATCAAAGAACCCTTACCAACTGACCTTTTGTCAAATTGTGGAATTTATGAATTATGAGGATTTTTACAGTCGAGAGTGGTTGTTAAGGAAAGAATGTAAATCGTTAAGAACTTTAATCGGGAATAAGAATGGTTAAGTCCTCAAGACCTTTTGAGATAGTAATGGAATATTATAAGGGTGTTATTATATGAGCATAGGTGGTTAAGTGGAATATGTTCTGATAATGATCCTTTTTGTGTTTATAGAGACTTCGGGAGAGCCACGAGCTATACTTCCGACTTACAGAGATCGAGGCAAGATCCTTCTATCCCTACTTTGAAAATTATTTATCTTCGGAATAAAAATGATATCATGGAATATATATATATATATATATATATATATATATATATATATATATATGTGATTCTATTGTTGCTATGTTGCAAAGAATATATTTCCTTGATTTTGGGAAATTAAAAAGAGATGGATATGATTTATGAAATATGGATATAGAGATGATTACGAATGGAGCGAATATGCTCTATGGTAAAAGAGATATGAAAGGGAATGGTATCAGTTGTTATGTAGGGTTATATGGTTTATAATACTATATTAAAAATATTCTTTTTGAGTATCAATGGTTTAATAAATATTATTTGATTATTATTTACTACTCTTAAAATAGACGGAATATTTTATGAATATAAAAGTATATTTGATTTCTTGAATATGAAAGAGATGTCTGGATCATAATCAAAGCATTATGTTATATATATATATATATATATATATATATATATATATATATATATATATATATATTATAGAAGTAATGTGCGAGAATGGAAATGATATGAGTGAATGATATGTGGAAATGAAAGCGAGAAAATGGAAATGTGGAATGATATTTTATAAATGGAATAATGATTTGACAAAAAAGGGGATAGCAACAAAAAGCGTAGGAGGCTGTGTGCGGCACAGTCCAGCAATCAATATTTTATCTCGACCCAAGAGTTGCCGAAGGAGGATGTAGTGGTGTACCTTCCTCCAGGGGGATGTAGTGGTGTACCTTCCTCCTTCTACCGGTAGTAAAAAGGACGGGTACGGAGGGCGACTGATCATCGTCCTTACGTATTCGGCAACAGTGAAAATCCCCAAAAAAAACTTGAAAGAAAGAATTGAAAATGGTTTTCAGATTTCTATACTGAAAACAGAATAATGATATGAGATGATGGAATTATGGTTACAGATGAAGAGAAACTGATTTTATATTATTTTTATATAAGTGTCATATACAAGGAATGGAAAGATTTTATTAAGAGATTTTATTCATATATAATATTATTTTGAGATATTATACGGAAACGAAGTATGGATTATTATATTATTTTAGAAGAGAAACTCATATTATATGCTTTAAGAAGAGAAACTGATATTGTAATACTATATATTGCTTTTCGTACAAGGAGGAATAGATGGTGCATTTAATATATAAGAATTATTTCCTTTCTCAGTAATTATGATGAGTTTTCCACTTATATATATATATATATATATATATATATATATGTAATGATTTATTTCCTTTGATGGTAGTCGATAGAAT
The DNA here is from genome assembly GCA_036435485.1 of Saposhnikovia divaricata. Taxonomy (NCBI): domain Eukaryota; kingdom Viridiplantae; phylum Streptophyta; class Magnoliopsida; order Apiales; family Apiaceae; genus Saposhnikovia; species Saposhnikovia divaricata. Next base: position 155,003,351 of record CM071600.1, on the reverse strand, counting down.
TTATCTTGCTGAGCTATTTTAGCTCATTCTTGCTATTTATTTTATACAACAGCTAGATCCCATACCGATTCTACGCACTACACCCCGCAAGAGGGTAAGGGAAAGGCGACCTTTTGAGCGAGTGCTAGCGACCATCCCCGAGGTAGTGACAAGCGAAAAGGGCTTAGTAGCCTTATGTAAATTAAGTGTGTAAGTTTGTAATAAACTTTTGGTTGTTGAAATGCTTCCTGTAGAAGTATTATTCAACAATGTACTTAGTAGAATTCTGGGTTTGTAATAACTGTTAACTTTAAACTTTTAATATTGTGGATGTTGTTCTATGAGCATATGACTTGTGTGTGTGTGTGTGTATTAGTGTGGGGTCAATTGCATAAGTATTAAGTTATAAAAAAAAGACTCAAGAGATCTTGATATTGATCGGAAATTGGACCGTGATGACCTGGATTCTTGACCCCGGATCTAGGGATGTCACACTGACCCTGGTTCTGCCTTTGTTGTTCTCTTGCTATGTCCTCCTTCAACCTCCGAATCTCTTCCTCATAGGATTTGATTCTTTCCATGGCCTTCATCGGTGGTCCATCATGGATTCGTCGAGTGTGCCTTACAGGATCCTTGCTAGAACGTCACCTCCTCGGGGCTTCATCACGATCATCATCCTTAGATGACAAATCATAAGTATAAGGACCAGAGTAGTCATAATATCTTTGATCAGGGCCCAAGCCTCTAATGTAAGGAGGGTGATACGGCTCATGTATCTACAGGGCATGGCCGCTTGGCCCAACACATCGAGTATTCGGAGGGTAGTTAGCAAAACATATGTCAGATTCGTACTTCTAGGGAGATCTGTAGTGGAAATCTGTACCCCCGGAGGTAGTGGATAATTGACAAGGGGAGAGACCACCATTTGAAGAGGGTTGGTCTCCTGGTTTGGATGGATAACCATGGGTAGAGTTCTCTCAGCATGGGGAGTCGTCCCTATAGGTTGAGAAACTTGAAGTTGAGTGGTTGTCCCCATTGGTGGGGGTACGTACCCTTGTTCAGTGATGACGGGTGGAACAGAGGTGACGGTGGTAGCCTTAGTTGAGACTGGTGTCCTTCGTGTTTGAACCATGGTTGATGTTGTCTTCCCACAGATGGCGCCAAATGTTGTGTAATAAAAACTAGGGTTTGTGCGTAATTAATGCTAGGGTTGGTGAGCTTCGAGCTTTAATGGCTGTTTCCGTGTTTCGAGACTGATCGATCCTCACAAAGTGCCTACGTATCTCGTTATTGAGAATCAAGCCAAGACGTAGTTCTGAGAATGAGGGGCCAGGCCCTTTATATAGGCTGAGAAGCCCTAGAATCGTAAGAGGGTTAGGAGACTTGGTGGACAAGTCACCGCCTTGAGGAAGGTTCCAGATCCTATCTTGTAGGAGTCAATTTCCATGTCGAATTTGGTGCCTTGGAGGCTAAGTCTAGTAGGAGTAATATCCTTATCTGACTCTTATTGCTGAGCTGTTTATCCCCCTTTAATATTAATTATCAAATTAATATTTAATTAGGGTTTTGGGCTCCATAAATGGGTCCCATATTTGGACCATACTGGGTCTAATTAAGGCCATATTAAATGTGTCTTTAGGACTTACTTTTAGCTCATATCAACATATAATGCTAATTATTCAAAAAATGGAATTGAAGTGAGACATTTTTTAGTAGTAATTTATTATTTGTCAAAACAAAAGCAATTATTTTTTTGGATATTTTATTTTCAAAGCTTGTTAAAGTGTTAAAAGGGACATTTTCTCCAGTACTTGTGTGCTATGGCTTAATTGCTGGAACTGGAAGACACATTATTTCACATTATTCGTAAAAGCACTGCTGTTGCTTTGGTCTATTTTCCATATCTACTACAAGAAAACAGTTAATAGACATCACCCCTTTAACATCGGTTGCGTTTTTGACCGATGTTAAAGGTCTATTTTACATCAGTTTTATGATAACCGATGTCGTTTAATGTTTTGGACATCGGTTGCTTGTCCAACCGATGTTAAAACTTAAAGGTACCTCTAAAAAAAATTAACCCATTTTTATCTCTTAAAAATTCTATCTCCCTCCCTTAACCAAAATTTTGCCTCTTAAAATTTCTATCTCCCAAATTTCCCCCTATCCAAATAAAATATCCCACCAACCAACTCAAAACAAAAACATTACAGTAAAACATAAAAATATTAAACTAAAAACTAAAATCATATACTACAAATTCAATCTCAGCTCTCCCGACTTCTCCCCTTTCTCAAGAACCCCAACAAGCCCCCTTTCTACTCCCCGTTTTCTTTGCATCTCTCTCCCTCTCTCTCTTTCTCACTATCAATATATTTCCATGACTCTCTCTTCTCTGCATCTCTCTCCCTCGCCTCTCTCTTTCACACTATCTCTTTCAAAACACACACTCATCTCTCCCCCTCTCCTCTCTCTTTCTCTATATCTCTTTCAAAACATACACTTACTTATACCCATAATGAGGGTTGGTAATGAAAGCCCTAGATTGAAAATTAATATTCAATCAAAGCCCTAGATTGAAATCGATATTCAATTAAGATGAACCTTAGCTATTTTCTCAAATATTTAGCTCGAATTAGCTCAGTTTTATGCAATTGGTAAGTATTTTTCAAACTATATATTTTTTATTTTTGTTTTTTAATTATCTCTTATTTTCATAGATTTGGATTTGGAGCTTGATTAGTTCTTGGAGATTCATCAGTATGCTCCTGGTACTAAGGTAATTCATTTTTTATGATTTTTTAGGTGAGGCATTTTGTCGAACAGGTTGTGTGCGTTTCTTGTTTTGGGTTTTTTGGTTGTTTAATTAAAACTAAAGTATATAATGTCAATAGATTAGGAAGCCCAACATTGTCTCTCTCTTTCTTTTGGGTACCAATGATCCTATATTATAAATTATTCTTGACATCCATATGTATACAACTTCCTTTTTGGAGGATGGGGTGAGGAATTTAATTCTTGTTAATAGGTTGCGGCCTGTTTGGTACCCATTTCTAAAGTCTGTTATGCTATGATTTTCTTCTGGTAGATGATGCCCTTGTGTTACTAAGTTTAACTTAATTTATGCAAGTTTTTTTGATAACTGTATAATTATAGAATGTAATACAACATGTTTTTATAAACTAAACACTAATGGTAGGGCAAATGGGCAATGCCATCTGCAGAAATTAAGTGACTGGTCTTCATTTATCTGAAACATGTTTGCTTCAGACTTCATTTATGATTTGTACATTATTTTACAGGGAAAGATAGGGCCTCTCAGTTCTTCCTTAGCTTTAGCTTTCAAATCATGGTGGAAACCTGCCTTCACTTTGAATCTTTCAGGTATACATATTTCTGGTTCCGAATTTCCCCTCTATTGTTTTGATATTCCAAGCTACAACTTATAATTTGTAATATGTCATGCTGATATAACTTACATGAACACTGTATAACATCGAATCCCGTGTTTGGGTAGAATTTCATTGCAGTCAGTAAAAACCTTTCCAAATCGCAAGAGATTTGAATATGATGCAGGATAATTCATTGAGTTTTACTAAAAAGAATTCTATTATAATCTTTAGGCGTATTGGTTTATTAAATCCGAGGCTATTTAATGGAAAATTGCATAAAGACCAGGCAGAGGGTTGGTAAATGTTTTAAGGGAAAATGCATGTCAACATATAGTATGTTATTCGGAGAGGGACCAGTGACATATGTGGCAGTTGTGGAGCTTATGTAATTATTTAAAATTCTATTTTTGCATTGGGACCAGTAACATCATGAACATTACAGTATAACTGAATGCTTTAGCCAAAAAGAAAAAACATTATAACTGAATGTCGCTTACAAGTGGAGTAATTATAAGCACGATGAGCTTTACTAAACATGATGATACCAGCAAGATTATTGACACTTTCAAAAATCTTCGGTCACCCAGGGAGGGGACTTTAAATCTGGTAAAAGATTTAAAGTTTTCAGTATCTAAAAGCTGATTCCAAATAATCAGGTATGTAAGATCTCTTGTAATATTTTTTAAAGCACTTACTCAGTTTGTACTATGTACGCCATAACATATACATAGCAGTACATTAATACAGTATATAACAAGAGTATTAATTAAGGGTGCTCTGCCAGAATATCTCAGTTGCATTTCCCCTATTCATTTATTGTCTCTTAGACATCTAATTTTGTTTACACTAGAGAATTACAAGAGATATACATGAATTCATCCTCCTTTTCCAGTGGTAAAACATATGTTTTGTTGTTCTTTTAAATGATTATTTGGACTTTCAAATTTTGTAATGCTGAAGCCAAACAAGGAGCATCTAGCAAAGGGCATCCAGTGGAAAATAGGGGAAAGGCCAAATGAGGTGAGTTTAAAAGATTTCGAAATATATTATGTTTGTATCTGCAAGATTTTAGGGCAGACCTGCTCTTTTCCTGTATTTAGTTATTTACTTGCATGTTGTTGTCTAAAACTTTTAGAGTGGTCTGCAGTTTAGGTTTAATTAGCACTTAAATTTTTTTAATAATACAATACTAATTATTTTGTGTTTTTTCTTTTCGTGAAACAGATCCAACAACAATCAACAAGTGAAGATGCTGAACTTTCTCGTGTTCTTGGGAAGCTAAAAGATAAAATTGAGAACACTTTGAAGATTTTAGAATCTTTTCAAACTAAGAATTCTGAATCTATTTTTAACACAGGTTGTTTCCAACTTCTTACCTGTACCTATGCAGTAACTACTTCCATAATTTGAATTTTTCTATGCACTACGCATTATTTACATGTTTGTAGTATCTCCTTCCCTCCTCTCATTACATAGATATATGAACATTATAAATTCACAACACTTTTTGTTATTGTATCAATACTATTGAAGTGGCATTACTGTTTTGGTTATTCATTTTTTTAAACGCTTCACTAAATTTACTGGATATAAAGTAGTAGACAATTTATGGGCTATTGTATCTTTTGATCAACAGCTAAAAGAGACCGTACTGATGGGAAAACAACCTTTGGTTTTGGGATCCTTGTCGACAATGTTAGAGAAGCTAGGTATGTTGTTCTGTACTTAAATTCATTTCCTTAAAAACTTGATACCAGTGAAACTGCAAATTCACCTACTATTTGTTTGCTCTGCATGCAGTTACCATAGGGGTGATCCAAATTTTGTAATGCTGAAGCCAAACAAGGAGCATCTAGCAGAGGGCATCCAGTGAAAAATAGGGGAAAGACCAATGTTGTGTGAAGTTTATATAGTATTGTTAAAGTTTCAAATTATTAGTAGTTTAGGAGTTTATTTGTTATTGTGAACTTAAGAATATATTTGTAGTTGAGGTAGTTGTGGATTTGGAGTTTGGTGTAGTAGTAGATTGTTAATGAATTATGCTTTTGGGTGAATATTTTGTATTGCTAACTTTAATGATATATAAATGTATTTGAATGCAATGTTGATTTTGGTAAATTTTTGGGCACAGACATCACTTTTGAAAGCAAAACTGATGTTCTTGCAAAAAACAGACATCAATTTGAGCCTTTAACACATCACCTAAAAACTGATGTCTTATTTGGCAAATTTGTGGAGCTATTTGACACCGGTTAAGAACCGATGTGGTATACACTTTACAACATCAGTTTTTTATTTAAAACCGATGTAATATACCAATTACAATATCGGTTTTCTACCAAAAACCGATGTAGTACATGAGTTTAGACATCGGTTCTTTTCTATAAACTGACGTTGTTGACCACTATTTTACATCGGTTACGAATTGAGGTAATACGTCATTCTTAACATCGGTCCAGAACCGATGTAAAACACATGGACTTTTAACAACACCCACCTAGACATCGGTTTTTGAAACTTTTTACATCAGCCCAGAACTGATGTCTATTGACTTATTTCCAGTAGTGATCCTGGCTTATTAACTTCTCTGTTAATTTTCTGTTGAATTCAGGACAGTAACCAAAAGATGCATTGTTCTGCATAATTTGGGTGGTAAATTTATACTACATTTGTACCTTGTTTTGTTAATAGAAGTCGCATATATTAATACTATTACACAAAAGATCATCGAAACCCTCCAGATTACATGCATTAAAAAAACAGTACTAACTTGCTAGCTAGTTCAACAGAATACATTGTAAATCATACTTCCTCAAAAGTAAATATACCTAATTAGCAAAAAACAAGTACTGGATACCTAGCTAATTTAGCTAATTAGTAAGCTTTCTTGTACATTATCATAACACTTGCTATATGGATATTAGACTAACGGATTCGTTGCAGATGATCCGTACCCATTTATCAACCCAGTCCATGATCCAACACCTGCATTCAGATAACCAAAAGAGTGATGATCATCCTTCCCAGAAACATGATCAGCACATGAACTTTGATCTTGTTGCCATTCCAATGCCAAAAGCTTTGTGCTTGGCTTTACTTCAATCCCACTGCCTTGATCTTCATTCCTTTGATAGTTATACGGAAGCATAAGTCTTTGACAAGTATCCAAATAAGCCCCACCATTACCATCTAAGGACATTCCATAGGGAGTGGAATTAAAAGTAGTAGCAGCATTTTCTTGAAAAGTTTGGGAATGATCATTTAGAGTACCATTACTCATTATACCTAAATGATCTCCATTCCCCATAAAGTTATGGCTTATTGTTGTCTGGTTCCCGGACCCTTCTCTACTCGCGGGATATACTAGGTGCATTTGGTTCTCGAGTATCATTGCTTCTCGGGTATACTTGTTTTCCATAAATTCGAGCGGCCTAGGGACGTTTGTTACAAGAAATGCATTATACTTTGAGTCCATAAAACCATTACCGTGGCTCCCACCTAGGGGGTTATTGAGATGGGAAAATTGTGCCTCGGGAGACGAGAGATGAAGATCAGTAGATGAACTGAACCCGGGAATGACATGGTTATTAATGTTGTGTGATGTTTTCTTGGAATTTGAAGCTTTTTTGTTCTTCCTACATCCACCACCTACAGGGATGTTCCTCAGAGTGCCACCTTTAGTCCAATACCTTCTGCATGTTTTGCAAAAGTATCTGGGCTGAGAGAGGCTGTAGTTGTTATAGTAGCAGAACTTAGTGTGGGCTGAATCACATCTCGGGCATTTCATGGGTTGGTCGTGTGGAGGCCTTAGCCTTCTCTCTATTAAAGGCCTTGAACACATCAGAATCTCACCGCTTGATGGTGAAGATGAATCCATTTCATTCTCCTCGTTGATTGTCCCCTGCACATACATAAGGAATTTTAGAGACAGAGAGAATGTATGTGTGATTTAATGATGATGTCTTATTAGAACAGAATATTTTCATGTCAATGTCAAGATAATATTATATTCCTACTGCGACACGATTTGTTACCCGTACAACTCGCACATATATTTTTCAAGTCAATAGTATAGCTGCCAGGATAATTTTATACTCCTACTTTGGAAGAGGAATGTTTAGGTTCTTCTAGACTTGCATCCTATTCAAACAAGATCAGCTTAATTAAGTAGTAGTAGTAATTAACAGAGAAATACTATTAGGTTCAGACAAGAAAGAACTGCGTGTGCAGTACACAGATGTTGATATATTTGTCCAGTAATGTTAGGAAATAAAGATATCAATACATTACAAAGTGATGATTCATTCGATAATAAAAGTCCAACCGACACTCTGAATGACAAATTATTCTTCGAGTGTGTCATGTGTGTACACACACGCACATACTCTATCATACGTAAGCTTTTTTTATGCACGACGACGGAATCAGGATTCTGAAAAAATCGAGACTAAAATATCTGATCACATGAAATGTATTGTACTTATTATTTTTAAGATAACCAGGTTTAGAAAAATTAGGAATTTTATTTTATGAGATTAGCGGGAATTATTTAGCAAATTCTACTGTTCCAGTTCGTACAAATATATATATCTAGTACATGAACAAGAGATGAATAATGGAAGATGAATGAAATTTATAGAGAGATGGGGATAAATATGCATATATGGTAGTACCTGAATTAGCCAGTCGGGTGAGTCCATGCAAACTTGAAGAGGAGTAAGAGCCATGAATTTATATGCAACCTTCAAAAACAAGTGCATGCAAATTAACTTGAGTTTAGAGGCACAGGAGAAGAGAATTGGGAGTTGTGAAGAAAGACATTAATGGGGGTTGAGAATAAGAAGGAACAAAAAGGGAGGAGGCTGTGGGAGCCGCTAATTCTACCGTCGGTGAATTTAAGTGGGACCATCCCCACCCTTTAGTTTTGGTCTCCCAGCTGCCTAGTCTCTGCTGGATCTGCTATCCTCAGTGTCAATCTACACATATTTCTGTTGTGCAAGATATTTATGAATATCTTATATCAGTTAATTTACTTCGGTTGTAATGTTTTTAACTGGTAATTTTACCATACTCACTTTTAATGCTCGATTACACATTCGAATACTCGATTAATAGTCTAAGCCAGCAATTACTTTATCATTATTTATGATGTAATACTGATTGGAAACAAATTTCTCATTTGCAGTTAATTGTTTTTGTGACCAACGTTAGTTGGAATTAATATAACCTTTGGGCATTGACGGATCTAAAGTTATATGGAATCTATCCTCGTATAATTGAGAACTTCATATGTTATACGGGATGAAGAGTTCGATCCATCCCCTCCAACATATAATTTGTTTAACGGGGTAAATCTATCTATACTATATTATTATAAGTAAAATAACCAATTCTATTTGATTGGTTGGTAATTTGATGGTTACATTCAATATCAATCATTACATTTTAAGATAGATTAATGAGAACTGTTGAAATAATAATAAAAAAAAACTCTTTTTATACATTTATCTATACTATTATGTTAAAGCCGAAACATTGAAAGTTTTGGTTTTCGGTTTGGTTATCCCATTTATTTTGGTTTTCACAGATAATTAAATTATAAAAATAACTTAAAAAACTAATTACTAAGGTTAACGTAATTATATTCAGATTAAAATTCCTTTATCCATATTGAGCTTCTACTTGGACTCTTTTTTCAGCTCCAACAACTCAATTACCCATTTTTTCTAAAGATTTTACTTCTAATTGAAACACTTTACCATTTAATTTAAAACTAATATTACAATAATTAATATATATCCAAAATATCACACCATATCTTTCCGTAATTATTTTAGTAGTAATTTTTGTAATTAAAACAAGTTATTTTTAATTTAAATTAATCTTGCGATAACTAATATACACCCAAAAATATCTCACCATATATTCAAATCATTATTTTTAATAATAAATAAGAATCGTTAGATCTAATAATAAGATATATTATATGATTAATTTACTAAAAATTCAAAGTTAGAACCCGTCAACGACATTTTTAATTTAGAATTTTACAAAATAAATTTCAAACCATGCATATCATTATATAAATTTATATTAAATTAAAATTTAAAAATTATTAAAAATAAGGATTATATAAAAACATAATTATAATGTTAAATAAATTTTATAACCTATCAAAAGAAACTCGTGCTTCGCACGGGTTATAAGCTAGTATTATATTATAAACTACTCCAATAAATACAAGGAAGTGTTTGTTTTTCATTCATGTTCCATCGGAGTAATTTTACAAAAACACAACCAACACTCTCATATAAGCTACTCCCAAAAATTACCATCAATAACATATTAGAGCTAAAAATTAAAACCTTATCATTTAAAATACTATAAAAAATCTATTATGATATTTTATTAACGTAAATAATTTTTTTTCCCTACTAATTTAATATATATATATATATATATATATATTTATGAAAATATGAGTAATAATATAAAAATTATTAAAAAAAATCCGTGCATCACACGAGTTATAAATTATATAGTTAAAAATTACATAAATCTGGAAAACACTTATAATATAAAAAATTTTGTATAAAAATCGAAAAAAGGTCTACATGATTAGATAAATTTCACTCTATCTACTAAATAAAAGTTAAAAAAAAAACTACTTTTATGTAATATTTTTATATATACATATGTATTTGAAAGTAATAATTAAAATACATAATTAGAATAATATTTATATTCATGAAATTTATAAAAATCAAAAAATATTTGTTGTGGAATAAAAACTAGGGTGTAATTAATTCGTGTATTGAATGCTAGGGATTGAGAGCTTCGAGCTTTAATGGTGGCTGCTCTTGCTGTCGGGACTAGTCGATCCTTGCAAGATGCCTACGTACCTTGATGAATATCAAGAATCAAGCCAAAACGTAGTTCTAGAGTTGCCTACGTGGCTTGATGTGCCCTCGCGTCGTAGTGACGTAGTGGCTTGTATGTCCTTATTCGAGGATTAAGCCTAAAACGTGATGAGTGACGTACGGAGCTGTGCCCCAAAAACGTTCTTTTGTATTGAAGGATCAGGTCCTTTATATAGGCGTCGGGTGCCTTGGAATTAGAGTAGGGTTTGGTATCTTGGCGGGCAAGATACCCAATTTGGGACCAGTTTTGGATCCTTCCATGAGGAAGGTGGATAACTATAGGAGTTGTATGCCTTGGAGGCTACTCCATAGATGATTTGGTTTCCTTTTGGACTCAATAACGGAGTCTTTTATTTGGCTGATTTATTATCCACGAATTTATTATTTAATTAGGGTTTTTGGCCTCATTAATGGGATTTAACCTTGGACCAATCTAGGTTTAATTAATATCACATTAAATGTGTCTATAGGACTTATTTCCAGCCCATATCAATATTTTAATAATAAAAATATATATATATATACGACTTAAAATTTTAACGAAATATAATTAAACAGTTTCAAAGCAAACGTGCATCAAACGGGTTATAGGCTAGTATAATTAATTCAAGATCCTATGTTTTGGTTCATTCCTTAAAGTTATTGGTTCGTTACAAAATATATGACGGGGTTGAGTTGTGGAAAAGCGTTTTATTATTAAAAGAAAATAGATATATTATTGAAAAGAGTTAGGTTTTATGTAAATTACAGTTTTATCGAAAATTCTGAAAATCATATATGTTCTACTAGTAAAATATTATACATTATTTTACAAAATATTTTTTGTATATATCATTATTTTCTTAAAAATCATGTATATTTTACTAACAAAATATTGTAAAACTAATTATTTTAAAAATCATGTAATGTTTGCAGTATTTTGTAAAACATACATGTTTTGTTTTCGGAACATACATGATTTTGATTGATTTTCATGTAGCACATTTTGTAAAATCTTAATTTTTATAATATTTTAAATTCAAAACATATATAATTTCTAATAAATAATGATTTTCATTGAACTTTACTCTTATTGAAAAAATAGACATGATTCAAAATTATCAAGTAGATATGATTCAAAACTATCCCATCCCATCGAATATTTATAATAATAAATAAAAAAGGTGTTATATGATTATATCTAATCAATGTTACCATAAATGAGGTTAAATATCAAAATGCTCACTCAAATGAAATCTGTATACCACTTTATTTTTCAATTTTAATAGGATAACATTTGAGAGAAAAGACCCCCAATATCACAATTTTAGAGTAAATGACCCCAAATATCACAACTCAAAACATTGGCCCCAAATATCATTCTAAAACAAATTTTCGTGTAGCGTTTTGTTTTTTTCTTTTTTCTTTTTAAAACGCTGAATCGCTTAACGTTTTGGGGCAATTTTTTTATTAACGCTACATTATATATCGTTTTCAACAATGAAACCAACTTCTTAACTAGTGTTTCCAAGAAACCAAAGATCATCCAAAGTTTGGGGGGTAGGAATGCGATATTATGTGGCGTTTGGGGTTGGGTTGGGTTTTTTTTTGTTTTTTTTTGTTTTCTTCTAATTATATATTTTTAAATAATATTTAAAATTTATAAACAAATGGTCAATGAAAATTGTATTTTTTAATTTAAAAATGCAATTTTAATTAATCTTAGGGGTTCAATAATTAACCTTTGAGGTTCAACGTTTCCATTTTGGGTTTTAGAAATATTTTGAACGACGAATAAACCGTATGCGAACTTAGGGTTTAGGATTTGGGGTTTAGGATTGTTTACAACCCTAAACCATAGACCCTAAACCCTAACTTATCCTGATTTTTAAACGCGTTAAACATCAGGCTGCAGGATTCAATTAAGAGGCTTTTTTACCTTCTGGTCTGAGCTTTTTCGAGGAGGAATCCTGCTCGATTTCGAGCAGGATTGAGGTCGAATATCTTTTTTTTTCTTTTTTTTTAACATATAATAATATTTGTTTTTTCCGAATCTTGGATAATTTCGGTCCCCAAATCGGAGGTGTCCCATTCGGATAAAATTTCACTCGAATATAGTCTGACCCGGAATTTATTATTATTATTTTTGACAGTAATAATAATAATTATAATAAAATTTTTACAATTTTAAAGGGGCACTCTGCCCTAATATTTTCGTAATTTAAGATCATATTTTTGGCCTTATTGGCTTCCAAAGCTACGAAATTTGTCCTGAATTGAGGTAATTCATGACTCTAGGCACATATAAATTTTCATAATATACCCTTTTTTTGTGCAACATGCATAGAAATAATTGTATAAATTATTCTCATTTTTCAAAATATATTTATTTCAAAAATGCTTTCTGACCTTTTAGACCAAGAATCCTGATCCAGTAGACCAGGATTCTGATCGAATTATGGGTGTTTTGCGCATCCTAATCAATGGATTTTGATCGGGGATCCTTACCCCTTTGACTAGGAATCCTGACCTCTCAGATCAGGATTCTGGTCGAATTATTGGCTTCAAATGCGGTCTGGTCGATGGCTTTTCGACCATGATCCTGGTCGAATTTCGATCAGGATTCTGGTCGAATTAATGGCCATTTTTACATTCTGATCGTAGCAATTTCGATCAGGAATCCTGACCCCTCAGAACAGGAATCCTGACCTCTTAGGTCGGGAATCCTGACCCTTTAATCCTCGAATTCTGACCCTTAGACCAGGAATCCTGACCTCTTATATCAGGATTCTGGTCGAATTATGGGCTTCAAATGCGGTCTGGTCGATGGCTTTTCGATCAGGATCCTGGTCGAATTAAGGGCCGTTTTTACACTCTGGTCTTATGAATTTCGACCAGGATTCCTGGTTGATTTCGATCAGGATCCTGGTCAAATTATGGGCGATTTTAACCTTCTGGTCTTGTGAATTTCGACCAAGATTCCTGACCCCTTAGACTAGAAATTCTGACTTAGGATCCTGACCCCTTAGATTAGGATTTCTAACCCCTTAGATCTGGGATCCTAACCCCTTAGTTCAGGATTTTGGACTTGGGATCCTGACCCCGTAAATCAGGGATACTGACCCCCTAGATCAGGGATCCTAACCCCTTAGGTCGGAACGTGAAAATATTCATAACTTTTTACTCGTTGCTCCGATTTGATTTTGTAATATATCTAATTGAATCTCATTCCGAGGTCTATCATTTCGCGATAGCTTGCTGCTTATTGCTCGTATTTTTTGAGCCTTCAACTGAATGGAATGCGGACTATTCGAGCCTTCAATTGCATGGAACGTGGCCTATTCAAGCCTTCATTTGAATGGAACGTGGCATATTCGTGCCTTCATTTGATTGGAACGTGGCCTATTCGAGCCTTCATTAATTTCTACTTAGTCTGATCAGGTGGTGTGTCCTAACGTCTGGTTTGGGGTATGCCAAGTCTGGGCACCACATTTCTTCCAAACGTTTCCAGCTTGTAAGAGCCTCACTCTTGAATTGTTATTTATTTCTAGCATCAGGATTGGTGGAAGTCCATATCTATGTATCACACTTTCCTACAGGAATTGTGTCATTTACTTGGTGGTTATCTTGGCTTGGAGTTTGGCCTTAGTCTACTTCATGAAGGAATTCATTGCAACTATCAGGAACTTCCTCCAGGCACTTGCCATTGGGAATGAACCAAGAACACTTATCCCCCACCTTGCCACTGGGAATGGGGGAAGTTAGTATTTCAGGGGATTGATCATCAGTTGCGTGTTTTTGGATATTGATCGCATATAACTCTTGGCATCCGCCACTATTTCTGGCTAGTAGAATCCCAGTCGGTTCATCTTGTGGGCAACGGCTTTACCCCTCGAGTGCTGCCCACAAATTTTCACATGGGTTTCTTTCAAGGCTAAATTCACATTTTAATGCCTTAGTTTTCTTGATGACAACTTTCGTGCCTCCAAGGCATTATCGGGTAACCAACCAGTTTCCTGGTGAGCCTTTGTAGGATCTATCCAGCGGCTTTGCATACCTACAAGTGTTATCAACTTTTCTATCAATTCTTCGGGTCTCCAAGACTTGGAAGTAAACACTTCTGTATAATTCTCTATCTCCAGGGAGGCAAACTTGAATAAGGCATCGGACTTCATGTTTTCCTCCCTCTGGATGTACTTCACGTAACACTCATTGAATTGAGACAAGTTTCAAGTATTTTGTCACGGTTCCAGCCCTGGCCTCGAACTCACCGTTCACTTTGGGTACTACCGATCTTGAGTCTCCACAAACTTTAAGGTTTTGATCCTCAGGGCTCCGGCCAAACCAAGTATGTCTATCACGCCTTTGCGTTCAGCCTCATTGTTTGTTGTTGGGAAATCATAAACCCATCGGGGTATGTTCTCACTTAATTTTGTTTTTGATTCTCCATCAAAATTGATCCGATACTCCTTGAGTACCGCTTCTGGATTCTCCTTCTCTAATCCTTTGCCCTCTAGGGGTACTACCTCCTGCCCCCCGAATTCTTGGTTGTCAATGGTGAATTTAACCACGAAGTCAGCGAGTTCTTGGGTTTTCATTGTAGTTACTCTGTCTCATACAAGACCTTTCTCACATAATAGATGAGTTTCCGAACCTTGTCTTCCTCTTTCACGAAGACGACACTCAAAGCCGTATTAAATACAGCCTAGTATGGATACAGTAACTTTTCATATTTTGGTTATGTCAACACGTGGAAGTTCCGTGTCAAGGATTGCTCTACTCTTATCGGGGTTGACCACAATTTCCATGCTTGGAGACCATCAAACCCAAGAATTTTCTTGATCCTATACGGAAGGTGCATTAAGTCAGATTCAATATCATCTTGTGGTGCCTTAACACCTGAAACGCCTTATGAGAATGTTCGATGTGATGTGCCTCATCGAGGCTCTTTGTTAACATATGATAAGTGGATTTTATATCTACTTGGAACATTCTAATTCGGCTTAAATTGATTGTTTTGGCCTCAAGTTTGTGGTAGTTTTGATGTATTTTGCTTAATTGTGCAGGGCTGAAGAAATGTCGATTAAAGGTGTAGTTTCCGTCGTTATTTGGAGTTGATTTATGATATAGAATGAAGAATGGAGGCTAAGGTCAACTACCAAGAAGTATACAAGTCATTAAGGATGAAAGACGGAAGTTCATGCAAAAGGAACGAAAGAAAAAGCTTAAAAATCGAAGAAAAATCAATTTTCGCAGATCGGGACCAAGCCGGGAGCCCAATTGGCACCCCAGAGCTGTTTTATGCAGATTGAGTTGGCGCTTCAGGCGCCCAACCGGCGCTCCTGCGCTGCGGGCGTGCTGGGGAAAATCAGCCAGAATTTCTGATTTTGTTTTGGCCATATCTTGAGTTCTAGAAGTCCATTTTGGACGATCTTACTGTCCACGCGAAGATAACGAGATTCTCTATCATTCTAAAGTGGTCCAGAGGTCCAAATACACCTGGAACGGGCCAGAAATATTGAAGAAAAGTCAGCTACGAATTTTCCTTAAAAACAGAATCAGTTTAGGAAACGTATTATGTGCCAAACTGCAGAAATTCAACTTTGACAAGGAAATTGCTATAATTCCTACTTCTATTAAGTATGGTAATTGATTTGGGTGGCTAGAACATTCCAGAATCAGATCTACACATGGAATTTGCAATTTTATTATCATTCAAGAACGGAAATTGTCAATCTTCTATTCCAACTCTAAAAAGGCAATTGATTGGTGGACAAGACTTCTAGAGCCTATATAAACACATCCTACCATTGTAATTTAACACACCATTACATATCAATTACTTAGGTTTATTTGTATCTTTTCATATTTTGTTTATATCATGGTTTCACTTGATCACATGATGACGAGAGGTTCAATTATGAACTAATCGTTGTCATGGGATTCTAACGGATTTATTTATGGAGCTTTAGTATTTTGATGCTTTAAAGATCTGTGTGTGATGTATGTCTGATATCCTTGTATGGTTATGCTTAATTGATAGATGCGTCGCGAACATCTAATTTGTTAATCTCTTGTGAAGTGAAAGTGGATCTTGAGATTTAGAACTTGCCATGCTAGCATATGTTCATGATTGTTTATCAACATGATTCGTAGTATGAGATGAAAATACTTATATTGCCCTCTGTGATCTTCATGGATAACTTGCTCTTCAACCGTTATGTTTTCAAATTCTATAGACATATAGGGTCTAAGCATAATTGGTGTCTATTCATCTTCTATCTCTTTTGTGGATGTATGTTTAGTTTGGTATACGTATGCTGACAGGTAGCGTGTACTTGTTTCATGTTATCCGATCAGATATCATAACCATTGCATATAGTGATTAAAGGCGTCAGATCTAAGCGAAGTATTTAATGAAGTTAAGATCCATGTTACTCTTGTAGACGTAATTCAATTTCAATTCTCGTTAGTTAGTTAATTCTTAGTTTGTTAATTTGTTTCTTAGTTAATTTTTAGTTAATCAAACTCCAATTTGTTAATTGTCTTAGCAGTGAATAATAATCATACATTGTTGCATAGGTACATCTACTGAATTAAAACCATAACCAGATCTCTGTGGGAACGAACTCGACTTATTCATATATTACTTGTGACCACGTACGCTTGCGTGATTTAGTGCGAACAAGTTCTTGTATTTCTCAATGTCCATCAAGATTTGGGCGTTGGGAGTATTCAAACGTGCATAGTTGGTGAACCTCGGTCCTTGTTTGCTCTTCTTCCAGGTAGAGTCAGAGTGTTTACTTATTCGAGGATACATATCCTTAACCTCCTACTCGTGACCACCTTCCCTTCTTGTTATTACCTCTATTGCCTCCAGTAGGGGTAGAGGCTTACCTTACAATTTCCTCTACCTTGATGGCTATTCTATCATCCAGGTTCGGGACGTTCAAGGCTTCCTTGGTGATTCGCTTCATGTAATCCCTCAAGGATTCATTCTTTCCTTGTTCCACATTCATGGGGATGTAAAGCATTTCTCATGAACTTTCCATCAATGAACGGGTGAAAAATGCCCTTCTTAGTCCTTTAAAGGAGCTGATTAAGTTCGGGGACAACCGACTATACCATCGTTATGTCATGCCCCCCAGGGTTTGAGGGAACGCCCTTTACTTGATTACGTCAATCACAGGTTAAAATTAGTAGTGTATTGGAGGATGTCCTCACATGATTAGTGGGATCTCCTACCCCATCACACACCTCGCTAGTGGGCGTCTTGAATTTCCTTGAGATATGAGCATTCATTACCTCGTTGGTGAAGGACAAGATTGGATCATCATGATCTCCTAGAGGCATCGAGCCATCGGGATCAGCCCTTTTCCTCCTAGGGGTATCACTAGCATTAATAACATAGGGGATCCTAGCCCCTGGGAGCTGCCAAACATGTTGTATTTCTATATTTTACTTCAATTCTCAGGTATGCATTTCATGAGTGAGTATCCTCCCTCCTAAAATCTTGGGAGCCAGTCATTTGGATCCTCGGGGCTTAGAAGGCCCTGACCTTCCTTCGAGCTTCTTGCTTGGTCTTCTCTTTCTGAGATAGTTACCTTTATTAGTGGATGATGAATTGTCAACAATATAGGGTCTGAAAAAATCACGACTCCTTCATTGGCGTTCTAGGCCTTGAATGCATTGAGGCACGCATGCCGCTTATTTCTAGCCACTTCTACCATCGATGAAAAGACATCCCACTGGTGAGAACCTAAGTTCATCGCTCAACGATGAAGAAGGACATATATAGTCTCAACGGTTCGCTAGAGTGGCGACACCATTATCCGGAGGGGATTCGTCCTTGATTCCATTGAATCCACAGTCAGCTGCTACGAATGAGTAATTTGAGCCCCCAAATCTTTTCATTTGTGGCCTAAAGAGCCATTCCTTGAGTCCCTCGGGGTTGGGAACGTCCTGCTCCTACGGCAGGCTCCTTTCTTTGAATTCTCTTGCTAGAACGAACGTCATCTTCCTTAGACAAGAAGTCGTCTTTGGTGTATGATCCGAAGAAAATTTGGTTTCCTCCAACAAGGGGATCAAGCCTTCAATGTGTTGAGGCATATACTTCTCATGAGTAAATCGATGGTTCCATTAGCAATGGGGATCGGTGACAACCCATAAACGGGGTTTTGAGTCATTGGGATTAGCATGACTGTGGTGGCGATCTGTGCTCCTTGTGCTCCATTAGCCAGAGGTGAGACCACCATCATCAATTGGGGATTCGCTCCTTGAGTTCGTGGATTTTGGGTCACCCCTTGGAGACGCGTCTCTGGGGGAGTCGTTCCCTATCAAGGGTAGTGGATTATCAGTTCGATTGCTCTTTCATCATCTTTAGTGTACGATCGAGACTTCTTCCTCCTACTATATGCGGAGGTTTCGAGCCTAAAAAAAACGGGGCGAATCATCCTCTCGTTGGGGTGGAAGCCCATAACTTGGGTTCTGATCTGTTAGTGGTGGAAGCACCATGGTAATGTTTTGTAATCATGCTTGCCCGTGATGGGCATAATCATGCCTAGGATTGGGGATCCGCCCTTGGAGAGTTTAAAATCGTTCTTTGGACTCCAGCTCCTTGGAGACTCGTTTAAATTTCTGTTCTAGAGGGTTCAACCCTTGAATATGAGATATGTGTTGGGTAAGTTCCAGCAACGGTGGTCGGAACGTGTATTGAGGCTGGTAGAACGCCATCCCCATCTTTGTTATCTCTGTGTATTTTCCATGGTTGACGTCTTTTTCCCACAGACGGCGCCAAATGTTGCGGAATAAAACTAGGGTGTAATTAATTCGTGTATTGAATGCTAGGGATTGAGAGCTTCGATCTTTAATGATAGCTGCTCTTGCTGTCGGGACTAGTCGATCCTTGCAAGATGCCTACGTACCTTGATGAATATCAAGAATCAAGCCAAAATGTAGTTCTAGAGTTGCCTACGTGGCTTGATGCGCCCTCGTGGCGTAGTGACGTAGTGGCTTATATGTCCTTATTCGAGGATTAAGCCTAAAACGTGATGAGTGACGTATAGAACTGTGCCCCAAAAACGTTCTTTTGTATTCAAGGATCAGGTCCTTTATATAGGCGTCGGGTGCCTTGGAATTGGAGTAGGGTTTGGTATCTTGGCGGGCAAGATACCCAATTTGGGACCAGTTCTAGATCCTTCCATGAGGGAGGTGGATAACTATAAGAGTTGTATGCCTTGGAGGCTACTCCATAGATGATTTGGTTTCCTTTTGGACTCAATAACGGAGTCTTTTATTTGGCTGATTTATTAGCCACGAATTTATTATTTAATTAGGGTTTTGGGCCTCATTAATGGGCTTTAACCTTGGACCAATCTAGGTTTAATTAATATCACATTAAATGTATCTCTAGGGCTTATTTCCAGCCCATATCAATATTTTAATAATAAAAATATATATACGACTTAAAATTTTAACGAAATTTAATTAAACAGTTTAAAAGCAAACGTGCATCGCATGGGTTATAGGCTAGTATAATTAATGCAAGATCCTATGTTTTGGTTCATTCCTTAAAGTTATTGGTTCGTTACAAAATATATGACGGGGTTGAGTTGTGGAAAAGCGTTTTATTATTAAAAGAAAATAGATATATTATTGAAAAGGGTTAAGTTTTATGTAAATTACAGTTTTATTGAAAATTCTGAAAATCGTATATGTTCTACGAGTAAAACATTATACATTACTTTACAAAATATTTTTTCTATATATCATTATTTTCTAAAAAATCATGTATATTTTACTAACAAAATATTGTAAAACTAATTATTTTAAAAATCATGTAATTTTTGCAGAATTTTGTAAAACATACATGTTTTGTTTTCGGAGCATACACGATTTTGATTGATTTTCATGTAGCACATTTTGTAAAATTTTAATTTTTATAATATTTTAAATTCAAAACTTATATAATTTCTGTTGTGGAACAAAAAGTAAGGTTATCAAATTGCGGCTAGGGTTCGTGGGCTTCGTGCTTTAATGGTTGCACTTGTGTTACCGTGACCTAATTCGGGTCTTCACAAGATGCCTACGTATCTCAATGTCGAGAATCAAGCCAAAAAACGTAGTTCTGAGATGAGGGGTCTGGCCCTTTATATAGGCTGTAGGAGCCTCAGAATCGTAGTAGGGTTTGGAGACTTGGTGGACAAGTCACCGTTATTGAGGAAGGTTCTGACTCCTTCCTTATAGGAATTAGTTTCCTTGTTGAATTAGGTGCCTTGGAGGCTACAAAATATCCCTAGGATATTCCAGAACGTCCCTGATTTCTAGAACGTTCCTGTTTTGGGGATCAGGCCCGTGTTATAAACAAGCTTGTACCGGGCGTCCCCGGTTTGGGCTGTTCTTTTGGGCTTAACCACTAACCATGAATTTAATGCCCAGCTAGGGTTTTGGGCCTCATTACGAGCCAATAAATACTATATTAATTATGTCTTTAGGGATTATTTTTCACCCATATCATTTGCCCCCCAACTTCTAGGAAAACTTGATTTCGTAGAAGTTTAAGGCCAGTTCGGCCCTACCAGGGTATCGTCTTACAATGAAGTGTGGAGCGACCTACACATTCACAATGACTAAAATTCTCTCCCAAGTTAATACTTAGGAAAGTTAAACGTTCCTTGGCCTCTCGAACCTTTTTCTTGAGATTTCTGAGCCTTTCGGGAATAGGATTAGTGTCGTTTCGAGCTCATAGACACTAATCCAAGTGCAATTCGTGCATAGGATCCTTTATCTTAGATTCATTAATGATTTATTTCCCTCAACTTCTCTAAGTTAGGGTTAATATCAGACGGTCATTGCTCATAAGCCTTAATAAGGGCTAATTTCTAAGCGAAAGACACTAATTCAGCCCTAATCGGGGCTAAACAACCCTAAACGGGGCTACAAAGGCCTTAACCGAGGCTAAATAATTCATATTTAATGTGATTACTACTAGGATATCCACCCTTAACCTTGAGATAGGTTAATTTTAGAGTTAGAGTCCTTAAACGTCGATAATCGAGGTTAATCACCCCCTAACTGCGATTAGCGAAACCCTAATCCCAAATTTTGGAGTTAAGCCAATCTAATAGAGATTCTTATAACCTCATGGTTGAAGAAAGAATCACGTAAAAATTCTCATTTTTGAGTTGTCTAGGCAAGAAATACGGTCTTCTGGGCAAGGTGTTTCAAACACCTTCCTGATTTCAAACACCGTCCTAGTTTCAAACACCCCTGGCATTTCTAAACTCAAATTTTCAAGTTGAGCTTATATGATAGGGATTCTTATAATCTCCTGGTATGAGCGAGAATCACATAAAAATATGCATTTTTGAACGTTTTAGGGGCGAAATACCTCATTCTGAGCTGGTTTTCAAACCAGACCTTGTTTCAAACACCCTCCTTTTTTCAACTTCTTGAAACCACTGAGAGACCTACCTAGGCTTGTAGAGGAGCTTGAGAGGTTTCCAAATCCCAAATTTGAGCTCAAACGGAGCATTTTTGAGCGTTCTGGAGGGTCATGAAACCACCTAATGGGGTTTAGGTCTTCACAACACCTGACCAAGGTGACCTAGTCGGCCAACCCTGGTCGGCTTCGGCCAAGGGGACCTGGTCGGCCACCCCTGGTCGGCTGGGCCCCAAATTTTTTTTTTTTTTTTTGAATTTTGGCCAAATTTTGACTAGTTGACTTTGACCGTT
Source organism: Saposhnikovia divaricata (assembly GCA_036435485.1). Classification (NCBI taxonomy): domain Eukaryota; kingdom Viridiplantae; phylum Streptophyta; class Magnoliopsida; order Apiales; family Apiaceae; genus Saposhnikovia; species Saposhnikovia divaricata. The sequence continues at coordinate 154,981,348 of CM071600.1, read as the reverse complement.
GACTTTGACTTTTGACCAAAACCAAAACTTGTTTCAAAATCCCCTCCTTTTTTCTGGAGTGAGTTTACAACACCTTGGTTGATTTTGTGATCCTTAATCACAAACAACCTTCTTCTTAGTTTTCAGGACCTTTTGGGTTTTACTTGTTCTTGAACTCTTAGTTTCTAATAACCTTGGGCTATACTATGGCCCTTGACTTGGTGACACCCTTCCATACTTACAATAGGGTGTTTTAAACAACGTTGGTCTTGCCCCCCTTGCCATGGAGGTCTTTGTTCCCTTATTAGTTTGTATAGGGTTTTTCTCATATTTTCAACACCTGACTTCAAGTCTAGGGTGTTATGGTCAGTTTTTATCCTTGATTTCATACTCAAGGACTTTAAAACTCCTACCTTGTTTGTAAGGCCATGCCTTGGCTTGATTTTATTCAAAGGTTCCTGAATTTTAGACCTTGAGTTCAATCAACTGGCTTAATTCACGACATACAACCTCGTTGGCCATATGGGCTTATATTTTAGGTAGGTTTTCAAAACTCCCGCCATTTTCTTAGAATCTATTTTCTATATTTCTATAAAGTATTAGATTTTTAGCTAATCTTTCTACTTAGTGCCTTAATCATGGATTTTTGGCTTAATCCTCCGTTTAGGCTCGTTAAGCATAAGTTAGTTCAACCTCTTAGGTCGTTAACTATGTTGCTGCTCCAGCCTGCATTTTCATTCATTTCTTTCGTTTATTTTCACGAATTAGATCGTTTATTTGACTGAATTCCGAGTTCATAATGCCTTTTTCCTGCTATTTTCGGCTATTTAACCTGTAAACGCGGGTCGTCGGAAAGATGACCTGCTATGAGGGGTCGCTCATTTCCTTATAAAAGAGTTGGAGTGGAAGTCATTCTTCACATTTCCATCTTCTTCCAAAGAAAATTTCTCTCTGAAGAGCTCTCAAGATTCAAGCACCTATTTCAATTTCAAACAAACCTGATGGCAAGTGAAGGTGGTCAGAGCACCGTAGTCCCTTCTAAGACCCTTCTCCAAGCAATCAACAGGAGGACCAAGGACAAGAACAGGAAAGGTAAGGTGTTTCCTCCTCGTTATCAATTAACTTTACCCCAACTCTTAAAAGAGCCCGGGGACGTGTTTCCAAACAATGTGGAATTTGACTCTTTCATATTTTCTAGCACTTTAGGCGTAGGAGATATTAACGACCTACTCAAATATGAATTTCCTTCTGGTTTGAGACTCAAAATCCCTTCACCGGGAGATAGGACTTGTAATTGGCACCCTGAAAATTTATATGTGTACAAAGGGGTTATCACAGCTGGCCTTAGGTTTCCGGTTCACCCATGGCTTGTTAGGCTACTAGCTGAAGTTAAAATCAACCAATGACAACTATATCCTAACTCCTGGAAATTTATATTCATCTTTATGGTTGAATGCATCATGGGAGGCGTCCGCCTTAGCATTCCTTTATTTAGACATTTGTTTGCTTTCAAAAATAGCCCTGTTACTAGGAAAGGATGGGTAAGCATCCAACATCGTACAAAGTCCCGAATGATTATCAACGCTGTCTCCGTGCTTGACTCATGCCACAATTGGAGGCACGAATTTTTTATCCTTAGGTGGAAAGGAGGAGATTGGGGTGAATTTTTCAGGACTAAATTCAATCACGTGAACGATGAGGGTGTTAGTGAGCTGCAGCTCTCAACTGAAGAAGTAGGCAATCGGGATTGACTTATTTCAACCTTTCAAAATGCCCACTACCGCGAAGTTGTGACTGAGCATAACTTGATAGAGACCGGGCTTAGTAGTATCCCTACCGAGGGTAATTCTTACTTTAACTCTTTTATTCTCATCATACTTGTTCTTATTCCAACATTGTTTTCTTTGTCTTTTCTTGCAGTTGCTGAGGAGATTGACTGTCTGCCGGGTCATGCTCCCCAGATTACTAAAAGGATGATCAAAAAGGCTGAGAAAGAAGCCAATCTTGACGATATTCCAGTTCCTGAATTCCTCCAACATTGCTCAAAGGTTGGGAAAAGGATTAGGAGTTCGGACGGGAGTATGAAGACTGCATTCATGCCTGAATGGGGGATATGCGAGCAGGACGCTATTCGAGATAGCCATCTCCTTGCTCAGGAATGGTCTCGGAATGCTTTAGCCCCGGTTGACAAGGTTCACTTCGCAACAGCAACAGACCTTGAGGAGAATGAAATCTTGGGGGCATTTCATGCCTATAACGTAAGCTTATCTCCCCTTATCTTTTATTACTCTTACTAAATATTGACCATCATGGTTTAACATTGGTGTTTTATTCTTGTAGTTGAATGCTCATTTCCAGAACGATATCCAGCTGGGGAGATCATATAAGGATAAGGAAAGAACCGCCCTCAAGGCTACGGAAAAGCATCAGAAAGAGTCTCAAGAATGGGAGGATAAATACTTCACCTCCGAAGACCAACTCTCATCCCTCAGGGGTAAGTACGCAGCCTTGGAGAACAGGACCCAGAACAACGAGGATTCCATCATCCAAAACTACTTGGGCTCGGATACATTCCTTGCCTTCATTGATGAACATGACAGGGAGGTCCAACCGGACAGCATGTCCATAGGTTGGGAAAAAGCTGTGAATAAGATTAGCCAAGACCACAAAGGGGTTATTTTTCCTTCCTTCTATCCAAGTCCTTGGAAGGTAACTGATGCTGATGACCTTGTTGAAGGTGCTGGAACTTCCTCCCAGGCAAACAGGCGTGCTTCAGGTTCCGGGGCTAAGGCCACTCCCCAACATTCAGGATCCAGTTCTGGGAGGCACCCTTCGAGATCCCGTGGGAAGGACCGAAGTGACAATTCAGGACGCCAGTTAGCCGGCCGAATTCGCGAGCCCAGATCGATGAGTGTTACCAGTTTCTCGACTTCAACTTCCAAGAGTAGGGAAGAAGGTGAGACGGGGTCCTCCGGCGAAGAAGAAGCCCCTGTTCAGGTTGCTCCTCCTAAAGCCAAGAAACGATTGGTGAAGACTGCTTCTATCGAGAAGTGTAAGAACCCAGATTTTGGGTGGAATTAAAACTTTTATGTATTTAATGATGTAAGAATGAATAGTGGATATGGCTACAGTGTAATAATTGATAATTGGGAAAGAATGAATGGAATTCGACTTTATTATGTTTATGTCTTGAAGAATGCTAAAGGGTGACAACATAGGTAAGAATAATCTATCTTCTAAGGGAATAAGATATGGCAACTTCAAGTAAGAGAATACTCTCATGTCATCCAGATCGATAACGATTAATCCAGTAGTTCCGTAAAAAGGTTAAGGAACGATCGAAAGAGAATACGGACAATTATACAACCCTAAGAGAACAAGTAAAGAATACAGAATGAATAGTGTTTTGGTGGGAGTATATAATAATATGAGACGACACTATATAGAAGTATTCGGAACGGATTTCCGAGTTCGTATTAGTGATCTAGGGGGAAAATAAGTGTATGTAAAAGCTGTCGGATTCTGAAAAACCGCACTTTTATTTTCTCCGAGAGTTCCCTGGACACTGATAGCCTTAAGTATTTAACGAATGGATTAAAGGAATATAAAATGGAAAGTTAGAATGAAAGATGGAGAATGAAAGTATTAATGTTAAAGAGGATTCCCGGTAAACCCTAATTAGAAATCCGTGAAATATTCTCACGAACGATCAATCGAAACGGGTAATAACCGGACACAGAAACAAGCAGAGGAAGCAAGAGTCTTGTGCAAGCTACTAGTATAAATATCTAGTAACTAAACTAGAAGCAAGGAACTAGCAACTTAGAGGAAGAACTAAGTACTTAGCAAGTAACTACCTAGTTAAGCTTTAACCACCACAAAACCAACACATGTCTTGCCATTTGATCATCCAACACCTCACCACTTTATTAAAGTGACTTTTACAAGATATTATGTTGTAAGTGGATGAGAGTAAAGGAGATTAAAACACAAAAAAATCAAAAGAGCCAAGCAACTCTTCCCCCCCCCCTTGCAAAGAAGCATTCGGCCATACCCCTTAATTCAAAATCCAAACTCAACCTTCCCACCATTGTTTGTTCTTGAAATAATTAAGGTGAGTCTTACATTTCATAAAACTTATCTCCTCAAAATCTTAGCTTCAAACTCATCCATTTCCATTTTCAAATAAATCATTCAAGAGGAGCATGAATAGTGTTCTTCTTGAACTAACTTGGTTTTCTTGATTTTTCATGGTTGATATAGCAAGCATAATCACTCCTAAGGACCATACAAGGCTTAGTAAGGCTATATCACTATCTAAGGAAGGTATAAAGCTCTTGAAACCCTAACCCTTGTTTGAGATTTAAGCATGTTTATGATAGTTATAACTTAGTTATGGTTATGTTAAAGTCATAAGCATGATTATGTTTGGATTTTGGATTAATGATGTAAATAGCTAGATGAACGGAAAGGCATTGCTTGGCCTCAGTTCATGTATATAAGTCATGTATATGTTGTTTGGGTTGGATGCTATGTGTATGGGAAGATTCGAAATTGATAGATATTCGATTTACAGCCGTTATAATGCCCGATTTTACAATACCATGTTTTGTATGCCATTTTCCATGTCGAACCCCTACTGTCCAGAGACCTTATCTGCCATGATAGGATAGGTAATGCTCTAAGCTTCGTTTTGATATAAAGATCACGTGAAACGGACTTACGGTTTAGGATTTATGACCAAATTACTAAAAGTAGTTCGAATCCGTAAATGAAAGTTCGTAACTGAAATTGAACCCTCGTAAGCTATGTAACGTCATGGCGAATCTTGGTAAATAAATACTAGGGGTAAGAAGGAAGGTGTGAAAGAAAACCGTATGTCAAAAAGAGCATTTTTCGATTTATTAAAAATGTTCGAGTCAAGGTTAAACGCGAACGAACCCCTAAAAGACGACTCTTTTATAACTTTGGTAAAACACTTAGAAAACGGGCGATAAAACTCGGAGTATAATATTGGTTCGTAACGATCAACCTTAGAACTCATATGACTCAAGTATGTCCCAAGTATAAGTGCAGTGACATGTCGTATTAACGAACGAATGTCGGGTCGGATCAGTGATAATAAGTAATCCACTAAAAGGGGTATAACGAGATAACTCGAGAACGTGTTTCGATTTAAGTATAACTTAACTTTTAATATGTTAAGTGATTAATCCCGAATGCCTTGGCTATTTATAGATCACCAGGCTGAACCGGGACCCGCTACCACTACCCCTTACCGTACTCGACTACCAGGCAAGTTTCAATTCCCTTCTTTTAGGCTGTTGTTGTGATTGAATAAATATATATATATATATATATATATGATTGCTGATATACATATGCCATTGCATGCATGCCTACTTTCAAGTTGAATTGATATACTTGTTCCCTGAATGTTATTGTTGGCTTATAAGCTAGATAGTTAGATATCAGTTATAAGCCGGGGATTGTAAGACCCTCATAGAAGGGCATATACATCTTATTAATCGAATATAGACCGGGAGTCAATATTCCTTGATATATCGAGATTACCTCAGAAGAAAATATTTAAGTAAATATTTTCTATTATTCAGGCGACGAATATTATTTGAATATTCGTTCGAGATTATTTATTTAATGATCCTTATTTCAAATAATTATTTGAACGTAACTATTCAACGAATAATATTTCTCAATATTCATTCAGAGTCGAATTGATTATCGACTATTATTTCGAATATTCTTCTAAAGATGAGTCTATTAAATGAATATTATTTGGATATTCTTTTAGATTATTATTTTATTAAATAAATATTACTTTTGAATATTCATTTAAGATATTAAATAGTTGATGAATATTATTTTAATATTCATCTGAAGCTTGATTTAATTATCGAATATTATCTCGAATATTCCTTAAGGCTTGGATTACTAAATGAATATTACTTGATATTCATTTAGGATATTATTCATTAAATGAATATTACTTTTGAATATTCATTTAAATTCCTAATTAATTATGAATATTACCTTAAATATTCTTTTCAGGTCTAATTAATTAATGAATATTGTTTTGAATATTCATTTAAATATTTATTTATTCAATAATTATACTCCTGATATTTCTTCAGGGATTATTTTGAGAAATACTCTGATTAAAGATATTCTTTCATATTCCCAAATATTCTTTCAATATTTCAACTCAAGAAATATTCTCTAAATATTTATTCCATACTTAAAATAATCTCGATAAGGTTTATCTTCTTCGATTATTACAGAAAATATTTCGAAGTCATATTATTATTAATCTTATATCAAGAAAGGTTCCCAGACATCATTCATCTTTGAGTCTATCTCCTTAATAATAAGGGAACCTTACTTGGAAAAATGTTATTTATCTTGTCGACTTCCCGGTCATAAAGTATTCCCTTCACCCGCAACTCGGGTGCTGTTGACTTATTAAGTCGTTGCTTACCTTCTCATCTTTCGAGGGGTAAGATTACTGGAACAAGTTGATATCCGTTACCAAGTAATAGCTTGGGAGATATTGGTAAATTTTCCTTTCCAACTAGATACGACTACTTTGTGGAGTCTTATCAACAAGTATTATACTTGGGGAAAGGGGGACGAACGTTACATTCAGAATCATGAATTCTATTTGAACTAGGAGTCGTGTAAGAGGCCGAGTAGCGCCGGTCCATCCCCTTTGGCCCAACCGTTGGCCGGGGAGAGCTAGTAAGGCGGTATACAAGTAAAGCCGTCAGTTCTTCCTTCTACCGGTAGTAAATCTAAATTGAGCTGTACGATCTCGACTGATCATCAAGATTGGAACAGCGGGCGCGGTGAATACTCCATCATTGGTTCATCATCCAAATTTATTTATTTCCTGCAACATGATTACTGTTGGCAGAGTTGGAAAAGTGTCATAACTGGAATTGCAACCTTTTCTTGCAAGTTCCTCTTCTTAATAACAATAAGAATATCTCGCTTACTTTGATGTAGCACATATTTCTTCAAACAAATACTTTCAGTTACCTTGTAACTTCATCGTTCATATTATACTGGCATCATTTCCGTAAATGCATGGCATATGGTTTGAAAGATAGCTTTGAACTGTTTTAAATTTTCGTTCAGTTATATATTTGTTGGTGGGCTTTCGCTCACCCTTGCTTTGTTTATATTATGTCACAACAACAGCTAGGACAGATGGCTCGCGTCAGGCGCACTCGGCGCAAGCAGGTTACCCGACCCACCGGATTACCCGCTGAGATGCTAGCCGCCATTGCTGAGGTAGCATAGTTAGACAGCTTTTGTTTCCTGTTTAACTATATGTATAATTAATGTAATTAACGGCAAAACTTTTAAACCTATGATGTTATCCTTTTGGGATTGTAATAACTTTTATTCGTAACCCTTTAATGTAAGACTTATTTCAATTTCATCTCTGGGACTATAACTGTTGTGTGTGTGAGTGGTAATTATTGTGGGGTCACAGCATGTGATTTATTTATTATGGACTCAAGTCAAGTATTATGAATGGATGTAAGACCGTAACCACCAGATCCCTGACCCCGGATCTGGGGGCGTTACAGAGATGGTATCAGAGCGAGAGTTATATATCCCAAGAGATGATACGACGTTATATAATAATAAATTCAATAATATAATAAGAACCCTTGCCAGGTTCACCTAAAACCCTTACGGGAACTTTTTAAGTATCATGATAGTAACATAGTTCGTCTTGTGTAGGCGAGCGACTTGTCGGCCCAGGAGGCAGCTGCGAGACAGCATGATGAGGACATGTTCCGGACTAGGGACCCATACTATGAGCACTTGCCTGAGGAGGATACTGAGCCTGAGGAGGAGGATGCTGAGGAGGTCCAGGTTGAGGCTGATACTGATGTGATCGAGTCTGAGGAGGAGGACCCTGAGGAGGTCCAGGATGATGCTGACACAAATGTTGTTGAGACTGAGGGGGAGGAGGACCCGGAGGGGATCCAGACAGGACAGGATGCTGAGTTAGTGGTTGAGGATGATGATTATTGGGTTGTGACTGAGATCAGGACTTTGGGAGGTGACACTGACATGACCACGGATCAGGTGGTGCCGGTATATGAGGGTGTTGAGGGAGATATAGATGAGCCAGTAGTTGGTGCTGTAGGGAGTTCTGGACTTTTTGTGCCACTCCTCCCTGTTGAGAGAGCCCCTACCCCACCACCACTACCTGTGAGCCCGTACCCCGACGAGTTTGAGGAGCTTACCCCAGAGCCCCAGCAGACAGAGACTGCCGCTCCAGCTGAGCCATCCACCCCACCTCATGCCCCGATAGGAGGAGTCCCAGTATGTGTTCACAACTTGATTGTGAACGGGCTTTATAGAGAGTTGTCTGCGGCAGATGCCAGGTTGGCAGAGTCTAGGAGTGAGTTAGCAGCAGAGAGAGCCGCCCGGATGAGGGTGCAGGGCAGGAGGACTATCAGTGACAGAGTTGGGTATAGGGCTGTGACCCGCATCGAGCTGAGGGCTCGGGTGAGGGTGCGACAGTTGCCTACTGATGGGCATTGTAGGGTAGACAGAGCAGAGGCTGAGGAGGTTTTCCGCATCGCCATGGGGAGGGTTCGGAGGATGTTTCGTCATGGCGGCTGATTTCAGATGTAGTGATGCAGTGGTCTAGTTGTCTAGTCATGTACGGACATAGTAGTGCCGGCTTTTGTAGGGATGGTTTTCTTGTACTTGGTTTCCCTTTTTGCAGACTAGACAGATAGACAGCATATTTCACTTTTGACTTGTTGTTGTTGTTAGGATGGTTGTACTTTAAACTATCGTTGTAACTCGGATGTTGTACCTTTTCGGTACCTGGTATATATTTGTTTCCATTTCAGTCATTACAATTTTGTTGGGATGTGATCACGAGTTTATTAGCATATGTATTACTTTTCGATTAAGTTGCCATGAGATATAAAACTGTGGGATTTTAAACCCAATCATGTAAAGAAATGTGCAAGGAAAAATCCTTTAAAACAGATAAGGGAACCTAATGTATAATTTTCCAAATTTTCAGTAAAATGCCTCCAAGACGAATGGGCACTAGGGCTAACCCCCGCGAATCTACTGACCAAGAGAGTCGCAACCAACACGAGGAAAACCGTGAAAGTAGTGAGGAACAAGATCAGGACTATAATGAGCAAGAAGATTCCCAGTATGGAGCAGAGGATGAACCCCTGTACTCTGAAGAATTTGAAAGGGAAATAGAGGGTGGAGAAACTGAAGTAGAACAGGAAGGGGAGAACCAGGGCGGAAACCCCATGGGCCAGTTTATGGATCTACTTAGGCAGAATTTGAACCAATACCCCCAACCACCACCAAGCAACAACACTTCAGTGGCAAATTCCTTTAGGGCCTTTAAGTCCCTTAAGCCCCCAGAGTTCCACGGATCGGCTGATCCCGTTGAGGCGAGGGCCTGGATCAAAGAAATGGAAAAGTCTTTTGAGATTCTGAGTATCAATGAGGCTCAGAAGACTGTTTTTGCTACTTACCTACTAAAGGGAGAGGCCAATTATTGATGGGAAGCCAAGAAAAACATGGAGACTGATGCTGTCATAGCCTGGGAAAGGTTCAAACAATTATTCCTGGAGAAGTACTTTCCGAAGTTCATGAAAACCCAGATGGAACTTAAGTTTTTGGAACTGAAACAGAACAATATGTCAGTGGCGGACTATGAGGCCAAATTTACTGAGCTATCGAGATTTGTGCCAGAGTTTGTAGACACAGAAGAGAAGAAAGCTAACAGGTTTCAACAAGGGCTGAAGCAGTGGATCCAGAATAGGGTGGCTGTTTTAGAGATTACAGATTATGCCACCTTGGTGCAGAAGGCAACCATTGTGGAGGCTGGTAGTGATCAGATGCAGAGAGAGAGAGAGAAAGGGGGGATAAAGAGAAAGCATGTTAGTATGGGCGGAAGATCCGCTGGAGGAAAACCCCCAACCAAGTTTAATCGAGGAGCGGTTTCCCTACCAGGGAGGAATGTAGGGTTTAAACCATCTGCTAGTGTAAGTGTGAGCCAGGGCGGCCATCAATCAGGAATGTCCCGTTCCAACCCTTCTCGACCTCTATTGCCATTGTGTGCTACTTGTGGGAAGAGGCACTCCGGGGTGTGCAACCTGAAGCAGATAAACTGTTATAAGTGTGGGCGAGCTGGGCATTATGCCACCTCTTGCACCACGGTCATCCCTAACAGCACAACCTGTTTCCAGTGTGGACAGCGAGGGCACATGAGGAAGGATTGCCCAAAGAGCAAACCAGCAGCATCAGGAGCAAGCAAGGTTGCCTCAAATAGGCCACCAACTGCTAGGACTTTCAATATGTCAGTACAAGATGCCGTGAGGGACACAGATGTGATAGCAGGTACTTTTTCTCTTAATTCAGTCAGTGCAAATGTCTTATTTGATTCAGGAGCAACTAAGTCTTTTATATCTAGAGATTTTGCGCATAAGTTGAAACTTAAAACCCAGCAACTAAGAGATTCCTTACAAGTAGAAATAGCTAATCAGGAAATCGTACCGGTTAATCAAATTCACCCCGATTGTAAGCTAGAAATAGAAGGACGATCCTTCTATGTCGATTTAATTCCTTTTAAGCTAGGGGAATTCGATGTCATTTTGGGTATGGATTGGTTGTCTCGCAATGATGCGCGGATAGATTGTAAAGGGAAAAAGGTTAAGTTAAAAACCCCAGGGAAGAAAGAAATAGTGTTCAAGGGGATGCGACAGACCCAGAAAATTCTGACCATGGCGCAAACCAAGAGATTGTTACGAAAAGGGAACGAGGCTTATTTAGCCTACGTTATAGATACTCAGAAGGAAGTGCCAAGATTGCAAGACATTCTGGTAGTTAATGAGTTCGAGGACGTGTTCCCACAAGATCTTCCCGGATTACCACCTGATAGGGTAATTGAGTTTGCCATCGAATTAGCCCCGGGGACGGCGCCGGTTTCGAAGGCCCCGTACCGACTAGCCCCAGTAGAAATGAAGGAGCTAGCTAAACAATTACAGGAATTGTTGGATAAGGGCATGATAAGGCCCAGTGTGTCGCCTTGGGGCGCACCAGTGTTGTTTGTTAAGAAAAAGGATGGAAGTATGAGGTTATGCATCGACTACAGAGAATTGAACAAGCTAACCATAAAGAATAAGTATCCATTGCCCAGGATAGACGATTTGTTTGACCAGCTAAGAGGAGCTGAATACTTCTCTAAGATTGATTTGAGAACAGGATATCACCAACTGAAGATCAAACCTGAAGATATCCCGAAGACTGCATTCCGCACCAGATACGGACATTATGAGTTCTTAGTTATGTCATTTGGATTGACCAACGCCCCAGCAGCCTTCATGGACCTAATGAATAGAGTGTTCAAGGAACATTTGGACCAATTTGTGATAGTTTTCATTGATGATATTCTCATCTACTCAAAGACAGAGGCAGAACACGCTGAACATTTAAGGATAACCTTAGAAATACTCAGGAAAGAGCAGTTATATGCCAAGTTCTCCAAGTGTGAGTTTTGGAAAAATGAGGTACAATTCTTAGGGCACGTGATCAATAGAGAAGGAGTGTTGGTCGACCCCTCCAAGATAGAAGCAGTTTCAAACTGGGAATGGCCAACTACTCCAACCGAGGTGAGGAGTTTCATTGGACTGGCCGGATATTACAGGAGATTTGTCCAAGACTTTGCGAAACTCGCAGCTCCATTAACTCGACTTACCCGTAAAACCGAGAAATTTGAATGGACTGAGAAATGCGAGAAGAGTTTCCAGGAGTTAAAGAAGAGGCTGGTGACAGCCCCAGTGCTGGCATTACCTGATGGAAAAGGAGATTTCGTGATTTACAGTAAGGACTGGGATGCGTGCTTATGCAGCACGGCAAGGTAATAGCGTATGCGTCTAGGCAATTGAAGGATTATGAAGTCAGACATCCCACGCATGATCTAGAACTAGCAGCCATAGTCTTCGCTTTAAAGATTTGGAGACACTACCTGTATGGGGAAAAATGCGAGATTTACACAGACCATAAGAGCCTCAAATACATTTTCACTCAGAAAGAGCTTAACATGCGCCAGAGGAGATGGTTAGAGTTAATCAAGGATTACGACTGTGAAATTCGCTATCACCCGGGCAAAGCCAATGTGGTGGCTGACGCCCTTAGTCGGAAAGAGAAGCTCAAGATGATAACTTCAGAGAAAGAGCTAGTGAAGGATTTTGAGAATTTGGAAATCGAGGTTAAGTTACCTGGAGAGGGCCAAGAAAAGTTGATGGGAATTAGAATCCAACCTCCATTGCTAGAAAAGATTAGACTGTGCCAGGAACGGATGATGGAGGAAGAAAAGAACTCCACAGAAAAGCTAATGACCGGGGAGGAAATTAAGTGCGTAAGAGACAAGGAAGGGATCATGAGGTACACATACAGGATATGGATCCCAAACGTTCAGGAACTCAAGAATGAGATTTTAAATGAGGCACATAACTCAAGATACTCGGTGCACCCCGGTAGCACCAAAATGTATAGGGATTTGAAGGAGTATTACTGGTGGCCCTATATGAAAAAGAACGTAGCAGAGTGGGTAAGCAGATGCTTGACCTGCCAACGAGTGAAGGCAGAGCACCAGAAACCCAGCGGACTTCTACATCCCTTAGAGATTCCAGAATGGAAATGGGAACATATAGCCATGGATTTCGTAGTAGGTTTACCAAGGACCAAGGCTAATCATGATGCCATATGGGTAATTATAGATCGACTGACGAAATCGGCTCACTTTCTCCCGATCAACGAAAGGTACACGGTCGACAGACTAGTGGACATCTACTTAAAAGAGATAGTGGCGCGACATGGAGTCCCAGTCGCAATAGTATCCGATCGAGATCCTAGATTTAACTCCAGGTTTTGGAGAAGTTTTCAAGAATGTGTAGGGACCCGGCTGAACATGAGCACAGCCTACCACCCCCAGACAGATGGGCAAAGTGAAAGGACCATCCAAACGCTAGAGGATATGTTGAGAGTCTGCGCGATAGACTTCAAGGGAAGTTGGGATGATCACTTGCCATTAGTTGAGTTCTCCTATAATAACAGTTATCATTCAAGCATTGGGATGCCACCTTATGAGGCCCTTTATGGAAGAAAATGTCGATCTCCCTTGTATTGGGATGAAGTTGGAGAGCGAAAGATGCTCGGGCCCGAAGTGGTCCAACGAACTAAAGATGCAGTAGATCTAATCAGAGGACGGTTGGTAGCAGCCCAGGATCGACAAAAGAAATATGCCGACTTAGCTCGGAAAGGCAAGGAATACGAGGTAGGGGACCTAGTGTTCTTGAAAGTGTCACCTTGGAAAGGTTTAATGAGATTTGGGAAGAAAGGAAAGCTGAGTCCCAGGTACATTGGACCATTTGAGATCTTGAGACGGATTGGAGAACTAGCTTATGAGCTCGCATTGCCCCCGAATCTACAACAGGTGCACAATGTGTTCCATGTTTCGATGCTGAGGAAGTATAATCCGGATGCTAAGCATATTGTAGAGTATGAGCAAGTGGACATGCAACCAGACCTGACCTATGTGGAGCAACCTGTGGAAATCATAGACCGGAAAGAACAAGTGCTCCGAAACAAGGTCATTCAGCTAGTCAGAGTTTTGTGGCAGAACCACAATGTAGAAGAATCCACCTGGGAACTTGAAAGCGCAATGCAAGAAAAGTACCCCCACTTGTTTTCAAACTGATTCCGGGACGGAATCCCTTTAAGGAGGGGAGACTGTAAGAACCCAGATTTTGGGTGGAATTAAAACTTTTATGTATTTAATGATGTAAGAATGAATAGTGGATATGGCTACAGTGTAATAATTGATAATTGGGAAAGAATGAATGGAATTCGACTTTATTATGTTTATGTCTTGAAGAATGCTAAAGGGTGACAACATAGGTAAGAATAATCTATCTTCTAAGGGAATAAGATATGGCAACTTCAAGTAAGAGAATACTCTCATGTCATCCAGATCGATAACGATTAATCCAGTAGTTCCGTAAAAAGGTTAAGGAACGATCAAAAGAGAATACGGACAATTATACAACCCTAAGAGAACAAGTAAAGAATACAGAATGAATAGTGTTTTGGTGGGAGTATATAATAATATGAGATGACACTATATAGAAGTATTCGGAACGGATTTCCGAGTTCGTATTAGTGATCCAGGGGGAAAATAAGTGTATGTAAAAGCTGTCGGATTCTGAAAAACCGCACTTTTATTTTCTCCGAGAGTTCCCTGGACACTGATAGCCTTAAGTATTTAACGAATGGATTAAAGGAATATAAAATGGAAAGTTAGAATGAAAGATGGAGAATGAAAGTATTAATATTAAAGAGGATTCCCGGTAAACCCTAATTAGAAATCCGTGAAATATTCTCACGAACGATCAATCGAAACGGGTAATAACCGGACACAGAAACAAGCAGAGGAAGCAAGAGTCTTGTGCAAGCTACTAGTATAAATATCTAGTAACTAAACTAGAAGCAAGGAACTAGCAACTTAGAGGAAGAACTAAGTACTTAGCAAGTAACTACCTAGTTAAGCTTTAACCACCACAAAACCAACACATGTCTTGCCATTTGATCATCCAACACCTCACCACTTTATTAAAGTGACTTTTACAAGATATTATGTTGTAAGTGGATGAGAGTAAAGGAGATTAAAACACAAAAAAATCAAAAGAGCCAAGCAACTCTTCCCCCCCCTTGCAAAGAAGCATTCGGCCATACCCCTTAATTCAAAATCCAAACTCAACCTTCCAACCATTGTTTGTTCTTGAAATAATTAAGGTGAGTCTTACATTTCATAAAACTTATCTCCTCAAAATCTTAGCTTCAAACTCATCCATTTCCATTTTCAAATAAATCATTCAAGAGGAGCATGAATAGTGTTCTTCTTGAACTAACTTGGTTTTCTTGATTTTTCATGGTTGATATAGCAAGCATAATCACTCCTAAGGACCATACAAGGCTTAGTAAGGCTATATCACTATCTAAGGAAGGTATAAAGCTCTTGAAACCCTAACCCTTGTTTGAGATTTAAGCATGTTTATGATAGTTATAACTTAGTTATGGTTATGTTAAAGTCATAAGCATGATAATGTATGGATTTTGGATTAATGATGTAAATAGCTAGATGAACGGAAAGGCATTGCTTGGCCTCAGTTCATGTATATAAGTCATGTATATGTTGTTTGGGTTGGATGCTATGTGTATGGGAAGATTCGAAATTGATAGATATTCGATTTACAGCCGTTATAATGCCCGATTTTACAATACCATGTTTTGTATGCCATTTTCCATGTCGAACCCCTACTGTCCAGAGACCTTATCTGCCATGATAGGATAGGTAATGCTCTAAGCTTCGTTTTGATATAAAGATCACGTGAAACGGACTTACGGTTTAGGATTTATGACCAAATTACTAAAAGTAGTTCGAATCCGTAAATGAAAGTTCGTAACTGAAATTGAACCCTCGTAAGCTATGTAACGTCATGGCGAATCTTGGTAAATAAATACTAGGGGTAAGAAGGAAGGTGTGAAAGAAAACCGTATGTCAAAAAGAGCATTTTTCGATTTATTAAAAATGTTCGAGTCAAGGTTAAACGCGAACGAACCCCTAAAAGACGACTCTTTTATAACTTTGGTAAAACACTTAGAAAACGGGCGATAAAACTCGGAGTATAATATTGGTTCGTAACGATCAACTTTAGAACTCATATGACTCAAGTATGTCCCAAGTATAAGTGCAGTGACATGTCGTATTAACGAACGAATGTCGGGTCGGATCAGTGATAATAAGTAATCCACTAAAAGGGGTATAACGAGATAACTCGAGAACGTGTTTCGATTTAAGTATAACTTAACTTTTAATATGTTAAGTGATTAATCCCGAATGCCTTGGCTATTTATAGATCACCAGGCTGAACCGGGACCCGCTACCACTACCCCTTACCGTACTCGACTACCAGGCAAGTTTCAATTCCCTTCTTTTAGGCTGTTGTTGTGATTGAATAAATATATATATATATATATATATATGATTGCTGATATACATATGCCATTGCATGCATGCCTACTTTCAAGTTGAATTGATATACTTGTTCCCTGAATGTTATTGTTGGCTTATAAGCTAGATAGTTAGATATCAGTTATAAGCCGGGGATTGTAAGACCCTCATAGAAGGGCATATACATGTTATTAATCGAATATAGACCGGGAGTCAATATTCCTTGATATATCGAGATTACCTCAGAAGAAAATGTTTAAGTAAATATTTTCTATTATTCAGGCGACGAATATTATTTGAATATTCGTTCGAGATTATTTATTTAATGATCCTTATTTCAAATAATTATTTGAATGTAACTATTCAACGAATAATATTTCTCAATATTCATTCAGAGTCGAATTGATTATCGACTATTATTTCGAATATTCTTCTAAAGATGAGTCTATTAAATGAATATTATTTGGATATTCTTTTAGATTATTATTTTATTAAATAAATATTACTTTTGAATATTCATTTAAGATATTAAATACTTGATGAATATTATTTTAATATTCATCTGAAGCTTGATTTAATTATCGAATATTATCTCGAATATTCCTTAAGGCTTGGATTACTAAATGAATATTACTTGATATTCATTTAGGATATTATTCATTAAATGAATATTACTTTTGAATATTCATTTAAATTCCTAATTAATTATGAATATTACCTTAAATATTCTTTTCAGGTCTAATTAATTAATGAATATTGTTTTGAATATTCATTTAAATATTTATTTATTCAATAATTATACTCCTGATATTTCTTCAGGGATTATTTTGAGAAATACTCTGATTAAAGATATTCTTTCATATTCCCAAATATTCTTTCAATATTTCAACTCAATAAATATTCTCTGAATATTTATTCCATACTTAAAATAATCTCGATAAGGTTTATCTTCTTCGATTATTACAGAAAATATTTCGAAGTCATATTATTATTAATCTTATATCAAGAAAGGTTCCCAGACATCATTCATCTTTGAGTCTATCTCCTTAATAATAAGGGAACCTTACTTGGAAAAATGTTATTAATCTTGTCGACTTCCCGGTCATAAAGTATTCCCTTCACCCGCAACTCGGGTGCTGTTGACTTATTAAGTCGTTGCTTACCTTCTCATCTTTCGAGGGGTAAGATTACTAGAACAAGTTGATATCCGTTACCAAGTAATAGCTTGGGAGATATTGGTAAATTTTCCTTTCCAACTAGATACGACTACTTTGTGGAGTCTTATCAACAAGTATTATACTTGGGGAAAGGGGGACGAACGTTACATTCAGAATCATGAATTCTATTTGAACTAGGAGTCGTGTAAGAGGCCGAGTAGCGCCGGTCCATCCCCTTTGGCCCAACCGTTGGCCGGGGAGAGCTAGTAAGGCGGTATACAAGTAAAGCCGTCAGTTCTTCCTTCTACCGGTAGTAAATCTAAATTGAGCTGTACGATCTCGACTGATCATCAAGATTGGAACAGCGGGCGCGGTGAATACTCCATCATTGGTTCATCATCCAAATTTATTTATTTCCTGCAACATGATTACTGTTGGCAGAGTTGGAAAAGTGTCATAACTGGAATTGCAACCTTTTCTTGCAAGTTCCTCTTCTTAATAACAATAAGAATATCTCGCTTACTTTGATGTAGCAGATATTTCTTCAAACAAATACTTTCAGTTACCTTGTAACTTCATCGTTCATATTATACTGGCATCATTTCCGTAAATGCATGGCATATGGTTTGAAAGATAGCTTTGAACTGTTTTAAATTTTCGTTCAGTTATATATTTGTTGGTGGGCTTTCGCTCACCCTTGCTTTGTTTATATTATGTCACAACAACAGCTAGGACAGATGGCTCGCGTCAGGCGCACTCGGCGCAAGCAGGTTACCCGACCCACCGGACTACCCGCTGAGATGCTAGCCGCCATTGCTGAGGTAGCATAGTTAGACAGCTTTTGTTTCCTGTTTAACTATATGTATAATTAATGTAATTAACGGCAAAACTTTTAAACCTATGATGTTATCCTTTTGGGATTGTAATAACTTTTATTCGTAACCCTTTAATGTAAGACTTATTTCAATTTCATCTCTGGGACTATAACTGTTGTGTGTGTGAGTGGTAATTATTGTGGGGTCACAGCATGTGATTTATTTATTATGGACTCAAGTCAAGTATTATGAATGGATGTAAGACCGTAACCACCAGATCCCTGACCCCGGATCTGGGGGCGTTACAAGAAGTGATTATCTTTTAAGCCTAGCATGGCTTATGTTTGCCTCGTGTGGCTCTTATTCAGTTCTCATTTTATCCTGACTTTGCTCATGGTCCTTCATGGACTTATATTTTATTCGATGTTGTTTGTAACTTATAACTCTGTCCCCTAGGGGTATATTATCTACATGCTTGTTTCTTTTAATTCATACGTTCCTTTTTTTACGGTACTTGGTCATCCTAAACTTACACACATCAGGTGTTTGGTACATCATTAAAATCACAGAAACGTAGAATAGAAAACAAACTTGTATTAATAACGTGAAATGGGCTCTACCCTTACATAAAATGATAAGTTCTACTATGAGCAACATGCTCTGCAATGGTTTTACATAAACCTTACTTCTACTTCAATAGATAGGCTAAAAGCTAAATCCTTACTAGGAGAGCTTAAACATAATAAACCTTGAGATTCGAGGCCTGCCAAGTACGAGGCACCTTGCTTCCATCCAAGGTTTCCAACTTGTAAGAACCTCTTCCCAACGTTTTACTGACTCTATACGGCCCTTCCCAATTAGGGGCTAACTTGCCTGTCTGTCCCTCTTCTGATGTTCTACATTGCGGGCATTCGGTTCGTCC
Organism: Saposhnikovia divaricata; assembly: GCA_036435485.1. Lineage (NCBI taxonomy): Eukaryota > Viridiplantae > Streptophyta > Magnoliopsida > Apiales > Apiaceae > Saposhnikovia > Saposhnikovia divaricata. The sequence goes on along the minus strand of CM071600.1, from coordinate 154,962,379 downwards.
CTGACTTCATCAATTAAATCAAGGGCAAACCTCATGCCTTCCTCATTGGTTTCTTGCTCATATGCTTCCACCCTTGGAGACGTATGAGAGATCTCCACGGGCACTACTGCCTCTGCTCCATAGGCTAGCAAAAATGGGGTAGCTCTTGTTGTCACTTTACAGGTGGTACGATATACCCATAGAATAGGCAGCAGCTCATCCACCCACGTGTTTCTTGAACATTCGACCCTTTTCTTAAGTCCATCAAGGATAATCCGATTCGCTACCTCAGCTTGCCCATTAGCCTGAGGGTGAGCTACTGAAGTGAAGCGAAGTTCGATGGCGTTCTCCTCACAATACTTCGTAAACTTCTCATTGTTGAATTGGCGCCCATTATCCGTCACAAGGATTCGTGGGATTCCGTATCTGCAAATTACGTTCTCCCAGAAGAATTGGGCAACTTGCTGGGTGGTTATCTTAGCTAATGGCTTAGCTTCAATCCACTTGGTAAAATAGTCGATGGCCACTATCAAGAACTTCCTTTGTGCTGAAGCTACAGGGAAAGGACCTAGAATGTCCATCCCCCACATGGCAAACGGAATAGGAGAGTTAATCGATGTTAACATCTCTGGCGGCTGTTTGACAATAGGAGCGTGTTTCTGACACCTGTCACACTTCTTTACATAACTTTGCGCATCTGCCAACATCTGTGGCCAATAAAATCCCAGACGGGTGATCTTATGGGCTAGGGCTCTGCCCCCCAAGTGTTGCCCACAGATCCCTTCATGAACTTCCTTTAATGCTTCTTCTGCCTCCTAGGGCCTCAAACACTTCAAGTACGGGATAACAAAAGATCTCTTGTAAAAGATGCCTTCAATCAAGACATATCTCAATGATCTCACTGATAGTTTTCGCGCCTCCGAGGCATCTTCGGGAAGCCATCCCGTTTCCAAATGTCCCTTAATAGGATCTATCCAACAACTTCCTATATCAATGGGTGCCACCAATTTCGAATTGATGGAAGGGGCCTTCAAGACCTGGAAGTAAACACTCCCTGCATAATTCTCTATTTCAGAAGAGGCGAGCTTTGATAGGGCATCGGCCTTGATGTTCTCCTCCCTCGGGATGTGCTCCATATAGCATTCATCAAACTGAGTCATAACGGCTTTCACAACCCTTAGGTATTTTGCCATAGTTTCATCCTTAGCCTCGAACTCACCATTCACCTGCGATACTACGAGCCTCGAATCTCCACAAACTTTAAGGTTCTTGACTCTCAATATTCTGGCCAAGCCTAATCCGGCTATCAAGGCTTCATATTCAGCTTCGTTGTTGGTTGTTGGAAAGTCCAACTTCAAAGCATATTCTACCAAAGACCCGTGGGGACTTTGCAAGACCAGGCCTGCACCACTAGATTTTGTTTTTGATGCCCCATCAAAATAGAGCACCCAATATTCCTTCTGATTAGGTGCAAGCTCCTGCCCCCCGACTTCTTGGTTGTCTATGGTACATTCAACCACGAAGTCAGCTAATGCCTGAGCCTTGATAGCTGTCCGAGGCTTATATGCAATATCAAACTCCCCGAGTTCGATTACCCATTTAATCAGCCTTCCACTGGCCTTGGGGCTATGCAATATACTTCTCAACTGTTGATCCGTCAGGACTTCAATCTTGTGTGCCTGGAAGTAAGGTCGTAGCTTCCTTGAAGCTGTTACTAGCGCCAAAGCAGACTTCTCAATGGGTGAGTATTTCAACTCAGCTCCGTGCAATACCTTGCTCACATAGTAGATAGGCTTCTGAATCTTGTTTTCCTCTCAAATGAGAACGGCACTCAGTGCTTGTTCGGATATCGCTAGGTATAAATATAGGGTCTCTCCAGGACTAGGTTTGGCCAACAACGGGGCCTCAGCCATGTACTTTTTTAGCTGTTCAAAAGCCTCTTGGCTTTCTGAAGTCCATTCGAAATTCTTCACTTTCTTCAAAGCCTGAAAGAAAGGCAAACACTTGTCGCCAGACCTTGAGATGAACCTTCCCAATGCAGCTATTCTACCAGTCAACTTCTGCACACCCCTCACAGAACGAGGTGGTTCCATGTCGAGGATTGCCTTAATCTTATCCGGGTTGGCTTCAATACCACGTTTTGAAACCATCAAGCCCAAAAACTTCCCTGATCCAACGCCAAAAACACACTTAGCTGGATTTAACATCATCTTATGGTGCCTCAGCACTTCAAAGGCCTCTCTGAGGTGTTCAACATGGTCTGCTGTAAATAAGCTTTTGACCAACATATCATCAACGTAGACCTCCATGGTTTTCCCAATCAGATGGGCAAATATCTTATTTACCAGTCGTTGATAAGTAGCTCCTGCATTCTTTAGTCCAAAAGCCATGACAAGGTAACAAAAAACACCAAAGTCAGTTATGAAAGATACCTTAGGGATGTCGTCTTTGTGCATCCTAATCTGGTTGTAACCGCTGAAACCATCCATGAAACTCAGCATTTCGTGCCCTGCCGTGGCATCTATTAGTGTGTCAATCCTTGGTAAAGGGAAGCAATCCTTAGGACACGCGTCATTTAAATCGGTGAAGTTTATACATATCCTCCACTTTCCGTTGGCTTTCTTGACCATCACAGGGTTAGCCAACCATTCAGGGAACTGAATCTCCTCAATAAAACTAGCTTCCAAGAGCTTGTCCACCTCTTGCTTAATGGCCTCTTGCCTTTCCGGAGTAAAGTTCCTCTTCTTCTGTTTTATTGCCTTCCGCTTGGGGTCGATATTCAACCTGTGAGTTATGAGTTGGGGGTCTATCCCTGGCATATCAGCTGCCGTCCAAGAGAACACATCTCTGTTTTCTTGTAAGAATTCTACCAACTTGCCCTTCAAGGGTTCTTTTAAAGATGCTCCAACATACGTAACTTTTTCAGGGTCTCGAGAATCCAGAGGTATAGGAACCAAATCTTCTGCCGGTTTCCCGCAGTATTCATCATCCCCTCGGACATCCATGTCTTCTATCGGGAGGACCTGCCCCCCTACTCCATCAGCTCTTAATGCGGCCACATAACAACTTCTGGCCATCTTTTGATCACCCTTCTGCTCTCCAACACCATTCCTGGTTGGAAACTTAACTTTCATATGGTAGCTTGAGGCAACAGCCTTAAACGCGTGAAGTCCAGTCCTTCCGAGGATCGCATTATACGTGGAAGCTGCTTTGATTACCAAGAAATTTAACATCTGAGTAGCTTCCTTGGGGTCCGGTCCAATAGTAACCGGTAGCTGGATGGTCCCTTCGACACTGGATTCGACTCCATTAAACCCATATATAGGCATATTATTAGGAGTCAACTATGAGTCATTGTATCCCATCTTCACAAATGCATCATGAAACAAAATATCGACAGAAGCACCATTGTCTATCAAGACTCGCTTCACCTCTGAGTTTCCAATTACCGGGGTTATGACCAACGGGTCGTCATGGGGGAACTTCACCCCTTCCAAGTCTGAATCGTCAAAACCAATCACTACTTCAGTCTTTGCACGTTTTGGGGCCTCTCCCACGATGTGCATCACCTCCCTGGCATATGCCTTTCGAGAGTTCCTTGTCGTGCCAGCTATAGTCGGGCCTCCCCAAATCATGTTAATAACTGGCCCTCGTGGCTGGGGGTTACGATCACGATCGTTATCCCTTCTATCATTATCTCTTCTATCATAGTCTCTCCTTTGATTTCCACGATCTTCTCCTTTCATGAACCTGCTCAACTTTCATTTTCGGATCAAGAATTCGATCTCGTCCTTGAGTTGCCTGCAATCATCGGTGTCATGTCCTATATCCTTATGGAACCTACAGTATTGATCCTTGTTTCTCTTTGCGGGATCACCCCTGAGTGGCTTCGGCCATCGTAAATCCTTGTCTTTCTCAATATCCATTAGGATTTGACTCATAGGGGCATTCAACCTCGCGTATTCAGAGAACCTTGGTCCCAAATTTTTCTTAGGGGCAGAGTCGGATTCCTTGCTAGTCCGGGGATATTTGTCCCTAGTATCGTACTCTTGCTCTTGCTTCCGTTTTCGGGAATTTCCGTTTCCTCCATTCGTTGTAGGGGCTTCTGCCTTCCTTATGCTCTCTTCTGCTTTTATGTATTTACTCGCCCTTCTTTGGAGCTCAGTCATGCTCTCAGGGGGATGTTTTGCCAACGACATCTGAAAGTAGGTGTTCGTTGTTCCATTATCTAGGGCTATCATAGCTACCTTGTTCTCCAGGTCTGGGACATTCAATGTCTCCTTGGTGAAACGCTTGAGATAATCCCTCAGGTTCTCATTCTTCCCTTGTTTCACTTGCATGAGAGATGCAGAGCTTTTTTCATGGACTTTTCCACTAACAAACTGATTGATGAAAGCAGTGCTCAACTCCTTGAAGGAGCCAATTGAGTTTGCGGCAACTGGCTATACCATCTTTGAGCCATGCCTGCCAGGGTTTGAGGGAACGCCCTACACTTAAGAGCGTCGCTGGCGGGTTGTATTAACAGCGCGTTTGAGAACGTCCTGACATGATTCGAGGGATCACCCGTTCCATCGTATGGTTTTATCGTGGGCATCTTAAATTTTCGGGAAACACGAGCGTTCATCACCTCCTCAGTGAACGGGAGTGTGGGATCGTCAGGGTCTCCGAGTGGCATCAGGTCTTTGGGATCACCCCTGGGGGTTTCCACCCTTGTAACTCCTCCAGTTGGGGCATCAGCCCTTCTTTGTCTCCTTTAAGATCTTTCCAAATCAATAAAGGGAATCTCCCTCAGAGTTGGAGGGGGCCTATTCTGATTCAGCCTTACTTGCTCCCTGGCTATATCGTCCTTCAGCCTTTGGATCTCAGCGGCTGTTTGAGGAGGCCCATCATGGATTCTTCGAGTCCTTCCCATAGGCTCCTTGCTTGCACGTCGCCTCCTCGGGGCTTCATCATGATCATCATCCTCAGATGAGGAACCATCAGTATAAGGTCCGGAGTAATCATAATACCCTTGCTCAGGAGGGGCTAAACCCCTAGCATAGGGAGGCTGATACGACTCAGGTATCTATAGAGCGTGACCACTTGGTCCAGGATCCCTACGATTTGGAGGGTAGTTAGGCAATCCGTATAACGGATCAGTGTTTACGGGGAGTGAAGTGGTGGAGATCTGAACTCCTGAGAGTGGGGGACGGTTATTTAATGGTGAGACCACCATCTGAAGCTGATTGGTCTCACGTCCTGGATGGACGTCCACTGGTAAGGTTCTCTCAACATGGGGATTCGTCCCTATGGGTTGAGAAACTTGAGGCTGAGTGGTTGTCTCTGTTAATGGGGGTACATACCCTTGCTCCGTAACAACAGGTGGAGCGGTGGAGATGGCTGGTGGATCAGAAGTTACAGGAACGTTCTCGGATGTCGTTCTTCGTGTGTTAACCATGGTTGATGTTGTCTTCCCACAAACGGCGCCAAATGTTGTGGAACAAAAAGTAAGGTTATCAAATTGCGGCTAGGGTTCGTGAGCTTCATGCTTTAATGGCTGCACTTGTGTTACCGTGACCTAATTCGGGTCTTCACAAGATGCCTACGTATCTCAATGTCGAGAATCAAGCCAAAAAATGTAGTTCTGAGATGAGGGGTCTGGCCCTTTATATAGGCTGTAGGAGCCTCAGAATCGTAGTAGGGTTTGGAGACTTGGTGGACAAGTCACCGTTATTGAGGAAGGTTCTGACTCCTTCCTTATAGGAATTAGTTTCCTTGTTGAATTAGGTGCCTTGGAGGCTACACAATATCCCTAGGATATTCTAGAACGTCCCTGATTTCTAGAACGTTCCTGTTTTGGGGATCAGGCCCGTGTTATAAACAAGCTTGTACCGGGCGTCCCCGGTCTGGGCTGTTCTTTTGGGCTTAACCACTAACCATGAATTTAATGCCCAGCTAGGGTTTTGGGCCTCATTTACGAGCCAATAAATACTATATTAATTATGTCTTTAGGGATTATTTTTCACCCATATCAATTTCTAATAAATAATGATTTTCATAGAACTTTACTCTTATTGAAAAAATAGACATGATTCAAAATTATCAAGTAGATATGATTCAAAACTATCCCATCCCATCGAATATTTATAATAATAAATAAAAAAGGTGTTATATGATTATATCTAATCAATGTTACGATAAATGAGGTTAAATATCAAAATGCTCACTCAAATGAAATTTGTATACCACTTTATTTTTCAATTTTAATAGGATAACATTTGAGTGAAAAGGCCCCCAATATCACAATTTTAGAGTAAATGGCCTCAAATATCACAACTCAAAACATTGGCCTCAAATATCACTCTAAAACAAATTTTCGTGTAGCGTTTTGTGTTTTTCTTTATTTTTTTTAAAAAACGCTGGATCGCTTAACGTTTTGGGGCAATTTTTTTATTAACGCTACATTATATAGCGTTTTCAAAATTAAAACCAACTTCTTAACTAGCGTTTCCAAGAAACCAAAGATCATCCAGCGCTTGGGGGGGGGGGTAGGAACGCCACATTATGTGGCGTTTGGGGTTGGGTTTATTTATTTATTTTTTTCTTCTAAATATATATTTGTAAATAATATTTAAAATTTATAAACAAATGGTCAATTAAAATTGTATTTTTTAATTTAAAAATGCAATTTTAATTAATCTTAGGGGTTCAATAATTAACCTTTAGGGTTTAACGTTTCCATTTTGGGTTTTAGAAATATTCCGAACGACGAATAAACTGTATGCGAACTTAGGGTTTCGGGTTTGGGGTTTAGGATTGTTTATAACCCTAAATCCTAGACCCTAAACCCTAACTTATCCTGATTTTTAAACGCGTTAGCGTTTAAAAATCAGACTGCCGGATTCAATTTTTTAATTAAAAATCTTAAATTATATCTGTATTCCCTCGGGGTTTCAATGGTTAACCATTGGGATTCAACAATTCCATTTTGGGTTTTAGAAATATTTCGAATGACGAATAAATCGTATACGAACTTAGGGTTTGGGGTTTAGGGTTGTTTACAACCCAAAACCCTAGACCCTAAATCCTAACTTATCCTGATTTTTAAACGCGTTAGCGTTTAAAAATCAGGCCGCCGGATTCAATTTTTTAATTAAAATTTTTAAATTTGAAAAATATGATTTTAATTAAATTTAGGTGTTGAACAATTATCTTTAACGGTTCAACGTTTCGATTTTGGGTTTTAGAAATATTCAAAACGACGAATAAATCGTATACGAACTTAGGGTTTAGGGTTGTTTACAACCCTAAATCCTAGACCCTAAACCCTACTTTATCCTGATTTTTAAACGCGTTAGCGTTTAAAAATCAGGCCGCGCCAGATTCAATTTTTTAATTTAAAATTTAAAATTTTATTTAACAGTTTATCTTTGGGGTTCAATAGTTCCATCTTGAGTTTAGAAATATTCGGAACGATGTATAAGCCGTATATATTTAGGAGAAAAAAAAAAACAAACGCCACATTAAGTGGCGTTTCCCCACAAAAGACCACTTCATGTGGCGTTTTAGACCAAAACAAAGGTTAGCATAGCGTTTTCACAGTAACAGTCATATAAACACTCTTTCAATTACCGTTTTGCAAAAAAAAAAAAAGGAAAACGATACATGAAGTAGCGTTTATACTAAAAAAATTAAAACGCTACACTCCATTGTATTATAGAGTGATATTTGGGCCCAACTTTCTAGCTTGTGATATTTGGGCCATTTCATTTAAAATTGTGATATAGGGGTCAACACCCAACATTTGAATAACTAAAGTTATAATAAATATCAAATACATACTTTTAAATATGTGTCAGGAAAGTAAATAAGTTTTTGAAATCTAAATATATAATCTAAAATACTAGAAATCAACAACTTTTCATTTGATTCCGGTAGTAATCAAAAAAGTTATGCCCAAAATCTCGCACGAGTATTTTATTTTGGATTCGGGTCAATATTGGGTTTTAATTTGGGAATTTCTTAGATAAATTAGGGTTTTGGTGAGAATTTGTGGAAGGAGGACGCGCCCTAGGTAAATTAGAAGCAATTAAAAAGGATGTTTGTTGGTTTTACAAGAGATTATTGAAGAATTTCTCTCCTGGCGTATCGCAGGAGGGGGATGTCCGTCGTAGAAGGCCTCCAGGGGTTTTCCTCAAATTTTAAATTTAGGAGCTCGAAATTTAGGAGCTCGCTTGTTGGAGATGCTCTAATGCAGAACTCAAGAGTCGTTATTATCTGCATGATACTTTTCTTATACGTTAATCATCCTTTGGTTCTAAAATGTTTACATCTTTGATATTTCTTTTCAAATGAGAATAGTACTTGGATTTACCCCTTTAAGTTCTAAGTTGTAATCATTGTTTCCTATTAAGTTTAAGTTCTCTTTAATTCGTCAAACGAATATATAACTTTTTTTTAAGGTATAAAGAGCGCAGTTTTTTTTTTTTTTTGAAGAAATAAAGAGCGCAGTTATTTACGAATACATAGCACTCCATTCGTTGTCGATTTACAAAATTAAACGAATTTTGTAACACAATCTGAAATATTCAGGCACGCATATGTTTAAGTTGTTAAAAATGAATATAGTATTTTCTAGTTGACGTTTTGGATGTTTATTTCCAATATATATATATGTAACAAATTCAAACACGGACAAGATTAAGAAACTAGAATTTGACTCATATTTCCGTTAATCGAGTGGAAATCTTGTTGTCAAGCAAATGAAACAAGTAATTGTAATTTGGGTGATCCGTCTGTAGATTTCGGACTGATGATATTAAGATCAAGACATCAAGTCACTCTCAGGATGAGAATATTTGAGCGAGCTACTCGATAAAGAGAGTATTGAACAAACAATCATACATACATACACTTAACAAATTATTCAAATTGCTAGCTAGAGATCGAGGGACATCCCCACCAGGTACTAACTCACAAGCAAGGCACAAATTCCTCCTTCATTTCCTATCTTTTCACCACTTTTCCTTTCCAGTCTAATTTTACAAGCTTTACAAAATTATGTTTTATTTTATGTAACTAAAAAAAGGTGTCAAATTATATTATTCAAATAAATGGCTAAAAATATAGATTTTATCATCACATTCACGTCGAACAATGTATGTGTTGTTATGGGTTCAAAAATGGTATGGTCTTGCAGAGTTTTTCCATGTATGTCAAAAATAAGGAAAATGTTAGATATTTTGAAATGATTTCCAAATTTTTTCTCAAATTTTGATATGATATGTTTATAATTGGTAACTTTTCAATAATAATTTAGAATACAACATGTATTCATATATATGCATCCATAAATTAAAAGTGATCATGGGCTATATCAGTACTGCCAGTGTATCTTTTAATTCGGAAAGTGAACATTATTTGCCTAGCGCCTAGTTTTCCGTGACACAATTATTTCCAAGGCTTTAAACTTTTGTCATGCAAAGTGAGTAGCTAGCTAGGTCATGCAATAGCTTGTGAAATACACAAACTCCACCTTTGATTCATGTAAAAAGTGCCGTCGTCTAAAGTAATGTAATAATCTTATGCTAATACGGAGTACAAATTTAAACTTGTAAAAGTGCTTTTTAGTTAATTAAACAGATTTTGTCAAAAAAAAAAAAAACAGATCAGATGGGATCGGATTCGATCTAAGTTTTTAATTTGTAGTAGAGCAGTTTTCATATTGTATCAGGCGCGAAACTTGTAAGAGAAAAAAAAATCTTGAACGTTGATATGGGCTAAAAATAAGCCCTAAAGACACATTTAATATGGCATTAATTAGACCCTGAATGGTCCAAACGTGGGGCCCACCAGATGGGCCCAAAACCCCTATTATAATATTAATTTCGTAATTAATATTGGGGGAAATAAACAGCTCAGCAAATAAGAGTTGGATAAGGATAATATCCCCTTCAGACTTATCCTATAAGGCATCCAATTCAATATGGAAACTGATTCCTACAAGGAGTAGATCTAGAACTTTCCTCAAAGACTTTTCTACCAAGTCTCTAACTCCTACCATAATTCTAAAGGCTTCTCAGCCTATATAAAGGGCCTGACCCCTCATTCTCAGAACTACGTTTTCTTGGCTTGATTCTCTAATACAGAGATACGTAGGCATTCTGTGAGGACCGATCAGTCTCGAACGCAGAAGCAGCCATTAAAGCTCGAAGCTCAACCACCCTAGCATTAATTACAAATCATAAACTAGTTTTTATTCCACAACATTTGGCGCCGTCTGTGGGAAGAAGACATCAACCATGGTTCAAACACGAAGAACAACATCAACCGAGGCCATACCCCTTAGCACTGCTCCACCTGCTGTCTCTGATCCGCTCGTCACCGCTGAGGGAGGACAGTTACCCCCACAAACAGGGACGGTTATTCAACCTCTAACCTCTCAACCCTCAGGGACGATTCCCCACGTTGAGGGAACTGTGGCTATTCCTCAAAACCAAGAAACTAACCCTCTTCAGATGGTGGTTTCTCCTCTTGACAGCGCTGGTCGTACGCTACCTCCGGGGGTACAGATCCACACCACGGATCTCCCTTTGAACACCAACCCGATGTATGGGCTGCCTAATTATCCCCCTCAACGTAGGGAACCTGGACCGAGCGGTCATGCTTTACAGATCCGAGATCGGGAGTACGATGATTACTCTGGTCCCTATTCTGATGATTCAACTTCTGAGGATGACAATGATGATCGTGATGAAGCCCCGAGGAGGCGGCGTGCTAGTAAAGAACCTCGAAGGAGATCTCAAAGAATCCAGGATGAACCTCCACAAACGGCCGAGGAAAGGATTAAGGCTCATGAGGCAGAGATCCAAAGGCTGAAGGACGATATTGCTAGAGAGCAAGCAAGGCGAAGTCTGATCCAACCTCCTCCAGTTACAGGGAGGATTCCCATTATAAATCTGGAGAGGCCCTCAAGGAGGCAACGAAGGGCTGATGCCCCGATTGAAAAATCAACAAGGGTGGAGACCCCCAAAAGTAACCCTAGGGATCTGATGCCCCTTGGGGATCCTGATGATCCTACACCTCCGTTCACTGAGGAGGTAATGAATGCTCGCATCTCAAGGAAGTTCAAGATGCCGACAATTAAGGCCTATGATGGAACGGGCGATCCCGCAAACCATGTTAGGACGTTCTCAAACGCACTGCTGTTGCAGCCTGCAAGCGATGCCTTAAAGTGTAGGGCGTTCCCTCAAACCTTGTCTGGCATGGCTCAAAGGTGGTATAGCCGCTTACCTGCAAACTCAATCGGCTCGTTCAAAGAGCTGAGCGCCGCCTTTGTGAGCCAGTTCATTAGTGGGAGAGTTCATGAAAAAAGTTCTGCATCCCTTATGTATGTGGTACAGGGGAAGAACGAGAATCTGAGAGATTACCTCAAGCGGTTCACCAAGGAGACGCTGAATATTACTGATCTGGAAAATAAGGTGGCCATGGTAGCCCTGGAACACGGAACCACAGATCTCTTCTTTAAAAGGTCTTTGGCAAAACACCCTCCTGAAAATATGGCCGAGCTCCAACGAAGGGCCGATAAATATATCAAGGCCGAGGACAGCATGAAGAAGGATACCACAGGAAGCAATGGTAAGGGTTCTAACGATTCGAAGAAGCGAAAGCAAGAGCAAGAGTACGATGCTAGGGACAAGTATCCCCGGACTAGCAAGGATTCTGATTCACCCCCGAAGAAGAATTTGGGATCAAGATTCAACGACTATGCGAGACTGAATGCTCCTAGGAGTCAGATCTTGCTAGATATTGAGAAGGATAAAGATTTCCGATGGCCGAAGCCACTTAGGGGTGATCCCACAAAAAGAAACAAAGATCAATACTGTAGGTACCACCGTGATGTGGGTCATGATACAGATAGTTGTAGACAGTTGAAAGATGAGATTGAGTTTTTGATCCGAAAAGGAAAGCTAAGCAGGTTCACGAAGAATGATGATCGTGGAACCCAAAGAAGGGACAATGACAGAAGAGATAACGATCGTGATCGTGACCGTGATCGTAACCCACAGCCCCGAGGGCCAGTTGTTAATATGATTTGGGGAGGCCCGACAGCGGCCGGCACGACTCGAAACTCTCGAAAAGCGTATGCCAGAGAAGTAATGCACATCGTGGGGGAAGCCCCAAAACGTGCCAAGACTGAAATAGTTATTGGGTTTGATGATTCAGATCTCGAAGGGGTAAAGTTCCCCCATGACGACCCGTTGGTCATAACTCCTGTGATTGGAAACTCGGAGGTAAAACGAGTCTTGATCGACAATGGAGCTTCTGTTGATATCTTGTTTCACGATGCGTTTATGAAAATGGGGTACACCGATTCTCAGTTGACCCCCACCAACATGCCAATCTACGGATTTAATGGAGTTGAGTCCAAGGTTGAAGGGACTATTCAGTTACCCATGACGATTGGACAGGAACCTAAAGAAGCTACTCAGATGCTGAATTTTCTTGTGATCAAGGCATCCTCGACCTACAACGCGATCCTAGGAAGGACTGGACTTCATGCATTCAAGGCTGTGGCCTCCACATATCACATGAAGATTAAGTTTCCAACCAGGAATGGTGTTGGAGAACAAAAGGGCGATCAGAAGATGGCAAGAAGTTGTTATGTATCCGCGTTAAGGGCTGATGGAATCGGGGGGCAGGTACTTCCAATCGAAGACATGGATGTCCGCGGTGATGATGAGCATAGAGGAAAGCCCGCGGAGGACTTAATACCTATTCCTCTGGAGCTGGGCGACCCTGAGAAGGTGACTTATATAGGAGCCTCTCTGAAGGAACCCCTGAAGGGCAAATTGATAGCATTCTTGCAAGAAAATAGCGATGTGTTTGCCTGGACGGCAGCTGATATGCCAGGGATTGATCCCCAACTCATAACTCACAGATTGAATGTCGATCCTAATCGAAAGATAATACAGCAGAAGAAGAGGAACTTTGCACCTGAAAGGCAAGAGGCCATAAGGCAAGAAGTGGAAAAGCTTTTAGAAGCTGGGTTTATTGAAGAGATTCAGTTTCCAGAATGGTTGGCTAACCCTGTGATGGTCAAGAAAGCCAACGGTAAGTGGAGGATGTGTATAGACTTCACCGACTTGAATGATGCATGCCCTAAGGATTGCTTCCCTTTACCTAGGATAGACATGTTAATAGATGCCACAGCTGGACATGAGATGCTGAGCTTCATGGATGGGTTCAGCGGCTACAATCAGATTAAGATGCACAAGGATGACGTCCCTAAGGTATCTTTCATAACTGACTTTGGTGTTTTCTGCTATCTTGTTATGGCTTTCGGTCTAAAAAATGCAGGAGCTACTTACCAGCGACTGGTGAATAAGATATTCGCCCATCTAATTGGAAAAACCATGGAGGTCTATGTTGATGACATGCTAGTCAAGAGCCTGTTCAAGGCAGACCACATTAAGCACCTCAGAGAGGCATTCGAAGTGCTGAGGCACCACAAAATGATGTTGAATCCAGCCAAGTGTGCCTTTGGCGTTGGATCAGGAAAATTTTTGGGTCTAATGGTTTCAAAGAGAGGCATAGAGGCCAACCCTGACAAGATTAAGGCAATCTTAGACATGGAGCCACCACGCTCTATAAGAGATGTGCAGAAGTTGACAGGCCGTGTGGCGGCTTTAGGAAGATTCATCTCCAAGTCTGGTGATAAATGCTTGCCGTTCTTTCAAGCATTGAAGAAGGTGAAAAATTTTGAGTGGACCCCTGAGAGCCAAGAGGCCTTTGAACAATTGAAGAAGTACATGGTTGAAGCCCCGTTGCTGGCCAAACCTAGTCCCGGAGAGACTCTTTATATATACCTGGCGGTATCTGAGCAAGCGTTGAGCGCCGTTCTCATTCGAGAAGAGAAGAAGGTCCAGAAACCTATCTATTATGTGAGCAAGGTGTTGCACGGGGCGGAGCTGAATTACTCTCCCATTGAGAAGTTCGCCTTGGCATTGATAACAGCCTCGAGGAAGCTACGCCCATACTTCCAGGCACACAAGATTGAGGTCCTGACGGACCAACAGTTGAGGAACATTTTGCATAGCCCAAAGGCTAGTGGAAGGCTAATCAAGTGGGCGGTTGAACTTGGAGAATTTGACATCACATATAAGCCTCGAACAGCCGTTAAGGCTCAGGCATTGGCTGACTTCGTGGTTGAATGCACCATTAGCAACCAAGAAGTCGGGGGGCAGGAGACAATAACAACCCCTGAGAAGCAAGATAAAGATGGAGAACTTGAACCTGATCAGAAGGAATATTGGGTGCTCTATTTTGATGGAGCATCAAAAACAAAATCTAGTGGCGCAGGCTTAGTGTTGCAAAGCCCCGATGGGTTCACAGTCGAATATGCTTTGAAGTTGGATTTCCAGACAACTAACAATGAAGCTGAGTATGAGGCCTTGATAGCTGGTTTAGGCTTGGCCAGAATCATGAGAGTCAAGAACCTCAAAGTTTGTGGAGATTCAAGATTAGTAGTCTCTCAAGTGAATGGTGAATTTGAAGCCAAGGATGAAACTATGGCAAAATATCTGCGAGTTGTGAAAGCTGTCATGACTCAGTTTGATGAGTGTTATGTGGAACACATTCCGAGAGAAGAGAACGTTAAGGCCGATGCCCTATCCCAGTTCGCTTCTTCCGAAATAGAAAACTATGCAGGGAGTGTTTACTTCCAGGTCTTGAAGGCCCCGACTATTAACTCAAAATTAGTGGCACCAATTGATGTGGGAAGCTGTTGGATAGATCCTATCAAAGCTCACCTAGAAAATGGTTGGCTCCCCGGCAATGCCTTGGAGGCACGAAAGCTGTCCGTGAGAGCGTTAAGATATGCCTTGATCGAGGGCGTTCTTTACAAAAGATCTTTCGTTATCCCGTACTTGAAATGTCTGAGGCCCCAAGAGGCAAGGGAAGCTTTGGAAGAAGTTCATGAAGGAATTTGTGGGCAGCACTTGGGGGGCAGAGCCCTAGCTCACAAAATAACTCGTTTGGGATTCTACTGGCCAGAAATGCTGGCCGATGCACAGAGCTACGTCAAGCGGTGCGATCGATGCCAGAAGCATGCTCCGATAGTAAGGCAGCCGCCCGAGATGTTAACATCGGTTAACTCCCCTATTCCATTCGCGATGTGGGGAATGGATATACTTGGTCCCTTCCCCGTAGCTTCAGCACAAAGGAAGTTTCTGATAGTGGCCATTGATTACTTCACTAAGTGGATTGAGGCTAAACCTCTAGCCAAGATAACCACCAAACAAGTTGCCCAGTTCTTCTGGGAGAATATAATTTGCAGGTATGGAATCCCTCGAATTTTGGTGACAGACAATGGGACACAGTTCAATAATGAAGAGTTCAAGAAATATTGTGAGGAGAATGCAATTGAGCTTCGTTTTACCTCCGTGGCTCATCCACAAGCCAACGGGCAAGCTGAGGTAGCTAATCGAATTATCCTTGATGGACTGAAGAAGAGGGTTGAACGCTCTAGAAACACTTGGGTAGATGAGTTGCTACCTATACTATGGGCATACCGTACCACCTGTAAGGTGACCACTGGAGCAACCCCGTTCCTGCTGGCTTACGGAGCTGAAGCAGTTGTGCCTTTGGAGATCATGCAAGCATCACCTCGAGTTGAGGCTTTTGAACCAGAAACTAACGAAGAAGGCATGAGACTCGCCCTAGATCTGATTGACGAGGTCAGGGATGAGGCAAACGCTAGAAATGTGGAACATCAAAAGAAAGCATCCTTTTATTACAACCATAGAGTTAAGGAAAGGTTCTTTCGACAAGGCGACCTGGTTCTAAGGAAGATCGAGGCTTCTGGAGTTGGCCAGAAGGGAAAGCTAGCCCCTAATTGGGAAGGGCCGTATCGAGTCAAGAAGACGATGGGACGAGGATCATATAAGTTGGAGACCTTGGACGGGGTTGAGGTGCCCCGTACTTGGCATGCTTTGAACCTCAAAGTTTATTATGTATAAGCTATCCTTGCATGGATTCAGCTTTCTATCTATTTATTATGAGGAGTAGAAATAAGGTTCGATGAAACCATTTCAGGGCTTTACGCCCCGAGTAGGACAATAATAAGCTATGTAAGGGTTAAACCCATTTCAGATTATTAATGCAAAGTTTGTTTCCCTTCAATGATTTTGTGATTTTGTTTATGTACCAAGCACCTGTTGAGTGTGAGTCTAGGAAGGACAAGTACCGAAAACAAGTAAGCAAACTAATGAGGAAACAAATGCATAAATAAAGACCCCGAAGGGCCAACAGTTAAATTACAACAACAAGATAGATAAAAGTTTGGTCCCCAAGGACCATGAATGAAATCTAGACAAATAAAGCCACATCTGGCTAACAAGGCCATGCAAGGCCACGAACTAACTCCAGCTACTCCTCCCCAGAACCCTCTTCTCCAGACTCCTCGCCGCTCTCCTCTTCCTCACTCTCCTCCTCTGAGTCTTCGCTGGACTCACCACCGGACTCTGCTATCACCATTGGCTGAGCTCTAGCAACTTTGGCTGCTTTTCCCTCGGAAGATGAAGAAGAAGTAGAACTGCCCTCGTTCCGGATTAGCCTCTTCCCAGGGATGGGTTGGCGAACTACTCCAACCTTCTTTGCAGGCAGGACTTTCTTCCCACGGGAGCCAGAAGAATGTGAGTCTTGGCTAGCAGCGGGAACAACCCCCTTTGAGTTGGACCCGGAACGACGGTGACTGCCTCTGGAACCGGATCCTGATGCCTGGGGAACAATTTTAGTTCCCGAACCAGAAGCTAGGTTAACCGGGAGAGCACCCCAATTTGGGCAAGGAAAGTCTGCTGGATTGACCACAGATGGATGCCTATGATTCACAGCGTTAATAGCCTTTTCCCAACCAACAGACATGTTGAAGGGACGCACCTCATCATCATGATCATCGATGAGCTTGAGGAAATCTTCGGACCTATGGTAGGCCTGGATCACCTTATCTGCATCAGAGGCCTTTTTTCTGGCTAGAGAAGCAAGCTGTTTGCGGGTAGATGCGGCGTCGGCCTCAGCTCGAACAACTTGGGAGTGTAGATCATCAATCTCTTCCCTGAACCTCATGGAGTCACTTCTCAAGCTAGCATTTTCGTCCCTAAAGGCCCGGCCTTGGGTTGAAATAGTTTGAAAATAGGCGTTAGCCTGCAACAAGGAGATAAGTGAGCCACAAGGAATATGCAGAATTGAAATCAATGACAATGTCAAACATAAGGAATTTCATACCTGATATAAGGCCTGGGCGCCCATGAGTTGAGACTCATCCAGCTTGTCACCTGCATGCATTGTCGCTTGGTCAGGCGGAGTGATGGAAAGCTTAGACCAGTCTAGGGCCAGATGAGGACTCCCGAAGACCGAGTCTTGTTCGCAGATGCCCCAGGGAGGAATGAAAGGAGTCCGGATATCCCCGTCAGCGTTTCGGGATCGTTTACCCCCTTGAGAACAACGCTCCAAGAAATTAGGGATGTGAGGCTTAGTTGGATTCAGCTTCTCTTCAGCCCTTTTCTGCATCCTCTTTGTAACAGTTGGCCGGTTCACGGGACGATTATCAATCTCCTCAGCAGCTGAAATACAAAGAGAAAAACATCGGTATAAGAACAAACAGAGTTCACAATAAGTTCAAGTAAGAAAGTTACCCTCAATGGAAAGAAAGCTAAGGCCAGCCCCAATGAGATTCTTTTCGTTTAAAATAGTTTTATAGTGCGTGCGACCGTCGTCGGCAAGAAGCCTATCCCGGTCCAACAATTCCGGATCAGAAAGGTCACACACGAAGTGGGAACTATCTTCGACAAACCCGAATTTCTTCACAAAGAAGTTGCCCCAATCACCGCCCTTCCATTCAAGAACAACAAACTCCCTTTCCCAGAAATGTTGTGAATCTGGAAAGGAGAAGGGATTCACCATGTGGGGAAGCTTGGCTCGGTGCTTGAGGCTCACCCATCCTTTTTTGGATTCAGAAGAGTTGCTGGCCCCGAAAATACTTCGAAACATTGTGGTTGTCGGATGAATCCCCAGCTCCCGACACCTTATTAAGAAAATAGAAATGTACCTCCAGGCGTTGGGATACAATTGACAGGGGTGGATTTGATATTCAGCCAGCAGCCTAATAATAAAATTGTCAACCGGGAACCTGAACCCAGCATCTAAGGCACCCCAATAAACACAGATCCTTTCAGGGTGCCAGTTGCAAGTTCTATCTGATGGACTCGGGAGACGAACCTGGATGGCACTTGGAAAGTGATAAGACTCCCTTATCTTCTGAACGTCCCTTTCCGACAATTTACTGGAACTATTGAAAGAATCTAGACTAGAACAGTTGGGAAATGTATCCCTCATGATATTTAAAAGTTCTAGCAAGGATTCGAATCTATGTTCAACATATGAAGGAGGTTGAATTCTTTCTTTACCTTTAGCAGTCCTCATTTTACTCCTCTTTGACATGGCTTCCATCATGGAGACCGGGGGAGCCATTGGTTGATCACCTTCCGACATCTTGATGCAGGAGCTGAAACTTGATCTTGAATCTGAAACTTGATCTTGAAGCTCGAACTGGATCTTGTGACTTGAACCTTAGAAAACTTAAGAATCTGAAAGCTCAGAAATGAAGAAGTGAATGAAAATGAAGGCTACTTCTCCTCTTTTATAGAAAATACATGACCTGGTACATCAGGTTGAATCTCAGCTCGGTTCGTGTTAACAGGTCATCTATCGTTTCCAGACAAAAAAGGACAGAAATTATCCGCGTTATACAGAAAGAATCGTTATAATTCATATCTGTCGGAAAAGAAACAGCTGGAATATTAACTGCATGGATGTTTGCACTTAAAGAGATAAACAATGAGTTTAATCTGAACAATGAGGTTAGTAGTACTAATCCTGAATTAAGATGTAATCCCGATAGAAGTCACGATTGACAAAAATTGTAAACCTAGAATCGAGATTCAGCTTCTGAATCCCTAGGATCGAGATTCAGCTTCTGAATCCTTGAAAGTCACGGATGACCAAAAAACCAACCTAGGATCGAGATTCAGCTTCTGAATCCCTAGGATCGAGATTCAGCTTCTGAATCCTTGAAAGTCACGGATGACCAAAAAACCAACCTAGGATCGAGATTCAGCTTCTGAATCCCTAGGATCGAGATTCAGCTTCTGAATCCCTAGGATCGAGATTCAGCTTCTGAATCCCTAGGATCGAGATTCAGCTTCTGAATCCCTAGGATCGAGATTCAGCTTCTGAATCCTTGAAAGTCACGGATGACCAAAAAACCAACCTAGGATCGAGATTCAGCTTCTGAATCCCTAGGATCGAGATTCAGCTTCTGAATCCCTAGGATCGAGATTCAGCTTCTGAATCCCTAGGATCGAGATTCAGCTTCTGAATCCTTCGAAATGGTCGACCACGACACCCGAAGGAGCCATGGCCGACCACCTTGCAGCCGACCAAGGCACATGAAGATGCCCCGGCCGACCACCTTGCAGCCGACCAAGGCAAAATCAAGAGCCCCGGCCGACCACCTTGCAGCCGACCAAGGCAAAAACAGGAGCCCCGGCCGACCACGAGCCATCTGGCCAGGTGCCGGCCGACCACCTGGGGGCAAGGCCCTCCAGCCGACCAGGTGTCAGCCGACCACCTTGGTTGGAGGCCCTCCGGCCGACCAGGAGCTAGCCGACCACAAGCTGGCCCTGGATCCGGCCGATCGCGGGTCAGCTTGTGGTCCTGAATCTTGGTTTTCAGCAATTCTCGGGCAGCTTCTGAACCTGAATCTTGATTTTTTCAGGTGCACCGTTTAGCACCGTTTATCGCCGTTTAGCGTCGTTTAACATCGTTTAAACGTCGTTTAAGGCTGTTTAGCACCGTTTAGTGTCGTTTAGTGCCGTTTAGCACCGTTTATCGCCGTTTAGCGTCGTTTAACATCGTTTAAACGTCGTTTAAGGCTGTTTAGCACCGTTTAGTGTCGTTTAGTGCCGTTTAGCACCGTTTATCGCCGTTTAGCATCGTTTAACATCGTTTAAACGTCGTTTAAGGCTGTTTAGCACCGTTTAGTGTCGTTTAGTGCCGTTTAGCACCGTTTATTGCCGTTTAGCGTCGTTTAACATCGTTTAAACGTCGTTTAAGGCTGTTTAGCACCGTTTAGTGTCGTTTAGTGCCGTTTAGCACCGTTTATCGCCGTTTAGCGTCGTTTAACATCGTTTAAACGTCGTTTAAGGCTGTTTAGCACCGTTTAGTGTCGTTTAGTGCCGTTTAGCACCGTTTATCGCCGTTTAGCGTCGTTTAACATCGTTTAAACGTCGTTTAAGGCTGTTTAGCACCGTTTAGTGTCGTTTAGTGCCGTTTAGCACCGTTTATTGCCGTTTAGCGTCGTTTAACATCGTTTAAACGTCGTTTAAGGCTGTTTAGCACCGTTTAGTGTCGTTTAGTGCCGTTTAGCACCGTTTATCGCCGTTTAGCGTCGTTTAACATCGTTTAAACGTCGTTTAAGGCTGTTTAGCACCGTTTAGTGTCGTTTAGTGCCGTTTAGCACCGTTTATTGCCGTTTAGCGTCGTTTAACATCGTTTAAACGTCGTTTAAGGCTGTTTAGCACCGTTTAGTGTCGTTTAGTGCCGTTTAGCACCGTTTATCGCCGTTTAGCGTCGTTTAACATTGTTTAAACGTCGTTTAAGGCTGTTTAGCACCGTTTAGTGTCGTTTAGTGCCGTTTAGCACCGTTTATCGCCGTTTAGCGTCGTTTAACATTGTTTAAACGTCGTTTAAGGCTGTTTAGCACCGTTTAGTGTCGTTTAGTGTCGTTTAGCACCGTTCAATGCTACTGGCACAATCTAGCGTCGTTGTAAACGCGTCGGTCGCTCCACGCTTTACATCAAAACGATATCAAAGATAAACCCTGACCCGAGTCTCGAAAAAGGCCGTTAAAACTTCAAGGAAAACCTGATCAGTTTTCCTAGAAGTTGGGGGGCAAATGATATGGGCTAAAAATAAGCCCTAAAGACACATTTAATATGGCATTAATTAGACCCTGAATGGTCCAAACGTGGGGCCCACCAGATGGGCCCAAAACCCCTATTATAATATTAATTTCGTAATTAATATTGGGGGAAATAAACAGCTCAGCAAATAAGAGTTGGATAAGGATAATATCCCCTTCAGACTTATCCTATAAGGCATCCAATTCAATATGGAAACTGATTCCTACAAGGAGTAGATCTAGAACTTTCCTCAAAGACTTTTCTACCAAGTCTCTAACTCCTACCATAATTCTAAAGGCTTCTCAGCCTATATAAAGGGCCTGACCCCTCATTCTCAGAACTACGTTTTCTTGGCTTGATTCTCTAATACAGAGATACGTAGGCATTCTGTGAGGACCGATCAGTCTCGAACGCAGAAGCAGCCATTAAAGCTCGAAGCTCAACCACCCTAGCATTAATTACAAATCATAAACTAGTTTTTATTCCACAACAAACGTGAAGCTAGATATATCATCATTGTCATAGACTATATATACTTATCTTTTGTCAAGCTATCAAAAGCTGGGTCACAACTATGCCAGCTTATAACCCGTGCAATGCACGGGTTTCCTGTATTATATTATAATTTTTATTTAATATTATAATTATGTTTTTGCATAATCATTATTTTTAATAATTTTTTAAATTTTTATTTTATATAATTTAATATTAATATTAATTTTTAGTTTATTATAAAGATATAAGTCCAATCAAAATGGATAATTCTAACCAATTTAAAGGGCCCATGGACTGAAATTTGCTTATTTGTTTTCTTATACTTATTGTTCTTTCTGCAGGTAACAAAATTTATTGAGATCGAGCCTCTAATAATTGCAATGCAGACCCCTGGGTATATGGCCTCTAAAAATCGAAGGAATCTCTTATATATATAATACCACAACATGTACCATTTTAATTTATTTTAAATTACTATTTTGACCCTCTACATTCATTAATACATATCAATTAAATTCGTATTTAATATGTTTATTTTATACTATCTACTTAATTATAACACTTTTATTACATTGCAATTAATTATATCTAACTAATTAAAGGCACATGTGAATGTTTTAACCAAAATGGAAAATCTTGAAAATGGGACAAAATAAACGTTGGTTAAAAAAGAACGCGACAAACTAAAGAATTTTAATCGTCACAATATCAATTTTTAATATTAATATCAAAACGTAACGAGAAAAACTGCAATACCAATTATAAAATAGAGCAATCCCGTGCTTTGCACGGGAATTGAAGCTAGTTTGTATAATGTCACATTCCACATACGATAAGCCATGGCAGAAAATGAAGGCAGGAAGAAGAGGCTATCAGAAATATGCAAGTATGGTCTACTTATCTTCATATGCCTGTCCGAATTTAATACTCGAAAAGATTGCGATCGATGTTTTGGACTAATACTGATATAAATATCAGGTATATGAATTTTGGTAGAGTCATCACCGAATGTAATATCAGAAAATTGTGTGGTCTAACTGCGTCCGACTTCTAAAATAGATATTTGGGAGTTGAGAGTTCGAATCACAATGTTTTAAGAATTAGAATTTGTTTCGAGGTTCGATAATCTTAACATGCATTATAACGTTCCTCTGAAACTATTTCACCCTCTTGCACCCGTTTTTCTTAGTTGATCACTTGATCTTGGTAAACGGCCATGTACAGAGACCTGGATTCCGTTTAGTATCACGTCATTTTATTCTTCATTCTGTTGGTCTTTTGTAAGAATAATAGGTACTCGAAGTTATGAAGGCTTTGATGTATATGACCCTTAACAATTTGGTCCCAACATAACAAGAACAACGTATTTAATCTCGATAAATGAATACAAATTTCCCACCTCCTTAGTCAATACACATTCTGAATTCTTCCATAGAAGATCATCCTTTCTTGATTTTATAGTAATTCTATTGAGCATTGAGGGTTGGGGTTAAAACATAAGATCAGAGTACCTGTATTATTACCATTTGGTCGTGGAAAAAATTGTGCTATGTGCGTTTTGTTCTGATTACAGCATTTCGGAAAATACTTTTAGCTGCTAAAAGAGTGGACCAGCATATTGCAAGGGGAAGTCAGATGTTATGGTGCTCAATCTTCGTTAATTCAAATTAATTTGAGCATTTAACCATACTTGTGAAGGGACTGTAGATGTTTTAACATGGCAATATAATGCTGTGAAGTACATTGGGGACCTGTATTTTATTCTTATTGACGCATAGGCTACAGCATAACTGGAAAGTTAAACAGCACGGCATGGTCACTTCTCCTGGCCACGAAGGTTTCTCTGTTGACCTTTTCGACTATTCATTGTACCATCCAGCAACTTCATTTCGCCCATCTACCATAACCACAGTTCATGTCAAGCATGATGCAACATCACGTATTTCTGGTTGCCATTTTTAGAGAATAATTCCTGAGCCGTAGACCGAAGCCAAGTTCACAGGTAGAGTATAAAATTTTATCTGCATTCATTTGCACTTCGAGATCGAGGCAAGTTCCTTCCTAGCCTAACTCTTTGAGACTTGTATTTCTGTTCGTATTATTTCATTCCTTAATTATTTTCGAGCTGTAAATTATAAAATTTATTTGTTGCTCCATATGATGCAATAATTCTTTTGAGCATTATTTTCTCGTTGCGATATTTTGTTAATATTAAAATTAGTTTACTTGCGAATCATATCCCTTATAAGCGTGGAATCAGTTTCATTGCTATCGGGTCGATCTCATTAATTCGAGATGACTATTATTGTGATTCATTGAAACTAATCTCATTTGTTTGAGATAGTTAAATTTATTCTTTTCAGTCGAATTTATTGTACAAATTCGACAATAATTATTGATTATCTTTTATTTGGTTCATCTCTCGAATCAACAAATAAGAGTTATAAAATTAGAATCGTTAGAGTTGTCACTCGTTGATTGAAGGTAGTGTTTTTCGTAGTTCGTTCACGGGGAAGGACTCTCAATATCGATTCCGAGTAGATTATCTCTTACAATCTAGAAGTGTGTAAATGGGGGGTTTTTGAGTTTGGTTAAGGTGTTTTATCAAACACCTTGCATACAATAACTAAATTGCTGCAAAAATACAACTAAGTTAATGGCAACTATCCAAATTTACCAACACAACACAATGATCAAATTAACAAGATACGAGACATTTGACCCAAGGATAATGGAAAATCAAGCACTTCAACCCAATAACAAGCAAATATATCCAACTCTACCTAACCAAGATAATTGGTGAAGCACACAATCACTTATTTCTCTTCTAAAAACACTAATTTAGTGAAGCACATAAATTAGTTCTCTTGATAATAGCAACCAATAATGAAGCACTACCAATTTAACCAAATCAAGGAATCAAACAAAGAGAGGCTAGGACAAACCCAAGGATGAGAAGCTCAACCTAGGTATTTGCACTTGAATCTTGAGAATTTAGGTACACTAAACTTGTGCTACTATAATGAATGTACTAACAATTACGGATTAGCACAAACAATTAGCAATTGATATTACAAGAAGAGCAAATTGAAGCAACTTACAATTCTCCAAGCAAAATCATAAACAATACAACTCAAGAATTCAAGATAGAGTGAAATAGATCTTACTTAAATTGAAATTGGTTTTGTACAAGAAATCCTTCCTTGAGCCAAATAAATGAAGTTAGTTACTCATAATCAATGCTAGATTATGAGTAATTGATGTTTTTCTATCTACTTGACTAACCCTAATTTATCCTTGAGGAGGCTAGGTTAGATGAAGATGAAGTTGTAGGTTAAGTTAAGTTATGAAGATGTTTTTTTTTACTTCTCATTTAATACACAGCAGGACTTGTACGGCCTGTTGAACGGCCGTACAGCTGCCCGTACAGATAAACTCTTCAATATAATGCATTAAACACCTCCCGGCATCACGAGCTTGCATCTTCTAACTTCCCTCTTGAATAATCTTCGCTTTCATGCCCAAATTAAGCCATCTTTTCAACAATTAAGCACGAGGCACTGAAAGATGAAAAACATAACAAATATTAATAAAACAACATTCGATACTAACAAAAATGCAAGAGAATAAAAGACAAAACGTGTATAAAATACACATTATCAAATGTTCCCCCACTTGAACTTTGCTAGTCCCGAGCAAAGTAAAATTAACATAACCATATACTCCTAACTAGTACCACTTCCGTAGGTGATCACGGTTGCATTTGGCATATGCAACAAGCCCTTGGAACCCCTAGGTAGCCCTAGTGGACGAGTGAGGTCTCGTGAGGGTTTATAGATGATATACCCACAAAATCACAAAAAACACCAACAAACAAAAAACTAACAATACCTACTAATTAAACTAACTACTACACTCACATATCCGAGTCGTCTACTTGTAACTAAAATCAAACATATAGATCTATCCACCTTGTCATCCACTAAAACGAGCTAACAACCAATTCAAGAATCAAGATAACACACCTTGTGCAAAATGTAACCATGACATTAAAGTTAGAATAAATGCACCTCAATCGTGAACACTAGACAAGATTATCACAAAGCATACACGGCTTCGCATTAAGAAGATGAAATTGTATGGTGAAAAATCTCACATCTCTCAATTATGTATCACACAAGTATGGGCTAGAGATTTCACTCAACTCCAAGTCTAAATGCATGCGCTCTACTTGACCTTGCATGTTCACCTAAATTCCGGATTGCACCAAAAACAAGGAATTCATAAAATGGGTTGTAATGAGGCTTGGGTGAAGGTGTGAAAATTTAAGTTCAAGGAAGGTGTAAAAGTCTCGTTAGTTGAGTCCAAATGACGCTTGCTCGCTTCATCCACCAAATTCTCAAACTAAAGAATGTCTTCACTCATTTACAATTACAAAACACAACCACATTTACCAAGAAAATTGAAACAAAATAAAGTACAAAGATTTATCGTTTTTTTTATTTCTCTTTTTTTTTCTTTTTTCTTTTTCTTTTTTTTTTTTACATCCCCTTTATTATTAAATTTTTTTTGTTTTTTACCAAAGGGAATGCATAACATAAATAAATACTACAAAGAACTTTGAACCACATCTAGATATACACATCAAACTAGTTCCCACTTACAATAAATAGAATTCTTCCTCTTCACAACTTCTCCAAATTCACATGCTCATCAATTAATTCTTTCCAAGACTCAACTAGCTCAACTAGGTCGAGAGTGAAGTATTTGGCTATGACTCATGTATAAAATGGAAGAGTGACGAAGAAAAATATGGATATAAGCTTCAAAGGGGGTAACTAGAGATTATTTTCATGGTTCACAAGCTAAAAAGGTCAAAAAGGTTATCCTAAATAGAATTTCCTTATTATGGTGCATCCATGAATGAAGGTTTAATGCAAGCCCTAGAGCAACAAACACACATAAAGAGGGAGCAACACACAAGCAAAAGAATCATCGTTCAAGGCCTCACAAGGTTTACGTTTTAATAACATCTTCTCGATTTGATTCCATGCATGCTAAGAGATAATCGTCATGCTCACAATTTAATTACAAACATCTAAACTTTTCATGCCATTTTAAGTGTGCGTGTGCAAAAAGGTGCATCAAACTTATAGATTCACATCAAAATGGTAATGCTAGGCACGAGATATGAAGAAAACAAGACTACAAGCTCACAATGTCATAAATTTCACAAACAAGTAAACACACTCACGACTAAACTTATTTACCAAATTCAAACAAAACGGACATCAAAATCAACAAACCTTCCCCCACTTAAAACATGATATGTCCTCATGCATGACAAATAAAAATGAGGGAGAAACAAGAGTGAAAGAAAACTCCCCTGAAAATAAGCAACAAGGACCAGGAGCAAAGCCAAGAAGCGCCACTCATATTTGTCAAAATTCCAACTCCAAAATTTGCACGCCAAGAATTGGGCTAATCTCGAGCACCACAATCAACTCAACAAAAGAACCGACAAGCCAAAATCCAACACCCTACAAAGCCCTGCAATACACTAATTAAGGAAATAAAAAAAAAAAAAAAAAATTGTTTTTGTTTTTTTTTAAAAAGAAAATAGAATAAAATAAAATAACTAACCAATTAAAAAAATAAAATTAATTAAAATAAAAATCAAATCAAATTTAAAACTGAAATAATAATTAAAGAAAAAAATCAAATTTAAAACTAAAATAAACTAAAATAAAATAAAATAACTAAGTAATTATTAAAAAATAAGAAAAATCAAATTTTAAAACTAAAATAATAATAAAATTAAAAATCTAATTTAAAACTAAACCAAAATAAAATAATAAAAAAAAGTAAAAAAATCAAATTGAGAATTAAAATAAAATAAAATAAAAGAACTAACAAATTAATAATAAAATCAAACTCAAATTCTAAAGTGAAATAAAATTTATTCTTGAATTTATATAAATTACTTAGTTTTAGAAAATGAAAAACTAAAATAAAAATTAAAAAGAATTAAAATTTTGGTTTTTGATTTTTTTTTAAAGATAAAATAAAATGAAACAAAATAAATCACTAAAAATTAATAATAAAATCAAAAATAAAATTTTAAAGTAAAAATCAAATTAATAATAAAATCAAAAATAAAATTTAAAACTAAAATAAAATAACTAAGTAATTAATAATAAAATCAAAAATTCGAAAATCAAATTCAAAGTAAATTTAAATTGATTTCTGAATTCATAAAATATGTTTAGTTTTAGAAAAGTATAAACAGAAAAACAAAATTAAAAATAAAGAAGGGAATGAAAATAAATAAAAGAAATAAAAGTAAAACAAATTAAAACAAAAATGAAACAAAAAAAAAAGAAAAACAAAAAAAAATAAACTAAAGAATGGGTTTGGAAAACACGAGGGGGGGGAACAAATGTGAGGCGGAAGGGAATTAAAGGGGGGAGAGTGGTGGGAGAATAGGAGGGGGGGTCGTTGTGAAAAATGGGGGAGGGAAGTGAAGTGATGGGATGAGAGATTGAAATGAGTGGAGGCTGGTGGGGATAAAAAGGGGTAGGTGGAATAAAGGGAATGGAGAAAGGGGGTTTTTTTTTTAAAAAAAGTTGCACACCCAGTGCAAGAAGTGGGTGAGGGGTTGAAAATACCTCTCATTTTGAACTAATAACTAGACAGAAGCCTACAAAAATTGAACGGGCTGTTGCACGGCTTGTTGTACGGCCTGCACCCCGTACAACAGCCCGTGCAGCCCTAAAATTTCACAAAAACTATTTTTTTTTTTACAGAAAATTCCCACAAATCCTTGAATGCTTGAATAAAATACTAATTCCTGAAAACATGAAACAAACACATCAAGGTACGAGTGGAACAAATCTAAAAATTATAAAAATTAGAATTAACGATACTAAATATTATTGAGCGGGGAATTATTATTACCAATATTTTTTTTTTTGAAAATCTATTATAAAATTCATTAATCACACCACAAAAATACATTTTTTTTTTGGTTATTTTCTTAGAATAAAAATAGATGAAAAATGGAATCCCCACTCACTAATATTTAGATCAATCCTCAAATCCACAATATGAATAACACCCTACATAAATGCAAGAAATCTAACACACGCATAAAAAAATATATAAATACATACGTACCTTGGGTTGCCTCCCAAAAAGCACTTTGTTTATTGTCGTTGGCTCGACTTATTTATACAAGTATTATAACTAATGAGGTGAAAAAGCAAATAAATGCACATACCTACGAATCAATAATAAGAATAAGGTGTGCAAATATACCTTTGATCCATTTTTATGATCTTCACATCTTCAAGAGACTTTGAAAAAGAAAAATAGTTAGAAAAATTGTTAGAATAATGATTATAACTACGACTCAAAAATTGTTCCCAAATTGGATCCTTATATACCCAAGCAAAAATTTCAACCTCGTCAATCTTAAGCTCAAATTCCTTCTCAATTTTAATTGAACATTCATCAATTTTTATCTCATCTACCAATTCATTGTCAACGACATCCAATTTATCATTGTCAAACTTAGGGCAATCGTCAACTAAACAAGCAAATTCATCATGCACAACATTTTCATCAATTACAAAACAAGAATCGTGATTAATAGGAGAATTGACCTCCTCTAATCGATTCACGGTTTCGGCTAGTTGGCTCATTTGCTTTTCCAAGTTGGATATGCTTTGAGAAGTGGTGTTTTGAAATTGGAGGTTGTTTGCCGCCATTTGCTTCATCATTTCTTCAAGCGATGGCAATGTAGATGAAGAAGACCCTTGATGGTCTTGGGAATTATATTGCGGATCATAGCATTGATTTTCAAAAGCATATGAATAATCGATGCTAGGAGGGTAAGGAGCATAGCATGAGTTTGTAGAATAGAAAGAATTCACCTGATATGCATTTAAATTCTGAAAAGAGTTAAAATCTTGATATCGTTCTTGACCAATTTGAAGGTAGTGTTTTTCGTAGTTCGTTCACAGGGAAGGACTCTCAATATCGATTCCGAGTAGATTATCTCTTACAATCTAGAAGTGTGGAAAATGGGGGGTTTTGGATTTGGTTGAGATGTTTTATCGAACACCTTGCATGCGATAAATAAATTTCTACAAAAACACAACTAAGTTAATGACAAATATCTAAATTTGCCAACACAACAACACAATGAGCAATTTAGTAAGATAAGAGACATTTGACCCAAGGATAATGGAAACTCAAGCACTTCAACCCAACAACAAGCAAATATATCCAACTCTACCTAACCAAGATAATTGGTGAAGCACACAATCACTTATTTCTCTTCTAAAAACACTAATTTAGTGAAGCACATAAATTAGTTCTCTTGATAATAGCAACCAATAATGAAGCACTACCAATTTAACCAAATCAAGGAATCAAACAAAGAGAGGCTAGGACAAACCCAAGGATGAGAAGCTCAACCTAGGTATTTGCACTTGAATCTTGAGAATTTAGGTACACTAAACTTGTGCTACTATAATGAATGTACTAACAATTACGGATTAGCACAAACAATTAGCAATTGATATTACAAGAAGAGCAAATTGAAGCAACTTACAATTCTCCAAGCAAAATCATAAACAATACAACTCAAGAATTCAAGATAGAGTGAAATAGATCTTACTTAAATTGAAATGGGTTTTGATACAAGAGATCCTCCTTGAGCCAAATAAATGAAGTTAGTTACTCATAATCAATGCTAGATTATGAGTAATTGATGTTTTTCTATCTACTTGACTAACCCTAATTTATCCTTGAGGAGGCTAGGTTAGATGAAGATGAAGTTGTAGGTTAAGTTAAGTTATGAAGATGTTTTTTTTTTTACTTCTCATTTAATACACAGCAGGACTTGTACGGCCTGTTGAACGGCCGTACAGCTGCCCGTACAGATAAACTCTTCAATATAATGCATTAAACACCTCCCGGCATCACGAGCTTGCATCTTCTAACTTCCCTCTTGAATAATCTTCGCTTTCATGCCCAAATTAAGCCATCTTTTCAACAATTAAGCACGAGGCACTGAAAGATGAAAAACATAACAAATATTAATAAAACAACATTCGATACTAACAAAAATGCAAGAGAATAAAAGACAAAACGTGTATAAAATACACATTATCATTGATCAAGTGAAAAATATTCTATTTTACGTTCATCAATTACAAGTATTGTAAATATTCGAGTTGCTCTCTTTATTTTGATTTTTTAGTGTAAATTCTGGTACTTCACTAACCCAAGCTAGTAGACCGGAAATTGAAGGTTCAGATAAGAAGCCTTCTGGAGAGTGTATGAAAGAACCTGAAAGTGAAGATGATTATGTTGAGAATAAAAATGCTATCCTCCATGAGGTTCACATGACCATCTTTAATGAACAAGTAAGCTTCTTTGCTTCTATATATCCCGTGCATAGTGATTTTCACTCATTTTTGTTTCTCTGGTACAGGTGTTTGATTTGGTGAACTGCCATCATTAGGTGTGTACGTAAGTGGAATACGAGAAAATTATCTTGAATTGAACATATATAAGTTAAGGAACCTCTATCTTTGTTTCACTTCTCCCAACCAAACAAGGGATTACCTGATTTATAATGCAGACATTCTCAGAAAATGTTCTTGGACCTGTAGAACCACAGATAACTCCATGAATATAATGCAAAAGCCAGAACTGAGAATTTATCTCTTTATTAACTAATTGAATAAATTGTGAAATCCATCTTCAACAAAGTTTTCGTGAGCAACTTTTTTTACAAGCAAAGAAAAGCATTAATATTTCTTTCGAATTAAAATATGTTACCTTTTGATATAAAACTAATCTCAAAATATCACACCATACTTTTCAATTATTAATACTATTATATAAAATCTATCATTAACAAAATAAAATAGAAATCCGTATACTACGATATAATATAAATCAGTATACTACGAATAATGACCATTAGATTTTTAGTAAAAAATTAGAATTGTTAGATTTAATGATTAAATATATTATATAACTAAATTAATTTAATAAAATTTCAAGGTTCGAATTCTATCAACGACATATTTATTTTAAAATTTTATAATATAAGTTTTAAACTATGCATATCATTAATTAAATTTATAGTAATATTAAAATAAAACATTGTAAATAATAATTATATAAAAATATAATTGTAACATAAAAAAATTATTACATGGAAATTCGTGCATCGTACGGGTTATAAGCAAGTTATATTGTAATAGTTGAAACATTAAAAGTTTTGGTACATAGTTTTTTGTTACTTTGTGTTTATGATCCTTCTATATATCGTAAGTTTGTGGGTAAACTCTTATACCTAACAGTTTCATGTCCTGACATTGCCTTTATTGTCCACCACTTGAGCCAGTTCCTACACCAGCCACGAATTACTCATATGATTGATGTACAGAGAGTCCTTCGCTATCTTAAAGCTACTCATTTTCAAGGAATTTTCTATTCAGCTTCTTCACCCCTTAAAATAGAAGCATTTTGTGATAGTGATTGGGGATCTTGCTTGGATTCCTTTGGTTTATTAAAGAGTGTCACTGGCACGTGCTTAGTATTGGGATCTTCTCTGGCTGTTTGGCATTGTAGCAAACAAAAGGTGGTCTCCCATTCCACAGCTGAAGCTGAGTTACGTGCTATAGCTGACACAGCCTGTGAACTTCCTTGGCTTACTCTGCTTCTCTCTGAGTTACAAGTACCTCAAGACTTATCAGTTCGAGTTCACACTGATAACCAGGCAGCTCTTGATATTGCAGCTGATCCTATGTTTCATCGAAAGACAAAGCATTTTGCCTTGGATTGCCACTTTGTTCGACAGCAGGTTCAGTCCTCTCTTATCCAACCCATCTATATACCAAGTTCACTACAATTGGCTGATATTTTTACGAAGGGTCTTATTCGACATGCTCATTGGTCTATACTTTCCAAATTGAATGTTCATCCACCACATTCAATTTGAGGGGGAAATCTTATGATATATAAATGTCAAATAGATTATCACCTCATATAAGTAACTTTGCTTATCAATCATTGATAGTTAGCCTTACTTTTCATAACAGAATTCTGTTATATCCCAACTTGTATATATTGTTTGCAAGCTCTCTCGAAGAGACTAATTCATTTTCTCTGTAAACGACTTATTCATATTTGAGTATGGATTCTTGGTTTCCACCATAGTTTCTCTCTACTTTTATGTTTTCACACATTATCATGGAACTTAAGAACTGCTCCTAAAGGAGCATAATAGTATGGAGGCAACAGAAAGAACTCATTCAGATTCACGAGGATCAAGATAGTGTGTTGATCCGATTATTGAAAGAAGACTTGACAAGGTGACGAAGCTAAAAGTACAAGAAGATGTTCATATGGTGGCTTATGTTGATAGTTTGGTTAATTTGAAGTTGCCCGAGGAAGGGCATAGATTATTGAGTTATAAAGAGATTAATCATGTATAAATAAGATTAATCATGTATACACCTAACCATTCTGACTAAGTTATATTTTATTAATAATTGAGAAATATGATGTGATATTTTCATGTATATATTTATGATTGTAAGATTTGTTGTAAATTAAAAAGGTAACGTAAAAATATTAATGATTGAAAGATATGATAAAATTGATGTTTTTAGGTGTTTATAAAAGGTAATATGTTCAACTAAAAGTAAATGTGAAAAAGGCAATCACTAATTACCATTAATTTTATTATATTAATTTGAAAAAGGCAATCGACTAATTACCATTAATTTTATTATCTTAAATCAATCGTCGTTTTTGGAGCGTTTTGTGGAGTTCATTGATGATATGGAATCCAAAAACTTGTTAACACAATATCACGCAAGCGTACGCGGTCACAAGTAATATAGAATAAAGTTGAGTTCGTTCCCACAGAGATCTGGATATGGTTTTAATTCAGTTATTGTACCTATGCAACAATGTATGGTTATTACTCACTACTAAGACAAATAACAAATTGGGTTTAATTAACTAAATTAACTAAGAAGTAAATTAACAACTAAAAATTAACTAACTAACAAGAATTGAAATTGAATTACGTCTACAAGAGTAACATGGGATCCTAACTTCATTAAATACTTCGCTTAGATCTGACGCCTTTAATCACTATATGCAAATGTTATGATATCTGATCGGATAACACGAAACAAGTACACGCTACCTGTCAGCATACGTATACCAAACTAAACATACATCCACAAAAGAGATAGAAGATGAATAGACGCCAATTATGCTTAGACCCTATATGTCTATAGAATTTGAAAACATAACGGTTGAAGAGCAAGTTATCCATAAAGATCACACAGGGCAATATAAGTATTTTCATCTCATACTACGAATCATGTTGATAAACAATCATGAACCTATGCTAGCATGGCAAGTTCTAAATCTCAAGATCCACTTTCACTTCACAAGAGATTAACAAATTAGATGTTAGCTACGCATCTAACAATTAAGCACAACCATACGAGGATATCAGATATACATCACACACAGATCTTTAAAGCAATCAAGATACTAAAGCTCCATAAATAAATCCGTTAGAATCCCATGACAACGATTAGTTCATAATCGAACCTCTCGTCATCATGGGATCTAATGAAACCATGATAAAAACAAAGTATGAAAAGATACAAATAAAACTAAGTAATTGATATGTAATCGTCTCTTTAATTACAATGGTAGGATGTGTTTATATAGGCTCTAGAAGTCTTGTCCACCAAGCAATTGCCTTTTTAGAGTTGGAATAGAAGATTGACAATTTCCGTTCTTGAAAGAGAATAGAATTGCAAATTCCATGTGTAGATCTGATTCTGGAATGTTCTAGCCGCCCAAAGCAATTACCATACTTATTAGAAGTAGGAATTATAGCAATTTCCTTGTCAAAGTTGAATTTCTGCAGTTCGGCACATAATACATTTCCTAAACTGATTCTGTTTTTAAGGAAAATTCGTAGCTGACTTTTCTTCAATATTTCTGGAACGTTCCAAGCGTAATTGGACCTCTGGACCACCTTAGAATGATAGAGAATCTCGTTATCTTCGCGTGGACTGCTTACGGGCCTCAAACGGACTTCTAAAACTCAAGATATGGCCAAAACAAGAATCAGAAATTCTGGCTGATTTTTCCCAGCACGCCCGCAGCGCCTGGAGCGCCAACCCGCGCCTGAGGCGCCAGCTCAATCTGCATAAAACAGCTCTGGGGCGCCAATTAAGCTCCCGGCTTGGTCCCGATCTGCGAAAATTGATTTTTCTTCGATTCTTAAGCTTTTTCTTCCGTTCCTTTTGCATGAGCTTCCGTCTTTCATCCTTAATGACTTGTATACTTCTTGGTAGTTGACCTTAGCCTCCATTCTTCATTTCATATCATAAATCAACTCCAAATAACGATGGAAACTACACCTTTAATCGACATTTCTTCAACCCTGCACAATTAAGCAAAACACATCAAAACTACCAAAAACTTGAGGCCAAATCAATCAATTTAAGCCGAATTAGAATGTTCCAAGTAGATATAAAATCCACTTATCACACCCCCAAACTTAAACCGATGCTGGTCCTCAAGCATATACAATTACAACTAACTAACTAACTAGTACCACTTCCGTAGGTGATCACGGTTGCATTTGGCATATGCAACAAGCCCTTTAAACCCCTAGGCAGCCCTAGTGGACGAGTAAGGTCTCGTGAGGGCCTATAGCGAATGTACCCACAAAATCCAATGCAATGCAATGCATGAATGCAACTAATATGAAAATGCAACTAATATTCTACCATACCTTCAGATCCTCTCATGCCATATCAACTTAAGAATCAAAGTAAATACGCAATGTCTTGGTGTCGAAAGTGCAAGTATTCACATAGTCTACTCAATGAACATGCATAAGTTCTCACAAGTCCATGTCAAATGTAAGAATAAGTTAGTAAACATGCTAAGCCTACAAGAGTACATCTTTGAGACAAAACTCGGGATCTCATACGCGAAAACAAGCAAACACTCACAATCCACTCACAAAAGAATATTCACTCAAGAACAAGGGTAAGTGTATCACTCAATTCCAACAAAATCATAAGCATGCTTGACATTTGGTATCAATCTAACTCTTAACACAACATACATCAATGACGATAATCAAAAGGTCTTTATTTGGGTTGTAATGGGGCTAGGGACAAGGTATGTCAGATAAGCCAAAACAGGTGAAGTGCCAACAGCTAGTAAGTACCATGATGAATCATACACAACACCCTATTTTTCCCCCCACATAATTTATTATTTTTCTTCCAACAAAAACGCTCGACTAGTCAACTAAAGTAGGATCACAATAACACAAATATGCTCTCATAATATAACTTCTTTTTTTTCCCGAGAGCTAAAGCAACAATAATATAAACAATAACAATGATCCCACAATTTTATTACACATGCCGACTATCAAGCAACAACCAAACCCAAATTTCAATATTTCCCCCAAAATTATGACCAACAATAAACCCCTTCTTGCACACCTTATTACTCCCTTAAGCACTCTACTAGCCTTTGACAATGCGGGTTCAAATTAATGTAAGGCCAATACAAGAAAAATGTCTAGGCAAGTAATGTGGTATGTCACCGAAAAAAAATAGGATTAAGCTCAACGGGTTAACTAATTGATCATGTAAACGTGGTGTGGTAATATGGGAAAATATGCGGTTATTCCTAAATGCCTTTACCATTTTAATCGTCAAATAATGTCATGCGTTTCAAGAAAGATCTCAAACAACTGATAACAATGCAAACAATCCGTGGACACTCAAGCAAACGAATAAAATTGCAACAAATGCAATATGGCTCAAAAGCTCACTTGGCGGGAAAAACATACTCAATCCCAAGCAAAAATCTCTCTAATGCACCTACTTGTATTCAAAGAATGTAAACTAAATCAACTTGCACATATTCATGTCCTTCTAATTACTCACAACATTCAATAAGTCTACTAGCTTCAACTTACTAGTGTATGTGTGTGTACAAGAACAAAGCATATCACTTCTCAATCAAAAACGTCAACAACACAAAATTCCTATCAACCACGGGTGCAAATGCAAACTATTATGGACTCACATGATATATGAACATAAAAACAGAATGTCCTATATGAAACAAACGTAGATATCACGAACATAAATGCATAATTTACTAATACTAATATGCAATATGCAAAGCATGACATCCTACATGAACACAATGACTCAAAATCACAATTATATACACTACTTATCCCTCAAACCACTCCCAAACTTAAAATATTCAATGTCCTCATTGA
Organism: Saposhnikovia divaricata; assembly: GCA_036435485.1. Lineage (NCBI taxonomy): Eukaryota > Viridiplantae > Streptophyta > Magnoliopsida > Apiales > Apiaceae > Saposhnikovia > Saposhnikovia divaricata. Next base: position 154,925,527 of record CM071600.1, on the reverse strand, counting down.
ATGGAAGTAAATACGAGGGAAAGTAAAAAAACATACCAGTATACAACAATGGTTGGGTTGCCTCCCAAGAAGCGCTTCTTTAACGTCATTAGCTTGACGTTACTTCCAAGCCTCCATTAAGGATGATAATAGTTTTCCTGGTCCTCTCTTCGTGAAAATTCATCGTCATCACGGCGGCACACTTTCTGCCCCTTCTCCTCGCTTGGCCTATTCGTATAACAACTATGTCCTATTCCAATGCCTTCATCGGTTGACCCAAAATCTGTCAATTTGTAGAACAAAACACACTCGCGGGCTTCGCTTGAATATAATGGAGGAGGGTAAATGTAAGTTTCTGAAGCCTTTGGTTCCTCAAAGAGAACTTCCTCCATTGGCTCTAATGCGCTACCTCCATCTTTAAACTCTGAGACAAGTAGAAGACCTGCATCTTTCCCATGTTCTTCATCCTCTTGGTTCGCACCTACCAATTCTTGAAATTTGCGTAGCTCATCAGTGTCCTCTTGGTACGCATATACCAATTCAAATTACATTTTTGAAATTAAAAAGGTTTTCGAATTTGTCTATTCTCTTATAGTTTTTTAAACCGAAATTAAAATAAAAAAGGATTTTAATTTTTAAATTTTTATTATTGTACATACTTGGTATTTTTAAAATATATGCAACGGGCGTCAGCCTAAAAATTGTGACGCAAAATCGATAAATCAAAGTCAAAGAGTACTTTAGTATTCAAATTTTTATTATTGTGTATGCTTGGTAATTTTATAATATATACAAACGAGTGTCGGCATAAAAAATTGTCAGACAAAATCGGTATAAAAAATATATGAATAATTTATCTTATTATCTATGTATATTTAATTTATATAATATTATGTTCCCCAATTTATATTGATATTTTAGATATATTTTAAATTTTAAAAAAAAATTGTGAGGTAAAATCGGTAAATCAAAATCAAAGAGCATTTTAGTATCTAAATTTTTATTATTGTGTATGCTTAATATTTTTACAATATATACAACTGGTGTCGGCCTAAAAAATCGTAAGACAAAATCGATATAGAAAAATATATGAATAATTTATCTTATTATCTATGTATATTTAATTTATACAATATTGTGTTCACCAATTTATACTGATATTATAAATATATTTTTTTTCATTTTTTTTCTTAAATGATCATTATTTAAAATTTTTGAAAAAAATTATAAGACCGTCGCGAAGCGCGTCTTAGTCGACTAGTATATATATAAAGGAGGATACGCGGGAGTTTAGGTGGCGCTCTAACATCGTCTCAATCTATTTTTCTAATTTTTTAGAATTTTAAGATTTTAAACACTAATAAATATAAAAATATCCTTTAACATATTAGAAGTAGAAAAGGTGTTCGAATTTATAGATGATAAGAGTTCAAATTTAGAGAAAAGACATATAATTAGAAGTACCATTGGAAGTAGAATAGGGATTTAATTATAAGGCATATAATTAAAAGTTCTATTAGAAGTAGAATAGAAGTTCGAATAAATACTAATAAATATAAAAATATCTTTTAACATATTAGAAGTAGAATAGGTGTTCGAATATATAGATGAGAAGAGTTCGAATTTATATAGGGAAGACATATAATTATAAGTTCTATTGGAAGTATAATAAATATTTATAATGCATATATGATTAAAAGTTCTATTGGAAGTAGAATAGAAGTTCGAATTTATAGAGAATAAGAGTTCGATTTATAGAAAAAACATATAATTTTAAGTTCTATTAGAAGTTGAATAAGTGTTTGAATATATAAAAGAGACATATAATTAAAAAATTTATTGGAAGTAGAATACAATGACGACGGTCATTTTTTACAATATTCTAAATTCTATATTTGTTATACAAGTTATTTATACTTCTGTTAGGAAAAATTTTTCATAAATCCAAAACTAATCTCATAAAAAAAGTCTTCGTATTTTAAAAAAAAAGAACTGATTTAGTAAAAATTGTCTCAATCTATTTTTCTAATTTTTTAAAATTTTAGTATTTTAAATACTAATAATATAAAAATATATTTTAACATATTAGAAGTTGAATAGGTGTTCAAATTTATAGATGATAAGAGTTCAAATTTAGAGGGAAAACATATAATTAGAAGTTCCATTGGAAATAGAATAAGTATTTAGTTATAAGTCATATGATTAAAAGTTCTTTTCGAAGTAGAATAGGAGTTCGAATAAACACTAATAAATATAAAATATCTTTTACATATTAGAAGTAGAATAGGTGTTCGAATTTATAGAGGAGAAGAATTCCAAGTTAAAAGAAAGACATATAATTACAAGTTCTATTGGAAGTAGAATAGAAGTTCGAATTTATAGGGAATAAGAGTTCGAATTTATAGAAAAAACATATAATTATAAGTTCTATTGAAGTAGAATAGGTGTTTGAATATATGAAGAAGACGTATAGTTAAAAATTTTATTGGAAGTAGAATACAAGGATGGTGGTGACATTTTCTAAAATAATCTAAAATTATATATTTCTTATACAAGTTATTTATACTTCTATTAGTAAAAATTTTCATAAATCCAATAATAATCTCATAAAAAAAAAGTTTTCGTATTTAAAAAGAAAAGAACTGATTTAGCAAAAAAAAAAACTAATGTGTTAAAATAATAAAAGAACATTCTCATGTAGGTTTCCTAAATAAACGGCTCAACAGAAAAGATTGTATCAACTATTAAAATTTGATATTGACGTTATAAATTTGATTTCATTTTTAGGATTCGATTTTTATGGATAAACATTTTTAGAAAAGAAATCAAAACTTCATTTTTTAACATTAACATATTCGAAATACAAAGGGTTTCGAATTTGTATGGAAAAAGAAGTCAAATTTATAAATTTGAAATAGAAAAGAATTTTATATTTCGAAACTTCCTTTTTTAACATTAACATTAACATCCTCGAAATAGTAAAGATTTTTGAATTTGTATGGAAGAAGAATTCAAATTAGATGAAATTTTACATTCTTATATATATACAGTCTTTGCTTCTAACGTTCAAATTTACAATCTTATATATATACAATCATTGCTTCTAACGATCAAATTTTATAGATCTTAGTGTTAAAAATTACAACTTCCCTTTCTATGTTAAAAATTATTATTTCCCTTCTTTATATTTTTTTTTTCCAATTTTTTACTATTACTAACGTTCTTATATAACCGCTCGAATCCTATTTATCTATTTTTCTAAAGCTCCTCTATTTTAAATAAATAAAATAAAACATCCTTCTTTAGGTCCTATTTTTTAGAAAAGAAATCAGAACTTCATTTTTTTACATTAACATTTTCGAAATAAAAAACGATTTCGAATTTGTAGGGAAGAAGAAGTCAAATTTATAAATTTGAAATAGAAAAGAAATTTTATATTTCAAAACTTCCTTTTTTAACATTAACATCTTCGAAATAATAAAGATTTTGAATTTGTATACAAGAAGAATTCAAATTTATATATTCGAAATAGAAGAAATTTTACATTCTTATATATATATATATACAATCTTTGCTTCTAATGATCAAATTTACATTCTTATATATACAATGATTGCTTCTAACGATAAAATGTTATAGATCTTATTGTTAAAAATTACACCTTCCCTTTTTATGTTAAAAATTATTATTTCCTCCCTTTATATTTTTGTTTTCCAAAGTTTTACTATTACTAATGTGCCTATATAAGCTCTTAAATCTATCACTATCCTCAAGAACAGTTTTATCATCCCATATAAATCCACCGTCACCATATTATTGAATTCATATGCATGCATGATGCATGTTCTCAAATGCACTTTTTTTTCAATTTATCTAACTCTATACTTATTTTGCATGTGTTTCCTACAAGTACTGGAAGGTGAAGCCTAGAAAGATCACGACAATAGGGCTTATAAACACAGAACTGGTAGTCTGGTACGTGTAATTACCACGATGCAATATATATTTACAATGCTCTTTATGTTATTATTGTTAAATTTTATAGTCTATAATTGTTTTTCAGAAAAGGAGATGGAATCACAATCTTGATGTATAAGATTTTTTTGTGAAGTTCCAATACATCATCTAATGTTCATAAAAGTTTAATTGTTTCTGGGATCTTGATTGGAAGAAGACAACGACAAAACTTGAAGCTGTGTTGGAGGTCTTGAAAATAAACTGAATTCAAATTTTATCTTCGAAATAGAATAGGTTTTCGAATTTATTGGGAAGAAAAATTCAAATTTATATATTCGAAATTAGAAAAGAAATTTTATATTATTATATATATACAATCTTTGTTTGTAATGATCAAATTTTATCACAATGTTTGTAATAATCATTATTGCTTCTAGCGATTAAATTTTATCACCATGTTTGTAATCCTTTTCTTCCTTCTGTTTACTTTTGTCTTCGTCTATTTTCCTTTAGTTTTTTTATTCATTCTTATTTTGTTTAATTCTCAATGTACATGGCTTCTGTTTAGTAATTTTCATGTTGTTTTTTGGTTGGTTATTAAGGTTTGAATTTACTGATTTAATATTTGCTTTCTTCGTTTTATTTTTAAACTTATGATTTGTTATAATCTTGGATTATTAATAACCAGTGGTTATTCTTTATTTTGGCTTTTGTATTTTTTTTGTAAGTGATTGTTGTAGAATAAAAACTAGGTTACGATTTGTAATTAATGCTAGGGTGGTTGAGCTTCGAGCTTTAATAGCTGTTTCCGTGTTCGAGACTAATCGGTCCTCACAAAGTGCCTATGTATCTCGTATTGAGAATCAAGCCATAAAACGTAGTTCTGAGATGAGGGGTCTGGCCCTTTATATAGGCTGTAGGAGCCTCAGAATTATGGTAGGAGTCAGAGACTTGGTGGATAAGTCTTCCTTGAGGAAGGTTCCAGATCTATTCCTTGTAGGAATCAGTTTCCATATCGAATTGGATGCCTTGGTGGCTAAGTCTGATGGAGATAATATCCTTATCCAACTCTTATTGCTGAGCTGTTTATTTCCCCCAATATTAATTACGAAATTAATATTATAATTGGGGTTTTGGGTCCATCTGGTGGGCCCCACGTTTGGACCATGCTGGGTCTAATTAATGCCATATTGAGTGTGTCTTTAGGGCTTATTTTCAGCCCATATCATTTGCCCCCCAACTTCTGGGAAAACTGATCAGGTTTTCCTTGAAGTTTTACTTGTCTAACTCGAGACTCGGGTCAGGGTTTATCTTTGATATCGTTTTGATGTAAAGCGTGGAGCGACCGACACTAAACAGCCTTAAATGACGTTTAAACGATGTTAAACGATGCTAAACGGCGTTAAACGACACTAAACGGCGCTAAACGGCACTAAACGGTGCTAAACGGCGTTAAACGGTGCTAAACCGGCACTAAACGGCGCTAATTAGTCTCAAACAACGTTTAAACAGTGTTAAACGATGTTAGACGGCATAAAACGACACTAACGGCGCTAATTGGCACTAAACAGTGCTTAATCGGCACTAAACGGCGCTAATTGGCACTAAACAATGCTTAATCGGCACTAAACGGTGCTAAAATATGCTAATCTTGACCGCTTTTTAGCACTGAAAACCATCCGAGACTCGTTGAAAAAGTCGAGATCTAGGTCCAGAAACTACCCGAGGTTCGCTGAAAAAATCAAGATTCAGGACCACGAACTACCCCGCGATCGGCCGGACCACAGAGTAGCTCGTGATCGGCCACAAGGTGATCGGCCAGAGGGCTCCAAGCCACCATGGTCGGCCACACCATGGTCGGCTGGAAGGTGGTTGGCCGAACGGCCCAAATTCTTCGTGGTCGGCCGGGAGGTGGTCGGTTGCGGCCCCTCGTGCGCCGTGGTCGGCTGCCTCGTGGTTGGCTGCCTCGTGGTCGGCTGAATCTTGATCTTGATCTCAAGTTAGTATCTTGGTCATCCGTGACTTCGTTGTCTTCAAGGATCAAGAACCTCGATCTTGATCTTAAGTCGTCAGGGATCTAGGATCTAAAATCATCCGTGATCCTAAGAATCAAGAACCTTGATCTTGATCTTTAGTCGTCAGTTTGGTCATTCGTGACTTCTAACGATATTACTCCTTAATTCATGATTAGCACTACTAATCTTGTGCTTAAGGCTAAACTCGTTACTTATCTTCTTAAGCGCAAACATCCATGAAGCAAATATTTCAGATATTTTTTTTCCGGCATATATGAATTATAACGATTCTTTCTGTATAACACGGATAATTTCTGTCATTTTTTCGTCTATAAACGATAGATGACCTGTAAACGCGAACCCAGCTGAGATTCAACTTGATGTAGCAGGTCATGCATTTTCTATAAAAGAGGAGAAGTAGCCTTCATTTCAATTCACTTCTTCATTTCAGAGCTCTCAAATTCTTAAGTTCTCTAGCTTCAAGTTGCAAGATCAAGTTCAAGCTTCAAGATCAAGTTTCGGATTCAAGATCAAGTTTCAGCTTCAAGATCAAGATGTCGGAAGGTGATCAACCAATGGCTCCCCCTGTCTCCATGATGGAAGCTATGTCGAAGAGGAGTAAGATGAGGACCACCAAAGGTAAAGAAAAAATCAAACCTCCTTCGTATGTTGAACATAGATTTGAATCCTTGCTAGATCTCCTGAACATTATGAGGGAAGCATTCCCAAACTGTTCCAACTTAGATTCTTTTAACAGTCCAAGTAAGTTGTCGGAACGAGATGTCCAAAAGAAAGGGAGTCCTATCACTTCCCAAGTGCCATTAAGGTTCGTCTCCCAAACCCATCAGATAGAACATGCAACTGGCATCCTGAGAGGATTTGTGTTTACTGGGGTGCCTTAGATGCTGGGCTCAGATTTCTGGTTGACAATTTTATCATTAGATTGCTGGCGGAGTATCAGATCCACCCCTGTCAGTTGTATCCCAATGCTTGGAGGTACATCTCTATTTTCTTAATAAGGTGTCGCCAACTGGAGATTAATCCGACAACTACAATGTTTCGAAGTATCTTTGGGGCCAGCAACTCTTCCGACTCCAAGAAAGAATGGGTTAGCCTTAAGCACCGAGCCAAACTTCCACACATGGTGAATCCCTTCTTTTTTCCAGATTCACAGCATTTCTGGGAAAGGGAGTTTATAGTTCTTGATTGGAAAGGTGGTGATTGGGGAAACTTCTTTGTGAAGAGATTTGGGTCCGTGGAGGACAGTTCACATTTCGTGTGTGACCTTACTGATTCAGAATTGTTGGATCGAGATAGGCTTCTTGCTGATGACGGCCGTACACACTATAAAACTTTTCTGAATGAAAAGAATCTTATTGAGGCTGGCCTTAGCTTTCTTTCCATTGAGGGTAACTTTCTTACTTGAGCTTATTATGAACTCTGTTTGTTCTTATCCCGATATTTTTCTCTTTGTATTTCAGCTGCTAAGGAGATTGATAGTCGTCCTGAAAACCGGCCAACTATTACTAAGAGGATGAAGAAGAAGGCTGAGGAGAAACGGAATCCTATTAAGCCTCATATCCCTAACTTCTTGGAGCACTGCTCTCAAGGCGGTAAACGATCCCGAAACGCTGATGGGGACGTCAGGACTCCTTTCATACCTCCTTGGGGCATATGTGAACAAGACTCGGTCTTTGGGAGTCCTTATCTAGCCCTAGACTGGTCCAAGCTTTCAATCTCTCCTCCTGACCGAGTGACATTGCATGCAGGCGACAAAATGGATGAGTCTCAGCTTATGGGCGCTCAGGCCTTGTATCAGGTATAAAATTCCCTCTGTTAAGTTCAATACTGTTTCTGTTTTGACTCTGTATATTCCTTGTAGCTCACCCATTTCCTTGTTGCAGGCCAATGCTTATTTTCAAACTATTTCGACTCAAGGCCGGGCTTTTAGGGATGAGAATATTAGCTTGAAGAATGACTCAGCAAGGTTCAAGGAAGAGATTGATGATCTGCACTCCCAAGTCATTCGTGCTGAAGCTAATGAATCTACCCGTAAACAACTTTCTTCTCTAGCCAAAAAGAAGGCATCTGATGCTGACAAGGTGATCCAGGCCTACCATAGGTCTAAAGATTTTCTTAAGCTCATTGATGATCATGATGATGAGATGCGTCCCTTCAACATGTCTGTTGGTTGGGATAAGGCCATTAACGCTGTGAGTCATAGGCATCCATCTGTTGTCAACCCGGATGATTTTCCTTGCCCAAATTTGGGTGTCAACCCCGCTAACCCAGCTTCTGGTTCGGGAACTAAAGTTGTTCCTCAGACATCAGGATCCGGCTCCAAAGGTAGTCATCGACGCTCAGGATCCAACTCCAAGGGGGCTGTTCAAGTTGGTAGCCAAGACTCATCTTCTTCTGGCTTCCGTGGGAAGAAACCCCCACCTGCAAAGAAAGTTGGAGTAGTTCGCCAACCCATCGCTGGCAAGAGACTGATCCGAAACGAGGGCAGTTCTACTTCTGATTCATCTTCTGAGGAAGAAGGGGCCGAAGTTGCTAATGTTTAGCCAATGGTGATTGCCGAGCCCGGTGATGACTCCGGTGAAGACTCGGAGGAGGAGAGTGGGGAAGAGGAGAGTGGCGAAGAGGAGAGTGGCGAAGAGGAATCTGGGGAGGAGTAGCTGGAGCTGGTTTGTGGCCTTGCATGGCCTTGTTAGCCGTATGTGGATTTATATTTCTAGATTTCAACCAAGGTCCTTCAGGACCAAACTTTTATCTGTCTCGGTGATGTAACTTAACTGTTGGCCCTTCGGGGTCTTTATTTATGCATTTGTTTCCTCATTTGTTTACTTGTTTTCGGTACTTGGTCTTTCTAGACTTACACTCAACAGGTGCTTGGTACATAAACAAAATCGCAGAATCATTGAAAGAAACACAAACTTGCATTAATAATTCGAAATGGGTTCAACCCTTACATAACTTATTATTGTCCTACTCGGGGCGTTAAGCCCTGGAAAGGTTTCATCAAACCTTATTTCTACTTCTCCTAATAAATAGATAGAAAGCTGAATCCGTACAAGGATAGCTTATACATAATAAACTTTGAGGTTCACGGCATGCCAAGTACGGGGAACCTCAGCCCCGTCCAAGGTCTCCAACTTGTATGATCCTCGTCCCAACGTCTTCTTGACTCAATACGGCCCTTCCCAGTTAGGGGCTAGCTTTCCCTTCTGGCCAACTCCAGAAGCCTCGATCTTCCTTAGAACCAGGTCGCCTTGTCGAAAGAACCTTTCCTTAACCCTGTGGTTGTAATAAAAGGATGCTTTCTTCTGATGCTCCACATTTCTAGCGTTTGCCTCGTCCCTGACTTCATCAATCAGGTCCAGGGCGAGTCTCATGCCCTCTTCATTAGTCTCTGGTTCAAATGCCTCAACTCGAGGTGACGCTTGCATGATCTCCAAAGGCACAACTGCCTCAGCTCCGTAAGCCAGCAGGAATGGGGTTGCTCCAGTTGTCACTTTACAAGTGGTACGGTATGCCCATAGTATGGGCAGCAACTCATCTACCCAAGTGTTTCTAGAGCGTTCGACCCTCGTCTTCAGTCCATCAAGGATAATTCGATTAGCTACCTCAGCTTGCCCATTAGCTTGTGGATGAGCCACTGAGGTAAAACGAAGCTCAATTGCATTTTCCTCGCAGTACTTCTTAAATTCTTCATTGTTAAACTGTGTCCCATTATCCGTCACAAGGACTCGAGGGATCCCATATCTGCAAATAATGTTCTCCAAAAAGAACTGGGAAACTTGCTTGGTGGTTATTTTGGCCAAAGGCTTAGCCTCAATCCACTTAGTGAAGTAGTCGATGGCAACTATCAGAAACTTCCTTTGTGCTGAAGCTACGGGGAAAGGACCAAGTATATCCATTCCCCACATTGCGAATGGAATAGGGGAGCTAACCGATGTTAACATCTCAGGCGGCTGCCTTACTATCGGAGCGTGCTTCTGGCATCGATCGCACCGCTTGACATAGCTCTGTGCATCGGCCAACATCTCTGGCCAGTAGAATCCCAAACGAGTTATTTTGTGAGCTAGGGCTCTGCCCCTCAAGTGCTGCCCACAGATACCTTCATGAACTTCTTCCAAAGCTTCCCTTGCCTCTTGGGGCCTCAAACACTTCAAGTACGGGATGACAAAAGACCTTTTGTAAAGGACGCCTTCAATCAAGGCGTATCCCAATGCTGTCACTGACATCTTTCGTGCCTCCAAGGCATTGTCAGGGAGCCATCCGGTTTCGAGGTGAGCTTTGATAGGAACTATCCAACAGCTTCCTACATCAATTGGTGCCACTAACTTCGAGTTAACGGTCGGGGCCTTCAAGACCTGGAAGTAGACACTCCCAGCATAATTTTCTATCTCGGAAGAAGCGAACTTAGACAGGGCATCGGCCTTAATGTTTTCTTCTCTCGGAATGTGCTCAACATAGCATTTCTCAAACTGAGTCATAACAGCCTTTACGACTCGCAGATACCTTGCAATAGTTTCATCCTTGGCCTCAAATTCACCATTTACTTGAGAGACCACTAATCTTGAATCTTCACAAACTTTGAGATTCTTGACTCTCATGATTCTGGCCAAGCCTAAACCGGCTATCAAGGCCTCATACTCAGCTTCATTGTTAGTCGTCGGAAAGTCCAACTTCAGAGCATATTCAACTGTGAACCCATCGGGGCTTTGCAACACTAAGCCTGCACCACTAGATTTTGTTTTTGATGCTCCATCAAAATAGAGCACCCAATATTCCTTCTAATCAGGTACAAGTTCTTCATCTTTATCTTTCTTCTCAGGGGTTGTTATCATCTCTTGCCCCCCGACTTCTTGGTTGCTAATGGTGCATTCAACCACGAACTCAGCCAATGCCTGAGCCTTAATGGCTGTTCGAGGCTTATACGTGATGTCAAATTCTCCGAGTTCAATCGCCCATTTGATTAGTCTTCCACTAACCTTCGGGCTATGCAATATGTTTCTCAACTGTTGGTCCGTCAGGACTTCAATTTTATGTTCCTGGAAGTACGGGTGTAGCTTTCTCGAGGCTGTTATCAATGCCAAAGAAAACTTTTCAATGGGAGAGTAATTCAACTCAGCCCCGTGCAACACCTTGCTCACATAATAGATAGGTTTCTGGACCTTCTTTTCTTCTCGAATGAGAACGGTGCTCAATGCTTGCTCAGAAACCGCCAGGTATAGATAAAGAGTCTCCCCGGGACTAGGTTTGGCCAGCAATGGGGATACAACCATGTACTTCTTCAGTTGTTCAAAGGCCTCTTGGCTCTCAGGGGTCCACTCAAAATTTTTCACCTTCTTTAATGCTTGAAAGAAAGGCAAGCATTTGTCACCAGACTTGGAGATGAATCTTCCTAAAGCCGCTACCCGGCCTGTCAACTTCTGCACATCTCTTATAGAGCGTGGCGGTTCCATATCTAAGATCGCCTTGATCTTGTCAGGGTTGGCCTCTATGCCTCTCTTTGAAACCATCAGTCCCAAAAATTTTCCTGATCCAACGCCAAAGGCACACTTGGCTGGATTCAACATCATTTTGTGGTGCCTCAGCACTTCGAATGCCTCTCTGAGGTGCTTAATGTGGTCTGCCTTGAACAGGCTCTTGACTAGCATGTCATCAACATAGACCTCCATGGTTTTTCCAATCAGATGGGCGAATATCTTATTCACCAGTCGTTGGTAAGTAGCTCATGCATTCTTTACACCAAATGCCATAACAAGATAGAATAAAACACCAAAGTCAGTTATGAAAGATACCTTAGGGATGTCATCCTTATGCATCTTAATCTGATTGTAGCCGCTGAACCCATCCATGAAGCTCAACATCTCATGTCCAGCTGTGGCATCTATTAACATATCTATCCTTGGTAAAGGGAAGCAATCCTTAGGGCATGCGTCATTCAAGTCGGTGAAGTCTATACACATCATCCACTTACCGTTGGCTTTCTTGACCATCACAGGGTTAGCTAACCATTCTGGAAACTGAATCTCTTCAATAAACCCAGCTTCTAAGAGCTTTTCAACTTCCTGCTTTATGGCATCTTGCCTTTCAGGTGCAAAGTTCCTCTTCTTCTGCTGTATTATCTTCCGATTAGGATCGACATTCAATATGTGAGTTATGAGTTGGGGATCAATCCCTGGCATATCAGCTGATGTCCAAGCAAACACATCACTATTTTCTTGTAAGAATGCTATCAACTTGCCCTTCAGGGGTTCCTTCAAAGAGGCTCCTATATAAGTTACTTTCTCAGGGTCGCCTAGCTCCAGAGGAATGGGAATTAAGTCCTCTGCTGGCTTTCCTCGGTGTTCATCATCACCACGGATATCCATGTCTTCGATCGGAAGTACCTGCCCCCCGATTCCATTAGCTCTTAACGCGGATACATAACAACTTCTTGCCATCTTCTGATCACCCTTTTGTTCTCCAACACCATTCCTGGTTGGAAACTTAATCTTCATGTGATATGTGGAGGCAACAGCCTTGAATTCATGAAGTCCAGTCCTTCCCAGGATCGCGTTATAAGTCGAGGATGCCTTGATCACAAGGAAATTCAGCATCTGGGTAGCCTCTTTAGGTTCCTGTCCAATTGTCATGGGTAATTGAATAGTCCCTTCAACCTTGGACTCAACTCCATTAAATCCGTAGATCGGTATATTGGACGGGGTCAATTGAGAATCGGTGTACCCCATCTTCACAAACGCATCATGAAACAAGATATCAACAGAAGCTCCATTATCTATCAAGACTCGTTTCACCTCCGAGTTTCCAATCACAGGAGTTATGACCAACGGGTCGTCATGGGGGAACATTACCCCTTCGAGGTCTGAATCGTCAAACCCAATAGCTATTTCAGTCCTAGCACGTTTTGGGGCTTCTCCCACGATGTGCATCACTTCTCTGGCATACGCCTTTCGAGAGTTTCGAGTCGTACCGGCCGCTGTCGGGCCTCCCCAAATCATATTAATAACTGGCCCTCGGGGCTGTGGATTACGATCACGATCACGATCGTTATCTCTTCTGTCATTGTCTCTCCTGTCATAGTCCCTTCTTTGGGTTCCACGATCATCACTCTTCGTGAACCTGCTCAGCTTTCCTTTTCGGATCAAGAACTCAATCTCATCTTTCAACTGCCTACAATCATCTGTATCATGACCCACATCACGGTGGTACCTACAGTATTGCTCCTTGTTTCTCTTCGCGGGATCACCCCTAAGTGGCTTCGGCCATCGAAAGTCTTTATCCTTCTCAATATCTAACAAGATCTGACTCCTAGGAGCGTTCAGCCTTGCATAATCAGAAAACCTCGGTCCCAAACCCTTCTTTGGTGGTGACTCGGAATCCTTGCTAGTCCGGGGATACTTGTCCCTAGCATCGTACTCTTGCTCTTGCTTTCGTTTCTTTGAGTCATTAGAACCCTTGCCATTGCCTCCTGCGGTTTCCTTCTTCATGCTGTCCTCAGCCTTGATATACTTGTCGGCCCTTCGTTGGAGCTCGGCCATGTTTTCAGGAGGATGTTTTGCCAAAGACCTTTTAAAGAAGAGATCAGTGGTTCCGTGTTCCAGGGCTACCATGGCCACCTTATTTTCCAGATCAGTGATATTCAGAGTCTCCTTGGTGAATCGCTTGAGGTAATCCCTCAAATTCTCGTTCTTCCCCTGCACCACATACATGAGGGATGCAGAACTTTTTTCATGAACTCTCCCACTAATGAACTGGCTGACAAAGGCAGCACTGAGCTCCTTAAAAGAGCCAATCGAGTTTGCAGGTAGGCGGCTATACCACCTTTGAACCATGCCCGACAGGGTTTGAGGGAACGCCCTACACTTTAAGGCAACGCTCGCGGGCTGCAACAGCAGTGCGTTTAAGAATGTCCTAACATGGTTTGCGGGGTCGCCCGTCCCATCATAAGCCTTAATCGTCGGCATCTTGAACTTCCTTGAGATGCGAGCATTCATTACCTCTTCAGTAAACGGAGGTGTGGGATCATCAAGATCCCCAAGTGGCATCAGATCCTTGGGGTTACTTTTGGGGGTCTCTACCCTTGTCGATTTTTCAGTTGGGGCTTCGGCCCTTCGCTGTCTCCTTGAAGGCCTCTCCAGATTTATAATGGGAATCCTCCCTGTAACTGGAGGAGGTCGAATCAAACTTCGCCTTGCTTGCTCCCTAGCAATATCATCCTTCAGCCTTTGGATCTCAGCCTCATGAGCCTTAATCCTTTCCTCAGCCGTTTGTGGAGGTCCATCATGGATTCTTTGGGACCTCCTTCGAGGTTCTCTACTAGAACGTCGCCTCCTCGGGGCTTCTTCGCGATCATCATCGTCATCCTCAGATGTCGAATCATCAGTATAGGGGCCGGAGTAATCATCGTACTCTCGATCCCGGATCTGTAAGGCATGACCGCTTGGTCCAGGTTCCCTTTGTCGAGGGGGATAATTAGGCAGCCCATACATCGGGTTGGTATTCAAGAGGATATCCGTAGTGTGGATCTTGACCCCCGGGGGTAGCGTACGATCAACGTTATCAAGAGGAGAAACCACCATCTGAAGAGGGTTAGTTTCTTGGCTTTGAGGGATAATCACAGGTAAAGTTCCCTCAACATGGGGAATCGTCCCTGAGGGTTGAGAGGCTAGAGGTTGAATGACCGTCCCTGTTGATGGGGGTAATTGTCATTCTTCAGCGGTGATGAGCGGATCAGAGGTGGCAGGTGGAGCAGAGCTAAGGGGTATGGCCTCAGTCGATGTTTTTTTTCGTGTTTGAACCATGGTTGATGTTGTCTTCCCACAGACGGCGCCAAATGTTGTGGAATAAAAACTAGGTTACGATTTGTAATTAATGCTAGGGTGGTTGAGCTTTGAGTTTAATGGTTGTTTCCGTGTTCGAGACTAATCGGTCCTCACAGAGTGCCTACGTATCTCGTATTGAGAATCAAGCCACAAAACGTAGTTCTGAGATGAGGGGTCTGGCCCTTTATATAGGCTGTAGGAGCCTCAAAATTATGGTAGGAGTCAGAGACTTGGTGGACAAGTCTTCCTTGAGGAAGGTTCCAGATCTATTCCTTGTAGGAATTAGTTTCCATATCGAATTGGATGCCTTGGTGGCTAAGTCTGATGGAGATAATATCCTTATCCAACTCTTATTGCTGAGCTGTTTATTTCCCCCAATATTAATTACGAAATTAATATTATAATTGGGGTTTTGGGTCCATCTGGTGGGCCCACGTTTGGACCATGCTGGGTCTAATTAATGCCATATTGAGTGTGACTTTAGGGCTTATTTTCAGCCCATATCAGTGATCTCAGTACAGAAACACCTGATTGTATGAACAAGAATTAGGAGAACTTTCTCTGTTTGGAAAGTACACTACACCATAAAAGGCATGCGGCAACGCCAAAAAAGTGTTGCTGTAGGCCTGAAATATGTTGTTGTAGGCCCAAAAAACCCCTATGCCAACACTTTGCTAGCGTTGTTTTTTTTTTGTCGTTGCCGTAGGGGTTAAAGGCAACATTCTAATTCTCTATGGCAACATCAGTCCTTGCTATACTAACAATATTATCAGTTTTTAGCAACATTATATTATGTTGCCTTTGTGTTAAAAATTTTTCAAAAAAGTGGGCCCCACAGGTGGGTCCTGTGGGGCCCACTGGTTGGATCCACCAGTGGGGCCCACCCGTGGGGCCCACTTTTTTGCCAACACAAATTTTGACCTACAACACTTTACAATCACAATAATCCAATCTCCATACCAGATTGAATACAATCACAAGTCACAGCCAACAACAATCTTAATATCAAAAGACAACTAGCCTGGTGCCATAATTAAGTAGATAATTCAATCTTACCAAGTACATAAGATTAACATAATAACAAAAGACGGTCTAAAACATAAACAAAAATATAAGGCAGGACTAAATTAAAATTCGATGCCATCAATCATTGGAGTACCATCAGCCATTGGACTAAATTAATTTTTTGTCTCCGAAGAATTAATTGAATCAGTAGAAATCTGTAAATGGAAAAAGATAACATCTTGGATTGAACTGTAGCTAGCTATGATATGTACTTGATCAAACCCTCTAGGCTCTGTAAAATATGAGAACCATCTATTAGTAACATTTTCTGAAACAAAAAAGATCGCTCTTTGCGTTAAGTTCCACTCTTTCTTTGTACATATGTATTGTATTTTATTTAAATCACAGTGATAAGCCAAAGCAGTATTCAAGCTACTTTGAAAACATAACCATACAAAACATACCTGCGGTCACCCACAAAGTCTGTGGAAACCACATCATCTTCGATGTAACGCAAGATTCCCTTGAGCTTTCCCTCAGACTCCTCCCTAACATATATAAGTATAAAACAACATTAATAAGAAACAAATGATACATTCCTAAAAAGATATTAGCACCAAGCAAGCTACTACAACAGATGTGCAAGGCTCTAGATCTTTAACATGCATTGATGACAATGCATATAGTATGATGCAATTTTTTTTACAGGAAATGGATTCAATAAGAACACGAATGGTAACAAAATTGACAAGGCTTACTCAATGGCAGTTTAAATTTGTCATAAGTAGCCTTTTTTCCAGCCTGACAGCGAGATCAACAACTGAGACATCTATAGTAGGAACTCTGAAGGACATGCCAGTAAACTTCCCATTCAATTGAGGAAGCACTTTCCCAATAGCCTAATAAATAATTATGACAAAACAGAGCACCAAATGATTAATAAAATGTATCAATAAATTCAATAGCATAGAAAAATGATAACCATGTTTGATAGCCAGTTATAGACCCCAAATTCTTTTTGCAAAAACATCAACATACCTTGGCAGCTCCAGTACTGCTAGGAATAATGTTGAATGTTGCAGCTCTTCCACCTCTCAAGTCCTTGGCAGAGGGTCCGTCAACACAAAGCAAGACCTTCTTTCCAGATTGAAGAAGCTATATAACACTGTAATTAAATAATCTACTTACTGCGTCCATAAGTAAATTATGGTCATTAAATATAGTAAATTAAAGGGTATTATGAGTAAATTATTATGGTTTCACTAGTACTTGCAACATAAGTCACATTCATTGCTTGATAACTAAATTCGTTTTCTTTATGGTCATTAAATATGCCCAGACAAGTATTAAGAAGGTAGCAGCATCACTAGACAGTAAATGCAAGTACTTTCTTAACTCATGACAACCAGGCTAATTCTTGTGAATTATAATCTACATCAGAAGTATTTTACACCTATTTGATCCCATATGCAACACACAATCAAGTATTTTACTTGCGTAAATAAATATAGGATATAGTAATTTTAACTCCGTATCTTTACAGATGTATTTGCATTATTGTACCATAAGTAATATTCTATAAGCTTTCTGTATTGGCCGTCAAATATATTGATCAATGACAGATATACAGTTTAAAATTACAGAGTGGGAATCTTAGCTAAAAGAATTAATGTGGAGCTATATAGTCTTCAAACAATTATGCACTAGAATAAGAATTGCTTTATCTCAGTTTAGTACCTATCAGAAGATGCAAGGATGACAACTGATGGTAATTTCCAAACACATTGTCCTCCCAAGTTTCTGATTTGAAAAAGTGGTGAAACACCTTCAGAAGAAATAACAACACCGGCTTCAGGTGATACTAACACATCTGAGCAGTTTTGAAGGATGTCTTCTGGGGCAAACAAAAGCATCACCAAGTTGCTGGAAATATGGCATATCATATTAGCTACATTATCATTGCATTTGCTATAATAGTTTGTGTCTATCTACATACCCGTAAAGCCATCTTCTTCAACTTATTCATTGTAGAGAACTGTTTAAGACGAGAGAGTATAGCTGAATGACATATATGATACCCAATCAATAAAATAAAAAAATAATAAAGCAATGTATTTAATTTATTCATTCCATCCAATTGGAATAAAAATTATAGTAAAGACCCAATTAATGCATTTCTTCTAGAGAATTATAGTAAAGCATTATAGCTATATTAAATGAATAAGATTGCAAATGAAGATAAAGAGGAGACTTACGCTGCATCAGGTGCCATTCCAGAACTTCCAGTTCTTTGAGCTGGTTCTGTACATCATATTATAAACCTCTTGTTAATAAGGTAAATGATATTTTTTTTAACAAAAATTGGGCACTTCAAAACACGAAGCATGAGTGGTCGCCTTCAGTGCCCATACCTCAGAAAATGGACTCGCTGACCTTGCAGACAAACACCACAATAACATAATAGTCTTATAAACACACATATGAAGAAATAAACATGTGAAAATTGTATACCTCATGCCCAATGATAGTAGCAATCTCTGCATCTGATTGAAGATATAAAAATACCTTGAATTCCGAATCCCCAAATCGAACACAAAACCCAAATTTTAAAGCCTCAAATTGAACCCAATTCAAGTCCCAAAATTGACTTGACCCGTTTGAAGTTCTAATTCGAAATCAATCGTGAGATAGAAAAAAGCCCCAAAATAGTGAAAAAAATATTAAACTAAAGGCCCAAATTGAACAATTGAACCCGAATACTAAAGCAGGAAAGATTGTGAGAGATGTGCATACGAATGTGAGAGAGAAAGAGAGGAGAGAGTATAGAGAATGTGTGTGAATATTTTGTGAGTGTGTGTGTGCGCCAGCAGCCGAGAGAGATGAGCGAAGAGAGAGAGACGGTGAAGTGAGACTTGTTTTTAGAAAGTGAAAAGAGCGGTATACTGAATTGGTTAGGCGGGCCTTTTTCCGCTCTCACCAGTTTGCGCGAAATTGTCATGCTTTTGTCTCTTAAGGAAAAAATAATTTAATTTTAAATTTTTAAATTTTATTGGAAAAAGTATTTATTTTTTCATTAAATATTCAATTTATTTTACATAATTTGAAATAATATATTCAAATATTTTTAATCATATAGAAAAATATTTTTACTTTAATGATATATTAAAATATGTGTAGAAAAATAATTCATTTTAAAAATTTTGTTGAATAATATTTAATGAACATAAAAAAAATAATTCACCTTAAAATATTTTAACATTTTTAATGAAATATTCACTTCTACTGGAATATTCTCGAATTTTATAAAAACTTCTTGATTATTTTTATCCAAATCAATTAATTTTCATGTGAAAAAAGGTTAAACTTTTATTTTTATTAGAAAATGTAAAATTTTGTTCATTACAAAATTATGGCAACACAATTTGAAAGCTACAGCTACATGCAAACACTTTTATTCTATAGCAACATAATTTTTCTACCTGAGCCAACATAAAAATGACAATGTTGCCTTAGCAAAAAAAAAAATCAAGGCAAAGGCAACATATTTGATGGCAACACAGGCTAAAAATGTTATCGTAGACATTTTATGGTGTAGTGGTAAAAGCCCTTGAGAAACTAGGCACAAAATGTTTGAACTTTTACCATTCCCTCTTTATTTATTTACTGTTGTTTATTAATTTATCGTTATTACCTTCTCAATGTTTTTTATCATAATATTCCAACGTCTTCTTTTAATTAACAATCAAATATGCTTTTTTTTTTATCTATATGTATTTATTACAATAGGTGTCTGCCTAAGAAAATGTGACACAAAATTGACGTAAAAAATAAGTATACAGTTTATTTTGCTTTCTATGTACATCTTAAAATATGTATAATATTGTGTTCACTAATTTATTTATAGATATTTTTGATTTCTTTCTTAAATAGTCTATCTTTTGAAAAAATTTAAAAAACATTACAAGGCCGCCACAACTCGCGGCTTATATGTATTTATCACAATGGGTGTCGGCCTAAGAAAACGTGATACAAAATCGACATAGAAAATATGTATATAATTTATTTAGTTATCTATATATTTTAAAATTTGTACAATATTGTCTTCATTAATTTATTTATAGATATTTTTTTTGATCTCATTCTTAAATTTATATTTTGTATTTTTTTAAAAAAATATTACAAGGCCGCCGCGAAACTTGCCTTAGTCGGATCCTATTTATCTATTTTTCTAGAGCTCCACTATTTTAAATAATAAAATCAAAAATTTCTTCTAGGCCCTATTTTTTAGAAAAGAAATCAAACCTTCCTTTTTTAATATCAGTACTAACATCTTCGAAATAGAAAAGGTTTTCGAAATTTTAGGGAAGAAGTCAATTTTATATATTCAAAACAGAAAAATATATATATATATATTTCAGAACTTTCTTTTTTTAATATTAACATCTTCGAAATAGAAAAGGTTTTTGAATTTGTATGGAAGAAAAATTCAAATTTACATATTTGAAACACATATTTGAAACAGAAAAGAAATTTTATATTTTTATATATTTTTGAAACAGAAAATAAATTATATATATATATATATATATATATATATATATACACACACACACACACAATCATAGCTTATAACAATCAAATTTAACCTTTTTTTTTGCTTATGTTTGCTTTTGTCTTCGTCTATTTTTTTGTTTTGCTTTGAATTTTGTATTTTTTTGTTAGTGATCTCGGTACAGAAACACCTGATCGTATGAACAAGAATTAGGAGATCTTTCTCTGTTTGAGAAGTAGAAACACTTGAGAAACTTGGCTGTTGTGGAATAAAAACTAGGTTACGAATATTGCGGCTAGGGTTTGTGTGTATTTAATGCAAAGGGGTTGGTGAGCTTCAAGCTTTAATGGCTGTTTCCGTGTTCGAGACTAATCGGTCCTCACAGAGTGCCAAAAATGTAGTTCTGTGATGAGGGGTCTGGCCCTTTATATAGGCTGAGAAGCCTTAGAATTATGGTAGGATTTGGATACTTGGTGGGCAAGCCACCGCCTTGAGGAAGGTTCTAGACTCCTTCCTTGTAAGAGTCTGTTTCCATATCGAATTGGGTGCCTTAGAGGCTAAGTCTTGTAGGGATAGTATCCTTATCTGATTCTTATTGCTGAGCTGTTAATATCCCTTAATATTAATTACGAAATTAATATGGAAAATATGGGTTTGGGCCCCACAAATGGCCCCCACGTTTGGACCATGTTGGGTCTAATTAATGCAACATTAAATATGTCTTTAGGGCTTACTTTTAGCCCATATCATTGGCAAAAAAGGTTTGAACTTTTACCATTCACTATTTATTTATTCATTGTTAATTGTTAATTTGTCGTTGTTATCTTCTCATTATTCTTGATCATAATATTCCAACGCCTTCTTTTAATTAATTCAATCAAATTTGCTCTTTTATCTATATGTATTTATTACAACGGGTGTCGGCCTAAAAAAACGTGACACAAAATCGACGTAAAAAATAAGTGTTTGGTTTTTTTGTCTATATACATATGAAAATTTGTACAATATTGTGTTCACTAATTTATTTATAAATATTTTTTTTTGATTAATTTCTTAAATAGCCTATATTTTGAAATTTTTGAAAAAAATATTACAAACCATCTAGAACCGTGTCTTATATGTATTTATTACAATAGGTGTCGGCCTAAGAAAACGTGAAACAAAATCAAAATAAAAATAAGTATATAGTTTATTAGTGTATATATATTGTTATTCCCAGATTACACACTTGTATAATTGTAGAAGGGGGGGTTGAATACAATTCTTGATATTTATAAATTTCTGATAAGAACTTCAGAAACTTATGAAGAGATAATTGCAATGTAAGATTTAAACACATACATATATAAAATCAGGTGGTTAATATGCACCACCTGAAGCTTTTATTTGAAGAAAACTCTGTGATACAAAATGTACACAGCTGCCGTTTTACAACTCTTTGCTTCTAAGGATATTCAAGAAACCCTAAGCAAATATGTCTGTTTTCTTAACCTACAAAGAGTTGCTACCCTTGGTTATATATCCCAAGTTTTACAAGTACTTACTGGAATAAGATAATACTAATCTAATTCTAGTTGACTTGCTACTACACTCCAAATACACATGTAGCCGAAAGGTTGTCCTTGTGTTCAGACATGTCTCCTGCACCTTTCTTGTATTCATAGTGTAAATGGAATGCTTCTTTCTTCTGTGTTTCCAAAGTATGGCTGCCATACTGCTTTTTGTATCTACTTTCAACTCATGTGATCTGTCAGTCAAACATGTCCTTACCAACTGCTAATCTCCAGCTAATCATAGAAATCAGTGTCAATGATTATCCGTTGATGATGTACACTGACATCCGTTGATGATGTATACTGACATCCGTTGATGATGTATAGAGCAGTATCCGTTGATGTTGGGACTTGAGCTGTATCCGTTGATATAGTGGATTTGAGTTGTATCCGTTGATAGAGTTTAGTCTTCATCCGTTGATACACTTTCACTTAGACAGAATTACATAGCATAGCTTATTTACAATTGGCTACCCTATTCTGCCTATCCGTTGATAGTCAACATGACTGTGGATAAAAACACTATCAACTGATAACATAGAGATACTGCAGTGTGCTACAAAACCTCATCCGTTGATGAGCTACCTGTCAACGGATAGAGTTATAAATCCTCATCCGTTGACAGCTACAAAACCTTAAACAATTTGATTGATTGTGAAGTTATCATCAAGTACAACATATTCCTAACAATCTCCCCCAATTTATACTTGATGGCAATAAAGCATAAATTCAGGACCTTGATGATAACAAAACATTCCTAAAGATATATAAAGAACAATACATAAATTGTATTAAGCTACAATAATTAAAAACTGAAAGTTTGAGAAATTTACAGAGAAGTGCTCCTCTAGACTGAGCAGATTAGGACTGTTTCTTTCCTCTTGTTGGCATCACCCTTGATTTTCCTTCCTTGGCAGAGTTGGACTCAATCTGTATTTGGAGTTGCCTATAGAAGGCATCTTCTTCATCTACCTTTGGATTTAGCTTCTGTTGTAGCCATCTCAGGTATTGAGAACTAGCCTTTGGTAGTTGGTCTTCTAACCTGAAGAATCTCCTGTTACCATCTTCATCCCTGAACTCCATCATCCAGAAAGGTTGGAGGTGGATTTTCTGTCCATTGTATGGGATCTTCATTTTCCTTGGTAGACTTGATGGTGAGTTCCAATCCCTCCTTATTTGTTCTATTTTGTCCAGTATCTCCCCTTTTGCTATCTTGGAGAACCCTGTGTATCTCTTGATTGCAGAGAACACTTTGGTTAAGGTATGATAATTTTCTCCAAGAACCCTTTGTAGTGGCCATGTCCTTTCCGTTCCTCCCTTGTATACAAAGACCAATCTTTCAGGCAAATGTTTATATTTGTCAATTCCTCTTACTTCTGACAATTCATCCAGATAAAGATTCATGTCAGAGTATTCTTCAATATCTGCCTGATAGATAAAATCATCCTTGTTTTCCAAGATTGGCTGCCTGACAATTGCAGGTACCCTAGCAACTTGAATTGGTTCCTTTGAAGGTTGCTTCCTTGGTTTCCTTTTCTTCTGTGTAGGCTTCTGTTGAGGCTTCAGCAAGAATGAAGGAACCTCAATGGAGTCAAGATTCATTGGTTCCTCTTTAGGTACTATAGGCTCACCATGGAAATTTACATCTGGGTTGAATACTTTTACATCAATAGGTCGTGATGAACCAACTGTCTCTTTGTTTTCAGTTTCTGGAGAGACAGGCCTCCTTGCATGTGATTTTAATCTCTTGGATTTGGGGACTGATTTCCCTTTCTTTTTTGAATTTGGGGACTTCCTCAGGTTCCCTCAATTCATCCTCTACCTCATCCAATAACTCTTGAGCCAGCCTTGCTTGCTTCTCATCTGAGTTTTCATATTGATATTCAGTGCTTGGTTGAGATTCTCTTAGCAGCCTTGAAGTCTCTTCTCTCTTGGCTTCAACAAATCTAGGATGGCTGTTGGATATGTTTAGAACTTTTCCATTCCTTATGATTACAGCCATCCATTCTCTTACACAACTGTTAGTCTTCCCCTTGAATTCCTTGATTGCCTTACCCATCAACTTCTCTTCATCATCCCTGGGAAATGGAAAGTCCAGTTGTAACTTGTTCTTCCCATTTGCTTTTGGTGGTGAGAAGGGTCTTGATTTGATGTAGGGTTCAAATTCCTTAACATGAGAAGGCTCAGCATCATAGAATGTAGGAGCCACAATTGCTGGAGTGAGCACCTTCAGAATTGTTGTAGATATTGTTGGAGCTGAGGTTTGGCTAGAGAACGGAGTTGATGCAATAGATTGATTGATCAATCTTTCTGTCCTCATTATCCTTTCATAGTTTTCTTCTTTCATCTTTTGGAGAGCTTCAATTTTGGCTAGCTTTTCTTCTTCTGTCAAGTTTGAAAGATCAAACTCTTCAGATAGAGGTTTGGATTTGCTGGGGGAAGCTGTGACAATGAATTCTTGTGGATTGACCACTATGGTAGGCTGCTGCTCCCCCTCACTTGTTGCTTCCCTTCTTTCAGAAATTTGGATTTGACTTGTAGTTGCCACAGCCTCTTCCACTTTCTCCCCCTTTTTGTTAGCATCAAGGGTT
This sequence comes from Saposhnikovia divaricata, assembly GCA_036435485.1. Classification (NCBI taxonomy): domain Eukaryota; kingdom Viridiplantae; phylum Streptophyta; class Magnoliopsida; order Apiales; family Apiaceae; genus Saposhnikovia; species Saposhnikovia divaricata. The sequence continues at coordinate 154,901,038 of CM071600.1, read as the reverse complement.
TGACTAGAAGTTGGGGCTGCAACTAACTTTTCTAGCAGTTGGGTTTGCAGTTTCTGATGTTGAAGAAATTGCTCCATCTGGGATTCCATCTTTTCCACTCTTGAATTGAGAAGTTGCACAGATTTAGCCAGGTTGTCTTCTTTGAGAAACCTTTGTTGCAATACCCTCTGAGTGGCTGTAGGAGCTAGTTGCTCTAGCTTGGAATCCACAGAGATCTTCACATCCTTGATTTCTTGTTTGACCTCCTCTAAATTGGATCTCTGAATCACCATTTGCATCTTTTGTAACTTTAGGGAGTCAATTGCCTGTTGAAGAACAACCTTTCTCTGTGGATCTGCTTCTGGGTGCTCAGCCAGGGCAGATTTATATTGCCTTATGATTTCCATATCAAGTTGATGATAGGTGTAGTTTTGAGCAAATGCAAAATCATGAATACTGCTACCACCTTCATCTTCAGAGCTCTGGCTGTCTTCATCTTCAGAATTTTCAAATTCATCACTCTCAGCAGTGGTTGGCAGAGCTGCTATAGATTCCTTAGCTCTAAGTAGAGATTGTGAGGTGTGCACTAGGTGCATTGCCTCCTCTGCTTCCACATTGCCCTGTTGTGCCAGAATTTGATAGGCAGGAACAGGGTGAGTAAAGGTTTCAGCATCCAAAGAAATGGAGTCAATCATGGACTGATATTCTCTTTGAAATTCCATTTCCTTGGATGCATCCTCAACCCCCATTGACTCACTAGCAATGGCTGCTTCTTCCATCCTTATCTCTCCTGTAGTCCCTTCTCTCCCCTCATCTCTCTTTTCTTGCATCAAGGGCTCCCCTTGGCTCACACCTCTCACACCCTCACCTTCACCTACTAAGGTGGAACTCTCAAACTCTCCTTTTGCCTGACCGGAAGAATTGGCCAGCCTCTCATTATTTATCTCTCCTTTTGCCTGCTCACAAGGCAGCCTTTCACTCCCTTCCCTCAAACCTAAAAGTGTTTCAACTACTGAGAACTCCTCTACACTTGACACTGGAATGTCAGATATAGCAGTGGTAGAGTGAGTTATCAACGGATAAGGAATATCCGTTGATGGAGTAGTTATAGCTGTCAACGGATGGCTAGATAGAGGCGCATCCGTTGATGGAGAAACACTTGTCAACGGATGAAGGATATCCGTTGAGGAAGGAATAATTCTATCCGTTGAAGAGAAAACCAACACTGAATCTGTGGAGATTGATTTTAAGTTCGAGGCCACAGTCTGTGTTGAGAATTCTGGAAGGGAAGATTGATGGTCCAACAAATCATCTAAAAGATGATGACCACCAATTACAGAGTGGGGCTTCTCCAAGAATCTTAAAGATGGAGAATCAGGAATTGATGTAGATATCATATCCACATCTAGAGATGGAGTTGGTGATGGTGGATTGTAATGTGTGTCGATTTGAAGATTAAGATCAAGGGGCTGTGACTCCACATTTATTGAAGCCACATCAAACTGAGTTTGAGAAGGCACAGTTTCCTGTACAGTGTGTGCACCCTGTGATTCCCCTGTGGTTTTAGATTTCACTCTTCTTCCATAGGTTTTTGAGATTGGGCTATATGTGTCCCTAACCCTCTTGTGCAGTGTTCCTTGTGGGGAACTTGATTCAGTAGTCACACTCTTTTGAGAGAGTGTAACTAGAATTTGGCCTGTAGTTACATTAGCAGTCTTTTGAGAGACTGAAATGGTGGTTGCACTCATCTCTCCTTCCTTATCCTTAGGGCTTCTTTGATGTTCACCCTGTCCCTCACCACTCACTACCACCTTCACACTCCCCTCAAGAGGTTTGGTAGATTTTACAACAGGTGTCTTTTGAGAGACACTTGAGGTTTGCCTTTTAGAATGTGGTTTTGGAACTCTGGATTTGGTCACTTTGGTAGGAGCCTGTTTGGTCACAACTACAGACTCCATTGTGACACTAGAAGGCAAAGAAATTTGGGGGCTGGAGATAGGGGTTTCAGAGTTAGAGATAGTTACCTGAACAATTGGTAGATATACCAACTGTACTCCTGCATTGAGGTTCATTCGAATCAGGTCACTTAAGACTCTCTTCTCCTGAACAAAACATTGGAACTTGCTATCCGGGTTAGCAATGGATAGCTTATTCTCAGACACATGTAGTGCTAAGAGCATTAAAAATCTAGCAAAGTAGATATTCTTGCTCCTAGTTTCCTTTTTACCCAACTTTGCAGCTATCTCATACATAACTAATGTGCCAAAATTATAGAATTTATCATTTAAAAGCATACACATCATTGTTAGCATGGACTGGGTAACAGCATCAAAATTACTATTTTTTCCTGAAAAAGTTTTAATGAAGGCATCACAGAAGTAGCTCCATTCTTTAACCATTCCTTTTCTAGCAATTTTCCCTAAGTTTTCAGTACTAAGGGCATAATTAATAGAATTAAGCATGGCAACAATTTCAGCATCAATAGGTACTTTCAGACAGTTATTCTCAGGCAATTTTAAACAAGCAGTTATTACATCAGAATTAACCACATAGTTTTTACCCTTTAAAGAAAAAGCAATTGTACCGTCTGAGCCATTGTACTCAGCAGATGTCCACATTTCTTCAATTACCTCGTGGATTAAGGGAGTGGTAGCCGTCATAGCATATGACAGTTTGCATTTCTTCACGAAACTCATCAAAGTGTGGTAAGCTTCTGGAGCATTCACTGTGTCAACAAAGGCCGCGAAATTGTTCTTCTCATAGGTAAACCCAGTGGAGGACATCATCTTAACAATAGGCGCCATTGAAGTGATTGAACTTTGGTTACAGAGAGTTTTAGGGAAGAAGATGCAGTTAGCTTTTGATATGCTTGAAAATGAATAAAAGTGAGATGTGAGAGTACAAGTCCGCCTTTTATATTTTTCAAGAATTAAAAATGAAATAATTAAAAGTAATTACTCCATTGGTCAAAAGTAACTGTCAGATAATAAATAAAAAGAGAATAAGTACAGCCATGATTAGATATACACGGTTACCAACGGTTAAAAAAAATGTATATCAACGGATATAGAATGAACGGTTGAGATACAGTTTATCCGTTGATGACGTGGATAGCCTGTTACCCGTTGACATGCAAAAATCTAGTAATGTGTTTATACTATCAACGGATAAAAGGATATCCGTTGATAAGCTAATTTTGCCTTAGGCAAAATTTCTGCAGAAAATTTTTCTGAAAGTTTTAACTTTCAAGTAAATCAAAACACATTTCCAGCTTCAATTCATTGAAATCAAATATCACTAGAAATTATGACAAGTTAAGCATACCTAGCTCACCTACCAATCTTGTGAATGTGGATTCATCAAGAGGCTTGGTGAAGATATCTGCAAGCTGCATTTCACTTGGCACAAAGTGCATTTCTACTGTACCATTCATCACATGTTCTCTAATGAAGTGGTATTTGATGTCAATGTGCTTGGTTCTCGAATGTTGCACTGGATTCCCTGTGATGGCAATAGCACTTGTGTTGTCACAGAAAATTGGAATCTTCTCAACTTTTAGACCATAGTCAATGAGTTGGTTTCTCATCCATAGAATCTGTGCACAACAGCTTCCAGCCGCAATGTACTCAGCTTCAGCTGTAGAAGTGGAGACTGAGTTTTGTTTCTTACTGAACCATGACACAAGCCTGTTTCCTAGAAATTGACAGGAACCTGTAGTACTTTTCCTATCAACTCTGCAACCTGCATAATCTGCATCTGAATAGCCAGTTAGATCAAAACCAGATTCTCTTGGGTACCTAATGCCAAGGTTTGGTGTTCCCTTGAGATACCTGAAAATTCTTTTAATAGCTATTAAGTGAGACTCTCTAGGATCAGCTTGAAATCTAGCACAAAGACAAGTAGAAAACATTATATCAGGTCTACTAGCTGTTAGGTATAAAAGTGAACCTACCATGCCTCTATAACTTGAGATGTCCACAGACTTTTCCTTAGTATTCAACTCAAGCTTAGTTGCAGTGGCCATAGGTGTTTTAGCAGATGTACAATCCATTAAGTCAAATTTCTTTAAGAGATCATAAATATATTTTGTTTGACTTATGAAAATGCCCTCATTAACTTGCTTTACTTGTAGGCCAAGAAAGTAAGTTAATTCACCCATCATACTCATTTCATACCTACTTTGCATAAGTTTGGCAAACTTTTTGCAAAGCTTCTCATCTGTAGACCCAAAAATAATATCATCTACATAGATTTGAACAAGTATTGAAGAGCCATTAATATCCCTATGAAATAAGGTTTTATCTACTGTACCTCTAGTGAAGTGGTTCTCCAAAAGAAATTGAGATAAAGTGTCATACCAGGCTCTTGGTGCTTGCTTCAAACCATAAAGTGCTTTCATGAGAAGATATACATATTCTGGAAATTCTGGATCCTCAAAACCAGGAGGTTGATGGACATAGACCTCTTCTTCCAGTTCCCCATTTAGAAAGGCACTTTTGACATCCATCTGATAGACTTTGAAATTGGCATGTGCTGCATAGGCTAGAAAGATTCTTATTGCCTCAAGTCTTGCTACTGGAGCAAAAGTTTCATCAAAATCTATTCCTTCTTCTTGAGAATAGCCCTTTGCCACTAATCTAGCTTTATTCCTCACAATTATGCCATTTTCATCTGTCTTATTCTTGAGAACCCATTTAGTACCTATGACACTTCTATAATCAGGTTTGGGCACAAGTTTCCATACTTTATTTCTTTCAAATTGGTTTAGCTCTTCTTGCATTGCTAACACCCAATCTGGATCTAGAAGGGCATCTTCCACTTTCTTAGGTTCCTCTTGAGACAGGAAGCTACTGTATAGACATTCTGCTTGAGTGGCCCTTCTAGTTTGGACTCTTGAATTTGATTCACCAATGATTAACTCAAATGGATGATTTCTAGTCCATTTTCTTGCAGGTGGAAGATTTGATCTTGATGAGGTTGCTTCATTTCCATGATCATGTTGATTTAGCATTGAATTTTGACCTTGAGAAACTCCCCCTGAGTTTGTTGTCCTTGCTGAGTTATGAAGTTGACTGTCAATGGATGCATCATTTTGCCTGTCGACGGATGCTTGAGAATTTCTGTCAACGGATGCATCTCTAATAGTGTCAACGGATGTTGCAGAATGACTGTCAACGGATGCTCCAGAATGACTATCAACGGATGCTTCATTTTCAGTGTAAGCATCACTTCTAGTTGGTGTAACAGCTCTAGGTGGATCTCTGTGGTCATGATCTTCATTCTCCTCATCATCATCATAGTACATTCTTCCTTCACCTTCATTCTCAAATTCCAAATTTTCATGGTAACCTTCATCATTTAGGCCTAGAATCTTTTGATCATCAAACACAACATGTACAGATTCCATAACAATGTTGGTTCTTAGATTGTAGACCTTGTAGGCTTTCCCTGCTGCATATCCAACGAAAATAGCTTCATCTGCCTTTGCTTCAAATTTGCCTAAATTATCTCCATGATTCCTTAGCACAAAACACTTACATCCAAAGACATGTAGAAAAGCTAAAGTTGGTTTCTTGTTGGTTAATAACTGATAAGGAGTCATTCCTCTAGCTTGATTGACCAAGGAAATATTCTGAGTAAAGCATGCAGTGTTGACAGCTTCAGCCCAGAAATATGTTGGTAATCTTGATTCACTTAACATTGTTCTAGCTGCTTCAATGAGAGTTCTGTTTTTCCTTTCAACAACCCTATTTTGTTGAGGTGTTCTGGCAGCAGAAAACTCATGGACAATTCCATTCTCTTCACAGAAAATCTTCATTGTGGAATTCTTGAATTCAGTACCATTGTCACTCCTGATCCTTTGTACTCTGTCTTCAGAACCATTGTTTAGCATTCTGAGGTGATTGATAATGATTTCACTTGCACAATCCTTGGAGTGCAGGAAGAAAGTCCATGTGAACTTAGAAAAATCATCTACAATCACCAGACAGTATTTCTTCTTTGAAATAGACATGACATTTACTGGACCAAATAAATCCATATGCAGCAATTGAAGAGGCTTAACAATGGATGACTCTGTCCTGCTTTTGAAAGATGATTTCTTTTGTTTCCCTAATTGGCAGGCATCACATAGCCCATCTTTGACAAACTCCAAATGAGGGATTCCTCTAGCAAGATCCTTTCTTACCAAATCATTCATAACTTTAAAATTCAAATGTGACAGCTTCTTATGCCATAGCCAACTCTCATCCTTACTTGCTTTGCTGAAGAGACAAGTAATGGATTCTGAGCATGCTGAATTGAAGTCAGCTATGTAAACATTTCCTTTTCTAAAGCCTGTCAATACCACATTGTTGTCTTCCTTGGCAGAAACAACACAGGCTTCTTTTGTGAACTTTACTTCATAGTCTTTGTCACAAATCTGACTGATACTCAGCAAATTGTGCTTTAAACCTTCAACTAAAGCCACTTCTTCAATGATGACATTGTCTTTTGAAATCAGGCCATATCCCTTAGTATATCCTTTGCTGTCATCTCCAAAGGTAATTCTAGGGCCAGCTCCTTCCTTGAACTCTGTGAGCAGGGTTGAATCTCCTGTCATGTGCCTAGAACATCCACTGTCTAGGTACCATAGATTCCTTCTGTTTCCCTGCACACATTTCAAAAACAAATCAAGTTGATTTTGGTACCCAAGCTTCCTTGGGTCCTTTCTTGTTAGCCTTTGACTTTGCACTCTTAGCATTCTTCATCTTCGGTGTAGATGCTTGAGTAATGGGGTTTGACAAATGCTCATTTGCATGAATATTGGATGCATGCATGTGTGGAAAATTGGCATACATATTATTCATGTTAGGTAGGTTCCATGACATTTGTGGCACATTCATAGATTGAAAGTATGGATTAGACACATATGGCATGTTCACATATGGATTTGAAAAACTAGCATTTTGATACAAACCAGGCATAACAGGCATTGCAGGCATACATGGCATTGGTTGAGGTACATGAACAGGAGCCTTGTTGACAATCTTGCAATTAGAAGATAAATGATTGACACTATTACAATTACTACAAGTTTTCCTAGGAGCAAACTTGTCAGGAGAGTAATTGTTTTTCTTGTTGATGCCTATCTTACCATTTCTGTTCTTTTTCTTTTTGCCCTCAATTTCTACCTTTTCATTGTCTGATTTACCAACAGCCTTTTTGTTGTGTAAATCACCTGTCTTAGCCTTCCCACTGGATTTGGTTTTGCTGCACTCACCACTAACAAAATTCTTGTTTACTGGACCATACTTGATATCCAGTTTCCTAAGTTCCTTCTTACTAACAGACTTTTTGTTAGTCGATGGATACCTCTCATCCGTTGACGGTTCATCTGTCAACGGATGATCACTATCCGTTGATTCACAAATAGTCTCTAGATCCTCAAGGCCAGGTTCTAGCTCCTTTTTCCTTTGAGTCCAGGTATCCTTCACAAATGATTCTATTCCCTGAACTTCTATTATGTTTTGAGAAATATTCCCACAACTTTGAAATTTAGCAATTATCCCTTGTTCTTTTTCAAGCTGGTCTTTTAAAATCAGTTCTCTTTTTAACACAGCTTCAAGTTCACTTTTAGCATTATTGCAATCAACTCTCATTTTCTCAAATTCTAGAAATTGAGATTCTAGAGCAGCATTTCTATCACTTAAAAACAGATTAGACTCTTTAATTCTATTGTTCTCTTTAGTAAGTGATTTAAGAGTAACACTTAAGTGATATAGTTCAGTAGACATTTCATCTATAACACTATTGCATTCCTCTTTAGTGAGCTCAGAGAGATTAGTAGAAAATACCTGATTGCTAGCTGAACTTGCTTCCTGCTCTCCAGAATCAGCCATTAAAGCAAGGTTGACTAACTCAGCATCATCATCAGAATGATTGTCATCAACAGCCCAGTCATACTCTTGGGTCAAGAATGCCTTTCCTTTCTGCCTGAGAAGATCAAAATATTTCTTCTTATAGTCAACAACCTCAGTTGGCTTTCCCTTGTTCTCAGATCTAGGTTTCCTGCATTCACTTATCATATGACCAGCAATCCCACAATTGTAGCATTTAATTTTGGATTTATCCACATAGTTGTTTGTGGAAAAATCCTTGTTAAATGGCTTGGCCATCCCAGAGTTTCTCTTGAATTTCAGCTTAGAGAATCTCCTAGATAAAAAAGCTAAGTGCTCATCTATCTCATCCAATTCATCCTGCTGAAGGGCATTCAATTCCTCAGACACCTTTTCCTTGCTCCTGCTTGATTCTGCTCTACTTTTACAAACCTCCCTGTTTGGTGTAGAACTAGCAGTTTCTGTCCTTTCCTCCTTTTGCTCCAAATTGGCAACGAGTGCAACTGACCCACTTTTCTTTTGAGACTTCTCAATCTCTTCATCCTGCTCCATTTCCAGCTCATAGGTCTTTAAAGTTCCATAGAGCCTTTCAAGAGCAAATGTCTTGTACTCTTGAGTGTTTCTTAGAGAAACAGTCATTGGCTTCCATTCCTTGGGCAGTGATCTCAGAAATTTGAGATTAGAGTCTTTAACTTGATAGACTCTTCCATACAGTTTCAAACCATTTAGTAGCTTTTGAAATCTACTAAATGTATCATTCAATGTTTCTCCACTCTTAAAGTGAAAATGTTCATACTGTTGGATTAGTAGTTGCATCTTGTTTTCCCTTACCTGTTCTGTTCCTTCACACAGGGTTTGAACAATGTCCCATACTTCCTTGGCGGTAGTGCAGTTAATAACATTGTCAACCATGTCTGTTTCTAGACCATTGAACAGAATATTCATGGCTTTTTTGTCTTTGTGGACTTCTGCAATATCTTCAAGACTCCACTCAGAAACAGGTTTGGGAATGAAAGTGTCAGGCACATCATCAGCCAGGCCAACTCTTGTTGCTGTCTTCATTGGAACGCGAGGACCCTTGTCAATGCAATCCACAAAACCCTCATCAATAGAGGAGAGATGTAGACGCATTTTTACTTTCCAGTGAAAGTAATTTTCTCTATCAAGAACTGGAATCTTCACTCCATAATCCTTCTTAGACATGTTGGAAGTGTGTTGATCTTTAAACTTCAAATATGTTAGAAGCTCGCTTTGATACCAATTGTTATTCCCAGATTACACACTTGTATAATTGTAGAAGGGGGGGTTGAATACAATTCTTGATATTTATAAATTTCTGATAAGAACTTCAGAAACTTATGAAGAGATAATTGCAATGTAAGATTTAAACACATACATATATAAAATCAGGTGGTTAATATGCACCACCTGAAGCTTTTATTTGAAGAAAACTCTGTGATACAAAATGTACACAGCTGCCGTTTTACAACTCTTTGCTTCTAAGGATATTCAAGAAACCCTAAGCAAATATGTCTGTTTTCTTAACCTACAAAGAGTTGCTACCCTTGGTTATATATCCCAAGTTTTACAAGTACTTACTGGAATAAGATAATACTAATCTAATTCTAGTTGACTTGCTACTACACTCCAAATACACATGTAGCCGAAAGGTTGTCCTTGTGTTCAGACATGTCTCCTGCACCTTTCTTGTATTCATAGTGTAAATGGAATGCTTCTTTCTTCTGTGTTTCCAAAGTATGGCTGCCATACTGCTTTTTGTATCTACTTTCAACTCATGTGATCTGTCAGTCAAACATGTCCTTATCAACTGCTAATCTCCAGCTAATCATAGAAATCAGTGTCAATGATTATCCGTTGATGATGTACACTGACATCCGTTGATGATGTATACTGACATCCGTTGATGATGTATAGAGCAGTATCCGTTGATGTTGGGACTTGAGCTGTATCCGTTGATAGAGTGGATTTGAGTTGTATCCGTTGATAGAGTTTAGTCTTCATCCGTTGATACACTTTCACTTAGACAGAATTACATAGCATAGCTTATTTACAATTGGCTACCCTATTCTGCCTATCCGTTGATAGTCAACATGACTGTGGATAAAAACACTATCAACTGATAACATAGAGATACTGCAGTGTGCTACAAAACCTCATCCGTTGATGAGCTACCTGTCAACGGATAGAGTTATAAATCCTCATCCGTTGACAGCTACAAAACCTTAAACAATTTGATTGATTGTGAAGTTATCATCAAGTACAACATATTCCTAACATATATATATATATATATATATATATATATATATATATATATATATATATATATATATATATATATATATATATATATATATATTATTTATATATTAAAATTTGTACAATATTGTGTTTATTAATTTATTTATAGGTATTTTCTTTTCGATTTCTTTGTTAAATTAATGTTTTAAAATTTTTTAAAAAAATATTATAAAGGCCGATGCGAAGCGCGACTTAGTCAACTAGTATATATATATATATAGAGGGCTACTCTACTACAAACTAAATTAAAATACAAACCTACAAACCAGGCCAAGCCCAAACAATTGTTAAAGGCCCAGCCCAAAAAAACAGACGATTAAACCCGCTTTGTTTAAATTAAACAAAAAATAGACACAATACATACAACTGCGTTCTTCACTCTCGAAAAAATAAAGGGAAATTCTCAATGGTACCACTATACTTTTGGCTTTTGCCAGTGGTACCATTACGTTTTTGACTCCTCTAAACGGTACCCCTAACAAATTGACTTCTTAACAGAAATACCATTTTGTTAGAAAAACGTTATAGAAATGTTAAGTAGGGTTTGCGGCCAATATTCAACCTTTTTTCTTATTGCATACTGCAACGCATGGCCAAGATTGTTCTTATATTTTTTTAACAGGTTTGGGACCAACCAATATTCTTCAAATATATTTTAGTGAAATTCTCAATGGTACCACCGTACTTTTGGTTTTTGCCGGTGGTACCATATCCTTTTGACCTTACTTAACATTTCTAGAACGTTTTTTTAACAGAATGGTATTTCTTTTAGAAAGTCAATTTGTTAAGGGTACCGTTAAGAGGAGTCAAAAACGTAATGGTACCATTGACAAAAGCCAAAAGTACAGTGGTACCGTTGAGAATTTCCCAAAAATAAAAATTAGTAACGGTAAATCACTAAGAACTTCTACAAATCGAGCTGCGTTCTTCAATTTACAGCAATTTTTTTTTGATAGATTAACCTCTCACACAACAATTTTAGTGATTTCAGGAACAAATCGAAGCAAAAACAGAGATATTTCGAGAGCTCCGAAGGTGTGTATACATTAATCGATCACAAAAAGCTCAAAAGAGGTACATTACTCTACATGCCTTCAATTTTTTCTATATAATATACTATATAAAGGATTTTCAGTAGATGCATGTTGATATTTTAGTGATTTCTAGGGTTTTATGTTGTACTCTTGTTAAATCTAACAAATACTCGTAATATTTTCATGATACAGATACTAGTTAGTGTTATTATACGTTTGAAGAAAAAAAATGGCTAAAACTAGAGGAGGTATGACAAATTAGGGTTTTCACATGTATAATATCTGTTCAATTGATATGTTTTTTGTGTTTTGAATTTTATTTTCTTATTATATGAAACTGATTATTAGTGATTATTTACCTATTATTCTACAATTTTTTTTAATTATTGATTGTGTTATTTATGATTTTTTGAACAATATGTCCGTTGATGACTACTAAGAATCTAACTGGCAAGTTGTTGATTGAGGCCATTGTTAGTATTAAAATAACTGAATGTATGATTATATGTACCTGAATGTACGTATTAAGTGATTATATGTACCTAATTTCGTGACATATATTAGTGATTTTTTAACTATAATTTTGTTAGTGTTTGTGACAATATGTGTGTCGATGACTTGTGAACAAGTAAAGTTAGAGTATGTTATAATTTATGATTAATAATGAGCTGAATAGAGTCTGTTTCTAGATTCAAGAAGGGATTATGGAGTTGAGAGTTGTGCAGGGAGATCTCCACATTGATAAAATTTAGTGCTCGAATTAATGTAAAAAACAGAGCAAGTACAATGTAATGTTTCTGTGCGTTGTGTGTGCAAAAGATAAGTAGGTTTGAGTTAAGATAGAATTAGTCTTACTACCTAAAATGAGCTTTATAAAATTAAAATATATGAGTTTATAAACTTTCTACAAATTACTAATAGCTTATATCTGTATTGGACATGAATTCAATTCCTACTAGTAGTTGCAATTTGGATGTAGTTTACTACTTTTAAGTTTGCAGGTCATACAAGTCAGCTGCGTAGAAGTTCAAGACTTAAAAATTTAAGTCGCCCAAAAAATACAGTTGTTGAGACAATTGACTTAGTAGATAGCAGTGATCAAGAGAGTTCGATGGGAGGTAAAATTGTTATTATGCATTAATACTTTTAGAATTACGGTTATAGAACACATTAATTTGAATTTATTACATTATGCAGAATATGAGAATAGGAATGCTCGAAGAATATTTCGGCGGGCAAACAACAAATACAAAACCACTGCAGGAAGACCTTCATTTATAAATGAGGAAAACTTCATTGAAGATGAACTTCAAAGTGAATTAGATCAGCAGGTAAAAAATAACAAATTACTAAACTGAAATTGGTCTATCACTAAAATATGATCAGATGTGCTGCTTTTCTTTGTATATTTGTTTATAAACTGAAATTGGTATAACACTTATACAAATATTTTATTAAACATTGATAGGAAGATTCTCTTGATGATGAACTTGAAGATGAAGCAATGACTGAACAACATGAAGAACCTACTCAACAAGAAGAACCCCCACAAAAAATTAAAGTCACAAAGTGGAAACGAAAGCCAGATCATCAGGTACGCTTTTTGTGTATGTCATCTGTATTGTATTTAGCATTCAAACAAGTCACTGATATAAGTTTACACTCAGGTATGAAATTCTAATAAGTTATTCACTGATATGTGAAGATACTATTACAAATCTGTAATACATGAAATCACTGATATGTCAAAATTAAATTAGTTAAATGTGTTACCTAACTTAGTTAATTAACTTTTACAGTAAATTGATAAATTTTTATTTTGTTCTTATGTTTCTTTTTTGCTTTAAATAGGATGAAAATATGGATGAACCAGAAAAAAGAAAAAGGCCAAATATTAAATTTTCAACAAAGATTCATCCAAGAGTATATGATATGGTAACTTTGTTAAGACAATCAGATCTTGGCACTGCGATTTTTGATACAATACATTAACGAGTACGAATAGAAAAATCACCTTGTTAACGGTTGATTCCACGCTCTTCTATTGTATTCCCAAATTCCCTTGAGCGAAGTGTGGCCTTCGTCTTCTCAAGTTAACCTCTCTTCTTGCTCCTGGGTGGCTACAAAATTTTTTCGACCACCCCCCAGCAAGAAGAGAATAGGAATATATATAGGCTACAATAGGGATCATGGACAATTAGGTTGGGCCTTCTAATTACATCTTGAGCCTAGCCCAATGTAATTAAATATTAATTCAATCCACTAAAGAATTAATATTTGCACTACCTTTCCTAATACCGTAATTTAATTAATTAATTCGGTTCCAATATTATTTGCTTATTAAATTCCCCATGTTTAAAATATCGCATGTCCATTAATTAAATAAATTACTGATAATTCATTTAATTAATATCTTTTATCCTTGATCATCCACTCAACCTTTATTTAATTATGCAGGAATAAATCCACCTGCAGGGTTTCACATAATTAAATCTGTTTGAGCTTTCAAGGGGACATCATTAACCCGAATATTATTAGGACATGGATTCCTTCAATAAATAATATCCCACCATATATATTATTTCATCACCCAAAATATAATGATATAATTCAAAAGAATTATTTCATATATAAATCAAAGCATGTAAATAATATATACGTGTCAATTATTATTTCCGGATTAAGAACCTAAGCATTAATAATAACATAGAATCTTAGTTCACCTTCCTAATTAGTATAAGGGAACAATTCTAAATTTGATCCTGTTCAATATACACAAAGTATATTAGTATTATTTATTAGTCAATATAAACTAATCTAAATAATACTACAGCCATTCCAGTGGATTGTCTAACTCCACCTGTGCTGTGAACCTTATTATATTATATAAACCGTATTTAATAATCTAATATTCTGTATCCCATTTGATACTAGATTATTTACAATATATAATATTTAGACAACATGTAAACATTTAAATGATTCTCAATTAAACCGGCCAGAAATAAATGTAAATACTTCAAATAAATATTTTCAGTATACACCAACAATCTCTCACTTATACTCAAAATATTCTATGAGTATACCAGTGTTTATTTAGTCCACTATTACACAGAAAACTATGTGTCCATCCATCTGACTCCTATCGCTTCCACATGCCTGTCAAAAACCTTGGCTGGCAAACTCTTTGTGAAAGGATCTGCCCGGTTGTCTTCTGATGATATGTGAGCCACAACTATATCTCCTCGCTTTACGATTCCTCGTATGAGATGATACTTACGTTCAATATGTTTAACTGCTTTGTGATCTCGCGGTTCCTTCGAATTTGCCACAGCACCAGTGTTATCACAATACACTGTCAAGCTCCTAGGCAAATTAGGTACCACATCCAAGTCCAAAAGGAAGTTCCTGAACCATACAGCCTCCTTTGCAGCCTCAGAGGCCGCCACGTACTCGGCTTCCATGGTAGAGTCTGCAATGCATTTCTGCTTTACACTCCTCCATATAACAGCTCCACCTCCCAAAGTAAAAACATATCCCGAGGTCGATTTCCTCTTATCCCTATCTGATTGGAAATCTGAATCAGTATATCCCAAAGGAAATAGATCTGAGGCCTTGTAAATTAACATATACTCCTTAGTCCTTCTCAGGTACTTGAGTATAGTTTTTACTGCACTCCAATGTTCCTGACCTGGGTTCGACTGATATCTACTAACCATGCCTACAACAAAGCAGATGTCAGGCCTCGTACATAACATAGCATACATTAAGCTTCCACATGCCGAAGCATAAGGAACTGCTTTCATGCTCTCTATATCCTTAGGTGTCGAAGGACACTGCTCCTTGGATAGAGCCACTCCATGCTTAAAAGGTAGAAAACCTTTCTTAGAGTTCTGCATGTTAAAACGAGCTAATACTTCATCAATGTAGGGCTCTTGAGATAAAGCCAACATCCTTTTCTTGCGATCCCTTATTACTTTGATGCCAAGGATGTATGCCGCTTCACCTAAGTCCTTCATTTCAAATTGTTTGAACAACCATGCCTTTACTGATGACAACATCTTAACATTGTTTCCAATGAGTAAAATGTCATCTACATACAGTACTAGAAAAACCACTGCATTACCGTCACTTCTCTTATACACACATGATTCGCTTGGACTTTGATCAAATCCATATGACTGGACTGCCTGATCAAAACGAATATTCCAGTCCCTAGAAGCTTGTTTTATCCCATAAATAGACCTCTTAAGCTTACAAACAAGATGCTCTTGGCCTTCCTTAATGAATCCTTTTGGTTGTTGCATATAGATGGTTTCCTCAAGACTTCCATTAAGGAAAGCTGTCTTGACATCCATTTGCCAAATCTCATAATCGAGATGAGCTGCTATAGATAAAAGAATCTGGATCGACTTAAGCATAACAACCGGCGAAAAGGTTTCCTCATAATCGATCCCTTCTTTCTGAGTATACCCTTTCGCAACAAGTCGTGCTTTCCAGGCTTTCACCTTTTTGTCAGATCCTCTTTTCTTCTTGTAGATCCACATACATCCAATGGGTTTTACACCTTCGGGTGGTTCCACGAGCTCCCAAACTTGATTAGAATACATAGATTCCATCTCAGATTCCATTGCCTTTTGCCAAAGATCTGCATCTTTATCTAGAATTGCTTCTTCGTATGTCCTGGGATCCTCATCATGTTCACCAGAGACCAAGTCCGAGGACTCTCCCAAAAACATGAATCTATCAGGTTGTTGAACAACCCTCCCACTACGACGAAGCACCGGTGTGGTATTAGTGACAGGTTGTGCATTTTCTTGTGGATGATCTACATGTACTATTGGCACTTGGGGATTATCTGTCCCTCCCACTAGTTCCTCTAAAACGATACTACTCATGGGTTTGTGTTTCATTATATAGTCTTCTTCTAAGAATCTAGCATTGGTGCTAACAATGATATCTCGATCCCTAGGACTATAAAATGAATAACCTTTCGTTCCCAGGGGATAGCCTACAAACAGCCTTACTTCTGTACGAGATTCTAACTTGGTCGCGTTCTTGTTCAGCACATGTGCTGGACAACCCCAAATCCGAATATGTCTTAGACTTGGTTTGCTACCAGTCCACAATTCTATTGGAGTCTTGGGAACCGACTTAGAAGGTACCAAGTTCAGAAGGTAAGCCGCTGTTTCTATAGCATATCCCCAAAACGACTTGGGTAAATCTGAATAACTCATCATCAATCTAACACTCTCTAAAAGAGTCCGATTCCTTCTCTCTGCTACACCATTCTGCTGAGGTGTGCCAGGTGCAGACAACTGGGATGCAATCCCATTTTCTGATAAATATTCCCTAAATTCTCCAAGCAAGTATTCGCCACCACGATCTGATCGTAGTGACTTGATACATTTTCCAAGATGTCGCTTCTCCGCACTTGCTTTGTACTCTTTGAATTTTTCAAAGCACTCAGACTTACGGCACAACAAATAAATGTACCCATATCTAGAATAATCGTCAATGAAAGTGACAAAATACTCATAACCTCCTCTTGCTTGGATACTCATAGGTCCACATAAATCAGTATGAACCAATTCTAACACTTCTTTAGCTCTATTCCCCTTTGCTTTAAAAGGTCTATTAGTCATCTTACCTTCCAAGCAGGATTCACAAACTGGAAATGGCTCCACTGCCAACGAGCCTAATGGCCCATCTACTACCAGTCTTTGAATCCTCCTCAAGTTAATATGACCTAATCTTAAGTGCCAAAGATATGTTTGGTTCAATTCAGAAGGTTTCTTTCTTTTATTTGAGCTAGAAAGAATGTTATTAGTTTCCTTATGTTGCAGCATTGGTTGGATAGGATTAATAATATATAAATTGTCTTGCAATGTACCAGAACATATAACTCGTTTATTCATCATAATAGAAACATTACGATCCAAACAAACATTATAACCATCCATAGCAAGTTTAGAAACCGAAATTAAATTCCTTCTAAACGAAGGTACATAAAGACAATTGTTCAAAACCAAAATCCTATCATCGCCAAAAGACAATGTAATTATTCCAACTACAACTACTGCTACTTTCGTAGCATCTCCCATGAACACATATATCTCGCCATCTCTAAGCATTCTGGATTGCTGGAACCCCTGCATAGAGTTACAAACATGGTCAGTGGCTCCTGTATCTACACACCAAGTGCTCGTAGATATAGCCGCTATATATGTTTCTGTAACTAGAGAAAGAGACATACCAGTATTGTTTGTCTTCTTAGGAAGAGGACAATCCTGTTTCCAGTGACCTGACTGCTTGCACCTGAAGCACTTGCCCTTAGGCTTTTTCACACCACCTTGAACTCCCACTGCATTAGCAATCTTTCCAGCTTTCTGTGTCTGAGTCTTTTTCTTCTTCTTACCTTTCGGCTTAGATGAAGAAGCTTTCTCGGCCACATTCACTTGAACATTCTGCTTAAAGAGTCCTTCAGCTGCCTGAAGTTCTGTCAGAAGTTCCGCGAGACTATACATCCTTTTGTTCATGGTGTAATTCAAGCGGAACTGCTCAAAACTTTTGGGTAAGCTCATAAGGATGATATCGATCTGGGTTTCCCCATCAATATCAGCACCAAGGATCTCCATCTCATTCAGATGAGACATCATTCTGAGAACATGATCCCTTACAGGTGTTCCTTCAACCATCTGAGTGTTCATTAAAGCCTTCATTGCTACTTGCCTAGCAGCCCTATTCTGTTCTCCAAAAAGTTCCTTGAGATTAAAGAGCATATCTGAAGCAGTGGGCATAGCCTGATGCTGATGCTGCAAAACACCCGACATTGCTGCCAGAATGTAACATCGCGACATCTCATCTGCCTTAACCCACCGTTTATAATACTCCTTCTCACTTTCAGGAGCATCTTCAGCAGGCTGATCTGGCTTGGGTTCATAAGTACAAAATTTGTACTCCTCAGCAGTCAACACTATGTCCAAATTACGTTTCCATTCAATATAGTTCGGTCCAGTAAGTTTGTTATCCTTAAGTATGGTGAATAGTGGATTAAAGCCCATAATGATCTAATCCTGAGAATCATACATGTAACACATAATCAGATAGTTGCATAAATCTTAAATCCTATTGGTTTCCTCTAACAATTAATTAAAATTAATGCACTAATATTTAAACACCATAAGTATCTGGTACGCCACGATGGGTGACATATATACCACTTAAATTCGTTTAAATATTACTTCGGTCCTATTACTAAATAATACGCCACGTTAGGGTGGACTATATATTATTTTTCATAGCTAAGTGTATACCATTATTAAATCTTAAATTAATAAAAAGACTGGATACCACCATTAAATATTTCAAATTAATAATCGATAATAGGATAATTCCCAGATCGGGGGGAGCATTGTCAAGAGGCATCACTTAAGACCCCTTTCTAGACAGAATCATCCTTTCTCTCAATATCAAAATCTATATTCAATCAGTGGTACCCTTCTAATTAATTGAATTCTATGAAACTTGGTACGCCACGATGGGTGGCATGTATACCTTTCAATATTCGTAATTAATTTAGGAAGTTTGTTCTAGTAATATCCATAACACTACCTGACACCATAAATCATATGCCACGATGGGTGGCATGTATATAATTTATATTCGTCTCGGTGTTAAATTACATAAAAACAATAATGGAGACCGTGGGATTTAATTCCTAATTAATTCCCTCACCCACTTAGAATTTTTTATTTAAAATTGAGGAATTTTATCTAGATGCATCGCCCTATGTTATTATTTCGAGGTCTACATGTTATAAAAATAACAATACAAAGAACACATAACATAGCAGCATGCATCATAAAATTAAAGCAATAAATAAAATTAATGTCCATGTCGTCCTAATTATGTTAAACATGCAATTAAAATTACACACATAATTAACAACACACATAATAATTATTTAAAGCAATAATTAAAAATTTAAATAGCGGAATTAAAATTAAAAAACATAATTTAAATCCACTATTATGGCCCCTTGAATAATTTCCTGCAGCCTCGAAACATGCCTCAACTGCTGACCATGCGCAACTGCTGGAAAAAAAATAAAAAAATCTGCCTTCGCCTGTTGCGCATTCTGATACTGCGTTACTGCCTGTTTTATCCTGTAACGCAGGACAGACCTGCGTTACACACTGTTATATCCTGTAACGCAGGACAGACCTGCGTTACTGACTTTGTCCAGAATTTTTTCTGCGCGGCTGCTCTTCTGATGCCTGTTGCTTCTTCAATTCTTCAAACTTGATCGAAAAACAAACAAAACCAGCAGCCACAATCAACTACGCAGCGGACAATTTTGTTTCTCCGATTTGATTTCCGATCGCACATAATTGTTACAAATTACCCGGATCTTAATAAAATCCAACAAACAATTACAAAAAAATAGATCTAATACAAAACTAATTTTGTAAATCTATTCTAACACGATCAACCCTCGTGTTTTACAACCACGATAAACCACGTGGAAACCAAACAAAATAACCACGATTAAATCACGTGGGATCCAAACACATAATTAAAATTACATGGCCATAATAGTGGATACTAAACAACCTGCAAAAGATTATTATCCAAGCACACCACTATACACATGTATATATAATTACGACATGGACATCGTATCAAAAATCGCAGAACCATTGAACCAGGCTCTTGATACCAATTGTTAAGACAATCAGATCTTGGCACTGCGATTTTTGATACAATACATTAACGAGTACGAATAGAAAAATCACCTTGTTAACGGTTGATTCCACGCTCTTCTATTGTATTCCCAAATTCCCTTGAGCGAAGTGTGGCCTTCGTCTTCTCAAGTTAACCTCTCTTCTTGGTCCTGGGTGGCTACAAAATTTTTTCGACCACCCCCCAGCAAGAAGAGAATAGGAATATATATAGGCTACAATAGGGATCATGGACAATTAGGTTGGACCTTCAAATTACATCTTGAGCCTAGCCCAATGTAATTAAATATTAATTCAATCCACTAAAGAATTAATATTTGCACTACCTTTCCTAATACCGTAATTTAATTAATTAATTCGGTTCCAATATTATTTGCTTATTAAATTCCCCATGTTTAAAATATCGCATGTCCATTAATTAAATAAATTACTGATAATTCATTTAATTAATATCTTTTATCCTTGATCATCCACTCAACCTTTATTTAATTATGCCGGAATAAATCCACCTGCTGGGTTTCACATAATTAAATCTTTTTGAGCTTTCAAGGGGACATCATTAACCCGAATATTATCAGGACATGGATTCCTTCAATAAATAATATCCCACCATATATATTATTTCATCACCCAAAATATAATGATATAATTCAAAAGAATTATTTCATATATAAATCAAAGCATGTAAATAATATATACGTGTCAATTATTATTTCCGGATTAAGAACCTAAGCATTAATAATAACATAGAATCTTAGTTCACCTTCCTAATTAGTATAAGGGAACAATTCTAAATTTGATCCTGTTCAATATACACAAAGTATATTAGTATTATTTATTAGTCAATATAAACTAATCTAAATAATACTACAGCCATTCCAGTGGATTGTCTAACTCCACCTGTGCTGTGAACCTTATTATATTATATAAACCGTATTTAATAATCTAATATTCTGTATCCCATTTGATACTAGATTATTCACAATATATAATATTTAGACAACATGTAAACATTTAAATGATTCTCAATTAAACCGGCTAGAAATAAATGTAAATACTTCAAATAAATATTTTCAGTATACACCAACAAACTTAACTGCATGGCAATAGATACAGTATAGATTTAGACATTTCTATTTTATATTTATCTTTAACTTTTGTTGAATAGGAAATTCAGGGAGCCGCCAAGATTAATAAGAGAAAAGATGAAATCAAAATCAGGAATTCTCCAAGGGTATTTAGTGAAATGGTCTACTATCTATCAGATGAGCAGAAACAGTGGGTCAAAAAGTCAGGATTTGAAGAAGTTCTTGATTTCTTTTTGGAGATGATACCTGGAAAGCTGGCATATAATATCTTTCAGATATTTGACAAAAATTCAGTGTCAATGAAACTTAAGGATGAAACTATTAAAATTACAGAGGAAGATGTGTATGATGTTCTTGGGTTGCCATTTGGAGGAGAAACAGTGACACTGGGATCTGGTGACGTGTACGAACAAAGAACAAATGAATGGTTAGCACAATTCGGAACTGAGAAAGAACGTGATCAAATCACCACAGGAAAAATAGTTCAAATTATGAAAGGACAAGGCCTCACTCAAAATTTCAAATTTAATTTCTTGATTGTGCTGTCGAATGTGCTTGTTGGAACGTCAGCAAGTTCATACATTGACAGGCAGCTTCTCAAATTATGTGGAAATGTTGATCACTGGTACAAGTACAATTGGGTAGAATACTTGTTATCTTACCTAGTTAGTGGAACAGAGAGTTGGAATAATACGGCATCAGTTTTCTTCAGGGGCTCCTTAATATTTCTCACTGTAAGAATATACAAAACTTAATAGAAAGATCATTTATTGTTGTCCTTTTAATATTTTCTTATTGGAAATCTACTAATAATTCATTTTTTTTAAAAATGTAGTTATTCTATGTTGATCGAGTAAGACATAAGGGAATAAAGTTGGTTGACAAACGCTTCCCTTCTTACAAAGGTTGGACTGAAGAACTATTGAAGAAAAGGCAAGCACTTGAACTATCCGATGGAGTTTTTGGAGTTGGATCTGTTGAGGTTCCATTGAGGGTATTCCTTTCCCAAAACAGTCAACCAAGCCCGAAACAGGTATAAAAGCAAACTTCTCAATATTTGTAATTCATTATATGTTATTTGCAAACTTATTCTGACCACGGTTTTTTTTAATAATCTCAAAAAGAATGCTGCTGATCAAAATTGCCAACAAGAAAATGCTAATGGCAATTGGAATGCTGCTGATGATAATGATTGGAATAACTGCAATGATAATTGGAATGATGGCCAAGGATGGGATGATTGGGATAATGTTCAACATCAACCTAACAACGAAACATGGCAAAAAGCTGATCAAGAAGTACCAATTGATGAAGAAAATATTCAACAAACTGAAATGGAAACTGAGGTATAAAGAACATTTAGTTAATACTACTGTACATTAAGTATTGTTTGGTAAGTATTTAATTTGGTTCAGACTACTAATAATTAAAAATACAGGGCCATGGCAAAAAACTTGTTGAAAATGGTGAAACACCAAAGAAGCAAGATCATTCTGACAAAACACCAAAGGTAATAGTTCACTGATACTAGTTGTCGTAATCACTGATATATCATGGTATTATCACTAATATATGACCATTTAATCAATAAAAAAATAATAGTTTAATTAGTAGTTGATAAATGCTTTTCAGTAGTTAAAGTGAACTATTTGCATTCATTACTGTTCTGACTTGAAAATAATTTTTCAGGACTTGGTGGAACATCTGCGAGCAAGGGCACATGATTTAATTGAAGAAAAAGTGTTGTTGGAAGTAGACCTCAAGATAGCATTACAAAAAGATCCAGATAATCATGAGCTATTTTTGATTGCAGACGTTATTAATGACGTATTTCATCCAAGAAAACAAGACAATGATCCTGTGAATAAGAATCAAACGTCTACAGAGCAAAATCAAAATACAACTGTGATTCAAGATGACTATTTTCAATTGAGACGTGAAGACATTGAAGAGATGGATTTGGTTGGTTATGTTACTACAACAAAGCAAATAACAGAAGATTTCTGTCCATCCTTCTCACTGGGAATTGATGATGACTTCAGTGATGAACAATGCGAGAATCTCAATGTAGATGATGAAGCCAATCTCAATGCAAGAGCAACAGATAAAGAGATGTTTATTACTCCAAAACCAGCAATTAGAGAAAAAAGTACAAGACTTATGAAACTGACCCGATATGGCAAGTCACCATACATTGAAAGGGTTATTGACATCTCTGGGAAATTCACAAACCTAGATTTTGGTCTATGGAGATTTATGGTTAAACAAACAGAACATCTATAAGTATTTAATTTTTTTCTTCTATATTTGAATAATTAGTTTCAATGTTTATTACACACTATTAACAAATAAAAATATGTATTGATAATTGACAGGGATGAGTTATTCGTTTGGAATGGTTTCAGTTGCATAGAAGAGAACATGCAAACATTGAAATTGAATACCAGACTATCCTATTCAGTTGTTGACACATGGGCTGTAATTTTAAATGATGCTGAAAATTACAAGGCAGACGAATCACCAATGCGTCTCTTTTGTACAATTGGCTGTGTGGTAATCTTAATGTATAGCTAACAATTTCCTTAATGATATACTACTGAATTTCAATTACTAATTTTATATTTCTCCAATTTACAGCATCCAACGTTGGACGATACTAAAATTCAAAGTTTAACATATCCAATATATGTTCGAAACATGGATAAGATACTCGGAAGATTCAACAGGGAAAAACTGGAGAACATGGACATGGTAAGTACCTCGTCGACTCAGGCCGGGTTGATCAACTCGGCCATTGTAAGAAAATAAGGGGACTGGGAAAGGGGAGTCAGTGAACTGACTTCATTTATAGAGGAGAGAAGGCGGGGAGAGTGATGAAAAGAACTAGTCGAAGAGGAGGAAGACCAAAATTATAAACCAAGAGAATAGCAACGACCTTTTGGACCAATATACACACACACTACTTTCTCATCTTGTATTACTACTTACTTACAACTAGGTGTTTGGAATTTGGTACCCTACTTGTTGTACTACTTTGTCTTTGATTAGCCCTCCCCCTTGTCTAACATTTTTACTATTCTCATTTTGATAATTTGTATATTTGAAGGTATTTTTTCCCATTCAAGCATATGAGCATTTCTATTTGATTTGCTACAACTTGAAGAATCCAAGATATGAGCTGATTGATAATGTAATGAGGGATGAAGATCCAAAAATTTACTATGGTGCTAAACCAAGGATTCTGGTATGCACTATTATATTACACTGAATTTAATTTCCATACTTTTTTGTTTATCACTAGCTTACACACTTAATAGTTAACTTACATTTACTAAATTATATTATTTCAATTACTTAAAAATCATAAGATGATCACTAAAATGTAATTTGTAATTTCATAAACTTGTTATAAATGTAGTTCCCCTGTCTTTGTTTACGACGCTGAGTTCAGTTACATTCATTACCTTGAGCTCAGATTCTTGGCAAAAAGATAAAACTGCCAAAGATTAATCATATTTACTTGGATTAAAAAATTGTTTAGATAATGCTATGTAATTGGTTATTGGAGGTTAATATTTTTATCTATAGCAGGTCATGTAGTTGTCTCTGAACTGTTTTGCACTAGAATTATTAGTGGTTATTAAGGGAACTCATTATGTTATTTTTGAATGTAGAATTATTAATGTTTTCTATTATTTTGCAGCATTCTCACTTCACAAAATATTTGCAAGCAAAAGGTCATTCAAAGTTGGCAAATTCAATTAAGAAGCTAAAAGTTAAGTACATCGAAATGGATTGGCAGACTATGAATAATTCAGATGACTGCGGCATATTCGTCATGAGACATATGGAAACCTATAAAGGTGATCAAAAAAATTGGGATACTCGACTGAAACAGGAATCAGTAAGAAAGCTGACTTATGTATCTTTTTCATATATAATTTCTGTCTTTTTTAATTTAAACATTATGTAACATGACTATATTACTTATCTTTTTGTATTTTCAATTTCAGTATGCCCAGTATGCACAGCTTGTGAAACTTAGAGTGAAGTATAACAATGCTATACTCTCAGCAAAAATCAATCAAAAAAGAGAAGCAATCACCAAAGAAGGCTTCGCCTTGTATAATGAAGCAGCAGCAAACAGAGTTCTGAACTTAGTAATTGAATCATCTCAATCATCTCAAGGAGAACCAAAAAAAGCAGACAACAATCAATCTCAGAAGAAAAAAACTGTGACATTTGCCAAAAATTTGACAAGCAACTTTGAAGAAGGAAATTGAGCCGAGAAGAAACAGTGACAAAATCGGTCTATTTGTTTTTAGTTTTCTTAATGTGGCTAATAGTTAAAAAAACATATTATGGTAGTACTGTTAACCTTTATGGATATTGGTGCCATATCTTTTGATTATGTGGTGATATTAATGTGGCTAATAGTTAAAAAAACATATTCAGTTAGTACTATTAACCTTTGTATATATTTCTATTGCATGGCTAGAGTGTTTGTTTAAAATGGATATGCTATTTATGTTATTCAAGTTTTATACACTATCCAGACATTACAAAATTCTTACACGAGCAAACTCATAAACATATTGCTAAAATCACTCAACTATTTAACGCAAATCATTAAAATGTAATACGTAATTACTAAAACATTCTACAAAAATCACTAAAATATGATAAAAAAACCACCAAATATTTTTATAATTTTTATGATAAAAAACCACCAAATATTTTATAGGAGGTTTTTTTTGATTTCCTAGTGGGCTCTTTAAAGTCATTGGGGGTCTTAGGGCATCTCCTCGATTGCCGGGGTTCGGCTGACGACTACCGACTAAGAAAAACGGAGGTCGGGGGCCGACTTGCCTACGGCTGCCTTGGTGTGCTCGACGCGGTAACTATTTTTTTGTATTTTTTCCCTAAATATGTATTACAAAATTTATAATTGAATACTCAATTATAAATTGTACTTGCATACCGTTTCCGGCGGCCTGATTTTGAAAAAATCGGGGGCCAGCCCCGATTCCTAAATCCTAAACCCTAAACCCTAAGTTCGTATACGGTTATTTCGTCATTCTAAATATTTCTAAAACCCAAAATGGAAACATTGAACCCAAAAGGTTAACCGTTGAACCCCTAAGTGAAGCGACCGTCCAGCAATGAGGTGATGGCAGGTTTTTTTTTGATGTCCTAGTGGGCTCTTTAAAGTTATTGGGGCCCTAGGGCATCTCCTCGATTGCCGGCCTTGCCTTGTTTACCACAAAATGCATGTCTACAAAGAATTTCGCACATTACAAATTTTTTGCAAGAACACACAGCATGATTCTGACTAACAGACACCTGCATGAAAGGAAATATGAAAATTAAAAAAATCATAAAATTGCACATCAAAAATTCTTATATCACTAAATATATACAACATATCACTAAATATATAAACCTATATCACTAAATATAAACAACACAAATCACAAACTAAGACAACATATATCATGAACATGTAGTAAAAACCCAAACATACGCTTATTGGAATTATTACTCAATAACAGTAATCGATTAAATACAAGACAGTTGCTTGTTGGAAGAAAACATGAGAAAGAATTACCTTGAACAGTTTATCTTTTACTTTCACATCCTTGATTTCAAGATGTGTAACACCTTCAACTTCCTCACTCATACGTTTAATTTGCATATCTAAGCACGAGCAAATAATTTCTTCCTGAACTTTATAAAAGATTGCACGTGTGAACAGATCTACTGCATCATTTTCAATAAACCATGTTGAAATACAAGTTGGAATACTAGACTTTGTCTCATGATCTAGCCGAGCTGTTTCATTTCTTTGCCTATCCATTGCACTCTGGAAACGCAACCAGAATTCACAGAGTGTATCTCCTTGCTTATGGAACTGTGAGAAAAAGGAATTCTCACTCTCAGACCTTGAAGTTGTCCGCATCAAACCAAACATCGGCTCATCCCTGAAAAATGCTGGTATCCAAGAAGATCTTATCGCATACATATCTGCCAACCACTTATTACCATGTAAGTTGAACTCTTCAATAATAGACTGCCATCCTCTCTCAAACTCATCAATATCTATAGTTGAAGACCATATGTATGTTTTCATTTTTTCCATAAAATCTGTCTCCTTACATAAACGATTACCAAGCTACACAAAAGCATTGAAAACCAAATTAAAAAACTAACCTATTCTTAATTCAGATTGCAGACCATATGTATGCTATGAAAGGAGAAAATACATGTAAAAAAAATATACCTTGATAAGGAATTTTTGCAAGATATGCCACATGCATAACCGATGCTTACTAGCAACCAAACCATTAACGGAAGAAAACGATGCAGGGACAACAATCTTCATAGCTGGACACTGGTCAGTAATAATAAGAACATGTGTTGAGTATTGAATACAGTAAAAGAATACAGAGGGGGGGTGAATGGATTCTGACATATCGAATATAGCATTGACTTGTTGACCCTTAGAGAACTCGAATGATGCTTTGACTTGTTGACTCCATGAGTTCTCGAATAGAGTAATAGACATATCGAATCTCTGAGATATCGAATGAGATATCGAATAGTGTATTCAGAGATATCGAATAGTGTCTTCTGAGATATCGAATCTCTGACTTCTCGAATGCTAGACTTCTCGAATAGACAAATGTACTTCTCGAATTGGTACTTAGGCAAATTCTTCATTTCTTCAAATCCCAACTGTGATTATTTGGCAGTCTTTATCTCCTTGCTTGAGGCATGAACCTTGGAACTTCTTTCAAGCATTATTCTTTACTTTATAAGTACAGTAACACAACTAGAATTTGATGCCTATTACAAGTACAGAACAAATAGAAACTCTACAACTAGAGGTTCCCTCAGTTAAGAGGTCATGTAGGTAATGCACAGCATTACACATACTTAGGCTTGTTATTAGATGTATTCAGGCATGCCTCTGTGACTAACAACAGGATTCCGTCCCATGGCTTTTACAAGATGAGCAAAAGCCCAACTATGATCTTTAACACTCTCTTGAGATAAAAGGCATGATGCGAACGTAACACATTTTTCATGTTTATCAACACCAATGAATGGAGTAAATATCATGTTATACCTGTATACGCAAATAGTAACTAAACAGTGAACCTTAAATAATTAACCTTAAACCGTAAACCTTAAATAATTAACCCCAATTAACTACAATCAATATGCTGCAAACTAGAATATATGCTAATATTGGTTGAGGTAAAAAATAATACATAACAGGTTAATATAAATAAATTTAATTCAATCACCAATGTATATTACAGATTTCACAACATCTATATTAAAAGAAAAGACATAACTACTTTTTACTTACTTATTTGTATCGAAGGTTGTATCAAACGAAACAGCATCACCATAAATTTCGAAATTCCTCCGACCAATTCCATCTGCCCAAAATAGCCTCAACAAGTGTCCTTCTGAATCAACGTCATAAGCATAATAAAATGATTCAGACGTCTCTTGCATGACCTTGAACTTTTCAATCATCATCTGCCCATCCCTTTCACCAATATAACATTTTAAATCACGATCAAAATTTCTAAAATCACGTAATGTAGCACCAACATTGGAATAACCACCCATCATTTCTTTAGCAAGGCTAAATGACTTACTGCATCCTATATTAACTTTCGCAGCATCAAAAACAATGTTTCTCAGACCAAGAGTCATCTCTCTATTAGCTCTCAAAAATTGCCATCCACTTTCAGTAGCTAAAGGGTGGTTATGTAGTTCTACAAAAGACAAAACAAAATATTTACTCATACTCGTGTACTTCACCACCATTTTAGCTCTGCAACCACATCTCTGAGAAACAGTCCTCCTCCTCTTGACTACTTTACTACAACTAACATCAGTTACATCACTGAAACCTTCATGACTACATACAAAATGTTTAAGAACTATAGTGCCTTCTCCATCCTTTTTCTCTGTTGACTTTCGGACAGTAAAGTTAGATACTTGACCATACTGCTTGTAAAACTTATAAGCTTTATGTAAGCTTTCAAATACCATATCTTTCACTGGAATGCAGCTCAGATCAACACAATTAGGTTTGAAATACCTATTACCACCAGGAGACAAGCTGTAGCTCCTCACAGAACCATCATTTTCAGTTGAACATACACAACTACTAACATCACTACTAACTGCAACACGAGATGAGTCGCCACAATACGAACCTGAAAAATTAAAATTTACCACAATTATCACTAATTTAAGGACAAATATGCACTAATTTACCAATTATATCAAGAACGAATATGATTACACTAAACGACGTATCAAAAACAGTAATCGATAAAAACTAAACAATTAACTAATAATCAAAAGATGAATTCATTGCAGAGATGACAAAAACATAAAACGAGCATCTTCGTATAAATACGA
This sequence comes from Saposhnikovia divaricata, assembly GCA_036435485.1. NCBI lineage: Eukaryota > Viridiplantae > Streptophyta > Magnoliopsida > Apiales > Apiaceae > Saposhnikovia > Saposhnikovia divaricata. The sequence goes on along the minus strand of CM071600.1, from coordinate 154,871,546 downwards.
ACATAAAGAGATATCAAAATCGAATTACTACCCTGAATAGAGCATAAATGCGAAGATAATCACAATTTCAGAAGGTAATCACAAAATATTCATATAAACACAAAATTTCAAACCAATAAACTTCATGTAGCTCAAATATTCACAAAATACGAAGATAATCACGATTTAAGAAGCAACATATTAAAATTTAGCACATAAACATATGAAAAGCTCAAAAATCATTGAAATTACCTTGATTGTCACTAATTTTAGCCAAATCTGTTGTAATCATGATGAAAATTGATCAAAATTCATTTTAAAAAAGCAGAGAACAAGAGACAGAGATGAAAATTAGAGAAGAAACAAGAGACAGAAACGAGTCGGGAGAGAAACGAGACGAGAGAGATGAAGATTATCGAAGAAAGAAGAGAGAGAGAAACAGAAAACGGATAGAATTGAATATACGTAATCTTTGTCTTTTTTTTCTTTTTGTAGGTTGACCAAATCAACGGCTGTGATTAAAACATAGTAGGAAAATTGTAATGGTCCAGATTGGTTCTTAGTTTGTATTTTAAAAAAGGTTTGTATTTGATCATTTGCCTATATATATATATATATATATATATATATATATATATATATATATATATATATATATATATATATATATATATATATATATATATAAAGGAAAACCCCCAGGAGCTATCAGATCGCTCAAATCATATTTTTCTAATTTTCTAGATTTCCTCAATTTTAAATATTTAAAATTAAAATTCCTTCTTTAGGCCCTATTTTTTAGAAAAGAAAGTCAAAACCTTTTTCAAGTTGTATAAAATAAATCATTGTATAAAAGGAAAATAAAAACCTTTTTTAAGTTGTATAAAATAGGCCATTGTATAAAACTTTCCTAATTTTCTAGAGCTCCTCAATTTTAAATACTTAAAATTAAACTTACTTCTTTAAGTCCTATTTTTTAGAAAAGAAAATCAAAACTTTTTTTAACTTGAACCATTGTATAAAAGGAAAGTCAAAACCTTTTTTAGGTTGTATAAAATACACCATTGTATAAAACTTTTCTAATTTTCTAGAACTCCTCAATTTTAAATAATTAAAATTAAACTTCCTTCTATAAGTCCTATTTTTTAGAAAAGAAAGTCAAAACCTTTTTTAAGTTGTATAAAATAAACCATTATATAAAAGGAAAGTCAAAGCCTTTTTTAAGTTGTATAAAATAGACTATTGTATAAAACTTTTATCATCTTATTCAGATCTTGCTTTCACTATATATACACTACAAAGTTTTATCAATCACAACGTCTCTAATTTTCATTGTTTATCGTATGTCATTACAGATTAGATTAATTTTGCAAATTTTTAGTTTATTATGCCAACCAATGCATTGATGCCTGATTAAATATGTTATTGATGTGTTTTTATTACAAGACTAGACTGAATCATGTGAGTTTTTATTACATACAAGATTAAGAGAATGGAAGAGAGGGGAACTAACTGTAAATTGCGCGAGTACGAAGAGAGTTCCACCTAATTTCATTAAGCCTTAAGGTAGTAATATTCTCAAATTTTGCGTGCTATCATAATTTAAGATTGTGTATAATTTTGTCCGACAGATAATTTATGATGATAGGTTTAAAATTGCGGGGATCAGAAGCATTAAAAGCTAAAAACCTACTACTAAACTTTTTCCTACTATAGTTCCTTTGTAATTTAATATTTACAGCACCAATTGCCTTTATTATAATAATAATAATAATAATAATAATAATAATAATAATTATTATTATTATTATTACAATAATAATAATAATAATAATTATTATTATTATTATTATTATTATTATTATTACTATTATTATTATATTTGGTTAGAATTTTGTGATTATTTTCATGTTCACTCTTATGTACGTTCATTTGTATACAAGAAAATTTGATTATGTACGAGCTTGAAATAATTATCATGTTCACTATTATTTGTTTTGTTAAGATTTTAGTTATAATTATGGATTATTAGTAACCACTGGTTATTCTTTGCTTCGAATTTTGTAAAGGAGAACCCCCATGAGCTCCGAAATTTCTTGAATCCTATTTATCTATTTTTCTAGAGCTCTTCTATATTAGATATTAAAATTAAAACTTCCTTCTTTAGGCCCTATTTTTTAGAAAAGAAATCAAAACTTCCTTTTTTAATATCAGTACTAACATCTTAGAAATAGAAAAGGTTTTCGAATTTTTAGGGAAGAAGAAGTCAAATATATACAAAATAGAAAAAAAAAATTATATTTAAGAACTTCCTTGTTTTAATATTAACATCTTCGAAATATAAAAGGTTTTAGAAATTGTATGGAAGAAGAATTCAAATTTACATATTTGAAATAAAAAAGAAATTGTATATTCTTATATATATTTGAAATAGAAAAGAAATTTTATATTCTTATATATATATATATATATATATATATACAATCATAGCTTATAAGGATCAAATTTTATCGCAATGTTTGTAACCCTTTTTTTTTGCTTCTGTTTACTTTTTTCTTCGTCTATTTTTTTTGTTTTGCTTTGGATTTTATATTTTTTTGTTAGTGATCTCGGTACAGAAACACCTGATCGTGTGAAGAAGAAGGAGATCTTTCTCTGTTTGAGAAGTAGAAACACTTGAGAAACTTGACGCAAAAGGTTTGAACTTTTACCGTTCATTATTTATTTATTTATTGTAATTGTTAATTTGTCATTGTTATCTTCTCATTATTCTTGATCATAATACTTCAACATCTTCTTTTAATTAATTCAATCAAATCTGCTCTTTTATCTATTTGTTTTTAGTACAACGGGTGTCGGCCTAAGAAAACGTGACACAAAATCGACGTAAAAAATAAGTATACGGTTTTTTTGTTGTCTATATACATATTAAAATTTTTACAATATTGTGTTCACTAATTTATCTATAAATATTTTTTTTGATTTCTTTCTTAATTATTCTATATATTGAAATTTTTTTAAAAATATTACAAGACCGTCGAGAAACGTGTTTTATATGCATTTATTACAACGGGTGTTAGCCTAAGAAAACGTGAAACAAAATCAACATAAAATATAAGTATATAGCTTATTAGTTATATATATATATATATATATATATATATATATTAATAATTGTACAATATTGTGTTCATTAATTTATTTATAGATATTTTCTTTTCGATTCTTTCATAAATTCATATTTTTAATTTTGTTTTAAAAAATATTATAAGGCCGCCGCGAAGCGCGGCTTAGTCAACTAGTATATATATATATATATATAGGGAGGTGCTCAAATGAGACTCCTCTTATAATGAGACCCTCTCTTATAATGAGTCCCCTTCATATTTCATCTATTCTAAAGGGGCCCGCCAGGGGCACCCAATACGAAAAAGTCTTATAATTCTACCCTCTATTCATGCATCAAAAAAAAATTAAAAAAAAAACTGTTGCCACGTCATCATTTTTTGATGAGTGGATAGATGGTAGAATTAAAATCCTTTTTCGTATTAGATGCCCCTGGCGGGGTCCTTTAGAATACAAGAAATATGAGGGTGACTCCTTATAAGAGAGGATCTCATTATAAGAGGGGTCTCATTTGAGCAGCCCCATATATATAGTATATTCACATGTAGTAAATTTTTTTGATCGTTTGTATACTTAAAAATTTGAAAGATCGAAAGCACTTAATGCTTTTTTTTGCTTATCTAGGAAGGCTGTCTGTTGGAGGTCCTTCAGTCCGACCCGCTATAAAGACCGAAACAATTGGCTCATTCGTTGTTTTATCTAGACTAGTCTAGGCCCATATGACTAGTTCTGCCATTTATTGAATTGCGAAGGCCCAATGAGGGAGAACGCCCAATCTCCTTGCGTGGCCCATTAGGGCGCACGATCGCCACTCTCCGGGTAACTGCCACGACCCCTGCACGACAGAGAGGGAGAGGAAGAACAAAGAATAAGTATACGGGTTTAATGATTTTTCATGGAAACTTAATCACTTACACACAAAAACACAAGCTCTCTACGTTCAAATTACCTCACCCAAAACCGACTAACTTATTCTCATACCGGAGGTGATCGGGGGGCCAAACCCTCGCATTCTTCTCTTGTAGGTCCGATCGAACTAGTGCTTGGCAGAAATCCAGTCGTAACATTTGGCACCGTCTGTGGGAACGTAGAGATAAGTTTGTGTTGAGAATTGAAACCTACTGATAGCTATGACGAACGAAGAAAGCCCTGAAAATGAAAACCCTACCCTGGGCGGAGGCAGCCGCACTTCTCCTATTATTCCGAGGCTACTAAACTTTGATGAAGAGGGGGATATATCGACCCCCAAGAACAGCAGCAAATGATCCTGAAATGGCGAGAGGAGCAAAAGGCCAAGGGGAAGCAGAAGGAGAAGGAGAAAGAAAGGAATAACAAGGATGCAGAACGATTGGCTAAGCAAAGAGAAGCTGATCGGTTAAGACTACAAGCCCTAAAGCTCCAAAGGGAGGAAATTGAACTCCAGGAGAAGGTGATGCGGGAAGCCCTAGAGACTGAAGACCCAGAACCTGAAACTCGAAGGGAGAAGAGGGCTAGAGACGATGAAGACGAGTCATGGTACTGTGAATCGTACTCCAAACGATCCCGATCGAAGGTGGTTTATACTTCCGACTCAGAGGAGGACGGTCCTCAAGTGGGAGATAGAATCAAGAGGATTGAAAAGTACATGTTCGGGGAAATAAAGGCCAGTCACGAACCTGTGGTGACCAAAGATGTGGAACAATACCGACCACCCCTTGGAAGACAATTCCCAAAGATGCACGAGTTCAACAGGAAGGGTGATCTCGAAGACCACTGAGAAATATGAATCTTTCATGACTGGTATGGGACACTGCGATATAATGCTATGTAAGATGTTTAAGACCTACTTGAAGGGGTCGGCGTCCATGTGGTACCGTTCACTGAGGCCTAGGTCTTGAACAGATCAAGAGGAAGTTCTTGAGGCACTATTCCCACCTGTGCTGAAGAGAGAAGGATACTGAGGCCCTGATCCACTGCAGACAGAGGCTGGACGAAGAGCTTGGCGACTATCTGGCTAGGTTCAAGGAAGAAGCTGGGATGGTGACAAACCTGGACAAAATTTGTTCGAATATTGTAGATGTCAGACTTAGATGATGACATGTACGAGCTGGGTCCTATTGAGGGATCCATTTTATCCAGTCAGCATGAGCATATATCTCAGGAGATTTGGGAGGGACAGGTATGGAGTAGTAACTGTTTTTAATGCACATATATGCTTAGGGTTTTTATGAATGTTGTGGTAATTACAAATCTATTTATAAAATGTTTTCAGGAGCCCACACATCTACGACTTCGCACTAACTTCAAGTCATACTGGGATACAGTAAAGCCCCCGAGGGCACTTCCAGAAGCCGTGTTGACAGCGGTTAGGGATGCTGGTTTGGAGGGAGTGTACCGCATTGGCTCGTTCAGACATGATGGAGGACTAATCACTGTTTTTGTTAAGCGATGGAGACCTGAGACACATACCTTCCATCTACCATTTGGTGAGGCCACTATCACTCTGGAGGATGTTCACTACATCTTAGGACTTTCTACCAGGGGACGTCCCGTGATTCATAGCTTTGGTAGTCCTAGTAAGGCTCAGCTGCTAGTTATGGTCAACGATCTTCTGGGTGTGGTTCCTGGAGATAATGAGTGGCAGAAATCAGGTTTGAGGATTTCATGGCTGGTACAGCAGTTTGGTACATGTCATCGGCTAGACATGAGTTCTCCTTACTATCAAACCCGGTTGCTATTACACATACGGGCAATTTTGTTGCTTATCATTGGATCTTTGTTCCCGAACACAACAGGGAACACGATCCAGTTCCACCTTTTACACTACGTGCATGAACCTGCGCAGGTGGGTACATACAGTTGGGGTAGTGTTGCATTGGGATACTTATACCACCACTTGTGTTCTTCATCCACTATGAAGAAGAAGGGCACAAAGAAAGAGATATGTGGATCGATGACACAACTACATGTATACCTTCTTTTCTATTTATTGTTATAAGCTTGCATGATTACCTTGCATGAGCACACAAGTATGAACTTTGGCTTAACATGACATTTCTCCCTCAGGTGTGGATTTATGAGCATTTCCCATGCGTGGCTCCTACGCTGAAGACAACATGTCCTATCCTCTATCCTTTATCTTTGAGGTAATTGTTTTGCTTTTTTATTTTATGCCTAGTATGTACTTCTTTGACAATTTGCTTATGATGTTCATGAATATTTCAGGTGGAAGGTGCCTAAGAGCAACGTGCGCTCCACAACAAATAGGGCACATCACGGTCGTTATGAGTTGGATGATATGCACATTGATCAGATATGTTGGAGGCCTTATAGGAACTTTCCCACCGTTGATCTTCCATCTATCATGGAGAGGAGGTTATGGTCCGCCCAGTGTCCTTTGATATTTCATACGATCATCGAGTGGTACTACCCTGACAGAGTCACTAGACAGTTTGGATTCGTACAGGACATACCGACTCGGTCTCGTCGCCCAGGGCATGATTCATCACATGAGTTTTCTTTTTATGCTAATTTAGGTGATGACGTGATGGAGACTGTAAGAACCCAGATTTTGGGTAGAATTAAAACTTTTATTTATTTATTGATGTAAGAACGAATAGTGGTTACGGCTACGATGTAATAGTTGATATTTTGAAAGAATGAATGGAATTCGACTTTATTATTTCTATATCTTGAAGAATGATAATGGTTGACAACTTAGGTAAGAATAATCTATCTCCTAGGGGAATAAGATATGGCAACTCCAAGCAGAAGAATACTCTCATGTCATCCAGATCGATAACGATAAGTCCAGTGGTCCCGTAAAAAGGGTTAAGGAACGCCCGAAAGAGAACAAGGACATTTTCATAAATATAAGGAATAAAGAGAGAATAAATAATGAATAGTGTTTTTGGTGGAAATGAGAATATTATTAGACGACGCTATATAGAAGTACCCGGAACGGGTTTCTGAGTTCGTATTAATGATCCAAGGGGAAAAAGAGTGTATGTAAAAGTTATCGGATTCTAAAAAATAGCACTTTTATTTTCCCCGAGATTTCCCTGGACACTGAAAGACTCAAGAGATTATTAAAAAGATTTAAGGGATTTAAATTCATGAATTATAAAGGAGGATTAAAGATGTGAGCAAAAATAATTAGAAGGTTTCTGGTAAAACCCTAACTAAAAACGATTGAGATATTCGTTCGAATGATCAGTGAAATTGAGAAATAACTGGATAAACGAGCAAGCAGAGAGCAAGATTCATGCATGTGCAAGTGGATGGAGTAAGAGAAACCAAAGTATGTCACATGTAAGTCAACTATAAGCTAAGTGGTGTAAATGCATTTTTGCAAAAAGGATATGCATAATAAGGAGCCTACACTTGTCACAAGATAAAGCATCAAGATTAGGCTAGTGTATTATGATGTAATCACTTTAAACTAGATATTATCTTAAGGCATCATCCAATAATTCATTTCAACCAAGCAAAGAAAGCAACCAAAGCAAAAACTCTCCATTTTCTTTCCTTGAAGCAACTCTCGACCAAGAAGCTAGAAAAGGGGGTTCCCACCATTGTTTGATCTCCAAATTTTTAGGGTAAGTACTACATATCATAGCTTAGATCTCCTAGAAATCTTGGCCATAAATTCATCTTTTACTATTTTCAAATAAATCATCAAAGGTGATGATGAATAGTGATTTCATATGCTAATCCTTGTTTTCTTGATTTCATGGTTGATCTTAACTAACATAAAGCAATCCAAGGACCATACCAAGCTTAGTAAGGCACATACCCTCAAGAAGGTAACCACTTGAAACCCTAGCTCTTGTTTTGAGATTAAGAATATTCTTGGATGATTTAGCTTAGTTATGATTATGTTCATGTTATAAGCATGCCTAGTTAGTGATTTAGTGATTTGATTAACATGATGATTATGATGATAAAGTCAGTGGTTCTTGGACTTAATAAGATGATAATCTTTTCTATAAGTTGTATTGATGGCCGGTGAGACTTGGGTTGTTGATTGTGATTTTTGGAACGTTCGATTTATAGCCGTTATAATGCCAAAATTTCTTTAATCATTGAAACCGTAAACGAAAGTTCGTAACTGCAATTGAACCCTCGTAAATTATGCAAGTCAGTGACGAATCATAGTAATTAAATATTAGAGGTCATAAGGAAGATGTGAAAGAAAACCACATGTTAATCGAATCGTTTTTCAATTTTATAAAAATGTTTGAATCTAGGTTAAACGCGAACGAACCCCTTAAAAGTATAACTTTGGTTATAACTTATAAAACGATCGATAAAACTCGAAATATAATCTCGGTTCGTAATCGATCGAATTTAGAACTTATACGACTTAAGTATACACTAAGTGTGAGTATGATGACAGGTCTTAATGACGAACAAATGTCGAATCGTATCGGTAATAAAAAGAGTTACACTAAAAAGGGGTATAACCAGATAATTCGAAGACATGTTTCGACTTACGTTAATACTTAACCTTTTTTAAAAAGTGTTAAGCAATTAACCTCGAATCTCTTGACTATTTATAGATCGCCGAGCTGACCCGGGATACCCTACCACTACCCCTACTCGTGCTCAATTAGCAGGCAAGTTTCAACTTTCCCTTTTTAGGCTGTTGTTGTGATAATATATGCTTTCTGTTATACATATGCCATAGCATGCATGCCTACTTTCAAGTCATATTGATATACTTGTTCCCTGATTGTTCTTTGGCTTATAAGTTGATAGATAATATATCGATTATAAGCCGGATGTTGTTAAGACCCTTAGAGAAGGGCCTATGAATCCTATTTGTCGAATATAGACCGGGAGTCAGTACTTCTTGATATATCGTAATTACTTTCGAGGGAAATATGTAAGTAAATAATTTCCATTATTTGATTGACGAATATTATTTGAATATTCGTCCGAGATTATTTAATTAACGATCATTACTTCAAATAATTATTTGAACGTTATCTATCCAATGAATATTATTTTCAATATTCATTCAAAGACGAACCATTTATCGAATATTCTTTCAAATATTTCTGTAAAATCTTCGATTATTAAGTAAATATCATTCGGACATTCATTTAGAACATCATGTATTAAGGGAATATTATTCTCGAATATTCCTTTAAGGTTTGACTTATTAAATGAATATCACTTGGATATTCATTTAAATTATTAATTATTAAATAAATATTATTTTTGAATATTAATTTGAAGTCTTATTTACTTAACGAATATTATTCCAAACATTCCTTTCAAAATTATTTATTAAATGAATATTATTTTAATATTCATTTAAGTAATTATTTATTCAATAAATATTTTCTTAATATTCCTTCAAGGATTATTTTGAGAAATACTCTGATTAAAAATATTCTTTCATCCATTAAATACTTCTGACTCAATAAATATTCTATAAATATTTATTCAATACTTGGAAACAACTTCAATGTTGTTTATTATTCTTCAAATATTGTCTTCGACCTTCGATCATTCTGAAAATTCTTCGGAGTAATACGATTAATAGTACATTAAGAAAGGTCCTCAAGATTCCATTCCTCGCTCGAATCTATCTCGTAATTATAAGGGAACCTTACTTGAGAAAGGCTATTTATTTTGTCGACTTCCCGGTCATAATATATCCCTTTCACTCGCAACTTGGTTGCTACGGACTCATTAAGTCTGTGTGTACCTTCTCATCCTTCGAGGGGTAAAATTGTTGGAACAAGTTGATATCCATTAACAAGAAAAAGCTTGGGAAATGTTGGTGAGTTTCCTTTCCAACTAGATACGACTACTTTGTGGAGTCTTATCAACAAGTATTTCACTTGGGGAAAGGAGGACAAACTCTACGTTTCAATGCTGTGGATTTATTCGAACTAGGAGTCGTGTGTAAGAGGCCGAGTCGCGCGGTCCATCACAAGGCCTAATCATTGGCCAGGGAGTTACTATTAAAGGCAATCTACAAGTGGAGCTGTCAGTTCTTCCTTCTACCGGTAGTAAACTATATTGGGCTGTACCATCCCCGACTGATCATCAGGGAGTGGAACAGCTGGCGCGTGATAACTCCAATATTGGTTCATCTCCCAAATTGGGAATTCCCTGCAACACGTATCGAAGATACTTCTTTCAGGTTGACGGTGTCTCCGCAACACGTATCGAAGAGACTTCTTTCAGGTTGTAGGACTTCGAAAAAAAAAATGTTAATAACTGGAATTGCAATATTTTCCTTGCAAGTTCCTCTTTATATGATAAATGATAATATCTTGCTTATTTGGACTTAGCAGATATTTCCACAAAATAAACACTTTAACTTACTTTGTAACTTCATCCTTTATATTATACTGGCACTAACTTCGTTAAGCATGGCATATGGAAATAATGATACTTCGAACTGTTATATACTATCACTGTCCTGTTATATTATTATTGGTGGGCTATTGCTCACCCTTGCTTATTTATCATGTCACAACAACAGCTAGGACAGATGGCTCGCGTCAGGCGCACTCGGCGCAAGCGGGTTACCCGACCCACCGGACTCCCCGCTGAGATGCTAGCCGCCATTGCTGAGGTAGCATAGTTAGACAGCTTTTGTTTCCTGTTTAACTATATGTATAATTAATGTAATCAACGGCAAAACTTTTAAACTAATGATGTTATCCTTTTGGATTGTAATAACTTTTATTCACAAACCCTTTTTTAAGACTTATTTCAATTTCATCTCCGGGACTATAACTGTGTGTGTGTGACTGGATATTATTGTGGGATCATAGCATGCTACTTATTGATTTTGGACTCAAGTCAAGTATTATGTATGAGTTATGAGACCGTAACGAACCGATCCCTGACCCCGGATCTGGGGGTGTTACAGAGACACGAGACGTGTAGATTCGACAGTGGCTGAACCGTGGGGCAGATGCACTATCACCTCCCTTTTATGTGCCCACGAGACATAATGAGGTTGTAGTTGGTTATGATGCTTGGTTCCAGAGTATTACCCATCGACGTGTAGTTGATGTGAGACAGTGGAGGCAGCTGGAAGGTTTCCAGGGGTCGTAGTCCTTTCACGGTGGAGGTAGTACTTATCATCCAGCTTGGCCAGTTATGCCTGAGGTTAGCACATATCCCCAGTTATGGGAGCCTTGGTATCGAGCTCCTTTTGAGGATTTTGGATCAGATATGGGAGATAGAGGTGCTTGGGATCACATGTTGGATGACATTGTATATTATGCGTCGCACGCTTCTGGTAGTACACATCATGATTCACCCCCTTTCCAGTCTCAGATGACGTATGCAGGTGGTTCACAGTCTACTTCCCATATGGGTGGGTCTTTTGGTGCCTTCCAGGACCATTCTTACATGACATTTCCAGGTGGTTCGCAGTCAGGTTCCCAGATGATAGGTGCATGGGATATGGGTGGGTCTTTTGGTGGATTTCAGGACCATTCCCAGTTTGACCAGTCACAGATGACTTTTGGAGGTAGTTCGCAGATGACTTTTGGAGGTCGTTCGCAGTCACACCTACAGACGCCCCAGGCTCATTGGTTTAGAGAGTTTGCACCTGTACAGCCTTCATCCAATAGCGAGGAAGAGGCTAACGAGGAGCCCCATCTTAGGCAACAACCACCAAGAAATGTGAAAGGCAAGGGGAGAAGGTGTCATACAGGTAGCCATGTGTTGTGGGAGCCGAGGAAGTGACTCTTCAACTACTTGTATTTGACTTTAAGTTTACTTTAATGTAATCGAATGTTTTCTAATTTATTTGCTTAAACAATTGTCTTTAATGCTTTAATTTATTTTCTTAAACAATTGTCTTTATTTGGTTTAATGTGTTGCTCAAACAATTATGTTTAATGCTTTAATTTATTTGGTTTAATTCAAATGCTTTAACATTGGTCTTAAAATGACTTAGTTCCATTACTAAAAGAAAATTACATCAACGTAGTTCAACCTGCTTAATAACAAACTTACATGGAACAATTACTAATAAATAATCATGATTACTACTACAGCACAGACCAAAGCTTCTTCAATGTCATGTTTTCCTTCTCCAACTTCTTCAACAAATTATTTGTTACTTCAACCTGATTTTGAAGCAAACCAATTTCTTCGTCCACCTTCCAAGCATTGTGCAACTCATCATTCTTTCTATTCAGTCTTAGCTTCAACTCTTTTATCACTTCTCTTGCTCTTTCGGTGTACGATGGATTAACCCACTTAAAGAAGTTACATATTCTTGTAGGATCCTAACAACACATTAAACAAAACTCAATATATTTTCGCAACAAAAAAATTTGCATAAAGGGATGCTGTACATACCTTGTACTGGCTGCATCCGAAGAACCTCTTTCCTGGGTCAAGAGTACCTTCTTTCCATGCTTCTTGACAAGAAGCTGGTAGATTGCAGTTACACCTTACACTTCCATGTTCACCTAAGTAGTTGAAAGTGCTTGAACTATGTCTGTAAGGGTTTCTAACCGAAGATGAAGAGTTTCTTGAATTAGACATGACTAACTTTTTAGATACAGAGACATCACATAAAAACCTTCCAATTTATAGCCAATTTAGTATGATTTCTTGAAGTGTAAAAATTGTTAAAAAATAATACACAGCTACCATTTTTGAAAAAGTTGTTTTGTCACTTCAACACTTTATCCTATAGAGCTATAAAAAATGAAAAAGTTGAATAGTCATTTCATTACTTTATCCTACAAAGCTGAGTTATCTTTTCAGTTCAAGCAGGATCAATAAAACATGAGAACCCCACCTTGACAACCCCACTTGCAAGTGGGTTGTATATGTATGTATATATATATATATATATATATATGTGTGACCTTCCATATAGGTTAAGTGCAAATTAATTTACCAACTACAACAGAAATATGTCATCCTCTACAAATCGCAATTCGTTGCTCGGAGAAAGAAATGATGACTACCGGCGTCTAAGATGAAGCGATCCAGTGGAATATTTTGCAGGCGTTCGTCGAGAATGGGCATATCGACGTGAAGAATCGGAACATTTACGAAATGACCTAATTGCTATGGGTGCAAGGGTACCTATTCGTCATTCGCTCGACATGTTTCCGCGTACTGGTCAATCATCGGGTTGGAATGATTATAAGCGTAAAGTCATTCGAGCTGTGAAACAGATACAAATTGAGAACAACCGAATGTTGTTACATAGAACTCGTCACTACATCTATCAACTTGCCAAAGACTCCGTTCGTGCAAGTGGGAGAGAGCTAACAGCCGTTGAGGAACAACATCTTCAACAAAATCCATGTTACATCTCTAATGATTACATGTCCGACGAAGAAATTTAATTAAGTACTAACCAATTATTTAAGTTTATAATTTTTCTGTTATGTATTTGTAGTGTGCATTTTTTTATTATGTTCTTGTAGTGTGTATTTTTCTATTATGATGGTGTTATAGTGTGCAAGAAAAGTACGTAAATAATTAAAACATCAAATTCCACAACATCACACTACATGAAAACAAGAAATACAAATGAATATCCGTAGAGGACATTCTTTAGGGGAAACTAAAAAAAACCACATTTTATCATAGACGAAGAAATCAATCTTCATCTTCATCATCATCATCATCTTCCTCATCCTCCTGCACGGAGTCCTCGTACTCATTCTTATTCTCATCAGTTGATTCATCGAGACCAGCGAAGGGATTATCAGGCTCAATCCCATCATTCTGTTCAATCTCATCCTCCTCCATGGAGTCCTCGCAGTCATTCTCATTTTCATCAGTTGATTCAAACTGATGGCGAGTTAGTTCTCTGACTCGTTGCATTTCCAATTTCTCGAAATCACGCGCAGCAGCACGCTCCTCTAATGGTTCATGAAGCCAACGAATGTACCCACATCTGTTGCCTCCATTTGGAAAATTGAGATACTTCTGGCCCGCATTTCTTCCATAGGACCATTTGCGTTCAACGAACAACTTATCACAAAAGCAGAGATTCAAATCGGGAATGTTGGACATGTTGAATTGTGTGTGAAATGCTAAATTTTCTTCCAATGGTTGGGTGAACAAGCCTCACCACAAACTTGTTTTATAGCTGAGAATGAAGGGATAAATTATTGATTGGTCTTCAACTAGCCCGTGACTCAACAGTACTGTCAAAAAACACTTAAATGAACTGCAAAAAAATAAATTGGAGGAGTCAAATTTCTCATCACAGAAAATCATGTGAATGCACAGTAACAAACACTTAAATTTACCCTGCATTATTGAAAAAAAGCACTCTGAGAAAGGACTGCAGGCTTAGCCTGTAGTAAAATAAAGCTGATTTCTGAAAAAGTAAAGTTGATTTCAGGCATAGTAAAATAAAGTTGATTTCTTAAAAAGTAAAGTTGATTGCAGGCATAGTAAAATAAAGCTGATTTCTGAAAAAGTAAAGTTGATTTCAGAAATTCCATATTATTTTCCTGCAGGCTAATAAATTTGAGTAGTCACATCTTCTATTGCTTGTACGCAAAGTGCTCTAGTCACTTCAATATAACACTTGTTTAAATTATTGAGGTATTTTTTCATCAACAAAAAGGTAAAATAATAATCCAAAATTGGCTATAAAACCCAATGTTGCTGCTTATTCAGAATCGCAAGTTACTAGTTTCTTCTCAAATTTACTTTCTTCAAGGCAATAGCATAAGATGGATAAGGGCAAAAAACCACAAACTAGTAAAACCGAAATCAAACAAACCAGGAAAAACAGAAAGTCATACGATGTGCAGGCTGAGGACGCTAAACTTGCAAAACATTTTGAATTTGCTACACAACAAGTTAAATTTAAAATGGAAATGGAAGCTCGAGCTGCAAAGGAACGTGAAATTGTAATAGAAGCTGAAGCTGCAAAGGAACGTAAAATTACAAGGGAAATTGAGGAAGCTGAGGACGAGAATTATGCTGTTGATCTCAGTGAATTTTAAGAAGTTGTATTGTGGTTCTCTTGTCAATGTATGCTTATTTTCTAATTTTCTGTTTTCAATTTAATGTAATTGTATGATGCTTTTCTGTTTTCAAATTGAAGTACTTGTATGATGTTGTATATTTACTTTAAAGTAATTGAATGTTTTCTAATATGTTTTTTATGCCCCTCAACGTAACTCCACGAAGGTATTGTTAACAATTTGATGTGAAGTTGCCATATTCGGATGAACATTTAACGTAATTACAAAAATTAATTTTGCCTGAATTTTGGTTTACGCAAAAGTACAACATCAATACTAAAATATGGAACAAAAACAACGTAAAAAAAACATGTACAAATATATTTTTTATTCCCCTAAATATGCCTACTCGAAGGAATTTTTAACAATTTGATATTGAGTTGCCATGTTCGGACCAAAAAATAAGATAATTAGACATAATAATTTTTGGAGATTTTCGTATTATACCAAAGTACAACGTCAATAGTTGAATATGGAAAAAAAAAACAACGTAAAAAAACATGTACAAGTATATTTTTTATTCCCCTAAACATACCTACTCGAAAGAATTTTCAACAATTTGATGTTGAGTTGCCATGTTGGTCCCAAAAAATAAGCTAGTTAATAATTTTTGGAGATTTTCGTATTATACCAAAATAAAATGTCAATTCTTTAATACGAAGCAAAAAAAATGAAAAAATTTCATTTACAAATACATTCTTTAAGCCATATAAAATGACTACTACAAAGTACATTTTGTAATCCCAAAAATAAGCCAAGTGGTGGAAAAGTAAAAAGAAAGCAGTGTAATAGAAACCGCCACTTTAAGTGGCGATTTCAGTTGAAATGAAATTCAACAGAAAACGCCACTTAAAATGGCGATTTCTATTAGATTTTTTCAGCTATACCAGAAATGAAAACTCTGAACAAAATGTATCAAAAATGAAACATCAATTCATACCAGAAATGTAAATAAGCCACAAAACCAACCTGTGTGCCGTGGGCACAAAGTAAAAACTTTAAAACAGTTTGCTGCCGCACCGCCCCTGTTCCGTATGCACATATATTAGCAATATTTTATTACGTAACATAACAAACACACCGGCCCACTGTATGTGGAAAAAAAAACAACGGTACTACCTCCAAGTAGCAGTACCCTCTTGTCCAAGAAATACCCCCACCACATCTTTCAGTTGCCTGTTTTAGTAATCTACACTATAAAAATATAAATACACACACACACATAGCTCATTGCTGTGTGTACACATTTTACTATTTCCTAGCCAACTTAATTACAACACCTCCTTAGTTTCTTTTTCAACTCTCTGCTACAGTTTACACTTTCATTATACTTGTTTGTTTCTGCTAGGTAATGTTCAAATGATTTTTACTAACTTTCCGTTGCAGTAGCCCATTCCCGTTGTAGTGCTTAATTAGCCCAATACCCGGTTCGTGTTGTATTGATAAACTAAGTTTAGATTTAGTTTTGAAATGTTTCATACCACTCTCGCTAGCTTGTTCTTTATCTTTAGTTAAGCAATATTATTTTATCCACGCACATAAAGAATATGGTAACTCAATTCAAGCTTTTAAATGCACCAGTAGGAAGTACAAGGGAGATCAGGGTTCAAGGGTCTAATCAAAACACTCAGTTTATTCAGCATCACGATCAGGGTAGTGATGAGCAAGAATCTTACGTAGAAACTGGTCATGAGGATCAAGATTCATCAGTTTCTGATTGTGAGAGTAGTGTGACTCCTTCTAGTAGTACTAAAAACTGTGAGTTTCAGTCTTCTGGTAGTGATGAATTGATCAAGGTAAGGGAAGATGCACCACTTTACCAAACTATTGCTCGAAAGCTTGTTTCGGGCTTGGGTGATTTAGGAGTGAATTTCAGAGTTGAGGCCATTCACAGGAATCTGTTTTCGGGTTTGAATTATCAAGCTAAGTTTCATACATTTCGATTGTTTCAAAGAGCTATGGAAACGAAGAATGGTGGTGATGCTAATGTTAAATATGCATGGTATGGTGGTTCTAAGGATGAAATTCACAAGATTCTGGCTTATGGCTTTGGCCATTTCACTCAACCTGGAGCAGCCCATCTTTCTTATGGTTCTGGAGTGTATTTATCTCCTGCTGATTCCCCTGTTGAAAGGTTAGTGACTTGAACTCTGTATTTTATTCTTAATGTTGTTAAAGCTCTTGTTAGGTAATATTTAGGTGTCTGATGAGTATTTTTATATATTATAGTTTGCAATCTGCTGTAAAAGATGATGATGGCCTCAGGCATCTTCTGCTTTGTCAAGTTCTTTTAGGGAACCTGGAACTTGTTCGCCCTGGTTCGCAAAAAACTCATCCAAGTTCCAGTGAGTTAGATTCCGGAGTTGACAACTTGATATCTCCTAAAAAGTATATTGTTTGGGGTACTAAGATGAATACCCACATTTTGCCACAATTCGTCATCACTTTCAGAGCTCAAACTTGCACAGAAGGTGAGTGAACATTAGATGGAATTCATTCAGAGTTTGAGATGCTTGGTTTGATAGTTTCGGTATTGATTGTACTAGTATTTCTTTGTTTAGGTTGTCAATGTATTCGGGATTCCCCGAGAAGACCAACTTCGCCTTGGATGCCATTTCCAACTCTAATTACTACGTTGGCGAAGGTCTTGCCTCCTGATGCAATCAATTTGATTATCAAGCATCACCGCGATAATAGAGTAAGTTCTTATCAGTTTGATTATCAAGCATCCTCGCTTTGTAAGTTCTTCATATCCTATATATGATTGTTGAGCTTTTGTTAATCTGTCCTTGTGCAGTAACCTTGCTGTTTATGTTTGCTCCAGGAAAATAAGATCTCACGGCATGAATTCATACAACGAGTTAGACACATAGCAGGAGACAAATTATTGGCAACCGTCATAAGATCTTACAGGAACAAGGTATTGAGATGTTTATAGTGCTTGTAAGTATTATTGGTATTTTGTAATTAAATTTGTATCGAACAAACAGATTGACAATAAAAATTCTTAAACGTCTTAACAAATGTCGATTGTTTTGGTACTCGTTTGATTTCACTTTGTCTATGTTGTCCTCAAATATCTTGCACAACAATATTACCATGTTTGCTACTTTTGAGTTGCATGCTCCAATCTTCTTTAAAATACAGAAGAAATAGTTTGTAACCAGACTAGATGATCTTATGGAAAAGCATGCGTTTAATGTCAAAATTATATATGGTAGGTCTAGGTGATATATTTACTAGTATGTAATCCGTAAACGTCATTAATTCTATAGAAATATGCCATCGCTACCGGTGGGCAATAACTACATCTAGTGGTCTTACAGTCTTAACTCTGTGTACCTGGTTCCTGAGCTTTATATCAGCTTCAATATTGTAAATGTCAATTTAACGCATTGCAGTCTACACATCAAAGTCTGCAAGCCCTTTTCAGAGGGAACAGGTTATTTGGTAATAGTCTAATGGACATGGTTGCAAAGGTTCCATAAATATAAATAGATTGTATGGTGGGTTTGGTTGTGCTATTTATTATTATTATTATTATTATTATTATTATTATTATTATTATTATTATTATTATTATTATTATTATTATTATTATTATTATTATTATTATTATTATAAGCAATTGTTCTAAACATTTCTTCCAGACCTACCTACCATTTAAACAAAACCACTCTGTTTCTTCCCTGTTGTGCAACTTTTCATGATGAAACAAGCCATCTGCTTAGTCGTTACTCGTTAATCTTTTGTCGTTATAAGATTTTTGGTGCATGCTTATCATAAAGAATCTGAACTTGTTCCATCTAGCTGATAAAATTTTTCATTTTTGCAAGTTTTAGCAATTGGTTCGGGTACATACTTCCATCCTGTATCTACAGTATTTGTTGATATTGATAAGCTAATAATGCGAAAAATCTATTTCATGCAGTATTTTGTAGCATCAAGTGGAGATTCATTAAGCAAGTTCCAACAGCGAAGGGGAAGAATCAGTGCTTGCAAAAGTTGAATTAACTAGTTCAAGTTTACCTAATGTAACTAGAAAAAGAAACAGAAAAAGGATATTATCTTGATCTTAAGATTTGAGTTTTGTGTGTTGAGCAGATGGTATACTCTTATCTTGCATTGTAAAACGTTTATCTTGTAATAAAGGTTTATTTGTGTAATCAAGGCAATGCATCCATGTGGTTTTCTTGTGTAGAGTATATACGTACATCCTGAATAAATAGATTAAGAGAACACATTTCTTCACATTTTTTTAATTCATATCAACTAACCTCCTCTTCCAACTTTCCCATCTCTCCTCTGTTACTATGTAGATACTCCTAAAATACCTTAATGATCACTACTCCAATCTTCTTTTATCCTTTTTGTTTCTGTTTTTCATATTGCACGTACTCTTGTATTATCTTAATATGAAAGAAGTTCAGTTGTTCTCAATTTTTATTCTTACTTTTTCCATGTAAAACAAATACAACCCTAGTGTTCGAACAAGATACTTGACAATCGCGACAAAAACGATTACCGAATAGTTTACATAAGGTATTACAAACAGGAGATAGTAGAAGCAGACACTTGTGAATTTGCTCCTTGACCAGCATGCAATTAAATTCAGGAATCTGGCAATCACCGAGCTTTGAAACTTATTCTCATGATCTTTATTATGGTCAACAGACTAACAATAAAACTGTATTGCCATGGCCGTCTTAACACATTTACCAGACTTGCCTCCTTTGGAATTGACTTGCCTCAACACTGGCTTCTCTGTGCAGGGGGGCTTGAAAGTACTAATCACTTAATGGTAACCTGCAACTACAGCTCCTATGTTCTTAGTCAACTGGCTGCTCTTATAGGGAACTACAACCACAACTATCTCACCTGGAATGGCTTGCTTTCTGCTTGGGGCTCTGTTTCGAATGTTGTCCACAAACACTTGCTCCTTCTGTGTAACAGACCCAGATCCGGGATCAGGGATCCGGTCGTTACGGTCTCAATTTCCATCCATAATACTTGAACTTGAACCAACATAAGTTAAATTACAACCTTGTGACCCAAAACAAAACATGAGTAACTATCAAATATTATTAAACACAAATTTGAGTTCTTACAACCCAAAAAAATTACAATTTAACTTTACATCCTCTTTGCCATTCATTTACATAAGTCATACTAGTAAATACATCTCATACTTAAAAGCTAAAAACTAGCCTTCCACAATGGTAGCTACATCATCCTCATCAAGTTGCGAAACGTTCCTCATCCGCTCACGAACTAATCGCTTAGTCTGGTTCAGCTCGCCTATCTGTTGTTGTGATATATTTAAAACAAAGTAAGGGTGAGCAAAACAGCTCACCAAAATAGTTTGTATCTATCCACAATATAAATCAACATGTTTCTTAACATTTCTGAAAACCTTTTTCATGCATGCTATGAGCAAAATCTCATCATAATATATAATGAAGTTCCATAGACTTCAATACAGTAATATCATGTTCCAGAAACCTCTGTTAAGTAAAATATAAACAAAGTTTTTAATATAATGTAAAAGATTAAGTTACAAGGTGATTCAATATAACCTTTCCGTAACAATATCTGCTATGTAGAGATAATATAAGCAAGATATCAACATATATCTTAAAAAGAGAAAATTGCAAGGTAATTATTGCAATGTCAGTTTTGAACACTTTTCAAACCCTGCCAACATTTATCGATCACCCAGCCGTAGCTTTCCGATCGGGGTGCTCTCGATAATGTTGCAGAAAATATCCAAATTTGGATGACGAACTAGTACTGGAGTATTGACGCGCAGAAGCCACAACCTTACGATGATCAGTCGTGCGTTATGCATCTCAAGATTTACTTCTCTACATGTAGAAGGAAGAACAGACGGATTTAATTGTCCACTGCCCCCTAGAACTCTCTGGCCAACGGTTGGGCCAATGATGGACCGGCGCCACTCGGCCTCTTACACGACTCCTAGTTCGAATAGAATCCATGACTCTGAAACGTAAAGTTCGTCCTCCTTTCCCCAAGTATAATGCTTGTTAATACAAATCCACAAAGTAGTTGTATCAGATTTGGAAAGGAAAATTCACCAATATTTTCCAAGCTATTGCTTGTTAATGGATATTAACTTGTTCCATCAATCTTACTCCTCGAGTGTTGAGGAAGTAACAAAGACTCATTTTGACTTGTAGCAACTAAAGTTGCGAATGAAAATATACTTTCAAAAGTTTTTGACCGGGCAGTCAACCATAATAAATAACAGTCTCTCAAGTAAGGTTCCCTATATTTTGGAAGTTTGAGCGAGTATTTAAATCTTCTTAAAAGATAGATTTAAATGGAAAACAGAGTTTGAGAACCTCCCTTTGATAAAATAATCATAATAAGGCTCAGAAAAATTCTTCATAATTATTGAAGGTCAAATATAAATTTCAAATAAGATAAACCATTTTTAAAACTAGTTTAAAAGTATTTAATTAAATATTCAAATAGCATTTACTAAATCATAATTGTTTAAAGAATATTTTTAGTCAAAGTAATTGCTCAAAATTAACCCTCAAATGAATATATATAAAATAATATTCACTTAATAAATAAATCCTTAAATGAATATTCCAAAATAATATTCATTAAAAAATTAAAACCCTAAATGAATATTCAAAAATAATATTCATCTAATAAGTAAAACCTTAAATGAATATTCAAAACAATATTCATTAAGTAAATAAAACTTTAAGTGAATATTCAAAGTAATATTCATTAAATAAATAAAACCTTAAATGAATATTCAAAATAATATTCATTTAATATATAATAATGGAATAATATTTATCCAATATTTTTCTCAGAAAATAATCTCAAGATATACGGAAGTATCGACTCCCGGTCTATATTAAAAAAATGTGAATCATACGCCCTACACTAAGGGCCTTTGCAAAAACCCGGCTTATAACTAATATCTCATATCTAGCTTAAAAGCCAATAATCAAATCATTATTCAAGTATCACAATATATATACTCAAAAACAGTTATGCATGCTATGTACGTATATAGCAGAAATCATATTTGTTAAATATAATTGATGTGAATAAAGTCAGTGTTTAAGTGTTACAGTGATTCATCAGAGTTTAACTGGAAGCTGGAAGTGGTCAGAGTTTAATTAAACTCTGACAGTTGGAAGCTCGACAGAGTTTGTTAAACTCTGTCAGGAGGAAGCGTCTACTGGTCATTATCAAACTTTGAAGAATAATTAAAGTTAATTATGGAAGCAATATCTTTGAAGATTGGATAGCTGTCGAAGACATTATATTGACTAAGAAGACGCGTAGCAATTATAATTGATAACATTTGTATAGCTGATTTATAGGAGTATCAATTATCGATTGTACTATAGCTGTATATCTTTATAAATACAGTTAGGTTAACCCTAGAAGGGTATCGTGAAACGTATTATCATTCTTTTGTAACCTAAGCAGCTCTTTGTGATATTTTACATCACTGAGAGAGGAGTTATTAATTTCATATAGTTTTTAAATTAAACGTGTATTCGGCCTAACAATTGGTATCAGAGCCAATCTGTTACTCTATATAGTTTAAGATCCACACACAGCTATAATCAATGGCAGAGATACCTCCTCCATCAGGTTCTGGTGCAAGAACTGAGAAGGCTCAACCTACTACTATGAGTCGTTATGAGACAATTAGGGTTCTCATTCTCAGGCCGGCAGAGTATTCAATCTGGAAGGTGAAGATGACCATGTTTCTGGAGGGTACAGATCCAGAATACCTTGACAGAACTTATGAAGGTCCTCATAAGCCTAAAAAGTTATCTGTTGTTACTGCTGGTCAAGAAGCTAAATCAGTCCCAAAGGAGAAGAAAGATCGGACTCCTGAGGATATTTCATCTATTGCTAAGGATGCAAAAGTTAGACATCTACTTCATAGTGCTTTAGACAATGTTATGTCTAACAAAGTGATTAACTGCACAACTGCCAAAGAAATCTGGGATGCCCTTGAAGTTAGATGTCAAGGAACTGCTGCTATCAAGAAGAACAGAAGGAACCTACTCACACAGGAGTATGAACATTTTGAGGCTAAATCTGAAGAAACCATGATAGAAACATTTGATAGATTCTGTAAGCTGCTCAATGATTTGTCACTAGTCAATAAAGAGTATGATCTAGAAGATTCAAATCTTAAATTTCTTCTTGCTCTACCTGAAAAGTGGGATGTAAAGACAACCACTATAAGAGATAATTATGATCTTGCTAAAACTGAGATTGATGAAATCTATGGGTTGCTCAAAACTCATGAACTGGAACTGGAACAGAGAAAGAGGAGATCAAGCAAGAAGACAAAGTCTGTTGCTCTTAAGGTTGAAGAAAAACCCTTGAAGAAGGAAGCATCAAGGAAGAAAGCTAATGGAAAAGCTTTGGTCATACATTCTGAAAGTGAGTCATCTAATTCTGATGTTGACTCAAACACTGATGAATCATCTGACTCTGAGGATGATGAAGAAGAAATGATGCAAATGGCTGCTTTGATGGTGAAGACCTTCAAGAAGATGGGTTTCAAGAACTTCAAGAAGGGAAAAAGGTTTTCTAAGAAAGATTCAAACTCTGACAGAAAGAGTTTCAGAAAGTCTGAGAGAAAGGATACCAAATCTGGGAAGAAAGACAAGTCTGAGATTCAATGCTACAAGTGTAAGGAGATGGGTCACTATGCTCCTGAGTGCAAGAAGGGTAAAACTGAAAAAGCACTCTTCACAAAAGGCAGAGACTGGGCAGACACTTCAGACTCAGATGAGGATGTTAACTATGCTCTCATGGCTACTAATGAGAATGAATCTAAAGATTCTGAAAACATGGTACCCCTAGCTACCTATGCTTATAATACTGATAATATATCTTAATTGAGAATTTATCTTAAGTCCTTACATATCAGTTATAGGAATCAGACTTTAGAGAATGAGAGAATCAAATCTGAGAGTTCTGAACTTAAAGAAAGAAATAAATTTGTTGAAGAGAAACTTGTCAACATGCAAGAAGTTCAGAAAGAAAGAGATGATGTTGTTTATCTAGAACAGGAGTTGCTTGGGAGATATAGGCAACTAGAATCTGAATTGGAGAAAGCAAATCACATAATTAAGACTTGGACTGATTCTGGAAAAGACACTCATGAGGTTTTTCAGTCAGACACAGTTGGTTTAGGTTACTGTGAGGAAGATGAACTTAGGTTTCAAAAAGAAGTCAAAATTAGAAAACATCTTCCACCTAGAAAATTTGTTTCTGGCACAAGTGAACCTAAGTCTGAAGTTGAAAAAGAAGCTATTAAGGGAGAATCAGTAAAAACTTGTGTTAAACAGATTAATATTGGTTCAATGACAGATAAACAACTCAAACATAAGCTTAAGGAGTTAAAATCTGTTAAGAAATAGAAAGTGTCCAGGAAGAATAGAAATGGTAAAGTAGGCATTACTAAAGGCTATAATCAAATGCTTGCTACTTATGCTCCAAGGAAAACATGTCATAACTGTGGCAGTACTAAACATCTTGCTAGTTTCTGCAGAAAAAATAAAGACATTAATTCTTTACCCTCCAAGTCTGGAGTAAAGAATGATTATGTTAAAACTAAACCACAGACTTTATGCAAACATTATGGAAGCACTTGGCATTATATTTATACTTGCAGGAATTATTATGCTATTTATCATAATTATTATGAATTGAAGCCCAATTTGAAATGGGTTAAGGTTAATTCTGCAAGTGTAAACTCTGAAAATGTTAGCTTAAACTCTGATAATAAGAATTCCGCTGCTAAAGCTAACAAAGTTAAGAAAGCCAAAGGATCCAAGCAAGTCTGGATCCTTAAATCTGACCTTCAGTGAATGTTTGTGATTGCAGGGCATCAGGGAGAGTACCCTAGTCGTGGACAGTGGATGTTCTGGACACATGATTGGAAATAAAGCCCTGCTATCAGAGTATGAGGAGAAGGCTGGCCCAAAAGTTTCCTATGGAGATGGCAATGTAGGACGTACTCTGGGATACTATGAAGTTATTAGTAAATCTACAGGAAAAGTTGTTCTAGTTGGACACAGGCGCAATAATATCTATGAAGAAAAGTTGTTGACAAACTTTGTTGGAAAAGCTGTGTGCCTGTCAACAAGAATGTCCAGTGGAGAGTTGGAAGTGGCATAAGAAACTCTCTCATTTGCATCTGAACAACATTAATGAGTTGATTAGAAAAGATCTTGTAATAGGACTCCCAAAGTCTTTATTAAATGTTGATGGCCTGTGTGATTCCTATCAAAAGGCCAAACAAAGGAAGTCATCTTTCAAAAGCAAGTCTGAATCTTATTGTTGATCCTTATCAACTTCTACATGTTGATCTGTTTGGACCAGTGAATGTCTTGCCTATTTGAAGAAAGAAATATGCTTTAGTCATTGTTGATGAACACACCAGATACACTTGGGTGTATTTTCTAGCAAAGAAGAATGAAACTGCATTAACTTTGATGGAGCATGTAAAGCTACTGGACAAAGGATCAAAACACAAAGTCAAAATAATCAGGAGTGATAATGGAACAGAATTTAGGAATGCAACAATGGAAGAATTCTACAAGAATAGAGGAGTGAAGCAAGATTTTTCTGCACCTAGTACACCACAGCAAAATGGTGTAGTTGAGAGGAAAAATAGAACCTTGATAGAAGCTGCCAGAACTATGCTTGATGAAGCAAAATTGCCAACATATTTCTGGGCAGAAGCAATTCAAACTGCTTGTTTTACTCAAAATGCTACTTTAATCAACAAGCATGGAAAAACACCATATGAGATGGTGAGGGAAAAGAAGCCTAACCTGAAATATTTTCATATTTTTGGGTGCAAATGCTTTGTGTTAAAAACTCATTCTGAACAGTTGACCAAATTTGAGTTAAAAGTTGATGAAGGAATTTTTGTTGGCTATCCGCTGTCAACTAAGGCATTCAGAGTTTATAATATGAGAACCAATGTAATTATGGAGTCGATTCATGTGTCATTTGATGACAAGAAAATAACTTGACTTGAAGATGTAGATGAACATGATCAACTGCGCTTTGAAAATGAAGAATTAATCTCTGATGAAGTAAACTCTGATGAAGCTGAGTCTACAAACTCTGTTGAAGCATACACTGAACCTCTACTGTAACACCCCCAGATCCGGGGTCAGGAATCTGGTGGTTACGGTCTTACATCCATTCATAATACTTGACTTGAGTCCATAATAAATAAATCACATGCTGTGACCCCACAATAATTACTACTCACACACACAACAGTTATAGTCCCAGAGATGAAATTGAAATAAGTCTTACATTAAAGGGTTTACGAATAAAAGTTATTACAATCCCAAAAGGATAACATCATAGGTTTAAAAGTTTTGCCGTTGATTACATTAATTATACATATAGTTAAACAGGAAACAAAAGCTGTCTAACTATGCTACCTCAGCAATGGCGGCTAGCATCTCAGCGGGTAGTCCGGTGGGTCGGGTAACCTGCTTGCGCCGAGTGCGCCTGACGCGAGCCATCTGTCCTAGCTGTTGTTGTGACATAATATAAACAAGGCAAGGGTGAGCGAAAGCCCACCAACAAATATATAACTGAACGATAATTTAAAACAGTTCAAAGCTATCTTTTAAACCATATGCCATGCATTTACGGAAATGATGCCAGTATAATATGAACGATGAAGTTACAAGGTAACTTAAAGTATTTGTTTGAAGAAATATCTGCTACATCAAAGTAAGCGAGATATTATTATCGTTAATAAGAAGAGGAACTTGCAAGAAAGGGTTGCAATTCCAGTTATGACTCTTTTCCAACTCTGCCAACAGTAATCATGTTGCAGGAAATAAATGAATTTGGATGATGAACCAATGATGGAGTATTCACCGCGCCCGCTGTTCCAATCTTGATGATCAGTCGAGATCGTACAGCTCAATTTAGATTTACTACCGGTAGAAGGAAGAACTGACGGCTTTACTTGTATACCGCCTTGC
The DNA here is from genome assembly GCA_036435485.1 of Saposhnikovia divaricata. Lineage (NCBI taxonomy): Eukaryota > Viridiplantae > Streptophyta > Magnoliopsida > Apiales > Apiaceae > Saposhnikovia > Saposhnikovia divaricata. The sequence continues at coordinate 154,844,425 of CM071600.1, read as the reverse complement.
TAGCTCTCCCCGGCCAACGGTTGGGCCAAGGGGATGGACCGGCGCTACTCGGCCTCTTACACGACTCCTAGTTCAAATAGAATTCATCATTCTGAATGTAACGTTCGTCCCCCTTTCCCCAAGTATAAGACTTGTTGATAAGACTCCACAAAGTAGTCGTATCTAGTTGGAAAGGAAAATTTACCAATATCTCCCAAGCTATTACTTGGTAACGGATATCCACTTGTTCCAGTAATCTTACCCCTCGAAAGATGAGAAGGTAAACAACGACTTTAATAAGTCAACAGCACCCGAGTTGCGGGTGAAGGGAATACTTTATGACCGGGAAGTCGACAAGATAAATAACATTTTTCCAAGTAAGGTTCCCTTATTATTAAGAAGATAGACTCAAAGATGAATGATGTCTGGGAACCTTTCTTGATATAAGTTTAATAATAATATGACTTCGAAATATTTTCTGTAATAATCGAAGAAGATAAACCTTATCGGGGTTATTCTAAGTATGGAATAAATATTCAGAGAATATTTATTGAATTAAAATATTTTACAGAATATTTGGGAATATGAAAGAATATCTTTAATCAGAGTATTTCTCAAAATAATCCCCGAAGAGATATCAGGGGAATATTTATTGAATAAATAAATATTTAAATGAATATTCAAAACAATATTCATTAATTAATAAGACCTGAAAAGAATATTTAAGGTAATAATCATAATTAATTAGGAAATTTAAATGAATATTCAAAAGTAATATTCATTGAATGAATAATATCCTAAATGAATATCAAGTAATATTCATTTAGTAATCCAAGCCTTAAGGAATATTCGAGATAATATTCGATAATTAAATCAAGCTTCAGATGAATATTAAAATAATATTCATCAAGTATTTAATATCTTAAATGAATATTCGAAAGTAATATTTATTTAATAAAATAATAATCTAAAAGAATATCCAAATAATATTCATCTAACAGTCTCATCTTTAGAAGAATATTCGAAATAATAGTCGATAATCAATTCGACTCTGAATGAATATTGAGAAGTATTATTCGTTGAATAGTTAAATTCAAATAATTATTTGAAGTAAGGATCGTTAAAATAATTAGTCCCGAACGAATATTCAAATAATATTCGTCGCCCAAATAATAGAAAATATTTACTTAAATATTTTCTCCCGAGGTAATCTCGATATATCAAGAAACATTGACTCCCGGTCTATATTTGATGAATAAAGATGTATACGCCCTTCTATGAGGGTCTTATAATAACCGGCTTATAACTGATATATAACTATCTAGCTTATAAGCCAACAATAACATTCAGGGAACAAGTATATCAATTCAACTTGAAAGTAGGCATGCATGCAATGGCATATGTATATCAGCAATCATATATATATATATATATATTCAATCACAACAACAGCCTATAAGAAGGGAATTGAAACTTGCCTGGTAGTCGAGTACGGTAAGGGGTAGTGGTAGCGGGTCCCGGTTCAGCCTGGTGATCTATAAATAGCCAAGGCATTCGGAATTAATCAATTAACATATTAAACGTTAAGTTATACTTAAATCGAAACACGTTCTCGAGTCATCTCGTTATACCCCTTTTTGTGGATTACTTATTATCACTGATCCGACCCGACATTCGTTCGTTAATACGACATGTCACTGCACTTATACTTGGGACATACTTAAGTCATATGAGTTCTAAGGTTGATCGTTACGAACCAATATTTTACTCCGAGTTTTATCACCCGTTTTCTAAGCGTTTTACCAAAGTTATAAAAGAGTCGTCTTTTAGGGGTTCGTTCTCGTTTAACCTTGACTCGAACATTTTTAATAAATCGAAAAATGCTCTTTTTGACATACGGTTTTCTTTCACACCTTCCTTCTTACCCCTAGTATTTATTTACCAAGATTCGCCATGACGTTACATAGCTTACGAGGGTTCAATTTCAGTTACGAACTTTTGTTTACGGATTCGAACTACTTTTAGTAATTTAGTCATAAATCCTAAACCGTAAGTCCGTTTCACGTGATCTTTATATCAAAACGAAGCTTAGAGCATTACCTATCCTATCATGGCAGATAAGGTCTCTGGACAGTAGGGGTTCAACATGGAAAATGGCATACAAAACATGGTATTGTAAAATCGGGCATTATAACGGCTGTAAATCGAATATCTATCAATTTCGAATCTTCCCATAAACATAGCATCCAACCCAAACAACATATACATGACTTATATACATGAACTGAGGCCAAGCAATGCCTTTCCGTTCATCTAAACTATTTTTAACATTTATCAAAACTACATCATATTCATGCTTATAATCATGCTAATATCACATCTTATACTAAAACCCATCAAGAGCATGTAAAATCTCAAGGTAAAGCCTAGGGTTTAAAGTTGTTATACCTTCCTTGGAGTATGATCTAGCCTCAATATGCTTGGTATGATCCTTAGAAGTGCTTAAGCTTGCTAAATCAACCAAAGAAATCAAGGAAAAACAAGATTAGTTCATGAAAACACTATTCACCCTCCTCTTAAATCATTTTTTTGAAAATGGAAAAAGAAGAGATTGAAGCTAGGATTTTGAGGAGATCATTTATATGAAATGTAAGTCTCACCATAAAAGTTTCAAGATCAACAAATGGTTGGAAGTTGGATTTTGAATTTGGAATTTCCAAGAGGCCGAATGGAGTGAAATGGTGGAGAAGGGAGTATTTGCTTGGTTGCTTGTGTTTGTTCTCATCTAAAATGAATTATTGTAATGTTTGTAGATAATATCTAGCATAAAGTGGCTTTTGATAAAGTGATTTGGTCATTACATGCATCACTTAATGGACAAGTGTTGATAAATTGTGGTAGGATGAGAGATTAGTCTTAACCAAGTGGTTTGATCTCTAAATATGCTAGTTACTTGTGTAACTAACTAGTTACTAGATATTATCACTTGCACATGCATGTATCTTGCTTTCTCTGCTTGATTCTGTGTCCGGTTATTGCTCGTTTCGATTGATCGTTCGTAGGAATATTCCACGGATTTCTAGTTAGGGTTTACCGGGAATCCTCTTTAATATTTATAATACTATTCCTCATCTTTCTTAGTACTTCTCGAATTTAAATTCCTTAAATCCCTTTTATAATTCCTTAAGTCTTGCAGTGTCCTGGGAAATCTCGGAGAAAATAAAAGTGCTCTTTTTCTGAATCCGACAGCTTTTACATACACTTATTTTCCTCCTGGATCACTAATACGAACTCAGAAATCCGTTCCGAATACCGGGTATATCATTATTATAATAATATTCCAAATTCCACCAAAATCACTATTCATCACTTATTTTTATTTAATTCCTATAATTAGGAAAATGAACCTGGTTCACGCTCGAGTGCTTCTTAACCTTTTTACGGAACCGCTGGACTTATAATAGATATTGATTTGGATGACATAAGAATAATCTTACTTGAAGTAATATACTTATATTCTTAGGAGATAGATCATTCTTATCTATGCCGTCAACCAAAAGTATTCTGCATGACATATAAGTAATTGAATTCAATTCCGTTCCATTTATTTAATAGATCTTCGTTACATCGCAATCATAACCACTATTCATTCTTACATCATTAAATACATAAAAGTTTTAATCCCACCCAAAATCTGGGTTCTTACAGTCTCCCCTCCTTAAAAGGATTCCGTCCCGGAATCAGTTTGAAAACAAGTGGGGGTACTTTTCTTGCATTGCGCTTTCAAGTTCCCAGGTGGATTCTTCTACATTGTGGTTCTGCCACAAAACTCTGACTAGCTGAATGACCTTGTTTCGGAGCACTTGTTCTTTCCGGTCTATGATTTCCACAGGTTGCTCCACATAGGTCAGGTCTGGTTGCATGTCCACTTGCTCATACTCTACAATATGCTTAGCATCCGGATTATACTTCCTCAGCATCGAAACATGGAACACATTGTGCACCTGCTGTAGATTCGGGGGCAATGCGAGTTCATAAGCTAGTTCCCCAATCCGTCTCAAGATCTCAAATGGTCCAATGTATCTGGGACTCAGCTTTCCTTTCTTCCCAAATCTCATTAAACCTTTCCAAGGTGACACTTTCAAGAACACTAGGTCCCCTACCTCGTATTCCTTGCCTTTCCGAGCTAAGTCGGCATATTTCTTTTGTCGATCCTGGGCTGCTACCAACCGTCCTCTGATTAGATCTACTGCATCTTTAGTTCGTTGGACCACTTCGGGCCCGAGCATCTTCCGCTCTCCAACTTCATCCCAATACAAGGGAGATCGACATTTTCTTCCATAAAGGGCCTCATAAGGTGGCATCCCAATGCTTGAATGATAACTGTTATTATAGGAGAACTCAACCAATGGCAAGTGATCATCCCAACTCCCCTTGAAGTCTATCGCGCAGACTCTCAACATATCCTCTAGCGTTTGGATGGTCCTTTCACTTTGTCCATCTGTCTGGGGGTGGTAGGCTGTGCTCATGTTCAGCCGGGTCCCTACACATTCTTGAAAACTTCTCCAAAACCTGGAGTTAAATCTAGGATCTCGATCGGATACTATTGCGACTGGGACTTCATGTCGCGCCACTATCTCTTTTAAGTAGATGTCCACTAGTCTATCGACCGTGTACCTTTCGTTGATCGGGAGAAAGTGAGCCGATTTCGTCAGTCGATCTACAATTACCCATATGGTGTCATGATTAGCCTTGGTCCTGGGTAAACCTACTACGAAATCCATGGCTATATGTTCCCATTTCCATTCTGGAATCTCTAAGGGATGTAGAAGTCCGCTGGGTCTCTGGTGCTCTGCCTTCACTCGTTGGCAGGTCAAGCATCTGCTTACCCACTCTGCTACGTCCTTTTTCATATTGGGCCACCAGTAATACTCCTTCAAATCCCTATACATTTTAGTGCTACCGGGGTGCACTGAGTATCTTGAGTTGTGTGCCTCATTTAAAATCTCATCCTTGAGCTCCTGAACATTTGGGATCCATATCCTGTACGTGTACCTCATGATCCCTTCCTTGTCTCTTTCGCACTTAATTTCCTCCCCGGTCATTAGCTCTTCTGTGGAGTTCTTCTCTTCCTCCATCATCCGTTCCTGGCACAGTCTAATCTTTTCTAGCAATGGAGGTTGGATTCTAATTTCCATCAACTTTTCTTGGCCCTCTTCAGGTAACTTAACCTCGATTTCCAACTTCTCAAAATCCTTCACTAGCTCTTTCTCTGAAGTTATCATCTTGAGCTTCTCTTTCCGACTAAGGGCGTCAGCCACCACATTGGCTTTACCCGGGTGATATCGAATTTCACAGTCGTAATCCTTGATTAACTCTAACCACCTCCTCTGGCGCATGTTAAGCTCTTTCTGAGTGAAAATGTATTTGAGGCTCTTATGATCTGTGTAAATCTCGCATTTTTCCCCATACAGGTAGTGTCTCCAAATCTTTAAGGCGAAGACTATGGCTGCTAGTTCTAGATCATGCGTGGGATATCTGACTTCATAATCCTTCAATTGCCTAGACGCATATGCTATTACCTTGCCGTGCTGCATAAGCACGCATCCCAGTCCTTTATGCGAAGCATCACTGTAAATCACGAAATCTCCTTTTCCATCAGGTAATGCCAGCACTGGGGCTGTCACCAGCCTCTTCTTTAACTCTTGGAAACTCTTCTCGCATTTCTCAGTCCATTCAAATTTCTCGGTTTTACGGGTAAGTCGAGTTAATGGAGCTGCGAGTTTCGCAAAGTCTTGGACAAATCTCCTGTAATATCCGGCCAGTCCAATGAAACTCCTCACCTCGGTTGGAGTAGTTGGCCGTTCCCAGTTTGAAACTGCTTCTATCTTGGAGGGGTCAACCAACACTCCTTCTCTATTGATCACGTGCCCTAAGAATTGTACCTCATTTTTCCAAAACTCACACTTGGAGAACTTGGCATATAACTGCTCCTTCCTGAGTATTTCTAAGGTTATCCTTAAATGTTCAGCGTGTTCTGCCTCTGTCTTTGAGTAGATGAGAATATCATCAATGAAAACTATCACGAATTGGTCCAAATATTCCTTGAACACTCTATTCATTAGGTCCATGAAGGCTGCTGGGGCGTTGGTCAATCCAAATGACATAACTAAGAACTCATAATGTCCGTATCTGGTGCGGAATGCAGTCTTCGGGATATCTTCAGGTTTGATCTTCAGTTGGTGATATCCTGTTCTCAAATCAATCTTAGAGAAGTATTCAGCTCCTCTTAGCTGGTCAAACAAATCGTCTATTCTGGGCAATGGATACTTATTCTTTATGGTTAGCTTGTTCAATTCTCTGTAGTCGATGCATAACCTCATACTTCCATCCTTTTTCTTAACAAACAACACTGGTGCGCCCCAAGGCGACACACTGGGCCTTATCATGCCCTTATCCAACAATTCCTGTAATTGTTTAGCTAGCTCTTTCATTTCTACTGGGGCTAGTCGGTACGGGGCCTTCGAAACTGGCGCCGTCCCCGGGGCTAATTTGATGGCAAACTCAATTACCCTATCAGGTGGTAGTCCAGGAAGATCTTGTGGGAACACGTCCTCGAACTCATTAACTACCAGAATGTCCTGCAATCTTGGCACTTCCTTCTGAGTATCTATAACGTAGGCTAAATAAGCCTCGTTCCCTTTTCGTAACAATCTCTTGGTTTGCGCCATGGTCAGAATTTTCTGGGTCTGTCGCATCCCCTTAAACACTATTTCTTTCTTCCCTGGGGTTTTCAACTTAACCTTTTTCCCTTTACAATCTATCTGCGCATCATTGCGAGACAACCAATCCATACCCAAAATGACATCGAATTCCCCTAGCTTAAAAGGAATTAAATCGACATAGAAGGATCGTCCTCCTATTTCTAGCTTACAATCGGGGTGAATTTGATTAACCGGTACGATTTCCTGATTAGCTATTTCTACTTGTAAGGAATCTCTTAGTTGCTGGGTTTTAAGTTTCAACTTATGCGCAAAATCTCTAGATATAAAAGACTTAGTTGCTCCTGAATCAAATAAGACATTTGCACTGACTGAATTAAGAGAAAAAGTACCTGCTATCACATCTGTGTCCCTCACGGCATCTTGTACTGACATATTGAAAGTCCTAGCAGTTGGTGGCCTATTTGAGGCAACCTTGCTTGCTCCTGATGCTGCTGGTTTGTTCTTTGGGCAATCCTTCCTCATGTGCCCTCGCTGTCCACACTGGAAACAGGTTGTGCTGTTAGGGATGACCGTGGTGCAAGAGGTGGCATAATGCCCAGCTCGCCCACACTTATAACAGTTTATCTGCTTCAGGTTGCACACCCCGGAGTGCCTCTTCCCACAAGTAGCACACAATGGCAATAGAGGTCGAGAAGGGTTGGAACGGGACATTCCTGATTGATGGCCGCCCTGGTTCACACTTACACTAGCAGATGGTTTAAACCCTACATTCCTCCCTGGTAGGGAAACCACTCCTCGATTAAACTTGGTTGGGGGTTTTCCTCCAGCGGATCTTCCGCCCATACTAACATGCTTTCTCTTTATCCCCCCTTTCTCTCTCTCTCTCTGCATCTGATCACTACCAGCCTCCACAATGGTTGCCTTCTGCACCAAGGTGGCATAATCTGTAATCTCTAAAACAGCCACCCTATTCTGGATCCACTGCTTCAGCCCTTGTTGAAACCTGTTAGCTTTCTTCTCTTCTGTGTCTACAAACTCTGGCACAAATCTCGATAGCTCAGTAAATTTGGCCTCATAGTCCGCCACGGACATATTGTTCTGTTTCAGTTCCAAAAACTTAAGTTCCATCTGGGTTTTCATGAACTTCGGAAAGTACTTCTCCAGGAATAATTGTTTGAACCTTTCCCAGGCTATGACAGCATCAGTCTCCATGTTTTTCTTGGCTTCCCACCAATAATTGGCCTCTCCCTTTAGTAGGTAAGTAGCAAAAACAGTCTTCTGAGCCTCATTGATACTCAGAATCTCAAAAGACTTTTCCATTTCTTTGATCCAGGCCCTCGCCTCAACGGGATCAGCCGATCCGTGGAACTCTGGGGGCTTAAGGGACTTAAAGGCCCTAAAGGAATTTGCCACTGAAGTGTTGTTGCTTGGTGGTGGTTGGGGGTATTGGTTCAAATTCTGCCTAAGTAGATCCATAAACTGGCCCATGGGGTTTCCGCCCTGGTTCTCCCCTTCCTGTTCTACTTCAGTTTCTCCACCCTCTATTTCCCTTTCAAATTCTTCAGAGTACAGGGGTTCATCCTCTGCTCCATACTGGGAATCTTCTTGCTCATTATAGTCCTGATCTTGTTCCTCACTACTTCCACGGTTTTCCTCGTGTTGGTTGTGACTCTCTTGGTCAGTAGATTCGCGGGGGTTAGCCCTAGTGCCAATCCGTCTTGGAGGCATTTTACTGAAAATTTGGAAAATTATACGTTAGGTTCACTTACCGGTTTTAAAGGATTTTTCCTTGCACATTTCTTTACATGATTGGGTTTTAAAATCCCACAGTTTTATATCTCATGGAAACTTAATCGAAAAGTAATACATATGCTAATAAACTCGTGATCACTTCCCAACAAAATTGTAATGACTGAAATGGAAACAAATATATACCAGGTACCGAAAAGGTACAACATCCGAGTTACAACGATAGTTTAAAGTACAGCCATCCTAACAACAACAACAAGTCAAAAGTGAAATATGCTGTCTATCTGTCTAGTCTGCAAAAAGGGAAAACAAGTACAAGAAAACCATCCCTACAAAAGCCGGCACTACTATGTCCGTACATGACTAGACAACTAGACCACTGCATCACTACATCTGAAATCAGCACCACGACGAAACATCCTCCGAACCCTCCCCATGGCGATGCGGAAAACCTCCTCAGCCGCTGCTCTGTCTACCCTACCATGCCCATCAGTAGGCAACTGTCGCACCCTCACCCGAGCCCTCAGCTCGATGCGGGTCACAGCCCTATACCCAACTCTGTCACTGATAGTCCTCCTGCCCTGCACCCTCATCCGGGCGGCTCTCTCTGCTGCTAACTCACTCCTAGACTCTGCCAACCTGGCATCTGCCACAGACAACTCTCTATAAAGCCCGTTCACAATCAAGTTGTGAACACATACTGGGACTCCTCCTATCGGGGCATGAGGTGGGGTGGATGGCTCAGCTGGAGCGGCAGTCTCTGTCTGCTGGGGCTCTGGGGTAAGCTCCTCAAACTCGTCGGGGTAGGGGCTCACAGGTAGTGGTGGTGGGGTAGGGGCTCTCTCAACAGGGAGGAGTGGCACAAAAAGTCCAGAACTCCCTACAGCACCAACTACTGGCTCATCTATATCTCCCTCAACACCCTCATCCACCGGCACCACCTGATCCGTGGTCATGTCAGTGTCATCTCCCATAGTCCTGAACTCAGTCATAACCCAATAATCATCATCCTCAACCACTAACTCAGCATCCTGTCCTGTCTGGATCCCCTCCGGGTCCTCCTCCCCCTCAGTCTCAACAACATCTGTGTCAGCATCATCCTGGACCTCCTCAGGGTCCTCCTCCTCAGACTCGATCACATCAGTATCAGCCTCAACCTGGACCTCCTCAGCGTCCTCCTCCTCAGGCTCAGTATCCTCCTCAGGCAAGTGCTCATAGTATGGGTCCCTAGTCCGGAACATGTCCTCATCATGCTGTCTCGCAGCTGCCTCCTGGGCCGACAAGTCGCTCGCCTACACAAGACGAACTATGTTACTATCATGATACTTAAAAAGTTCCCGTAAGGGTTTTAGGTGAACCTGGCAAGGGTTCTTATTATATTATTGAATTTATTATTATATAACATCGTATCATCTCTTGGGATATATAACTCTTGCTCTGATACCATCTCTGTAACACCCCCAGATCCGGGGTCAGGAATCTGGTGGTTACGGTCTTACATCCATTCATAATACTTGACTTGAGTCCATAATAAATAAATCACATGCTGTGACCCCACAATAATTACTACTCACACACACAACAGTTATAGTCCCAGAGATGAAATTGAAATAAGTCTTACATTAAAGGGTTTACGAATAAAAGTTATTACAATCCCAAAAGGATAACATCATAGGTTTAAAAGTTTTGCCGTTGATTACATTAATTATACATATAGTTAAACAGGAAACAAAAGCTGTCTAACTATGCTACCTCAGCAATGGCGGCTAGCATCTCAGCGGGTAGTCCGGTGGGTCGGGTAACCTGCTTGCGCCGAGTGCGCCTGACGCGAGCCATCTGTCCTAGCTGTTGTTGTGACATAATATAAACAAGGCAAGGGTGAGCGAAAGCCCACCAACAAATATATAACTGAACGATAATTTAAAATAGTTCAAAGCTATCTTTTAAACCATATGCCATGCATTTACGGAAATGATGCCAGTATAATATGAACGATGAAGTTACAAGGTAACTTAAAGTATTTGTTTGAAGAAATATCTGCTACATCAAAGTAAGCGAGATATTATTATCGTTAATAAGAAGAGGAACTTGCAAGAAAGGGTTGCAATTCCAGTTATGACTCTTTTCCAACTCTGCCAACAGTAATCATGTTGCAGGAAATAAATGAATTTGGATGATGAACCAATGATGGAGTATTCACCGCGCCCACTGTTCCAATCTTGATGATCAGTCGAGATCGTACAGCTCAATTTAGATTTACTACCGGTAGAAGGAAGAACTGACGGCTTTACTTGTATACCGCCTTGCTAGCTCTCCCCGGCCAACGGTTGGGCCAAGGGGATGGACCGGCGCTACTCGGCCTCTTACACGACTCCTAGTTCAAATAGAATTCATGATTCTGAATGTAACGTTCGTCCCCCTTTCCCCAAGTATAAGACTTGTTGATAAGACTCCACAAAGTAGTCGTATCTAGTTGGAAAGGAAAATTTACCAATATCTCCCAAGCTATTACTTGGTAACGGATATCCACTTGTTCCAGTAATCTTACCCCTCGAAAGATGAGAAGGTAAATAACGACTTTAATAAGTCAACAGCACCCGAGTTGCGGGTGAAGGGAATACTTTATGACCGGGAAGTCGACAAGATAAATAACATTTTTCCAAGTAAGGTTCCCTTATTATTAAGAAGATAGACTCAAAGATGAATGATGTCTGGGAACCTTTCTTGATATAAGTTTAATAATAATATGACTTCGAAATATTTTCTGTAATAATCGAAGAAGATAAACCTTATCGGGGTTATTCTAAGTATGGAATAAATATTCAGAGAATATTTATTGAATTAAAATATTTTACAGAATATTTGGGAATATGAAAGAATATCTTTAATCAGAGTATTTCTCAAAATAATCCCCGAAGAGATATCAGGGGAATATTTATTGAATAAATAAATATTTAAATGAATATTCAAAACAATATTCATTAATTAATAAGACCTGAAAAGAATATTTAAGGTAATAATCATAATTAATTAGGAAATTTAAATGAATATTCAAAAGTAATATTCATTGAATGAATAATATCCTAAATGAATATCAAGTAATATTCATTTAGTAATCCAAGCCTTAAGGAATATTCGAGATAATATTCGATAATTAAATCAAGCTTCAGATGAATATTAAAATAATATTCATCAAGTATTTAATATCTTAAATGAATATTCGAAAGTAATATTTATTTAATAAAATAATAATCTAAAAGAATATCCAAATAATATTCATCTAACAGTCTCATCTTTAGAAGAATATTCGAAATAATAGTCGATAATCAATTCGACTCTGAATGAATATTGAGTAGTATTATTCGTTGAATAGTTAAATTCAAATAATTATTTGAAGTAAGGATCGTTAAAATAATTAGTCCCGAACGAATATTCAAATAATATTCGTCGCCCAAATAATAGAAAATATTTACTTAAATATTTTCTCCCGAGGTAATCTCGATATATCAAGAAACATTGACTCCCGGTCTATATTTGATGAATAAAGATGTATACGCCCTTCTATGAGGGTCTTATAATAACCGGCTTATAACTGATATATAACTATCTAGCTTATAAGCCAACAATAACATTCAGGGAACAAGTATATCAATTCAACTTGAAAGTAGGCATGCATGCAATGGCATATGTATATCAGCAATCATATATATATATTTATTCAATCACAACAACAGCCTATAAGAAGGGAATTGAAACTTGCCTGGTAGTCGAGTACGGTAAGGGGTAGTGGTAGCGGGTCCCGGTTTAGCCTGGTGATCTATAAATAGCCAAGGCATTCGGAATTAATCACTTAACATATTAAACGTTAAGTTATACTTAAATCGAAACACGTTCTCGAGTCATCTCGTTATACCCCTTTTTGTGGATTACTTATTATCACTGATCCGACCCGACATTCGTTCGTTAATACGACATGTCACTGCACTTATACTTGGGACATACTTAAGTCATATGAGTTCTAAGGTTGATCGTTACGAACCAATATTTTACTCCGAGTTTTATCGCCCGTTTTCTAAGCGTTTTACCAAAGTTATAAAAGAGTCGTCTTTTAGGGGTTCGTTCTCGTTTAACCTTGACTCGAACATTTTTAATAAATCGAAAAATGCTCTTTTTGACATACGGTTTTCTTTCACACCTTCCTTCTTACCCCTAGTATTTATTTACCAAGATTCGCCATGACGTTACATAGCTTACGAGGGTTCAATTTCAGTTACGAACTTTTGTTTACGGATTCGAACTACTTTTAGTAATTTAGTCATAAATCCTAAACCGTAAGTCCGTTTCACGTGATCTTTATATCAAAACGAAGCTTAGAGCATTACCTATCCTATCATGGCAGATAAGGTCTCTGGACAGTAGGGGTTCAACATGGAAAATGGCATACAAAACATGGTATTGTAAAATCGGGCATTATAACGGCTGTAAATCGAATATCTATCAATTTCGAATCTTCCCATAAACATAGCATCCAACCCAAACAACATATACATGACTTATATACATGAACTGAGGCCAAGCAATGCCTTTCCGTTCATCTAAACTATTTTTAACATTTATCAAAACTACATCATATTCATGCTTATAATCATGGTAATATCACATCTTATACTAAAACCCATCAAGAGCATGTAAAATCTCAAGGTAAAGCCTAGGGTTTAAAGTTGTTATACCTTCCTTGGAGTATGATCTAGCCTCACTATGCTTGGTATGATCCTTAGAAGTGCTTAAGCTTGCTAAATCAACCAAAGAAATCAAGGAAAAACAAGATTAGTTCATGAAAACACTATTCACCCTCCTCTTAAATCATTTTTTTGAAAATGGAAAAAGAAGAGATTGAAGCTAGGATTTTGAGGAGATCATTTATATGAAATGTAAGTCTCACCATAAAAGTTTCAAGATCAACAAATGGTTGGAAGTTGGATTTTGAATTTGGAATTTCCAAGAGGCCGAATGGAGTGAAATGGTGGAGAAGGGAGTATTTGCTTGGTTGCTTGTGTTTGTTCTCATCTAAAATGAATTATTGTAATGTTTGTAGATAATATCTAGCATAAAGTGGCTTTTGATAAAGTGATTTGGTCATTACATGCATCACTTAATGGACAAGTGTTGATAAATTATGGTAGGATGAGAGATTAGTCTTAACCAAGTGGTTTGATCTCTAAATATGCTAGTTACTTGTGTAACTAACTAGTTACTAGATATTATCACTTGCACATGCATGTATCTTGCTTTCTCTGCTTGATTCTGTGTCCGGTTATTGCTCGTTTCGATTGATCGTTCGTAGGAATATTCCACGGATTTCTAGTTAGGGTTTACCGGGAATCCTCTTTAATATTTATAATACTATTCCTCATCTTTCTTAGTACTTCTCGAATTTAAATTCCTTAAATCCCTTTTATAATTCCTTAAGTCTTGCAGTGTCCTGGGAAATCTCGGAGAAAATAAAAGTGCTCTTTTTCTGAATCCGACAGCTTTTACATACACTTATTTTCCTCCTGGATCACTAATACGAACTCAGAAATCCGTTCCGAATACCGGGTATATCATTATTATAATAATATTCCAAATTCCACCAAAATCACTATTCATCACTTATTTTTATTTAATTCCTATAATTAGGAAAATGAACCTGGTTCACTCTCGAGTGCTTCTTAACCTTTTTACGGAACCGCTGGACTTATAATAGATATTGATTTGGATGACATAAGAATAATCTTACTTGAAGTAATATACTTATATTCTTAGGAGATAGATCATTCTTATCTATGCCGTCAACCAAAAGTATTCTGCATGACATATAAGTAATTGAATTCAATTCCGTTCCATTTATTTAATAGATCTTCGTTACATCGCAATCATAACCACTATTCATTCTTACATCATTAAATACATAAAAGTTTTAATCCCACCCAAAATCTGGGTTCTTACATCTACTGGTAAACACTGAAGAAACTTCTCAGCCAGAACAAAGGGCAGAACCAGTTGAGGGGGAGCATGAAGGATCACTTCAAAATGATGACTCAAATACTGAAAGTGAGTCAGCTGAAAAATCTGGATCAATCTCTGATGACTCAAACTCTGAAAGTGCAAAATCTGACAGTTCAAACTCTGAGCAGTCAATTTCAGGGGGAGCCTTAGAGACTGATGAAAGGCAACAAGAAAATCAGGAGAACATGGATCAAGGGGGAGGATCAAATACTGATAAAAGTCATTTACCTTCAGCTAGGAAATGGACAAAATCTCATTTAGACTGTGCAGAAAATTAACACAGCATGATACTGTTTCTATATTTATAGCATCTCTTAGTTCATCTATCATAAACTCTGAGTCTGTAAATACTGTGTGCATTGCCTCTCATGACCAACTACTGATGTTGATGACTTCTAAACTCTGTTTGATTAAACTCTGTTAAGTTAGATTCTGTTATTAGTTTACCCCCAAAGCAAATGTACAGAGACTGTTAGAACTCCTTTGAGATTATGTTGTGTCTAGGACGACCCAGGAACTTGCTAGTAAATAGTAAGGGCTAAAATTCTCTAATTTTTAGTGACTAGTCAAAGACTAGGAAGACCCAGGAACTTATCAAAAAGATAAGGGCTAAAATTATAGGATTTTTGGTGACTAGTTCCAACCTCTGATTACTGGAGAAATTAAAAAAAAAAATTAGAAGGGGGGTATAAGTTAGTTCAGAGTTACTGTATATCAATTATTTACCACAGAGTTTAGCATTCATCAGACATTAAGTGTTTCCTATGAGAGTTTGTGCAAACAGTGTTTACTTATTTATTTTATGGATTTTATGAAAAATTTGATGTTCTAAATATTGAATTAGTAAACTCTGCTATACACACACATAAATTCACAACTGTGCAGTTTTTGAAAGGGTTATGGTAATAAAGTTGGAGAATTGACAAACACTGACGAATTTTGTCTAGTACTCTAAGGTAATTTTTTATTTCAGACAATTTACATACTTGGGGTAAAAAGAGTTTTTGAAAAATGAAATAAATTATTGCCAACTTTTAATGAGTATTAGAGTGTTAAAGTGTATTAAAAAAAGGGGAGAGAAAGTAGCAGTAATTATTGCCACAAGTACTGAACGTGCAAAGTACTTTCATTGCATGTGTGCCACGTGTCCCACTTACACATTAAACAAGGAACTGGTTGAGTGTATTAATGTTTAAAACGATTGGGTTTTACTTTTTAATTACAACTCTAATCATTTTTACATACACGGTTATTTTCTCTGCACACGACCCACTCACAGTTACTTGTTATATCACTTGCACATTTTCACAAACACCTTTCCTACATATCTTTTTCTCTGATATTTACTTTTAATCTCATGGCCACCAGAGCTTTTACCACTCGAGGGTTAGTGTTTGTACCTAACAACTATGCAGCTCCGTTGAATAATGAGAATGTCCTTGAGGCGTTTCATTTAATTCAAAACTTCTTGCGGGATTCAGAAATTGGAACAGCCTTAATCGAACCAACAAAGCTATCTGCTGCATAGATTGCTATTTTCTGGCAATCAGCTACCTATGACGATGGAGATGAGAATGGGACACCTTCAATTATTTTCACACATGAGGAAATAGAGTACGTTGTTACTCCAACGACGGTTCGAGAAACTTTTGGTTTTGAGACACACTCTACATACAGTGTTGTTGGTGAAAGATATCTCAAAGAGATGTTGCAGCAAATTGGGTATTCACGTCCATTAGAGAAACTTGGTCAAGTGAAAAGGCCATTTCTGAGGAAGGGGTGGAGTTTCTTTTTCGATTGCATCACAAGGGCATTTGGAAAGAAAGTCAATAATTGGGATGCTATTCCTACTGACAGTCTTCAAATTGGGTATTGGGTATTCTCTTCTTTATGGAAGTAATTTTGATTTTGGCAGACTTGTCTTGATGAATTTGGGTGAAAGATTGTCAGAGTCTAGTACAACTATTTATTTTCTAGATGTTGTCAATTACTATTCTCTACTTGTGTGCCTAATGTTGAAATTTCTGAGGAAGATGTTATTGAGGCCTTTAAGGTTCATAAGATAGTATTCTCTGATTTGACCAACAAGGATGCAAACAAGGAGCAAGTACCTGACTTCATTTTTCCTCTTTCTCTTCAAAATTTCTTAAATCAACCTCAAGAACCATAATAGCCTGAGTCTGCCCCACCTGTAAACACTGAACCTCTACATCCTACAAATACTGAACCACAATCTCAACCCTCTCAACCTGAACATGATGAGTTAAACACTGAACAAATTCAACCAACTCAAACTCAACCTCAACCTCAAATCAATGAGCCAAACACTGAACAAAATCTACCACCTACACAGGCTAAACCAAAGTTTGGAGGTAAAACAAAGCACAAAGCTGTCAGGGCTAAAAAGGAAAGAGCAAAAAGGCCTACCTTCTCAAACTCTGCTGAAGAGGAAGTGGAAGCTGAGGTTCCTAAATCAAAGAGGAGAAGGTTGTTAATTGATGAGTCAGATGAAGAGACAAATGTTGAAGCTCTAGAGGTGAATTCTAAGGAGATACCTACTGTTGAGATGAATGCTGAAGATGCACAAGTGGATGTTGAAAATAGAGATGGTTTTGCTGATATGGATGTTTTTGCTGAGTCTTTCATTCCATTCTCTGATGACATTGAAATTCCTATCTCATCACCAGTTGTTGCTCATTCTGAAGAAACTGGTGTAGCTAATCAACCTACTGTAGTACTTGATGAAACGGTAGGAACACATACTGCATTATTCTCTGATGCTCACCAAGTTACTGAACAAGGTGAAGAAATTGATCAACCAATCAAGGCTGTAATTTCTAACCCTGTGGATGAAGTCCTTGCAAAGTTTGTTGAAGCTGGAGAGCAAACTGCAGAGAATATTGAGGAGATTTTTGCTGAGCATATTGAAGTTGCAGAGACTCCTGCTGAAAAAGTTGAACCTGCAGTAAATATTGCTGAGTCTGAGCCAATTGAAAATGCAAATGCTGAAACTGATGTTGAAGATGAAGAAAGTACTGAGTCTAACTCTTCTCAGAGACAACCAATACAAACTGATGGGAAGATAACTGATTTTTCTGGACCTTCCCAACGTGAAATTTAAAATGAACATTTTGTCAAATTCTCAGAGAATTGGTATAAAGAATATTGCATTTTTCCTGTTGGAAGAGCAACTGCTTTTGTGCAAAACACTGCTACAAAGATTTCCAATCCAGAGATTCTTTCATGTCTGAAGGCCACTATTGTTTAAGTCAAGACTCTTAATACCAGGTTTGATGATTCTCAACAAGTAGTAACTGATCTGTGAGCTGAAGTTGTTCAAAGAGACATGCTTCTGCAGAGAGATAATAAGCTGAAGTTTCAGACTTTTTCTAAAGATCAAGAAACTCTGTTTCAAAGGCTAAGTAAAGTGGAAGAGAATCAAACTGCCTTGTCTGATAAGATTGACTCTATTGCTGCTTCATTGGAATTGATCACATCTATACTGATTCCTGATAATGTCAAAAAGGGGGAGAGAGTTGCTAAGTTCAAATGCAAGCAATCTCAAACATTGCCTAAGAAGGATGATGTTGAAGATGGAGGAGCAAATGACCAAAAGAGATCAAAAGCTGGTAAAGGTATAAGTCTGAGATCTGGTAAGTCATCTACAAAGTCTGATGGAATAAATACTGATGCTCAGGGTACTTCAAAGATCAAGAGCTTGTTATTCACTGACAATCCACAAACAGATGAAGAATTGGCTGCAAGATTGTTTCTGGAAGAGAATGAAGAAGGAGTTACAATTGAAGACATTGAAGCTGAAGAGAAGAATTTTCAAGAAGAACATCAAAAAGCTTTGAAGTCTGGAAAGTTAAAGAAGATTGAGAAAGCTCCTAGGCCTGTTCTAAAAGGCATTGTTATTAAAGAGAATGTTGGTGCTGATCAAAATTTATCATTGTCCAGGAAACCAATAGAAGATGCTAAACTGAAGTTAAAAGGAAAGATTATTGAAGAAGAAAAGGTTTAAAAGAAAGTTAATACAACCTCTGTTGCTACACAAGTTGTACAGAAACCATTGTCTACTGAAATGCAAATGTTCTTTGCAAAGCCAATTATTCCTGATCAAACTCTGAAGGCTGGAGGTACTGATTTTCTATAAGGAAGAGCTTTTATGTCAAAGCAAAGTCGAGATACATCTGGTTTGGGCTCATATAAAGAAATTAGAGTGAATACAAGTCCTCTAGATCCTTCATCACTGGCTGTTCCAGGACAAGGTGTACCATAGGAGAGTTTGGACAGACTGGAGTCAGTGTAGTTGATTCATCAAAGGAGTTTGAATAAAGATTTTCTGTTGTATTTCATGGCTGATGGAACTGTGTATAAAGTTGGTGAGAATGATATTGATTTGAAGCTATGGGAAGAATTGGAATATGTTCTATATCTCTTCAAAGTGAAAAATCAAAGGACTCAGCAAGCTGCTAATGTGCTAAGAAATAAGATGGTGAAAGCTAAGGCAATTAGTGGTACAAGCTACACAAGTGAGTATGTTCCGAAGCATAGAGATTATCATGGAAAGATTGTTGAGATGAAGAAAAATAGTGCTCGATTGAAGACAGATCTGGGTATAACTGTGTTAGATTTTAATCCAGAGTCAGAGAAAGCACACTTCATCAGACTGGGTAATTGTGACGCCCCCAAATCTGAGGTCAAAGATTCAGGTCGTCACATCATCATCCAACCACATCATACCTGTATTAACTTTACAACTCAACAATACATACGTCCAGACCTCAATCTTACACACAAACAAGTTAGAGCCTTAGAAACGATAATCAAAAGTAACACTAAATATTACAATTCATCTGTACAATCCAGAGTCTTACGCACTTCCACTTATACAACTATACTTGAAGACAAGTCTTACTATTACAGTTGAAAACCTATCAGACTTACTCTGTAGTATTTATCAGGAACTAAATCATCTCCGGGGTAATTCTTCTACTCCTCTTCTGCTGGTGCGGAGTTAATCGGCCAAATTCTTCTCTTGCTGAAAAGTTTTTATAAAGAACGAATGAGCTACATAATGCTCAGCAAGTTCACCATTTTGTAAAATAATAATGTGGTTTATTTCGAAAATATTCCCAACTATATGGGTATATATCTCAGATTTCAAAACATAATTGGACAATGTATATGTCCGAGTTTGAATAAAACATCTATACTCACTGAGGAGCTTTAAGAATAACATATGAACCCTTTATAAGGTTCCCATTTCAATATCTCTCAGGTTTGAAAATATATACGTATGAGTATATCATTTTCGGCAA
Organism: Saposhnikovia divaricata; assembly: GCA_036435485.1. Lineage (NCBI taxonomy): Eukaryota > Viridiplantae > Streptophyta > Magnoliopsida > Apiales > Apiaceae > Saposhnikovia > Saposhnikovia divaricata. The sequence goes on along the minus strand of CM071600.1, from coordinate 154,824,600 downwards.
AACACTCTACGATTAACATACTGTACAGGGAATACATCATTGCAACCCTCTTTCCTTCCATTAGCTTAGAAGGTTTCCCATACAAAAACATTTCATTCGTTGAAACAATTGCAAGAGTGCACTAACACGTGCCAATCTTTATAGAAAATCTTGCAGTTCTAGATACTGCACGATGTCAATATTTTTCTTATCAAAAACCACACTATCGGCAACTTGGCACTTAGGCCCAAGAAGCAGTGTTTGAGTATTTTTCCAAAGTGGAGGATGGGACTGGAAGAAAAAATAAAAACCTGACAAGGATTGACGATGATCAGTCGCCACATCCAAGTCCAATAATCCGCGGGTCTTCTCTACCGGTAGAAGGATAGAAACTACATCCGTAACTATCCCTGGGTGAAAACTACATCCGTAATCACCCTCGATGAAAACTACATCCGTAATCATCCTTCGCCAACACCTGGGCCGGAATAATAATTGATGGACCGCCTGGCTCACGGCCGCTTACACATCCCGGGAATCGTTCGTCAACGGTTCCCACACCTGCCAGAGTCCCTTTTTCTTTTTCTTTTAAAAACTTGATTTTGATTGAAAACTGAGTAGTTGAGGTCCGACATCAGTCGACCGATGATTCTTGAAATCATACAAGAAGCAGAACCTGACCGGGGGTTTTCGAAAATGTTTTGAGTTCGAAAGAGTTTGAGTTTGAAAGTATTAAAGGTATCTTGGATTAGCTTTATCTTTAAAATAAAGAACAATAATTAATAAATGATATTTTAAGATTTAATATTAATAATTAATAAAATAATTATTTAATTAAATAAGCTTTTAATCCAAGATAGGTATTTTGAGTATTTACGAAGATATAAAAATAATTACTTGAGTATACGATACTCCCCGAATGACCCTTCGGGTTTTAGAAATTTAATTAAGATATAATGATATACCGCTCCCCGGTCAATAGTATATACGGACCGCTACGACCTCTATTGCTAGAGTCGTTGTCCGAAGAAAACATTTCATTCTAAGTTCAAGGGGTGCAAACATATATGTACTTATACATCTCAATTTCATCGATACTCCGATAAACATAAACATTTGATATGATTGAAAACTACAAACACAACAGTGAAAGTCCTTGTATATGTAAGTTTTGAAAAGTAAACTTGCCTTGGTGAGGTTGGGGTGGTCGAGCGTGCGGAGTGGAATGATCTATACATAAGCAATAACCGTTCGTTAGTACCTTAATCAATATCTCTTTAATTGCGGGGTTTTAGGGGGTACAAAATTAACTTAATGACTTCGTCTTATGACACTCTAGCCCCACTATAGGTTCATGTCATCACTCGATTACGCTCGTCACTTATTCGACTTAATTTGGTTACCATATCCGAATCATATCCATTACCCCTAAAATTACACTCCACTTACGACTTTTTCCCTTGCGCGAATTTTACTCTAGCATTTTTATAAAATTGAAAAATACATATTTTGATCCAATTCTTTTTAGGTAGCCTTCACCACTGCATTTACTAGCTTCTCTAATTTTTCCGTGATCCTACATAAATTTTTAGGGGTTTAAACAAGGTTCACAAGGGGACCATTAAGTGCAGTCCGGAATCCAGAAACACATTTCACTTCTCCGGCCATAACTCAAAATCTATACATCACCTAGTCATGAACCTCATATTTCTGGAAACTAAATTCAAATACCTTTCCAACAATATATATTAGGACCTCAGGGGACAAGATTTGGGGGTTCAAAACCCTCTTACAAGACAGTTCAAGTTCCTGGGAAAAACTCAGCATGCTTGTTTCACTAAATCAACCAAGATTCTTACATCCACATCACAACCAACATCTAACTCACCAAGTTCATACTTTATAACATACATGGAGATACATACACTAACCACAAGCTTAAAAATCACAACCACAATACTTAAACTCAAGATCTATATCATCCATCACTTATATATCCAAGATTCACACAAATACACATGGATCTATCATTAAACATCACAAACACTACATGGCCAAGAGGGGTTAGGGTTTTTATACCTTCTTGATGTTCTTACAATCTCAAACAAGCTTGGTTAACCTTGGGGAAGCCTTACTCTATGCTCACCATCTTCAATCTCACCAAAGAAATCAAGAACATGGAAGTGGGTTTCCTGACTGGAAAAACACGCCCCAAAGATCAGCCAAAACGAAGCCCTTGCACTCGTTTCCTGGTCGAGGCTCCTGAATGAAAGTTGTAGAGCATCTTCACAGCTTTCTAACCATATAAAGAACAAAAAATTTCATTGAGTAATGAAGTCTCTAGGCCCGTTTTAGTGAGCTCCTTTCCTGCTGGGCAGAATGGAGTATTTGGTGTTTGTTTTGTTTGATTAAAGTGATAAAGTGATCAATAATGCTTGATATTTTCACTTGGATGCATCTTATCTTCTTGCCATGTGATGTCATCTCCTCATTGGTTCATTTGGATTACCTTTATCCATCCATAATTGCAAGCAAGTCCCTTGCTTTATACATATTGTTTCCAAGTCCTTCCTTCCTTTTCTTATTTGCACCAAGGGGCTTCCCTTCTTGTATATTTACTAATCCATATGTTACAACTTATATGTTGCACTTCATTGTAATAGTGTGGCCCAATACCTCAAACAATCGTTGTGTCCAATTTTCTTTGTATTTTCTCTTTATCTCAGAAAAAAATTCTCGCGGTTTCTCAATTGTTCTCATTTCCTTTAACTCTAGGATTTTATTCTCAATTCCATTTTCCTCTCATAATATATCCTCCCTTGGACTTCTAATATTTACTATTCTCAATTCATGATTCGCTCGCTTGATCGCTTAATCTCGTTATAAAGTCTCAGCGGTTTCTAGAACGTTTGTTTCACTTCCTCAGTGGTTTTCGTTCCAAATTCTCAAATCACTTATAATAAAATTCCAAAATATTAACTCCTCAATTCCTCAAATTAAATATCTCATTTCCTTTTATTACTGATATATAATTCACTGATCGGTCAAATATTACACGAAAATAGAATTTGGAATTTCTGAATTCCGATCACATTTACATACACTTATTTACTCCGTAGATTACTAGTATACCTTCGGAATATCCACACTACGTCTCGTACATAGGGGGCATGAAAATTTTTCTTAATCCTCAAAATCACTATTCGTCCACCAAATCACTATTCATTGATGCACTTCATCATAATAGGAAAGTTTTAATTCTACCGAAATTTTGGGTTCTTACAGTCTCCCCTCCTTAAAAGGATTCCGTCCCGGAATCAGTTTAGGAATCACTGGGGTTACTCCTTCTTTGTTTCACTCTTTCAACTTCCAGGTGGATTCTTCCACATCTTGATTTTCTCATAATTCCTTATTAGTTTGAAAACCTTGTTCCTCAGCACTTGTTCTTCTCTATCCATGATTTCCATGGGTTGCTCCACATAGGTCAAGCCGGGTCATAGGTCCACTTGGTTGTACTCTATCACATGCTGATAGTCGGTGTGGTAGGGTCGTAACATAGACATATGAAACACATTATGAATTTGCTGCAAGCTTGGGGCAAGGCTAACTCGTAGGCTAACTTCCCATTACGCCTCAAAATCTCAAAAGGTCCAATAAACCTCAGACTTAGCTTCTCTTTCTTAACAAACTGCATCAATCCTTTCCAGGGGATACCTTTAGCATCACGAAGTCTCCCACCTCATACTCCTTTGACATCTCACAGAATTTGACCATTCGAAATAATGGGTTTCGTAAAAAAACTAATGACTTTTACATACACTCGTCTGCACAGTAAAGACGTAATATGAATTCAAAATCTTCATTTAATAATTCGTACATCTCGTGATCGCAAAGATTTCTCATCCACCCAAAAAATTTGGGTTATTGCAGTCTCCTCTCCTTAAAAGGATTCTATCTTAAGAACCTAAGGAAAATAATTGTGGATACAATTCCAACTTTACCCTTTCCAACTCTCAGGTTGACACTTCAACCCTATTGTTCTCTCCTTTGGTCTCACCAACGCCTTAATGTTGTTCCTCAACGCATACTCTCCTTGACCTGTATTCCTTATCGGTTGTTCTATGATTGAAAATTTCTATCCCCTACTTATACGTTCCTCTTCTACATTGTTCATAGTATCCGTGTTGAGTCCTTGTATCGTTGGCCCGTGAATACTTTGTGGTCGCGTTTTATAATCTGAGACAACGTCAATACGCATGGTATTCCTCACATTCCTTGGCTTGATCAGCACGCATGTGTTGCCTCCCGTCAGCCGTTACCACTTGCTATGGATACTGTATAGTCTTCGGTATATGTCGAACCAGTTCAGCTACTACATCCCTCGTTTATTGACTTCTTCGTAGCGCAAGAAAAGCAAAACTTCTTCTTTCACAGTACGCTTTACAAGAGACGTCCTTACGTTCGCAGGGTGATGATCGTGATAACAACATTCATTTCATGGATAAGTTTTTTTTCTCGATTTCTCCGTGAAATCTAAGGCACGACAATAAATACAAATTCGATCGTCTGGATAATTCTTCTTCCCTGTCCGTCAACCACAGATCAAATTAGTACATACGCTCAATCTCTTTGTTAAATATACCTGAAAGCACCTTCAATATTCGAAGTTTAACCTTAAGTCTTTATCTGACGTAATCGCTGTAGAAGTTTTGTATTGCACCACCATCTCTTCCGTATAATATTCGATAATCTTCTCAATGGAAAGTCTCTCGTAGGTAAATCACTTGGTCCAACAATTATAACTCAACTAGGGCCATCTCTTGGCTCGGTCTTTGGCGACCTACTTATGAAATTCATTATAATTCTATTCATGTTCAATATTTTCTACAGGCGGAATTAATCCACTAGATCTCTATCATTCTACTTTTGGCATGTCGCGTTTGTACTTAATAGTTTGCCAATACCATTCTTCATATCCGTTTGCCAAACATTCTCTTAATTCTCTATACATCTTTGTCCTTCCCCATAATTTATTTATTTTCCTCTAACATTATTCTTTATTTTATATACTCTATTTTCTTGGTCAATACTGACTGAATTCCAATTTCGAATAATACCTTCTATAGGTATCGGCCACCACACTGGCCTTCCCTAGGTAATAACAAATTTCTCCATTATACTCTCTGCTCCCTTTCGTCACCTTCTCTTTCTTATGTTTAGTTCTAATATGAAGATATACTTATGGCACTTGTGGAGAAATTTTCACACTTTTCTCATAAGGTTAACGTCTCAGTTTTATGCGTGAACGCCATCATGACTAATCCCAGACTCACGGTTAGTATATCCTATCCCGTAGCCTTTATGTTGTTTAGAAGTATAGGCTATCATCCCCTTTCTACTGCATCAGCACACCTCTTAAACTCTTGAAAGACGCATCATCGTGACTCTCAAAGTCCTCTTTTTATCATCAAGTATGGCTAACAACGAGGTTGTTGCTAATATCTCATTTCATCCCAAAACTTTGTGCATTAATCCATAAAGGCTTCTTACTCATTAGTCCATTCAAACGATACTACCACAATTTTATAACGTTTATATTAGTGTGAAATGCCAACTTTGGCACAGTACAGAGGTCGATCTTGAGTTGGTGAAACCTTCTCTTCAACCTTATCTTTGAAAAACAACTACTCATTTTAACTAGTCAACAATTCCTCCATTTCCGGTAAGGGTATCAGTTCTCGATGGTATATATAAAATGTCATACGCTCGTCCTCCTTCACAACTGGCGCCAATCAGCCTGAGGCCTGCATGCGGCTGCGATTCCCAATAAACTTGATTAGGTGGTAATCTCGAAGGATCATTGGCATATCTCTATGCATCCATTTGCTATTAGGGGCCTGTTAAACTATATGTCTCTCTATGTGCATCAATCCCTTTAAGCTAAGTAAAGCTTCACATTCTTGCCACGATATTTCTTCCTTTCTCGTCCATCTCACTTCCATGTTAGTTTCCTCCAAGGATATGTTTTACATCGCAATTGATTTGCATTTCCTGGATCAGGAAAAGGCTTGGTAACTCCAGAATTCATTAATATAACATCCTGACAACGGTTGGTAGAAGCGTACTCCCAACCACCTCATCATTTCTTATAACTTTCCCCACACTAATATTAAAGGTCTTGTGGTATGCCCCGATATGTTATTTCTACTTTAATAATTACTCGGCATAACACCCTGGCTGCACAATTACAACATTTGGTTTTTGATCTCATATTGGTGTAACGGTTCATAATTGTACCTCCCGTTCACCTTAGAGTAATCACTTTGAAAGGAATGGTTTCAAAATAACAAGGTCCAAAAGATAATTTCAATAAGAATTCCACATTGGATGTTCCAAGAATGTTGATGGTTCCAAATACTAGGAGTCTCGATTTTTGGAGATGTAAGGATGGACAGAAAGAATACAACAAGGTTTATTCCTTCCCGTCCTGATAATTCTGTAATATGATACCATAGAGAATGTTGCACAAGGCAATGATTGTTGGATACAAAAGTCATAAAGACGGTCTTTATACAATTCTTACATCGGGTGGATACTTTTCCTCCTATATAATAAGAGGAAATCTAAAGTCGCATTGATGAAGGTCAGCCAATAGAAAGCAATTCTACTCCATGACAATTAAAGAATGAAGTAGTTTATCATTCAAGTAATCAGTGGTTTCAAATGAATTCTCATTGTGTGAATGAAAGAATAAAATATTCAAGTGATATAGAGTCTGATACGAAGATGGGTAGAATTCGAGTTGAGTGGGCGACCTCATTAGGTCTCAATCAAGTTATTCGTCAAAACTTTCGTCATCATACTTTACCACATGCAAAATGCATTGCAGAACGAATTAAATTGGGAGTTGGACCAGTGAAACAATAACTAGTCCTTTTCAAGAAACACTAGCAACTAGCTAGACAAAATTTGCTAGTCCACCTGTTTGAGACATCACCACCAGCTAGGACAATTAGCTAGGTGTTCTTCTCAACATTTACAATTTTGAGTAGTTAGAACAATCAACTAGTCATTCATATTGACATAACGACTAGCCAGTTTCACTTGGATAGAACGGAATTTCAAAATCGTAGCCACTGAAGAAACTTTAGGCTTCTCGGACAACGAATGAAAATAAGAAGTTATTAAGTTTGACAAAGAAAACTATAAAATCTGAAGAGAATGTTCTAGGTATCGGAACAATCGATAACCTCTCATCAAATATTACTTATCAGTGAAACGGTCCACCCAAGGGTGCCCCCGTACACATGCTTTATCAGATCCGACAATAGAATTAAATTCGGAATACCACTATCAAAATGATATCCTTACTATGATTTCAATGTACGATGTACAATCTCATCTTGAATAGAAGAAAAGAATTCATGAGGGACGCTGGACATTAGATCATCCATGTCCTCAGTAATTTGTTGAATATTTATGAGCTCAACTGAAGAGTGCAAGTATGAAAGAAGCAATCAAATATCGATATTCGTTAAGTAGTATTCGTCGATTAATTAAGGAAATATTTGTTGAACATTCCTTGGATAATTGAAAGAAAGTGTAAATAGTCCTGAGCAGAAATAATTATAAACTTCAAATAGAATGCTCGGGGATCAATTAAGATACTTTGGATGAGTCCCGGTTTCGAGAAAGTATATCACTGGTTGTTATTCCACAAGTTTGAAGTAGAAAGCTAGGAGGGTTACCTGATATAAACTAATCGAGGTAACATGGTTAGTGAACAGTTTAAAATGAAGTAGTGCACCAGCCGGTAGTTACCAAAATAAGTTAATAATCATTCGTGCATCTCATTATCACCACTATGAGGGTAACTCCATCTCTTCGTCTTCGTAATACAAGACACCAACTAGTGCGTCTCTTAATCATCATCTTAAAGTCATTTATCGAGTTAGGGTTTCACAAATATATCTGTCATTTCCGTGCTTTATCTTGAAGACCAAGCTTCACATCATTCCGGGGACACCTGCTAAGTCCATAGGGTCCTACTTCATGCCTTCCGACATGAATCACAAGTGGCCAGTTCCCCCTGGGAACAGATCAAAGAGATCTCCCAGGGATCTCAGTGCAGTCCATAGGTTCAGTGGCGGGTGTGTGTATGTGAACATATACCAAAAATATTGAGGTCTACAATACGTATATACGTAGTCCATGATAACATCTCTATCAAAGGATCCCACTCTAGACCCGCTGGTCTATTCTTTTGGTAGACTCTGAGATCACTGTATCGCTCGTTGCAACCATATTCAACTTCTCTTGAGTCCCTTTGTTAATCCTACTTGTTTGTTCTCTAAGTTGAACTACCATGTTCTAGCGTCCGAATCATGCGTGGAATTATCTAGCACGCTCGTCTTATGATAACATTCTCGTATAACACATGTAAAATTCGCCATCAAGGGTAATGGAATCCACAACGACATAGTGACCAACCTTCAGGTAAACCCGTTACTTATCGAAAATCGGATCTTATAGCCAAAGTAAAAGACTTTCATTAATCCAAGTACTAAGTACCCTTAATTATGTAGGGAAGTCCAAACTTCTTGATTCTTAAAATGCCGCCTCCTAAACTGTGGAGGAATATGGGCCACAAAATTTATGCCAGCCTAGTCATCCGATCATATTGGCAATATCGCCTCTACCTCAGTTGCTCTCGAGATTTCGCTCTGCTTCCTATATCATTACCTATGATAGGTCATGTACGACTCTCAAACCTCTATTCATCATTCTGAAGGTCTCTAGGGATTCTATCGACCCTATTATAATACCTTCAGTAACACTCCAGTCCATTCTACTTACCGGTACCTCTTCCGGTAGTCCAATCATAAGTTTACTACGATCTCTTATGTCATTCTCCTACTTAGACTTAACTCTCAACACTCTCGTTTCTGAGTACTGTAACTTATCGCTCTGATACCATTTCTGTGACGCCCCCAAATCTGAGGTCAAAGATTCAGGTCGTCACATCATCATCCAACCACATCATACCTGTATTAACTTTACAACTCAACAATACATACGTCCAGACCTCAATCTTACACACAAACAAGTTAGAGCCTCAGAAACGATAATCAAAAGTAACACTAAATATTACAATTCATCTGTACAATCTAGAGTCTTACGCACTTCCACTTATACAACTATACTTGAAGACAAGTCTTACTATTACAGTTGAAAACCTATCAGACTTACTCTATAGTATTTATCAGGAACTAAATCATCTCCGGGGTAATTCTTCTACTCCTCTTCTGCTGGTGCGGAGTTAATCGGCCAAATTCTTCTCTTGCTGAAAAGTTTTTATAAAGAAAGAATGAGCTACATAATGCTCAGCAAGTTCACCATTTTGTAAAATAATAATGTGGTTTATTTCGAAAATATTCCCAACTATATGGGTATATATCTCAGATTTCAAAACATAATTGGACAATGTATATGTCCGAGTTTGAATAAAACATCTATACTCACTAAGGAGCTTTAAGAATAACATATGAACCCTTTATAAGGTTCCCATTTCAATATCTCTCAGGTTTGAAAATATATACGTATGAGTATATCATTTTCGGCAAAACACTCTACGATTAACATACTGTACAGGGAATACATCATTGCAACCCTCTTTCCTTCCATTAGCTTAGAAGGTTTCCCATACAAAAACATTTCATTCGTTGAAACAATTGCAAGAGTGCACTAACACGTGCCAATCTTTATAGAAAATCTTGCAGTTCTAGATACTGCACGATGTCAATATTTTTCTTATCAAAAACCACACTATCGGCAACTTGGCACTTAGGCCCAAGAAGCAGTGTTTGAGTATTTTTCCAAAGTGGAGGATGGGACTGGAAGAAAAAATAAAAACCTGACAAGGATTGACGATGATCAGTCGCCACATCCAAGTCCAATAATCCGCGGGTCTTCTCTACCGGTAGAAGGATAGAAACTACATCCATAACTATCCCTGGGTGAAAACTACATCCGTAATCACCCTCGATGAAAACTACATCCGTAATCATCCTTCGGCAACACCTGGGCCGAAATAATAATTGATGGACCGCCTGGCTCACGGCCGCTTACACATCCCGGGAATCGTTCGTCAACGGTTCCCACACCTGCCAGAGTCCCTTTTTCTTTTTCTTTTAAAAACTTGATTTTGATTGAAAACTGAGTAGTTGAGGTCCGACATCAGTCGACCGATGATTCTTGAAATCATACAAGAAGCAGAACCTGACCGGGGGTTTTCGAAAATGTTTTGAGTTCGAAAGAGTTTGTGTTTGAAAGTATTAAAGGTATCTTGGATTAGCTTTATCTTTAAAATAAAGAACAATAATTAATAAATGATATTTTAAGATTTAATATTAATAATTAATAAAATAATTATTTAATTAAATAAGCTTTTAATCCAAGATAGGTATTTTGAGTATTTACGAAGATATAAAAATAATTACTCGAGTATACGATACTCCCCGAATGACCCTTCGGGTTTTAGCAATTTAATTACGATATAATGATATACCGCTCCCCGGTCAATAGTATATACGGACCGCTACGACCTCTATTGCTAGAGTCGTTGTCCGAAGAAAACATTTCATTCTAAGTTCAAGGGGTGCAAACATATATGTACTTATACATCTCAATTTCATCGATACTCCGATAAACATAAACATTTGATATGATTGAAAACTACAAACACAACAGTGAAAGTCCTTGTATATGTAAGTTTTGAAAAGTAAACTTGCCTTGGTGAGGTTGGGGTGGTCGAGCGTGCGGAGTGGAATGATCTATACATAAGCAATAACCGTTCGTTAGTACCTTAATCAATATCTCTTTAATTGCGGGGTTTTAGGGGGTACAAAATTAACTTAATGACTTCGTCTTATGACACTCTAGCCCCACTATAGGTTCATGTCATCACTCGATTACGCTCGTCACTTATTCGACTTAATTTGGTTACCATATCCGAATCATATCCATTACCCCTAAAATTACACTCCACTTACGACTTTTTCCCTTGCGCGAATTTTACTCTAGCATTTTTATAAAATTGAAAAATACATATTTTGATCCAATTCTTTTTAGGTAGCCTTCACCACTGCATTTACTAGCTTCTCTAATTTTTCCGTGATCCTACATAAATTTTTAGGGGTTTAAACAAGGTTCACAAGGGGACCATTAAGTGCAGTCCGGAATCCAGAAACACATTTCACTTCTCCGGCCATAACTCAAAATCTATACATCACCTAGTCATGAACCTCATATTTCTGGAAACTAAATTCAAATACCTTTCCAACAATATATATTAGGACCTCAGGGGACAAGATTTGGGGGTTCAAAACCCTCTTACAAGACAGTTCAAGTTCCTGGGAAAAACTCAGCATGCTTGTTTCACTAAATCAACCAAGATTCTTACATCCACATCACAACCAACATCTAACTCACCAAGTTCATACTTTATAACATACATGGAGATACATACACTAACCACAAGCTTAAAAATCACAACCACAATACTTAAACTCAAGATCTATATCATCCATCACTTATATATCCAAGATTCACATAAATACACATGGATCTATCATTAAACATCACAAACACTACATGGCCAAGAGGGGTTAGGGTTTTTATACCTTCTTGATGTTCTTACAATCTCAAACAAGCTTGGTTAACCTTGGGGAAGCCTTACTCTATGCTCACCATCTTCAATCTCACCAAAGAAATCAAGAACATGGAAGTGGGTTTCCTGACTGGAAAAACACGCCCCAAAGATCAGCCAAAACGAAGCCCTTGCACTCGTTTCCTGGTCGAGGCTCCTGAATGAAAGTTGTAGAGCATTTTCACAGCTTTCTAACCATATAAAGAACAAAAAATTTCATTGAGTAATGAAGTCTCTAGGCCCGTTTTAGTGAGCTCCTTTCCTGCTGGGCAGAATGGAGTATTTGGTGTTTGTTTTGTTTGATTAAAGTGATAAAGTGATCAATAATGCTTGATATTTTCACTTGGATGCATCTTATCTTCTTGCCATGTGATGTCATCTCCTCATTGGTTCATTTGGATTACCTTTATCCATCCATAATTGCAAGCAAGTCCCTTGCTTTATACATATTGTTTCCAAGTCCTTCCTTCCTTTTCTTATTTGCACCAAGGGGCTTCCCTTCTTGTATATTTACTAATCCATATGTTACAACTTATATGTTGCACTTCATTGTAATAGTGTGGCCCAATACCTCAAACAATCGTTGTGTCCAATTTTCTTTGTATTTTCTCTTTATCTCAGAAAAAAATTCTCGCGGTTTCTCAATTGTTCTCATTTCCTTTAACTCTAGGATTTTATTCTCAATTCCATTTTCCTCTCATAATATATCCTCCCTTGGACTTCTAATATTTACTATTCTCAATTCATGATTCGCTCGCTTGATCGCTTAATCTCGTTATAAAGTCTCAGCGGTTTCTAGAACGTTTGTTTCACTTCCTCAGTGGTTTTCGTTCCAAATTCTCAAATCACTTATAATAAAATTCCAAAATATTAACTCCTCAATTCCTCAAATTAAATATCTCATTTCTTGATATTACTGATATATAATTCACTGATCGGTCAAATATTACACGAAAATAGAATTTGGAATTTCTGAATTCCGATCGCATTTACATACACTTATTTACTCCGTAGATTACTAGTATACTTTCGGAATATCCACACTACGTCTCGTACATAGGGGGCATGAAATTTTTTCTTAATCCTCAAAATCACTATTCGTCCACCAAATCACTATTCATTGATGCACTTCATCATAATAGGAAAGTTTTAATTCTACCGAAATTTTGGGTTCTTACAGTAATGAAATAAGGAAGAACAAGATATATTCTCTGAGATCTGAAATTTATCGGACTTGTGAAGATGATCCTGAACTTAGAGAGATTAAGAAGATCATGCAGATAGAACTCAAGAATGCAGAGAGAAGATTACTTATAGACTATCTTAGATCAACACCAGATGTTGAAGAAATGAAGTAAATAAAGCTCTGTAAGTATTTCTTGTTTTCTGTAAATTTTGTTTAAGTAGAATTTTAAACTTTGATTATTTATTAAACATTGTACTTGTTTAATTAGTTTTGACGTCATCAATTATTATTAACTTGTGCATTTTTGCTAATGAACAAGTTGGGGGAGATTGTTAAATATAATTGATGTGAATAAAGTTAGTGTTTAAGTGTTACATTGATTCATCAGAGTTTAACTGGAAGCTGGAAGTGGTCAGAGTTTAATTAAACTCTGACAGTTGGAAGCTCGATAGAGTTTGCTAAACTCTATCAGGAGGAAGCGTCTACTGGTCATTATCAGACTTTGAAGAATAATTAAAGTTAATTATAGAAGCAATATCTTTGAAGATTGGATAGCTGTCGAAGACATTGTATTGACTAAGAAGACGCGTAGCAATCATAATTGATAACATTTGTATAGCTGATTTTTAGGAGTATCAATTATCGATTATACTATAGCTGTATATCTTTATAAATACAGTTAGGTTAACCCTAGAATGGTATCGTGAAACGTATTATCATTCTTTTGTAACCTAAGCAGCTCTTTGTGATATTTTACATCACTGAGAAAGGAGTTATTAATTTCATACAGTTTTTAATTTAAACGTGTGTTAATTGTTATTCTCTCATACAAATTTGATTATATTTGTGTATTCGGCCTAACAATATTTATTCACAACAACAGTTTGATAAAGGTTTGAAAACTTGCTTGGAAATTCTGTAGGGGTAGTGTGTCTCGGGTTGGTCCGGTGATCTATAAATAGCCAAAACTTCCAAGATTAATCACTTAACGCTTTGAAAAGCTAAGTACATACTTTACTTAAGCTAAAACACATTTACAAGTTAACTCCTTAAGAATTTCTCTCGCGCACGTTCGGCTCCGACAATTTTATAAAATCGAAAAATAATCAATTTAACACAAAATCTTTTCGAGAGCCTTCCTAGACATTCCTAGCATGTTACACAAAAGTTTCACATCCACTCAAGTCATTTAAGGGGTTTAAAAATGGCCTCAAGGTTGCATACAATGTGCAGTTTGGTTTTAACGAACGTCGTTCACTAAAACGGACATGAACTATCTTATCATACCAATGGTGACTAAAGTCAGCGGGGATTTGGGTCCGAAAGTTACCCACAAAACATGCACTATGCCATAGATGCCCCGACGCAACGCACTTCTAGTGTTGCATTAGGCACGAAAATTGTTACAATAGGTCTAAGGTAACACTTTTTCACCATTTCATCCGCTAATGTTGCCTCTGCTCTCTAACGTAACGCTTTTGTTCTCAATAGTAACACTAAGAAAAGTATTACCTTAGGGCCATCAGTAACACCAAATCAAACAAATGCAACACTAGAAAGGTGTTACCATACTTAGCAAAAAAAAGACAGATGACACGTGGCATGTGGGGGGGCCCACGTGACACGTGTCATGGTGGTGACGTGTCATGGGGTGATACGTGGCAGGTGGCCACGTGGCAGTGTCCACGTGGCATGTGGGGGGGGCACCTGACACATGGCAGGTGTGGGCCACATGCCACGTAGCAGGTTGGGGGGCCCACCTGACATATGGGTCCCACCTGACACGTGGGCATGTGGGCCCCACTGACACGTGGCATGTGGGACCCACCTGACACGTGGCATGTGGATTGTAAGAACCCCAAATTTTGGATATAATTAAAACTTTTTATTAAGTAATGATAAAATGAGGAACAATGATTCCGACAACAAGGTCACCAGCTCTAATGAATGGTGGTTTCAAAGAACAATGATTGTAATGAATGGATATTGCTTTGGACAATGATCCTGATGCATTGGTATATTGTCAGAATAGTGTAATTCGATGGTTGAGGACCTAGATAAGAATAATCTACCATCCAGGAAGGAGCTAATGGATCCTGGAAGGGAAATGAGTACGTGCATAGTATTTCCCGTACGTGCATAGTGTTTCCCGTACGTGCATAGTGTTTCCCGTACGTGCATAGTGTTTCCTGTACGTGCATTGTAATTTGGTGGATGAATAGTGATTTTGTAAGTTGGAAAACTTTTCACGCCACCCTATGTACGGGACGTGATACGGATGTTTCGAAGTCATATTAGTAATACGCGGAGGAAATAAGTGAATGCAGAGACGATCGGAATTCAGAAATTCCAAATTCTTTTTCGGTATAATATTTGACCGGACAGTGGATTAAATATTATTATAATCCAAGAATTGAGATATTAACTTTGAGGATTTGATATTTTGGGATGTTATTATATTTGATTTAAGAATGAAGGTAGGAAACCACTGAGGCAGTGAATCAAGCGTTCTAGAAACCGCTAAAACGTTATAACGAGATTAATCAATAAAGCGAACGAATCCTAGATTACGGATTAAGTTCGTATCGAGATTAAATATCCTACATGGTCATCACGAGGATTATATTAAGGATTGGGGAAGGTATTATGAATATCGAGAAATTTCCCGGTAAACCCTAGAGGTGAAACTACTTAGTTATTCGTCCGAACGATCAATGAATTGAGCAATAAACGGACAAAGAAACAAGCAGGGAATCAAGATACATGCATGTAGTGGTGGAAAATATCTAGCAAACCAAGTGATGACTCATGCAACTAGCATACTTAGCAAGGAAACTAGTACTTAGAAAGAAAACCATTTAGTTAGCTTATAACCATACAAAACACAACACTTGTCTTGCAAAAATACATCATCTAGTGCATCATCACTTTATTAAAGTAAAAAGAGATGAGATATTATCCAAGGCTCATCCACTTTATGCATTATTCCAAGAAAAACCACAAGAACACATCAAACTCTCTCTAGCTTTACCATTCGAATTTTTCCTTAATTCCAAGGGGGAAATCCCACTTCCAACCATCATTTGATCTTGTAATTTTTATGGTAAGTCCTATATTTCATAAAAGTGATACCCTAGAAATTTTAGCTTTAAATTCCTTAGTTTCCATTTTCAAAAAAATCATGAAAGAGGAGGATGAATAGTAACCTTCTTGAATTAAATTTGTTTATCTTGATTTCCATGATGATCTAAGGTTTGTTAAGGCTAGGAAAGGCACATACAAGGCTTATTAAAGCTAGGACATATCCCAAGGAAGGTAATCCACTTGAAACCCTAGATCTTGTTTTGAGAATTATGCATGTTCTTGATGGATTTAAGCTTGGTAATGATGTTAGTATGTTATAAGCATGATTAGTTAAGTGATTTAGTGATTTTGGTAACATGATGATTATAGTGGTAAAGTAGATGTTCTTGGACAGATTTGGGATGAGAAATATGTGTATGAGTTGTATTGATGCCCGGTGTGGCTTGGTTGTGTTGCTATGATTTTTAGAACGTTCGATTTATAGCCGTCGTAATGCCGAAATTTTGTTAACACTTAGAAACCAAGCATGGCAGTTGATATAATTTCCTGATCTTGATAATATTATGACTGGCCCTTGTAGTTCTTGAGTCATAGATCATTTTGGAAAAAGAATCGAATCAAACAGACTTACGGTTTAGGATTTATGGCCGATTTACTAAAAGTAGTTCGAATCCGTAAACGAAAGTTCGTAACTGAAATTGAACCCTCGTAAAATATGTAAAGTCATGACGAATCTTGGTAAATAAATACTAGAGGTAAAAAGGAAGGTGTGAAAGAAAACCGTATGTCAAAAGGATCATTTTTCGATTTATTAAAAATATTCGAGTCGAGGTTAAACGCGAACGAACCCCTAAAAGACGACTCTATTATAACTTCGGTAAAACACTTAGTAAACGGGCGATAAAACTCGGAGCATAATATTGGTTCGTAACGATCAACCTTAGAACTCATATGACTTAAGTATGTCCCAAGTATAAGTGCAGTGACATGTCGTATTAACGAACGAATGTCGGGTCGGATCAGTGATAATAAGTAATCCACTAACAAGGGGTATAACGAGATAACTCGAGAACGTGTTTCGAATTAAGTATAACTTAACTTTTAATATGTTAAGTGATTAATCCCGAATGCCTTGGCTATTTATAGATCACCAAGCTGAACCGGGACCCGCTACCACTACCCCTTACCGTACTCGACTACCAGGCAAGTTTCAATTTTCTTCTTTTAGGCTGTTGTTGTGATTGAATAAATATATATATATGATTGCTGATATACATATGCCATTGCATGCATGCCTACTTTCAAGTTGAATTGATATACTTGTTCCCTGAATGTTATTGTTGGCTTATAAGCTAGATAGTTATACATCAGTTATAAGCCGGTTATTGTAAGACCCTCATAGAAGGGCGTATACATCTTATTCATCAAATATAGACCGGGAGTCAATATTTCTTGATATATCGAGATTACCTCGGAGGAAAATATTTAAGTAAATATTTTCCATTATTCGGGCGACGAATATTATTTGAATATTCGTTCGAGATTATTTATTTTAACGATCTTTACTTCAAATAATTATTTGAACGTAACTATTCGACGAATAATATTTTTAATATTCATTCAGAGTCGAATTATTTATCGATTATTATTGCGAATATTCTTCTAAAGGTTGGACTACTAAATGAATATTAATTGGATATTCATTTAGAATATTATTCATTAAATGAATATTACTTTTGAGTATTCATTTAAGACAGTAATTACCTATCGAATATTATTTTAATGTTCATCTGAAACTTGATTTATTTATCGAGTCTTATCTCGAATATTCCTTTAAAGTTTGGATTACTAAATGAACATTACTTGATATTCATTTAGAATATTATCCATTAAATGAATATTACTTTATCAATATTCATTTAAATTCCTAATTAATTATGAATATTATTTTGAATATTCATCCAGGGTCCTATTTAATCATCGAATGTTATTTTAAATATTTTAAATATTCCTTTCAGGTCTTATTAATTAATGAATATTATTTGGAATATTCATTTGAATATTTAGTTATGCAATAAATATTCTCTCGATATTTCTTCAAGAATTATTTGAGAGATACTCTGATTAAAGATATTCTTTCATATTCCTAAATATTCCGTAAAATATTTTAATTCAATAAATATTCTCTGAATATTTATTCCATATTTAGAATAACCTCGATAAGGTTCATCTTCTTCGATTATTACAGAAAATATTTCGGAGTCATATTATTATTAATCTTATATCAAGAAAGGTTCTCAGACATCATTCTTCTTTGAGTCTATCTCCTTAATAATAGGGAACCTTACTTGGAAAATGTTATTTATCTTGTCGACTTCCCGGTCATAAAGTATTCCCTTCACTCGCAACTCGGGTGCTGTTGACTTATTAAGTCGTTGCTTACCTTCTCATCTTTCGAGGGGTAAGATTACTGGAACAAGTTGATATCCGTTACCAAGTAATAGCTTGGGAGTTATTGGTAAATTTTCCTTTCCAACTAGATACGACTACTTTGTGGAGTCTTATCAACAAGTATTATACTTGGGGAAAGGGGGACGAACGTTACATTCAGAATCATGAATTCTATTTGAACTAGGAGTCGTGTAAGAGGCCGAGTAGCGCCGGTCCATCCCCTTTGGCCCAACCGTTGGCCGGGGAGAGCTAGCAAGGCGGTATACAAGTAAAGCCGTCAGTTCTTCCTTCTACCGGTAGTAAATCTAAATTGAGCTGTACGATCTCGACTGATCATCAAGATTGGAACAGCGGGCGCGGTGAATACTCCATCATTGGTTCATCATCCAAATTTATTTATTCCCTGCAACATGATTACTGTTGGCAGAGTTGGAAAAGGGTCATAACTGGAATTGCAACCTTTTCTTGCAAACTCCTCTTCTTAATAACAATAAGAATATCTCGCTTACTTTGATGTAGCAGATATTTCTACAAACAAATACTTTAAGTTACCTTGTAACTTCATCGTTCATATTATACTGGCATCATTTCCGTAAATGCATGGCATATGGTTTGAAAGATACTTTTGAACTGTTATATATTATTGTTCAGTTATATATTATTGTTGGTGGGCTATTGCTCACCCTTGCTTTATTATTATATCACAACAACAACTAGACCAGATGACTCGCACAAGGCGCACTCGAGGCGAGGACGATGAGACTACCAGAGCTGAAAAAGAAGCTATTGGTAGGATATATTTATTCTTTCAGTACCAAGAATATGGTCTAGTATGACTTATGTAAATGGATGGCAAAGAGTATGTATTTATATTGAAATTCTTTTGGATCGTAAGAACCCATAATGTGATTAATAAAAAATTTGATTTTTACTCTGATTTCATCTCTGGGACTATAACGGGTGTGTTTTATATTGTTGTGTTGGGTCGTAGAGACGTAATTTATTTTATGTTAAGGAAAGTTCAATTGTTGTGGACAGAATTGGAAACCGTAACCACCGGATCCCGGACCCCGGATCTAGGGGTGTTACAGAAGTGGTATCAGAGCATACGTTATAAACCCCAGAGATGAGGCGACGTTAAAACAATAAATTCACTAAGATAATAAGAACTCTTGCCAAGTTCATAGTCGGACTACTTAATGTAGTGATGACCTATAAAACCCTTATGGGAACTATTAAGTATCATGATAGTAACTTAGCTCGATATCGCATCGACAAGTAAGGCAACAGACCTTGAGGCATACGAGTAGCAGCGCGATGATGATTTATTATATGCTGAAGATCAGCAGGTAAATTCCATAGAGTACCCTACTAGAGACCCGGAAGAGGTTCCAGCAGATAAGTAAAATCTTGTTAGGATAAGGAGCTTACCCTCGAGGAATGAGGGCTGTAGCCAGAAAGACTGAGATGATTAAGGTATAGTGCTCAGAAAAGTGGGCATAAAGAACTAAGCTATTAGCAAGAGAACTGAAGATTCATGTTGGATTCGTGGCTGGACTACTGGAGGTAGTACCAGCAAGTAAGACGGATTGGAAGAATTACTTGAGATCTTATACGGGAATAGATGAGAATCATTAGAGACTTTCATATTAACGAAAAGAGTGCTAGAAGGATGTATGATTATCAAAGGCATCGATATAAGGCGAGGAGCAGAGTCCCTAGGAATAGTTGAGAAGAGGCAGTAAGTGCCATATCATTTGATAAATGAATAAGTATGAATATTGTCAGTAATAATTCGCCATGAGAAGGCAGATGTCATAGGTTGTAATTTATGGAACCAAATTGAGGTTGATGAAGTTGTTTTATTCAGGAAAATGTCCATTTTATGAATGAATCAGTTAGAAAGTGAAAACATTGGGAAGTGACAGCGTGATTGGATAAAGTTATATAAGGAAGTAGTATGCAAGACAATGATCTCAGAACCTACCGGAAGATAAGACCAGTGAGTCAAGATGAACTCGTAATGAGACTACTGCCAGAGACTAAGTATAGGGTTAATTTCAACTCAGTGAAATGATGAACCAGAAACGTTAGATGCATGTGATTCAGAGGAATATTAAATTCTTTCTTTTCTTTGAATTGATTATAGTAGTTACCTTAAGTTTACTCCGACGCGGAATTATAACGGATCAAGTAATACGATCAGCAGTTAAAGAAAAAAAAATGTGAGAAAATCTTCCTGGAGCTAAAAGATGAAATTGGTAATGACCAAGAGTTGGTATTGTTTAATGGAAAAAGGGAGACTTTGTGCTTCCAATGACGCTTCGCATAAAAGATTAGGATGTGTGCTTGCGCAGCACGACAAAGTACTTGCGGATGCATTCGGACAGCATGGTTCACCAGGTTCGGATGGCCTTAGTAGTGCTAATTTTTGTGGAACAACCAACTCCGACGGTAATGTTCCTTCTGAGACTGGTAGTCAGGTAGACTGACATTTGGTAATATTGAATATCAGGACGTATAGATATCAGGACGTTGTGACAAGTTTCAGTTTAAAACTGTTGATTCCATTCTAAGGGATGTATATAATTGGTTCCTCTCCAGGGGTTAAATTTCCAACCCGATGACGATTATTTCGTTAATTATGACTCCTTACGGTTCTACCTACTAGGAGGTTCATAGAACTATTCTTCAGGTTTCGGAACTGGTCTCCTTAGTGTTACCAGTCGATGGGTAGATTGATCAAAATTTCCCTGAGTCCGGAAAGGAATTCGGTGAATTTTGGCAAACCTTGTCTTTCTGATTATCAGAGAATGTCATGGAAGAGAGTAAAAATTGGAGCAAACCCTGTGATTTGGGTAAGGATGCTGTAAAATGGGTTAGTAAACGGACCCTGAGCATTACAATCGACGGTAGTGATAAAATGATGAAGTGAGATTGGACGAAAATAGGAAATGTAAGTAAGAAACTAGCCGGACTGAGAAATTCCAGGATTGACTTAAATGAAAAGGCTGTTGTGCCAGGAATGGTAAGCTTGTGTGGCACGCAGGATTGATAAGAATAGTTGAAAAGATAAAAGTGGAGGAAAGGTGACCGGAGACGGTACCGAGTAGTCGATTAAGACTTATATGGAGTAAAGTTTTGGAAAGGTAGAAAGGTATCAAAGAAGAAGGCACTATGCCGGCAATTGCTAGAAAAGTAATGCTATTAGCCAACCCCTAAAATCATATATTTTTATTTTAGTGTGGCCAGATGAGGCCAAGTCACAACGGACTATAAAGTGACTAGACCAGCAATGAAAAGACAAAGCAGGGTTGCTTCTAAGTAAGCACCGACTGCAAGGGCTTCTGATATAAAGGAAACATTAATGAGATTGTAGGAGTCTTCTACTAAACCCTTTGCAACCCATGTTTTGAGGGGGAATTTACTAGACCTTTTTGGGATGGGGTAACCCGTACTAAAGTGACTCATGTGTATATGGTTGTCCTAGATTACGAGTAAAATGGAAGTATAGTGACTTGAGATGTATGATGTTAGGGTATCATGAATACCCTGAACATATTACGACTAAGGGAAGTAAACAACGAAGGTTTATGAAGAGAGTATAGAAATGGTCAGAGATGGATCAGTATGCTGTAGAAATTTTGTCTAAGGCGAGTACATTTGAGAAGAACGATAAGTACTAAGAGATTCACGTTGAACTCGACCAATATCTTCCAAAACATCCTTGCTGCCATTACCAAGTTCTGTAAGAGAGGAGATAGGCATACGTTGCCTTTTTGGAAGGCCAAATAGGCTGACAACTATCTGAAAGAAGAGGATGGCATTAAGCCACCGATCGATTATCAAATGAGAATGATTGAAAAGAGACCTTTATTAAGGATACATGATCTGATTGCCAATTATAAGATGCAAGAATTCTTTGGCAGTTGAATTAAGGATAGGATATCCATAAATTAAGACAAACCCTAGGGAATGCACAAGGGGTGGCATTAACCCTAATAACGACATTATGACTTCAGATGATATGAGTTGGACTTGCTAAGGCAACAATGACCGGTAAGGATTATAAAAAAAAAAAAGAGTTCTGGAAAGAACATAGATAGAATTATTAGAGTATTGATCAATGACATTTTGATATACCCTGTACCCAGAAAATACAGGAGGAAGGATGAGGATGACCTATGAAACCTTACAAGGAAAAAGGTAATATTCCGAACTTCAAAATGGAAGTTTGGTAAGGAATGTATGACATAGTAACAGTAATGCCAGATGAGGCATGTATGAGACCATGAGGAAGTATGGATTGAACCTATAAAGGTTGAGATTATCCTAAGATAAGGAAAGAACTAAGAAGAGAAGTATCCTAAGTAGGATTGGGAATAAACGTGATAAAGTTCCCACGGGTAGGTGGAAGCAATGACTTATGGAGAAAGACTGTTAAATATATTTTTCTCCATCAGCAGAGCTTAAGGGAGAATGCTTTCACCCAAAAATGATGGGAATGAGGTAGAAATGTTTGAATTGGAATATATCCAAGGAACAAGGATTACCAGAAATCATTATTATCAAGAAAGGCCAATGAGGTGGCCGACAGTCTAAGTATAAAGGAATAATTATAAATGTTCATACCGAAGAAACAAAATGATATTTGGAAAGACCTTGAAGGTCATATTGGAGTGGAGGAAGTTACATTCCTTTTGATGATTGTGCAAGAATCGAAGGTAATAATAGTTTAAGTAAAGATTCGATTCCTGATGGAGTCTTAAGCATATTACGTACCTTAGAAGGTCCCGTTTTGAGGCAAACCAGGACCATGGTACAAAATTGATGAAGTAAACCGTTAAGTTTCCAGTCTTTTATGGAAGATGCATAAGTGATAGTTTCATCAACCGGACCTAGCTGCGATGCCTGAAACTCTTCTGCAATTCTATCTACTTCATGTTATATCTACATCAAGTTCAGGAAGTGTTCCTTATGGATAAGGAATAGTGATTACTTTGTCTCCCTAAGGGATTTGAAACCCGTAGGGTTAGCTATTAATGCACTACGTAAACAACAAGTGATGGTGATTCTTCTAAGAAAGTAGATGACAATGTAAAGATAAAGAAAGTGCTGCCATTGATTAACTAAATGGCATGTTGATGAATGACAAACAAGTTTATGTTAGTGTACTTCTGCGCAAACAAGATAGAGAATATGAGGTTGATGATTTATGATGTTAAAGATATTCCCATGGAAAGAATTAATGAGACTTGGAGGGAAGGGCGGTTGAGCCCGAGACTTATTGGGCCACCTGAGAGTTTAAAAGTGTTCGGACGGCGGTATTCGAGCCAGCCTTTCCCCCAAAACTTATAGCACGGTCATAACGGGTTTTCATGTGGCCAGGCTACGCCAGTAAAATGCAGATGCTCGATAGATGATAAGAGCATGAGCCGGTAGATATACGACCTGGTCTGACTTACGAAAGACAACCTGTGGAAAACCACGGATAGAAAAGAACAAGTAATGAGAAACAAGTTCGGCAGAAAAAGATTATATTGGATCTAAGTTAAATAAATCGGCCAGACTTAGTTCGGAGGTTTAAATTGGAATAATGTGATGATTACGGAGTAAATGTGACAGGATACCAATAAGGAGGTGCCAAGTGCAAAAGATGTCTCAATAAAGAGATGAAGGTGAAAGTAAATAACCGAAGTAAATAAGAATCAAATAATAAGAAGGATGTGATTGATAAAGAAAAGACTGGGAAAGCAACTATGGAATGAGAAGCAAGGAATGTTATGAATGGGTTTTCTAATGAATTCTCAGGATGACAACCGGATAGTGTCAATATTATAGTTATGAAAAAGCTAGTAACATGATATGGGATGTTAGTAATAATGATGTCAAGTGAGAAATCTAAGATTTAACTTAAAAGGTTGAAGGATTTCCTTAATGTGAGTATCGCTAAGATTGAACAAGAGTATTTGTCCATAGAATAATGGACAAAGCAGCAAGATATGTTGACACGTGATATTGCGATCAAATAGTATTGGATATAATTATGATTAATTTCTTCTTTGATAAACCTCTATAGTTCAGAGGTAAATTCTGAGTATGATATTCTACAATCATGAAAGCTTTCTATAATCCTTTAGAACTCTTTTCTCTTCTTCTCTCTTATTCATCTTCTTTATGAATTGAGAAGAACAACCCTTTTAGGAGGGGAGGTACTGCTACGTGACTATCTGTCTATGTGATAGAAGTCTAAGTGGAATACCATGACTTGTTTAATTGCTTGTCAAGTACTAAAGGCTGGCCCCCTTCTGTACTAACTATGCAATATAACAAATGTTCAATTGATCATAGTGATCTCTCAATAAATCTTTCCACTTCTCTATACTAATCGAGATTGCGAAAATTAAAGCGATCAGGAAATGCACAGTACGAGCGAGGTTACCTCCGAATTCGCAGTATGATAGTGATACCAATGTTACTGCAGGTATCAATAAGGATAAGATTGAGTAAGAGCATAATATGGATAGTGTGTGGTACAAGAAGTAGCAATGCTGATGGAAAAAGGATAAAGTTTCGATTGTAGCATTAGAAGATGTGCTGAGAAAGGGTAGAACGACTAAGAATTTACCGGGAAGCTAAAAAGTGAACGACAGGAAAACGACTCTTCGCTTCCTATCTAATTCCGGGACGGAATCCTTTTAAGGAGGGGAGACTGTAAGAACCCCAAATTTTGGATATAATTAAAACTTTTTATTAAGTAATGATAAAATGAGGAACAATGATTCCGACAACAAGGTCACCAGCTCTAATGAATGGTGGTTTCAAAGAACAATGATTGTAATGAATGGATATTGCTTTGGACAATGATCCTGATGCATTGGTATATTGTCAGAATAGAGTAATTCGATGGTTGAGGACCTAGATAAGAATAATCTACCATCCAGGAAGGAGATAATGGATCCTGGAAGGGAAATGAGTACGTGCATAGTATTTCCCGTACGTGCATAGTGTTTCCCGTACGTGCATAGTGTTTCCCGTACGTGCATAGTGTTTCCTGTACGTGCATAGTAATTTGGTGGATGAATAGTGATTTTGTAAGTTGGAAAACTTTTCACGCCACCCTATGTACGGGACGTGATACGGATGTTTCGAAGTCATATTAGTAATACGCGGAGGAAATAAGTGAATGCAGAGACGATCGGAATTCAGAAATTCCAAATTCTTTTTCGGTATAATATTTGACCGGACAGTGGATTAAATATTATTATAATCCAAGAATTGAGATATTAACTTTGAGGATTTGATATTTTGGGATGTTATTATATTTGATTTAAGAATGAAGGTAGGAAACCACTGAGGCAGTGAATCAAGCGTTCTAGAAACCGCTAAAACGTTATAACGAGATTAATCAATAAAGCGAACGAATCCTAGATTACGGATTAAGTTCGTATCGAGATTAAATATCCTACATGGTCATCACGAGGATTATATTAAGGATTGGGGAAGGTATTATGAATATCGAGAAATTTCCCGGTAAACCCTAGAGGTGAAACTACTTAGTTATTCGTCCGAACGATCAATGAATTGAGCAATAAACGGACAAAGAAACAAGCAGGGAATCAAGATACATGCATGTAGTGGTGGAAAATATCTAGCAAACCAAGTGATGACTCATGCAACTAGCATACTTAGCAAGGAAACTAGTACTTAGAAAGCAAACCATTTAGTTAGCTTATAACCATACAAAACACAACACTTGTCTTGCAAAAATACATCATCTAGTGCATCATCACTTTATTAAAGTAAAAAGAGATGAGATATTATCCAAGGCTCATCCACTTTATGCATTATTCCAAGAAAAACCACAAGAACACATCAAACTCTCTCTAGCTTTACCATTCGAATTTTTCCTTAATTCCAAGGGGGAAATCCCACTTCCAACCATCATTTGATCTTGTAATTTTTATGGTAAGTCCTATATTTCATAAAAGTGATACCCTAGAAATTTTAGCTTCAAATTCCTTAGTTTCCATTTTCAAAAAAATCATGAAAGAGGAGGATGAATAGTAACCTTCTTGAATTAACTTTGTTTATCTTGATTTCCATGATGATCTAAGGTTTGTGAAGGCTAGGAAAGGCACATACAAGGCTTATTAAAGCTAGGACATATCCCAAGGAAGGTAATCCACTTGAAACCCTAGATCTTGTTTTGAGAATTATGCATGTTCTTGATGGATTTAAGCTTGGTAATGATGTTAGTATGTTATAAGCATGATTAGTTAAGTGATTTAGTGATTTTGGTAACATGATGATTATAGTGGTAAAGTAGATGTTCTTGGACAGATTTGGGATGAGAAATATGTGTATGAGTTGTATTGATGCCCGGTGTGGCTTGGTTGTGTTGCTATGATTTTTAGAACGTTCGATTTATAGCCGTCGTAATGCCGAAATTTTGTTAACACTTAGAAACCAAGCATGGCAGTTGATATAATTTCCTGATCTTGATAATATTATGACTGGCCCTTGTAGTTCTTGAGTCATAGATCATTTTGGAAAAAGAATCGAATCAAACAGACTTACGGTTTAGGATTTATGGCCGATTTACTAAAAGTAGTTCGAATCCGTAAACGAAAGTTCGTAACTGAAATTGAACCCTCGTAAAATATGTAAAGTCATGACGAATCTTGGTAAATAAATACTAGAGGTAAAAAGGAAGGTGTGAAAGAAAACCGTATGTCAAAAGGATCATTTTTCGATTTATTAAAAATATTCGAGTCGAGGTTAAACGCGAACGAACCCCTAAAAGACGACTCTATTATAACTTCGGTAAAACACTTAGTAAACGGGCGATAAAACTCGGAGCATAATATTGGTTCGTAACGATCAACCTTAGAACTCATATGACTTAATTATGTCCCAAGTATAAGTGCAGTGACATGTCGTATTAACGAACGAATGTCGGGTCGGATCAGTGATAATAAGTAATCCACTAAAAAGGGGTATAACGAGATAACTCGAGAACGTGTTTCGAATTAAGTATAACTTAACTTTTAATATGTTAAGTGATTAATCCCGAATGCCTTGGCTATTTATAGATCACCAAGCTGAACCGGGACCCGCTACCACTACCCCTTACCGTACTCGACTACCAGGCAAGTTTCAATTCCCTTCTTTTAGGCTGTTGTTGTGATTGAATAAATATATATATATGATTGCTGATATACATATGCCATTGCATGCATGCCTACTTTCAAGTTGAATTGATATACTTGTTCCCTGAATGTTATTGTTGGCTTATAAGCTAGATAGTTATACATCAGTTATAACCGGTTATTGTAAGACCCTCATAGAAGGGCGTATACATCTTATTCATCAAATATAGACCGGGAGTCAATATTTCTTGATATATCGAGATTACCTCGGAGGAAAATATTTAAGTAAATATTTTCCATTATTCGGGCGACGAATATTATTTGAATATTCGTTCGAGATTATTTATTTTAACGATCTTTACTTCAAATAATTATTTGAACGTAACTATTCGACGAATAATATTTTTAATATTCATTCAGAGTCGAATTATTTATCGATTATTATTGCGAATATTCTTCTAAAGGTTGGACTACTAAATGAATATTAATTGGATATTCATTTAGAATATTATTCATTAAATGAATATTACTTTTGAGTATTCATTTAAGACAGTAATTACCTATCGAATATTATTTTAATGTTCATCTGAAACTTGATTTATTTATCGAGTCTTATCTCGAATATTCCTTTAAAGTTTGGATTACTAAATGAACATTACTTGATATTCATTTAGAATATTATCCATTAAATGAATATTACTTTATCAATATTCATTTAAATTCCTAATTAATTATGAATATTATTTTGAATATTCATCCAGGGTTCTATTTAATCATCGAATATTATTTTAAATATTTTAAATATTCCTTTCAGGTCTTATTAATTAATGAATATTATTTGGAATATTCATTTGAATATTTAGTTATGCAATAAATATTCTCTCGATATTTCTTCAAGAATTATTTGAGAGATACTCTGATTAAAGATATTCTTTCATATTCCTAAATATTCCGTAAAATATTTTAATTCAATAAATATTCTCTGAATATTTATTCCATACTTAGAATAACCTCGATAAGGTTCATCTTCTTCGATTATTACAGAAAATATTTCGGAGTCATATTATTATTAATCTTATATCAAGAAAGGTTCTCAGACATCATTCTTCTTTGAGTCTATCTCCTTAATAATAGGGAACCTTACTTGGAAAATGTTATTTATCTTGTCGACTTCCCGGTCATAAAGTATTCCCTTCACTCGCAACTCGGGTGCTGTTGACTTATTAAGTCGTTGCTTACCTTCTCATCTTTCGAGGGGTAAGATTACTGGAACAAGTTTATATCCGTTACCAAGTAATAGCTTGGGAGTTATTGGTAAATTTTCCTTTCCAACTAGATACGACTACTTTGTGGAGTCTTATCAACAAGTATTATACTTGGGGAAAGGGGGACGAACGTTACATTCAGAATCATGAATTCTATTTGAACTAGGAGTCGTGTAAGAGGCCGAGTAGCGCCGGTCCATCCCCTTTGGCCCAACCGTTGGCCGGGGAGAGCTAGCAAGGCGGTATACAAGTAAAGCCGTCAGTTCTTCCTTCTACCGGTAGTAAATCTAAATTGAGCTGTATGATCTCGACTGATCATCAAGATTGGAACAGCGGGCGCGGTGAATACTCCATCATTGGTTCATCATCCAAATTTATTTATTCCCTGCAACATGATTACTGTTGGCAGAGTTGGAAAAGGGTCATAACTGGAATTGCAACCTTTTCTTGCAAACTCCTCTTCTTAATAACAATAAGAATATCTCGCTTACTTTGATGTAGCAGATATTTCTACAAACAAATACTTTAAGTTACCTTGTAACTTCATCGTTCATATTATACTGGCATCATTTCCGTAAATGCATGGCATATGGTTTGAAAGATACTTTTGAACTGTTATATATTATTGTTCAGTTATATATTATTGTTGGTGGGCTATTGCTCACCCTTGCTTTATTATTATATCACAACAACAACTAGACCAGATGACTCGCACAAGGCGCACTCGACGCGGGCGAGGACGATGAGACTACCAGAGCTGAAAAAGAAGCTATTGGTAGGATATATTTATTCTTTCAGTACCAAGAATATGGTCTAGTATGACTTATGTAAATGGATGGCAAAGAGTATATATTTATATTGAAATTCTTTTGGATTGTAAGAACCCATAATGTGATTAATAAAAAATTTGATTTTTACTCTGATTTCATCTCTGGGACTATAACGGGTGTGTTTTATATTGTTGTGTTGGGTCGTAGAGACGTAATTTATTTTATGTTAAGGAAAGTTCAATTGTTGTGGACAGAATTGGAAACCGTAACCACCGGATCCCAGACCCCGGATCTGGGGGTGTTACATGGACCCACCTGACACGTGGCATGTAGGGCTACTTCCAGGTGGCATGTGGGGGCCCACTGCCACGTGGCATGTGGGGGGGGCCACTGCCACGTGGCATGTGGGGGGGGCCCCACTCTCTATTGCAACACTAGATAATTATCTAATGCAACACTGCAATCTTGTTTTTAAGCAATATAATAGTAAGGCTAATGTAACACTATGTTATTCAAATGTTACACTAAATCTGGTTGTTATAGTAACACAAAATTTAATACTGCAACATTAGTAACTATAGCAATTGTAACACTAACATTTAAAATTTTGCAATATCCGGCTTGTATATGTACTAATCCCATTACAAACCGTAATCGTCAAATACAAAATCAAACATTCACAATCTATCCTCCATCAACCAAGACTCACAGATCTCTCCATCCACCACTTCACCAAAAATATATTCTAAATCCACCACTTCACCAAAAAATATTCTAAATCCACCATTTCACCAAAACATAATCCAACCTACAGAATTAATTTAATCAAAGTTAACCAAAAAAAATACGACATCCAAATTGTCCATACTAATAAATTCCAACTGTGAGCACTACTAAAGATTTTAAGAAAACAAATAGCTAAAGGGTACTCCCTCGAGTCAAAGTAGTAGCATTTTCATCATCCTCGCTTGACATTGTAGCACAACAGCTAAAGTCTCCCAAGTCCAGATTTAAATCGGGATTTGCTTCTCCCAGCTTTTTAAGCAACATCGACATGTTATTCTAGAGTTTCTTGTCGAACTCCACCTTAAGCTCTTGCTTTATCTTTGCAGTCAGATCATCCACAAAAGGGTCTGCAGGAGCTGAACTTGTTGCCAAACCAGCCTTTTTACCTTGGCGTCCTTTTAGCCATTCTGGACCATGAGACTTGCCGTTAGCAATCAGTTCGTTTACAACCTCACCTGCAGCGACCTTCTTCTTAATCTCGCTCTACAAAAGAGTTTGCGAAATAAGAGTTACATAGAAATACCCTCAATAGAGAAAAGCACTACTTTCACCAAATAAATTTGACCAAATAAACCAACAGACAAAGCCTTGCTATATTTCTGTACTTGTAAAAGAAAAACGATAAATTCAACCAAATGAACCAATCTTGATTTCTACTTAGCACATAAGTCAACTAAATAAAATATAGTACTTACAATTCTTTTTTTCAGTTCAGTTGTATTTGTCTTGTATATTCGACCATCTTCTCGCTCACGAGATTCAATATAAACCACAACGTCTGATGGCGAGGCAAGCAAAGGGTTGCTCGTTTTCTGTTATCAAACAAAGAAAATACGGTTATATTGTTCATAGTTAGCACTTATTACAAGTCAGAAATTTTATTTATGAAAATTTATGAATTTATTAAAATTAACCATGTAATGCCTGAATGACAAAGAGACGAATTACATATGACATTGGGATGTACATTTCAGAGTAAAACATATCACATGTATGCAAATTCCATATAGAAAGAATTTTTAAGAAAGTGTGGGAACGAATAACAATGTACTTAGAAATTCGAAGGAATGAACTATAACTTAAAACTGAAAAATTATATCCAAAAAATAGTCCAGATTTCATTACATCCCATACTATATATGTGAACGCGGCCATAGTTGAGTCATGCGTGACTTGTTTGTTTATCCGAAGAGAATGACTAGATTAATTCTTATAATTGCATCTAATTCCAACCATTATAATCACATAAAAACCTCAATTAAACTAACCTATATAGAGCATAAATTCATAAAACAAACTGATTTTCTAAACATTTCTACAGTGTCTGTTCAAATATTAATATGGAAATTGATCAGACAAGTGATTGCTAATTATGATGATTATATCAAGTGGAAATTAAGACCAAGATTTCACAGCAGATTAACTTAGTATTTACATGACAGTGATAGTTAACTCGGTATTTACTATTTTAATCAAGTTATGTGCAAAAAAGGTTAATATGCTAAAGGAAAGACACACACCAACTTGTCTTTAAGTAGTGCCATACTATCGGGACCTAGAGTGTGTGGGTCAATTACTGATTCACGACCAGCTTTATTATCCTCTGCTAATTCCTGTAAAAAAAATTACTCATATCAGACGTTTCTGTTGATAATCTTTTTAATTAAAAAAAATAGGTTGAAGATGGGTAGACTACCTGAACTGCCTCATCTCCCGAATACTTCAACAACAGTTTAAAATCCTCCAACGGAATCAAATTGGGCCTATTTGCCATCCTGTCCTCATCAGTTGCATACTTTGTGTAATACCTATACTTCATACGAGATTTATACACCCTCCAAGATGTATTAATTGTCTTCTCCACCCACCGTTGCCCAATTTCCGGAATCAGATAACGGTCCTATTATATATTAGACTTAAAATCAATTAATTAAATGTGTAAACATGAAAATAAATTAAAACAAAGGTCATAGAGTTTACCGTAGTATACTCCCACATTTTTTGCTTCAATTGCTTAGGAACAAGACGCCAATTGATGTAAGTAAGCGACACATTGTCCTTTGAAACTGACCCCAGAAAATTGCTCAGCTCTCTCAATAATTTTCTATTTTTTGCAACCGGTTGACCCCGTTTGTTCAACAAAACGACTGGTCTTTGTTCACGAGTCCTCGCATGAACAGCGGACATTTTTGACCTTCCTCCCCATTTTTTAGGAGCTGCATTGTCTATACCAGGTACACATGAAAAAAACAAATTGCATTATTGCCTCATTAAAACTTAACCATTAACTACAAGCACTGCCTTTAATCCAACTTACAAAAGAAAACACATTACCGACTTCAGTTTCTTCCGCTGTAATGTTTTCCAAGTTTGAAATAGGGACATTATCGATTGGAGCTGGAATACCCTTCTTTTGACGTTCCCACAGTGCTAAATACGTAGATACCGAGCCACATGCTTCTGTATTTCTAGACTGCTTTAATAGTTTACTACATGTTGGCTTCAAAACTTTAGCACCATTCGACCTTTTCACTTCCTTCTCAGCTGTTGTACCAGCTTGCGCAACTTCCTTCTCAGCTGTCGTACCAACTTGCACAGCTTCCTTCTCACTTGCAGTAGTAGCATTTGCTCGTGAACGAGTTCATGGTCCATGTACTTTGACCATTTCTTTGACATTCTTGACATTCTTGATTTTCTACAATTATTAGGAGTTCAGTATTAGGTTTACAGTTTTATGTGAGGCCAAAATTTAAAGAAATTAACATTTTAACCACTTACATACCTCAACTGTATCATCACTATCATCTTCGTCCTCATTTTTTGGAATGAGATCATCGGATTCCCCCTGAACTATATCTTTTCCTTTCCGTTTCTTGGCTGCAGAAGCTCTCAGTTCATGAGCCATCTTTTTTATCCCATATTTTTCCAAAACCTTCTCATTTTCTGCCATTTTAGCAATTCTACCTTTCTCATAGTTTGTCAGCAGGGGTGGGGGGCAACTGCAATAAAACAATGGAGAGAAAATCATAAATTATAGCTTGCAGTGACTCATAAATTTACCCGAATAAATTTGAATTTTATTATTTTCAACGGAAGAATGAAATATATTTTAATCAAAAATGATATAAATTTATAAAATGTCGGGATCACTTTAAATAAATTTTTCCAAAATATAAGTAAACTTCAGAAAACCGTTTTTCTAAACTTCAGTTTTTCTTGTATTTTTGTAAAAAAATATCTAGAAAATTGATGAAGCAAACAGGCCCTAACATTTTCTTTATTCTAAATTTTTCTCTATTCTAAATTTGAGTTTAATTTTTTTTTACTTGGCAGTTAGAGTTTAATTATAAATTATAATTTTTTTAGAAAAGGATAAGTAAACTATAAAAGTCACACAATTGTGTCATGTTAAAATTATATAAGTAATCGAGTGAACTAATTTTGTGAATACCTTTGTTTCTGAAAAATAAGGACAATTGATAAGTCAAAAATACCTCGATGGGACCGATATCCTCTCCAGTACATTCTACTGCACTTGTATTGGCTTTCAAGTCCAATTTCCTTTTAACAGACCAATTCGCTTTCACAGCACTTGCATCTTGTTGACCAGCCAAAAATCTTGGCGATGATCGTAAATTCCTCATATGACCGAACTCAGGTGACTTCTTAGTGACCTTTTGCTTCTGCTGCTGCTGCTAGAGTTCATGTGTGGTAACATATTTGCGTTTTTGTGCTATCTTTCCTGAGATTGGTTTCTTCGCTGAACTTGGTTTCTTCGCTGAACTTGGTTTGTTCGGTGAACCTGTACCAAAAATAGAATAATGGTGGATTTTAAATTGTAAATTATACATATACAAATGTGAGAAAGACATCAATATACCTTGAATCAGGTGTTTCCTTGGCCTTACGACCACGGTTGGCTGCATCTGAACCATCGGATCAATAGTTTCGCCAACAATGTTGTCTACATAAAACTGTATCTCATCTCCATCTTTGCAGCCGTCTACCAGTTGCATCACCTCCTTGTCATTTGTCAGTAGCTTCCACTCTTCTTCAGCCACATAGACTCCTCCAATTTCAGTATAATTAAGGTAATCCTTCACGAACTCCATCAGCACTGGATAATAAAATGTGTCGATTTCTACGCGGTTTACAAGTATACTATCTCCACCCGAATAACTTCTCCTGTGGAACACCCCACCATGGTAAAATCTGATATTCACTCTTTTGACTGCCATCCTGCATAAAATTAAAATAAATGTCATTCTCGGGTGCAGTACAAAATCAAATACAACATTTACACTAAGAAAAATTTAAACAAAAGCAATGACAGAAATTTAAAGTAAGACAACAGAGTAAATAAATGTAACCAAAACAGTAAATTACATGAAATTAAGAAAAATGCTAAGAGCAGTAACAAATTCATTTCAGTCAAAGGCAGTAAATTTAAACTATTATAGTAATTTCTGGGAATGGGAATATAGTAAACTACATCAAATACAGATGGTCTAAACATGACCAGAATACTAAATTTTCCTTCTGTCCATTACAATTAAAACATATAAAGAAGAATCTTGTTTGAGTCAATCATCGGGATTGGGAACTCTTGTTATGGGGATATCATCTCTACACCAGCTATTTTCATCAACTTGAGTTTCTATTCCACGAACAAGGCTGATAACACTTGTTACACTTGTGAAGCCAGGACGAAAGGATCAGATTTGTAGTGTAACCTATTGAAATTTACTCGAGTGTGACCGTGTGGATCTTTTTCTTCCTGGTACCAACGACACTTAAACAAGACCACTCTAAATTCTCCCCAGTAATCAAGTTGTATGATATCTTCTATTGATCCGTAGTAATTGACATCCCCAACTACAGGGTTCTGGTCTCTCGAACTTGCGAAACTAGTTGTTTTGGCAGTCAAAAAAATACCACTATTTTGTGTTGTACATCGAGAGTCCCTAGAACTCGTATGGAATCGACATCCATTGACTACATAACCGGTAAACCTCCTGGCTGTTCGACTATGCCCCAACGCAAGCACCTCCAATTCTCTTGAAACCTTTTCTATTGTTCCAACCTTTTCTTTTAACCAATTCAAAAACTCTTCATTGTGCATTCGTGCCCTCTTGTATTTTTTTGAATTTGCATGACTGTCCATTTCCCTAAAATAATACCAAGTTAAAACAGTCCAGGGAATTTAAATTCAAAATTAACATTATGCATTAAAATTAAGTAAGAGCTCATAGAACTTACTCGATCAACTGCTGTACTTCCATTATTAGCAGAATTAAACAAAACATATCGATGACCTGCCTTCCAGTCCACACTTTCAGATTAAAAATAATTCCATCTTTATTCCTTCTTGTTCCGATATGATATTCTCCTTGTATTGGACATCTATCGAAACTTTTTTCTTCATGACCACCCAAATATCTTGAACAGAATGTTATACACTCTTCGGCCAAGTAACCTTCTGCAATGGAATCTTCCGGTTTACTTCTATTACGAACATATGATTTCAACTTCCCGAGATATCGCTCTATAGGAAACATGTTTCGAAGGTGTACCGGTCCACCGAGTTCAACTTCTCTGACTAGATGAAGAAGCAAGTGCACCATTATGTCGAAGAAAGCAGATGGAAAAATCATCTCAAATTGACAGAGTACCTCGACAACTTCTTGTTGCAACTTCTTAAGCTCATCCAAATCAATAACCTTGCTCCATAGAGCTCTAAGGAATGCACTTAATCTGATCAATGGTAATGCAATCTCGGGTCTTGTTGTTTTCTTTACGGCAAATTGTAACATATAGTGGAGTATGAAATGAGCATCATGGCTCTTATACCCCACTACTTTTCTATCCTTCGTGTTCACATACCGACTAATGATAGAGGCACAACCGTATGGCAGTTTAGCATTCTTCAAAACTGAGCAGAAGATATCCTTATCCTTATTCGTCAAGTCAAATATTGCTGCTCTTATTCAAGGTGCTTTCCATCTTCTGATAGAACAGGATACAGGGGTTTTCTTATTCCCAATTCTTGTAAATCTTTACGAGCACTTATATGATCTTTTGACTTTCCACCAATATTAAGTAAAGTACCTAATATATTTTGGTAGACATTTTTCTCTATGTGCATGGCGTCAAGGTTATGTTGAAGTGGATTACGACTCCAATATGGCAAATCAAAAAAAATCGACTTCTTTTTGTAAGGGTAATTAGATTTACCCTTTTCCTTCTTTAGCCCAAATTGGTTTACATACCCAGACAACAAATCCTCAATGTCTATTCCTGTTAAAATTTCAGGGATGTTCCCCATTTCGATTTGGCCATTAAATCTTCTTTTATCCAACCTCCACTTGTGTGTAGGATCTAGAAACTTCCCGTGGTGCATATAACACATTTTCCTGCTATGTTTCAAATATTCGGATGAAGTTTCGTAATGGCAGACAGGACACGCTAGTTTGCCCTTTGTGCTCCAACCCGACAACATAGCATACCCCGGAAAATCGTTAATAGTCCACAACACTCTTGCACGTAAATTAAAATTCTGATCAGCCAAGGCATTATAAGTTTCGATGCCAACCTCCCATAATTCTTTAAACTCCGCAATTAAGGGTTGCATGAACACGTCGATGCTATTCCCTGGTGACTCTGGACCGGGTATTATTGTTGAAAGAATTAAATTTTCGGGTTTCATGCATAGCCAGGGTGGTAAGTTCTAATTAACCAATACAATTGGCCATATACTGTGACCTACATTCATTGAACGGTAAGGGTTGAATCCATCTGAGGCTACTCCCAAACTTACATTCCAATTTTTAGATGGAAAGTTAGGAAAGTCAGCATCCATCGTCTTCCAAGCCTCTGCATCAGCCGGATGTCTTAGTTTCCCATCCTTTTGTCATCCCACTACATGCCATGTCATTAATTCCGCAACTTCCTTGCACATAAACAACCTCCGTAACCTAGGTTTTAGCGCAAAGTACCTCATCACTTTTGCCGGTACTTTGTGAATAACCGATTCTACGTCATCAGTAGAATCAGTGCCTTTCTTTTCTACTACAACCCACCTAGAAACACCGCAATTTACACATTTTTCTTTATTTATATTTTCTTCCCAGTACAACATGAAGCTATTTGGGCATGCATGTATTTTCTGATACTCAAGACCTAAATCCTTAATAATGTTCTTTGCGGCATTGAAAGACGAAGGTATGTGGGCATCAGGAAAAGCGGCTTTCATCAGCTCGAGTAACTCCCCGAAGGCAAACTCGGAAATTCCATGAGCAAACTTTAAATGATAAAGCTTGATCAAAAAACTTAACCGAGAGAATTTAGTGTAGCCAGGGTATAGTGGCTGTTTTCCCTCCCTAACACGGCGATAAAACTTTCTAGCCTCTGGATTTGTTAGATCTTTATAATCATTTTCTATATCTCGAAACTTCTTACCAGCACAATTGAACATTTCACCTAAGTTATCTTCGAAACCCATCCTTGCTAAATCATCTTCGAACCCCATCCCTATTAAATCATCTTCGAACCCCATCCCTGTTAAATCATCTTCAAACCCCATCCCCGTTTCATTAATGCCTCCTACTTTGGTATTTGAAACTTCACAGATCCATTTCAGTTGTAATGAAGAAGGCCCATTACAGATGAGATGATCAAAAATGACATCTTGAAGATGCTAGTTACGATTCTCACACACTCTACAGGGGCACTTCGTTTCTTCGCCTTTGGCAAAAATGGGAAATGCATTTTCCAGAAACGCATTTATCCCTCTTACATATTCTTTACTAGCTTTTGGAAATCCTATCCAACTAGTATAATCACCGTCCATTTCTACACTAAACAAAACAGAAAGGATTATAAAAATCTATAAACTACATTAGTTACTATAGGATATAACACCAGCTGTCTAGATTAATTGTTGTTATTCCCAGATTACACACTTGTATAATTGTAGAAGGGGGGTTGAATACAATTCTTGATATTTATAAATTCCTGATAAGAACTCCAGAAATCTATAAGAAGATAATTGCTGTATAAAGATTAATGCACAAACACATATAAAATCAGGTGGTTAAATGCACCACCTGAAGCTTTTATTTGAAGAAAACTCTGTGATACAAATGTACACAGCTGCTGTTTTACAACTCTTTGCTTTCTAAGGATATTCAAGAAAACCTTAAGCAAATGTATCTGTTTTCTTTGCTTCTAAAGAGTTGCTACACTTGGTTATATGTCCCAAGTTTACAAGTACTACAAGAATAAGATAATACTAATCTAATTCAAGTTGACTTGCTACTTCACTCCAAATACACATGTAGCCGAAAGGTTGTCCTTGTGAACAGACATGTCCCCTGCACCTTTCTTGTATTCATAGTGTAAACGGAATGCTTCTTTCTTCTGCGTTTCCAAAGTATGGCTGCCATACTGCTTTTTGTACCTACTATCAACCCATGTGATCTGTCAGTCAAACCTGTCTTTATCAACTGCTAATCCCCAGCTAGCATAGAAGAAAGTGTTAATGATTATCCGTTGACATTGTACAATATCATCCGTTGATAATAGATTGAGCTGTATCCGTTGATATTGTAGATTTGAGCTGTATCCGTTGATAGAGTTATGTCTTCATCCATTGATACACTTTCACTTAAATAGAATTACATAGCATAGCTTATTTACAATTTGCTACCCTGTTCTGCCTATCCATTGATGGTCAACATGACTGTGGATAAAAACACTATCAATTGATAATATAGAGATACTGTAGTATGCTACAAAACCTCATCCGTTGATGAGCTACCTGTCAACGGATAGAGTTATAAATCCTCATCCGTTGACAGCTACAATACTTATACAATTTGATTGATTATGAAGTTATCATCAAGTACAACATATTCCTAACAATCTCCCCCAATTTATACTTGATGGCAATAAAGCATAAATTCAGGACCTTGATGATAACAAAACATTCCTAAAAATATATATAGAACAATGCAAAAATTGTATTAAGCTACAAAAATTAAAAACAAAAAGTTCTAAGAAACTTAACAGAGAAGTGCTCCTCTAGACTGAGCAGATTAATACTATTTCTTCTCTCTGGTTGGCATCACCCTTGATTTTCCTTCTTTGGCAGAGTTGGACTCAATCTGCATTTGGAGTTGCCTATAGAAGGCATCTTCTTCAACAACTTTTGGATTTAGCTTTTGTTATAACCATCTTAGGTATTGAGAACTAGCCTTTGATAGTTGGTCTTCTAACTTGAAGAATCTCCTGTTTCCATCTTCATCCTTGAACTCCATCATCCAGAAGGGTTGAATGTGGATTTTCTGTTCATTGTATGGGATCTTCATCTTCTTTGGTAGTCTTGATGGTGAGTTCCATTCTCTCCTTATCTATTCTATTCTGTCCAGTATCTCCCCTTTTGCTATCTTGGAGAACCCTGTGTATCTCTTAATTGCAGAGAACACCTTGGTTAAGGTCAGATAATTTTCTCCAAGAACCCTCTGTAGTGGCCATGTCCTTTCCTTTCCTCCCTTGTATACAAAGACCAATCTCTCAGGCAAATGCTTGTATTTGTCAATTCCTCTTACTTCTGACAATTCATCCAGATACAGATTCATGCCAGAGTATTCTTCAATATCTGCTTGATAGATAAAATCATCCTTATTTTCCAAGATTGGCTGCTTGACACTAGCAGGCACCCTGGCAACTTGAATTGGTTCCTTTGAAGGTTGCTTCCTTGGTATCCTTTTCTTCTGTTTAGGCTTCTGTTGAGGCTTCAGCAAGAATGAAGGAACCTCAATGGAGTCAAGATTCATTGGTTCCTCTTTAGGTATTATAGGGTCACCATGGAAATTCACAGCTGGGTTGATTACTTGTGCAGAAATAGATATTAATGAGCCAGTAGTTTCCTTACTTACATTTTCTGGAGAGACAGGCCTCTTTGCCTTTGTTTTCACTCTCCTTTTGGGTTTGAATTTAGGGACTTCCTCAGGTTCCCTCATTTCATCCTCTGCCTCATCCATAAACTCCTGAGCCAGCCTGGCTTGCTTCTCATCAGAGTTTTCATATCTCTCTTCTTCACTTGGATGAGCTTCCCTGAGAAGTCTGGAGGTCTCCTCTCTTTTTGCTTCAACAAATCTAGGATGGCTGTTGGATATATTTAAGACTTTTCCATTCCTTATGATTACAGCCATCCATTCTCTTACACTCCTATTGGCATTTTGCTTGAACTCCTTAATTTGCTTTCCCATTAGCTTCCCTTCATCATCCTTGGGAAATGGAAAGTCCAATTGTAACTTGTTCTTCCCATTTGCTTTAGGTGGAGAGTAAGCTCTGGTTTTTATGCAGGGTTCAAATTCTTTGACAAAGGAAGGTTCAACATCATAAAATATAGGAGTCACAATTGTTGGAGTGAGCACCTTCAGAATTGTGGTTGAGATTGTTGGAGTAGAAGCTTGAGTAGAGAACAAAGCTGATGCAATTGATTCATTAATCATCCTCTCTGTCCTCATTATTCTTTCAGTTGCCTCCTTGTTGATCTTCTCTAATTCTTCAATTCTGGCTTGCCTCTCACCATCTGAGATTTCTGATAAGTCAGGAATCACAGGCAAAGCCTTTTGTTTCTTCACAGGGGAAGTCTCTATAGAATATTCTATTGGATTTATCACTATAGTTAGCTTTTGCTCCCCCTCAGTCTGTGCTATCTTGCTACTGGCAGCTTGAAATTGACTAGTAGTAGCTGCAACCTCTTCTATTCTTGTTTCATTTTTCTCCCCCTTTTGTGAGCATCAAGGGCTGGAGGTGAGGCTGCAAGTAGCCTTTCCAGTAGCTCAGTCTGTTTTGCTTGATTGGCAATGATTTTCTTCATTTGAGATTCCATATTATCCACTCTGGAGGAAAGATGCTGAATAGACTTGGCCAGGGTATCTTCTTTAAACAGTTTGCTAGTCAGCACCTTCTAAGTGGTAGTAGGGGCTAGTGCCTCAATCCTGGCATCTAGTTCTACTTTCATTTCTCTGATTGCAGTTTAGACCTCCTCTTATTGTGTTCTTTGAATAACCATTTGCATCTTGTGAAGTTTCAGGGAGGCCATTATTTGCTGAAGGACAGCCTTCCTCTATGGATCTGCATTCTGGTGCTCAGCCATAGCAGTTTGATATTGCTTCCTAATTTCCACATTGAAGTCACCAACCACAGTGGCAGTAGAAAATAGCCATTCTGGAGTATCCTCCATATTGACTTCTTCATAATTTTCTGTGCTAGCACTGTCATCATTGCCAAACTCTTCACTTTCAGCATCTGAAGGCAGAGCTGTCAATGCTTCCTTTGCTCTTTGTAGAGATTGTGAGGTGTGCACTAGGTGCATTGCCTCCTCTGTCTCCACATTGCCCTGTTGTGCCATGACTTGATAGGCAGAAACAGGATGAGTAAAGGTTTCAGGATCCAAAGAGATGGAGTCAATGATTGACTGATATTCTTGTTGAAATTCCATCTCTTTAGAAGCTTCATCAACCTCCATTAACTCACTTGCAATGGCTGGAACTTCCTGCCTTATATCTCCTATAGTCCCTTCTCTCCTCTCATCTCTCTTTTCTTGCATCAGGGGCTCCCCCTGGCTCACACCTCTCACACCCCCACCTTCACCTACTAAGGTGGAACTCTCTTGCTCTCCTTTTGCCTAACCTGAAGAAATGGTCAGCCTCTCATTATTTACCTCTCCTTTTGCCTGCTCACAAGGCAGCCTCTCACTCCCTTCCCTCAATCCTAAAAGTGTTTCAACTGCTGAGAACTCCTCCATACTTGACACAGGAATGTCAGATATAGCAGTGGTAGAGTGAGTTATCAACGGATAAGGGATATCCATTGATGGAGTAGTTATAGCTGTCAACAGATGGCTAGACATAGGCGCATCTGTTGATGGAGAAACACTTGTCAACGGATGAAGGATATCCGTTGATGAAGGAAAGATAGTATCCGTTGAAGTGAAAACCAACACTGAATCTGTGGAGATTGATTTTAAAGATGAGGCCACAGATTTTATTATGAATTCAGGAATGGAAGATTGATGGCCCAACAAATCATCTAAAAGATGATGACCACCAATTATAGAGTGGGGCTTCTCCAAGAATCTTAAAGATGGAGAATCAGGAATTGATGCAGATATCATATCCACATCCAGAGATGGAGTTGGTGATGGTGGATTGTAATGTGTATCGATTTGAAGGTTATGAATAGGGGGCTGTGACTCCACATTTGCTGGAGCCAAATCAAACTGACTTTGAGAAGGTACAATTGCCTGTACAGTATGTGCACCCTGTGTAACCCCAGTGGTTTTAGATTTTACTCTTCTACCATAGGTTTTTGAGAGAGGGCTAGTGTCCCTTACCCTTTTGTGCAGAGTTCCTGTGGAACTTAAGTCAGTAGTCACACCCTGTTGAGAGGATGTAACTAAGGCTTGGCTATTTGGTGGACTCTCCTCACCTACCTTATTCTTAGGGCTTGCACCCTGTCCCTCACTACCACCTTCACACTCCCCTCAAGAGTTTTGGTAGGTTTTACAACAGGTGTCTTTTGAGAGACACTTGAGGTTTGCTTTTTATTTTGTGGTTTTGGAACTCTGGATTTGGTCACCTTGGTAGGAGCCTGTTTGGTCATAACTACAGACTCCATTGTGACACTAGAAGACAAAGAAATTTGGGGGTTAGAGATAGGAGTTTCAAGGTTAGAAATAGTTACCTAAACAATTGGTAGATAAACCAATTGTACTCCTGCATTTGAGTTCAGTCGAATTAAATCATTTAAGACTCTCTTCTCCTGAACAAAATATGGGAACTTGCTATCCGGGTTAGCAATGGATAGCTTATTCTCAGATACATGCAGTGCTAAGAGCATAAAAAATCTAGCAAAATAGATATTCTTGCTCCTAGTTTCCTTTTTACATAATTCTGCTGCTATCTCATACATGACTAGTGTGCCAAAGTTATGGAATTTATCAGTCAGAAGCATACACATCATAACTAGCATGGAATGGGTAACAACATCAAAATTACTAATTTTGCCTGAAAAAGTTTTAATGAAGGCATCACAAAAATAACTCCATTCTTTAACCATTCCTTTCCTAACAATTTTCCCTAA
Source organism: Saposhnikovia divaricata (assembly GCA_036435485.1). Taxonomy (NCBI): domain Eukaryota; kingdom Viridiplantae; phylum Streptophyta; class Magnoliopsida; order Apiales; family Apiaceae; genus Saposhnikovia; species Saposhnikovia divaricata. The sequence continues at coordinate 154,781,065 of CM071600.1, read as the reverse complement.
ATTCTCAGTACTAAGGGCATAATTTATGGAATTAATCATGGCAACAATTTCAGCATCACTGGGTACTTTCAGACAGTTATTCTTAGGCAATTTTAAACAAGCAGTTATCACATCAGAATTAACTACATTGTTTTTACCCTTTAAGGAAAAAGTAACTGTACCGTCTGTGCCATTGTACTCAGCAGATGCCCACACCTCTTCAATTACCTCGTGGATTAGAGGAGTGGTGGCAGTCAGAGCATACGACAGTTTACATTTCTTCACAAAATTCATCAAGGTGTGATAAGCTTCTGGAGCATTCACTGTATCAACATAGGCCGCGAAGTTGTTCTTATCATAGGTGAACCCAGTGGAAGACATCATCTTAACAATAGGCGCCATTGAAGTGTTTGAACTTTTGTTGCAAAGAGTTTTAGCGAAGAAGATGCAGTTTACTTATGAGAATCTTGAAAGTGGATAAAAGTGAGATGTGAGAGCACACGACAGCCTTTTATATTTTTCAAGAGTTGAAAATGAAATAATTAAAAGTAATTACCCATTGGTCAAAAGTAACTGTCAGTTAATAAAAGAAAATAAGTACAGCCATGCCTATATATACATGTTTACCAACGGCTATATTTAAAAGAAAATATGTATATTAACGGATATAAGATGAACGGTTGAGAAACAGTTTATCCGTCGATGTTGTGGACAACCTGTTATCCGTTGATATACGAAAATCTAGTATTATGTTTATACTACCAACGGGTAAAAGGATATCTGTTGATAAGATAATTTTGCCTTAGACAAAATTTCTGCAGAAAATTTTTCTGAGAGTTTTTAATTCTCAAGTAAATCAAAACACATTTCTAGCTGCAAAGCAGTAAGATCAAATATCACTAGGAATTATGACAAATTAAGCATACCTAGTTCACCTATCAATCTTGTGAATGTGGATTCATCAAGAGGCTTGGTGAAGATATCTGCAAGCTACATTTCACTTGGCACAAAGTGCATTTCTACTGTACCATTCATCACATGTTCTCTAATGAAGTGGTATTTGATGTCAATATGCTTGGTTCTCGAATGTTGCACTGGATTCCCTGTGATGGCAATAGCACTTGTGTTGTCACAGAAAAATGGAATCTTCTCAACTTTTAGACCATAGTCAATAAGTTGATTTTTCATCCATAGAATCTGTGCACAACAACTTCCAGCAGCAATGTACTCAGCTTCAGCTATAAAAGTGGAGACTGAGTTCTGTTTCTTACTGAACCATGAACAAGCCTATTTCCTAGAAATTGACAGGAACCTGTAGTACTTTTCCTATCAATTCTGCAACCTGTATAATCTGCATCTGAGTAGCCAGTTAGATCAAAGCCAGATTCTCTTGGGTACCAAATGCCAAGGTTTGGTGTTCCCTTGAGATACCTGAAAATTCTCTTAATAGCTATCAAGTGAGACTCTCTAGGGTCAGCTTAAAATCTAGCACAAAGACAAGTAGAAAACATTATATCAGGTCTACTAGCTGTTAGGTATAGAAGTGAACCTACCATGCCTCTATAGCTTGAGATGTCCACAGACTTTTCCTTAGTATTCAACTTAAGCTTAGTTGTAGTGGCCATAGGTGTTTTTGCAGAGGTACAATCCATTAAGTCAAATTTCTTGAAAAGATCATAAATATATTTTGTTTGACTTATGAAAATGCCCTCATTGACCTGCTTTACTTGTAAGCCAAGAAAGTAAGTTAATTCACCCATCATGCTCATTTCATACCTACTTTGCATAAGTTTGGCAAACCTTTTGCAAAGCTTCTCATCTGTAGACCCAAAAATAATATCATCTACATAGATTTGAACAAGTATTGAAGAGCCATTGATATTCCTATGAAATAAGGTTTTATCTACTGTACCTCTAGTGAAGTGATTCTCCAAAAGAAATTGAGATAAAGTGTCATACCAGGCTCTTGGTGCTTGCTTCAAACCATAAAGTGCTTTTATGAGAAGATATGCATATTCTGGAAATTCTGGATCTCCAAAGCCAGGAGGTTGATGGACATAGACCTCTTCTTCCAGTTCCCCATTTAGAAAGGCACTTTTGACATCCATCTGATAGATTGTGAAATTGGCATGTGCTGCATAGGATAGGAAGATTCTAATTGCCTCAAGTCTTGCCACTGGAGCAAAAGTTTCATCAAAATCTATCCCTTCTTCTTGAGAATAACCTTTTGCCATTAATCTAGCTTTATTCCTCACAATTATGCCATTTTCATCTATCTTATTCTTGAGAACCCATTTAGTACCTATGACACTTCTATCATCAGGTTTGGGTACAAGCTTCCAAACTCTATTTCTTTCAAATTGGTTTAGCTCTTCTTGCATTGCTAAGACCCAATCTGGATCTAGAAGGGCATCTTCCACTTTCTTAGGTTCCTCTTGAGACAGGAAGCTACTGTATAGGCATTTTGCTTTAGTGGCCCTCCTAGTTTGGACTCTTGAATTTGATTCACCAATGATTAACTCAAATGGATGATCTCTAGTCCATTTTCTTGCAGGTGGAAGGTTTGATCTTGATGAGGTTGCTTCATTTTCATAAGCATGATCATGTTGATTTAGCATAGAATTTTGACCTTGAGAAACTCCCCCTGAGTTTGTTGTCCTTACAGAATTATGAAGTTGACTGTCAATGGATGCATCATTTTGTCTATTAACGGATGCTCCATTTTGCCTGTCGACGGATGCATGAGAATGCATGTCAACGGATGTATCGGATGCTTCAATATGACTGTCAACAGATGCTTCATTTCCAGTGTGAGCATCACTTCTAGTTGGGCCAACAACTCTTGGAAAATTTTCATGGTCATGATCTTCATTTTTCTCATCATCATCATTATACATTCTTCCTTCTACCTCATTCACAAATTTCAACTTTTCATGGGAGCCTCCATCATTTAGACCTAGAATCTTTTGATCATCAAACATAACATGTACAGATTCCATAACAATGTTGGTTCTTAGATTGTAGACTTTATAGGCTTCCCCTGCTGCATATCCAACAAAAATAGCTTCATCTGCCTTTGCTTCAAATTTGCCAAAGTTATCTCCATGATTCCTTAGTACAAAACACTTACATCCAAAGACATGAAGAAAAGCTAAAGTTGGCTTCTTGTTGGTTAACAACTGATAAGGAGTCATTCCTCTAGCTTGATTAACCAAGGAAATATTCTGAGTGAAGCATGCAGTGTTGACAGCTTCAACCCAGAAATATGTTGGTAATCTTGATTCACTTAACATTGTTCTAGCTGCTTCAATGAGAGTTCTATTTTTCCTTTCAACAACCCCATTTTGTTGAGGTGTTCTGGCAGCAGAAAACTCATAGACAATTCCATTTTCTTCACAGAAAATCTTCATTGTGGAATTCCTGAATTCAGTACCATTGTCACTCCTGATTCTTTTTACTTTGTCTTCAGAACCATTGTTTAGTATTCTGAGGTGATTGATGATGATTTCACTTGCACAATCCTTGGAGTGCAGGAAGAAGGTCCATGTAAACTTAGAAAAATCATCTACAATCACCAGACAGTATTTCTTCTTTGAAATAGACACGACATTTACTGGACCAAATAAGTCCATATGCAGCAATTAAAGTGGCTTAACAATGGATGACTCTGTCTTGCTCTTGAAGGATGATTTCTTTTGTTTCCCTAATTGGCAGGCATCACACAGTCCATCTTTGATAAATTCCAATTGAGGGATTCCTCTAGCAAGATCCTTTCTTACCAAGTCATTCATAACTTTAAAATTTAAATGTGACAGCTTCTTATGCCATAGCCAACTCTCATCCTTACTTGCTTTGCTGAGGAGACAAGTAATGGATTCTGAGCATGCTGAATTGAAGTCAGCTATGTAAATATTTCCTTTTCTAAAGCCTGTCTATACCACATTGTTGTCTTCCTTGGCAGAAACAACACAGGCTTCTTTTGTGAACCTTACTTCATAGTCTTTGTCACAAATCTGACTGATACTCATCAAATTGTGTTTCAAACCTTCAACTTAGGCCACTTCTTCAATGATGACATTATCTTTTGAAATCAAGCCATATCCCTTAGTATATCCTTTGCTGTCATCTCGAAAGGTAATTCTAGGGCCAGCTCCTTCCTTGAACTCTGTGAGCAGGGTTGAATCTCCTGTCATGTGCCTAGAGCATCCACTGTCTAGGTACCATAGATTCCTCCTGTTTCCCTGCACACATCCAAAAGCAAATCAAGTTGATTTTGGTACCCAAGCTTCCTTGGGTCCTTTCTTGTTAGCCTTTGACTTTACAATCTTGGCATTCTTCACCTTAGATGTAGATGCTTGATTGATGGGGTTTGACAAATGCTTATTTGCATGAATATTTGATGCATGCATTTATGGAAAATTGGCATACATATTATTCATGCTAGGAATGTTCCATGACATTTGTGGCATATTCACAGATTGAAAATAAGGATTAGACACATATGGCATGTTCACATATGGATTTGAAAAATTAGCATTTTGATACAAACCAGGCATACATGGCACATTTTGAGGTACATGGACAAATTTACACCTAGAAGATAGGTGATTGACACTATTGCAATTACCACAAGTTTTCCTAGGAGCAAACTTGTCAGGAGAATAATTGTTTTTCTTGTTGATGCCTATCTTACCATTTCTGTTCTTTTTCTTTTTACATTTAATTTCTACCTTTTCATTATCTGATTTACCAACAGCCTTTTTGTTGTGTAAATCACCTGCCTTAGCCTTCCCACTAGATTTGGTTTGGCTACACTCACCAGTAACAAAGTTCTTGGTGACTGGACCATACTTAATATCCAGTTTCTTGAGTTCCCTCTTACTAACCAACTTTTTGTTAGTCGACGGATACCTCTCATCCGTTGATGGTTCATCTGTCAACATATGATCACTATCCATTGATTCAAAAATAGTCTCTAGATCCTCAAGGCAAGGTTCTAGCTCCTTTTTCTTTTGAGTCCAGGTCTCCTTCACAAACGATTCTATTCCCTGGACTTCTATTATGTTTTATGAAATATTCCTACAGCTTTGAAATTTAGCAATTATCCCTTGTTCTTTTTCAAGCTGGTCTCTTAAAATCAGTTCTCTTTTTAACACAGCTTCAAGTTCACTTTTAGCATTATTGCAATCAACTCTCATTTTCTCAAATTCTAGAAATTGAACTTCTAGAGCAGCATTTCTATCACTTAAAAACAGATAAGTCTCTTTAATCCTATTGTTCTCTTTAGTAAGTGATTTAAGAGTAACACTCAAGTGATATAGTTCAGTAGACATTTCATCTATAACACTATTGCATTCCTCTTTGGTGAGCTCAAAGAGATTAGTAGAAAATACCTGATTGCTAGCTGAACTTGCTTCCTGCTCTCCAGAATCAGCCATCAATGCAAGGTTGACATACTCAACATCATCATCAGAATGATTTCCATCAGCAGCCCAGTCATACTCTTGGGTCATGAATGCCTTTCCTTTTCTGCCTGAGAAGATCAAAATATTTCTTCTTGTAGTCAACAGCTTCAGTTGGATTTCCTTGTTCTCAGATCTGGGCTTCCTGCATTCAATTATCATGTGACCAGCAATTCCACAATTGTAGCATTTAATTTTGGATTTATCCATAAAGTTGCTTGTGGAATAATCCTTGTTAAATGGCTTGGCCACCCCAGAGTTTCTCCTGAATTTCAGCTTAGAGAATCTCCTAGACAGAAAGGCTAAGTGCTCATCTATCTCATCCAATTCATCCTGCTGAAGGACATTCAATTCTTCAGACACCTTTTCCTTGCTCCTGCTTGATTCTGCTCTACCTTTACAAACCTCCCTGTTTGGTGTAGAACAAGCAGCTTCTGTCCTTTTCTCCTCCTTCTGCTCCAAGTTGGCAACAAGTGCAACTGACCCACTTTTCTTTTGGGACTTCTCAATCTCTTCATCCTGCTCCATTTCCAGCTCATATGTCTTTAAAGTTCCATAGAACCTTTCAAGAGTAAATGTCTTGTACTCTTGAGTGTTTCTTAGAGAAACAGTCATTGGCTTCCACTCTTTGGGCAATGATCTCAGAAATTTGAGATTAGAATCTTTAACTTGATAGATTCTTCCATACAGTTTCAAGCCATTTAGTAGCTTTTGAAATCTACTAAATGTATCATTCAATGTTTCTCCACTCTTGAAATGGAAGTGTTCATACTATTGGATTAGTAGTTGCATCTTGTTTTCCCTCACCTGTTCTGTTCCTTCACAAAGGGTTTGCACAGTGTCCCATACTTCCTTGGAGGTAGTATAGTTGATAACATTGTCAACCATGTCTGTTTCTAGACCATTGAACAGTATATTCATGGTCTTTTTGTCTTTGTGGACTTCTGCCATATCTTCAAGACTCCATTCAGAAACAGGTTTGGGAATGAGAGTGTCAGACGCATCTTCAGCAAGGCCAACTCTTGCTGCAGTCTTCATCGGAACATGAGGATCCTTGTCAATGCAATCCACAAAACCCTCATCAATGGACAAGGGATGTAGACGCATTTTTATTTTCCAGTGAAAGTAATTCTCTCTATCAAGAACTGGTATCTTTACTCCATAATCCTTCTTAGACATGTTGGAAGTGTGTTGATCTTTAAACTTCAAATATGTTAGAAGCTTGCTCTGATACCAATTGTTATTCCCAGATTACACACTTGTATAATTGTAGAAGGGGGGTTGAATACAATTCTTGATATTTATAAATTCCTGATAAGAACTCCAGAAATCTATAAGAAGATAATTGCTGTATAAAGATTAATGCACAAACACATATAAAATCAGGTGGTTAAATGCACCACCTGAAGCTTTTACTTGAAGAAAACTCTGTGATACAAATGTACACAGCTGCTGTTTTACAACTCTTTGCTTTCTAAGGATATTCAAGAAAACCTTAAGCAAATGTATCTGTTTTCTTTACTTCTAAAGAGTAGCTACACTTGGTTGTATGTCCCAAGTTTACAAGTACTACAAGAATAAGATAATACTAATCTAATTCAAGTTGACTTGCTACTTCACTCCAAATACACATGTAGCCGAAAGGTTATCCTTGTGAATAGACATGTCCCCTACACCTTTCTTGTATTCATAGTGTAAACGGAATGCTTCTTTCTTCTGCGTTTCCAAAGTATGGCTGCCATACTACTTTTTGTACCTACTATCAACCCATGTGATCTGTCAGTCACACCTGTCTTTATCAACTTCTAATCCCCAGCTAGCATAGAAGAAAGTGTTAATGATTATCCGTTGACATTGTACACTGTCATCCGTTGATAATAGAATGAGTTGTATCCGTTGATATTGTAGATTTGAGCTGTATCCGTTGATAGAGTTCTGTCTTCATCCGTTGATACACTTTCACTTAAACAAAATTATATAGCATAACTTATTTACAATTGGCTACCCTATTCTGCCTATCCATTGATGGTCAACATGACTGTGGATAAAAACACTATCAATTGATAACATAGAGATACTTCAGTATGCTACAAAACCTCATCCGTTGATGAGCTACCTTTCAACGGATAGAGTTATAAATCCTCATCCGTTGACAGCTACAATACTTATACAATTTGATTGATTGTGAAGTTATCATCAAGTATAACATATTCTTAACAATTGTCTTCATATCAATAACGTTAAATAAATTTTCTTAAGTTCTGTCGCTCCTTTGTTAGAGCAATCTTGAAAAAACTGAGACTAAATGAATGCATACGAGTCCATGGGATACCCTGTTTGAAATATTGCAATTGTATTTTACAGCTATCAATAATACATTTCAAATAGTGTACACCATGGACACGTATGTATCCATCGCCAAGTGATAAACACCAAAACACTAGTTCTGACAGCAAGCACTGAAAACAGAGTACAAGGATTTACGAAACCAGATTTGTTCTGAGTTTGTAAATTGGTACCAACATATAACAATCAGAAAACAGAGTACCAACAAGTATCAAGCATCGTATGAGTGTTAAAATGCATGGCAGATGTTTATGCACATTGAACTAAGATTTTGTTTTCGAAAATATCAACTTATAATACAAAGCAAACAATGAAAATACATCAATGTAGAGGAAGTGGTTACCTTATAATACAGAGCAAGCAATGAAACTACAAGCGGAAACTGTTCCCCTTCAATAATTATAAACCTGTAAAACAAAAAATTGAAACAACGGTTACATGACAGTATGAGACAATGAAACACAATGAAGTAGATTAAACAAGTTAGACATTGTTACACGATACAAGTATTTACGAAACTACGAGCATGAAAATGACCCTAAACAAAGTTACACGATATAAGGATTTATGAAACTACGCAGAAAGTTACTAAACAATACAAGGATTTACTAATCTAAGCAAAAGGCAGATAAAACAAACTACGCAATACAAGAATTCATAAAATTATGAAATTAACACACACAGAGAGAGAGAGAGAGAGAGAGAGAGAGAGAGAGAGAGAGAGAGAGAGAGAGGGGGAGGGAGAGAGAGACACACACACAGCGAGAGAGAGATAAGTTGACCAAAAGAACACAAGTTAAATCAAGCTGATTTACATAAAACCAATTACAAAACCAAACATACAAAATACAAAATCCAATTACAAAACCATAAATCGAAAACCCATCAGAGTCAACATACAAAATCAAACCTAAAAACATGCATATGCATATGCCCTAATTACCTTGAACCAAAAGCAGCTGTGTTCTTCGATTAAACCTGAAAAATTAAACAATTAGATCTGTGAAAAATTAAAAGGAAGAGAAAAGAATTTAGAAAAAAGAGAAAAGGATAAATAAGAAATAAGCCTCTGTGTTCTTCGATTGGGCTTAGTATTCTTCGATCAGTGAGTGTTGAGCTAAGTAATCTTCGATCGGTGAGTGTGTTCTTCGACCGAGCTTAGTGTTGAGTGTGTGACTGTGTGAGGCGCGGCTGTGCGTGTGTAGGTGGGTGGACTTAGAATTTTTAGGGTAAATGGGCGAGTGGGCTTGCAATAATGCTGTGAGAATTGGGGGGAAACTTGCTGTCCACTATCTTTTTACGCTTTTTACTTTTACTTACAATTAAAGCACATGTTTTGATAATTTAGAATGTAATTTTTTTGGCAAATTAAGAATTATGTTAACTTAGATTCTAATTAAGAATTAAGAATCAAGATCCATCATATTTAATGTTATTCCCAAAATTTTAGAAAAAAAAATTATTTGATCGGGTAATTCAACGGTCAACTATCACTTTGACCGGAACCCCTAAACAGGGTTTCGTCAGGGTTTAAGGATTCAATTTTTTAAAAAATATTTCTCGACCACCCAACCATACGGGAATCAAGATCCATCATATTTAATGTTATTCCAAAAATTTGAGAAAGTTTTTTTTTATTTGATCGGGTAATTCAACGGTCAACTATCACTTTGACCGGAACCCCTAAATAGGGTTTCGTCAGGGTTTAAGGATTCGATTTTTTTAAAAATATTTCTCGACCACCCAACCATACGGGAATCAAGATCCATCATATTCAATGTTATTCCCAAAATTTTAGAAAAAAATATTATTTGATCGGGTAATTCAACGGTCAACTATCACTTTGACCGGAACCCCTAAACAGGGTTTCGTCAGGGTTTAAGGATTCGATTTTTTAAAAAGTAATTCACGACCACCCAACCATACGAGAATCAAGATCCATCATATTTAATGTTATTCCCAAAATTTTAGAAAAAAAAATTATTTGATCGGGTAATTCAACGGTCAACTATCACTTTGACCGGAACCCCTAAACAGGGTTTCGTCAGGGTTTAAGGATTCGATTTTTTAAAAAGTATTTCAGGACCACCCAACCATACGGGAATCAAGATCCATCATGTTTAATGTTATTCCCAAAATTTTATAAAAAAAAAATTATTTGATCGGGTAATTCAACGGTCAACTATCACTTTGACCGGAACCCCTAAACAGGGTTTCGTCAGGGTTTAAGGATTTGATTTTTTAAAAAATATTTCTCGACCACCCAACCATACGGGAATCAATATCCATCATATTTAATGTTATTCCCAAAATTTTAGAAAAAAAAAATTATTTGATCGGGTAATTCAACGGTTAACTATCACTTTGACCGGAACCCCTAAACAGGGTTTCGTCAGGGTTTAAGGATTCGATTTTTTAAAAAATATTTCTCGACCACCCAACCATACGGGAATCAATATCCATCATATTTAATGTTATTCCCAAAATTTTAGAAAAAAAATTATTTGATCGGGTAATTCAACGGTCAACTATCACTTTGACCGGAACCCCTAAACAGGGTTTCGTCAGGGTTTAAGGATTCGATTTTTTAAAAAATATTTCAGGACCACCCAACCATACCAGAATCAAGATCCATCATATTTAATATTATTCCCAAAATTTTACAAAAAAAAAATATTTGATCGGGTAATTCAACGGTCAACTATCACTTTGACCGGAACCCCTAAATAAGGTTTCGTCAGGGTTTAAGGATTCAATTTTTTAAAAAGTATTTAACGACCACCCAACCATACGGGAATCAAGATCCATAATATTTAATGTTATTCCCAAAATTTTAGAAAAAAAATTATTTGATCGGGTAATTCAACGGTCAACTATCACTTTGACCGGAACCCCTAAACAGGGTTTTGTCATGGTTTAAGGATTCGATTTTTTAAAAAATATTTCTCGACCACCAACCATACGGGAATCAAGATCCATCATATTTAATGTTATTCAAAAAATTTTAGAAAAAAAAAAAATTATTTGATCGGGTAATTCAACGGTCAACTATCACTTTGATCGGAAAACCTAAATAGGGTTTCGTCAGGGTTTAAGGATTCAATTTTTTAAAAAGTATTTAACGACCACCCAACCATACGGGAATCAAGATCCATCATATTTAATGTTATTCCCAAAATTTTAGAAAAAAAAAATTATTTGATCGGGTAATTCAACGGTCAACTATCACTTTGACCGGAACCCCTAAACAGGGTTTCGTCATGGTTTAAGGATTCGATTTTTTAAAAAATATTTCTCGACCACCCAACCATACGGGAATCAAGATCCATCATATTTAATGTTATTCCAAAAATTTTAGAAAAAAAAATTATTTGATCGGGTAATTCAACGGTCAACTATCACTTTGATCGGAACCCCTAAACAGGGTTTCGTCAGGGTTTAAGGATTCGATTTTTAAAAAAATATTTCTCGACCACCCAACCATACGGGAATCAAGATCCATCATATTTAATGTTATTCCCAAAATTTTAGAAAAAAAATTATTTGATCGGGTAATTCAACGGTCAACTATCACTTTGACCGGAACCCCTAAATAGGGTTTCGTCATGGTTTAAGGATTCGATTTTTTAAAAAATATTTCTCGACCACCCAACCATACGGGAATCAAGATCCATCATATTTAATGTTATTCCCAAAATTTTAGAAAAAAAATTATTTGATCGGGTAATTCAACGGTCAACTATCACTTTGATCGGAACCCCTAAACAGGGTTTCGTCAGGGTTTAAGGATTCGATTTTTTAAAAAATATTTTTCGACCACCCAACCATACGGGAATCAAGATCCATCATATTTAATATTATTCCCAAAATTTTAGAAATTTTTTTTTTATTTGATCGGGTAATTCAACGGTCAACAATCACTTTGACCGGAACCCCTAAATAGGGTTTCGTCAGGGTTTAAGGATTCGATTTTTTTAAAAATATTTCTCGACCACCCAACCATACGGGAATCAAGATCCATCATATTCAATGTTATTCCCAAAATTTTAGAAAAAAAAACTATTTGATCGGGTAATTCAACGGTCAACTATCACTTTGACCGGAACCCCTAAACAGGGTTTCGTCAGGGTTTAAGGATTCGGTTTTTTAAAAAGTATTTCACGACCACCCAACCATACGGAAATCAAGATCCATCATATTTAATGTTATTCCCAAAATTTTAGAAAAAAAATTATTTGATCGGGTAATTCAACGGTCAACTATCACTTTGACCGGAACCCCTAAATAGGGTTTCGTCAGGATTTAAGGATTCGATTTTTTAAAAAATATTTCTCGAGCACCCAACCATACAGGAATCAAGATCCATCATATTTAATGTTATTCCCAAAATTTTAGAAAAAAAAAATTATTTGATCGGGTAATTCAACGGTCAACTATCACTTTGACCGGAACCCCTAAACTGGGTTTCGTCAGGGTTTAAGGATTCGATTTTTTAAAAAGTATTTCAGGACCACCCAACCATATGGGAATCAAGATCCATCATATTTAATGTTATTCCCAAAATTTTAGAAAAAAAAATTATTTGATCGGGTAATTCAACGGTCAACTATCACTTTGACAGGAACCCCTAAATATGGTTTCGTCAGGGTTTAAGGATTCAATTTTTTAAAAAATATTTCTCGACCACCCAACCATACGGGAATCAATATCCATCATATTTAATGTTTTTCCCAAAATTTTAGAAAAAAAAATTATTTGATCGGGTAATTCAACGGTCAACTATCACTTTGACCGGAACCCCTAAAAAGGGTTTCGTCAGGGTTTAAGGATTCGATTTTTTACAAAATATTTCTCGACCACCCAACCATACGGGAATCAAGATCCATCATATTTAATATTATTCCTAAAATTTTAGAAAAAAAATTATTTGATCGGGTAATTCAACGGTCAACTATCACTTTGACCGGAACCCCTAAATAGGGTTTCGTCAGGGTTTAAGGATTCAATTTTTTAAAAAGTATTTAACGACCACCCAACCATACGGGAATCAAGATCCATCATATTTAATGTTATTCCCAAAATTTTAGAAAAAAAAAATTATTTGATCGGGTAATTCAACGGTCAACTATCACTTTGACCGGAACCCCTAAACAGGGTTTCGTCATGGTTTAAGGATTCGATTTTTTAAAAAATATTTCTCGACCACCCAACCATACGGGAATCAAGATCCATCATATTTAATGTTATTCCAAAAATTTTAGAAAAAAAAATTATTTGATTGGGTAATTCAACGGTCAACTATCACTTTGATCGGAACCCCTAAACAGGGTTTCGTCAGGGTTTAAGGATTCGATTTTTTAAGAAATATTTCTCGATCACCCAACCATACGGGAATCAAGATCCATCATATTTAATGTTATTCCCAAAATTTTAGAAAAAAAATTATTTGATCGGGTAATTCAACGGTCAACTATCACTTTGACCGGAACCCCTAAACAGGGTTTCGTGATGGTTTAAGGATTCGATTTTTTAAAAAATATTTTTCGACCACCCAACCATACGGGAATCAAGATCCATCATATTTAATGTTATTCCCAAAATTTTAGAATTTTTTTTTATTTGATCGGGTAATTCAACGGTCAACAATCACTTTGACCGGAACCCCAAAATAGGGTTTCGTCAGGGTTTAAGGATTCGATTTTTTTAAAAATATTTCTCGACCACCCAACCATACGGGAATCAAGATCCATCATATTCAATGTTATTCCCAAAATTTTAGAAAAAAAAACTATTTGATCGGGTAATTCAACGGTCAACTATCACTTTGACCGGAACCCCTAAACAAGGTTTCGTGAGGGTTTAAGGATTCGATTTTTTAAAAAGTATTTCAGGACCACCCAACCATACGGGAATCAAGATCCATCATATTTAACGTTATTCCCAAAATTTTAGAAAAAAAAATTATTTGATCGGGTAATTCAACGGTCAACTATCACTTTGACAGGAACCCCTAAATAGGGTTTCGTCAGGGTTTAAGGATTCAATTTTTTATAAAGTATTTAACGACCACCCAACCATACGGGAATCAAGATCCATCATATTTAATGTTATTCCCAAAATTTTAGAAAAAAAAAATTATTTGATCGGGTAATTCAACGGTCAACTATCACTTTGACCGGAACCCCTAAACAGGGTTTCGTCATGGTTTAAGGATTCGATTTTTTAAAAAATATTTCTCGACCACCCAACCATACAGGAATCAAGATCCATCATATTTAATGTTATTCCAAAAATTTTAGAAAAAAAAATTATTTGATTGGGTAATTCAACGGTCAACTATCACTTTGATCGGAACCCCTAAACAGGGTTTCGTCAAGGTTTAAGGATTCGATTTTTTAAAAAATATTTCTCGACCACCCAACCATACGGGAATCAAGATCCATCATATTTAATGTTATTCCCAAAATTTTAGAAAAAAAATTATTTGATCGGGTAATTCAACGGTCAACTATCACTTTGACCGGAACCCCTAAACAGGGTTTCGTCATGGTTTAAGGATTCGATTTTTTAAAAAATATTTCTCGACCACCCAACCATACGGGAATCAAGATCCATCATATTTAATGTTATTCCCAAAATTTTAGAAAATTATTTGATCGGGTAATTCAACGGTCAACTATCACTTTGACCGGAACCCCTAAACAGGGTTTCGTCAGGGTTTAAGGATTCGATTTTTTAAAAACTATTTCTCGACAACCCAACCATACGGGAATCAAGATCCATCATATTCAATGTTATTCCCAAAATTTTAGAAAAAAAAATTATTTGATCGGGTAATTCAACGGTCAACTATCACTTTGACCGGAACCCCTAAACAGGGTTTCGTCAGGGTTTAAGGATTCAATTTTTTAAAAAGTATTTCAGGACCACCCAACCATACGGGAATCAAGATCCATCATATTTAATGTTATTCCCAAAATTTTAGAAAAAAAAATTATTTGATCGGGTAATTCAACGGTCAACTATCACTTTGACCGGAACCCCTAAACAGGGTTTCGTCAGGGTTTAAGGATTCGATTTTTTAAACAATATTTCTCGACCACCAATCCATACGAGAATCAATATCTGTCATATTTAATGTTATTCCCAAAATTTTAGATAAAAAAATTATTTGATCGGGTAATTCAACGGTCAACTATCACTTCGACCGGAACTCATAAACAAGGTTTCGTCAGGGTTTAAGGATTCGATTTTTAAAAAAATATTTCTCGACCACCCAACCATACGGGAATCAAGATCCATCATATTTAATGTTATTCCCAAAATTTTAGAAAATTATTTGATCGGGTAATTCAACGGTCAACTATCACTTTGACCGGAACCCCTAAACAAGGTTTCGTCAGGGTTTAAGGATTCGATTTTTTAAAAACTATTTCTCGACAACCCAACCATACGGGAATCAAGATCCATCATATTCAATGTTATTCCCAAAATTTTAGAAAAAAAAAATTATTTGATCGGGTAATTCAACGGTCAACTATCACTTTGACCGGAACCCCTAAACAGGGTTTCGTCAGGGTTTAAGGATTCGATTTTTTAAAAAGTATTTCAGGACCACCCAACCATACGGGAATCAAGATCCATCATATTTAATGTTATTCCCAAAATTTTAGAAAAAAAAATTATTTGATCGGGTAATTCAACGGTCAACTATCACTTTGACCGGAACCCCTAAACAGGGTTTCGTCAGGGTTTAAGGATTCGATTTTTTAAACAATATTTCTCCACCACCAATCCATACGAGAATCAATATCCGTCATATTTAATGTTATTCCCAAAATTTTAAATAAAAAAATTATTTGATCGGGTAATTCAACGGTCAACTATCACTTTGACCGGAACCCATAAACAAGGTTTCGTCAGGGTTTAAGGATTCGATTTTTTAAAAAGTATTTAACGACCACCCAACCATACGGGAATCAAGATCCATCATATTTAATGTTATTCCCAAAATTTTAGAAAAAAAAAATTATTTGATCGGGTAATTCAACGGTCAACTCTCACTTTGACCGGAACCCCTAAACAAGGTTTCGTCATGGTTTAAGGATTCGATTTTTTTAAAAATATTTCTCGACCACTCAACCATACGGGAATCAAGATTCATCATATTTAATGTTATTCCAAAAATTTTAGAAAAAAATAATTATTTGATCGGGTAATTCAACGGTCAACTATCACTTTGATCGGAACCCCTAAACAGGGTTTCGTCAGGGTTTAAGGATTCGATTTTTTAAAAATTATTTCTCGACCACCCAACCATACGGGAATCAAGATCCATCATATTTAATGTTATTCCCAATAGTTTAGAAAAAAAAATTATTTGATCGGGTAATTCAACGGTCAACTATCACTTTGACCGGAACCCCTAAACATGGTTTCGTCAGGGTTTAAGGATTCGATTTTTAAAAAAATATTTCTCGACCACCCAACCATACGGGAATCAAGATCCATCATATTTAATATTATTCCCAAAATTTTAGTAAAAAAAATTATTTGATCGGGTAATTCAACGGTCAACTATCACTTTGACCGGAACCCCTATACAGGGTTTCGTCAGGGTTTAAGGGTTCGATTTTTTAAAAAGTATTTCACGACCACCCAACCATACGGGAATCAAGATCCATCATATTTAATGTTATTCCCAAAATTTTAGAAAAAAAATTTATTTGATCGGTAATTCAACGGTCAACTATCACTTTGACCGGAACCCTAAACAGGGTTTCGTCAAGGTTTAAGGATTCGATTTTTAAAAAAATATTTCTCAACCACCCAACCATACGGGAATCAAGATCCATCATATTCAATGTTATTCGCAAAATTTTAGAAAAAAAAATTATTTGATCGGGTAATTCAACGGTCAACTATCACTTTGACTGGAACCCCTAAACAGGGTTTCGTCATGGTTTAAGGATTCGATTTTTAAAAAATATTTCTCGACCACCCAACCATACGGGAATCAAGATCCATCATATTTAATATTATTCCAAAAAATTTAGAAAAAAAAAAAATTATTTGATCGGGTAATTCAACGGTCAACTATCACTTTGACCGGAACCCCTAAATAGGGTTTCGTCAGGGTTTAAGGATTCAATTTTTTAAAAAATATTTCTCGACCACCCAACCATACGGGAATCAAGATCCATCATATTTAATGTTATTCCCAAAATTTTAGAAAAAAAAATTATTTGATCGGGTAATTCAACGTTCAACTATCACTTTGACCGGAACCCCTAAATAGGGTTTCGTCAGGGTTTAAGGATTCGATTTTTTAAAAAGTATTTCACGACCACCCAACCATACGGGAATCAAGATCCATCATATTTAATGTTATTCCAAAAAATTTAGAAAAAAAATTTTATTTGATCGGGTAATTCAACGGTCAACTATCACTTTGATCGGAACCCCTAAATAGGGTTTCGTCAGGGTTTAAGGATTCCATTTTTTAAAAAATATTTCTCGACCACCCAACCATACGGGAATCAAGATCCATCATATTTAATATTATTCCCAACATTTTAGAAAAAAAAAATTATTTGATCGGGTAATTCAACGGTCAACTATCACTTTGACCGGAACCCCTAAACAAGGTTTCGACAGGGTTTAAGGATTCGATTTTTTAAAAAATATTTCTCGACCACCCAACCATACGGGAATCAAGATCCATCATATTTAATGTTATTCCCAAAATTTTAGAAAAAAAAATATCGGGTAATTCAACGGTCAACTATCACTTTGACCGGAACCCCTAAATAGGGTTTCGTCAGGGTTTAAGGATTCGATTTTTTAAAAAGTATTTCAGGACCACCCAACCATACGGGAATCAAGATCCATCATATTTAATGTTATTCCCAAAAGTTTAGAAAAAAAAATTATTTGATCGGGTAATTCAACGGTCAACTATCACTTTGACCGGAACCCCTAAACACGGTTTCGTCAGGGTTTAAGGATTCGATTTTTTAAAAAATATTTTTCGACCACCCAACCATACGGGAATCAAGATCCATCGTAGTTAATGTTATTCCCAAAATTTTAGAAATTTTTTTTTATTTGATCGAGTAATTCAACGGTCAACAATCACATTGACCGGAACCCCTAAATAGGGTTTCGTCAGGGTTTAAGGATTCAATTTTTTTAAAAATATTTCTCGACCACCCAACCATACGGGAATCAAGATCCATCATATTCAATGTTATTCCCAAAATTTTAGAAAAAAAAACTATTTGATCGGGTAATTCAACGGTCAACTATCACTTTGACCGGAACCCCTAAACAGGGTTTCGTCAGGGTTTAAGGATTCGATTTTTTAAAAAGTATTTCAGGACCACCCAACCATACGGGAATCAAGATCCATCATATTTAATGTTATTCCCAAAATTTTAGAAAAAAAAATTATTTGATCGGGTAATTCAACGGTCAACTATCACTTTGACAAGAACCCCTAAATATGGTTTCGTCAGGGTTTAAGGATTCAATTTTTTAAAAAAATATTTCTCGACCACCCAACCATACGGGAATCAATATCCATCATATTTAATGTTTTTCCCAAAATTTTAGAAAAAAAAAAATTATTTGATCGGGTAATTCAACGGTCAACTATCACTTTGACCGGAACCCCTAAACAGGGTTTCGTCAGGGTTTAAGGATTCGATTTTTTAAAAAATATTTCTCGACCACCCAACCATACGGGAATCAAGATCCATCATATTTAATATTATTCCTAAAATTTTAGAAAAAAAATTATTTGATCGGGGTAATTCAACGGTCAACTATCACTTTGACCGGAACCCCTAAATAGGGTTTCGTCAGGGTTTAAGGATTCAATTTTTTAAAAAGTATTTAACGACCACCCAACCATACGGGAATCAAGATCCATCATATTTAATGTTATTCCCAAAATTTTAGAAAAAAAAAATTATTTGATCGGGTAATTCAACGGTCAACTATCACTTTGACTGGAACCCCTAAAAAGGGTTTCGTCAGGGTTTAAGGATTCGATTTTTTAAAAAATATTTCTCGACCACCCAACCATACGGGAATCAAGATCCTTCATATTTAATGTTATTCCCAATAGTTTAGAAAAAAAAAATTATTTGATCGGGTAATTCAACGGTCAACTATCACTTTGACCGGAACCCCTAAACATGGTTTCGTCAGGGTTTAAGGATTCGATTTTTAAAAAAATATTTCTCGACCACCCAACCATACGGGAATCAAGATCCATCATATTTAATATTATTCCCAAAATTTTAGTAAAAAAAATTATTTGATCGGGTAATTCAACGGTCAACTATCACTTTGACCGGAACCCCTAAACAGGGTTTCGTCAGGGTTTAAGGATTCGATTTTTTAAAAAATATTTCTCGACCACTCAACCATACGGGAATCAAGATCCATCATATTTAATATTATTCCCAAAATTTTAGTAAAAAAAATTATTTGATCGGGTAATTCAACGGTCAACTTTCACTTTGACCGGAACCCCTAAACAAGGTTTCGTCATGGTTTAAGGATTCGATTTTTTAAAAAATATTCCTCGACCACTCAACCATACGGGAATCAAGATTCATCATATTTAATGTTATTCCAAAAATTTTAGAAAAAAATAATTATTTGATCGGGTAATTCAACGGTCAACTATCACTTTGATCGGAACCCCTAAATAGGGTTTCGTCAGGGTTTAAGGATTCGATTTTTTAAAAAATAATTCTCGACCACCCAACCATACGGGAATCAAGATCCATCATATTTAATGTTATTCCCAAAATTTTAGAAAAAAAAATTATTTGATCGGGTAATTCAACGATCAACTATCACTTTGACCGGAACCCCTAAACAGGGCTTCCTCAGGGTTTAAGGATTCAATTTTTTAAAAAATATTTCTCGACCACCCAACCATACGGGAATCAAGATCCATCATATTTAATATTATTCCCAAAATTTTAGAAAAAAAAATTATTTGATCGGGCAATTCAACGGTCAACTATCACTTTGACCGGAACCCCTAAACAAGGTTTCGTCAGGGTTTAAGGATTCGATTTTTTAAAAAGTATTTCACGACCATCCAACCATACGGGAATCAAGATCCATCATATTTAATGTTATTCCCAAAAGTTTAGAAAAAAAATTATTTGATCGGGTAATTCAACGGTCAACTATCACTTTGACCGGAACCCTAAACAGGGTTTCGTCAGGGTTTAAGGATTCGATTTTTTAAAAAATATTTCTCGACCACCCAACCATACGGGAATCAAAGTCCATCATATTTAATGTTATTCCCAAAATTTTAGAAAAAAAAATTATTTGATCGGGTAATTCAACGGTCAACTATCACTTTGACCGGAACCCCTAAACAGGGTTTCGTCAGGGTTTAAGGATTCGATTTTTTAAAAAATATTTCTCGACCACCCAACCATACGGGAATCAATATCCATTATATTTAATGTTATTCCCAAAATTTTAGAAAAAAAAATTATTTGATCGGGTAATTCAACGGTCAACTATCACTTTGACAGGAACCCCTAAAAAGGGTTTCGTCAGGGTTTAAGGATTCGATTTTTTAAATAATATTTCTCGACCACCCAACCATACGGGAATCAAGATCCATCATATTTACTATTATTCCCAAAACTTTAGAAAAAAAAAATTATTTGATCGGGTAATTCAATGGTCAACTATCACTTTGACCGGAACCCCTAAATAGGGTTTCGTCAGGGTTTAAGGATTCAATTTTTTAAAAAGTATTTAACGACCACCCAACCATACGGGAATCAAGATCCATCATTTTAATGTTATTCCCAAAATTTTAGAAAAAAAAAATTATTTGATCGGGTAATTCAACGGTCAACTATCACTTTGACCGGAACCCCTAAACAGGGTTTCCTCATGGTTTAAGGATTCGATTTCTTAAAAAATATTTCTCGACCACCCAACCATACGGAAATCAAGATCCATCATATTTAATGTTATTTCAAAAATTTTAGAAAAAAAAATTATTTGATCGGGTAATTCAACGGTCAACTATCACTTTGATCGGAACCCCTAAACAGGGTTTCGTCAGGGTTTAAGGATTCGATTTTTTAAAAAATATTTCTCGACCACCCAACCATACGGGAATCAAGATCCATCATATTTAATGTTATTCGCAAAATTTTAGAAAAAAAAATTATTTGATCGGGTAATTCAACGGTCAACTATCACTTTGACCGGAACCCCTAAACAGGGTTTCGTCAGGGTTTAAGGATTCGATTTTTTAAACAATATTTCTCGACCACCAATCCATACGGGAATCAATATCCGTCATATTTAATGTTATTCCCAAAATTTTAGATAAAAAAATTATTTGATCGGGTAATTCAACGGTCAACTATCACTTTGACCGGAACCCATAAACAAGGTTTCGTCAGGGCTTAAGGATTCGATTTTTTAAAAAATATTTCTCGACCACCCAACCATACGGGAATCAAGATCCATCATATTTACTATTATTCCCAAAATTTTAGAAAAAAAAATATTATTTGATTGGGTAATTCAACGGTCAACTATCACTTTGACCGGAACCCCTAAATAGGGTTTCTTCAGGGTTTAAGGATTCGATTTTTTAAAAAGTATTTAACGACCACCCAACCATACGGGAATCAAGATCCATCATATTTAATGTTATTCCCAAAATTTTAGAAAAAAAAAATTATTTGATCGGGTAATTCAACGGTCAACTCTCACTTTGACCGGAACCCCTAAACAAGGTTTCGTCATGGTTTAAGGATTCGATTTTTTAAAAAATATTTCTCGACCACTCAACCATACGGGAATCAAGATTCATCATATTTAATGTTATTCCAAAAATTTTAAAAAAAAATAATTATTTGATCGGGTAATTCAACGGTCAACTATCACTTTGATCGGAACCCCTAAATAGGGTTTCGTTAGGGTTTAAGGATTCGATTTTTTAAAAAATATTTCTCGACCACCCAACCATACGGGAATCAAGATCCATCATATTTAATGTTATTCCCAAAATTTTAGAAAAAAAAATTATTTGATCGGGTAATTCAACGATCATCTATCACTTTGACCGGAACCCCTAAACAGGGCTTCCTCAGGGTTTAAGGATTCAATTTTTTAAAAAATATTTCTCGACCACCCAACCATACGGGAATCAAGATCCATCATATTTAATATTATTCCCAAAATTTTAGAAAAAAAAATTATTTGATCGGGCAATTCAACGGTCAACTATCACTTTGACCGGAACCCCTAAACAAGGTTTCGTCAGGGTTTAAGGATTCGATTTTTTGAAAAGTATTTCACGACCATCCAACCATACGGGAATCAAGATCCATCATATTTAATGTTATTCCCAAAATTTTAGAAAAAAAAATTATTTGATCGGGCAATTCAACGGTCAACTATCACTTTGACCGGAACCCCTAAACAGGGTTTCGTCAGGGTTTAAGGATTCGATTTTTTAAAAAATATTTTTCGACCACCCAACCATACGGGAATCAAGATCCATCATAGTTAATGTTATTCCCAAAATTTTAGAAAATTTTTTTTATTTGATCGGGTAATTCAACGGTCAACAATCACATTGACCGGAACCCCTAAATAGGGTTTCGTCAGGGTTTAAGGATTCAATTTTTTTAAAAATATTTCTCGACCACCCAACCATACGGGAATCAAGATCCATCATATTCAATGTTATTCCCAAAATTTTAGAAAAAAAAACTATTTGATCGGGTAATTCAACGGTCAACTATCACTTTGACCGGAACCCCTAAACAGGGTTTCGTCAGGGTTTAAGGATTCGATTTTTTAAAAAGTATTTCAGGACCACCCAACCATACGGGAATCAAGATCCATCATATTTAATGTTATTCCCAAAATTTTAGAAAAAAAAATTATTTGATCGGGTAATTCAACGGTCAACTATCACTTTGACAAGAACCCCTAAATATGGTTTCGTCAGGGTTTAAGGATTCAATTTTTTAAAAAATATTTCTCGACCACCCAACCATACGGGAATCAATATCCATCATATTTAATGTTTTTCCCAAAATTTTAGAAAAAAAAAATTATTTGATCGGGTAATTCAACGGTCAACTATCACTTTGACCGGAACCCCTAAACAGGGTTTCGTCAGGGTTTAAGGATTCGATTTTTAAAAAAATATTTCTCGACCACCCAACCATACGGGAATCAAGATCCATCATATTTAATATTATTCCTAAAATTTTAGAAAAAAAATTATTTGATCGGGGTAATTCAACGGTCAACTATCACTTTGACCGGAACCCCTAAATAGGGTTTCGTCAGGGTTTAAGGATTCAATTTTTTAAAAAGTATTTAACGACCACCCAACCATACGGGAATCAAGATCCATCATATTTAATGTTATTCCCAAAATTTTAGAAAAAAAAATTATTTGATCGGGTAATTCAACGGTCAACTATCACTTTGACCGGAACCCCTAAAAAGGGTTTCGTCAGGGTTTAAGGATTCGATTTTTTAAAAAATATTTCTCGACCACCCAACCATACGGGAATCAAGATCCATCATATTTAATGTTATTCCCATTAGTTTAGAAAAAAAAAAATTATTTGATCGGGTAATTCAACGGTCAACTATCACTTTGACCGGAACCCCTAAACATGGTTTCGTCAGGGTTTAAGGATTCGATTTTTAAAAAAATATTTCTCAACCACCCAACCATACGGGAATCAAGATCCATCATATTTAATATTATTCCCAAAATTTTAGTAAAAAAAATTATTTGATCGGGTAATTCAACGGTCAACTATCACTTTGACCGGAACCCCTAAACAGGGTTTCGTCAGGGTTTAAGGATTCGATTTTTTAAAAAATATTTCTCGACCACTCAACCATACGGGAATCAAGATCCATCATATTTAATATTATTCCAAAAATTTTAGTAAAAAAAATTATTTGATCGGGTAATTCAACGGTCAACTCTCACTTTGACCGGAACCCCTAAACAAGGTTTCGTCATGGTTTAAGGATTCGATTTTTTAAAAAATATTCCTCGACCACTCAACCATACGGGAATCAAGATTCATCATATTTAATGTTATTCCAAAAATTTTAGAAAAAAATAATTATTTGATCGGGTAATTCAACGGTCAACTATCACTTTGATCGGAACCCCTAAATAGGGTTTCGTCAGGGTTTAAGGATTCGATTTTTTAAAAAATAATTCTCGACCACCCAACCATACGGGAATCAAGATCCATCATATTTAATGTTATTCCCAAACTTTTAGAAAAAAAAATTATTTGATCGGGTAATTCAACGATCAACTATCACTTTGACCGGAACCCCTAAACAGGGCTTCCTCAGGGTTTAAGGATTCAATTTTTTAAAAAATATTTCTCGACCACCCAACCATACGGGAATCAAGATCCATCATATTTAATATTATTCCCAAAATTTTAGAAAAAAAATTTATTTGATCGGGCAATTCAACGGTCAACTATCACTTTGACCGGAACCCCTAAACAAGGTTTCGTCAGGGTTTAAGGATTCGATTTTTTAAAAAGTATTTCACGACCATCCAACCATACGGGAATCAAGATCCATCATATTTAATGTTATTCCCAAAAGTTTAGAAAAAAAATTATTTGATCGGGTAATTCAACGGTCAACTATCACTTTGACCGGAACCCTAAACAGGGTTTCGTCAGGGTTTAAGGATTCGATTTTTTAAAAAATATTTCTCGACCACCCAACCATACGGGAATCAAAGTCCATCATATTTAATGTTATTCCCAAAATTTTAGAAAAAAAAATTATTTGATCGGGTAATTCAACGGTCAACTATCACTTTGACCGGAACCCCTAAATAGGGTTTCGTCAGGGTTTAAGGATTCAATTTTTTTAAAAATATTTCTCGACCACCCAACCATACGGGAATCAAGATCCATCATATTCAATGTTATTCCCAAAATTTTAGAAAAAAAAACTATTTGATCGGGTAATTCAACGGTCAACTATCACTTTGACCGGAACCCCTAAACAGGGTTTCGTCAGGGTTTAAGGATTCGATTTTTTAAAAAGTATTTCAGGACCACCCAACCATACGGGAATCAAGATCCATCATATTTAATGTTATTCCCAAAATTTTAGAAAAAAAAATTATTTGATCGGGTAATTCAACGGTCAACTATCACTTTGACAAGAACCCCTAAATATGGTTTCGTCAGGGTTTAAGGATTCAATTTTTTAAAAAATATTTCTCGACCACCCAACCATACGGGAATCAATATCCATCATATTTAATGTTTTTCCCAAAATTTTAGAAAAAAAAAATTATTTGATCGGGTAATTCAACGGTCAACTATCACTTTGACCGGAACCCCTAAACAGGGTTTCGTCAGGGTTTAAGGATTCGATTTTTAAAAAAATATTTCTCGACCACCCAACCATACGGGAATCAAGATCCATCATATTTAATATTATTCCTAAAATTTTAGAAAAAAAATTATTTGATCGGGGTAATTCAACGGTCAACTATCACTTTGACCGGAACCCCTAAATAGGGTTTCGTCAGGGTTTAAGGATTCAATTTTTTAAAAAGTATTTAACGACCACCCAACCATACGGGAATCAAGATCCATCATATTTAATGTTATTCCCAAAATTTTAGAAAAAAAAATTATTTGATCGGGTAATTCAACGGTCAACTATCACTTTGACCGGAACCCCTAAAAAGGGTTTCGTCAGGGTTTAAGGATTCGATTTTTTAAAAAATATTTCTCGACCACCCAACCATACGGGAATCAAGATCCATCATATTTAATGTTATTCCCAATAGTTTAGAAAAAAAAAATTATTTGATCGGGTAATTCAACGGTCAACTATCACTTTGACCGGAACCCCTAAACATGGTTTCGTCAGGGTTTAAGGATTCGATTTTTAAAAAAATATTTCTCAACCACCCAACCATACGGGAATCAAGATCCATCATATTTAATATTATTCCCAAAATTTTAGTAAAAAAAATTATTTGATCGGGTAATTCAACGGTCAACTATCACTTTGACCGGAACCCCTAAACAGGGTTTCGTCAGGGTTTAAGGATTCGATTTTTTAAAAAATATTTCTCGACCACTCAACCATACGGGAATCAAGATCCATCATATTTAATATTATTCCAAAAATTTTAGTAAAAAAAATTATTTGATCGGGTAATTCAACGGTCAACTCTCACTTTGACCGGAACCCCTAAACAAGGTTTCGTCATGGTTTAAGGATTCGATTTTTTAAAAAATATTCCTCGACCACTCAACCATACGGGAATCAAGATTCATCATATTTAATGTTATTCCAAAAATTTTAGAAAAAAATAATTATTTGATCGGGTAATTCAACGGTCAACTATCACTTTGATCGGAACCCCTAAATAGGGTTTCGTCAGGGTTTAAGGATTCGATTTTTTAAAAAATAATTCTCGACCACCCAACCATACGGGAATCAAGATCCATCATATTTAATGTTATTCCCAAACTTTTAGAAAAAAAAATTATTTGATCGGGTAATTCAACGATCAACTATCACTTTGACCGGAACCCCTAAACAGGGCTTCCTCAGGGTTTAAGGATTCAATTTTTTAAAAAATATTTCTCGACCACCCAACCATACGGGAATCAAGATCCATCATATTTAATATTATTCCCAAAATTTTAGAAAAAAAATTTATTTGATCGGGCAATTCAACGGTCAACTATCACTTTGACCGGAACCCCTAAACAAGGTTTCGTCAGGGTTTAAGGATTCGATTTTTTAAAAAGTATTTCACGACCATCCAACCATACGGGAATCAAGATCCATCATATTTAATGTTATTCCCAAAAGTTTAGAAAAAAAATTATTTGATCGGGTAATTCAACGGTCAACTATCACTTTGACCGGAACCCTAAACAGGGTTTCGTCAGGGTTTAAGGATTCGATTTTTTAAAAAATATTTCTCGACCACCCAACCATACGGGAATCAAAGTCCATCATATTTAATGTTATTCCCAAAATTTTAGAAAAAAAAATTATTTGATCGGGTAATTCAACGGTCAACTATCACTTTGACCGGAACCCCTACAGGGTTTCGTCAGGGTTTAAGGATTCGATTTTTTAAAAAAAATTTCTCGACCACCCAACCATACGGGAATCAATATCCATCATATTTAATGTTATTCCCAAAATTTTAGAAAAAAAAATTATTTGATCGGGTAATTCAACGGTCAACTATCACTTTGACAGGAACCCCTAAACAGGGTTTCGTCAGGGTTTAAGGATTCGATTTTTTAAATAATATTTCTCGACCCCCCAACCATACGGGAATCAAGATCCATCATATTTACTATTATTCCCAAAATTTTAGAAAAAAAAAATTATTTGATCGGGTAATTCAATGGTCAACTATCACTTTGACCGGAACCCCTAAATAGGGTTTCGTCAGGGTTTAAGGATTCAATTTTTTAAAAAGTATTTAACGACCACCCAACCATACGGGAATCAAGATCCATCATTTTAATGTTATTCCCAAAATTTTAGAAAAAAAAATTATTTGATCGGGTAATTCAACGGTCAACTATCACTTTGACCGGAACCCCTAAACAGGGTTTCCTCATGGTTTAAGGATTCGATTTTTTAAAAAATATTTCTCGACCACCCAACCATACGGGAATCAAGATCCATCATATTCAATGTTATTCCCAAAATTTTAGAAAAAAAAACTATTTGATCGGGTAATTCAACGGTCAACTATCACTTTGACCGGAACCCCTAAACAGGGTTTCGTCAGGGTTTAAGGATTCGATTTTTTAAACAATATTTCTCGACCACCAATCCATACGGGAATCAATATCCGTCATATTTAATGTTATTCCCAAAATTTTAGATAAAAAAATTATTTGATCGGGTAATTCAACGGTCAACTATCACTTTGACCGGAACCCATAAACAAGGTTTCGTCAGGGTTTAAGGATTCGATTTTTTAAAAAATATTTCTCGACCACCCAACCATACGGGAATCAAGATCCATCATATTTACTATTATTCCCAAAATTTTAGAAAAAAAAATATTATTTGATTGGGTAATTCAACGGTCAACTATCACTTTGACGGGAACCCCTAAATAGGGTTTCTTCAGGGTTTAAGGATTCGATTTTTTAAAAAGTATTTAACGACCACCCAACCATACGGGAATCAAGATCCATCATATTTAATGTTATTCCCAAAATTTTAGAAAAAAAAAATTATTTGATCGGGTAATTCAACGGTCAACTCTCACTTTGACCGGAACCCCTAAACAAGGTTTCGTCATGGTTTAAGGATTCGATTTTTTAAAAAATATTTCTCGACCACCCAACCATACGGGAATCAAGATTCATCATATTTAATGTTATTCCAAAAATTTTAAAAAAAAATAATTATTTGATCGGGTAATTCAACGGTCAACTATCACTTTGATCGGAACCCCTAAATAGGGTTTCGTCAGGGTTTAAGGATTCCATTTTTTAAAAAATATTTCTCGACCACCCAACCATACGGGAATCAAGATCCATCATATTTAATGTTATTCCCAAAATTTTAGAAAAAAAAATTATTTGATCGGGTAATTCAACGATCAACTATCACTTTGACCGGAACCCCTAAACAGGGCTTCCTCAGGGTTTAAGGATTCAATTTTTTAAAAAATATTTCTCGACCACCCAACCATACGGGAATCAAGATCCATCATATTTAATATTATTCCCAAAATTTTAGAAAAAAAAATTATTTGATCGGGCAATTCAACGGTCAACTAACACTTTGACCGGAACCCCTAAACAAGGTTTCGTCAGGGTTTAAGGATTCGATTTTTTAAAAAGTATTTCACGACCATCCAACCATACGGGAATCAAGATCCATCATATTTAATGTTATTCCCGAAAGTTTAGAAAAAAAATTATTTGATCGGGTAATTCAACGGTCAACTATCACTTTGACCGGAACCCTAAACAGGGTTTCGTCAGGGTTTAAGGATTCGATTTTTTAAAAAATATTTCTCGACCACCCAACCATACGGGAATCAAAGTCCATCATATTTAATGTTATTCCCAAAATTTTAGAAAAAAAAATTATTTGATCGGGTAATTCAACGGTCAACTATCACTTTGACCGGAACCCCTAAACAGGGTTTCGTCAGGGTTTAAGGATTCGATTTTTTTAAATAAATTTCTCGACCACCCAACCATACGGGAATCAATATCCATCATATTTAATGTTATTCCCAAAATTTTAGAAAAAAAATTATTTGATCGGGTAATTCAACGGTCAACTATCACTTTGACAGGAACCCCTAAACAGGGTTTCGTCAGGGTTTAAGGATTCGAATTTTTAAATAATATTTCTCGACCACCCAACCATACGGGAATCAAGATCCATCATATTTACTATTATTCCCAAAATTTTAGAAAAAAAAATTATTTGATCGGGTAATTCAATGGTCAACTATCACTTTGACCGGAACCCCTAAATAGGGTTTCGTCAGGGTTTAAGGATTCAATTTTTTAAAAAGTATTTAACGACCACCCAACCATACGGGAATCAAGATCCATCATTTTAATGTTATTCCCAAAATTTTAGAAAAAAAAAATTATTTGATCGGGTAATTCAACGGTCAACTATCACTTTGACCGGAACCCCTAAACAGGGTTTCCTCATGGTTTAAGGATTCGATTTTTTAAAAAATATTTCTCGACCACCCAACCATACGGAAATCAAGATCCATCATATTTAATGTTATTTCAAAAATTTTAGAAAAAAAAATTATTTGATCGGGTAATTCAACGGTCAACTATCACTTTGATCGGAACCCCTAAACAGGGTTTCGTCAGGGTTTAAGGATTCGATTTTTTAAAAAATATTTCTCGACCACCCAACCATACGGGAATCAAGATCCATCATATTTAATGTTATTCCCAATAGTTTAGAAAAAAAAAATTATTTGATCGGGTAATTCAACGGTCAACTATCACTTTGACCGGAACCCCTAAACATGGTTTCGTCAGGGTTTAAGGATTCGATTTTAAAAAAAATATTTCTCGACCACCCAACCATACGGGAATCAAGATCCATCATATTTAATATTATTCCCAAAATTTTAGTAAAAAAAATTATTTGATCGGGTAATTCAACGGTCAACTATCACTTTGACCGGAACCCCTATACAGGGTTTCGTCAGGGTTTAAGGGTTCGATTTTTTAAAAAGTATTTCACGACCACCCAACCATACGGGAATCAAGATCCATCATATTTAATGTTATTCCCAAAATTTTAGAAAAAAAAATTATTTGATCGGTAATTCAACGGTCAACTATCACTTTGACCGGAACCCTAAACAGGGTTTCGTCAGGGTTTAAGGATTCGATTTTTTAAAAACTATTTCTCGACCACCCAACCATACGGGAATAGAGATCCATCATATTTAATGTTATTCGCAAAATTTTAGAAAAAAAAATTATTTGATCGGGTAATTCAACGGTCAACTATCACTTTGACCGGAACCCCTAAACAGGGTTTCGTCATGGTTTAAGGATTCGATTTTTAAAAAATATTTCTCGACCACCCAACCATACGGGAATCAAGATCCATCATATTTAATGTTATTCCAAAAAATTTAGAAAAAAAAAATTATTTGATCGGGTAATTCAACGGTCAACTATCACTTTGATCGGAACCCCTAAACAGGGTTTCGTCAGGGTTTAAGGATTCGATTTTTTAAAAAATATTTCTTGACCACCCAACCATACGGGAATCAAGATCCATCATATTTAATATTATTCCCAAAATTTTAGAAAAAAAAATTATTTGATCGGGTAATTCAACGGTCAACTATCACTTTGACCGGAACCCCTAAATAGGGTTTCGTCAGGGTTTAAGGATTCGATTTTTTAAAAAATATTTCTCGACCACCCAACCATACGGGAATCAAGATCCATCATATTTAATGTTATTCCCAAAATTTTAGAAAAAAAAATTATTTGATCGGGTAATTCAACGTTCAACTATCACTTTGACCGGAACCCCTAAATAGGGTTTCGTGAGGGTTTAAGGATTCGATTTTTTAAAAAGTATTTCACGACCACCCAACCATACGGGAATCAAGATCCATCATATTTAATGTTATTCCAAAAAATTTAGAAAAAAAATTTTATTTGATCGGGTAATTCAACGGTCAACTATCACTTTGATCGGAACCCCTAAACAGGGTTTCGTCAGGGTTTAAGGATTCCATTTTTTAAAAAATATTTCTCGACCACCCAACCATACGGGAATCAAGATCCATCATATTTAATATTATTCCCAAAATTTTAGAAAAAAAAATTATTTGATCGGGTAATTCAACGGTCAACTATCACTTTGACCGGAACCCCTAAATAGGGTTTCGTCAGGGTTTAAGGATTCGATTTTTTAAAAAATATTTCTCGACCACCCAACCATACGGGAATCAAGATCCATCATATTTAATGTTATTCCCAAAATTTTAGAAAAAAAATTATTTGATCGGGTAATTCAACGGTCAACTATCACTTTGACCGGAACCCTAAACAGGGTTTCGTCAGGGTTTAAGGATTCGATTTTTTAAAAAATATTTCTCGACCACCCAACCATACGGGAATCAAAGTCCATCATATTTAATGTTATTCCCAAAATTTTAGAAAAAAAAATTATTTGATCGGGTAATTCAACGGTCAACTATCACTTTGACCGGAACCCCTAAACAGGGTTTCGTCAGGGTTTAAGGATTCGATTTTTTTAAATAAATTTCTCGACCACCCAACCATACGGGAATCAATATCCATCATATTTAATGTTATTCCCAAAATTTTAGAAAAAAAATTATTTGATCGGGTAATTCAACGGTCAACTATCACTTTGACAGGAACCCCTAAACAGGGTTTCGTCAGGGTTTAAGGATTCGATTTTTTAAATAATATTTCTCGACCACCCAACCATACGGGAATCAAGATCCATCATATTTACTATTATTCCCAAAATTTTAGAAAAAAAAATTATTTGATCGGGTAATTCAATGGTCAACTATCACTTTGACCGGAACCCCTAAATAGGGTTTCGTCAGGGTTTAAGGATTCAATTTTTTAAAAAGTATTTAACGACCACCCAACCATACGGGAATCAAGATCCATCATTTTAATGTTATTCCCAAAATTTTAGAAAAAAAAAATTATTTGATCGGGTAATTCAACGGTCAACTATCACTTTGACCGGAACCCCTAAACAGGGTTTCCTCATGGTTTAAGGATTCGATTTTTTAAAAAATATTTCTCGACCACCCAACCATACGGAAATCAAGATCCATCATATTTAATGTTATTTCAAAAATTTTAGAAAAAAAAATTATTTGATCGGGTAATTCAACGGTCAACTATCACTTTGATCGGAACCCCTAAACAGGGTTTCGTCAGGGTTTAAGGATTCGATTTTTTAAAAAATATTTCTCGACCACCCAACCATACGGGAATCAAGATCCATCATATTTAATGTTATTCCCAATAGTTTAGAAAAAAAAAATTATTTGATCGGGTAATTCAACGGTCAACTATCACTTTGACCGGAACCCCTAAACATGGTTTCGTCAGGGTTTAAGGATTCGATTTTAAAAAAAATATTTCTCGACCACCCAACCATACGGGAATCAAGATCCATCATATTTAATATTATTCCCAAAATTTTAGTAAAAAAAATTATTTGATCGGGTAATTCAACGGTCAACTATCACTTTGACCGGAACCCCTATACAGGGTTTCGTCAGGGTTTAAGGGTTCGATTTTTTAAAAAGTATTTCACGACCACCCAACCATACGGGAATCAAGATCCATCATATTTAATGTTATTCCCAAAATTTTAGAAAAAAAAATTATTTGATCGGTAATTCAACGGTCAACTATCACTTTGACCGGAACCCTAAACAGGGTTTCGTCAGGGTTTAAGGATTCGATTTTTTAAAAACTATTTCTCGACCACCCAACCATACGGGAATAGAGATCCATCATATTTAATGTTATTCGCAAAATTTTAGAAAAAAAAATTATTTGATCGGGTAATTCAACGGTCAACTATCACTTTGACCGGAACCCCTAAACAGGGTTTCGTCATGGTTTAAGGATTCGATTTTTAAAAAATATTTCTCGACCACCCAACCATACGGGAATCAAGATCCATCATATTTAATGTTATTCCAAAAAATTTAGAAAAAAAAAATTATTTGATCGGGTAATTCAACGGTCAACTATCACTTTGATCGGAACCCCTAAACAGGGTTTCGTCAGGGTTTAAGGATTCGATTTTTTAAAAAATATTTCTTGACCACCCAACCATACGGGAATCAAGATCCATCATATTTAATATTATTCCCAAAATTTTAGAAAAAAAAATTATTTGATCGGGTAATTCAACGGTCAACTATCACTTTGACCGGAACCCCTAAATAGGGTTTCGTCAGGGTTTAAGGATTCGATTTTTTAAAAAATATTTCTCGACCACCCAACCATACGGGAATCAAGATCCATCATATTTAATGTTATTCCCAAAATTTTAGAAAAAAAAATTATTTGATCGGGTAATTCAACGTTCAACTATCACTTTGACCGGAACCCCTAAATAGGGTTTCGTGAGGGTTTAAGGATTCGATTTTTTAAAAAGTATTTCACGACCACCCAACCATACGGGAATCAAGATCCATCATATTTAATGTTATTCCAAAAAATTTAGAAAAAAAATTTTATTTGATCGGGTAATTCAACGGTCAACTATCACTTTGATCGGAACCCCTAAACAGGGTTTCGTCAGGGTTTAAGGATTCCATTTTTTAAAAAATATTTCTCGACCACCCAACCATACGGGAATCAAGATCCATCATATTTAATATTATTCCCAAAATTTTAGAAAAAAAAATTATTTGATCGGGTAATTCAACGGTCAACTATCACTTTGACCGGAACCCCTAAATAGGGTTTCGTCAGGGTTTAAGGATTCGATTTTTTAAAAAATATTTCTCGACCACCCAACCATACGGGAATCAAGATCCATCATATTTAATGTTATTCCCAAAATTTTAGAAAAAAAATTATTTGATCGGGTAATTCAACGGTCAACTATCACTTTGACCGGAACCCTAAACAGGGTTTCGTCAGGGTTTAAGGATTCGATTTTTTAAAAAATATTTCTCGACCACCCAACCATACGGGAATCAAAGTCCATCATATTTAATGTTATTCCCAAAATTTTAGAAAAAAAAATTATTTGATCGGGTAATTCAACGGTCAACTATCACTTTGACCGGAACCCCTAAACAGGGTTTCGTCAGGGTTTAAGGATTCGATTTTTTTAAATAAATTTCTCGACCACCCAACCATACGGGAATCAATATCCATCATATTTAATGTTATTCCCAAAATTTTAGAAAAAAAAATTATTTGATCGGGTAATTCAACGGTCAACTATCACTTTGACAGGAACCCCTAAACAGGGTTTCGTCAGGGTTTAAGGATTCGATTTTTTAAATAATATTTCTCGACCACCCAACCATACGGGAATCAAGATCCATCATATTTACTATTATTCCCAAAATTTTAGAAAAAAAAAATTATTTGATCGGGTAATTCAATGGTCAACTATCACTTTGACCGGAACCCCTAAATAGGGTTTCGTTAGGGTTTAAGGATTCAATTTTTTAAAAAGTATTTAACGACCACCCAACCATACGGGAATCAAGATCCATCATTTTAATGTTATTCCCAAAATTTTAGAAAAAAAAAAATTATTTGATCGGGTAATTCAACGGTCAACTATCACTTTGACCGGAACCCCTAAACAGGGTTTCCTCATGGTTTAAGGATTCGATTTTTTAAAAAATATTTCTCGACCACCCAACCATACGGAAATCAAGATCCATCATATTTAATGTTATTTCAAAAATTTTAGAAAAAAAAATTATTTGATCGGGTAATTCAACGGTCAACTATCACTTTGATCGGAACCCCTAAACAGGGTTTCGTCAGGGTTTAAGGATTCGATTTTTTAAAAAATATTTCTCGACCACCCAACCATACGGGAATCAAGATCCATCATATTTAATGTTATTCCCAATAGTTTAGAAAAAAAATTATTTGATCGGGTAATTCAACGGTCAACTATCACTTTGACCGGAACCCCTAAACATGGTTTCGTCAAGGTTTAAGGATTCGATTTTAAAAAAAATATTTCTCGACCACCCAACCATACGGGAATCAAGATCCATCATATTTAATATTATTCCCAAAATTTTAGTAAAAAAAATTATTTGATCGGGTAATTCAACGGTCAACTATCACTTTGACCGGAACCCCTATACAGGGTTTCGTCAGGGTTTAAGGGTTCGATTTTTTAAAAAGTATTTCACGACCACCCAACCATACGGGAATCAAGATCCATCATATTTAATGTTATTCCCAAAATTTTAGAAAAAAAAATTATTTGATCGGTAATTCAACGGTCAACTATCACTTTGACCGGAACCCTAAACAGGGTTTCGTCAGGGTTTAAGGATTCGATTTTTTAAAAACTATTTCTCGACCACCCAACCATACGGGAATCAAGATCCATCATATTTAATGTTATTCGCAAAATTTTAGAAAAAAAAATTATTTGATCGGGTAATTCAACGGTCAACTATCACTTTGACTGGAACCCCTAAACAGGGTTTCGTCATGGTTTAAGGATTCGATTTTTAAAAAATATTTCTCGACCACCCAACCATACGGGAATCAAGATCCATCATATTTAATGTTATTCCAAAAAATTTAGAAAAAAAAAATTATTTGATCGGGTAATTCAACGGTCAACTATCACTTTGATCGGAACCCCTAAACAGGGTTTCGTCAGGGTTTAAGGATTCGATTTTTTAAAAAATATTTCTCGACCACCCAACCATACGGGAATCAAGATCCATCATATTTAATATTATTCCCAAAATTTTAGAAAAAAAAATTATTTGATCGGGTAATTCAACGGTCAACTATCACTTTGACCGGAACCCCTAAATAGGGTTTCGTCAGGGTTTAAGGATTCGATTTTTTAAAAAATATTTCTCGACCACCCAACCATACGGGAATCAAGATCCATCATATTTAATGTTATTCCCAAAATTTTAGAAAAAAAAATTATTTGATCGGGTAATTAAACGTTCAACTATCACTTTGACCGGAACCCCTAAATAGGGTTTCGTCAGGGTTTAAGGATTCGATTTTTTAAAAAGTATTTCACGACCACCCAACCATACGGGAATCAAGATCCATCATATTTAATGTTATTCCAAAAAATTTAGAAAAAAAATTTTATTTGATCGGGTAATTCAACGGTCAACTATCACTTTGATCGGAACCCCTAAACAGGGTTTCGTCAGGGTTTAAGGATTCCATTTTTTAAAAAATATTTCTCGACCACCCAACCATACGGGAATCAAGATCCATCATATTTAATATTATTCCCAACATTTTAGAAAAAAAAAATTATTTGATCGGGTAATTCAACGGTCAACTATCACTTTGACCGGAACCCCTAAACAAGGTTTCGACAGGGTTTAAGGATTCGATTTTTTAAAAAATATTTCTCGACCACCCAACCATACGGGAATCAAGATCCATCATATTTAATGTTATTCCCAAAATTTTAGAAAAAAAATATCGGGTAATTCAACGGTCAACTATCACTTTGACCGGAACCCCTAAATAGGGTTTCGTCAGGGTTTAAGGATTCGATTTTTTAAAAAGTATTTCAGGACCACCCAACCATACGGGAATCAAGATCCATCATATTTAATGTTATTCCCAAAAGTTTAGAAAAAAAAATTATTTGATCGGGTAATTCAACGGTCAACTATCACTTTGACCGGAACCCCTAAACAGGGTTTCGTCAGGGTTTAAGGATTCGATTTTTTAAAAAATATTTTTCGACCACCCAACCATACGGGAATCAAGATCCATCATAGTTAATGTTATTCCCAAAATTTTAGAAATTTTTTTTTATTTGATCGGGTAATTCAACGGTCAACAATCACTTTGACCGGAACCCCTAAATAGGGTTTCGTCAGGTTTTAAGGATTCGATTTTTTTAAATATATTTCTCGACCACCCAACCATACGGGAATCAAGATCCATCATATTCAATGTTATTCCCAAAATTTTAGAAAAAAAACTATTTGATCGGGTAATTCAACGGTCAACTATCACTTTGACCGGAACCCCTAAACAGGGTTTCGTCAGGGTTTAAGGATTCGATTTTTTAAAAAGTATTTCAGGACCACCCAACCATACGGGAATCAACATCCATCATATTTAATGTTATTCCCAAAATTTTAGAAAAAAAAATTATTTGATCGGGTAATTCAACGGTCAACTATCACTTTGACAGGAACCCCTAAATATGGTTTCGTCAGGGTTTAAGGATTCAATTTTTTAAAAAATATTTCTCGACCACCCAACCATAAGGGAATCAATATCCATCATATTTAATGTTTTTCCCAAAATTTTAGAAAAAAAAAATTATTTGATCGGGTAATTCAACGGTCAACTATCACTTTGACCGGAACCCCTAAACAGGGTTTCGTCAGGGTTTAAGGATTCGATTTTTTAAAAAATATTTCTCGACCACCCAACCATACGGGAATCAAGATCCATCATATTTAATATTATTCCTAAAATTTTAGAAAAAAAATTATTTGATCGGGGTAATTCAACGGTCAACTATCACTTTGACCGGAACCCCTAAATAGGGTTTCGTCAAGGTTTAAGGATTCAATTTTTTAAAAAGTATTTAACGACCACCCAACCATACGGGAATCAAGATCCATCATATTTAATGTTATTCCAAAAATTTTAGAAAAAAAAAATTATTTGATCGGGTAATTCAACGGTCAACTATCACTTTGACCGGAACCCCTAAAAAGGGTTTCGTCAGGGTTTAAGGATTCGATTTTTTAAAAAATATTTCTCGACCACCCAACCATACGGGAATCAAGATCCATCATATTTAATGTTATTCCCAAAATTTTAGAAAAAAAAATTATTTGATCGGGTAATTCAACGATCAACTATCACTTTGACCGGAACCCCTAAACAGGGCTTCCTCAGGGTTTAAGGATTCAATTTTTTAAAAAATATTTCTCGACCACCCAACCATACGGGAATCAAGATCCATCATATTTAATATTATTCCCAAAATTTTAGAAAAAAAAATTATTTGATCGGGCAATTCAACGGTCAACTATCACTTTGACCGGAACCCCTAAACAAGGTTTCGTCAGGGTTTAAGGATTCGATTTTTTAAAAAGTATTTCACGACCATCCAACCATACGGGAATCAAGATCCATCATATTTAATGTTATTCCCAAAATTTTAGAAAAAAAAATTATTTGATCGGGTAATTCAACGATCAACTATCACTTTGACCGGAACCCCTAAACAGGGCTTCCTCATGGTTTAAGGATTCGATTTTTTAAAAAATATTTCTCGACCACCCAACCATACGGAAATCAAGATCCATCATATTTAATGTTATTCCAAAAATTTTAGAAAAAAAATTATTTGATCGGGTAATTCAACGGTCAACTATCACTTTGACCGGAACCCTAAACAGGGTTTCGTCACGGTTTAAGGATTCGATTTTTTAAAAAATATTTCTCGACCACCCAACCATACGGGAATCAAAGTCCATCATATTTAATGTTATTCCCAAAAATTTAGAAAAAAAAATTATTTGATCGGGTAATTCAACGGTCAACTATCACTTTGACCGGAACCCCTAAACAGGGTTTCGTCAGGGTTTAAGGATTCGATTTTTTAAAAAATATTTCTCGACCACCCAACCATACGGGAATCAATATCCATCATATTTAATGTTATTCCCAAAATTTTAGAAAAAAAATTATTTGATCGGGTAATTCAACGGTCAACTATCACTTTGACAGGAACCCCTAAACAGGGTTTCGTCAGGGTTTAAGGATTCGATTTTTTAAATAATATTTCTCGACCACCCAACCATACGGGAATCAAGATCCATCATATTTACTATTATTCCCAAAATTTTAGAAAAAAAAAAATTATTTGATCGGGTAATTCAATGGTCAACTATCACTTTGACCGGAACCCCTAAATAGGGTTTCGTCAGGGTTTAAGGATTCAATTTTTTAAAAAGTATTTAACGACCACCCAACCATACGGGAATCAAGATCCATCATTTTAATGTTATTTCCAAAATTTTAGAAAAAAAAATTATTTGATCGGGTAATTCAACGGTCAACTATCACTTTGACCGGAACCCCTAAACAGGGTTTCCTCATGGTTTAAGGATTCGATTTTTTAAAAAATATTTCTCGACCACCCAACCATACGGAAATCAAGATCCATCATATTTAATGTTATTTCAAAAATTTTAGAAAAAAAAAATTATTTGATCGGGTAATTCAACGGTCAACTATCACTTTGATCGGAACCCCTAAACAGGGTTTCGTCAGGGTTTAAGGATTCGATTTTTTAAAAAATATTTCTCGACCACCCAACTATACGGGAATCAAGATCCATCATATTTAATGTTATTCCCAATAGTTTAGAAAAAAAATTATTTGATCGGGTAATTCAACGGTCAACTATCACTTTGACCGGAACCCCTAAACAGGGTTTCGTCAGGGTTTAAGGATTCGATTTTTTAAAAAATATTTCTCGACCACCCAACCATACGGGAATCAAGATCCATCATATTTAATATTATTCCTAAAATTTTAGAAAAAAAATTATTTGATCGGGGTAATTCAACGGTCAACTATCACTTTGACCGGAACCCCTAAATAGGGTTTCGTCAGGGTTTAAGGATTCAATTTTTTAAAAAGTATTTCACGACCACCCAACCATACGGGAATCAAGATCCATCATATTTAATGTTATTCCAAAAATTTTAGAAAAAAAAATTATTTGATCGGGTAATTCAACGGTCAACTATCACTTTGACCGGAACCCCTAAAAAGGGTTTCGTCAGGGTTTAAGGATTCGATTTTTTAAAAAATATTTCTCGACCACCCAACCATACGGGAATCAAGATCCATCATATTTAATGTTATTCCCAATAGTTTAGAAAAAAAAAAATTATTTGATAGGGTAATTCAACGGTCAACTATCACTTTGACCGGAACCCCTAAACATGGTTTCGTCAGGGTTTAAGGATTCGATTTTTAAAAAAATATTTCTCGACCACCCAACCATACGGGAATCAAGATCCATCATATTTAATATTATTCCCAAAATTTTAGTAAAAAAAATTATTTGATCGGGTAATTCAACGGTCAACTATCACTTTGACCGGAACCCCTAAACAGGGTTTCGTCAGGGTTTAAGGATTCGATTTTTTAAAAAATATTTCTCGACAACCCAACCATACGGGAATCAAGATCCATCATATTTAATATTATTCCCAAAATTTTAGTAAAAAAAATTATTTGATCGGGTAATTCAACGGTCAACTATCACTTTGACCGGAACCCCTAAACAGGGTTTCGTCAGGGTTTAAGGATTCGATTTTTTAAAAAATATTTCTCGACCACTCAACCATACGGGAATCAAGATTCATCATATTTAATGTTATTCCAAAAATTTTAGAAAAAAATAATTATTTGATCGGGTAATTCAACGGTCAACTATCACTTTGATCGGAACCCCTAAATAGGGTTTCGTCAGGGTTTAAGGATTCGATTTTTTAAAAAATATTTCTCGACCACCCAACCATACGGGAATCAAGATCCATCATATTTAATGTTATTCCCAAAATTTTAGAAAAAAAAATTATTTGATCGGGTAATTCAACGATCAACTATCACTTTGACCGGAACCCCTAAACAGGGCTTCCTCAGGGTTTAAGGATTCAATTTTTTAAAAAATATTTCTCGACCACCCAACCATACGGGAATCAAGATCCATCATATTTAATATTATTCCCAAAATTTTAGAAAAAAAAATTATTTGATCGGGCAATTCAACGGTCAACTATCACTTTGACCGGAACCCCTAAACAGGGTTTCGTCAGGGTTTAAGGATTCGATTTTTTAAAAAATATTTCTCGACCACCCAACCATACGGGAATCAATATCCATCATATTTAATGTTATTCCCAAAATTTTAGAAAAAAAATTATTTGATCGGGTAATTCAACGGTCAACTATCACTTTGACAGGAACCCCTAAACAGGGTTTCGTCAGCGTTTAAGGATTCGATTTTTTAAATAATATTTCTCGACCACCCAACCATACAGGAATCAAGATCCATCATATTTACTATTATTCCCAAAATTTTAGAAAAAAAAAATTATTTGATCGGGTAATTCAATGGTCAACTATCACTTTGACCGGAACCCCTAAATAGGGTTTCGTCAGGGTTTAAGGATTCAATTTTTTAAAAAGTATTTAACGACCACCCAACCATACGGGAATCAAGATCCATCATTTTAATGTTATTCCCAAAATTTTAGAAAAAAAAAATTATTTGATCGGGTAATTCAACGGTCAACTATCACTTTGACCGGAACCCCTAAACAGGGTTTCCTCATGGTTTAAGGATTCGATTTTTTAAAAAATATTTCTCGACCACCCAACCATACGGGAATCAAGATCCATCATATTTAATATTATTCCTAAAATTTTAGAAAAAAAATTATTTGATCGGGGTAATTCAACGGTCAACTATCACTTTGACCGGAACCCCTAAATAGGGTTTCGTCAGGGTTTAAGGATTCAATTTTTTAAAAAGTATTTAACGACCACCCAACCATACGGGAATCAAGATCCATCATATTTAATGTTATTCCAAAAATTTTAGAAAAAAAAAATTATTTGATCGGGTAATTCAACGGTCAACTATCACTTTGACCGGAACCCCTAAAAAGGGTTTCGTCAGGGTTTAAGGATTCGATTTTTTAAAAAATATTTCCCGACCACCCAACCATACGGGAATCAAGATCCATCATATTTAATGTTATTCCCAATAGTTTAGAAAAAAAAAATTATTTGATAGGGTAATTCAACGGTCAACTATCACTTTGACCGGAACCCCTAAACATGGTTTCGTCAGGGTTTAAGGATTCGATTTTTAAAAAAATATTTCTCGACCACCCAACCATACGGGAATCAAGATCCATCATATTTAATATTATTCCCAAAATTTTAGTAAAAAAAATTATTTGATCGGGTAATTCAACGGTCAACTATCACTTTGACCGGAACCCCTAAACAGGGTTTCGTCAGGGTTTAAGGATTCGATTTTTTAAAAAATATTTCTCGACAACCCAACCATACGGGAATCAAGATCCATCATATTTAATATTATTCCCAAAATTTTAGTAAAAAAAATTATTTGATCGGGTAATTCAACGGTCAACTATCACTTTGACCGGAACCCCTAAACAGGGTTTCGTCAGGGTTTAAGGATTCGATTTTTTAAAAAATATTTCTCGACCACTCAACCATACGGGAATCAAGATTCATCATATTTAATGTTATTCCAAAAATTTTAGAAAAAAATAATTATTTGATCGGGTAATTCAACGGTCAACTATCACTTTGATCGGAACCCCTAAATAGGGTTTCGTCAGGGTTTAAGGATTCGATTTTTTAAAAAATATTTCTCGACCACCCAACCATACGGGAATCAAGATCCATCATATTTAATGTTATTCCCAAAATTTTAGAAAAAAAAATTATTTGATCGGGTAATTCAACGATCAACTATCACTTTGACCGGAACCCCTAAACAGGGCTTCCTCAGGGTTTAAGGATTCAATTTTTTAAAAAATATTTCTCGACCACCCAACCATACGGGAATCAAGATCCATCATATTTAATATTATTCCCAAAATTTTAGAAAAAAAAATTATTTGATCGGGCAATTCAACGGTCAACTATCACTTTGACCGGAACCCCTAAACAGGGTTTCGTCAGGGTTTAAGGATTCGATTTTTTAAAAAATATTTCTCGACCACCCAACCATACGGGAATCAATATCCATCATATTTAATGTTATTCCCAAAATTTTAGAAAAAAAATTATTTGATCGGGTAATTCAACGGTCAACTATCACTTTGACAGGAACCCCTAAACAGGGTTTCGTCAGCGTTTAAGGATTCGATTTTTTAAATAATATTTCTCGACCACCCAACCATACAGGAATCAAGATCCATCATATTTACTATTATTCCCAAAATTTTAGAAAAAAAAAAATTATTTGATCGGGTAATTCAATGGTCAACTATCACTTTGACCGGAACCCCTAAATAGGGTTTCGTCAGGGTTTATGGATTCAATTTTTTAAAAAGTATTTAACGACCACCCAACCATACGGGAATCAAGATCCATCATTTTAATGTTATTCCCAAAATTTTAGAAAAAAAAAATTATTTGATCGGGTAATTCAACGGTCAACTATCACTTTGACCGGAACCCCTAAACAGGGTTTCCTCATGGTTTAAGGATTCGATTTTTTAAAAAATATTTCTCGACCACCCAACCATACGGAAATCAAGATCCATCATATTTAATGTTATTTCAAAAATTTTAGAAAAAAAAAAATTATTTGATCGGGTAATTCAACGGTCAACTATCACTTTGATCGGAACCCCTAAACAGGGTTTCGTCAGGGTTTAAGGATTCGATTTTTTAAAAAATATTTCTCGACCACCCAACTATACGGGAATCAAGATCCATCATATTTAATGTTATTCCCAATAGTTTAGAAAAAAAATTATTTGATCGGGTAATTCAACGGTCAACTATCACTTTGACCGGAACCCCTAAACATGGTTTCGTCAGGGTTTAAGGATTCGATTTTTAAAAAAATATTTCTCGACCACCCAACCATACGGGAATCAAGATCCATCATATTTAATATTATTCCCAAAATTTTAGTAAAAAAAATTATTTGATCGGGTAATTCAACGGTCAACTATCACTTTGACCGAAACCCCTATACAGGGTTTCGTCAGGGTTTAAGGGTTCGATTTTTTAAAAAGTATTTCACGACCACCCAACCATACGGGAATCAAGATCCATCATATTTAATGTTATTCCCTAAATTTTAGAAAAAAAAATTATTTGATTGGTAATTCAACGGTCAACTATCACTTTGACCGGAACCCTAAACAGGGTTTCGTCAGGGTTTAAGGATTCGATTTTTTAAAAAATATTTCTCGACCACCCAACCATACGGGAATCAAGATCCATCATATTTAATATTATTCCTAAAATTTTAGAAAAAAAATTATTTGATCGGGGTAATTCAACGGTCAACTATCACTTTGACCGGAACCCCTAAATAGGGTTTCGTCAGGGTTTAAGGATTCAATTTTTTAAAAAGTATTTAACGACCACCCAACCATACGGGAATCAAGATCCATCATATTTAATGTTATTCCAAAAATTTTAGAAAAAAAAAATTAT
Source organism: Saposhnikovia divaricata (assembly GCA_036435485.1). NCBI lineage: Eukaryota > Viridiplantae > Streptophyta > Magnoliopsida > Apiales > Apiaceae > Saposhnikovia > Saposhnikovia divaricata. The sequence continues at coordinate 154,736,694 of CM071600.1, read as the reverse complement.
TTGATCGGGTAATTCAACGGTCAACTATCACTTTGACCGGAACCCCTAAAAAGGGTTTCGTCAGGGTTTAAGGATTCGATTTTTTAAAAAATATTTCTCGACCACCCAACCATACGGGAATCAAGATCCATCATATTTAATGTTATTCCCAATAGTTTAGAAAAAAAAAATTATTTGATAGGGTAATTCAACGGTCAACTATCACTTTGACCGGAACCCCTAAACATGGTTTCGTCAGGGTTTAAGGATTCGATTTTTAAAAAAATATTTCTCGACCACCCAACCATACGGGAATCAAGATCCATCATATTTAATATTATTCCCAAAATTTTAGTAAAAAAAATTATTTGATCGGGTAATTCAACGGTCAACTATCACTTTGACCGGAACCCCTAAACAGGGTTTCGTCAGGGTTTAAGGATTCGATTTTTTAAAAAATATTTCTCGACCACCCAACCATACGGGAATCAAGATCCATCATATTTAATATTATTCCCAAAATTTCAGTAAAAAAAATTATTTGATCGGGTAATTCAACGGTCAACTATCACTTTGACCGGAACCCCTAAACAGGGTTTCGTCAGGGTTTAAGGATTCGATTTTTTAAAAAATATTTCTCGACCACTCAACCATACGGGAATCAAGATTCATCATATTTAATGTTATTCCAAAAATTTTAGAAAAAAATAATTATTTGATCGGGTAATTCAACGGTCAACTATCACTTTGATCGGAACCCCTAAATAGGGTTTCGTCAGGGTTTAAGGATTCGATTTTTTAAAAAATATTTCTCGACCACCCAACCATACGGGAATCAAGATCCATCATATTTAATGTTATTCCCAAAATTTTAGAAAAAAAAATTATTTGATCGGGTAATTCAACGATCAACTATCACTTTGACCGGAACCCCTAAACAGGGCTTCCTCAGGGTTTAAGGATTCAATTTTTTAAAAAATATTTCTCGACCACCCAACCATACGGGAATCAAGATCCATCATATTTAATATTATTCCCAAAATTTTAGAAAAAAAAATTATTTGATCGGGCAATTCAACGGTCAACTATCACTTTGACCGGAACCCCTAAACAGGGTTTCGTCAGGGTTTAAGGATTCGATTTTTTAAAAAATATTTCTCGACCACCCAACCATACGGGAATCAATATCCATCATATTTAATGTTATTCCCAAAATTTTAGAAAAAAAATTATTTGATCGGGTAATTCAACGGTCAACTATCACTTTGACAGGAACCCCTAAACAGGGTTTCGTCAGGGTTTAAGGATTCGATTTTTTAAATAATATTTCTCGACCACCCAACCATACGGGAATCAAGATCCATCATATTTACTATTATTCCCAAAATTTTAGAAAAAAAAAATTATTTGATCGGGTAATTCAATGGTCAACTATCACTTTGACCGGAACCCCTAAATAGGGTTTCGTCAGGGTTTAAGGATTCAATTTTTTAAAAAGTATTTAACGACCACCCAACCATACGGGAATCAAGATCCATCATTTTAATGTTATTCCCAAAATTTTAGAAAAAAAAAATTATTTGATCGGGTAATTCAACGGTCAACTATCACTTTGACCGGAACCCCTAAACAGGGTTTCCTCATGGTTTAAGGATTCGATTTTTTAAAAAATATTTCTCGACCACCCAACCATACGGAAATCAAGATCCATCATATTTAATGTTATTTCAAAAATTTTAGAAAAAAAAAATTATTTGATCGGGTAATTCAACGGTCAACTATCACTTTGATCGGAACCCCTAAACAGGGTTTCGTCAGGGTTTAAGGATTCGATTTTTTAAAAAATATTTCTCGACCACCCAACTATACGGGAATCAAGATCCATCATATTTAATGTTATTCCCAATTGTTTAGAAAAAAAATTATTTGATCGGGTAATTCAACGGTCAACTATCACTTTGACCGGAACCCCTAAACATGGTTTCGTCAGGGTTTAAGGATTCGATTTTTAAAAAAATATTTCTCGACCACCCAACCATACGGGAATCAAGATCCATCATATTTAATATTATTCCCAAAATTTTAGTAAAAAAAATTATTTGATCGGGTAATTCAACGGTCAACTATCACTTTGACCGAAACCCCTATACAGGGTTTCGTCAGGGTTTAAGGGTTCGATTTTTTAAAAAGTATTTCACGACCACCCAACCATACGGGAATCAAGATCCATCATATTTAATGTTATTCCCTAAATTTTAGAAAAAAAAATTATTTGATCGGTAATTCAACGGTCAACTATCACTTTGACCGGAACCCTAAACAGGGTTTCGTCAGGGTTTAAGGATTCGATTTTTTAAAAAATATTTCTCGACCACCCAACCATACGGGAATCAAGATCCATCATATTTAATATTATTCCTAAAATTTTAGAAAAAAAATTATTTGATCGGGGTAATTCAACGGTCAACTATCACTTTGACCGGAACCCCTAAATAGGGTTTCGTCAGGGTTTAAGGATTCAATTTTTTAAAAAGTATTTAACGACCACCCAACCATACGGGAATCAAGATCCATCATATTTAATGTTATTCCAAAAATTTTAGAAAAAAAAAATTATTTGATCGGGTAATTCAACGGTCAACTATCACTTTGACCGGAACCCCTAAAAAGGGTTTCGTCAGGGTTTAAGGATTCGATTTTTTAAAAAATATTTCTCGACCACCCAACCATACGGGAATCAAGATCCATCATATTTAATGTTATTCCCAATAGTTTAGAAAAAAAAAATTATTTGATAGGGTAATTCAACGGTCAACTATCACTTTGACCGGAACCCCTAAACATGGTTTCGTCAGGGTTTAAGGATTCGATTTTTAAAAAAATATTTCTCGACCACCCAACCATACGGGAATCAAGATCCATCATATTTAATATTATTCCCAAAATTTTAGTAAAAAAAATTATTTGATCGGGTAATTCAACGGTCAACTATCACTTTGACCGGAACCCCTGAACAGGGTTTCGTCAGGGTTTAAGGATTCGATTTTTTAAAAAATATTTCTCGACCACCCAACCATACGGGAATCAAGATCCATCATATTTAATATTATTCCCAAAATTTTAGTAAAAAAAATTATTTGATCGGGTAATTCAACGGTCAACTATCACTTTGACCGGAACCCCTAAACAGGGTTTCGTCAGGGTTTAAGGATTCGATTTTTTAAAAAATATTTCTCGACCACTCAACCATACGGGAATCAAGATTCATCATATTTAATGTTATTCAAAAAATTTTAGAAAAAAATAATTATTTGATCGGGTAATTCAACGGTCAACTATCACTTTGATCGGAACCCCTAAATAGGGTTTCGTCAGGGTTTAAGGATTCGATTTTTTAAAAAATATTTCTCGACCACCCAACCATACGGGAATCAAGATCCATCATATTTAATGTTATTCCCAAAATTTTAGAAAAAAAAATTATTTGATCGGGTAATTCAACGATCAACTATCACTTTGACCGGAACCCCTAAACAGGGCTTCCTCAGGGTTTAAGGATTCAATTTTTTAAAAAATATTTCTCGACCACCCAACCATACGGGAATCAAGATCCATCATATTTAATATTATTCCCAAAATTTTAGAAAAAAAAATTATTTGATCGGGCAATTCAACGGTCAACTATCACTTTGACCGGAACCCCTAAACAAGGTTTCGTCAGGGTTTAAGGATTCGATTTTTTAAAAAATATTTCTCGACCACCCAACCATACGGGAATCAATATCCATCATATTTAATGTTATTCCCAAAATTTTAGAAAAAAAATTATTTGATCGGGTAATTCAACGGTCAACTATCACTTTGACAGGAACCCCTAAACAGGGTTTCGTCAGGGTTTAAGGATTCGATTTTTTAAATAATATTTCTCGACCACCCAACCATACGGGAATCAAGATCCATCATATTTACTATTATTCCCAAAATTTTAGAAAAAAAAAAATTATTTGATCGGGTAATTCAATGGTCAACTATCACTTTGACCGGAACCCCTAAATAGGGTTTCGTCAGGGTTTAAGGATTCAATTTTTTAAAAAGTATTTAACGACCACCCAACCATACGGGAATCAAGATCCATCATTTTAATGTTATTCCCAAAATTTTAGAAAAAAAAAATTATTTGATCGGGTAATTCAACGGTCAACTATCACTTTGACCGGAACCCCTAAACAGGGTTTCCTCATGGTTTAAGGATTCGATTTTTTAAAAAATATTTCTCGACCACCCAACCATACGGAAATCAAGATCCATCATATTTAATGTTATTTCAAAAATTTTAGAAAAAAAAATTATTTGATCGGGTAATTCAACGGTCAACTATCACTTTGATCGGAACCCCTAAACAGGGTTTCGTCAGGGTTTAAGGATTCGATTTTTTAAAAAATATTTCTCGACCACCCAACTATACGGGAATCAAGATCCATCATATTTAATGTTATTCCCAATAGTTTAGAAAAAAAATTATTTGATCGGGTAATTCAACGGTCAACTATCACTTTGACCGGAACCCCTAAACATGGTTTCGTCAGGGTTTAAGGATTCGATTTTTAAAAAAATATTTCTCGACCACCCAACCATACGGGAATCAAGATCCATCATGTTTAATATTATTCCCAAAATTTTAGTAAAAAAATTATTTGATCGGGTAATTCAACGGTCAACTATCACTTTGACCGAAACCCCTATACAGGGTTTCGTCAGGGTTTAAGGGTTCGATTTTTTAAAAAGTATTTCACGACCACCCAACCATACGGGAATCAAGATCCATCATATTTAATGTTATTCCCTAAATTTTAGAAAAAAAAATTATTTGATCGGTAATTCAACGGTCAACTATCACTTTGACCGGAACCCTAAACAGGGTTTCGTCAGGGTTTAAGGATTCGATTTTTTAAAAAATATTTCTCGACCACCCAACCATACGGGAATCAAGATCCATCATATTTAATGTTATTCGCAAAATTTTAGAAAAAAAAATTATTTGATCGGGTAATTCAACGGTCAACTATCACTTTTACCGGAACCCCTAAACAGGGTTTCGTCATGGTTTAAGGATTCGATTTTTAAAAAATATTTCTCGACCACCCAACCATACGGGAATCAAGATCCATCATATTTAATGTTATTCCCAAAATTTTAGAAAAAAAAAATTATTTGATCGGGTAATTCAACGGTCAACTATCACTTTGACCGGAACCCCTAAACAGGGTTTCGTCATGGTTTAAGGATTCGATTTTTTAAAAAATATTTCTCGACCACCCAACCATACGGGAATCAAAATCCATCATATTTAATGTTATTCCAAAAATTTTAGAAAAAAAAAATTATTTGATCGGGTAATTCAACGGTCAACTATCACTTTGATCGGAACCCCTAAACAGGGTTTCGTCAGGGTTTAAGGATTCGATTTTTTAAAAAATATTTCTCGACCACCCAACCATACGGGAATCAAGATCCATCATATTTAATGTTATTCCCAAAATTTTAGAAAAAAAATTATTTGATCGGGTAATTCAACGGTCAACTATCAATTTGACCGGAACCCCTAAACAGGGTTTCGTCATGGTTTAAGGATTCGATTTTTTAAAAAATATTTCTCGACCACCCAACCATACGGGAATCAAGATCCATCATATTTAATGTTATTCCCAAAATTTTAGAAAAAAAATTATTTGATCGGGTAATTCAACGGTCAACTATCACTTTGACCGGAACCCCTAAACAGGGTTTCGTCAGGGTTTAAGGATTCGATTTTTTAAAAACTATTTCTCGACAACCCAACCATACGGGAATCAAGATCCATCATATTCAATGTTATTCCCAAAATTTTAGAAAAAAAAATTATTTGATCGGGTAATTCAACGGTCAACTATCACTTTGACCGGAACCCCTAAACAGGGTTTCGTCAGGGTTTAAGGATTCGATTTTTTAAAAAGTATTTCAGGACCACCCAACCATACGGGAATCAAGATCCATCATATTTAATGTTATTCCCAAAATTTTAGAAAAAAAAATTATTTGATCGGGTAATTCAACGGTCAACTATCACTTTGACCGGAACCCCTAAACAGGGTTTCGTCAGGGTTAAGGATTCGATTTTTTAAACAATATTTCTCAACCACCAATCCATACGGGAATCAATATCCGTCATATTTAATGTTATTCCCAAAATTTTAGATAAAAAAATTATTTGATCGGGTAATTCAATGGTCAACTATCACTTTGACCGGAACCCATAAACAGGGTTTCGTCAGGGTTTAAGGATTCGATTTTTTAAAAATTATTTCTCGACCACCCAACCATACGGGAATCAAGATCCATCATATTTACTATTATTCCCAAAATTTTAGAAAAAAAAATATTATTTGATTGGGTAATTCAACGGTCAACTATCACTTTGACCGGAACCCCTAAATAGGGTTTCTTCAGGGTTTAAGGATTCGATTTTTTAAAAAGTATTTTATGACCACCCAACCATACGGGAATCAAGATCCATCATATTTAATGTTATTCCGAAAATTTTAGAAAAAAAAAATTATTTGATCGGGTAATTCAACGGTCAACTCTCACTTTGACCGGAACCCCTAAACAAGGTTTCGTCATGGTTTAAGGATTCGATTTTTTAAAAAATATTTCTCGACCACTCAACCATACGGGAATTAAGATTCATCATATTTAATGTTATTCCAAAAATTTTAGAAAAAAAAAATTATTTGATCGGGTAATTCAACGGTCAACTATCACTTTGATCGGAACCCCTAAATAGGGTTTCGTCAGGGTTTAAGGATTCGATTTTTTAAAAAATATTTCTCGACCACCCAACCTTACGGGAATCAAGATCCATCATATTTAATGTTATTCCCAAAATTTTAGAAAAAAAAATTATTTGATCGGGTAATTCAACGATCAACTATCACTTTGACCGGAACCCCTAAACAGGGCTTCCTCAGGGTTTAAGGATTCAATTTTTTAAAAAATATTTCTCGACCACCCAACCATACGGGAATCAAAGTCCATCATATTTAATGTTATTCCCAAAATTTTAGAAAAAAAAATTATTTGATCGGGTAATTCAACGGTCAACTATCACTTTGACCGGAACCCCTAAACAGGGTTTCGTCAGGGTTTAAGGATTCGATTTTTTAAAAAATATTTCTCGACCACCCAACCATACGGGAATCAAAGTCCATCATATTTAATGTTATTCCCAAAATTTTAGAAAAAAAAATTATTTGATCGGGTAATTCAACGGTCAACTATCACTTTGACCGGAACCCCTAAACAGGGTTTCGTCAGGGTTTAAGGATTCGATTTTTTAAAAAAAAATTCTCGACCACCCAACCATACGGGAATCAATATCCATCATATTTAATGTTATTCCCAAAATTTTAGAAAAAAAAATTATTTGATCGGGTAATTCAACGGTCAACTATCACTTTGACAGGAACCCCTAAACAAGGTTTCGTCAGGGTTTAAGGATTCGATTTTTTAAATAATATTTCTCGACCACCCAACCATACGGGAATCAAGATCCATCATATTTACTATTATTCCCAAAATTTTAGGAAAAAAAATTATTTGATCGGGTAATTCAATGGTCAACTATCACTTTGACCGGAACCCCCTAAATAGGGTTTCGTCAGGGTTTAAGGATTCAATTTTTTAAAAAGTATTTAACGACCACCCAACCATACGGGAATCAAGATCCATCATTTTAATGTTATTCCCAAAATTTTAGAAAAAAAAAATTATTTGATCGGGTAATTCAACGGTCAACTATCACTTTGACCGGAACCCCTAAACAGGGTTTCCTCATGGTTTAAGGATTCGATTTTTTAAAAAATATTTCTCGACCACCCAACCATACGGAAATCAAGATCCATCATATTTAATGTTATTCCAAAAATTTTAGAAAAAAAATTATTTGATCGGGTAATTCAACGGTCAACTATCACTTTGATCGGAACCCCTAAACAGGGTTTCGTCAGGGTTTAAGGATTCGATTTTTTAAAAAATATTTCTCGACCACCCAACCATACGGGAATCAAGATCCATCATATTTAATGATATTCCCAATAGTTTAGAAAAAAAAAATTATTTGATCGGGTAATTCAACGGTCAACTATCACTTTGACCGGAACCCCTAAACATGGTTTCGTCAGGGTTTAAGGATTCGATTTTTAAAAAAATATTTCTCGACCACCCAACCATACGGGAATCAAGATCCATCATATTTAATATTATTCCCAAAATTTTAGTAAAAAAAATTATTTGATCGGGTAATTCAACGGTCAACTATCACTTTGTCCGGAACCCCTATACAGGGTTTCGTCAGGGTTTAAGGGTTCGATTTTTTAAAAAGTATTTCACGACCACCCAACCATACGGGAATCAAGATCCATCATATTTAATGTTATTCCCAAAATTTTAGAAAAAAAAATTATTTGATCGGTAATTCAACGGTCAACTATCACTTTGACCGGAACCCTAAATAGGGTTTCATCAAGGTTTAAGGATTCGATTTTTTAAAAAATATTTCTCGACCACCCAACCATACGGGAATCAAGATCCATCATATTTAATGTTATTCGCAAAATTTTAGAAAAAAAAAATTATTTGATCGGGTAATTCAACGGTCAACTATCACTTTGACCGGAACCCCTAAACAGGGTTTCGTCATGGTTTAAGGATTCGATTTTTAAAAAATATTTTTCGACCACCCAACCATACGGGAATCAAGATCCATCATATTTAATGTTATTCCCAAAATTTTAGAAAAAAAATTATTTGATCGGGTAATTCAACGGTCAACTATCACTTTGACCGGAACCCCTAAACAGGGTTTCGTCAGGGTTTAAGGATTCGATTTTTTAAAAACTATTTCTCGACAACCCAACCATACGGGAATCAAGATCCATCATATTCAATGTTATTCCCAAAATTTTAGAAAAAAAAATTATTTGATCGGGTAATTCAACGGTCAACTATCACTTTGACCGGAACCCCTAAACAGGGTTTCGTCAGGGTTTAAGGATTCGATTTTTTAAAAAGTATTTCAGGACCACCCAACCATACGGGAATCAAGATCCATCATATTTAATGTTATTCCCAAAATTTTAGAAAAAAAAATTATTTGATCGGGTAATTCAACGGTCAACTATCACTTTGACCGGAACCCCTAAACAGGGTTTCGTCAGGGTTAAGGATTCGATTTTTTAAACAATATTTCTCAACCACCAATCCATACGGGAATCAATATCCGTCATATTTAATGTTATTCCCAAAATTTTAGATAAAAAAATTATTTGATCGGGTAATTCAATGGTCAACTATCACTTTGACCGGAACCCATAAACAGGGTTTCGTCAGGGTTTAAGGATTCGATTTTTTAAAAATTATTTCTCGACCACCCAACCATACGGGAATCAAGATCCATCATATTTACTATTATTCCCAAAATTTTAGAAAAAAAAATATTATTTGATTGGGTAATTCAACGGTCAACTATCACTTTGACCGGAACCCCTAAATAGGGTTTCTTCAGGGTTTAAGGATTCGATTTTTTAAAAAGTATTTAATGACCACCCAACCATACGGGAATCAAGATCCATCATATTTAATGTTATTCCGAAAATTTTAGAAAAAAAAAATTATTTGATCGGGTAATTCAACGGTCAACTCTCACTTTGACCGGAACCCCTAAACAAGGTTTCGTCATGGTTTAAGGATTCGATTTTTTAAAAAATATTTCTCGACCACTCAACCATACGGGAATTAAGATTCATCATATTTAATGTTATTCCAAAAATTTTAGAAAAAAAAAATTATTTGATCGGTTAATTCAACGGTCAACTATCACTTTGATCGGAACCCCTAAATATGGTTTCGTCAGGGTTTAAGGATTCGATTTTTTAAAAAATATTTCTCGACCACCCAACCATACGGGAATCAAGATCCATCATATTTAATGTTATTCCCAAAATTTTAGAAAAAAAAATTATTTGATCGGGTAATTCAACGATCAACTATCACTTTGACCGGAACCCCTAAACAGGGCTTCCTCAGGGTTTAAGGATTCAATTTTTTAAAAAATATTTCTCGACCACCCAACCATACGGGAATCAAGATCCATCATATTTAATATTATTCCCAAAATTTTAGAAAAAAAAATTATTTGATCGGGCAATTCAACGGTCAACTATCACTTTGACCGGAACCCATAAACAAGGTTTCGTCAGGGTTTAAGGATTCGATTTTTTAAAAAGTATTTCACGACCATCCAACCATACGGGAATCAAGATCCATCGTATTTAATGTTATTCCCAAAAGTTTAGAAAAAAAATTATTTGATCGGGTAATTCAACGGTCAACTATCACTTTGACCGGAACCCTAAACAGGGTTTCGTCAGGGTTTAAGGATTCGATTTTTTAAAAAATATTTCTCGACCACCCAACCATACGGGAATCAAAGTCCATCATATTTAATGTTATTCCCAAAATTTTAGAAAAAAAAATTATTTGATCGGGTAATTCAACGGTCAACTATCACTTTGACCGGAACCCCTAAACAAGGTTTCGTCAGGGTTTAAGGATTCGATTTTTTAAAAAAAAATTCTCGACCACCCAACCATACGGGAATCAATATCCATCATATTTAATGTTATTCCCAAAATTTTAGAAAAAAAATTATTTGATCGGGTAATTCAACGGTCAACTATCACTTTGACAGGAACCCCTAAACAAGGTTTCGTCAGGGTTTAAGGATTCGATTATTTAAATAATATTTCTCGACCACCCAACCATACGGGAATCAAGATCCATCATATTTACTATTATTCCCAAAATTTTAGGAAAAAAAATTATTTGATCGGGTAATTCAATGGTCAACTATCACTTTGACCGGAACCCCTAAATAGGGTTTCGTCAGGGTTTAAGGATTCAATTTTTTAAAAAGTATTTAACGACCACCCAACCATACGGGAATCAAGATCCATCATTTTAATGTTATTCCCAAAATTTTAGAAAAAAAAAAATTATTTGATCGGGTAATTCAACGGTCAACTATCACTTTGACCGGAACCCCTAAACAGGGTTTCCTCATGGTTTAAGGATTCGATTTTTTAAAAAATATTTCTCGACCACCCAACCATACGGAAATCAAGATCCATCATATTTAATGTTATTCCAAAAATTTTAGAAAAAAAATTATTTGATCGGGTAATTCAACGGTCAACTATCACTTTGATCGGAACCCCTAAACAGGGTTTCGTCAGGGTTTAAGGATTCGATTTTTTAAAAAATATTTCTCGACCACCCAACCATACGGGAATCAAGATCCATCATATTTAATGATATTCCCAATAGTTTAGAAAAAAAAAATTATTTGATCGGGTAATTCAACGGTCAACTATCACTTTGACCGGAACCCCTAAACATGGTTTCGTCAGGGTTTAAGGATTCGATTTTTAAAAAAATATTTCTCGACCACCCAACCATACGGGAATCAAGATCCATCATATTTAATATTATTCCCAAAATTTTAGTAAAAAAAATTATTTGATCGGGTAATTCAACGGTCAACTATCACTTTGACCGGAACCCCTATACAGGGTTTCGTCAGGGTTTAAGGGTTTGATTTTTTAAAAAGTATTTCACGACCACCCAACCATACGGGAATCAAGATCCATCATATTTAATGTTATTCCCAAAATTTTAGAAAAAAAAATTATTTGATCGGTAATTCAACGGTCAACTATCACTTTGACCGGAACCCTAAACAGGGTTTCATCAAGGTTTAAGGATTCGATTTTTTAAAAAATATTTCTCGACCACCCAACCATACGGGAATCAAGATCCATCATATTTAATGTTATTCGCAAAATTTTAGAAAAAAAAAATTATTTGATCGGGTAATTCAACGGTCAACTATCACTTTGACCGGAACCCCTAAACAGGGTTTCGTCAGGGTTTAAGGATTCAATTTTTTAAAAAATATTTCTCGACCACCAAACCATATGGGAATCAAGATCCATCATATTTAATATTATCCCCAAAATTTTAGAAAAAAAAAATTATTTGATCGGGTAATTCAACGGTCAACTATCACTTTGACCGGAACCCCTAAATAGGGTTTCGTCAGGGTTTAAGGATTCGATTTTTTAAAAAGTATTTCACGACCACCCAACCATACGGGTATCAAGATCCGTCATATTTAATGTTATTCCCAAAATTTTAGAAAAAAAACATTATTTGATCGGGTAATTCAACGGTCAACTATCACTTTGACTGGAACCCCTAAACAGGGTTTCGTCAGGGTTTAAGGATTCGATTTTTTAAAAAATATTTCTCGACCACCCAACCATGCGGGAATCAAGATCCATCATTGTTGTGGTTTAAAAACTAGGTTACGATTTGTAATTAATGCTAGGATGGTTGAGCTTCGAGCTTTAATGGTTGTTTCCGTGTTACGAGACTGATTGGTCCTCACATAGTGCCTACGTATCTCGTTATTCAGAATCAAGCCAAAAACGTAGTTCTGAGATGAGGGGTCTGGCCCTTTATATAGGCTGTAGGAGCCTCAGAATCGTAGTAGAAGTCAGAGACTTGGTGGACAAGTCTTCCTTGAGGAAGGTTCCAGATCTATTCCTTGTAGGAATCAGTTTCCATGTTGAAATATGTATCTTGGAGGCTAAGTCAGGCTGGAGTGATATCCTTGTTTGACTCTTATTTGCTGAGCTGATTATTACCCTTAATATTAATTATGAAATTAATATTGTAAATAGGGTTTGGGCCCATCTGGTGGGCCCCACGTTTGGACCATTCTGGGTCTAATTAATGCCACATTAAATGTGTCTTTATGGCTTACTTTTAGCCCATATCATTTGCCCCCCAACTTCTAGGAAAACTGATCAGGTTTTCCTTGAAGTTATAACGGCCTTATTCGAGACTTGGGTCAGGGCTATTACTCTTACATGAGTATTTTCAACAACCTCATCTTAACGTAAAGCGTGGAGTGACCGACGCATTTACGACGATGTTTAACAACACTAAGCGGTGTTAAATGGCACTAGACAGCGCTAATTAGCCTTAAACAATGTTTAAACAGTGTTAAACAATGTTAAATGGCATAAAACGGCACTAACGGCACTAACCGGTGCTAAACGGTGCTAATCGGCACTAAACTGTGCTAACAGGCACTAAACAGTGCTTAAACAGCACTAAACGGTGCTAATCGGCACTAAACTGTGCTAACAGGTACTAAACAGCGCTTAAACAGCACTAAACGGTGCTAATCGGCACTAAACTGTGCTAATCTTGATCTCTTTTTAGTATTGAAAACCATCCGAGATTCGCTGAAAAAGTCGAGATTCAGGATCAGAAACTATCCGAGGTTTGTTGAAAAAATCGAGATTCAGGACCACGAACTAACCCGCGATCGGCCGGACCACGGGATAGCTCGTGGTCGGCCGAGAGGTGATCGGCCAGAAGGTTGCAAGCCACCATGGTCGGCCACACCATGGTCGGCTGGAAGGTGGTCGGCCGTAAGGCCCGAAATCTTCGTGGTCGGCCGGGAGGTGGTCGGCTGCAGCCCCTCGTGCGCCGTGGTCGGCTGCTTCGTGGTCGGCCGGCGTCCCTCGGGCACGGCGGTCGGCTACCTCGTGGTTGGCTAGGAAACCCGGACCTGAAAACCATCCGTGGCGTTGAGGATCAAGAATCTTGATCTTGATCTCAAGTTACTAATTTGATCATTCGTGACTTCATTATCTTAAGGATCAAGAACCTCGATCTTGATATTAAGTCGTCAGGGATCTAGGATCTAAAATCATCCGTGATCCTAAGGATCAAGAACCTTGATCTTGATCTTTAGTCGTCAGTTTGGTCATTCGTGACTTCTAACGATATTACTCCTTAATTTATGATTAGCACTGCTAATCTTGTGCTTAAGGCTAAACTCGTTACTTAATTTCTTAAGCGCAACCATCCGTGCAACAAATATTTCAGCTATTTCTTTTCTGGCATATATGAATTATAATGATTCTTTCTGTATAACGCGGATAATTTCTGTCCTTTTTTCGTCTATAAACGATAGATGACCTATAAACGCGAACCAAGCTGAGATTCAACCTGATGTAGCAGGTCATGCATTTTCTATAAAAGAGGAGAAGTAGCCTTCATTTCAATTCACTTCTTCATTTCAGAGCTCTCAAATTCTTAAGTTCTCTAGCTTCAAGTTGCAAGATCAAGTTCAAGCTTCAAGATCAAGTTTCAGATTCAAGATCAAGTTTTAGCTTCAAGATCAAGATGTCGGAAGGTGATCAACCAATGGCTCCCCCTGTCTCCATGATGGAAGCTATGTCGAAGAGGAGTAAGATGAGGACCACCAAAGGTAAAGAACAAATCAAACATCCTTCGTATGTTGAACATAGATTTGAATCCTTGCTAGATCTCCTGAACATTATGAGGGAAGCATTCCCAAACTGTTCTAGCTTAGATTCTTTTAACAGTCCAAGTAAGTTGTCGGAACGAGATGTCCAAGAGATAAGGTAGTCATATCACTTCCCAAGTGCCATTAAGGTTCGTCTCCCAAACCCATCAGATAGAACATGCAACTGGCATCCTGAGAGGATTTGTGTTCACTGGGGTGCCTTAGATGCTGGGTTCAGATTCCCGGTTGACAATTTTATCATTAGATTGCTGGCGGAGTATCAGATCCACCCCTGTCAGTTGTATCCCAATGCTTGGAGGTACATCTCTATTTTCTTAATAAGGTGTCGCCAACTGGAGATTCATCCGACAACTACAATGTTTCGAAGTATCTTTGGGGCCAGCAACTCTTCCGACTCCAAGAAAGGATGGGTTAGCCTTAAGCACCGAGCTAAACTTCCGCACATAGTGAATCCCTTCTCCTTTCCAGATTCACAGCATTTCTGGGAAAGGGAGTTTGTAGTTCTTGAGTGGAAAGGTGGTGACTGGGGCAACTTCTTTGTGAAGAGATTTGGGTCCGTGGAGGACAGTTCATATTTCGTGTGTGACCTTACTCATTCAGAATTGTTGGATCGAGATAGGCTTCTTGCTGATGACGGCGGTACACACTATAAAACTTTTCTGAATGAAAAGAATATTATTGAGGCTGGCCTTAGCTTTCTTTCCATTGAGGGTAACTTTCTTACTTGAGCTTATTATGAACTCTGTTTGTTCTTATCCCGATATTTTTCTCTTTTTATTTCAGCTGCTGAGGAGATTTATAGTCGTCCTGAGAACCGGCCAACTGTTACTAAAAGGATGAAGAAGAAGGCTGAGGAGAAACTGAATCCTACTAAGCCTCATATCCCTAACTTCTTGGAGCACTGCTCTCAAGGCGGTAAACGATCCCGAAACGCTGATGGGGACGTCAAGACTCCTTTCATACCTCCTTGGGGAATATGTGAACAAGACTCGGTCTTTGGGAGTCCTTATCTAGCCCTAGACTGGTCCAAGCTTTCAATCACTCCTCCTGACCGAGTGACAATGCATGCAGGCGACAAAATGGATGAGTCTCAGCTCATGGGCGCTCAGGCCTTGTATCAGGTATGAAATTCCCTCTGTTAAGTTCAATACTATTTCTGATTTTGACTCTATATATTCCTCGTAGCTCACCCATTTCCTTGTTGCAGGCCAATGCTTACTTTCAAACTATTTCGACTCAAGGCCGGGCTTTTAGGGATGAGAATATTAGCTTGAAGAATGACTCAGCAAGGTTCAAGGAAGAGATTGACGATCTGCACTCCCAAGTCGTTCGTGCTGAAGCTAATGGTGCATCTACCCGTAAACAACTTTCTTCTCTAGCCAAAAAGAAGGCATCTGATGCTGACAAGGTGATCCAGGCCTACCATAGGTCTAAAGATTTTCTTAAGCTCATTGATGATCATGATGATGAGATGCATCCCTTCAACATGTCTGTTGGTTGGGATAAGGCCATTAACGCTGTGAGTCATAGGCATCCATCTGTTGTCAACCCGGCTGATTTTCCTTGCCCAAATTGGGGTGTCAACCCGGCTAACCTAGCTTCTGGTTCGGGAACTAAAGTTGTTCCTCAGACATCAGGATCCGGCTCCAAAGGCAGTCATCGACGCTCTGGATCCAACTCCAAGGGGGCTGTTTAAGTTGCTAGCCAAGACTCATCTTCTTCTGGCTCCCGTGGGAAGAAACCCCCACCTGCAAGGAAAGTTGGAGTAGTTCGCCAACTCATCGCTGGCAAGAGACTGATCCGAAATGAGGGCAGTTCTACTTCTGATTCATCTTCCGAGGAAGAAGGGGCTGAAGTTGCTAATGTTCAGCCAATGGTGATTGCCGAGCCCGGTGATGACTCCGGTGAAGACTCGGAGGAGGAGAGTGGGGAAGAGGAGAGTGGCGAAGAGGAGAGTGGCGAAGAGGAGTCTGGGGAGGAGTAGCTGGAGCTGGTTTGTGGCCTTGCATGGCCTTGTTAGCCGTATGTGGCTTTATATTTCTAGATTTCAATCAAGGTCCTTCTGGATCAAACTTTTATCTGTCTCGGTGATGTAACTTAACTGTTGGCCCTTCGGGGTCTTTATTTATGCATTTGTTTCCTCATTTGTTTGTTTACTTGTTTTCGGTACTTGGTCTTTCTAGACTTACACTCAACAGGTGCTTGGTACATAAACAAAATCGCAGAATCATTGAAGGAAAACAAACTTGCATTAATAATTTGAAATGGGTTCAACCCTTACATAACTTATTATTGTCCTACTCGGGGCGTTAAGCCCTGGAATGGTTTCATCGAACCTTATTTCTACTTCTCCTAATAGATAGATAAAAAAGCAGCTTCCTTGCAAGGGTATCTTAAATATAATAAATCTTGAGGTTCAAGGCATGCCAAGTACGGGGTACCTCGTTCCCATCCAAGGTCTCTAACTTGTAGGATCCCCATCCTAGCATCTTCTTGACTCGATACGGCCCTTCCTAATTAGGGGCTAGCTTTCCTTTCTGACCAACTCCAGAGGCTTCTACCTTCCTTAGAACCAGGTCGCCTTGTCGAAAGAATCTTTCCTTAACTCTCTGGTTATAGTGAAAAGAGGCTCCCTTCTGATGTTCAGTATTTCTAGCATTGGCTTCATCTCTAACCTCGTCAATTAAGTCAAGGGCAAGTCTCATCCCTTCTTCATTAGTTCTGGTTCATATGCCTCAACTCGAGGTGACGCATGCATAATCTCCAGGGGCACAACTGCCTCAGCTCCATAAGCCAGTAGAAACGGGGTTGCTCTGGTGGTCACCTTACAAGTGGTACGATAAGCCCAGAGTATAGGCAGCAACTCATCCACCCAAGTATTCCTTGAGCGTTCGACCCTTTTCTTTAGTCCATCAAGGATGATCCGATTGTCTATCTCGGCCTGTCCATTAGCTTGCGGGTGTGCTACTGAAGTAAATCGAAGCTCAATAGCATTTTCCTCACAGTAGTTCTTGAACTCCTCATTGTTGAACTGTGTCCCATTATCCGTCACAAGGATTCACGGGATTCCATATCTACAAATTATGTTCTCCCAAAAGAACTGGGCAACTTGTTTGGTGGTTATCTTGGCTAGAGGCTTAGCCTCGATCCACTTGGTGAAGTAGTCAATGGCGACTATCAGAAACTTCCTTTGTGCTGAAGCCATAGGGAAAGGACCAAGTATGTCCATCCCCCACATTGCAAATGGGATGGGAGAGTTGACTGACGTTAACATCTCAGGCGGCTGCCTTACAATTGGAGCTTGTTTTTGACATCTGTCACACTTCTTGACGTAATTCTGTGCATCGGCTAGCATCTCCGGCCAATAGAATCCTATTCGAGTGATCTTGTGAGCTAGGGCTCTGCCCCCCAAGTGTTGCCCACATATCCCTTCATGAACCTCCTCCAAGGCTTCTCTTGCCTCTTGGGGTCTCAAACATTTCAAGTACGGGACGATAAACGATCTCTTGTATAGGATGCCTTCAATCAAGGCGTATCTCAATGCTCTCACTGACAACTTTCGTGCCTCGAGAGCATTGTCGGGGAGCCAACCTGTTTCAAGGTGAGCTTTAATAGGATCTATCCAACAGCTTCCTACATCAATTGGTGCAATCAACTTAGAGTTGATGGTCGGGGCCTTCAAGACCTGGAAGTAAACACTCCCTGCATAATTTTCTATCTCAGAAGAAGCGAACTTAGATAGGGCATCGGCCTTAACGTTCTCTTCTCTCGGAATGTGTTCTACATAGCACTCGTCAAACTGAGTCATGATAGCTTTCACAACTCGCAGATACCTTGCCATAGTTTCATCCTTGGCCTCAAATTCACCATTTACTTGAGAGACCACTAATCTTGAATCTCCACAAACTTTGAGATTCTTGACTCTCATGATTCTGGCCAAGCCTAAACCGGCTATCAAGGCCTCATACTCAGCTTCATTGTTAGTTGTCGGAAAGTCCAACTTCAAAGCATATTCAACTGTGAACCCATCGGGGCTTTGCAACACTAAGCCTGCGCCACTAGATTTTGTTTTTGATGCTCCATCAAAATAGAGCACCCAATATTCCTTCTGATTAGGTACAAGTTCTTCATCTTTATCTCCGCTTTCAGGGGTGGTTATCATCTCCTACCCCCCGACTTCTTGGTTGCTAATGGTACATTCAACCACGAAGTCAGCTAATGCCTGAGCCTTGATTGCCGTTCGCGGCTTGTATGTTATGTCAAATTCTCCGAGCTCAATTGCCCAATTAATCAGTCTTCCACTAGCCTTTGGGCTGTGCAATATATTTCTCAACTGCTGGTCCGTCAGGACTACGATTTTGTGTGACTGAAAGTACGGTCGTAGCTTCCTTGAAGCTGTTACCAATGCCAAAGCAAATTTCTCGATTGATGAGTAATTTAATTCGGCTCCGTGGAGCACCTTGCTTACATAGTAGATAGGTCTCTGAACCTTGTTCTCTTCTTTAATGAGGATGGCACTCAATGCTTGTTCCGACACTGCTAGATACAGATAAAGAGTCTCTTCGGGACTTGGCTTGGCCAAGAGCGGGGCTTCGGCCATGTATTTCTTCAACTGTTCAAAGGCCTCTTGGCTTTTATCGGTCCATTCAAAAATTTTCACCTTTTTTAGTGCTTGAAAGAAAGGCAAGCACTTATCACCAGACTTGGAGATGAATCTCCCTAGAGCGGCCACTCTGCCGGTTAACTTCTGTACGTCCCTCACAGAACGGGGTGGTTCCATGTCTAAGATTGCCTTGATCTTGTCGGGGTTGGCCTCTATGCCTCTTTTTGAAACCATCAGACCCAAAAATTTGCCTGATCCAATGCCAAAGGCACACTTGGCTGGATTCAACATCATTTTATGGTGCCTCAGCACTTCGAATGCCTCTCTGAGGTGCTTAATATGGTCTGCCTTGACCAAGCTCTTAACCAGCATATCATCAACATAGACCTCCATGGTTTTTCCAATCAGATGGGCGAATATCTTATTCACCAGTCGTTGGTAAGTAGCTCCTGCATTCTTTAGACCAAAAGCCATAACAAGATAGCAGAAAACACCAAAGTCAGTTATGAAAGATACCTTAGGGATGTCATCCTTGTGCATCTTAATCTGATTGTAGCCGCTGAACCCATCCATGAAGCTCAACATCTCATGTCCAGCTGTGGCATCTATTAACATGTCTATTCTAGGCAGAGGAAAGCAATCCTTTGGGCATGCATCATTCAAATCAGTGAAGTCTATACACATCCTCCACTTCCCATTTGCCTTCTTGACAATCACAGGGTTAGCTAACCATTCTGGAAACTGAATCTCTTCAATAAACCCAGCTTCTAAGAGCTTTTCAACTTCTTGCTTGATGGCCTCTTGCCTTTCAGGAGCAAAATTCCCCTTCTTCTGCTTTATGGTCTTTCGCTTGGGATCGACATTTATTTTATGAGTTATGAGTTGGGGATCAATCCCTGGCATATCAGCCGCTGTCCAAGCAAACACATCACTATTTTCTTGTAAGAATGTTATCAATTTGCCCTTCAAGGGTTCTTTCAGAGAAGCTCCTACATAAGTAACTTTTCCAGGGTCGCCCAACTCTAGAGGTATGGGAACCAAGTCCTCTGCCGGCCTTCCTCGGTGTTCTTCATCACCACGGACATCCATATCTTCAATCGGGAGCACCTGCCCCCCGGCTCCATCAGCTCTCAAAGCAGCCACATAGCAACTCCTGGCCATTTTCTGATCTCCTTTCTGTTCCCCAACACCATTCCTGGTTGGAAATTTGACCTTCATGTGATAGGTAGAGGCAACAGCCTTGAACGTATGAAGTCCGGTCCTCCCCAAGATTGCATTGTACGTTGAGGTAGCCTTAATCACCAGAAAATTCAGCATCTGAGTGGCTTCCTTAAGTTCTTGCCCGATTGTCACGGGTAACTGAATAGTCCCTTCAACCTTTGACTCAACTCCATTAAACCCGTATATCGGCATGTTGGTCGGGGTCAACTGAGAGTCAGTGTATCCCATCTGTACGAATGCGTCATGAAACAAAATATCAACAGAAGCTCCATTGTCTATCAAGACTCGCTTCACCTCCGAATTTCCAATAATAGGAGCTATGACCAACGGGTCGTCATGGGGGAATTTCACCCCTTCAAGGTCTGAATCATCAAACCCAATTGCTATTTCAGTCCTAGCACGTTTAGGGGCTTCCCCCACGATGTGCATCACTTCTCTGGCATATGCCTTTCGAGAGTTTCGAGTTGTTCCGGCCGCCGTTGGGCCTCCCCAAATCATGTTAATAACTGGCCCTCGGGGCTGTTGATTATGATCACGATCGTGTTCGTTATCTCTTCTGTCATTGTCTCTTCTATCATAGTCCCTTCTTTGGGTTCCACGATCATCACCCTTTGTGAACTTGTTCAGCTTCCCTTTTCGGATCAAGAACTCAATTTCATCCTTCAACTACCTACAATCATCTATATCATGACCCATATCACGGTGGTACCTACAGTACTGCTCTTTATTTCTTTTTGCGGGATCACCCCTAAGTGGCTTCGGCCATCGAAAGTCTTTATCCTTTTCAATATCTAACAAGATCTGACTCCTAGGAGCGTTCAGCCTTGCGTAATCAGAAAACCTCGGTCCCAAACCCTTCTTTGGTGGTGACTCGGAATCCTTGCTAGTCCGGGGATACTTGTCCCTAGCGTCGTACTCTTGCTCTTGCTTTCGTTTCTTTAAGTCATTATAACCCTTGCCATTGCCTCCTGCGGTTTCCTTCTTCATGCTGTCCTCAGCCTTGATATACTTATCGGCCCTTCGTTGGAGCTCGCCCAGGTTTTCAGGAGGATGTTTTGCCAAAGACCTTTTAAAGAAGAGATCAGTGGTTCCGTGTTCCAGGGATACCATGGCCACCTTATTTTCCAGATCAGTGATATTCAACGTCTCCTTGGTGAATCGCTTGAGGTAATTCCTCAAATTCTCGTTCTTCCCCTGCACCACATACATGAGGGATGCAGAACTTTTTTCATGAACTCTCCCACTAATGAACAGGCTGACAAAGGCGGCACTCAGCTACTTAAAAGAGCCAATCGAGTTTGCAGGTAGGCGGCTATACCACCTTTGAGCCATGCCCGATAGGGTTTGAGGGAATGCCCTACACTTTAAGGTGTCGCTCGCAGGCTGCAACAGCAGTGCGTTTGAGAATGTCCTAACATGGTTTGCGGGGTCGCCCGTTCCATCATAAGCCTTAATCGTCGGCATCTTGAACTTCCTTGAGATGCCAGCATTCATTACCTCTTCAGTAAACGGAGGCGTGGGATCATCAGGATCCCCAAGTGGCATCAGATCCTTGGGGTTACTTCTGGGGGTCACCACCCTTGTCGATTTTTCAGTTGGGGCTTCGGCCCTTCGCTGCCTCCTTGAAGGCCTCTCCAGATTTATAATGGGAATCCTCCATGTAACTGGAGGAGGTCGAATCAGACTTTACCTTGCTTGCTCCCTAGCAATATCATCCTTCAACCTTTGGATCTCAGCCTCATGAGCCTTAATCTTTTCCTCAGCCGTTTGTGGAGGTCCATCATGGATTCTTTGGGACCTCCTTCGAGGTTCTCTACTAGCACATCGCCTCCTTGGGGCTTCTTCGCGATCATCATCGTCATCCTCAGACGTCGAATCATCAGTATAGGGGCCGGAGTAGTCATCGTACTCTCGATCTCGGATATGTAAGGCATGACCGCTTGGTCCAGGTTCCCTTTGTCGAGGGGGATAATTAGGCAGCCCATACATCGGGTTGGTATTCAAGGGGAGATCCGTAGTGTGGATCTGTACCCCCGGGGGTAGCGTACGATCAACGTTACCAAGAGGAGAAACCACCATCTGAAGAGGGTTAGTTTCTTGGCTTTGAGGGATAATCACAGGTAAAGTTCCCTCAACATGGGGAATCGTCCCCGAGGGTTGAGAGGCTAGAGGTTGAATGACCGCCCCTGTTGATGGGGGTAATTGTCCTTCTTCAGCGGTGATAAGCGGATCAGAGGTGGCAGGTGGAGTAGAGCTAAGGGGTATGGCCTCAGTCGATGTTGTTCTTCGTGTTTGAACCATGGTTGATGTTGTTGTCCCACGGACGGCGCCAAATGTTGTGGAATAAAAACTATGTTACGATTTGTAATTAATGCTAGGGTGGTTGAGCTTCGAGCTTTAATGGTCGTTTCCGTGTTACGAGACTGATCGGTCCTCACAGAGTGCCTACGTATCTCGTTATTGAGAATCAAGCCAAAAACGTAGTTCTGAGATGAGGGGTCTAGCCCTTTATATAGGTTGTAGGAGCCTCAGAATCGTAGTAGGAGTCAGAGACTTGGTGGACAAGTCTTCCTTGAGGAAGGTTCCAGATCTTATCCTTGTAGGAATCAGTTTCCATGTTGAAATTTGTATCTTGTAGGCTAAGTCAGGCAGGAGTGATATCCTTGTTTGACTCTTATTTGCTGAGCTGATTATTACCCTTAATATTAATTACGAAATTAATATTGTAAATAGGGTTTGGGCCCATCTGGTGGGCCCCACGTTTGGACCATTCTTGGTCTAATTAATGCCACATTAAATGTGTCTTTAGGGCTTACTTTTAGCCCATATCAATCATATTTAATGTTATTCCCAAAATTTTAGAAAAAAAAAATTATTTGATCGGGTAATTCAACGGTCAACTATCACTTTGACTGGAACCCCTAAACAGGGTTTCGTCACGGTTTAAGGATTCGATTTTTTAAAAAATATTTCTCGACCACCCAACCATACGGGAATCAAGATCCATCATATTTAATGTTATTCCCAAAATTTTAGAAAAAAAATTATTTGATCGGGTAATTCAACGGTCAACTATCACTTTGACCGGAACCGCTAAATAGGGTTTCGTCAGGGTTTAAGGATTCGATTTTTTAAAAAATATTTCTCGACCACCCAACCATACGGGAATCAAGATCCATCATATTTAATATTATTCCCAAAATTTTAGAAAAAAAAAATTATTTGATCGGGTAATTCAACGGTCAACTATCACTTTGACCGGAACCCCTAAACAAGGTTTCATCAGGGTTTAAGGATTCAATTTTTTAAAAAATATATTTTGACCACCCAACCATAAGGGAATCAAGGTCCATCATATTTAATGTTATTCCCAAAATTTTAGGAAAAAAAATTATTTGATCGGGTTATTCAACGGTCAACTATCACTTTGACCGGAACCCCTAAACAGGGTTTCGTAAGGGTTTAAGGATTCGATTTTTTAAAAAATATTTCTCGACCATCCAACCATATGGGAATCAAGATCCATCATATTTAATATTATCCCCAAAATTTTAGAAAAAAAAAATTATTTAATCGGGTAATTCAACGGTCAACTATCACTTTGACCGGAACCCCTAAATAGGGTTTCGTCAGGGTTTAAGGATTCGATTTTTTAAAAAATATTTCTCGACCACCCAACCATACGGGAATCAAGATCCATCATATTCAATGTTATTCCCAAAATCCTAGAAAAAAAAAATTTATTTGATCGGGTAATTCAACGGTCAACTATCACTTTGACCGGAACCCCTAAATAGGGTTTCGTCCGGATTTAAGGATTCGATTTTTTTAAAAATATTTCTTGACCACCCAACCATACGGGAATCAAGATCCATCATATTTAATGTTATTCCCAAAATTTTAGAAAAAAAAATTATTTGATCGGGTAATTCAACGGTCAACTATCACTTTGACCGGAACCCCTAAACAGGGTTTCGTCAGGGTTTAAGGATTCGATTTTTTAAAAAATATTTCTCGACCACCCAACCATACGGGAATCAAGATCCATCATATTTAATGTTATTCCCAAAATGTTAGGAAAAAAAAATTATTTGATCGGGTAATTCAATGGTCAACTATCACTTTGACCGGAACCCCTAAACAGGGTTTCGTCAGGGTTTAAGGATTCGATTTTTTAAAAAATATTTCTCGACCACCCAACCATACGGGAATCAAGATCCATCATATTTAATGCTATTCCCAAAATTTTAGAAAAAAATTACTTAATCGGGTAATTCAATGGTCAAATATCACTTCGACCGGAACCCCTAAACAGGGTTTCGTCACGGTTTAAGGATTCGATTTTTTAAAAAATATTTCTCGACCACCCAACCATACGGGAATCAAGATCCATCATATTTAATGTTATTCCCAAAATTTTAGAAAAAAAAATTATTTGATCGGGTAATTCAACGGTCAACTATCACTTTGACCGGAACCCCTAAACAGGGTTTCGTCAGGGTTTAAGGATTCGATTTTTTAAAAAATATTTCTCGACCACCCAACCATACGGGAATCAAGATCCATCATATTTAATATTATTCCCAAAATTTTAGAAAAAAAAAATTATTTGATCGGGTAATTCAACGGTCAACTATCACTTTGACCGGAACCCCTAAACAAGGTTTCATCAGGGTTTAAGGATTCAATTTTTTAAAAAATATTTTTTGACCACCCAACCATAAGGGAATCAAGGTCCATCATATTTAATGTTATTCCCAAAATTTTAGGAAAAAAAAATTATTTGATCGGGTTATT
The DNA here is from genome assembly GCA_036435485.1 of Saposhnikovia divaricata. Classification (NCBI taxonomy): domain Eukaryota; kingdom Viridiplantae; phylum Streptophyta; class Magnoliopsida; order Apiales; family Apiaceae; genus Saposhnikovia; species Saposhnikovia divaricata. Next base: position 154,711,591 of record CM071600.1, on the reverse strand, counting down.
CAACGGTCAACTATCACTTTGACCGGAACCCCTAAACAGGGTTTCGTTAGGGTTTAAGGATTCGATTTTTTAAAAAATATTTCTCGACCACCCAACCATATGGGAATCAAGATCCATCATATTTAATATTATCCCCAAAATTTTAGAAAAAAAAATTATTTAATCGGGTAATTCAACGGTCAACTATCACTTTGACTGGAACCCCTAAACAGGGTTTCGTCAGGGTTTAAGGATTCAATTTTTTAAAAAATATTTTTTGACCACCCAACCATAAGGGAATCAAGGTCCATCATATTTAATATTATTCCCAAAATTTTAGGAAAAAAAAATTATTTGAGCGGGTAATTCAACGGTCAACTATCACTTTGACCGGAACCCCTAAACAGGGTTTCGTCAGGGTTTAAGGATTCGGTTTTTTAAAAAATATTTCTTGTTAGGAATATGTTGTACTTGATGATAACTTCACAATCAATCAAATTGTTTAAGGTTTTGTAGCTGTCAACGGATGAGGATTTATAACTCTATCCGTTGACAGGTAGCTCATCAACGGATGAGGTTTTGTAGCACACTGCAGTATCTCTATGTTATCAGTTGATAGTGTTTTTATCCACAGTCATGTTGACTATCAACGGATAGGCAGAATAGGGTAGCCAATTGTAAATAAGCTATGCTATGTAATTCTGTCTAAGTGAAAGTGTATCAACGGATGAAGACTAAACTCTATCAACGGATACAACTCAAATCCACTCTATCAACGGATACAGCTCAAGTCCCAACATCAACAGATACTGCTCTATACATCATCAACGGATGTCAGTATACATCATCAACGGATGTCAGTGTACATCATCAACGGATAATCATTGACACTGATTTCTATGATTAGCTAGAGATTAGCAGTTGATAAGGACATGTTTGACTGACAGATCACATGAGTTGAAAGTAGATACAAAAAGCAGTATGACAGCCATACTTTGGAAACACAGAAGAAAGAAGCATTCCATTTACACTATGAATACAAGAAAGGTGCAGGAGACATGTCTGAACACAAGGACAACCTTTCGGCTACATGTGTATTTGGAGTGTAGTAGCAAGTCAACTAGAATTAGATTAGTATTATCTTATTCCAGTAGTACTTGTAAAACTTGGGATATATAACCAAGTGTAGCAACTCTTTGTAGGTTAAGAAAACAGACATATTTGCTTAGGGTTTCTTGAATATCCTTAGAAGCAAAGAGTTGTAAAACGGCAGCTGTGTACATTTTGTATCACAGAGTTTTCTTCAAATAAAAGCTTCAGGTGGTGCATATTAACCACCTGATTTTATATATGTATGTGTTTAAATCTTACATTGCAATTATCTCTTCATAATTTTCTGAAGTTCTTATCAGAAATTTATAAATATCAAGAATTGTATTCAACCCCCCCTTCTACAATTATACAAGTGTGTAATCTGGGAATAACAATTGGTATCAAAGCAAGCTTCTAACATATTTGAAGTTTAAAGATCAACACACTTCCAACATGTCTAAGAAGGATTATGGAGTGAAGATTCCAGTTCTTGATAGAGAAAATTACTTTCACTGGAAAGTAAAAATGCGTCTACATCTCTCGTCTATTGATGAGGGTTTTGTGGATTGCATTGACAAGGGTCCTCACGTTCCAATGAAGACAGCAACAAGAGTTGGCCTGGCTGATGATGTGCCTGACACTTTCATTCCCAAACCTGTTTCTGAGTGGAGTCTTGAAGATATTGCAGAAGTCCACAAAGACAAAAAGGCCATGAATATTCTGTTCAATGGTCTAGAAACAGACATGGTTGACAATGTTATTAACTGCACTACCGCCAAGGAAGTATGGGACATTGTTCAAACCCTGTGTGAAGGAACAGAACAGGTAAGGGAAAACAAGATGCAACTACTAATCCAACAGTATGAACATTTTCATTTTAAGAGTGGAGAAACATTGAATGATACATTTAGTAGATTTCAAAAGCTACTAAATGGTTTGAAACTGTATGGAAGAGTCTATCAAGTTAAAGACTCTAATCTCAAATTTCTGAGATCACTGCCCAAGGAATGGAAGCCAATGACTGTTTCTCTAAGAAACACTCAAGAGTACAAGACATTTACTCTTGAAAGGCTCTATGGAACTTTAAAGACCTATGAGCTGGAAATGGAGCAGGATGAAGAGATTGAGAAGTCTCAAAAGAAAAGTGGGTCAGTTGCACTCGTTGCCAATTTGGAGCAAAAGGAGGAAAGGACAGAAACTGCTAGTTCTACACCAAACAGGGAGGTTTGTAAAAGTAGAGCAGAATCAAGTAGGAGCAAGGAAAAGGTGTCTGAGGAATTGAATGCCCTTCAGCAGGATGAATTGGATGAGATAGATGAGCACTTAGCTTTTTTATCTAGGAGATTCTCTAAGCTGAAATTCAAGAGAAACTCTGGGATGGCCAAGCCATTTAACAAGGATTTTTCCACAAACAACTATGTGGATAAATCCAAAATTAAATGCTACAATTGTGGGATTGCTGGTCATATGATAAGTGAATGCAGGAAACCTAGATCTGAGAACAAGGGAAAGCCAACTGAGGTTGTTGACTATAAGAAGAAATATTTTGATCTTCTCAGGCAGAAAGGAAAGGCATTCTTGACCCAAGAGTATGACTGGGCTGTTGATGACAATCATTCTGATGATGATGCTGAGTTAGTCAACCTTGCTTTAATGGCTGATTCTGGAGAGCAGGAAGCAAGTTCAGCTAGCAATCAGGTATTTTCTACTAATCTCTCTGAGCTCACTAAAGAGGAATGCAATAGTGTTATAGATGAAATGTCTACTGAACTATATCACTTAAGTGTTACTCTTAAATCACTTACTAAAGAGAACAATAGAATTAAAGAGTCTAATCTGTTTTTAAGTGATAGAAATGCTGCTCTAGAATCTCAATTTCTAGAATTTGAGAAAATGAGAGTTTATTGCAATAATGCTAAAAGTGAACTTGAAGCTGTGTTAAAAAGAGAACTGATTTTAAAAGACCAGCTTGAAAAAGAACAAGGGATAATTGCTAAATTTCAAAGTTGTAGGAATATTTCTCAAAACATAATAGAAGTTCAGGGAATAGAATCATTTGTGAAGGATACCTGGACTCAAAGGAAAAAGGAGCTAGAACCTGGCCTTGAGGATCTAGAGACTATTTGTGAATCAACGGATAGTGATCATCCGTTGACAGATGAACCGTCAACGGATGAGAGGTATCCGTCGACTAACAAAAAGTCTGTTAGTAAGAAGGAACTTAGGAAACTGGATATCAAGTATGGTCCAGTAAACAAGAATTTTGTTAGTGGTGAGTGCAGCAAAACCAAATCCAGTGGGAAGGCTAAGACAGGTGATTTACACAACAAAAAGGCTGTTGGTAAATCAGACAATGAAAAGGTAGAAATTGAGGGCAAAAAGAAAAAGAACAGAAATGGTAAGATAGGCATCAACAAGAAAAACAATTACTCTCCTGACAAGTTTGCTCCTAGGAAAACTTGTAGTAATTGTAATAGTGTCAATCATTTATCTTCTAATTGCAAGATTGTCAACAAGGCTCCTGTTCATGTACCTCAACCAATGCCATGTATGCCTGCAATGCCTGGTTTGTATCAAAATGCTAGTTTTTCAAATCCATATGTGAACATGCCATATGTGTCTAATCCATACTTTCAATCTATGAATGTGCCACAAATGTCATGGAACCTACCTAACATGAATAATATGTATGCCAATTTTCCACACATGCATGCATCCAATATTCATGCAAATGAGCATTTGTCAAACCCCATTACTCAAGCATCTACACCGAAGATGAAGAATGCTAAGAGTGCAAAGTCAAAGGCTAACAAGAAAGGACCCAAGGAAGCTTGGGTACCAAAATCAACTTGATTTGTTTTTGAAATGTGTGCAGGGAAACAGAAGGAATCTATGGTACCTAGACAGTGGATGTTCTAGGCACATGACAGGAGATTCAACCCTGCTCACAGAGTTCAAGGAAGGAGCTGGCCCTAGAATTACCTTTGGAGATGACAGCAAAGGATATACTAAGGGATATGGCCTAATTTCAAAAGACAATGTCATCATTGAAGAAGTGGCTTTAGTTGAAGGTTTAAAGCACAATTTGCTGAGTATCAGTCAGATTTGTGACAAAGACTATGAAGTAAAGTTCACAAAAGAAGCCTGTGTTGTTTCTGCCAAGGAAGACAACAATGTGGTATTGACAGGCTTTAGAAAAGGAAATGTTTACATAGCTGACTTCAATTCAGCATGCTCAGAATCCATTACTTGTCTCTTCAGCAAAGCAAGTAAGGATGAGAGTTGGCTATGGCATAAGAAGCTGTCACATTTGAATTTTAAAGTTATGAATGATTTGGTAAGAAAGGATCTTGCTAGAGGAATCCCTCATTTGGAGTTTGTCAAAGATGGGCTATGTGATGCCTGCCAATTAGGGAAACAAAAGAAATCATCTTTCAAAAGCAAGACAGAGTCATCCATTGTTAAGCCTCTTCAATTGCTGCATATGGATTTATTTGGTCCAGTAAATGTCATGTCTATTTCAAAGAAGAAATACTGTCTGGTGATTGTAGATGATTTTTCTAAGTTCACATGGAATTTCTTCCTGCACTCCAAGGATTGTGCAAGTGAAATCATTATCAATCACCTCAGAATGCTAAACAATGGTTCTGAAGACAGAGTACAAAGGATCAGGAGTGACAATGGTACTGAATTCAAGAATTCCACAATGAAGATTTTCTGTGAAGAGAATGGAATTGTCCATGAGTTTTCTGCTGCCAGAACACCTCAACAAAATGGGGTTGTTGAAAGGAAAAACAGAACTCTCATTGAAGCAGCTAGAACAATGTTAAGTGAATCAAGATTACCAACATATTTCTGGGCTGAAGCTATCAACACTGCATGCTTTACTCAGAATATTTCCTTGGTCAATCAAGCTAGAGGAATGACTCCTTATCAGTTATTCACCAACAAGAAACCAACTTTAGCTTTTCTACATGTCTTTGGATGTAAGTGTTTTGTGCTAAGGAATCATGGAGATAATTTAGGCAAATTTGAAGCAAAGGCAGATGAAGCTATTTTCGTTGGATATGCAGCAGGGAAAGCCTACAAGGTCTACAATCTAAGAACCAACATTGTTATGGAATCTGTACATGTTGTGTTTGATGATCAAAAGATTCTAGGCCTAAATGATGAAGGTTACCATGAAAAGTTGGAATTTGAGAATGAAGGTGAAGGAAGAATGTACTATGATGATGATGAGGAGAATGAAGATCATGACCACAGAGATCCACCTAGAGCTGTTACACCAACTAGAAGTGATGCTTACACTGAAAATGAAGCATCCGTTGATAGTCATTCTGGAGCATCCGTTGACAGTCATTCTGCAACATCCGTTGACACTATTAGAGATGCATCCGTTGACAGAAATTCTCAAGCATCCGTCGACAGGCAAAATGATGCATCCATTGACAATCAACTTCATAACTCAGCAAGGACAACAAACTCAGGGGGAGTTTCTCAAGGTCAAAATTCAATGCTAAATCAACATGATCATGGAAATGAAGCAACCTCATCAAGATCAAATCTTCCACCTGCAAGAAAATGGACTAGAAATCATCCATTTGAGTTAATCATTGGTGAATCAAATTCAAGAGTCCAAACTAGAAGGGCCACTCAAGCAGAATGTCTATACAGTAGCTTCCTGTCTCAAGAGGAACCTAAGAAAGTGGAAGATGCCCTTCTAGATCCAGATTGGGTGTTAGCAATGCAAGAAGAGCTAAACCAATTTGAAAGAAATAAAGTATGGAAACTTGTGCCCAAACCTGATGATAGAAGTGTCATAGGTACTAAATGGGTTCTCAAGAATAAGACAGATGAAAATGGCATAATTGTGAGGAATAAATCTAGATTAGTGGCAAAGGGCTATTCTCAAGAAGAAGGAATAGATTTTGATGAAACTTTTGCTCCAGTAGCAAGACTTGAGGCAATAAGAATCTTTCTAGCCTATGCAGCACATGCCAATTTCAAAGTCTATCAGATGGATGTCAAAAGTGCCTTTCTAAATGGGGAACTGGAAGAAGAGGTCTATGTCCATCAACCTCCTGGTTTTGAGGATCCAGAATTTCCAGAATATGTATATCTTCTCATGAAAGCACTTTATGGTTTGAAGCAAGCACCAAGAGCCTGGTATGACACTTTATCTCAATTTCTTTTGGAGAACCACTTCACTAGAGGTACAGTAGATAAAACCTTATTTCATAGGGATATTAATGGCTCTTCAATACTTGTTCAAATCTATGTAGATGAAATTATTTTTGGGTCTACAGATGAGAAGCTTTGCAAAAAGTTTGCCAAACTTATGCAAAGTAGGTATGAAATGAGTATGATGGGTGAATTAACTTACTTTCTTGGCCTACAAGTAAAGCAAGTTAATGAGGGCATTTTCATAAGTCAAACAAAATATATTTATGATCTCTTAAAGAAATTTGACTTAATGGATTGTACATCTGCTAAAACACCTATGGCCACTGCAACTAAGCTTGAGTTGAATACTAAGGAAAAGTCTGTGGACATCTCAAGTTATAGAGGCATGGTAGGTTCACTTTTATACCTAACAGCTAGTAGACCTGATATAATGTTTTCTACTTGTCTTTGTGCTAGATTTCAAGCTGATCCTAGAGAGTCTCACTTAATAGCTATTAAAAGAATTTTCAGGTATCTCAAGGGAACACCAAACCTTGGCATTTGGTACCCAAGAGAATCTGGTTTTGATCTAACTGGCTATTCAGATGCAGATTATGCAGGTTGCAGAGTTGATAGGAAAAGTACTACAGGTTCCTGTCAATTTCTAGGATACAGGCTTGTGTCATGGTTCAGTAAGAAACAAAACTCAGTCTCCACTTCTACAGCTGAAGTTGAGTACATTGCGGCTGGAAGCTGTTGTGCACAGATTCTATGGATGAGAAACCAACTCATTGACTATGGTCTAAAAGTTGAGAAGATTCCAATTTTCTGTGACAACACAAGTGCTATTGCCATCACAGGGAATCCAGTGCAACATTCGAGAACCAAGCACATTGACATCAAATACCACTTCATTAGAGAACATGTGATGAATGGTACAGTAGAAATGCACTTTGTGCCAAGTGAAATGCAGCTTGCAGATATCTTCACCAAGCCTCTTGATGAATCCACATTCACAAGATTGGTAGGTGATCTAGGTATGCTTAACTTGTCATAATTTCTAGTGATATTTGATTTCAATGAATTGAAGCTGGAAATGTGTTTTGATTTACTTGAAAGTTAAAACTTTCAGAAAAATTTTCTGCAGAAATTTTGCCTAAGGCAAAATTAGCTTATCAACGGATATCCTTTTATCCGTTGATAGTATAAACACATTACTAGATTTTTGCATGTCAACGGATAACAGGCTATCCACGTCATCAACGGATAAACTGTATCTCAACCATTCATTCTATATCCGTTGATATACATTTTTTTTAACCGTTGGTAACCGTGTATATCTAATCATGGCTGTACTTATTCTTTTTTTTTATTTATTATCTGACAGTTACTTTTGACCAATGGAGTAATTACTTTTAATTATTTCATTTTTAATTCTTGAAAAATATAAAAGGCGGACTTGTACTCTCACATCTCACTTTTATTCATTTTCAAGCATATCAAAAGCTAACTGCATCTTCTTCCCTAAAACTCTCTGTAACCAAAGTTCAATCACTTCAATGGCGCCTATTGTTAAGATGATGTCCTCCACTGGGTTTACCTATGAGAAGAACAATTTCGCGGCCTTTGTTGACACAGTGAATGCTCCAGAAGCTTACCACACTTTGATGAGTTTCGTGAAGAAATGCAAGCTGTCATATGCTATGACGGCTACCACTCCCTTAATCCACGAGGTAATTGAAGAAATGTGGACATCTGCTGAGTACAATGGCACAGACGGTACAATTGCTTTTTCTTTAAAGGGTGAAAACTATGTGGTTAATTCTGATGTAATAACTGCTTGTTTAAAATTGCCTGAGAATAACTGTCTGAAAGTACCTACTGATGCTGAAATTGTTGCCATGCTTAATTCTATTAATTATGCCCTTAGTACTGAAAACTTAGGGAAAATTGCTAGAAAAGGAATGGTTAAAGAATGGAGCTACTTCTGTGATGCCTTCATTAAAACTTTTTCAGGAAAAATTAGTAATTTTGATGCTGTTACCCAGTCCATGCTAACAATGATGTGTATGCTTTTAAATGATAAATTCTATAATTTTGGCACATTAGTTATGTATGAGATAGCTGCAAAGTTGGGTAAAAAGGAAACTAGGAGCAAGAATATCTACTTTGCTAGATTTTTAATGCTCTTAGCACTGCATGTGTCTGAGAATAAGCTATCCATTGCTAACCCGGATAGCAAGTTCCAATGTTTTGTTCAGGAGAAGAGAGTCTTAAGTGACCTGATTCGAATGAACCTCAATGCAGGAGTACAGTTGGTATATCTACCAATTGTTCAGGTAACTATCTCTAACTCTGAAACCCCTATCTCCAGCCCCCAAATTTCTTTGCCTTCTAGTGTCACAATGGAGTCTGTAGTTGTGACCAAACAGGCTCCTACCAAAGTGACCAAATCCAGAGTTCCAAAACCACATTCTAGAAGGCAAACCTCAAGTGTCTCTCAAAAGACACCTGTTGTAAAATCTACCAAACCTCTTGAGGGGAGTGTGAAGGTGGTAGTGAGTGGTGAGGGACAGGGTGAACATCAAAGAAGCCCTAAGGATAAGGAAGGAGAGATGAGTGCAACCACCATTTCAGTCTCTCAAAAGACTGCTAATGTAACTACAGGCCAAATTCTAGTTACACTCTCCCAAAAGAGTGTGACAACTGAATCAAGTTCCCCACAAGGAACACTGCACAAGAGGGTTAGGGACACATATAGCCCAATCTCAAAAACCTATGGAAGAAGAGTGAAATCTAAAACCACAGGGGAATCACAGGGTGCACACACTGTACAGGAAACTGTGCCTTCTCAAACTCAGTTTGATGTGGCTTCAATAAATGTGGAGTCACAGCCCCTTGATCTTAATCTTCAAATCGACACACATTACAATCCACCATCACCAACTCCATCTCTGGATGTGGATATGATATCTACATCAATTCCTGATTCTCCATCTTTAAGATTCTTGGAGAAGCCCCACTCTGTAATTGGTGGTCATCATCTTTTAGATGATTTGTTGGACCATCAATCTTCCCTTCCAGAATTCTCAACACAGACTGTGGCCTCGAACTTAAAATCAATCTCCACAGATTCAGTGTTGGTTTTCTCTTCAACGGATAGAATTATTCCTTCCTCAACGGATATCCTTCATCCGTTGACAAGTGTTTCTCCATCAACGGATGCGCCTCTATCTAGCCATCCGTTGACAGCTATAACTACTCCATCAACGGATATTCGTTATCCGTTGATAACTCACTCTACCACTGCTATATCTGACATTCCAGTGTCAAGTGTAGAGGAGTTCTCAGTAGTTGAAACACTTTTAGGTTTGAGGGAAGGGAGTGAGAGGCTGCCTTGTGAGCAGGCAAAAGGAGAGATAAATAATGAGAGGCTGGCCATTTCTTCCGGTCAGGCAAAAGGAGAGTTTGAGAGTTCCACCTTAGTAGGTGAAGGTGAGGGTGTGAGAGGTGTGAGCCAAGGGGAGCCCTTGATGCAAGAAAAGAGAGATGAGGGGAGAGAAGGGACTACAGGAGAGATAAGGATGGAAGAAGCAGCCATTGCTAGTGAGTCAATGGGGGTTGAGGATGCATCCAAGGAAATGGAATTTCAAAGAGAATATCAGTCCATGATTGACTCCATTTCTTTGGATGCTGAAACCTTTACTCACCCTGTTCCTGCCTATCAAATTCTGGCACAACAGGGCAATGTGGAAGCAGAGGAGGCAATGCACCTAGTGCACACCTCACAATCTCTACTTAGAGCTAAGGAATCTATAGCAGCTCTGCCAACCACTGCTGAGAGTGATGAATTTGACAATTCTGAAGATGAAGACAACCAGAGCTCTGAAGATGAAGGTGGTAGCAGTATTCATGATTTTGCATTTGCTCAAAACTACACCTATCATCAACTTGATATGGAAATCATAAGGCAATATAAATCTGCCCTGGCTGAGCACCCAGAAGCAGATCCACAGAGAAAGGTTGTTCTTCAACAGGCAATTGACTCCCTAAAGTTACAAAAGATGCAAATGGTGATTCAGAGATCCAATTTAGAGGAGGTCAAACAAGAAATCAAGGATGTGAAGATCTCTGTGGATTCCAAGCTAGAGCAACTAGCTCCTACAGCCACTCAGAGGGTGTTGCAACAAAGGTTTCTCAAAGAAGACAACCTGGCTAAATCTGTGCAACTTCTCACTTCAAGAGTGGAAAAGATGGAATCCCAGATGGAGCAATTTCTTCAACATCAGAAACTGCAAACCCAACTGCTAGAAAGGTTAGTTGCAGCCCCAACTTCTAGTCAAACCCTTGATGCTAACAAAAAGGGGGAGAAAGTGGAAGAGGCTGTGGAAACTACAAGTCAAATCTTAATTTCTGAAAGAAGGGAAGCAGCAAGTGAGGGGGAGCAGCAGCCTACCATAGTGGTCAATCCACAAGAATTCATTGTCACAGCTTCCCCCAGCAAATCCAAACCTCTATCTGAAGAGTTTGATCTTTCAAACTTGACAGAAGAAGAAAAGCTAGCCAAAATTGAAGCTCTCCAAAAGATGAAAGAAGAAAACTATGAAAGGATAATGAGGACAGAAAGATTGATCAATCAATCTATTGCATCAACTCTGTTCTCTAGCCAAACCTCAGCTCCAACAATATCTACAACAATTCTGAAGGTGCTCACTCCAGCAATTGTGGCTCCTACATTCTATGATGCTGAGCCTTCTCATGTTAAGGAATTTGAACCCTACATCAAATCAAGACCCTTCTCACCACCAAAAGCAAATGGGAAGAACAAGTTACAACTGGACTTTCCATTTCCCAAGGATGATGAAGAGAAGTTGATGGGTAAGGCAATCAAGGAATTCAAGGAGAAGACTAACAGTTGTGTAAGAGAATGGATGGCTGTAATCATAAGGAATGGAAAAGTTCTAAACATATCCAACAGCCATCCTAGATTTGTTGAAGCCAAGAGAGAAGAGACTTCAAGGCTGCTAAGAGAATCTCAACCAAGCACTGAATATCAATATGAAAACTCAGATGAGAAGCAAGCAAGGCTGGCTCAAGAGTTATTGGATGAGGTAGAGGATGAATTGAGGGAACCTGAGGAAGTCCCCAAATTTAAAAAGAAAGGGAAATCAGTCCCCAAATCCAAGAGATTAAAATCACATGCAAGGAGGCCTGTCTCTCCAGAAACTGAAAACAAAGAGACAGTTGGTTCATCACGACCTATTGATGTAAAAGTATTCAACCCAGATGTAAATTTCCATGGTGAGCCTATAGTACCTAAAGAGGAATCAATGAATCTTGACTCCATTGAGGTTCCTTCATTCTTGCTGAAGCCTCAACAGAAGCCTACACAGAAGAAAAGGAAACCAAGGAAGCAACCTTCAAAGGAACCAATTCAAGTTGCTAGGGTACCTGTAATTGTCAGGCAGCCAATCTTGGAAAACAAGGATGATTTTATCTATCAGGCAGATATTGAAGAATACTCTGACATGAATCTTTATCTGGATGAATTGTCAGAAGTAAGAGGAATTGACAAATATAAACATTTGCCTGAAAGATTGGTCTTTGTATACAAGGGAGGAACGGAAAGGACATGGCCACTACAAAGGGTTCTTGGAGAAAATTATCATACCTTAACCAAAGTGTTCTCTGCAATCAGGAGATACACAGGGTTCTCCAAGATAGCAAAAGGGGAGATACTGGACAAAATAGAACAAATAAGGAGGGATTGGAACTCACCATCAAGTCTACCAAGGAAAATGAAGATCCCATACAATGGACAGAAAATCCACCTCCAACCTTTCTGGATAATGGAGTTCAGGGATGAAGATGGTAACAGGAGATTCTTCAGGTTAGAAGACCAACTACCAAAGGCTAGTTCTCAATACCTGAGATGGCTACAACAGAAGCTAAATCCAAAGGTAGATGAAGAAGATGCCTTCTATAGGCAACTCCAAATACAGATTGAGTCCAACTCTGCCAAGGAAGGAAAATCAAGGGTGATGCCAACAAGAGGAAAGAAACAGTCCTAATCTGCTCAGTCTAGAGGAGCACTTCTCTGTAAATTTCTCAAACTTTCAGTTTTTAATTATTGTAGCTTAATACAATTTATGTATTGTTCTTTATATATCTTTAGGAATGTTTTGTTATCATCAAGGTCCTGAATTTATGCTTTATTGCCATCAAGTATAAATTGGGGGAGATTGTTAGGAATATGTTGTACTTGATGATAACTTCACAATCAATCAAATTGTTTAAGGTTTTGTAGCTGTCAACGGATGAGGATTTATAACTCTATCCGTTGACAGGTAGCTCATCAACGGATGAGGTTTTGTAGCACACTGCAGTATCTCTATGTTATCAGTTGATAGTGTTTTTATCCACAGTCATGTTGACTATCAACGGATAGGCAGAATAGGGTAGCCAATTGTAAATAAGCTATGCTATGTAATTCTGTCTAAGTGAAAGTGTATCAACGGATGAAGACTAAACTCTATCAACGGATACAACTCAAATCCACTCTATCAACGGATACAGCTCAAGTCCCAACATCAACGGATACTGCTCTATACATCATCAACGGATGTCAGTATACATCATCAACGGATGTCAGTGTACATCATCAACGGATAATCATTGACACTGATTTCTATGATTAGCTGGAGATTAGCAGTTGATAAGGACATGTTTGACTGACAGATCACATGAGTTGAAAGTAGATACAAAAAGCAGTATGGCAGCCATACTTTGGAAACACAGAAGAAAGAAGCATTCCATTTACACTATGAATACAAGAAAGGTGCAGGAGACATGTCTGAACACAAGGACAACCTTTCGGCTACATGTGTATTTGGAGTGTAGTAGCAAGTCAACTAGAATTAGATTAGTATTATCTTATTCCAGTAGTACTTGTAAAACTTGGGATATATAACCAAGTGTAGCAACTCTTTGTAGGTTAAGAAAACAGACATATTTGCTTAGGGTTTCTTGAATATCCTTAGAAGCAAAGAGTTGTAAAACGGCAGCTGTGTACATTTTGTATCACAGAGTTTTCTTCAAATAAAAGCTTCAGGTGGTGCATATTAACCACCTGATTTTATATATGTATGTGTTTAAATCTTACATTGCAATTATCTCTTCATAAGTTTCTGAAGTTCTTATAAGAAATTTATAAATATCAAGAATTGTATTCAACCCCCCCTTCTACAATTATACAAGTGTGTAATCTGGGAATAACATTTCTCGACCACCCAACCATACGGGAATCAAGATCCATCATATTTAATGCTATTCCCAAAATTTTAGAAAAAAATTACTTAATCGGGTAATTCAATGGTCAACTATCACTTCGACCGGAACCCCTAAACAGGGTTTCGTCACGGTTTAAGGATTCAATTTTTTAAAAAATATTTCTCGACCACCCAACCATACGGGAATCAAGATCCATCATTTTTAATATTATCCCCAAAATTTTAGAAAAAAAAAATTATTTGATCGGGTAATTCAACGGTCAACTATCACTTTGACCGGAACCCCTAAACAGGGTTTCGTCAGGGTTTAAGGATTCGATTTTTTAAAAAATATTTCTCGACCACCCAACCATACGGGAATCAAGATCCATCATATTTAATGTTATTCCCAAAATCTTAGAAAAAAAAATTTATTTGATCGGGTAATTCAACGGTCAACTATCACTTTGACCGGAACCCCTAAATAGGGTTTCGTCCGGGTTTAAGGATTCGATTTTTTAAAAAATATTTATCGACCACCCAACCATACGGGAATCAAGATCCATCATATTTAATGTTATTCCCAAAATTCTAGAAAAAAAATTATTTGATCGGGTAATTCAACGGTCAACTATCACTTTTACCGGAACACCTAAACAGGGTTTCGTCAGGGTTTAAGGATTCGATTTTTTAAAAAGTATTTCACGACCACCCAAACATACGGGAATCAAGATCCATCAAATTTAATGTTATTCCCAAAATTTTAGGAAAAAAAATTATTTGATCGGGTAATTCAACGGTCAACTATCACTTTGACCGGAACCCCTAAACAGGGTTTCGTCAGGGTTTAAGGATTCGATTTTTTAAAAAATATTTCTCGACCACCCAACCATACGGGAATCAAGATCCATCATATTTAATGTTATTCCCAAAATTTTAGAAAAAAATTACTTAATCGGGTAATTCAATGGTCAACTATCACTTCGACCGGAACCCCTAAACAGGGTTTCGTCAGGGTTTAAGGATTCGAATTTTTAAAAAATATTTCTCGACCACCCAACCATACGGGAATCAAGATCCATCATATTTAATATTATTCCCAAAATTTTAGAAAAAAATTTTTTTTTGATCGGGTAATTCAACGGTCAACTATCACTTTGACCGGAACCCCTAAACAGGGTTTCATCACGGTTTAAGGATTCAATTTTTTAAAAAATATTTTTCGACCACCCAACCATAAGGGAATCAAGGTCCATCATATTTAATGTTATTCCCAAAATTTTAGAAAAAAAAATTATTTGATCGGATAATTCAACGGTCAACTATCACTTTGACCGGAACCCCTAAACAGGGTTTCGTAAGGGTTTAAGGATTCGATTTTTTAAAAAATATTTCTCGACCACCCAACCATACGGGAATCAAGATCCATCATATTTAATATTATCCCCAAAATTTTAGAAAAAAAAATTATTTGATCGGGTAATTCAACGGTCAACTATCACTTTGACCGGAACCCCTAAACAGGGTTTCGTCAGTGTTTAAGGATTCAATTTTTTAAAAAATATTTCTCGACCACCCAACCATACGGGAATTAAGATCCATCATATTTAATGTTATTCCCAAAATCTTAGAAAAAAAAAATTTATTTGATCGGGTAATTCAACGGTCAACTATCACTTTGACCGGAAATCCTAAACAGGGTTTCATCAGGGTTTAAGGATTCAATTTTTAAAAAAATATTTTTCGACCACCCAACCATAAGGGAATCAAGGTCCATCATATTTAATGTTATTCCCAAAATTTTAGGAAAAAAAATTTTTTGATCGGGTAATTCAACGGTCAACTATCACTTCGACCGGAACCCCTAAACAGGGTTTCGTAAGGGTTTAAGGATTCGATTTTTTAAAAAATATTTCTCGACCACCCAACCATAAGGGAATCAAGATCCATCATATTTAATGTTATTCCCAAAATTTTAGAAAAAAAAATTATTTGATCGGGTAATTCAATGGTCAACTATCATTTTGACTAGAACCCCTAAACAGGGTTTCGTTAGGGTTTAAGGATTCGATTTTTTAAAAAATATTTCTCGACCACCCAACCATACGGGAATCAAGATCCATCATATTTAATGTTATTCCCAAAATTTTTTAAAAAAAATTATTTGATCGGGTAATTCAACGGTCAACTATCACTTTGACCGGAACCCCTAAATAGGGTTTCGTCCGGGTTTAAGGATTCGATTTTTTTAAAAATATTTCTCGACCACCCAACCATACGGGAATCAAGATCCATCATATTTAATGTTATTCCCAAAATTTTAGAAAAAAAAAATTATTTGATCGGGTAATTCAATGGTCAACTATCACTTTGACCGGAACACCTAAACAAGGTTTCGTTAGGGTTTAAGGATTCGATTTTTTAAAAAGTATTTCACGACCACCCAACCATACGGGAATCAAGATCCATCATATTTAATGTTATTCCCAAAATTTTAGGAAAAAAAAATTATTTGATCGGGTAATTCAACGGTCAACTATCACTTTGACCGGAACCCCTAAACAGGGTTTCGTCAGGGTTTAAGGATTCGATTTTTTAAAAAATATTTCTCGACCACCCAACCATACGGGAATCAAGATCCATCATATTTAATGCTAGTCCCAAAATTTTAGAAAAAAAATTACTTGATCGGGTAATTCAATGGTCAACTATCACTTTGACCGGAACCCCTAAACAGGGTTTCGTCAGGGTTTAAGGATTCGAATTTTTAAAAAATATTTCTCGACCACCCAACCATACGGGAATCAAGATCCATCATATTTAATATTATTCCCAAAATTTTAGAAAAAAAAAAATTTTTTGATCGGGTAATTCAACGGTCAACTATCACTTTGACCAGAACCCCTAAACAGGGTTTCATCACGGTTTAAGGATTCGATTTTTTAAAAAATATTTTTCGACCACCCAACCATAAGGGAATCAAGGTCCATCATATTTAATGTTATTCCCAAAATTTTAGGAAAAAAAAAATTATTTGATCGGGTAATTCAACGGTCAACTATCACTTTGACCGGAACCCCTAAATAGGGTTTCGTCAGGGTTTAAGGATTCGATTTTTTAAAAAATATTTCTCGACCACCCAACCATATGGGAATTAAGATCCATCATATTTAATGTTATTCCCAAAATTCTAGAAAAAAAATTATTTGATCGGGTAATTCAACGGTCAACTATCACTTTGACCGGAATCCCTAAACAGGGTTTCGTCAGGGCTTAAGGATTCGATTTTTTAAAAAATATTTCTCGACCACCCAACCATAAGGGAACCAAGATCCATCATATTTAATGTTATTCCCAAAATTTTAGAAAAAAAAAATTATTTGATCGGGTAATTCAATGGTCAACTATCATTTTGACCGGAACCCCTAAACAGGGTTTCGTTAGGGTTTAAGGATTAGATTTTTTAAAAAATATTTCTCGACCACCAAACCATACGGGAATCAAGATCCATCATATTTAATGTTATTCCCAAAATTTAAAAAAAAAATTATTTGATCGGGTAATTCAACGGTCAACTATCACTTTGACCGGAGCCCCTAAACAGGGTTTCGTCAGGGTTTAAGGATTCGATTTTTTAAAAAATATTTCTCGACCACCCAACCATACGGGAATCAAGATCCATCATATTTAATATTATTCCCAAAATGTTAGAAAAAAAAATTATTTGATCGGGTAATTCAACGGTCAACTATCACTTTGACCGGAAATCCTAAACAGGGTTTCATCAGGGTTTAAGGATTCAATTTTTTAAAAAATATTTTTCGACCACCCAACCATAAGGGAATCAAGGTCCATCATATTTAATGTTATTCCCAAAATTTTAGGAAAAAAAAAATTATTTGATCGGGTAATTCAACGGTCAACTATCACTTTGACCGGAACCCCTAAATAGGGTTTCGTAAGTGTTTAAGGATTCGATTTTTTAAAAAATATTTCTCGACCACCCAACCATGCGGGAATCAAGATCCATCATATTTAATATTATCCCCAAAATTTTAGAAAAAAAAATTATTTGAACGGGTAATTCAACGGTCAACTATCACTTTGACCGGAACCCCTAAACACGGTTTCGTCAGGGTTTAAGGATTCAATTTTTTAAAAAATATTTCTCGACCACCCAACCATACGGAAATTAAGATCCATCATATTTAATGTTATTCCCAAAATCTTAGAAAATTTTTTTTATTTGATCGTGTAATTCAACGGTCAACTATCACTTTGACCGGAAATCCTAAACAGGGTTTCATTAGGGTTTAAGGATTCAATTTTTTAAAAAATATTTTTCGACCACCCAACCATAAGGTAATCAAGGTCCATCATATTTAATGTTATTCCCAAAATTTTAGGAAAAAAAAATTATTTGATCGGGTAATTCAACGGTCAACTATCACTTTGACCGGAACCCCTAAACAGGGTTTCGTAAGGGTTTAAGGATTCGATTTTTAAAAAAATATTTCTCAACCACCCAACCATACGGGAATCAAGATCCATCATATTTAATATTATCCCCAAAATTTTAGAAAAAAAAAATTATTTGATCGGGTAATTCAACGGTCAACTATCACTTTGACCGGAACCCCTAAACAGGGTTTCGTCAGGGTTTAAGGATTCGATTTTTTAAAAAATATTTCTCGACCACCCAACCATACGGGAATTAAGATCCATCATATTTAATGTTATTCCCAAAATCTTAGAAAAAAAAAATTTATTTGATCGGGTAATTCAACGGTCAACTATCACTTTGACCGGAACCCCTAAATAGGGTTTCGTCCGGGTTTAAGGATTCGATTTTTTTAAAAATATTTCTCAACCACCCAACCATACGGGAATCAAGATCCATCATATTTAATGTTATTCCCAAAATTTTAGAAAAAAAAAATTATTTGATCGGGTAATTCAACGGTCAACTATCACTTTGTGTAACACCCCCAGATCCGGGGTCAGGGATCTGGTGGTTACGGTCTTACATCCATTCATAATACTTGACTTGAGTCCACAATAAATAAATCACATGCTGTGACCCCACAATAATTACCACTCACACACACAACAGTTATAGTCCCAGAGATGAAATTGAAATAAGTCTTACATTAAAGGGTTACGAATAAAAGTTATTACAATCCCAAAAGGATAACATCATAGGTTTAAAAGTTTTGCCGTTGATTACATTAATTATACATATAGTTAAACAGGAAACAAAAGCTGTCTAACTATGCTACCTCAGCAATGGCGGCTAGCATCTCAGCGGGTAGTCCGGTGGGTCGGGTAACCTGCTTGCGCCGAGTGCGCCTGACGCGAGCCATCTGTCCTAGCTGTTGTTGTGACATAATATAAACAAAGCAAGGGTGAGCGAAAGCCCACCAACAAATATATAACTGAACGATAATTTAAAACAGTTCAAAGCTATCTTTTAAACCATATGCCATGCATTTACGGAAATGATGCCAGTATAATATGAACGATGAAGTTACAAGGTAACTTAAAGTATTTGTTTGAAGAAATATCTGCTACATCAAAGTAAGCGAGATATTGTTATCGATAATAAGAAGAGGAACTTGCAAGAAAGGGTTGCAATTCCAGTTATGACTCTTCTCCAACTCTGCCAACAGTAATCATGTTGCAGGAAATAAATGAATTTGGATGATTAACCAATGATGGAGTATTCACCGCGCCCGCTGTTCCAATCTTGATGATCAGTCGAGATCGTACAGCTCAATTTAGATTTACTACCGGTAGAAGGAAGAACTGACGGCTTTACTTGTATACCGCCATGCTAGCTCTCCCCGGCCAACGGTTGGGCCAAGGGGATGGACCGGCGCTACTCGGCCTCTTACACGACTCCTAGTTCAAATAGAGTTCATGATTCTGAATATAACGTTCGTCCCCCTTTCCCCAAGTATAATACTTGTTGATAAGACTCCACAAAGTAGTCGTATCTAGTTGGAAAGGAAAATTTACCAATAACTCCCAAGCTATTACTTGGTAACGGATATCAACTTGTTCCAGTAATCTTACCCCTCGAAAGATGAGAAGGTAAACAACGACTTAATAAGTCAACGGCACCCGAGTTGCGGGTGAAGGGAATACTTTATGACCGGGAAGTCGACAAGATAAATAACATTTTTCCAAGTAAGGTTCCCTTATTATTAAGAGGATAAACTCAAAGATGAATGATGTCTGGGAACCTTTCTTGATACAAGATTAATAATAATATGACTTCGAAATATTTTCTGTAATAATCGAAGAAGATTAACCTTATCGAGATTATTCTAAGTATGGAATAAATATTCAGAGAATATTTATTGAGTTAAAATATTGAAAGAATATTTGGGAATATGAAAGAATATTTTTAATCAGAGTATTTCTCAAAATAATCCCTGAAGAAATATCAGGAGAATATTTATTGAATAAATAAATATTTAAATGAATATTCAAAACAATATTCATTAATTAATAAGACCTGAAAAGAATATTTAAGGTAATATTCATGATTAATTAGGAATTTAAATGAATATTCAAAAGTAATATTCATTTAATGAATAATATCCTAAATGAATATCAAGTAATATTCATTTAGTAATCCAAGCCTTAAGGAATATTCGAAATAATATTCGATAATTAAATCAAGCTTCAGATGAATATTAAAATAATATTCATCAAGTATTTAATATCTTAAATGAATATTCAAAAGTAAAATTCATTTAATAAAATAATAATCTAAAAGAATATCCAAAATAATATTCATTTAATAGTCTCATCTTTAGAAGAATATTCGAAATAATAGTCGATAATCAATTCGACTCTGAATGAATATTGAGAAATATTATTCGTTGAATAGTTACGTTCAAATAATTATTTGAAGTAAGGATCGTTAAAATAATTAGTCTCGAAGGAATATTCAAATAATATTCGTCGCCCAAATAATAGAAAATATTTACTTAAATATTTTCTTCCGAGGTAATCTCGATATATCAAGGAATATTGACTCCCGGTCTATTTTTGATTAATAAGATATATACGCCCTTCTATGAGGGTCTTACAATAACCGGCTTATAACTGATATATAACTATCTAGCTTATAAGCCAACAATAACATTTAGGGAACAAGTATATCAATTCAACTTGAAAGTAGGCATGCATGCAATGGCATATGTATATCAGCAATCATATATATATATTTATTCAATCACAACAACAGCCTAAAAGAAGGGAAATGAAACTTGCCTGGTAGTCGAGTACGGTAAGGGGTAGTGGTAGCGGGTCCCGGTTCAGCCTGGTGATCTATAAATAGCCAAGGCATTCGGGATTAATCACTTAACATATTAAAAGTTAAGTTATACTTAAATCGAAACACGTTCTCGAGTTATCTCGTTATACCCCTATTAGTGGATTACTTATTATCACTGATCCGACCCGACATTCGTTCGTTAATACGACATGTCACTGCACTTATACTTGGGACATACTTAAGTCATACGAGTTCTAAGGTTGATCGTTACGAACCAATCTTATACTCCGAGTTTTATCGCCCGTTTTCTAAGTGTTTTACCAAAGTTACAAAAGAGTCGTCTTTTAGGGGTTCGTTCGCGTTTAACCTTGACTCGAACATTTTTAATAAATCGAAAAATGCTCTTTTTGACATACGGTTTTCTTTCACACCTTCCTTCTTACCCCTAGTATTTATTTACCAAGATTCGCCATGACGTTACATTGCTTACGAGGGTTCAATTTCAGTTACGAACTTTTGTTTACGGATTCGAACTACTTTTAGTAATTTAGTCATAAATCCTAAACCGTAAGTCCGTTTCACGTGATCTTTATATCAAAACGAAGCTTATAACATAATCTAGCCTTTAATGGCAAAATCCGAGACTGGACAGTGTGTTCATGCTACTGCTAATCACGGTTTCTTAAGGCTAACGACAATCGGGCATTACGACGGCTATGTTTACATGATTTCCAAATTTCAAACCATCCAATAATCATAGTTTCCACTCCAAACAACATTTACATGTTATTCAACCATGAACTAAGACCAAGCAATGTCTTTCCGTTCATCTAAACTAATTTCACATTTAATAAATCCCAATCATAATCTTAAGGTCCAAAACATGCATTAAATCCATATAACTCATCTAAAATACCAAAACTTAAACTAAGAGCTTGGTTTTCAAGAGTGGTATACCTTCCTTGGTGTATGTATGAACTTATCAAGCCTTGTTTAGCCCTTATCTAGCCTTAGTATAGCTTGAATAATCAAAAGAAATCAAGAAATAAAAGTTAGTTTATGAAGAACACTATTCATCATCATCTTTGATGATTTATTTGAAAATGATAAAAGATGAATTTGAAGCTGAAATTTCTAGGAGATCATTACCATGATATGTAGTACTTACCATAAAAATTTGAAGAACAAGTGATGGTTGGAAGTTGGACTTCCAATTAGCTAAGAATGGGCAGATTTTTATGAAGAAATGGAGAAAAATGGTGGTGGTTTGTTTTGTTTTGGTGATTTATGGCTAATACATGTATAACCCTTGCATATATAATGGATGCATCTCTTTTAATGTGTTGTTGGCAATCCAATGGTGCCACTTGTTGCTTCCTCATTGGGCCAAGTGTTGGCACTACAACAAACAACTCCATTTTTGCAAGAATGCAATTACACCACTCATCTTGTAGTTGACTTATAAGGATGTTACTTGGGTTTCTCCTTTTCCCACCAATTGCACTTGTT
This sequence comes from Saposhnikovia divaricata, assembly GCA_036435485.1. Classification (NCBI taxonomy): domain Eukaryota; kingdom Viridiplantae; phylum Streptophyta; class Magnoliopsida; order Apiales; family Apiaceae; genus Saposhnikovia; species Saposhnikovia divaricata. Next base: position 154,689,292 of record CM071600.1, on the reverse strand, counting down.
TGTCTCTTGGTTATTTATTCATTCCTTTGTCCGGGTATTACTCAATTTCCTTGCTTGTTCGTTGATCGTTCGAGGGAATAACTCATTCGTTTCTAGTTAGGGTTTTACCGAAAACCTTCTTAATATTTCTAATACTATTCTTCATCTTACTTAATACTTCTCGAATTTAAATTCCTTAATTCCCTTTTATAACTCCTTAAGTCTTGTAGTGTCCAGGGAAATCTCGGAGAAAATAAAAGTGCTCTTTTTCTGAATCCGACGGCTTTTACATACACTTATTTTCTTCCTGGATCACTAATACGAACTCAGAAATCCGTTCCGAATACCGGGTATACCATTATTATAATAATATTCCAAATTCCACCAAAATCACTATTCATCACTTATTTTTATTTAATTCCTATAATTAGGAAAATGAACCTGGTTCACTCTCGAGTGCTTCTTAACCTTTTTACGGAACCGCTGGACTTATAATAGATATTGATTTGGATGACATAAGAATAATCTTACTTGAAGTAATATACTTATATCCTTAGGAGATAGATCGTTCTTACCTATGCCGTCAACCAAAAGTATTCTGCATGACATGTAAATAATTGAATTCAAATCCATTCCATTCATTTAATAGACATTCGTTACATCGCAGTCATAACCACTATTCATTCCCATATTATTACATACTAAAAAGTTTTAATTCTATCAAAAATCTGGGTTCTTACAGTCTCCCCTCCTTAAAAGGATTCCGTCCCGGAATCAGTTTGAAAACAAGTGGGGGTACTTTTCTTGCATTGCGCCTTCAAGTTCCCAGGTGGATTCTTCTACATTGTGGTTCTGCCACAAAACTCTGACTAGCTGAATGACCTTGTTTCGGAGCACTTGTTCTTTCCGGTCTATGATTTCCACAGGTTGCTCCACATAGGTCAGGTCTGGTTGCATGTCCACTTGCTCATACTCTACAATATGCTTAGTATCCGGATTATACTTCCTCAGCATCGAAACATGGAACACATTGTGCACCTGCTGTAGATTCGGGGGCAATGCGAGTTCATAAGCTAGTTCCCCAATTCGTCTCAAGATCTCAAATGGTCCAATGTATCTGGGACTCAGCTTTCCTTTCTTCCCAAATCTCATTAAACCTTTCCAAGGTGACACTTTCAAGAACACTAGGTCCCCTACCTCGTATTCCTTGCCTTTCCGAGCTAAGTCGGCATATTTCTTTTGTCGATCCTGGGCTGCTACCAACCGTCCTCTGATTAGATCTACTGCATCTTTAGTTCGTTGGACCACTTCGGGCCCGAGCATCTTTCGCTCTCCAACTTCATCCCAATACAAGGGAGATCGACATTTTCTTCCATAAAGGGCCTCATAAGGTGGCATCCCAATGCTTGAATGATAACTGTTATTATAGGAGAACTCAACCAATGGCAAGTGATCATCCCAACTCCCCTTGAAGTCCATCGCGCAGACTCTCAACATATCCTCTAGTGTTTGGATGGTCCTTTCACTTTGCCCATCTGTCTGGGGGTGGTAGGCTGTGCTCATGTTCAGCCGGGTCCCTACACATTCTTGAAAACTTCTCCAAAACCTGGAGTTAAATCTAGGGTCTCGATCGGATACTATTGCGACTGGGACTCCATGTCGCGCCACTATCTCTTTTAAGTAGATGTCCACTAGTCTATCGACCGTGTACCTTTCGTTGATCGGGAGAAAGTGAGCCGATTTCGTCAGTCGATCTACAATTACCCATATGGTGTCATGATTAGCCTTGGTCCTGGGTAAACCTACTACGAAATCCATGGCTATATGTTCCCATTTCCATTCTGGAATCTCTAAGGGATGTAGAAGTCCGCTGGGTCTCTGGTGCTCTGCCTTCACTCGTTGGCAGGTCAAGCATCTGCTTACCCACTCTGCTACGTCCTTTTTCATATTGGGCCACCAGTAATACTCCTTCAAATCCCTATACATTTTAGTGCTACCGGGGTGCACTGAGTATCTTGAGTTGTGTGCCTCATTTAAAATCTCATCCTTGAGCTCCTGAACATTTGGGATCCATATCCTGTACGTGTACCTCATGATCCCTTCCTTGTCTCTTTCGCACTTAATTTCCTCCCCGGTCATTAGCTCTTCTGTGGAGTTCTTTTCTTCCTCCATCATCCGTTCCTGGCACAGTCTAATCTTTTCTAGCAATGGAGGTTGGATTCTAATTTCCATCAACTTTTCTTGGCCCTCTTCAGGTAACTTAACCTCGATTTCCAACTTCTCAAAATCCTTCACTAGCTCTTTCTCTGAAGTTATCATCTTGAGCTTCTCTTTCCGACTAAGGGCGTCAGCCACCACATTGGCTTTACCCGGGTGATATCGAATTTCACAGTCGTAATCCTTGATTAACTCTAACCACCTCCTCTGGCGCATGTTAAGCTCTTTCTGAGTGAAAATGTATTTGAGGCTCTTATGGTCAGTGTAAATCTCACACTTCTCTCCATACAAGTAGTGCCTCCAAATTTTTAAGGCAAAAACAATTGCTGCTAATTCTAGATCATGGGTGGGGTATCGGATCTCGTAATCCTTCAATTGTCTTGACGCATATGCTATTACCTTACCGTGCTGCATAAGCACGCATCCAAATCCTTTATGCGAAGCATCACTGTAAATCACGAAATCTCCTTTTCCATCAGGCAACGCCAATACTGGGGCCGTTACCAACCTCTTCTTCAGCTCTTGAAAACTCTTCTCGCATTTCTCAGTCCATTCAAATTTCTCGGTTTTACGGGTAAGTCGAGTTAATGGAGCTGCGAGTTTCGCAAAGTCTTGGACAAATCTCCTGTAATATCCGGCCAGTCCAATGAAACTCCTCACCTCGGTTGGAGTAGTTGGCCGTTCCCAGTTTGAAACTGCTTCTATCTTGGAGGGGTCAACCAACACTCCTTCTCTATTGATCACGTGCCCTAAGAATTGTACCTCATTTTTCCAAAACTCACACTTGGAGAACTTGGCATATAACTGCTCCTTCCTGAGTATTTCTAAGGTTATCCTTAAATGTTCAGCGTGTTCTGCCTCTGTCTTTGAGTAGATGAGAATATCATCAATGAAAACTATCACGAATTTGTCCAAATATTCCTTGAACACCCTATTCATTAGGTCCATGAAGGCTGCTGGGGCGTTGGTCAATCCAAACGACATAACTAAGAACTCATAATGTCCATATCTGGTGCGGAATGCAGTCTTCGGGATATCTTCAGGTTTGATCTTCAGTTGGTGATATCCCGTTCTCAAATCAATCTTAGAGAAGTATTCAGCTCCTCTTAGCTGGTCAAACAAATCGTCTATCCTGGGCAATGGATACTTATTCTTTATGGTTAGCTTGTTCAATTCTCTGTAGTCGATGCATAACCTCATACTTCCATCCTTTTTCTTAACAAACAACACTGGTGCGCCCCAAGGCGACACACTGGGCCTTATCATGCCCTTATCCAACAATTCCTGTAATTGTTTAGCTAGCTCCTTCATTTCTACTGGGGCTAGTCGGTACGGGGCCTTCGAAACTGGCGCCGTCCCCGGGGCTAATTCGATGGCAAACTCAATTACCCTATCAGGTGGTAGTCCAGGAAGATCTTGTGGGAACACGTCCTCGAACTCATTAACTACCAGAATGTCCTGCAATCTTGGCACTTCCTTCTGAGTATCTATAACGTAGGCTAAATAAGCCTCGTTCCCTTTTCGTAACAATCTCTTGGTTTGCGCCATGGTCAGAATTTTCTGGGTCTGTCGCATCCCTTTAAACACTATTTCTTTCTTCCCTGGGGTTTTCAACTTAACCTTTTTCCCTTTACAATCTATCTGCGCATCATTGCGAGACAACCAATCCATACCCAAAATGACATCGAATTCCCCTAGCTTAAAAGGAATTAAATCGACATAGAAGGATCGTCCTCCTATTTCTAGCTTACAATCGGGGTGAATTTGATTAACCGGTACGATTTCCTGATTAGCTATTTCTACTTGCAAGGAATCTCTTAGTTGCTGGGTTTTAAGTTTCAAGTTATGCGCAAAATCTCTAGATATAAAAGACTTAGTTGCTCCTGAATCAAATAAGACATTTGCACTGACTGAATTAAGAGAAAAAGTACCTGCTATCACATCTGTGTCCCTCACGGCATCTTGTACTGACATATTGAAAGTCCTAGCAGTTGGTGGCCTATTTGAGGCAACCTTGCTTGCTCCTGATGCTGCTGGTTTGCTCTTTGGGCAATCCTTCCTCATGTGCCCTCGCTGTCCACACTGGAAACAGGTTGTGCTGTTAGGGATGACCGTGGTGCAAGCGGTAGCATAATGCCCAGCTCGTCCACACTTATAATAGTTTATCTGCTTCAGGTTGCACACCCCGGAGTGCCTCTTCCCACAAGTAGCACACAATGGCAATGGAGGTCGAGAAGGGTTGGAACGGGACATTCCTGATTGGTGGCCGCCCTGGCTCACACTCACACTCGCAGATGGTTTAAACCCTACACTCCTCCCTGGTAGGGAAACCGCTCCTCGATTAAACTTGGTTGGGGGTTTTCCTCCAGCGGATCTTCCGCCCATACTAACATGCTTTCTCTTTATCCCCCCTTTCTCTCTCTCTTTCTGCATCTGATCACTACCAGCCTCCACAATGGTTGCCTTCTGCACCAAGGTGGCATAATCTGTAATCTCTAAAACAGCCACCCTATTCTGGATCCACTGTTTCAGCCCTTGTTGAAACCTGTTAGCTTTCTTCTCTTCTGTGTCTACAAACTCTGGCACAAATCTTGATAGCTCAGTAAATTTAGCCTCATAGTCAGCCACTGACATATTGTTCTGTTTCAGTTCCAAGAACTTAAGTTCCATCTGGGTTTTCATGAACTTCGGGAAGTACTTCTCCAGGAATAATTGTTTGAACCTTTCCCAGGCTATGACAGCATCAGTCTCCATGTTTTTCTTGGCTTCCCACCAATAATTGGCCTCTCCCTTTAGTAGGTAAGTAGCAAAAACAGTCTTCTGAGCCTCATTGATACTCAGAATCTCAAAAGACTTTTCCATTTCTTTGATCCAGGCCCTCGCCTCAACGGGATCAGCCGATCCGTGGAACTCTGGGGGCTTAAGGGACTTAAAGGCCCTAAAGGAATTTGCCACTGAAGTGTTGTTGCTTGGTGGTGGTTGGGGGTATTGGTTCAAATTCTGCCTAAGTAGATCCATAAACTGGCCCATGGGGTTTCCGCCCTGGTTCTCCCCTTCCTGTTCTACTTCAGTTTCTCCACCCTCTATTTCCCTTTCAAATTCTTCAGAGTACAGGGGTTCATCCTCTGCTCCATACTGGGAATCTTCTTGCTCATTATAGTCCTGATCTTGTTCCTCACTACTTCCACGGTTTTCCTCGTGTTGGTTGTGACTCTCTTGGTCAGTAGATTCGCGGGGGTTAGCCCTAGTGCCCATCCGTCTTGGAGGCATTTTACTGAAAATTTGGAAAATTATACGTTAGGTTCACTTACCGGTTTTAAAGGATTTTTCCTTGCACATTTCTTTACATGATTGGGTTTAAAATCCCACAGTTTTATATCTCATGGCAACTTAATCGAAAAGTAATACATATGCTAATAAACTCGTGATCACATCCCAACAAAATTGTAATGACTGAAATGGAAACAAATATATACCAGGTACCGAAAAGGTACAACATCCGAGTTACAACGATAGTTTAAAGTACAACCATCCTAACAACAACAACAAGTCAAAAGTGAAATATGCTGTCTATCTGTCTAGTCTGCAAAAAGGGAAAACAAGTACAAGAAAACCATCCCTACAAAAGCCGGCACTACTATGTCCGTACATGACTAGACAACTAGACCACTGCATCACTACATCTGAAATCAGCCGTCACGACGAAACATCCTCCGAACCCTCCCCATGGCGATGCGGAAAACCTCCTCAGCCGCTGCTCTGTCTACCCTACCATGCCCATCAGTAGGCAACTGTCGCACCCTCACCCGAGCCCTCAGCTCGATGCGGGTCACAGCCCTATACCCAACTCTGTCACTGATAGTCCTCCTGCCCTGCACCCTCATCCGGGCGGCTCTCTCTGCTGCTAACTCACTCCTAGACTCTGCCAACCTGGCATCTGCCACAGACAACTCTCTATAAAGCCCGTTCACAATCAAGTTGTGAACACATACTGGGACTCCTCCTATCGGGGCATGAGGTGGGGTGGATGGCTCAGCTGGAGCGGCAGTCTCTGTCTGCTGGGGCTCTGGGGTAAGCTCCTCAAACTCGTCGGGGTAGGGGCTCACAGGTAGTGGTGGTGGGGTAGGGGCTCTCTCAACAGGGAGGAGTGGCACAAAAAGTCCAGAACTCCCTACAGCATCAACTACTGGCTCATCTATATCTCCCTCAACACCCTCATCCACCGGCACCACCTGATCCGTGGTCATGTCAGTGTCATCTCCCATAGTCCTGAACTCAGTCATAACCCAATAATCATCATCCTCAACCACTAACTCAGCGTCCTGTCCTGTCTGGACCCCCTCCGGGTCCTCCTCCCCCTCAGTCTCAACAACATCTGTGTCAGCATCATCCTGGACCTCCTCAGGGTCCTCCTCCTCAGACTCAATCACATCAGTATCAGCCTCAACCTGGACCTCCTCAGCGTCCTCCTCCTCAGGCTCAGTATCATCCTCAGGCAAGTGCTCATAGTATGGGTCCCTAGTCCGGAACATGTCCTCATCATGCTGTCTCGCAGCTGCCTCCTGGGCCGACAAGTCGCTCGCCTACACAAGACGAACTATGTTACTATCATGATACTTAAAAAGTTCCCGTAAGGGTTTTAGGTGAACCTGGCAAGGGTTCTTATTATATTATTGAATTTATTACTATATAACGTCGTATCATCTCTTGGGATATATAACTCTCGCTCTGATACCATCTCTGTAACACCCCCAGATCCGGGGTCAGGGATCTGGTGGTTACGGTCTTACATCCATTCATAATACTTGACTTGAGTCCACAATAAATAAATCACATGCTGTGACCCCACAATAATTACCACTCACACACACAACAGTTATAGTCCCAGAGATGAAATTGAAATAAGTCTTACATTAAAGGGTTACGAATAAAAGTTATTACAATCCCAAAAGGATAACATCATAGGTTTAAAAGTTTTGCCGTTGATTACATTAATTATACATATAGTTAAACAGGAAACAAAAGCTGTCTAACTATGCTACCCCAGCAATGGCGGCTAGCATCTCAGCGGGTAGTCCGGTGGGTCGGGTAACCTGCTTGCGCCGAGTGCGCCTGACGCGAGCCATCTGTCCTAGCTGTTGTTGTGACATAATATAAACAAAGCAAGGGTGAGCGAAAGCCCACCAACAAATATATAACTGAACGATAATTTAAAACAGTTCAAAGCTATCTTTTAAACCATATGCCATGCATTTACGGAAATGATGCCAGTATAATATGAACGATGAAGTTACAAGGTAACTTAAAGTATTTGTTTGAAGAAATATCTGCTACATCAAAGTAAGCGAGATATTGTTATCGATAATAAGAAGAGGAACTTGCAAGAAAGGGTTGCAATTCCAGTTATGACTCTTCTCCAACTCTGCCAACAGTAATCATGTTGCAGGAAATAAATGAATTTGGATGATTAACCAATGATGGAGTATTCACCGCGCCCGCTGTTCCAATCTTGATGATCAGTCGAGATCGTACAGCTCAATTTAGATTTACTACCGGTAGAAGGAAGAACTGACGGCTTTACTTGTATACCGCCATGCTAGCTCTCCCCGGCCAACGGTTGGGCCAAGGGGATGGACCGGCGCTACTCGGCCTCTTACACGACTCCTAGTTCAAATAGAGTTCATGATTCTGAATATAACGTTCGTCCCCCTTTCCCCAAGTATAATACTTGTTGATAAGACTCCACAAAGTAGTCGTATCTAGTTGGAAAGGAAAATTTACCAATAACTCCCAAGCTATTACTTGGTAACGGATATCAACTTGTTCCAGTAATCTTACCCCTCGAAAGATGAGAAGGTAAACAACGACTTAATAAGTCAACGGCACCCGAGTTGCGGGTGAAGGGAATACTTTATGACCGGGAAGTCGACAAGATAAATAACATTTTTCCAAGTAAGGTTCCCTTATTATTAAGAGGATAAACTCAAAGATGAATGATGTCTGGGAACCTTTCTTGATACAAGATTAATAATAATATGACTTCGAAATATTTTCTGTAATAATCGAAGAAGATTAACCTTATCGAGATTATTCTAAGTATGGAATAAATATTCAGAGAATATTTATTGAGTTAAAATATTGAAAGAATATTTGGGAATATGAAAGAATATTTTTAATCAGAGTATTTCTCAAAATAATCCCTGAAGAAATATCAGGAGAATATTTATTGAATAAATAAATATTTAAATGAATATTCAAAACAATATTCATTAATTAATAAGACCTGAAAAGAATATTTAAGGTAATATTCATGATTAATTAGGAATTTAAATGAATATTCAAAAGTAATATTCATTTAATGAATAATATCCTAAATGAATATCAAGTAATATTCATTTAGTAATCCAAGCCTTAAGGAATATTCGAAATAATATTCGATAATTAAATCAAGCTTCAGATGAATATTAAAATAATATTCATCAAGTATTTAATATCTTAAATGAATATTCAAAAGTAAAATTCATTTAATAAAATAATAATCTAAAAGAATATCCAAAATAATATTCATTTAATAGTCTCATCTTTAGAAGAATATTCGAAATAATAGTCGATAATCAATTCGACTCTGAATGAATATTGAGAAATATTATTCGTTGAATAGTTACGTTCAAATAATTATTTGAAGTAAGGATCGTTAAAATAATTAGTCTCGAAGGAATATTCAAATAATATTCGTCGCCCAAATAATAGAAAATATTTACTTAAATATTTTCTTCCGAGGTAATCTCGATATATCAAGGAATATTGACTCCCGGTCTATTTTTGATTAATAAGATATATACGCCCTTCTATGAGGGTCTTACAATAACCGGCTTATAACTGATATATAACTATCTAGCTTATAAGCCAACAATAACATTTAGGGAACAAGTATATCAATTCAACTTGAAAGTAGGCATGCATGCAATGGCATATGTATATCAGCAATCATATATATATATTTATTCAATCACAACAACAGCCTAAAAGAAGGGAAATGAAACTTGCCTGGTAGTCGAGTACGGTAAGGGGTAGTGGTAGCGGGTCCCGGTTCAGCCTGGTGATCTATAAATAGCCAAGGCATTCGGGATTAATCACTTAACATATTAAAAGTTAAGTTATACTTAAATCGAAACACGTTCTCGAGTTATCTCGTTATACCCCTATTAGTGGATTACTTATTATCACTGATCCGACCCGACATTCGTTCGTTAATACGACATGTCACTGCACTTATACTTGGGACATACTTAAGTCATACGAGTTCTAAGGTTGATCGTTACGAACCAATCTTATACTCCGAGTTTTATCGCCCGTTTTCTAAGTGTTTTACCAAAGTTACAAAAGAGTCGTCTTTTAGGGGTTCGTTCGCGTTTAACCTTGACTCGAACATTTTTAATAAATCGAAAAATGCTCTTTTTGACATACGGTTTTCTTTCACACCTTCCTTCTTACCCCTAGTATTTATTTACCAAGATTCGCCATGACGTTACATTGCTTACGAGGGTTCAATTTCAGTTACGAACTTTTGTTTACGGATTCGAACTACTTTTAGTAATTTAGTCATAAATCCTAAACCGTAAGTCCGTTTCACGTGATCTTTATATCAAAACGAAGCTTATAACATAATCTAGCCTTTAATGGCAAAATCCGAGACTGGACAGTGTGTTCATGCTACTGCTAATCACGGTTTCTTAAGGCTAACGACAATCGGGCATTACGACGGCTATGTTTACATGATTTCCAAATTTCAAACCATCCAATAATCATAGTTTCCACTCCAAACAACATTTACATGTTATTCAACCATGAACTAAGACCAAGCAATGTCTTTCCGTTCATCTAAACTAATTTCACATTTAATAAATCCCAATCATAATCTTAAGGTCCAAAACATGCATTAAATCCATATAACTCATCTAAAATACCAAAACTTAAACTAAGAGCTTGGTTTTCAAGAGTGGTATACCTTCCTTGGTGTATGTATGAACTTATCAAGCCTTGTTTAGCCCTTATCTAGCCTTAGTATAGCTTGAATAATCAAAAGAAATCAAGAAATAAAAGTTAGTTTATGAAGAACACTATTCATCATCATCTTTGATGATTTATTTGAAAATGATAAAAGATGAATTTGAAGCTGAAATTTCTAGGAGATCATTACCATGATATGTAGTACTTACCATAAAAATTTGAAGAACAAGTGATGGTTGGAAGTTGGACTTCCAATTAGCTAAGAATGGGCAGATTTTTATGAAGAAATGGAGAAAAATGGTGGTGGTTTGTTTTGTTTTGGTGATTTATGGCTAATACATGTATAACCCTTGCATATATAATGGATGCATCTCTTTTAATGTGTTGTTGGCAATCCAATGGTGCCACTTGTTGCTTCCTCATTGGGCCAAGTGTTGGCACTACAACAAACAACTCCATTTTTGCAAGAATGCAATTACACCACTCATCTTGTAGTTGACTTATAAGGATGTTACTTGGGTTTCTCCTTTTCCCACCAATTGCACTTGTTTGTCTCTTGGTTATTTATTCATTCCTTTGTCCGGGTATTACTCAATTTCCTTGCTTGTTCGTTGATCGTTCGAGGGAATAACTCATTCGTTTCTAGTTAGGGTTTTACCGAAAACCTTCTTAATATTTCTAATACTATTCTTCATCTTACTTAATACTTCTCGAATTTAAATTCCTTAATTCCCTTTTATAACTCCTTAAGTCTTGTAGTGTCCAGGGAAATCTCGGAGAAAATAAAAGTGCTCTTTTTCTGAATCCGACGGCTTTTACATACACTTATTTTCTTCCTGGATCACTAATACGAACTCAGAAATCCGTTCCGAATACCGGGTATACCATTATTATAATAATATTCCAAATTCCACCAAAATCACTATTCATCACTTATTTTTATTTAATTCCTATAATTAGGAAAATGAACCTGGTTCACTCTCGAGTGCTTCTTAACCTTTTTACGGAACCGCTGGACTTATAATAGATATTGATTTGGATGACATAAGAATAATCTTACTTGAAGTAATATACTTATATCCTTAGGAGATAGATCGTTCTTACCTATGCCGTCAACCAAAAGTATTCTGCATGACATGTAAATAATTGAATTCAAATCCATTCCATTCATTTAATAGACATTCGTTACATCGCAGTCATAACCACTATTCATTCCCATATTATTACATACTAAAAAGTTTTAATTCTATCAAAAATCTGGGTTCTTACACTTTGACTGGAACACCTAAACAGGGTTTCGTCATGGTTTAAGGATTCGATTTTTTAAAAAGTATTTCACGACCACCCAACCATACGGGAATCAAGATCCATCATATTTAATGTTATTCCCAAAATTTTAGGAAAAAAAAATTATTTGATCGGGTAATTCAACGGTCAACTATCACTTTGACCGGAACCCCTAAATAGGGTTTCGTAAGGGTTTAAGGATTCGATTTTTTAAAAAATATTTCTTGACCACCCAACCATACCGGAATCAAGATCCATCATATTTAATGTTATTCCCAAAATTTTAGAAAAAAAAATTATTTGATCGGGTAATTCAACGGTCAACTATCACTTTGACCGGAACCCCTAATTAGGGTTTCGTCAGGGTTTTAGGATTCGATTTTTTAAAAAATATTTCTCGACCACCCAACCATACGGGAATTAAGATCCATCATATTTAATGTTATTCCCAAAATTTTAGAAAAAAAATTATTTGATCGGGTAATTCAACGGTCAACTATCACTTTGACCGGAATCCCTAAACAGGGTTTCGTCAGGGCTTAAGGATTCGATTTTTTAAAAAATATTTCTCGACCACCCAACCATATGGGAATCAAGATCCATCATATTTAATGTTATTCCCAAAATTTTAAAAAAAAATTATTTGATCGGGTAATTCAACGATCAACTATCACTTTGACCGGAGCCCCTAAACAGGGTTTCGTCAGGGTTTAAGGATTTGATTTTTTAAAAAATATTTCTCGATCACCCAACCATACGGGAATCAAGATCCATCATATTTAATGTTATCCCAAAATTTCAGAAAAAAAAAATTTATTTGATCGGGTAATTCAACGATCAACTATCACTTTGACCGGAGCCCCTAAACAGGGTTTCGTCCGGGTTTAAGGATTCGATTTTTTAAAAATATTTCTCGACCACCCAACCATACGGGAATCAAAATCCATCATATTTAATGTTATTCCCAAAATTTTAGAAAAAAAACATTATTTGATCGGGTAATTCAACGGTCAACTATCACTTTGACCGGAACCCCTAAACAGGGTTTCGTCAGGGTTTAAGGATTCAATTTTTTTAAAAATATTTCTCGACCACCCTACCATACGAGAATCCAGATCCATCATATTTAATGTTATTCCCAAAATTTTAGAAAAAAAAAATTATTTGATAGGGTAATTCAACGGTCAACTATCACTTTGACCGGAACCTAATATGTAAATAATTAAAGAATTAACATATAATATATAAAATCTATTTCAACGAATAATATAGAATTTATTTCAACCTAATATGTAAAATTTATTTCAGTGAATAATATAATTAACATATATAAAGAATTAAAATTATTCTAATAATTTAGTAGTAATAAATAAAACCTAAGGTGCAATGGTTATATATTACTGATGGAGGAAATTTACCAAGTGTAAGTGTAGATGGAGTGGTTGTGGTGGTGAAATAGAAGTCATGTGTCTTGGAGGTCAGGGGTTTGAATACTCCAACACCAATTTCTTTTTTAATAAGAGGTAAAGTAGACCCATGGTACCTGTGGGACCCACACTAACACGTGGCAGTGGGGCCCACATGACACGTGACAATGTGGGACCCATAATGACACGTGGCAGTGGGGCCCACATGACACAGCTAGTGGGGCCCACGTGGCATGTGGTAATGTGGGACCCCCATTGACACGTGGCAGTGTGGGACCCACCTGACACGTGTCAGTGGGGACCACCTGCCACGTGGCAGAGTGTGACCCACAAATGACTCCTGGCAGTGGGGCCCACCTGACACGTGGCAAGCTGTGGTCCCATGTGACACGTGGCAGTGCCCCCCACGTGACACGTGGGACCCACGTGCCACATGGCAGTTATCCATCGTGGCACCTGTATCATTCAAATGTAAGATTGATTTCAGCAAACGTAACACTGCTTCCTGAAAATGCAACACTTCTATGGGACCCACATGTTCATTTTTTTTATAAATGTTAAAAAAAAAACAAATGCAACGCTCAATCTCTACTGTAACACAACGAATCTATTGCAACAGTACATGTTCTAGTGCAAGAGTACCTTCACAAGTAATGTAACACAATCTCAACAGTGTTTCAGTAGGTCAAAAAAGGTACCTCTAATGTAACACAAAGTGGGCGTTACAATAGAAAAGCATTGCGGACGCCAATCTATGGCGTAGTGATGGTATTGTAAAATTGCGCATTATAATGGCTATGTTTACATGTTTTTCCAAGTTTTTCACTTTACTATGATCATACCACAACCAAACCAACCAACTTATGTGCATGACATACACCTTAACAAGCTCAAGAACATCTCAACTCAACCATTATTTGAATCATGACTTTAGAACTACTAAAACAACTACATAATCATGTATACATGCTTATAACAACATCATCATTATAACTCATCCAATATCATCAAAAACTCAAAAGAAGAGCTAGGGTTTCTTATTATGTATACCTTCCTTGGAGTGTATATAAATCTACTAAGCCTTGTATAGCCCTTGTATAACCTTAATATAGCTTGAATCAACCAAAAAAATCAAGAAACAAAAGTTAGTTTCTTGAAGTAACTATTCACATCTAACTTTGGTGATTTTATTCACCATGAAAGACTTGGAATCTATGGCTCAAATTCATAGGAGATCTTAGTTATGAAATATAGGACTCACCTAATTAATATTGGAATTCTTGGATGGTTGGAAGTTGGATCTTGGTTCTTGAATTAGAGCATAGGCCGAATGCTCCTTGGAAGAGGAAGATGGAGTTGGTTTCTTTGTTTGCTTGGTTGGTTGTGCATAAAGTGAATTATTGTGATAATATCTTGCTAATTCACTTTATTAAAGTGATTATGTCATCTCTTAATACCTCATCAAGTGCCAAGTGTTGATGCTTTATGGTGTTCATGATGCAATCTAGTTAACTAGCTTAGTTGGTTTCTAAAGATGCTTGTTTCTTTATAACCAACTTGGTTCATTGTGGTGTCAACCATTCATTGGTCCAAGTGTAGCCAATCTACTTGTCCACTTGTTGGCTTTATAACATGTTACTCCATTTTTTACTAAAGTACAAAAACACCACTTAGCTTGTAGTTGACTTTCTTGTATGTCACTTTGGTTTCTCCTTCTTCCACCAATGTGATTCCCCTTGTGGCTTTTTAATAATTTTAATACGTTACAATTTATATGTTGCATTTCATTGCTTCACTGTGGCACAATTCCTTAAATCAATATTATATCCAACATTCCTTGTTTATTCTCTCTTTAATTCTTGTACTTAGAAAATGTTCTCGTGCTTTCTCGAGCATTCTCAATCTCCTTTGCGGAGTTCTCTGACTCTTACCAGATATTGATTTGGATGATGTAACACCCCCAGATCCGGGGTCAGGGATCTGGTCATTACCGACTCAATTCCCATCCAAAATTCAACATAAATAATAAATTACAACCTTGTGACCCAAAACAATAACATAAAACACACCCGTTATAGTCCCAGAGATGAAATCAGAGTAACTACCAAATTTTATTAAGCACATTATGAGTTCTTACAATCCAAAAGAATTACAATATGAATACGTACTCTTTGCCATCCATTTACATAAGTCATACTAGTCCATATATTTGGTACTGAAAGAATAAATCTATCCTACCAATAGCTTTCTCTTCGGCTCTGGTAGTCTCATCGTCCTCGCCCGCGTCGAGTGCGCCTTGTGCGAGTCATCTGGTCTAGCTGTTGTTGTGATATAATAATAAAGCAAGGGTGAACAATAGCCCACCAACAATAATATATAACTGAACGATAATATATAACAGTTCAAAAGTATTTTTCAAACCATATGCCATGCATTTACGGAAATGATGCCAGAATAACATGAACGATGAAGTTACGAGGTAACTCAAAATGTATATATAGGTGGGAATATCTGCTATGTCAAAGATAAGCCAGATATTATCATTTATCATATAAAGAGGAACTTGCAAGGAAAATATTGCAATTCCAGTTATTAACATTTTTCGAAGTCCTACAACCTGAAAGAAGTCTCTTGGATACGTGTTGCGGAAGACACCGTCAACCTGAAAGAAGTCTCTTCAATACGTGTTGAAGGGAATTCCCAATTTGGGAGATGAACCAATACTGGAGTTATTACGCGCCAGCTGTCCCACTCCTGATGATCAGTCGGGGATGGTACAGCCCAATATTGTTTATTACCGGTAGAAGGAAGAACTGACGGCTCCACTTGTAGATTGCCTTTAATAGTAACTCCCTGGCCAATGGTTAGGCCTTGTGATGGACCGCGCGACTCGGCCTCTTACACACGACTCCTAGTTCGAATAAATCCACAGCATTGAAACGTAGAGTTTGTCCTCCCTTTCCCCAAGTGAAATACTTGTTGATAAGACTCCACAAAGTAGTCGTATCTAGTTGGAAAGGAAAGTTCACCAACATCTCCCAAGCTTTTGCTTGTTAATGGATATCAACTTGTTCCAACAATCTTACCCCTCGAATGATGAGAAAGTACACACAGACTTAATGAGTCCATAGCAACCAAGTTACGAGTGAAAAGGATAAATTATGACCGGGAAGTCATTAAGATAAATAACCTTTCTCAAGTAAGGTTCCCTTATAAATTAAGGGATAGATTCGAGTGAAGAATGGAATCTTGAGGACCTTTCATAATATAATATTAATCGTACGACTCCGAAGAATTTTTCAGAACTATCAAAGGTCGAAGATAATATTTGAAGAAGAATAAACAACATTGAAGTTGTTTCCAAGTATTGAATAAATATTTATAGAATATTTATTGAGTCGGAAGTATTTAATGAATGAAAGAATATTTTACATAATATCTGGAGGTGAAAGATAATCTCCAAATAATATAAATCATTTTTAAAAGAATTTAGAAGAACTAAATAAATATTCCAAGAGTATTTATTAACTCAATAATAATTACAGAATATTATTCAATCATAATGTTGCTCGTGAGTAATCCTCGAATGAATATATAGAATTATTTACTAAATAAATCCCTCCTTAAATGAATATTCAAAATAATATTCATTAAGTAATTAAACTCCAATAATTATTTAAAAATATTCAATAAATTAGTCAAACCTTAAATGAATATTCGAAAAATAATATTTATTTAATAAATAATCTTCTAAATGAATATCCAAATAATATTCCTTTAGTAATCAAAACTTTTAAAGGAATAATCGAAATAATATTCCTTAAGTAAATAGAGCTTCCAGTGAATATTTTAAAATAATATTCATTAAGTACATAAACCATAAATGAATATTCGAAAGTAATATTCATTTAGTAAATAACATTCTAATGAATATCAAAATAATATTCATTAAATAATCAACTATAAATGAATATTCGAAACTAACATTCATTTAATATCTCTCGACTGAGATAATACTCGAATAACATTCCTCGAAATATTTTCAATTAATTGATACTTTACGGAATATAAATAACGTTTAACAATAACATTCCTCAGATAAATAATAATCTGTCGTTGGAATCCCTCCGGGTTTCCACGACTATCTATACCTCAAAATACCGACTCCCGGTCTATATTTAAGAATGAATATCATATGCCCTTCGCTAAGGGTCTTACCAAAACAATCCGGCTTATAACTGATAATTCGTATCTAGTCTATAAGCCCATTATTAATTCAGGGAACAAGTATCACAAAACCAGAGTCACAATATATTTGAAAACAGGCATGCATGCGATGGCATATGTAAAGCAGAAATCATATACATATATTATCACAACAACAGGTTCAAAGGTTTGAACACTTGCCTGGTAATCGGGTGTGGGTGGAGATAGCGTGTCCTGGGTCTACTCGATGATCTATAAACAATTAGAACATTCAAGATTAACCACTTAACACGTTTTAAAAGTCTAAGTATAACTTCACTTAAATCGAAACACGTTTTCGAATTATCTCGTTATACACCTTTTAGTGTAACTCTTTTTATTACTGATACGATCCGACATTTGTTCGTTATTACGACATGTCATCGTACCCACACTCGGTATATACTTAAGTCGTATAAGTTCTAAAGTCGATCGATTACAAACCGAGATTATACCTCGAGTTTTATCGTTCGTTTTTTAAGTGTTTTACCAAAGTTATAACCAAGCGGGTTTTTAGGGGGTTCGTTCGCGTTTAACTTCGATTCCAACATTTTTATAAAATCGAAAAACGATCCGTTTGATGTGTGGTTTTCTATCATACCTTCCTTATGACCCCTAGTATTTATTTACCAAGATTCGCCACCAAGAAACATGGTTTACGAGGGTTCAATTGAAGTTACGAACTTTTACTTACGGTTTCGAATCAATTTTAGTAATTTGACCATAACTCCTAAACCGTAAGTCGGAATGTTACGATTCTTACATCAAAACGAACCTTAAAACTTGTACTATCTAAACATGGCAGGAAAGGATTCTTGACAGTAGGGGTTTGATATTAAAAATGGCATACAAAACATGGTATTGTAAAATCGGACATTATAACGGCTACGTTTACGCGTTTTCCAAAGTTTTTACACTTTATCACGATCACACCATGATCAAATCAACCACTTAAACACATGATAAACATCATGACAAGATCAATAACATCTCCTTATAACAATCTCATGGATCATCAACCATAATCAACCACAAATCCATGGATCTAAACATATAACTAACATATCAACCACTAATCAACCAATCCTTCTTATTACTCATATAAACTCAAAGTAAAAGCTATAGTTTAGGATGTTTATACCTTCCTCGAAGTATATTCTAGCCTTACTAATCTTGGTATGGACCTTGGATTGCCTTAAGCTTGCTAAATCAACCATGAAAACAAGAAAATCAAAGATTAGTTTTCATAAAAACACTATTCACCCTCCTCTTTCTTGATTTTTTTGAAAATGGAAACAAAGGAGTTTGAAGCTAAAATTTTGAGGAGATCACTTTCTTGAAATATAGGACTCACCTTAAAAATTACAAGATCAAACAAGGAGTGGAAGCACGATTTCTCCTTTTGAATTAATGTAAAAGTCGAATGGTACAAGAGAGAGAGAGAGTTTTGTGTTCTTTCTTGGTTGCTTCTTGAATAATAATGCATAAAGTGATTTTTAGGATAATATCTCATCCAAGGTTGCTTTATTAAAGGTGTGATGTCATGGATGATGCCTTTGGCTGGACAAATGTTGTTGTTTAAGTGGTAAGATGAGAAAGAGATGCTAAGTACTTGGTTGCTTCCTAATCTTGCTAGTTACTCTTGTAACTACTTAGTTACTTGATCTCATCCACCTGCACATACTTGCATCTTAGTTCTCTGCTTGTTTATTTGTCCGTTTATTGCTCAATTCATTGATCGTTCGAAAGAATATCCCAAGGATTTCTAGTTAGGGTTTTACCGGAAACCTTCTTAATATTTATAATACTATACTCCATCACTCTTAATAACTCTTGGATCCATATTCCTTAAATCCTTTTAATAATCTCTTAGGTCTTTCATTGTCCAGGGAAATCTCGGGGAAAATAAAAGTGCTATTTTTCAGAATCCGACAGTTTTTACATAAACTCTTTTTCCCCCTGGATCACTAATACGAACTCAGAATTTCGTTCCGGGTACTTCTATATAGCGTCGTCTAATAATATTCATACGTCCACCAAAATCACTATTCACCACTTATTCTTTACTTATTCTTTTAGGGTTATATAAATGTCCCTGTTCTCTTTCGATCGTTCCTTAACCCTTTTACGGAACCACTGGACTGATAACAGATCTCGATTTGGATGACATAAGAATAACCTTCCCCCTTGGAATGATCAAATCTTGATTTCCTAGGAGATAGATAATTCTTATCTAGATTGTCAACCAATAGCATTCTTCATGACATATAAGTATTTGAATCCATATCCATTCCATAATAAAAGTTTTAATTCCTGCCAAAAATCGGGGTTCTTACAGTCTCCCCTCCTTAAAAGGATTCCATCCCGGAATCAGGTAGGAAACAAGATTCGTTTGTCTGTCATTTCACCTTTCAGCTTCCCGGTCGATTCTTAATTGTTCTACCCTTTCTCAGCACATCTACTGGTGCTACAATACGTACTTTATCCTTTATCCACCAGCTTTGCTACTTTTCGTACAACACATTATCCGGTTTATGCTCTTACCTCGCACTATGCATTTCATGATCGCCTTAATCTTCGAAATCTCGATCCATATAGAGAAGTGGAAAGATTTATTGAGAGATCACTATGATCAATTGAACATTTGTTATATTGCATAGTTAGTACAGAAGAGGGCCAGCCTTTAGTACTTGACAAGCAATTAAACAAGTTATGGTATTCCACTTAGACTTCTATCACATACACAGATAGTCACGTAGCAGTACCTCCCCTCCTTAAAGGGTTGTTCTTCTCAATTCATAAATAAGATGAATAAGAGAGAAGATAAGAAAAGAGTTCTAAAGGATTATAGAAAGCTTTCATGATTGTAAAATATCATACCCAGAATTTACCTCTGAACTATAGAGGTTCATCAAAGAAGAAATTAATCATAATTATATCCAATACTATTTGATCGCAATCTCATGTGTCAACATATCTTGCTGCTTTGTCCACTATTTTATGGACCTGTACTCTGGTTCAATCTTAGCAACACTTACTTTTTGAAAATCTTTGAACCTCTAAGGTTAAATCTTAGTCTCTCGCTTGACACCATTGTTACTGACATTCCCTGTCACGCTACTAGCTTTTTCATATCTATAATATTAACACTATCAGGTTGTCATCCCAAGAACTCATCAGAAAACCCATTTATTAATCCATTCATGATATTCCTTGCTTCATACTCCATAGTTGCTTTCCCCGTCTTTTCTTTATCAATCACATCCTTCTTATTATCTGATTCTTATTTACTTCTGTTATTTACTTCCACCTTCATCTCTTTATTGAGACATCTTCTGCACTTGGCACCTCCTTACTGGTATCCCGTCACATTTACTCTATAATCATCACATTATTCCAATTTAAACCCTCCGAAATGAATCTGGCCGATTTCTTTAACTTAGATCCAATATAATCTTCTTCTGCCAAACTTGTTTCTCATCACTTGTTCTTTTCTACCCGTGATTTTCCATAGGTTATTCTTCGTAAGTCAGACCAGGTCGTATATCTACCTGCTCGTACTCTTATCATCTATCGAGCATCTGCATTTTATTGGCGTAGCCTTGCCACATGAAACACGTTACGATCATGCTATAAGTTTTGAGGGTAGAGCTGGCTCGAATGCCACCTTCCGAACACTTTTAAACTCTCAGGTGGCCCAATAAGTCTCATTAATTCTTTCTACGGGAATACATTTAGCATCATGAATCATCAACCTCATATTCTCTATCTTGTTTGCGCAGAAGTACACTAACATAAACTTGCTTGTCATTCAGCAACATGCCATTTAGCTTATCAATAGCAGCACTTTCTTTATCTTTATGTTGTCATCTACTTTCTTAGAAGAATCACCATCGCTTGTTGTTTACGTAATGCGTTAATAGCTAACCCTACGGGTTTCAAATCCTTTAGGGAGACAAAGTAATCACTATTCCTTATCCATAAGGAACACTTCCTGAACTTGATGTAGCTATTACATGAAGGAGATAAAATTGCAGAAGAGTTTCAAGCATCGCAGCTATATCCGGTTGATAAAAGTATCACTCATACATCTTCCATAAAAGACTGGAAACTTAATGGTTTACTTCGTCAATTTTGTATCATGGTCCTGGTTTGCCTCAAAACGGGACCTTCTACGGTGTGTAGTTTGCTTAAGAAAATATCGGGAATCGAATCTTTACTGAAACTATTATTACCGTCGATTCTTGCACATTCATCAGAAGGAATGTAAATTCCTCCACTCCGATATGACCTTCAAGGTCCTTCCAAATATCATTCTGTTTCTTCGATATGAACATTTGTAATTATTCTTCTATACTTAGACTGTCGGCCACCTCATTGGCCTTTCCTGATACTAACAATTTCTTGTAATCCATGTTCTCTGGATACATTCCAACTCAAACTTTTCTACCTCATTCCCAACACTGTTGGGTGAAAGAATTCTCCCTTAAGCCTTCCTGTGGGAACTTTATCACGTTTATTCCCAATCCTACTTAGGATATTTCTTTTCTTAGTTCTTTCTTGTTCTAGGATAATCTCAACCTTTATAGGTTCAATCCATACTTCCTCAGGGTTTCATACATGCCTCATCTGGCATTATTGTTACTATGTCATACATTCCTTACCAAACTTCCATTTTGAAGTTCGGAATATTACCTTTTTCCTTGTAAGGTTTCTTAGGTCATCCTCATCATTCCTCCTGTATTTTCTGGGTACAGGGTATATCAAAACGTCATTGATCAATACTCTAATAATTCTATCTATGTTTTTTCCAGAACTCTTTTTAATAATCCTTACCGGTCATTGTTGCCTTAGCAAGTCCAACTCATATCATCTGAATTCATAATGTCGTCATTAGGGTTAATGCCATCCCTTGTGCATTCCCCAGGGTTTGTCTTAATTTATGGATATCCTATCCTTAATTCAACTACCAAGGAATTCTTGCATCCTATAATTAGCAATCAAATCATGTACCCTTAATAAGGGTCTCTTTTCAACTGTTCTCATTTGATAATCGATTGGTAACTTAATGCCACCCTCTTCTTTCAGATAGTTGTCAGCCTATTTGGCCTTCCAAACGGCAACGTATGCCTATCTGTTCTCTTACAGAACTTGGTAATGGTAGCAAGGATGTTCTGGAAGATATTGGTCGAGTTCAACGTGAATCTCTTAGTACTTATCGTTCTTCGCCAAGGAAAAAAATTTCTACAGCATACTGATCAATCTCTGACCATTTCTATACTCTCTTCATAAACATTCGTTGTTTACTTCCCTTAGTCATAATATATTCATGGTATTTATAATACCCTAACATCAAACATCTCAAGTCACTATACTTCTATTTTTACTCATAATCTTGGACAATCGTATACACATGAATCACTTTAGTACGGGTGACCCCACTCCAAAAGTCTAGTAAATTCCCAATCCAAACATGGGTTGCAAAGGGTTCAGTAGAAGATTCCTACAATCTCATTAATATTTCCGTTATATCAGAAGCCCCTGCAGTCGGTGCTTACTTAGAAGCAACCCTGCTTTGTCCTTTCATTGCTGGTCTAGTTGTAACACCCCCAGATCCGGGATCCGGGATCCGGTCGTTACGGTTTCCAATTCGGTCCACAACACTTGGACTTTCCTTAACATAAAATAAATTACATCTCTATGACCCAACACAACAATGTAAAACACACCCGTTATAGTCCCAGAGATGAAATTAGAGTAACAATCACATTTTTATTAATCACATTATGAGTTCTTACAATCCAAAAGAATTTCAATATAAATAAATACTCTTTGCCATCCATTTACATAAGTCATACTAGACCATATACTTGGTACTGAAAGAATAAATCTATCCTACCAATAGCTTCTTCTTCAGCTCTGGTAGTCTCATCGTCCTCGCCCGCGTCGAGTGCGCCTTGTGCGAGTCATCTGGTCTAGCTGTTGTTGTGATATAATAATAAAGCAAAGGTGAGCAATAGCCCACCAACAATAATATATAACTGAACGATAATATGTAACAGTTCAAAAGTATCTTTCAAACCATATGCCATGCATTTACAGAAATGATGCTAGTATAATATGAACGATGAAGTTACAAGGTAACTTAAAGTATTTGTTTGTAGAAATATCTGCTACACCAAAAGTAAGCGAGATATTCTCATTGTCATTAAAAAGAGGAACTTGCATGAAAAGATTGCAATTCCAGTTATGAACACTTTTCCAGCTCCGCCAACAGTAATCATGTTACAGGAAATAAATAAGTTTGGATGATGAACCAATGATGGAGTATTCACCGCGCCCGCTGTTCCAATCTTGATGATCAGTCGAGATCGTACAGCTCAAATTAGATTTACTACCGGTAGAAGGAAGAACTGACGGCTTTACTTATCTATCGACTTACTAGCTCTCCCCGGCCAACGGTTGGGCCAAAGGGGATGGACCGGCGCTACTCGGCCTCTTACACGACTCCTAGTTCAAATAGAATTCATGATTCTGAATGTAACATTCGTCCCCCTTTCCCCAAGTACAATACTTGTTGATAAGACTCCACGGAGTAGTCGTATCTAGTTGGAAAGGAAAATTTCACCAATAACTTCCAAGCTATTGCTTGGTAACGAATATCAACTTGTTCCAACAATCTTACCCCTCGAAAGATGAGAAGGTACACAACGACTTAATAAGTCAATAGCACCCGAGTTGCGAGTGAAGAGAATACTTTATGACCGGGAAGTCGACAAGATAAATAACATTTTCCAAGTAAGGTTCCCTTATTATTAGGGAGATAGACTCAAAGAAGAATGATGTCTGAGAACCTTTCTTGATATAAGATTAATAATAATATGACTCCGAAATATTTTCCGTAATAATCGAAGAAGATAAACCTTATTGAGGTTATTCTAAGCATGGAATAAATATTCAGAGAATATTTATTGAATTAAAATATTTAAAGAATATTTAGGAATATGAAAGAATATCGTTAATCAGAGTATTTCTCCAAATAATCCTTGAAGAAACCTCAAGAGAATATTTATTGAATAAATAAATATTTAAATGGATATTCAAAATAATATTCATAATTAATTAGAAATTTAAATGAATATTCAAAAAGTAATATCATCTAATGAATAATATTCTAAATGAATATCAAGTAATATTCATTTAGTAATCCAAGCTTTAAAAGAATATTCGAGATAATATTCGATAAATAAATCAAATTTCAGATGAATATGAGAATAATATTCATCAAGTAATTAATATCTTAATTGAATATTCAAAAGTAATATTCGTTTAATAAGATAATATTCTAAATGGATATTCAAATAATATTCATTTAGTAGTCCAATCTTTAGAAGAATATTCGGAATAATAATCGATAATCTATTCGACTTTGAATGAATATTGAAAAATATTATTCGTCGAATGGTTACGTTCAAATAATTATTTGAAGTAAGGATCGTTAAATAAATAATCTTGAACGAATATTCAAATAATATTCGTCGCCCAAATAATGGAAAATATTTACTTAAATATTTTCCTCCGAGGTAATCTCGATATATCAAGAAATATTGACTCCCGGTCTATATTTGACGAATAAGATGTATACGCCCTTCTATGAGGGTCTTACAATAACCGGCTTATAATTGATACGTTAGTTATCTAATTTATAAGCCAATAAACAATCAGGGAACAAGCATAATGATATAACTTGAAAGTAGGCATGCATGCTATGGCATATGTATAACAGAAAACATATATATATATATATATATATATATATATATATATATATATATATATATATTCAATCACAACAACAACCTAAAAGAAGGGAATTGAAACATGCCTGGTAGTCGAGTACGGTAAGGGGTAGTGGTAGCGGGTCCTGGGTCAGCTTGGTGATCTATAAATAGCCAAGGCATTTGGGATTAATCACTTAAAATCTTAAAAGTTAAGTTATACTTAAATCAAAACACGTTCTCGAGTTATCTCGTTTTACCCCTTTTTGTGGATTCCTTTTATCATTGATCCGACCCGACATTCGTTCGTTAATACGACATGTCACTGTACTTACACTTGGGACATACTTAAGTCATACAAGATCTAAAGTCGATCGTTACGAACCAATAATATACTCCGAGTTTTATCGCCCATTTTCTAAGTGTTTTACCGAAGTTATAATAGAGTCGTCTTTTAGGGGTTCGTTCGCGTTTAACCTCGACTCGAATATTTTTAATAAATCGAAAAACGATCCTTTTGACTTACGGTTTTCTTTCACACCTTCCTTTTTACCTCTAGTATTTATTTACCAAGATTCGTCATGACTTTACATATTTTACGAGTGTTCAATTTCAGTTACGAACTTTCATTTACGGATTCGAACTACTTTTAGTAAATCGGTCATAAATCCTAAACCGTAAGTCTGTTTGATTCGATTCTTTTTCCAAAATGATCTACGACTCAAGATCTACAAGGCCATGTTAGATACTTGTCCAGTTTCGGCAATTAGACCTACTGTGATGCACGGTTTTCAATAATTAACGAAATGTTGGCATTATAACGGCTATAATACGAACGTTCCAAAAATCACAATCAACAACCCAAGCCACACCGGGCATCAATACAACTTATACACATAATAATCATCTCACAAGTCCAGAAGCTACTGATCTTAGCATCAAAATCATCATGCATCTTAAATCATATAACTAATTACATAATCATGCTTATAATTATCACTATAATCATACCAAGCTAAATCCATCAAAAACATTCATAAATCTCAAATCAAATGCTAGGGTTTCAAGAGATCTACCTTCCTTGGAGTATGATATAACCTTAATAATCTTGGTATGGTCCTTGTCTAGCTTAATCAAACCTTAGATCATCCAAAGAAATCATGAAAACAAAGTTAGTTTCTAAGATCACTATTCATCGTCAATCTTGTAAAAATCATATAAAATCAAAAACTAAGAGTTTGGTTCTAAAATTTTTACCACACCTTCTACTCTTCAAGGGCTTTCTTTTGAGCTATAGAACACAAGAATCCAACCATGGGAGCTAGGGTTTTGAGCCCCATCTTTCTACTGATCAGAACCTGGACAGTTTTGGTCCTCCAACTTTAAGCATGGATTTGACTAGGCTATACTACTTGGATTTCCATGAAATTTGGAACGAATATTTCCCATGGAGTGAAGAAGCTATGGTTAAAATTTGGTGATTTTATCATGGATAGAAATGAAGATATGAATTTTTCTTTGAACCTTGCTCCTGCTGAGCAGTTTGGAGAGATATGGTGTTTCTTGCTTTCTCTTTTCTTTCTTTGACTAATTCAACTAGCTTTGATCTAATATCTTGATATTATCAGTTGGGTGGGCTGAGTTGGATGCATTGGGGCAAGAGCCAAGAGTCTTGGACAAGCTTGGTTAATTGTTTTGTTTTTTTTTTTTTGGAAATGATTTAAGTGTTTTAATCACTTAAATCCTAATTACTCTTGATTTAATCTTTGATTAAATCATTCCATCCACTTGATATAATACTCTTGATGATCATATAAGATATTTAATCTTGATATGAATTCAATCCATAATCCATGATTCATTCGCTTTATCGCTTAATCTCGTTACAGCGTTTTAGCGGTTTCTAGAACGCTTGTTTCACTGCCTCAGTGGTTTCCTACCTTCATTCTTAAATCAAATATAATAACATCCCAAAATATCAAATCCTCAAAGTTAATATCTCAATTCTTGGATTATAATAATATATAATCCACTGTCCGGTCAAATATTATACCGAAAAAGAATTTGGAATTTCTGAATTCCGATCGTCTCTGCATTCACTTATTTCCTTCGCGTATTACTAATATGACTTCGAAACATCCATATCACGTCCCGTACATAGGGTGGCGTGAAAAGTTTTCCAACTTACAAAATCACTATTCATCCACCAAATTACTATCCACGTACAGGAAACACTATGCACGTACGGGAAACACTATGCACGTATGGGAAATACTATGCACGTACTCATTTCCCTTCAAGGATCCATTAGCTCCTTCCTGGATGGTAGATTATTCTTATCTAGGTCCTCAACCATCGAATTACTCTATTCTGACAATATACCAATGCATCAGGATTATTGTCCAAAGCAATATCCATTCATTACAATCATTGTTCTTTGAAAGCACCATTCATTAGTGCTCTTTAACCACAATAAGAAAAGTTTTAATTCTACCCAAAATTCAGGTTATTACAGTCCCCCCTCCTTAAAAGGATTCCATCCTCGGAATCAGTTTAGGAATAACTGGGGTTACTTCTATCCCATTGCACTTTCTATTTCTTAGGTGGATTCTTCCACTTCTTGATTTTCTTCAAATCTCTCACTAGCTTGACAACCTTATCTCTTAGCGCTTGCTCTTTTCTATTCATAATTCCCACAGGTTGTCCTTCGTAGTTCAGATTCGATTATTTATATCTATCTGCTCATACTCTATCATATGCCGGGCATCTATAGTATACTGATGAGGCACATACGCATGAACCATGTTATGACCATTTTACCGGTTTGGGTGAGGCTGGCTCATAGGCCACCTTCTTGACGCGTTTAAACTCTCAGATGGCCCAATGAATCTTGGGCTAAACTTCCTTTCATTCTAATCTTGTTAATTCCTTCCACGAGGATACCTTTTCTTATTACAAATCTCGAACCTCATATTCTCTATCTTGTTTGCACAGAAATACATCAACAAAAACTTGCTTGTCAGAATCCTCTATTAATTCTAGATATTTCCCAATTCCATTGTATAAATGTCAACTCTATTGTCGACGGGGTACTCCGTATTGAAACTAGTTCGAGTATTCTAACAACCGATTCGAGTAACTCTTGATGTCTAGCAACGAGCTCGTCGGCCATCACTGTTTTGGCCTCGCTATCTCATTGTTAACTACTATCACCCCCGGTGTTCCAACCTCTTCTTTAATCATCTCACAGAATGCCAATCTACGTCCTGTGTTCATTCAGTCATTCTCTATTATCTCATCTCTTCTACTTTCTGAAAGAAAGGCGAATCTCTTGGGGAATTTGTTTGCGGGGAATGTTGTCTGGTTCGAGGACTCTTAATCCTTTTATCACAAATCATAATCTTCATATACACACAAGCACACATATTTTCAGATCTGATAGGTCTGAAAGTCGATCATGTTTGATCCTTTTTGATTTCGCACCTTTCCTTCATATATACGATGTTTCGATATACTTAGGGCGAAAACTATCTCAGATAACTCACAGCCAATTCATTAAATTCCAAAAAGTTGTGGGTGCAATAGTCAACCCAAAATGACATCACTTACAATTTCATAGTGTCTATACCTAGTGCGATTCACAATCTTGGGTATATCCTCGATTTTTAACTTCCAACCGGTGATGTCATATTTCCTAATAAGTTTGGAAAATAAACAGCGTCCCTGTGCTGCTCAGACAATCTTCTACAACAGTACCTATACTCAATGTTGACTCATTCAACTCTCGAGGTTCGATGTACAATCTTGTGCTAACATATTTCTTTCTTACAACACACCGGTTCCTCACGGTGGCACACTGAGTCTCATCACACTCTTATTCAACAATCCTCGCATCTGAGTTGATAATTCTTTTATTCCTACTGGGCTAACGGGAGATGCAACACTAGGCTCTGAACACTCGATATTCATTAAGGAACCTCTAGAAACATGGAAAATTGACAAGTGCTTTAGATTATGGTTTTAGGATTGTGTTTAAACTTTGTAGTTCCTGCATCTGAAAACTTAGAAGCGTGCTTTCATGCCTTGTTTTAATTAATGTGAAGACTTGTTGTTGTGCTTCTCTAATGTATATACGTTTTTGGCTTTGTTGCAAATACAAGAGGTAGATAATTTAGTAGATAAGGTTGCTGGATTACTTCAAAAACTAAAGGTATTTGCATTTCTTAGATTGTGCCCTTTTGTTATGGCGAAATAATAGCAAAGTAAATTTTGACAAGGCACACAGCATATGATTGATGAATTACATATATGAGGAATGATGTAATGGATATAGATATACACCATGCTCCTTTGTAACACAATTGAAAACTCGTTTGACAGTCCAGTTCGTCCAAAGCATTTATTTCTAGTATGTTGAAAATTCAGAATATTATTACCCTCATATGGTTAGTCGTGATGCTCTGTTAAGAACTTGAGAGTCCAGAGTATTAGTCGTGATGCTCTGTTAAGAACTTGAGTGTAATATCCAACTGGTTTTTGTCAACCTACACACAACATACATGTTTAAGTAGTTATTTCACAAATGTACAGGAGTAAGAATGAAACCAGCTAGTTTAGGCTTAAGATGTATATATAGAAGCAAAGTCTATAAGTTAAATTATGATGCACTTAATACTCAGTCTAAGGGTTTATTTAGCTCTGTATCATCTTTCGATTATTCCATTTACCTGCTACGATCATAAATTCTTGGCATTAATGTTGTATCAGGACTTTTGTTGCTCCGCTTGAGAGACTGAAGCTTGAGTACATGGTTCGCGGTAAACAGAAGAATCTCATTGAGCTAATGAAGTCAATAGGAGCTTCTCAAGGGCTGAAAGGATATTGGAAGGGAAATTCTGTCAGTATTCTCTGCACTACTCCGTTTGAGGCAATGAACTTTTACACATATGATACATAAATGAGCTCCTCGGAATAACAGGAAATGAGGAAACAACAAATTAAAATTTTGTGGTTTTAATTTGGTGATGGATTATGTATGGATTGGTCTTAGCTATTACATTAGTTATGTTGCTATTTAGTTTGGTGAAGGATTATGTATGGCTAAGTGTTTGAATTTTAGAATAGCATTGTGTTTCAATTTTGGCATTTTGGTATTATTATTTTGTTATTGATCATTTATAATACAAATAAAATCCTGTATAATTTAGTTAAGTGTGTGTGGCTATTACTATCCTTTAGCCACACTATATATTACAAAAATTCTATAAAAATAGGTTTTAGCCAGAACTATAGTTTCTACAATTATTAGTCACTAAAATCAGTTATTTAATAGTGTATATAACATAGAAACGACCACACAAAAATTATAGAATGTGGCCATACCAAAGCTTTTTGCCACGATTTACCAATAAATAGTGCGACCAAAACTAAGCCTCTGATGAATGTTGGTATTTAGCCATGTTATTAATTCTCTTTAGCCACTACGCATCCTGTGGCTGCAAGTTGGTATTTAGTCACACTTTTGAGCTTAAAACGGGGGCTGTCAGACCCAAATGGTGGTATGCTTTAGTCACTCTGTTTTGAGTTACAGCCACACAACCGGGGTGGGTCCGTATGGGGCATAAAATGATCCGACCTTAGGTGACACTTGGCTGAAAAATTAAAGCGTGACGTAAAGTTCATAGCCACACATATTTTATGTGGCGGAAGCCAAAATTTGACGTAGTGTTTTCTCTCTAGCAACAAAGAGTAAGTCATGGATGCTAAAGATGAGAAAAATACTATTTTAAAAACAAAGTTGAAAGAAGCCAAGATAGAGATCAAGTTTATGGATGACCAGATCATTGATCTAGAGGTGAAGGAACTCCATGAAGCCTTGAAAGAGGCTTACATGGAGATTAATTATTTAAAGAAATTGTACGGTCACGGTGATGAATATCCGTAGATAGAGATGAAGGAGGGTACCGAATTTCCGAAGAGGACCTCGATTATTGGAAATAAAAAAATGTATTTTTGATGTTTTCCGCCCCTCCCAAATTATTATTAATGAAATAAAATATTACTTTGATGTTTATTCTAAGCATTTTGTATAATTGGATTAAAATTTATCTCCAATTCAAATAACAAAAATATTTCAAGTTAAATGCGAAATAAAATATATCTTTTTAATGTTTATTCGAATTAAAAAAATATTTTTGGGTAAATTCGACTTAAAAAGAATTTTTTCTTAAAATTTGGAATAAAATATAATTTTATCATTTTTTTTAATTTAAATTAAATATTAGGAAAAAATTAATTTTCCATTTTTCTCGAATTTTAAATTAAATATTTAAAATAAAGTATAATTTTATCATTTTTTTGAATTTTAAATGAAATAATGGTAAATAAATATATTTTTTATTTTCTTTTTACTAGACCGCCGCAATGAGACATTGTAGAGGCTTTCATTTCGTTTAAGAATCATATATTATTCGTTTATTTTATTAGCAGATGTGGCATTCCGGCCGAGTGGAATGATACGTTTGGGAACTCTGAAGTTAAGCGTGCTTGGGTTAGAGTAATCTAAGATGGGTGACCGATTTTATCATTTTTTTCGAAAATATTTGGAAAAAAAGAATTTTCCATTTTTCTCGAATTTTAAATTGAATATTGGAAATAAAGTATAATTTTATCATTTTTTCGATTTTTAAATGAAATATGTGTAAATAAATAAAAAAAACTGGGGTCCAGAACAAGGGAAAAGAGGGGAGGAGAGAGAAAAGCTACTGCATTCTCGGCTGCGGCAACCGAGAATGCAGTAGCTTTTCTCTCTTCTCCCTTGTTCTGGACCCTTGCATTCCAGTTTTTTATTTTTTTTATATACTGCCGCATTGAAGGCTTGCAGCAGTTCTATTTGCTGCCGCAATAAGCCATTACGGCAGTGCTATTTGCTACCACATTGAAGAGTTGTGGCAATGATAACCAACGGTCCAGATTTGGTGGCTGGGTAACATTTTCCAACCAATGGTGGTTGTGGACCAAAACCATATATATATATATATATATATATGAGTAGGGATCTAGAGAAAACCTTTTTAGATAGAAAACTTAAGGAACACCATCTTAATCGTTGGTTTATATATAATTTAATCTAATTGAATAAATAAATGAAAATGGCAAATTTGTGATTATCTTGAAGTTTAGGTGCATATGTAATATCATATTTATATCATATCCGTGATTTGATTTTCAAAATTTAATACACGGGATAGAATATTAATCACAATCTTTTTATTTCAGGAAATAAACCTACCATTAACATGATACATATCACAATCACACAATTCTTTGAACACAGCATTTGCAACTTGCAAAACACTGTTGGAAGAAACTAGAAGCAAGACAATGGATCACAAGATGAAACGTGTTCCAAAACAAATCCTTTTCGACTAATTGAAGTGTTCTTTTAATTGTTCTTAAATGTATTTTAGTGTTCTTTAAGTGTTCTACAGGTTCTTCATGAAGGAGGCAACCGATGAGTATAACGTGTTCCAGAACAAATGTATGCATGATCTATTTGATTCAAAAAATACCTTCCCAACAAATGAGTTTGTAGAGCTGATGAGTCCCAAGTTTATAGAACTTAATGTGGAGGCAATTGGGTTTGTGTCAGAAACACTCCCTACTGATACTGCACCTTATTCCATTTTGGTTTCAACGAATAAAAAATGTATCTGGTGTTTGTAAAACAGAAAACGGTTCAAAACCCTAATCACCGGATATAACCGACTTATTAAAAAGGTTCGGTAAAAAGTTGACCCAAATTTAAGAGTTGAATTTTAACTTAATATTATTTTTATAATAACTGGGTCATTTTTCTGATTCCAGAAATATTTGTCTCGTTTGAAATGGACAAACGGTTCAATTAATACGCAATTATTAAGAATAATTCAAGAGTAAATTGCACTTTGGTGGCCTATACTTTAATTTTTTTGCACTTCGGTGGCCAAGTTTTGAGATTTAACATTTTGATGACTGTAGTTTAATTTTTTTTTGCACTTTGGTGGCCAAATATTAAAATTGAAAACTTTGGCCACCAAAGTGCAAAAAAATTAAAGTATACGCCACCAAAATGCAATTTACTCATAGTTCAATTAATGATTAAGTTAATTGAATATTCAAATTAATTTTTTTATTAATCAACTTTTAAAAATAATAAATCTTTTATCATAAAAAGATTTAAATTGAAATAAATCAATTATATATTTAAATAATAATTAATTAATATAATTAATCAATTAAAATGAATTAATCAATTAATTAAATAAATTAAATTATTATTTAAAAAAATAATTAACTAATTAAATTGAATTTTTAGAAATTAAAATAATAATTCATAAAAGAATTTTGAATTTTACCAAATTTTTATAAAAATTGACCCAAAAACAGTTTTCTGAAAAGTTTTACAGAAAAAACGGATAAATAGCACTATTCATCTTGTTCTTCACACATTCAAGCCTTTGAATGCTTGACTACCAACAATGGAGGTTGCCGGCCGGAAATCGGCGACCCGATTTTCCGGCCAACACCAAAAATGCTCCGGTGAGCCTCCTTTGGACACCAAATTAACACCAAAACGTTGCTTAACTCCTGGGAAACTAATAACACATAAAAAATGACCAAAAACAAGCCGGAATCGTCCCCAACCGAGCGAAAATCGGCGAGCTCGAACCAAAATCCGGCCAAATTCGTTTTTCCTTATTCCTAAACCAAATCATGTGTTCTATGTCACAAAACGAAGCCCATAACTCGTACAATCTAACCCCTAACACCTTACATACAAACAATCAACACAAGCTATGAACGAATGATTCTTATTTTCGGTCAAAACTAATAAACTTGAATATCACAATCCGGCATTAGAACAATCAAATTGAACACATAGATATGATCTTTAGGACCTCTAGAAGCTTTACAAATAATTAAATCAATCGGAAAATTACTCAATCAAAAAGCCCTAATGTGACTCAGGAACCCTAGAATTCGAATTGACAAAACTAACAATAGAACGATGAAATTGAACATGGAATTGAACTCCTGGCATCAATATGAAGCTATATAAACAATCAATTCAACCGGAAAATCAAATAATCAAAAAGCCCCAAATTTCATGAAGAACCCTAATTTTGCAGAATTGAAGAAAAAAAAATTATCAAATCAGAAATGTACCCTCTGTTGAAATTGATTGAAGATTCAGAAACTAGGGATCAAGAGCTTTGATTCGAGTATAAGAACAACAAAATCAAATATCAATAACACCTTCAACTTTAGCTTTGATCCTCAAGAACAGGAGAGAGAAAATATATTTTCATATCTATTTATATATATATATATATATATATATATATATATATATATATATTCTGTCTTTTATGAATTATTAATAAATAAAAAAAATCTGATTCCTATTTATATTAATCGGAAATTTATACCCCAAAAATATTTTTAAACCCTAGTTAAAATCATTAAGCCTTAAAAATAATTTTTATGGGATAAAAATGTAAAAATTTTATTTTTTAACAAATATAATATAAATGCCAAAATTTCCCAGAAATTACGAATGTTACTTAAATTACAAAATAATGCTTTATGAAATATCCTATTATTATATAAAAATAATTTTATCAAGAACTGGGCCTCGAATTCAATATTGGGGCTAGGTTCGGAAATTATAATGCGAAATAACCGCAATCTAAAAATATAAAAATTACTGAAAAATAGAATAAAATATTCTATGCTACACAGAAGTCACATAACACTTATGGGATAATTTTCCTATTTAATAAAAATTATAACGCGTTTAAATGCATTACAAATAAACTAAAACACAGTAAAATCAAGTAAAAATATATTTTAATATAATAAATTACACGAAATTTTCCCGGTCGTTACATCCTTCCCCCCTTATAAGGATTCCGTCCCCGGAATCTAGTGAGAGAAATCCCTAGGGTTCCTTTTTCCAACTTTTCAGTTCCAATAACATCCATAACAATACTAATTCTTTACTCTTCAATACTTGTTCTTTCTTGTCTGAAATTTCTACGATTTTCATGCTCTCTTATGAGCCTATCCTTTGAGATTAACCGTTCTCCCCTTCGACACAATTGTTACTGGAGTCTCACAGCACACCGCCTTTCTTTCAAATGAAATTGGATCAACTTTTCAATAGCGTAACCAAAAGCGATAGAGAGAAAATGAACTGACACCGCTCTACGTCGCTAGTATTGTAATCGCATCTTGATCCGCTTTTGTTCTTGGTAATCCCATCGCAAAGTCTTGATTCATCTCGTCATGATTAAATTATTCTACCCCGATTGGCATACCTTCAAAACTTTTGAGATAACAAGAATCATAAAACTTTGAAGAGAAAATATTTCATATCATAGAAAATGTCCCACGATTATGGTTATGAAATTTAAAGCAACCTGATTTGAAATAAAAGAATAACTGAGAGATCAATATGATCATATGAACCCGACGTTGCGTGTCTTAGCTCCGACATTTACAAATAAAGGTGATCAGCCTTCTTGTAATACACAACACAACAGTGATGGCGTCCCATCCAACTTCTATCACAAAGACAGATATACCTGGTGTCCCCTATAAGTAGGGTTGTTCGTCTATGTAGGAGTAGAGAAATATGAAAGGAATTTGAAAGGTGTTATTTTTGAAAAGAACAACCAAAAAGAAGGTACCGAATAAGTGATACCATATTGCAGAATAAAGTTTTTCACCACTCGAGAAAACAAAAAGTTGAAACCTCAGAAATTTTGAAAGTAGGTTTCATAATAACCTTTGAAACAATTGAAATCCAAAGTGGCGGTTGAACACAAGTGTCAAAATCTCACTGTTTAGAAGAGCAAATATATCTTTTAAAGAATGCCTCTTTAGGAGGGATATCAAAATAATTCATAGAAAGGAAAGGTATTGCCAAGGTCTCTACTTATGCCTTCTTTGTCAGTTCCTCCTATAGCTCATCATTCGATTTTAAGCTTCTTCATTTCCACGTTTTAAGGATATCGATATCGTTTGTCATCGTCAACTCGTAATAATCTCTGAAGATTCGACAGTAGACATCTCCATTCGCAAGGTGG
This sequence comes from Saposhnikovia divaricata, assembly GCA_036435485.1. Taxonomy (NCBI): domain Eukaryota; kingdom Viridiplantae; phylum Streptophyta; class Magnoliopsida; order Apiales; family Apiaceae; genus Saposhnikovia; species Saposhnikovia divaricata. The sequence goes on along the minus strand of CM071600.1, from coordinate 154,653,217 downwards.
TCTATCCAGTTCAGCACAACTATCTCAAACGAGTACTCCAATCTTAATTTACTAATTGGTACTACATTCAATAGTTCAACATGAACTCTACATGAGCTCAGACGTTCCTTATTTAACTATACACACTCCTACACATTCTCATTTCTAGTTTCCTGTAACCCTGCTCTGATACCAACTGTAACGCCCCCAAATCCGGGGTCACAAAATTTGGTCGTCACCCGAAAATCCTCAAAATAAAACATCTGTTTAATAATAATCATTCACTTGTGATTGTCCAAAACTGGAAATATAACATCTGTGACCCCAAACATACCAAGATCTTTAAGGTTATAGGGCTAGAAACAAGAATCTAAATTCCATTAAATAAAAATTATTCCTTCTTTATAACATTCTCTTTGATCAAATCTTAAACCACTGGTGTAACTTCGATAAGAAGTACGCCAGGCCAACTAGACTATTACATAATAATAATAAATATTATAACTCAATTATATAAAATAGATCTTACACTAAATCTAGACATCCTGAGCCAAGTCATCTTCGAAGTAGCATCACGCTTCTTCTCTTTCTGAACTGTGCTGATAAGTCTCGCCAAACTACCTTACTGAAATGTTAGAACTTAAAACAGCAAGTATGAGCGAAAGAAATGCTCAGCAAGCGTATAAAAATTTTGTTATAAAACCAGGATAAGTGAAGTATAATATCGACTGAAATGTAAAACAGTTTATAGAGAAAACTGAATCAACAACTGTGATATAATTCCAATCATAACTGCAATCATTTGTCATGTCATAAAAATGAATCATCTGCCAACACACAATATATAATAGCCATTCTGGCAATATGGATTGGATATATATAACTGAAACACCATTGCCCCCTGATCAGGTTCTAAGGCAATAGGACCACTTTATAGCTACCGGTACATTTATATACCCGTAGGTATAATGAGGATTTCTTGGGTACCCAAAATAGGCAAGTAATGTTAACCTATAGAAAGATAAAATGGTTACCATATCCTCCTTAAATATAGCTAGAACAACTACTCGACGTGGCCTCCTACGCTTTACTATTTTCCAATCCAATATAGTAATTTTCGAATTCAACAGGAAATGCTTAGTTTTAAATACAGGTCACATCCCTATTATTTACTACGATAATAAGGATATGAAGAGTTTATCATAAACAATTTCCCCACATCAAGGGTACCAATATCAAGTAACTGTGTTTGTACAAAAATATTTAAGAATCACAAATAGCTCTGAACAATAGCTATTCGTCATGATATGAATCAATGAAACATAAAATAAAAGGTGTTTTAAGATGATCAAGGGGAAAATACTTGCCTTTGGTCCTTAGCTATTACGTAAAGCAGAATACGTGAGAATCTTTCTTTGGTATGTCGCATAAGCGGTTGCCATGAGTTTGAACCACTGAGGTTGAGCCCGCGCACCCCTTCTATAGTCAAACCAATTTCTCTGTTGGAAGAAGATAATCGAAAATATCCCCTTTGAACATAGACATTTTCCCGGTGTTAAAACACCTCACAACTAACCCAAAATCCACAAACAATACTGCATCCATTTCCAACCTTCTTCATTTATCCTCTTATCTATGTTGGCATTCCTATGTCAATACTCACCAATAATCCTCGAAAGATTCATTCTAATCCTCGATAAAGAAATAGAAATATAAATATAACACTTAACCCTCGAGAAAAACACTTCATCCTCGAAAAGAAATATAAATCTGATAGTCCAAGTCTGTAATTCAAAGAAAACATCGTCTACTCCTGCGTTCTTAATACGATATACAAAACAATTACCAATAACAATTAAAAACCACTTAGGCACATCAAGTCATAATACACATAGCACGTACATCAGATCAGGAAAAGATTTTATCCGGTGTTTTTAATTTTAAAACGGAAAACGGTTCAAAACCCTAATCATCGAATAAAACCAACTTATTAAAAAGGTTCGGTAAAAAGTTGACCAAAATTTAAAAGTTGAATTTTAACTTAAAATCATTTTTATAATAACTAGGTCATTTTTCTAATTCTATAAATATTTGTCTCGTTTAAAACAGACAAACGGTTCAATTAATACGAAATTAATAAGAATAATTCAATTAATGATTAAATTAGTTGAATATACAAATTAATTTTTTTATTAATCAACTTTTAAAAATAATAAATCTTTTATCACAAAAAGATTTAAATTAAATTAAATCAATTATATATTTAAATAATAATTAATTATTATAATTAATCAATTAAAATGAATTAATCAATTAATTAATTAAATCAATTATATTATTATTTAAAAAAATAATTAACTAATTAAATTTAATTTTTAGAAATTAAAATAATAAATCATAAAAGAATTGTGAATTTTAGCAAATTTTTATAAAAGTTTGACCCAAAAATAGTTTTCTGAAAAGTTTTACAGAAAAAAAAGGGATCAAACAGCACTATTCATCATGTTCTTCACGCATTCAAGCCTTGTAATGCTTGACTACCAACAATGGAGGTTGCCGGCCGGAAATCGGCGACCCCATTTTCCGGCCAACACCAAAAATGCTCCGGTGAGCCTTTTTTGGACACCAAATTAACACCAAAACGTTGCTTAACTCCTGGGAAACTAAACACACATCAAAAATGACCAAAAACAAGACGGAATCGTCCCCAACCGAGCGAAAATCGGCGAGCACGAACCAAAATCCGGCCAAATTCATTTTTCCTTATTTCTAAACCAAATCATGTGTTCTATGTCACAAAACGAAGCCCATAACTCGTACAATCTAACCCCTAACACCTTACATACAAACAATCAACACAAGCTATGAACGAATGATTCTTATTTTCGGTCAAAACTAATAAACTTGCATATCACAATCCGACATTAGAACAATCAAATTGAACACATAGATATGATCCTTAGGACCTCTAGAAGCTTTACAAAAATTAAATCAATCAGTAAATTACTCAATCAAAAAGCCCTAATTTGACTCATGAACCCTAGAATTCGAATTGACAAAACTAGCAACAGAACAATGAAATTGAACATGGAATTGAACTCCTGGCATCAATATGAAGCTATATAAACAATCAATTCAACCGAAAAATCAAAAAATCAAAAAGCCCCAATTTTCATGAAGAACCCTAATTTTGCAGAATTGAAGAAAAAAAATTATCAAATCAGAAATGTACCCTTTATTGAAATTGATTGAAGATTCAGAAACTAGGGATCAAGAGCTTTGATTCGAGTACAAGAACAACAAAATTCGATATCAATAACACCTTCAACTTCAGCTTTGATCCTCAAGAACAGGAGAGAGAAAATATATTTTCATATATATATTTATATATATAAAATCTGAATTTTATGAATTATTAATAAAAAAAATCTGATTCCTATTTATTTTAATCGAAAATTAATACCCCAAAAATATTTTTAACCCCTAGTTAAAGTCATTAAGCCTTAAAAATAATTTTTATGGGATAAAAATGTAAAATTTTTATTTTTAAACAAATATAATATAAATGCCAAAATTTCCCAAAAATTACAAATGTTACATAAATTACAAAATAATGCATTTTTAAATATCCTATTATTATATAAAAATAATTTTATCAAGAACAGGGCCTCGAATTCAATATAGGGGCTAGGTCCAGAAATCATAATGCGAAATAATTGTATTATAAAAATATAAAAATTACTGAAAAATAGAATAAAATATTTTATGTCACACAGAAGTCACATAACAGTTATGGGATAATTTCCTATTTAATAAACTAAAAATAACGCATTTAAATGCATTAAAAATATACTAAAACACAGTAAAATCAACTAAAAATATATTTTAATATAATAAATTACACGAAATTTTCCCGTTCGTTACATTATGTGTGTGTTAATCAGAAGAACAACAAAAAAACTAAGTATAGGGACCTATCTGTAAGTTTTTCAAGTATAGTGACAAAACTGTAAAAATTAAAACCCGAGTGCCTAAATTGTACAAAACTAAAACTTTAGTTTTAAATCTGCAAAATTCGAAAGTTAAGTGCAAAATTTGCAAAATTAGAAAGTAAAGTGCAAAATCGGAAAAATTCGAAAGTTAAGTGCAAAACCTGCAAAACTCGAAAGTTAAGTGCAAAATCTGCAGAGTTCGAAACTTTAGTGTTAAAAATGAAAAAAAACATAAAAATAAGTGACTAACCTAAAAATGTACTGTTTATATTTAAAAAAAATCGAAAAATACTATATATAAAAGTAAGAAATACTATACAGAATAATTATACAGAATAAAAGGTTAAAAAGAGTAAAAAATTCGAATTTTGATTTGTCAAATGGATCTCCAGTTTGGATGTTAGGGATTTTGTAGTTGTTAAATCATCACATTAAGACTTTCAATCACTTCATGTTGATCAACTCCATAAAATGTGATCAACCAACATCAGTGAATAACAGCTTTTGACATGCCACACACTCAATTTACTTTGATTTCTGGTGAGGTAGTCTCCTTTACTGATTCGATTACCAGGAAAGAATCTCTTGATTTGACATTCAAGTGTTACAGCTTCTTACGTCACAGCTAAACTATTGTCTGATGAAGCTTTAGATTAGACATGTTGACTTCAACTTTCACTGAGATTCCATGTCAGCTATAGATAAGTTCTCTTTCCTTAATCCTCGAATAGTAAGGTCTTCATCTTCTAAAAGATGCTTCATTACTGACAACATTCTTAGCTATTGAATAGCCATGACCCTAGGTCATACCCTTGTTGTTGTCTCCAAGGGATACCACTTGGTCAGATACCTTCCTCACTCTTGACAGCAGGGCTCTATCTTCGGTCATATGCCTTGAACATCCACAATCCAGAATCCATATAACACGATCTACCTCTTACACACCCTGTAATGCTAAAACGGTTAAACTTTCTTCAGGACCCAAGCTTGGTTGGGTCCAGAGTACTTGAAAAATTGGCCATTGTCAGTCAAAACCACATTCTTGATCCTGACACCGACTTCTCCTTTAATCACAGAACATTTAACTCTATAAACAGATTTAACAATTGTTTGTTTAATCTTGGGTATACATGTCTTTTTACCAACAACAACATTCTAAGCAATGATTGGAAATTTGACTTTGTAAACAATCGTGGTCAAACTTTGGTTAGGCTTAGGTACAAATGTCTCTCTCCTAAAATTAGGAGGACTAGAAGTCTTAGATCTAACATATTTATTTCTATTTATATGTTGTCGAGGAGCAGTCTTATTAGCAAAAGTATGATTACCATTAAAGTAAGAAGACATAACATTAAATGCACAAGACATGCAATTCACAACACCACATGCTTTATGAGAAGAATCAATGATAGGCATGGTAGGCATGTTAGACATGTTGTTATTTTTCATATTATTACAACCTAATCCAGAATGAACTAGTTGAATTAACAACCTTGACTGGCACCTTAGGCATATCTTTTTTAGAAAGGACTTCTTGGATTTAATGTCCTTAACCAATTTTACATTATTCTGAACATTCCCGTTGGCAATGTCCTCATTTCTCAACTCTTCCTGAATGATTTTAGAAGTGGTATCTAAGGGTTCTGAAATTGACTCTTAAAGAGAGGGTCCTTGACACCCTTAAACACATGTGGTATTCCCCTTTCTTTAGCACTAACAGGATTAGGGGAATTTATACTTAACATTCCAACAGCTTCATTTTAACCAAACCCTATTCCTATGGTTTGCTTAACAGCTTATCTGTTGAAAATCTCTTTAACCACTTTACAAGAATTAAAGCAAGCCTTAAACTTAGTTTCATGTTTATCAATTTTAGCAGGTTGTTTAGACACTACTTCTAATATGGATTTTTTCTCTTTTGTTAAGTAGTGCTATTTTCTCTTTTTTCTTATCTTGATTATTGTGCACATTTTTAATTCTACCACTTCATTTTCAAGATTAATGTTTAATAGAATTATTCTAGCATTTTCTCGACTGGCATAATTTAAGCTACTACCAAGATGACGTACTAACTCAGCTTCAGTAATTTACTTGAGAGTTAGGACCAGTTAGGATCTCTTCTATTTTTGCCATCAGTGCAAGACCCTCAACCTCCTCTTCATCACTATCAGTGTCATCCCAACTTTTGCCTTGAACCACATTGGCCGTGTCTGCTTTCTTCTTACCAAATGCATACTCTCTCCTTGCATCTTGTTGAGGTTGATGACACTTGGTTGCAAAGTGTCCCATTTCACTGCAGTTGAAGCATCTGATCATGCTTCTATCTACCATCCCAGACTTGTAGCCACCCCCTGTGCAACTTGAGGAAGAACCTCCTTGCTGGAATCTGTTCCCAGTAGACCTGAGTCTGAAATTAGGATTTCTTCTAAATCTGAACTGATTAAACTGCCTTACAACCAGTGCCATTGATTCATCCTCCAGTTCCTCCATCTCCTTCAATGAATAAAATTCTGCATAACCCTAACTTGCAGCTGTCTTCCCATACTCTACTACAATCACCTCCTTATCAGAGCTGTAAGGTTGAACAACCTTAGCTTCTATCTTCATCGGAGCTTTACCAACCAAAGTAGTAGAAGTGCTGACCTCCATTTCTTTTCCATATAACTCTTTTTGTTGTTCTTACTCTAGTTCATAGGTTTTTAGGATGCCAAAGAGTCTTTTTAGGGAAACTTCATTCATATCCCTGGACTCCCTTATAGTAGTGATCCTGTGTTCTAGATGAGAAGGCATTGTCAGAAGGAACTTTCTATTAATCTCTTTGAGTGTATAATACTTGCCATACAAATGCAAGTTATTAATCAGCTTGTTATACCTTTCAAACACTTCTTGAATACCTTCACTAGAGGCTGATCTGAAGTGTTCATACTCAGAGGTTAAGATCTCTAATAAGTTCTCCCTAACTTCCTTTGTTCTTTCATTGATAGTTGCAATGGTCTCCCAGATATGTTTGCATCTTTACATTTCACAACATTATTGTACATTACTGGATCCAGGGACTCCACTAAAATGAGTCGTAAATTTATATCAAGTGCAGCATCCTCCTTTTCATCAGGAATAAATGAAATGGGGTCCTTTTGATAGGCCCTTCCAGGGGTAACTACAACTCCATCGACAATTACTTCTTGTTAAAAGACCATAGGAATTTCTGGTCCATTTTTCAACACTCCCAAATATTTGGGATTGGCAACTTGAAGAAAAAACATCATCTTGTTCTTCCACAAATCATAGTTATTCTTATCAAAGGAAGGAATCTTAATAGTACCAACTTTTGACATGATGAATTTTTAAGTGAGTTAAAAATTCGGCTTTGATTTTAATTGAGTAAAAATAGGATATTGATTTGTACTTCAATCAAACGGCTCGGATACTAATTGTTAGGTCCTATATATTTGTTGAAGGGGGGTTGAGTACAAATAGTACTGTTTAATCAAAATTTGTTCGGTGATTTAATTTTAGTTCAAGACAAATTCGTGCGGAATTAAATGAAAACATGTTCTAGTTGAATATAAAATTATATTAAACTTGAGTGTTGTTACAAATACAGTATAGTGTAATATCTAGTTAATAAAAACAAATTAGAAAATTCTACATGAACTTTTCTATATTTGTTGATAAAATAGAGATATGAACTAGGAGTAAAAATTGCTTGTAGTACAAGAATCACAAATAAACAAGTTCTACCAGATAAAATATTACAGTGGTAGCAAGCTTGATTTTCTATAAATTTTTCTAACTCCTGTGTTCTTGAGGTTTTTGAGAGAGAGAGAGGTGAGCTTCTGGGTATCTATATATTCCAAAAGATAATATGTTGTGACTGTTTTTGTTGTTGCCGCCAACTTTGGTTTATACTAAGTCAAACAAATATCTCTGCCTCTTCTGTTTTACTTAACTCATGAAAGAGTATAAATATTTTTCGATAAGGGTATGAGTTGTGATGGGTAAGAGTATAGAATACCCGGTGAGACTATAGAATAAAGAAGCTGGCCACTTAATTCTTTTACAATTAACTAATTTGTTTTTGCCAACAGAAATGACCAGTCGCAGGAAGAGGGATTGCAGCACAAGCACAACGCTTTTGCTGGTCTTTTCAAGCGTGTGAGCTGTACGCACTCTCAGGAGCGTACGAAGCAACAACAGAGCTTGCATATGCACCTGGCAAATTCTTGCCTAACTCTTGTTTTGACTTTCATTTTAGTACATTTCAGCTATTTGTTTTTCTTTGTAAATCAGTTGATTCTTTTGCAAATTCATTGTAAAATCGACAGCTTCTCTTTTGATATTTAAACAAGAAATCAACTGTATTCAACCTTTAATAGCTCAGCCACAAGCAGCCCAACTTGGTTAATACATGCAACCCACCAAGTTTAAAACACTCATCCCACTTCTCTATTAAAATCAATTAATTAATTTAATCACTTAATGAATAAAACATTAATTAATTAAATCATTAATTCAAAGTTAATTAACATAATAATTAATTTAATACATTAATTAATTCAGAATGAATTAATTTATTAATTAAATCAATTACATAATTATATTAATTAAATGAGAATTAATATTAATCATTTGACAACCCAATCTTTTTCTCGGACCACTGAAAGTAATAAAGAATTACCACTGAATTTTTATTGATGCTCGATGCATGGTCTGGTTCATGAGGGACTAACTCCAATGGCTTATCTGTATTGTTGACTCTATGATGTGGTTCCTTTTCTTTTCTCCTCTCTCTCTCTCTCTCTCTCTCTCTCTCTCTCTCTCTCTCTCTCTCTCTCTCTCTCTCTCTCTCTCTCTCTCTCTCTCTCTCTCTCTCTTCAGTACTATATCTGTCACCTTTGAAATCTCTATCACTTTAAAAGAACCCACTTCTTAACGAATACTCCACTGAGGGTTGATCAGATGACTGAGCTTCTTTCAATGTAGTAATTCCTCAAATCTGTATATTAACCTTAATCTTTTTCTTTCGATAGATAATACAATATGAGATTCTTAGTGATAGTCTATATACTATTTACTATTACAATCTTGTTTAAGTTGAGCTGAATCCTCAAAATACAAATAGGCTGAACATATGCCTTTCAACCTATTTCAATCGTGTTATATAGAGATCCTAGATTTACGTCAAGATTTTGGAATAGTTTCCAACAATAGATGGGCACCAAACTGAGTATGAGCACTGCATTTCATCCTCAAATAGATGGACAATTAGAACGTATAATACAAATTTTTGAAGACATGTTACGAGCTTGTGTGCTGGATTTTAGAGGAAGCTAGGTAGAACATCTGCCCTTGGTAGAATTCGTAAATAACAACAGTTACCAAACTACATTCGAAATTGCCCCATACGAAGATTTATATGGACGTCGATGTAGAACACCATTATGTTGGGATGAAGTGGGAGAAAGAAAATTGTTAGGGCTGAATTGGTTCGTGTGACTATGGAAAAGGTCAAATTAATACAAAATAGAATTTTGATAGCCCAAAGTAAACAAAAGAGTTATGACGACAAGGATCGCCAAGATGTGAGCTTCAAGGAAGGAGATTTTGTGTTTCTAAAGATTTCTCCATGGAAGAGCGTTATGAGATTTAGGAAGAAAGGAAAGCTGAGCCCTCGTTATATTGGACGATTTGAGATTCTTAGAAGGGTTGGAAAAGTAGCCTATGAGTTAGCACTACCACCAAGTTTGGGTCACATGTATAATGTTTTTCTTGTGTCATGTCCAAGGAAGTATGTTGCGGATCCAACACATGTTATCGAATATGAGCCAATAGGGATATAGGAAAATCTATAATACGAGGAATATCTGGTAGAAATTGATGATCATCGTGAACAGAAACAAAGGAATAATACAATATCCTTAGTAAAAGTAATTTGGAAGAATCACAACATTGAAGAAGCAACCTGGGAGCCTGAAGAAATGATGAGATTAAAGTATCCTAACTTATTTCCCGATTCAGGTACAACTTAAATATCGAGGACGAAAATTTTTTGTGGGAGGGAAGGATGTAATACTCCCACCTTAAAATTTGGTTATTATATTACTTTATGTTGGATTTTAGGTTTAAATTACTTAGCTAAGAATTAGATTTAAATTACTTAGCTAAGAATTGCACTACAAAAGTATTGCCAAAAACTTTACTAGTTTTAATGAACCCATTTGCAAAGGCATAAGGCCCATAAAACTTGATTTAGTGTTATGGTTATGCATTCACAACAAGTTATTTATATAGTGTTTGAAGGGACCTCTCACTTAGTTCCTATCGATGTGGTAACAATTGGAAGTAACTAAAACAAACCTTAATGTTTTATACGGTTAGTTATTTTTAAGTTTGGTTTCAAGTCATTTATATATAGACAACAAGGCAACTAGTTTAACATCTAATCGATGTGGGATGCAATGAAATTTGGGACAAATGACATCAATTCCTTTTTTTTGGTTTTAAGCATTAGAATTATGTTTTGAGGTGTACGGAGTTTTCTCGTTTTAAGTTTTAGAACTTGGAAAACCAAAGTTGCCTTTGTAAATAAATTCTGGACTTGTAAGTTATTTTGGATTTGGTGAAGCAAGGATCCCCACTAAGGTTGGATTCATATTTAAGAATTTAACTCAATTTTATTAGAGTAGAGCAAGTACAAATTCTTCTGAACTCACACACTAACACAATTGGTTCCAGGTCTGCTTATATTGAGAAAGGAAGGAAATTTGTTCCACACCTTATCGATGTGGGACAAATGAGATGTTAGAAAAAAATATTAGGATAACCTTCTTTAGCTTTAAAATTATGTTATCACCACACTAAGCATTCATGCATTTAAATTTTTAGGGTCGTTGCCTAAAACTTGAGAAACACATGGTTACATTCAAGTTTTTAGAACATCAACTATAGCACAAACTAAGTTAAAGATGACTAGCTAGATCAGGCTTATATAAGCTTTAAGAAAGCTTTACTCTAAAGCCTTGTCAATGTGGGAGAATGTGAAAATCCTTCACCCATTTGTTTTAGAAACTCAAGTTCTAGTATCAAGACCCTACCTTTTGAAAGCTTTAAACTTAAAAGTTATTAGGCTCCAAGTGAAGCCAAAGCAAAAATCGTGAACTCCAACTTGGTTATATCACAATTCTTACTCAACATTAACATTCTAGAATTTTAAAAGAGTTTTGACCCTAGTTCCATTGTGGAACAAGCAAAATTCCTCCCTTATTCACACACTTGTTCTAAGTATATTTTTATAGCAAAATAAAGAAATATTATTCCACATCTTATCGACGTGGGACGGTGTAAGATGTAATTGGAGAGCTCCTGGCCCTCCTGTAAGAACCCAGATTTTTGGTAGGAATTAAAACTTTTATTATTTATTAATGTAGAAGTGAATAGTGGTTACGACTACGATGTAACAGCGGTTCTAATGAATGAATATGGATTCCAATGTTTATATGCCATGAAGAATGCAATTGGTTGACAACTTAGATTAGAATAATCTATCTTCTAGAAAGTAGGATATGGTGATTCTAAATGAGGAAGATGGTTCTCATGTCATCCAAATCGATATCTGTTATAAGTCCAGTGATTCCGTAAAAGAGTTAAGGAACGCTCGAAAGAGAACAAGGACATTTTTACAAATACAAGGAATAAAGAGAGAATAAAGAATGAATAGTGTTTTTGGTGGAAATAGGATATTGTTAGACGACGCTATATTGAAGTATTCAGAACGGATTTCTGAGTTCGTATTAATGATCTAGGGGCAAAATAAATGTATGTAAACGATATCAGATTCCGAAAAATAGCACTTTTATTTTCTCCGAGATTTCCCTAGACACTGAAAGACTTAAGGATTTATTAAAAAGGATTTAAGGAAATTAAATTCAAGAATTATAAAGGAGGATTGAGAATGGTGGTATAAATATTAAGAAGGTCTCCGGTAAAACCCTAACTAGAAATCCTTGAGATATTCCTCCGAACGATCAATGAAATTGAGCAATAACCGGAAAAAAGAACAAGCAGAGAACCAAAGTGCATGCATGTGCAAGTAGATAATATCAAGTAACCAAGTAGTTACATGAGCAACTAGCATACTTAGCAATAAACTAAGTACTTAGCTTACAAACCAAGAGAAGCCAACACTTGTCCACTTGATTTCATCATCCATGACATACTACCTTTATTAAAGTAGCTTTTGGCCAAGATATTTTCCAAGGCAAGCAATAATATACTAAAGTAGATGAGATGAGAGCAAAAGAGCAAGAGAAAAGCAAGCAAATTCCATCTCTCCCAAAACTGCCCAGCAGAAACACCACTCAAAGAAAAATTCATATCTCCCAATCTAGAGCTTCAAAAATCACCAAGTTTTAACCATAGCTTCTCCACTCCATGGGTAAGGTTCGTTCAAAATTTCATTGCAATCCAAGTAGTATAGCCTAGTCAAATCCATGCTCAAAGTTGGAGAAACAAATCTGACCAGTTTCTGTCCAGTAGGAAAAATGGGTTCAAAACCATAGCTACCAAGCTTCAAATTTGATGATCTATAGTTCAAAAGAAAGCCCTTGAATGGCATAAGATTAGGTAAAAATTTGAGCACTCTCATTTTTCGATTTGTTATGAATTTTACAAAATGAGGATGAATAGTAATTTTCAAGAAACTAACATTAGTTTTCTTGTTTCTTTGGATGATCTAAGCTTGGTTAAGGTGTTCTAAGGACTAATCAAGGATTAGTAAATCTCTAAATCCTCCAAGGAAGGTATAACTCTCATAAACGCAAGATCATACTTTGAGTTTTGTGATTGTTCTTAGTGATTTTAGATGAGATATGATTATGTTGTTATTATTAGCCTGTAAGCATGATTAGTTATTGGTTTAGTTGATCTAGGAAATATGATGCATATGATGTTAAAGTAAGATGTTTATGGACTGATTATGATGAATGGTATGCCCGGTGTGGCTTGGTTTTGACGTAACAAATTTAGAAACGTTCGATTTATAGCCGTCGTAATGCCAAAATTTCGTTAACCTTTGAAATTTATGCATAGCAGTATCCATAATTCACCGATCTTGATAATTTTATGACATACCCTTGTAGATCTTGAGTCATAGATTGTTTTGGCGCAAGAATCGAAGCAAACGGACTTACGGTTTAGGAATTATGGCCGATTTACTAAAAGTGGTTCAAAACCATAATTGCGAGTTCGTAACTGTAATTTAACGCCCTTAGAATGAATAATTTGGTTGCGAATCTTAGTATTAAATATTAGAGATCATAAGGAAGGTGTGAGAGAAAACCCCATGTCAAACGGATCGTTTTTCGATTTTATAAAAATGTTTGAATCAAGGTTAAGTGCGAACGAACTTATAAAAATGATACTTGGTTATAACTTTTGAAAATCACTTAGATAACGATCGATAAATCTTGAGGTATAATATTTCGACCTTCGAAATTATATGGCTTAAGTACCTACTAAGTGTAAGTGTAATGACATGCCTTAACAGCGAACCAATGTCGGGTCGTAACGGTGTTAATAAGAGTTACACTAGAGAGTGTATAACGAGATAACTTGAAAACGTGTTTCGACTAAGTTAAGTATATACTTAGACTTTTAAAAGCATTAAGTGATTAATCTCGAATGCTTTGATTGTTTATAGATCACCGAGCAGACCCGGGATACGCTACCCCTACTCGACTACCAGGCAAGTTTCCAATACTTTGGAACTGTTGTTGTGACAATATATATAATTGAATGTTGTTATACATATGCCATAGCATGCATGCCTACTTTCAAATTTACATTGTAATACTTGTTCCCTGATAGATGTTGGCTTATAAGTTAGATACAATATATACTAATTATAAGCCGGATATTGCTAAGACCCTGATAGAAGGGCATATGATCTCATTCTTTTAATAAAGATCGAGAGTTTTATTTTGTAATATAGAGATAGTCATGGAAACCCGGAGGGATTCTTGTGACAGATTATTTGAGGGATGTTATTTATGAACATTATTTATATTTCCATAAGTATTAAGTAGTTGGAAATTATTTTAGCAATGTTATTTGAATACTCATTCGAGATTATTTATTTAATGAATATTATTTTGAATATTCATTTGAGGCTATTGATTTAGATGAATATTATTTTTGAATATTCATTCGAGTTTATTTATCTAATGAATATTATTTCGAATATTCATTTGAGTTTAATTGTTTATTTTATATTATTTTCAAATATTCATTTGAGCTTATTTACTTAATGAATATTATCTTGGATATTCATTTAAGGTTTTAATTATTTTCTTGGATATTATTTTGAATATTTATTCGAGGAATTATTTATTTAATGAATATTTTATATATACTTATTCGAGGTTTAATCATGAGCAATATTTATATTAAGAATCTTCTTGAACTATTTCTGGTTTAATAAATATTCTTTGAATATTTATTTAATTCTTTCAACTAGTTCTAAAATGAGATATTTTATTCAAAGATTTCCTTGATATTCAAATACTATGTAAATTATCTTTGAGTCGTATTATTATTATTTTATCAAGGAAGGTTCTTAAAACTCCATTCTTCATTCGAATCTATCTTCTAAAATATAAGGGAACCTAGCTTGAGAGATGTTATTTCTTTGACTGCCCGGTCATATACTTGTTAAACTACCTTTTCACTTAAATCTTGATTCTTTTCAAACATCGATATGAGTCTTTTTGGTTACCTCCTCAACACTCGAGGGGTAAGATTAATGGAACAAGTTTGTATCCATTAACAAGCATCAGCTTGGGAAATATTGGTGAATTTTCCTTTCCAATTAGATACGACTACTTTGTGGAGTCTTATCAACGAGTGTTACACTTGGGGAAAGGAGGACGAACTTTACGTTTCAGAGTCATGGATTTATTCGAACTAGGAGTCGTGTGTAAGAGGCCGAGTCACGCGGTCCATCACAAGGCCCAACCGTTGGCCAGGGAGTTACTAAAAAGGGCGGTAGACAAGTAAATCCGTCAGTTCTCCTTCTACCGGTAGTAAACTATATTGGGCTGTACCATCTCCGACTGATCATCGGGGAGTGGGATAGCTGGCGCGTGATAACTCCAGTATTAGTTCATCTCCCAAAATTGGGAATTTCCTGCAACACGTATCGACGAGACTTCTTTCAGGTTGACGGGCATCCTTCGCAACACGTATCGAAGAGACTTCTTTCAGGTTGGCAGGAGTTTGAAAAATGTTTAAAACTGGGATTGCAATATTTTTCTGTAATTCCCTTCTTTTATGCATAAGATGATGTCTTGCTTTTACCTTGCACAGTAGATATTGCTACAGGATATATGTTTTGAGTTACCTTGTAACTTCATCGTTTATATTATATTGGCACTATGTTCGTTAATGCATGGCATATGGTTTCAAAAATACTTTTGAACTATTGTACATATTATTTTTCACTATACGATATTGTTGGTGGGCTATTGCTCACCCTTACTTTATTTTATTATATCACAACAACAGCTAGAGAGGATAGCCGTCCAAGGAACACTTGGTGCAAGAGCGTGAGAGCCGTCAGAGAGTTACCCGCTGATGTAGCTACCATTGCTGAGGAGGAAGCTATTGGTAGGCTAGTTTTTTGCTTTTAAGCATCGGATATATTTATCCATATAACTTATGTAAATGGATGGCAAAGAGTATGTAAGTTAAATTTCTTCTGGGTTGTAATAACTCAAACTCGTGATTAATAACATTTGATAGTTACTCTGATTACATCTCTGGGACTAGAACTGGTGTGTTTTTATGTTGTTGTTTTAGGTCACAAGGTTGTAATTTAAGTTTTGTTGGTTTTGTGGATGGAAATTGACTCCGTAACGACCGGATCCCCGACCCCGGATCTGGGGTTGTTACAGAAATGGTATCAGAGCGAGAGTTATATATCCAAGAGATGAGGCGACGTTATAATATTAAATTCACTAAGATAATAAGAACTGTTACCAAGTTCATAGTCGGACTACTTAATGTAGTGCTGACATATAAAACCCTTATGGGAACTCTTAAGTATCATGATAGTAGCTTAGCTCGGCATCGTATCGACGAGTAAGGTGACAGACCTTGAGGCTTACGAGCAGCAACACGATGGTGCTTTATTATATGCTGATGATCGTATTGTGGATTCGATAAAGTACCCTACTGAGAACCCGAAGGAGGTTCCAGCTAAGGAAGAGAATCTTGTAAAGGATAATGAGTTTACCCTTGAGGAAATGAGGGCTGCAGCCAGAGAGACTGTAAGAGTTAGGGTATAGTACTCAGATAATTGAGCGTAAAGAACCGAGATATTATTAAGAGAATTAAAGATACATATGGGATTCATAGCCGGGCTACCAGATGTAGTACCAGCAATTAAGACGAATTGGAAGGATTACTTGAGGTCTTATATTGGGATAGATAAAGACCCTTAGAGACCTTTAGATTAATGAGAAAAGATTTAGAGTGGTACATGATTATCAAAGACATCGATATAGGACGGGGAGGAGAGTCTCCAGGAGCAGTTGAGATAGAGGCAACAAGTACCATATCATTTGATAAATGGATTAGTGTGAAAATTATCAATGGTAATTCGCCATGAGAAGGAAGATTTCACAGGTTATAATTTATGAAGACAAAGTGAGATTGATGAGGTGGCTTGATTCAGGGAAATGTTCATTTTATGAATGGATCAACTTAGAAAATAAAGACATTGGAAAGTGATGGCATGATTAGATAAAGTATATAAGGAAGTAGTAAGCAAGACGATGATCTCAGAACCTACAAGAGGAGAAGACCAGTGAGTCTATGATAAACTAGTAATGAGACTATTGTCAGGAACCAACTATAAGTTTAAGTTCAACTCAGTGAAATGATGAACCAGAAATATTAGATGCATGTGATTCAGAGGAATATTAAATTCTTTCTTTTCCTTGAATGGATTATAGTAGTTACCTTAAGTTTATTCCGACACTGAATCGTAAATGGATCAAGTAAGGCGAGCAGTGGTTAAGATGTAATTGAGGATGTTTTAGATGAAACCTGGAGGAGCAAGTGTTTGTAAAGATCTCGAAGTATGAATTCTGGCCAAAATGAAGTTCAGTTATTAGAACATGCGATCAATAGTGAGTAAGTGTTGGTTGACCCACCGAGTTAAAGGCAATTTCAATTGGGAAGGGCCAACCACACCAATGAAGGTGAGAGATTTTATAAGATTCACAAGGTATTACCAAAGATTTGCTCAGGACTTTACAAAGATTGCAGTCCCGTAACCCGACATATTTGTAGGACTAAGAAGTTTGAATGGACAAGAAAATGTGAGAAAATCTTCCTGGAGCTAAAGAAGAAATTGGTAATGATCCTGTGTTGGCATTGCCTGATAACTATGTGATTTCAGTGATTTTTCGCATTAAGGATTAGGATGTGTGCTTATGCAACATGGAAGAGTAATCGCGTATACGTCAAGACAACTGAAGGAATATGAGATACGATACCCCACTCATGATCTAGAATTAACAACAATAGTATTCGCTTGAAAAGATTTGGAGGCACTAGTTGTATGGAGAAAAGTACAAGAATTACACTGACCATGAGAGCCTCTAGTATATTTTACTTAGAGAGGGCCTAACTTGCACCGGAGAAGGTAGTTAGAGCTGATAAAGATTATGATTGCGAGATTTTGTCTCACCAAGAGAAAGCCAGTGTAGTGGCTGATGCCCTTAAGCAGGAAAGATAGACTCCAAGTGATAATGTTTTTAGAAGAATTATAAGATAATTTGAAAAGATGAAAAAAATAAAGAAAAAGTGACCAGAGGCGGTAACGAGAAGTCGATTGAGATTTATATGGAGTAAAATTTTAAAAAGATCAGAAAGTATCAAAGAAGAAGGATAAACGAAGAGTGGCAGTGCTCGAGTTAAGTGACTATGCTACTCTGGTATCTAAGATTTGCTGTGTAAAGGAAAGCAGTGAACACATACAAAAAGGAAGAAGTTTAAGAGTACGTGGGGAAAAGCATATTGGTAAGCATAACCTATCCCAGATAAATTATATTCGCTATAGACGAAGGAGGCACCATGCCGGCAATTGCTAGAAAAGTAATGCTATTAGCTAACCCCTAAACTCACATATTTTAGTGTGGCCAGTTGGGGCCATGTCACAAAGGATTATTAATTGACTGAACCAGCGATGTCAGTACAAAGCGGGGTTGTTTTTAACCAAGCGCCGACCGCTAGAGCTTTTAGATATAAAGTGAAGTGATGCATGTGTATATAATTGACCAGATTCTGAGTAAGAATAGAAGCGTGGTGACTTGAGACACATGATGTTGGGATATTATAAATACAATGGATATATTACGCCGAGATAGATAATCAGTCTAAGTGTATAGAAATGGTCAAAGTTTGTTCGGTATGATACAGAAATTTTGTCTGAAGCTAATATCTTGGATAAAACCAATAGGTACTAAGAGATTCACGTTGAACTCAACCAATATCTTCCAGAACATCCTTGCTACCATTCCCCAGTTCTGAAAGAAGAGCAGATAGACATATGTTGTCTTTTGGAAGGTCATGTAGACTGACATCCATGTGAAAGAAAAGGTAAGCATTAAGCTACCTATAGATTATCAAGATGAGAATGATTGGAAAGAGACCCTTATTAAGGATATAGGATTTGATTGTCAATCAAAGGGTGTAAGTATTTCTTGAAAATAGAATTAAGGATAGAATATCCATAAATTTAGACGAACCCTGGGGATGCACAAAGGATGGCATTACCCTAATAAGGACATTGTGAATTTGGGTGATATAAGTTGGATTGACCAAGGCATCGATCATATTTAGGGATTTATTGAAAGGAGTTTCGGAAAGTACATAGACAGAATTATTCTAAGATTGATTAATGATATTATGATATACCCTGTACCTAGAAAAATACAGGAGGAATTATGAGGATGACCTAAGAGATTTTTTTTCAAAGAAAGAGTTAATATCCTAAGTTTCAAAATGGAAGTTTGATAAGGAAGGCATGACATAATAATAATAATTCCAGATGAGGCATGTGCGGACCCATGAGGGAGTATGGATTGAACTATTGATGGTTAAGATTATCCTAAAACAAGAAAGAATTAAGAGAAGAAATATCCTAGGTATGATTGGGAATAACCGTGGTAAAGTTCGCACGAAAAGGTGGAAACAATGATTTATGGAAAAAGGACAGATATATTTTCTCCTTAAGCAGAGTCTAAGGAAGAATACTTTCACCCAACAGTGATGGGAACGAGGTAGAGAAATTTGAGTTAGAATAGATTCAGAAAACATTGATTACGAGAAATTATTATTATTAGGAAAGGCCAATGAGGTGTCCGACACTTTAAGTATAGAGGAGTAATTATGAATGCTCATACCAAAGAAACAGAATGGCATTGAGAAGGACCTTGAAGGTCATAATGTGGTGGAGGATTTACATTCCTTCTGATACTGGTGCAAGAGTCAACCATAAGAATAGTTTAAGTAAACATTCGATTCCTGATGTCGTCTTAAGCATATTACTTGCATTAGGAGGTTCTATTTTGAGGTAAACCAGGACCATGATACGAAATTGATTAAGTGAACCGTTAAGCTTCCAATCTTCTACTGAAGGTATATCATTAGTAATGTCATCAACCTATCATAGCTGCGATGCTTGAAGCTCTTTTGCAATTTTATCTGCTTCATGTAATATCTACATCAAGTTCAGGAAGTATTCCTTATGGATAAGGAATAGTGATTATTTTGTCTTCCTAGAGGATTTTGATCTGACAATTATGGAACCCATATGACTAGATATTGAAGCACTACGTAAACGACAACAATGGTGATTCAACAATGGACTACATTAATGTAGTGGTGATTCCGCTAAGAAATTAGGTGATAACGACTGTGGAGATGTCGGAACGAAAAATAGAAATAGATTGTAATGGATCTAATTTAGAGAAATCGTCAAGGTTATTTCAGATGGTTTAATTTTGGAATGACGTGATGTTCAAAATAAACGATAATGCCATGATGGTTCATAAAGAGATTATAGCCTAAATAGAAACAAGACTGCTGATATAAAGGAATAGAATTGGGAATCAATGAGGGAGTTAGATATGTGGACTCCTGAGAAACCCCAGCAATGAAGATAGAAAGGTATGAAATTGACATGGAAATGGTTGTTGGTCATAACGGAGAGCTGAAATTAAAAGCATAAATGACATATAGATTAACTCCCTTTAAGTTGGGAGAATTTGAGGAAATTCGGAATAGATTGATTAAGTAATAAGGAGACTCATGGATCGAGAAATTAAGAATTTAGATGGTTGAACAAAGGAAAGTTTGACCCCAAAGATGTGATGCTGATTGAATAAAAGGTGACGGGATACCAATAAGAAGGTATCAAGTACAAAGGATGTCACAATAATGAGATGACGGTGGAAATGAATAACAGAAGTAAATAGGAATCAGATAATAAGAAGGATGTGATTGATAAAGGAAAGACTGGGAAAGTAACTATGGAATGTGACGCAAGGAATGTTATGAATGGATTGATGAATGGGTTTTCCAAATGAACTCTCGGGATGACCACCTGATAATGTTAGTATTGTGAATATGAAAGAGCTAGTAGCATGGCGTGGAATGATAGTAACAATGATGCCAAGCGAGGAATCCAAGATTTAACCTGAGAGGTTGAAGGATTCTCCAAAAGTGAGTGTTGCTAAGATTAAACAAGAGTATAGGTCCATAGAATAATGGGCAGAGCCGCAAGGATATGTTGACACGCGAGATTACGATAAAATAGTATTTGATACGATTACGATTATTTTTTTCTAATGAACCTCTATAGTTCAGAGGTAAATTCTAAGTATGATATTTTGCATTCATGAAAACTTTCTATAATTCTTTGAAATTCTTTTATTTTCTTCTCTATTATTCATCTTCTTTTTGAATTGAGAAGAACAACCCTTTAAGGAGGGGAGATACTGCTACGTGACTATCTGTCTATGTGATAGAAGTCTAAGGGGAAAACCATAACTTGTTTTATTGCTTGTCAAGTACTGAAGGTTGGCCACCTTCTGTACTAACTATGCAATATGACAAATGTTCATTGATCATAGTGATCTCTCAATAAATTCTTCTATTTTTTTATATATTGATCGAGATTGCGAAGATAAAAGCAATCAGGAAATGCATAGTAAGAGTGAGGATATCTCCGAATTCGCAGTGCGATAGTGATACCAAAGTCACTGCAGATACCAATAAGGGTAATAGTATACGACTGAGTAAGATCATAACCCGGATAATGTTTTGTACGAAAAGTATCAACGATTGAGGGAAGAGGATAAACGGTGTATTGTAGCACCAGTGAGATGTGCTGATGGATCAGGGAACTAGCTTACGAACTAGCGTTACCCCTAAATCTGTAACATGTGCACAATGTGTTTCATGTTTCGATGTTGAGAAAATACAATCTGGATGCTAAGTATATAGTGGAATATGAGCACGTAGACGTGCAACCAGACCTAACCTATGTGGAGCAGCCTGTGGAAATCATAGATCGAAAAGAGCAAGTGCTCCGAAACAAGGTCATCAAGCTAGTCGGAGTCTTGTGGCAGAACCACAATGTGGAAGAATCAACTTGGGAATTGGAAAGCGCAATGCTAGAGAAGTACCCCCATTTTTTTTCAGACTGATTCCGGGATGGAATCCTTTTAAGGAGGGGAGACTATAAGAACCCAGAATTTTGGTAGGAATTAAAACTTTTACTATGTATTAATGTAGAAGTGAATAGTGGTTACGACTACGATGTAACAGCGGTTCTAATGAATAAATATGGAATGGATATGGATTCCAATGTTTATATGCCATGAAGAATGCAATTGGTTGACAACTTAGATTAGAATAATCTATCTCCTAGAAAGTAGGATATGGTGATTCTAAATGAGGAAGATGGTTCTCATGTCATCCAAATCGATATCTGTTATAAGTCCAGTGGTTCCGTAAAAGAGTTAAGGAACGCTCGAAAGAGAACAAGGACATTTTTACAAATACAAGGAATAAAGAGAGAATAAAGAATGATTAGTATTTTTGGTGGAAATAGGATATTGTTAGACGACGCTATATTGAAGTATTCAGAACGGATTTCTTAGTTCGTATTAATGATCTAGGGGCAAGATAGTGTATGTAAACGATATCAGATTCCGAAAAATAGCACTTTTATTTTCTCCGAGATTTCCCTGGACACTGAAAGACATAAGAATTTATTAAAAAGGATTTAAGGAAATTAAATTCAAGAATTATAAAGGAGGATTGAGAATGGTGGTATAAATATTAAGAAGGTCTCCGGTAAAACCCTAACTAGAAATCCTTGAGATATTCCTCCGAACGATCAATGAAATTGAGCAATAACCGGACAAAAGAACAAGCAGAGAAACAAAGTGCATGCATGTGCAAGTAGATAATATCAAGTAACCAAGTAGTTACATGAGCAACTAGCATACTTAGCAACAAACTAAGTACTTAGCTTACAAACCAAGAGAAGCCAACACTTGTCCACTTGATTTCATCATCCATGACATACTACCTTTATTAAAGTAGCTTTTGGCCAAGATATTTTCCAAGGCAAGCAATAATACACTAAAGTAGATGAGATGAGAGCAAAAGAGAAAAAGAAAAGCAAGCAAACTCCATCTCTCCCAAAAACTACCCAGCAGACACACTACTCAAAGCAAAATTCATATCTCCCAATCTAGAGCTTCAAAAATCACCAAAATATACCATAGCTTCTCCACTCTATGGGTAAAGTTCGTTCAAAATTTCATTGCAATCCAAGTAGTATAGCCTAGTCAAATCCATGCTCAAAGTTGGAGAAACAAATCTGACCAGTTTCTGTCCAGTTGGAGAAACAAATCTGACCAGTTTCTGTCCAGTGTTCAAAACCATAGCTACCAAGCTTCAAATTTGATGATCTATAGTTCAAAAGAAAGCCCTTGAATGCCAGAAGATGAGGTAAAAATTTGAGCACCAAACTCTTGTTTTTCGATTTGTTATGATTTTTATAAGATGATGATGAATAGTAATTTTCAATCAAGAAACTAACATTAGTTTTCTTGTTTCTTTGGATAATCTAAGCTTGGTTAAGGTGTTCTAAGGACTAATCAAGAATTAGTAAGGTCTCTGCATCCTCCAAGGAAGGTATAACTCTCATAAACCCTAGATCATACTTTGAGTTTTGTGATTGTTCTTAGTGATTTTAGATGGGTTATGATTATGGTGTTATTATTATAATGTAAGCATGATTAGTTAGTGGTTTAGTTGATCTAAGCAATATGATGCATATGATGTTAAAGTAAGATGTTTATGGACTGATTATGATGAATGGTATGCCCGGTGTGGCTTGGTTTGACGTAACAAATTTAGAAACGTTCGATTTATAGCCGTCGTAATGCCGAAATTTTGTTAACCTTTGAAATTCGTGCATAGCAGTAGCCATAATTCACTGATCTTGATGATTATATGACATACCCTTGTAGATCTCGAGTCATAGATTGTTTTGGCGCAAGAATCGAAACAAACAGACTTAGGATTTAGGAATTATGGCCGATTTACTAAAAGTAGTTCGAAACCGTAATTTCGAGTTCGTAACTGCAATTGAACCCCCTTAAAATGAATAATTTGTTTGCGAATCTTACTAATTAAATATTAGAGATAATAAGGAAGGTGTGAGAGAAAACCCCATGTCAAACGGATCGTTTTTCGATTTTATAAAAAATTTTGAATCAAGGTTAAGTGCGAACGAACCCCTAAAAATGATACTTGGTTATATAACTTTGGAAAATCACTTAGATAACGATCGATAAATCTCGAGGTATAATCTTTCGACCTTAGAACTTATATGGCTTAAGTACCTACTAAGTGTAAGTGTAATGACATGCCTTAATAGCAAACCAATGTCGGGTCGTAACGGTGTTAATAAGAGTTACACTAGAGAGTGTATAACGAGATAACTTGAAAACGTGTTTCGACCTAAGTTAAGTATATACTTAGTCTTTTAAAAGCATTAAGTGATTAATTTCAAATGCTTTGATTGTTTATAGATCACCGAGCAGACCCAGGACACGCTACCCCTACTCGACTACCAGGCAAGTTTCCAATACTTTGGAACTGTTGTTGTGATAATATATATAATTGAATGTTGTTATACATATGCCATAGCATGCATGCGTACTTTCAAATTTACATTGTAATGCTTGTTCCGTGATTAATGTTCGCTTATAAGTTAGATACAAGATATACTAATTATAAGCCGGATATTGCTAAGACCCTTAGTGAAGGGCATATGATCTCATTCTTTTAATAAAGACCGGGAGTCTGTATTTTGTAATATAGAGATAGTCATGGAAACCCGGAGGGATTCCTGTGACAGATTATTTGAGGGATGTTATTTATGAACATTATTTATATTTCCATAAGTATTAAGTACTTGGAAATTATTCGAGGAATGTTATTTGAATACTCATTCGGGATTATTTATTTAATGAATATTATTTTCAATATTCATTTGAGGCTATTGATTTAGATGAATATTATTTTTGAATATTCATTCGAGTTTATTTATCTAATGAATATTATTTCGAATATTCATTTGAGTTTAATTGTCTTTTTTATATTATTTTCGAATATTCATTTGAGCTTATTTACTTAATGAATATTATCTTGGATATTCATTTAAGGTTTAATTATTTTCTTGGATATTATTTTGAATATTTATTCGAGGAATTATTTATTTAATGAATATTTTATATAAACTTATTCGAGGGTTAATCATGAGCAATATTTATATTAATAATATTCTTGAACTATTTCTGGTTTAATAAATATTCTTTGAATATTTATTTAATTCTTTCAACTAGTTCTAAAATGAGATATTTTATTCAAAAATTTCCTTGATATTCAAATACTATGTAAATTATATCTGAGTTGTATTATTATTATTTTATCAAGGAAGGTTCTCAAAACTCCATTCTTCATTCGAATCAATCTTCTAAAATATAAGGGAACCTTGCTTGAGAGATGTTATTTCTTTGACTGCCCGGTTATATACTTGTTAAACTACCTTTTCACTCACATCTTTATTCTTTTCAAACATCGATATGAGTCTTTTTGGTTACCTCCTCAACTCTCGAGGGGCAAGATTGATGGAACAAGTTTATATCCATCAACAAGCATCAGCTTGGGAAATATTGGTGAATTTTCCTTTCCAAATAGATACGACTACTTTGTGGAGTCTTATCAATGAGTATTACACTTGGGGAAAGGAGGACGAACTTTACGTTTCAGATTCATGGATTTATTCGAACTAGGAGTCGTGTGTAAGAGGCCGAGTCGCGCGGTCCATCACAAGGCCCAACCGTTGCCCAGGGAGTTACTAAAAAGGGTGGTAGACAAGTAAATCCGTCAGTTCTTCCTTCTACCGGTAGTAAACTATATTGGGCTGTACCATCTCTGACTGATCATCGGGGAGTGGGATAGTTGGCGCGTGATAACTCCAGTATTCGTTCATCTCCCAAAATTGTGAGTTTGCTGCAACACGTATCGAAGAGACTTCTTTCAGGTTGACGGGCATCCCCCGCAACACGTATCGAAGAGACTTCTTTCAGGTTGGAAGGAGTTTGAAAAATGTTCAAAACTGGGATTGCAATATTTTTCTGCAATTCCCTTCTTTTATGACATATGATGATGTCTTGCTTTTACCTTGCACAGCAGATATTGCTACAGAATATATGTTTTGAGTTACCTTGTAACTTCATAGTTTATAGTATATTGGCACTATGTTCGTTAATGCATGGCATATGGTTTCAAAAATACTTTTGAACTATTGTATATATTACTGTTCAGTATACGATATTGTTGGTGGGCTATTGCTCACCCTTTATTTTATTATATCACAACAACAGCTAAAGAAGATAGCCGTCCAAGGAACACTTGGCGCAAGAGTGTGGGAGCTGTCAGAGAGTTACCCGCTGATGTAGCTACCATTGCTGAGGAGGAAGCTATTGGTAGGCTAGTTTTCCGCTTTTAAGCATCGGATATATTTATCCATATAACTTATGTAAATGGATGGCAAAGAGTATGTAAGTTAAATTTCTTTTGGGTTGTAATAACTCAAACTCATGATTAATAACATTTGATAGTTACTCTGATTTCATCTCTGGGACTATAACTGGTGTGTTTTTATGTTGTTGTTTTGGGTCACATGGTTGTAATTTAAGTTATGTTGGGTTTGTGGATGGAAATTGAGTCTGTAACGACCGGATCCCCGACCCCGGATCTGGGGCTGTTATACCTCCTATATACGTTACAAGCGCTGACCTTCAAGTATGATAAAACTTTTCAAGTTAAAGCATAGTCAAGGTGGAGCAAACTTGTGAACTTTTATTTAATTAGTCCTGATGTACATGGACTTTGGTGCAAGCAAGAAGCTACAACCTCTTGGCAATAGAAAATGAGTGCAAGCAAATCAGGTTTATATAGGATTTCCAAGAACTTTACTCCTATACCTTGTCAATGTGGGATAAGTGTAGGTGTGAGAAAAAAATGGAAAGCTATGCTCCCACATTGAAAATGAAAGGGGCGATGAGTATCAATATATAGAAGAACTTAGCTACATTTTTATGTTTTATTAAGGAAATAGAGACAACAATAGGTGCAGGTAGTCAAGTGTGAGAAGACTAAATTTATTAACATTTTGCCTCAGCAATCCTTTTGTACCACATGAAAAGGAAAGGAGAGATCATCACTTTCCTTCCTATATGTACAAATAAATGTACCATTTTTGGAAGGTTTATTCGAATAGTAAAGTTAGTTCACTACGTCAAATTTGGGATTCCACCAATCTTTTGTACAGTAAGGGTTATGACACATTGGAAAAAACGTGTGGCTAAAGGTCATCGTCCCAAGTTTTAGCCACACAATTGTTTTTCGAGTGACCGAAAACACATTTTTTGGAAGATTTAGTCACAACTTAAAAAAATGTGTGACAATATTTAGTCACGTTCCAAATATGTAACCAAATATGATAAAACAACATGATTTTTTGTTGACTTTGACCAATTCTGAAATTTATAGTCATACTTGAGACATAGAAGTGTGACAATAACTAGCGAGGCTTCTTTGCTGTGTCTAAATGTTACGAAACGGCCATAGTCGTTTTTGGTGAAGTGGCTAAATGGGAAATAACCTATGGTCATTACATTTTATATGTGACTAAAAAGTAGAGTTTTCTGCATATATGTCAGAGCTTTGTTCGCTTAAGGAAGCTAAAAACTAGTGACTGTATTATTGTGTGACTAAAAAGTACTCATGTCACATTATTACTAGCTTGTAAAACAAAGCAAAGCTTGCAATTAATTATATATTTTTGGGGATTTTTGATTCATGTATTGTTTGTTGAATTGGATGCCTCCATTAGCTTCCTGGGGTTGATTAGAGTAGATTAGCATGTTTAATTGAGTTGTGATCTTGTTTGTTGAATTTGTCAGAAGTTTGATTTTTGATTATTATCTATAAACAAATTAAATAATAATAAAATATTCATATATTATATTCCAACAAACCTTCTGTTGGAAGTACAAAATTTTAAAAAAAGAAAATTAGATAAATACGTTTTTCTATTGAATTCAAAATACAAATCTTCTGACGGATAAAGTAGTAGTATGTTCAAAACTTCCAACAACCATACTAATGTAAGTTAGAAATTGTGAGTACATATTTTATACGAAATTAACAATGCATATTTTATAAATCAAACAATACAAACAATAACATCCCTATTTCAATGACAATTTTTTATACAACAAAAATTAAAATTAGCCTAAATGGGGTTTCCTTTCCCTAACATCACCAGTGATTACCATGATTACCAGTGATTACCATTATCCTTTCCCTAATAAATGAAAATGGGGTTTCCTTAACAGATGCAGCCGCCTCTTCAATTGCTTTTTGTGCAGCTTCACGTTCCATAACAAGCAATGTGTTCGTTTCATCAACTTTATTTTGCATGCGTTGCAACAAATTCTGTAACTTCGTTATCTCCTGTCCTTTTGCCTCTTCTAAATCAGTCTGTATGAGTGACCATCACACTTTAGGTGTCAGGCACCAAGCCACCAACAAGCACAAATAAAATTAAAAGTAGGGTATACCAGAGGAAGATGATAACTAAAATAGATTTATAAATTATGATTAAAATGATGGGCAGTATTAGTTTTGAAAATCAGAGAGGGGGAATGGGGATGGAGAGAGAATAGTTGGGCCATAACTTACTAAAAGTTTCTAGCAGAGGACTTCTTGTTAATTAATATTGCACTGGTCTAGCTTATTTTAGTTGTACATTATGCAGACAGTAACAAATTTGAGTCCCATAAACTAATAATTAAACACAAGTGCAGTTGTAGTTTTTCTAATATTATCTTCATCTTATCCTGTTTCTCTATCAAAGAAAATAAATAGATGTAAAAAGTAAGCATGTTTTTTTATGTTAAAGGGAATAAATGAATAATCATATTCACAATACCTACTGGTAAATTGTCAAGCAGAGCTAAAGAAAAATACTCTTAAATCCATAGAAAGCCATGAAAGAGTGTACGACATAGAGAAATATGTTAATAAATCTGGCAGGGCATGTTTATCTGCAATTATCTGACTAGCTGGAATAAATATGTAAGGAAGAAAGTAAGACCTCATTGCACTATATCTTGGCTTTTTTTAAGATGTACTCACTGATAGCCACTGGTTGTACTCATCCATTCGAATAATGAAGGAGCTAGAGCATGGTGAACCTCCGCCAGCATATGCCTTAATTATTAAGATGTAGAGAAAGAGAACTGAATCAGCAAGTTATCCATAACTATCCTTGATATGAAATATAAAACAAACCTAGTCCATAGTATAGTTCTGCACACCTTTGCAACTTCTGATGTATTATTAACTTGGCAAGGTTGAATAACATTGAGGATTTCCAAGGAAAAAACTATTTGAGAAAATAGCAGACAAAAAACAAGGCACTAGGTGACATAAGCTCCATACTCCATGACGTTTACCAATTTAATTTATACTGTCATCCAGTTTCAGCTGAATAAGTAGGGTGCTCGATAGCCCTGCGTAGACATCAAAAAATAATGATCATGTAAAATTCAAGTAAGGCAGGCGTGTTATCTAAAACAAAAGTAATAATCGAACTGGAGAAATTGATTGTACAAATAAATTGAAGCAAGCTATTATCACCCTTTCAATAAATAAGTTTAAGTTTAGTGGTCAATTCTAGCGATGAATTTTTTTTCTGGACTCTGTCCTCTTAGCATCTTAACAACTTGCATTTGTCTCATTTGTTATTTAGACAAAATTTTGATATGTCTAGGCTTACTTGTTATGCCAGAACATGATTCGGTAATATGAAATACTTGTTTATGTTTAAGCTTATTTAATATGCCAGAACCTAATCTTTAACGTCTTAGCAGATCAAAGTTACTTGTATGCGAAAGACTACATAGTGCTTACAATAGTTAGCCTATTCAACCCGTTTACATGTCTTAAATCCATGTTTATTTGAAGGACCTCCTTTAACTTCCAACGGGCATGATGTTTGAGCACATTTCTCTAATTCGTTTTGCTCCTCATCTCGAACAACAATATTCTCAAATTCGGAAGAATGGGCCACCATGTCAATCACCAACTGAAATCATTACAAACAAACATTCATAATCGAAGTCACAATCATTAATACATGTACATTTAACAAACAAACAATCAAAGACCTAATGAGTTAGTAATGAAGAAAACCCAATTAAGAAGAAGAAGAAGAAGAAGAAGAAGAAGAAGAAGAAGAAGAAGACCCATAGAAACCGTAATTTAGAGAACCCCAATTGCTTGTAGTTCCAATCGATGCCCTAATTGCTGAGTAGAGATTGTGAAGTACCCGTAAAGACCCTAGATTAGACAACCCTAACTGCTGATTAGAGATTGGGAAGAACCCGTAGAGATTGTATTGCCCCTTGAGACTTGAGAGAGAGTTCACTGAAGAGTGTTGATTGAATATTTGACTCGCCTTATGTGAAAATATTTAGACAAATATTGACCCGCCTAAATTAAATAATTGATTGAAAATTGACCCGCCTAAATATTTAGACAATTGACCCGCCTAATTAATGAGTATAGGGCCGATTATTCGATTATAATCGAATCGAAATTCTGAATACCGAAATAAAAAATGAAATTGATATAAATATATATTTAATATATACATATATATACATATAATAATCTACAAATATTATAAATATATAAATATATATTATAATTTATATAATATATATTAAATCAAGAATCGGGAACGAAACCTAGTTTAGGGGTTAAAGTCAAAGTAATAGTTGACCGTTAAATTACATAATCAGATAAATTTTTTAATTTTTTAAAATTTTGGAATAACATTTGAAAATATTGATCTTGACTCCCGTACGGTTCAATTGTAGAAATTCTATTTCAAAAAAATCGGGAACGAAAACTAGTTTAGTGGTTAAAGTCAAAGTAATAGTTGACCATTAAATTACATAATCAAATATTTTTTTTATTTTTTAAAATTTTGGAATAATATTTAAAAAGATTGATCCTGATTCCCGTACAGTTTGATCGTCAAAATTCTATTTTAAAAAAATTGAATCAAGAATCAGGAACGAAAACTAGTTTAGGGGTTAAAGTCAAAGTAATAGTTGACCGTTAAATTACATACTCAAATAAATTTTTAAAATTTTGGAATAACATTTGAAAAGATTGATCTTGACTCCCATACGGTTCGATCGTCGAAATTCTATTTCAAAAAAATTGAATCAAGAATCGGGAACGAAAACTAGTTTAGGGGTTAAAGTCAAATTAATAGTTGACCGTTAAATTACATAATCAAATAAATTTTTAAAATTTTGGAATAACATTTGAAAAGATTGATCTTGACTCCCATACGGTTCGATCGTCGAAATTCTATTTCAAAAAAATTGAATGAAGAATAGGGAACAAAAACTAGTTTAGTGGTTAAAGTCAAATTAATAGTTGGTCAATAAATTACATAATCAAATCATTTTTTTATTTTTTTAAAATTTTGGAATAACATTTAAAAAGATTGATCTTGACCCCCGTACAGTTGGGTCATCAAGAAATATTTTTAAAAAAATCGAAACCTTAAACCCTGGCGAAACCCTGTTTCAGGGTACCGGTCAAAGTTCGAGTTGACCGTTAAATTACCGAATCAAATAATTTTAATTTTTTTTTAGATTTTGGGAATAACACTAAAAATTATGGATCTTGACCCCCGTACAGTTGGGTGATCGACAAATATTTTTAAAAAAAATTGAAACCTTAAACCTTGACGAAACCCTGTTTAGGTGTACCGGTCAAAGTACGAGTTGACCGTTAAATTACTGAATCAAATAAATTTATTTTTTTTTGAAATTTTGGGAATAACCCTAAAAATGATGGATCTTGACCCTTGCATAGTTGGGTCATCGAGAAATATTTTTAAAAAAATCGAAACCTTAAACCCTCACAAAACCTTGAACCTTATATATTTTTGTAAAGTAATGTATTTTTCAATAATTTTAAAATTAACAAATTACAAAAATTATGTTTTTCAAAAAATTATATATATTAAAAATAATTTACATTAAATAACACTTTACCTAAAAAGTTAAAAAAAAATGTGAAAATGAATTTATTTACTATAAGGTGTCAATTTTTTTTTCAAATGTAATAAAAAACTAAAAAAGCTACAGACAATTTTGATGAAAAAGCTCGGGCGGCAAATTTACCGCCTCCCTCCTTTAGCCTTTGCCCAAATTTTGTCAAACTAAGACAATTATTGTCTTAAGTCAAAAACAGATACACCCATTCTATCGTTAACTGATTGCAGCGCTCAATAAGGGTTCTCCCTAAAATTTACAAAATTTGTGAGTAAGGGGGTTCGCCTCAATAAGGGTTCGATTAGAACTTCAAGATCCATTTACAAGTTAGGAGATTCAAGATTTGGGTTCGGATTTCACTTTAAGGCTTAGAAATTTGGTTTTAAGTTTAAGGTATCATTCTTCTCAACTTTAATTTGCTACATGTAATTCTTTTTGTTAATTTGTGTTGTTAGTTTTGTGTATTGTATATGTATTGTGTATGTTAGTTAATGTTCTTAATTTTGTATTTTGTATATGTATATATAGGTGTATCTGTCTGTCTCTTCTCTATCTGTCTCCCTTTCTATTTTATTCTCTCTCTCTCTCTCTCTCTCTTCCTCCATCTCTCTCTTTCTTTCCCTCTGTGCACCTCTATCTCTCCCTCTTCCTGTCCTTGGAGTATAATTTCATTACTATTAGTATGTTCATCAGTATGTGTATGTTTTTATCTGATTAATAATAGGAATGTAAAAATGGTAATAGCTCTCTCTTGTAAGTTTTGGAAATCTAATTATTGTGCTGTAGCTTATATATGAAATGTTGTTAATGATAATAATAGCGATATTTTTGTATAGACTATGCATCAAGGATATCCAAGGAAAAATCCATGTAGATTTCTCAAAGCAAGGGATGAGAATATCCCAAAAACCCACACAATGGTCTGTATATTAAATTTTTAAAAGAAATTTAACATATATGTTTATTTGTTATTTACTTTTGTATGATACCAAATTGACAACTTCTGATATATTTTAAGCTTCATGAATGCTTGAGCTGGAGGATACAAAATGAGATTGACGATATATTGGAAGTAGGTTCATTTGTGAAAGTGAATTTAATGTTCATTATTGGGTATTTGCAATTGCACCTTATAACTGGAATGTAGGAATGTGGACACAACTTCTAATTGGTATAGATGGGATACTCTATTTAAATACCTAAATTTCGGACTCTTGGTCAAGGTTGTTTTTATCTTAATTTGAAGTGGTTTATTGCCAAGATTTCATGATATATATTTGGAAATAACAGATCTTTTCTAGTTTGGCCGATGGACGCTAGATGTTGATTTCCTCTAGAAGTTTAGAGTCTTAATTGAGTTTGCTAATATTTCAAGGACAAAATTTTGAAAACCAGTTCAATGGTCAACTGTAGATGCTTGCTTACACATTTCGGTTTTCCATTACAGAAACCAATTATTCCTGAAGATGTGTATTGAGATGTGAGGGATTCACAACTTGTAGGAATGTCAGGTTACTCAAAAGAGGTACTCTTTTACGTGCTTGACATTTCTTTCTTTTTATCATACGTTAAATGTAAATGCATGTAAAGTGCTTTGAGGTAACTATAGTATTTGCAAGTCAGAACTTACAAGCCTAGTTCTCTGCTTGTCTTGTAAAATATTTCAAGGTCTTTTGGTTGTTGCTGTTGGGGTAGGGCTTAACACCTATGACAAAGCATCTATAAGCATACCTTGTTCTGTTCAACTTCTCAAGCCCAGGTGCAGCAAATAGTAGTTAGTATTTGGGCAACTAGCACCTACAATAGCTTCGTTACGCAGTGAGATAGCCTCTGTCCAAGTAAGAAAGTTTAAAATTTGAATGATTTTTGTCGTTTCAACTTTGTAGTAATTCAAGAGGCAGTTTGTTGATATTTATCAACTGAGTTCATACTGTTTCTCAGAAAAAAGGAACCTCCGTGACTGAAGAGCAGCTAGCAGAGGCTCATGCATGAGCTGTTGATCTTGAGAAGCAGGTCAGTTCTAAGTCGTGCTAGCATAAGGTATAACACTAGTTAAATGGTTTATTACCTCTCCAAGACGGAAAAGAATCATTTAACTAGTGTTATATGTAGCATAAGGAAATATTGGAAGTGCTTTATAGGATTGAACAAAAATGTACCTCCCTTAGAAATGAATCATCTGATAGAAATGAGTTATATAATCACATCATTGAACTGAAAGACCAGCAATGTAAGTTGCATGCAGATATACTATTTTTCTAGATTGATAATGTTCACTATCATTTGATTTAAATCTAAGCTTCGAAATTATGTATTTAATTATTACTTTTTCTGATTTTCACTGGCTTCCATGTTTTTAATACAGTGTATATTTCAACCACCTAGGAAAGACAGTTCAGAACTTGTTATAGTGACAATGGATGTATTTGAACTTAATCGCTTGAGACAATCACTCCTGATCGTTGCACATGATTGGGATCACCGGTTTAGTTCATTGGATTCTCGCCTGAGCTCCGAGACACAGCTTGGTGCTTTAGATAATACTGGACTAAAAAATTCGAGAAGTGCTTCATTTCTCAGCTTGGCACGATTAGTACTTTCATCGAATGGCCAAACAGATTTGATTATTGTTGTTTATGATAATGAACCGACTAGTGTTGTATCTTATGCTAGTACTATATTATTTATAATACAATTGTCACTTTTGGTACATTGGTCATTTATAATACAAATGAAACCCTGTAATTTGGTTAAGTATGTGTGGCTAGTACTATTCTTCAGCCACACTACCTATTACAAACAGTCTATATTATATTAGGCCTGAAAAAAGGTTTTAGCTAGAACGATGGTTACTACAATTATTTGTGACTAAATTCAGTTTCTTAATAGTGTATATAACATAGAAACGATCACACAAAAATTATAGAATGTGGCCATACCAAAGCTTTTTGCCATGATTTACCAATAAATAGTGCGACCAAAACTAAGCCTTTGATGAATGTTGGTATTTAGCCACGTTATTAATTTTCTTTAGCCACTACACATCCTGTGGCTGCAAGTTGGTATTTAGTCACACTTTTGAGCTTAAAATGGGGGCTGTCAGACCCAAATGGTGGTATGCTTTAGTCACTCTATTTTGAGTTACAGCCACACAATCGGGGTGTGTCCGTAGGGGGCGTAAAATGATCCGACCTTAGGTGACACTTGGCTGAAAAATTAAAGAGTGATGTAAAGTTCATAGCCACACATATTTTATGTGGCGGAAGCCAAAATTTGACGTAGTGGTTTTTTTCCTTTTCTTTTAAGTTTAATTATTTATATTTATTAAATTTTAGAGCTAAATAAAATATATATAATAAGTAAACAATATTAGTATAAAGTTGTGGAACAATTTTTGTTAGGATAAATAATGACGATAATATTGAGATCGGGAAGAAGGAGTGAAGATAAGAAGTGGTGTAAGGTAAGTATATGTGTTTTATTTTATTTATGTCGATTTTGTTCCAAAATCATTGAAACGTTGAATGTTGTTGAGCTACGTTATCTACGTATATACAACTATATTATTTTTATGATTTCTATTGATGGTGATGGTGATGATATTCATTATCGGGTATTATCCAGACTCAAAGTTATTCAGTCCTGTTTGGTTTGCATATGTAATTAGCTAACATTGTTCGTTGGTTATGATATGATGAGAATATTGTAGTAAGCTAGTCAATGCGGACTAATGACAGAATCAAGATGTTTTTGTGATTGCTGGCTATTGTTTCGACTAACAGCTATGTTGTTGAGGTGGCTAGCCAATTGCACTGGCTAGTTGTTATATTTTGATTAAGAATTAGATAATTCACGTGGTGCATAATTATTCGACTGAGTTTAACAACCCATTTTGTGGGGTATTGATGATGACAATTACCGAAAGGTAATAATTAACACAAATTGCCTAAAGTGCATCCGGAAAATACAGATGGATCCATTTCGTAGTTACGAAGATTACGCAAAGGTAATAATAGACAGATGATTATAACTGCATTCGGAAATGATTAGGTTAAGAGACCTAATAAGGTCACTCATTCAAACAAAATTTCCTTTATGTTAAAGTTTTACAAGTTCTCTTTTTTAAATTGTTGTCACTTTATGATCTTGTCAATATTTTATATCTTGACATTTTATATGCTGGTGTTTTATCGAAAAATTATTTTTTTCGCAATATATGCTTGCTGAGCTTTGTAGCTCATTCCTATTTAATTAATGACACTTTTCAGGAAGGGATGAAGTAGGTGAAGTATAAAATCCCTCTGGTTAGGGTAAAGAGAAAGCGACTTAGGAAGAAATGTTTCTTAGTAGAATTATGTGTAAAGTGTGTAAGAGAGCTTTTGATAATTTTGTGTAGTGTGTACAACTATAAGAGTAGAATTGTATCTCTTGTCAGTTCTTTTGTATGAATTTGTCGTCTTTGTGATGTAATTCCACGTGTAATCTTAAGACAATTGATGTTTAATTATGTTGGTTCAAGTACAAAGGTAGCAAGACGATCTCGGGTCGGGTCTTGGATGCAAGATCCGAGTTGGGGCTGTCACACACAGATCAATCTAATTAAATGGCCCGCTAGGGGCACCACACACAGATCAAATACACCCTCACATACACAATCGCACCTAATCCCTATATATATATAAATATATATATATATATATATATACATATATATAATTTATCGTATTATTATTTTTAATTCAATAAATATATTTTATTTTTAAAAGGATGGGTACATTTAATTTTCACTTTTTAAGAAAATGGTTCCTTTTCACGTTCATAATTAGAGGAAATCATTATTTTAAAAGACGAGAATAAAATTTGGCCATTATTTTACGAATTTGAAAAGTTGACCAATTTTTTAAAAAATTGGTGTAAAAGGTGGTCCACTTTGTAATTTACTTTTATTAAATAATGACATTTTTATAAATTTTGAAAATATAAAAGTAACATCATAATTTTATAACCATTAAAATGATAATATTTAATCCTTGCATTAAATCTATCTATTATTATATATTAAATTTCAACACATGGGCAAAGATTATCATTTTAATGGCTGTGAGTTTATGTAATTACAAAAATGCCATCATTTAATAATTATGGAAAAAGTATTGAAATTATGTTAATTAGCATTGTGATTCGAACCACTACCATTGTTCTGTTAAACTCATGCCATAACCAACTATGCTACACTTAATTTTGAGTTCTGTTTAAAAATCCTATAAGATAAACCACATCTTCTCTTCTTGTCTGTTCCTCTTTTATTTTTGACTAAACAAAATATTGATTCATATTATTTCTAAAATATTGGATAGATAAACTTATAAAAAAAAAATATTTTAATCGATTGAGTATATTCTATATTTCTCTTTTGCCATTTTAGATCATTAATATAAAAATTAAATTTTAAATTTTACATAATATAACTGAGTATAAAAAAAAGATTTATTTACATGCGTCTCCATGTAAATATTAAATTCTTGAATTAAAAAATAAGATTTGGTTTAAAGAAATATGTATAAATTTTATTTATCAAATCATACATAATTAATAATTGCATCACATTAGTTTTAGGTATACAAAAATTTAAAAGAGTTATATTAGGGGGTTTTGGTCGACCAACTATTCAGAATTTCAACAATTTAAATATAAGATTGGTCTAAAACTAAAAAATATTGAAATACACACGAAAAATAATTTAAATTATGTTAAAAAAAATGAGAACTCTAAAAGTATAAAATATGATCCATGGTATATATAAGAAAATAACATGGTTAACATTAAAATTAAATCAAAGTATGTATAAGTATTTAAATCATAAATATTACACAATTACAATAATTATTTATAACGATGAATTACACTATAACTCGACTATAAAGTACGGTACATATGAATCTATTATATATATATATAATACAACAACATAGGGGTTTGTGTGAGCAATTTAATCCTTTGGACCATTTTATCCTTTTATTTATCCTTTTGTTTGGTATATTTTAGGGTTATTTTTGTCTTTTAACAATACATATTTATTACATATTAACGTCTCATATTCATTATTATATAGTTATTAATCAAACATACATGCATGCATTCATACATACATGCATACATACATAAATACATACCTACATACATACATACATACATACATACATACATAGATACATACATACATACATACATACATACATACATACATACATACATACATACATACATACATATATGATACACACATACATGCATACATGCATCCAACATATGTACACACATACATATATACATGCATACATACATATTAGTTAACGAATTAATTTATCTTTCATTAATTAAAATCTATTAATTATTACATAATTAACATGTAAATTTATATATATATATATATATATATATATATATATATATATATACATACATACATGCATAAATACATACATTCATACATATATATATATATATATATATATATATATATATATATATATATATATATATATATATATATATATATTTATGTAAACATACGATAATGTTCGTTGATATATATCATAAATTATATACTATCATTTAAATCTACTGTTAATATTTACAAATTAAATATTATTTAATACATCACATGAAAAAAATCAGTATGTTAAACATGCATATGCATTGTAACCGCTCATATGTTCAATAAGCAAAGTTATAACCTCAATCATACAAGTTTAAAGCAATGCATCTAATTTACTTTTCTAGAGAAACATATGAAGTTCATAACTCACCTAATATCGGTTCAGACTAAAATTATTGATAAGTTCTCATCAATCAACATCGAATTCTTATGTATATTATATATTTACATTACATTAAATTTTCATGTACATAAGTATAATACTTGAATAAAATAAAAAATTATTAGTCTCACAATAAATCTTTTTCAAAAATTACAAATCATATAACTTCTTTATCACACCTTTAATACATCGTATATTTAAAAAAAGTACAATTTTTTCAGATTTAAAACATGGTCGTTCCTTGCACGGCCTGATGAGATAGTTTTTTTTATAATATGACAAATTGATCAATATAATATATAATGGTTGAGTTATAACATATACTTAGATCATTATACAATAAAATAAAAAAAGAGTAAATAGCACTTTGCATCCCTTATTTTTAGTCACTTTTTCGATTTGATCTCAAATTTTTATATCGACAAAATGCATACCTGAATTTTAGATTTCGCTTCAAATTGCACACATGTAGTCATTTTCGTCCAAAACAACCACTACTGTTAATATTTATAGAGGTAAAATTGGAAGAAATGTTTCAAATTTAAATTATCATATAATGCACCTGATAGTATTCTTACTGTGGCAAGTGAAATTTTAATTAAAAATTTCACCCTTTTAAAATAAAAATCCATATATATATATATATATATATATATATATATATATATATATATATATAATATTATTTCATGTGTATAATATTTTGTAGATCAATTTTAATAAATATGTTGTGTACTTATGAAATAATATATGATAACTCGTCTAAAGTAGGGACCAAGAAATTTTATTTAAATTAATCACTAACTTAGTATTGATAAATTACCAAAAATATGACTCATTTTTTTTTCATAAGTGATTTTACTCTTTTTTTGAAATTATTTGCAAAAACTTGATTTGCGACAAAACAACCAAGTGCAACTTAATTTTATGTTTTTATATAAAAAATAATTGAAATCGTCTAATATTTAATTAAAAAATTAATGTTATAATAGGGCTCTAAAAAGTTTTATATTTTATTAAAAGATAATACAAAATTTTAGAAAAAATAAAAATTTAAGGGAGGAACCAAAATAAGGGTTGAACCAAATTTGGTACCGAAATATAATTAAAAAAGGGTTTCGCGTTAATAAAATTTATATATTATATAATTTCTTTTATGTACGTTATATCTCATAACTCTCTATTTTTATTAAATTAAAGTTATATTATTATTAAAAAC
This sequence comes from Saposhnikovia divaricata, assembly GCA_036435485.1. Lineage (NCBI taxonomy): Eukaryota > Viridiplantae > Streptophyta > Magnoliopsida > Apiales > Apiaceae > Saposhnikovia > Saposhnikovia divaricata. The sequence continues at coordinate 154,613,403 of CM071600.1, read as the reverse complement.
ATATAGTCGAAATAATAATTAGGGTGTGATTTATTACAATATTGTAACTATGGGTTGCACTTTGTTATAACAAAAACTTAACAAAATTTTCTTCTGATTTTACCCATGTGCAGTTAACGGTGACGGCTATTTTGTACGGAAAATTATTAAAGGGGTGTAGTAGGAAACGAAACCTAAATTTGAGGGATGCATTCTGTTGATATTAAAAGTATGAGACCAAATCGAAAAAAGACTAAAGATAAGGGGTGCAAAGTGCTATTTAATTTTAGATTTCATATACATGCACGGGTCATTAAGGTCGTTTTACCATATTTAACATTGATTGTGATATGGCCTAAAAGTAAGCCGTAAAGACACAATTAATGTTGGATTAATTAGACCTAGCTTGGTCCAAGTACGAGGCCCAATAATGAGGCCCAAAATCCTAATTAAATATTAATTTCATAATATTAATATTAAGGGTGGTTAACAGCTCAGCAATAAGAGTCAAGCAAGGATACAATATATTTGTGAGTGGCCTCCAAGGCACCTAATTCAACATGAAAACAGACTCCTACAAGGCAGGAGTCTAGAACCTTCCTTAAGGCAGTGACTTGCCCACCAAGTCTCCGAACCCTACTACAATTCTAAGGCTCCCAACGCCTATATAAGGGCCTCACCCCTCATTCTCAGAACTACGTCTTGGCTTGATTCTCAATAATGAGATACGTAGGCATTCTGTGAGGACTGATTAGTCTCGAACATGGAAACAACCATTAAAGCTCGAAGCTCACCAACTCCTTTGCATTAAACACACACAAACCCTAGCCGCAATTCGATAACCTGGTTTTTATTCCACAACATTTGGCACCGTCTGTAGGAAGACAACATCAACCATGGTTAACACACGAAGAACAACAACCGAGGCTGCCCCTGTCACCTCCGTTCCACCAGTTGTCACCTCCGCTCCGTCCGTTGTTACGGAAGAAGGGCATGTGCCCCCGTCAACAAGAGCGATCACTCAAACTCAAGTCTCTTAACCTACAGGGACGACTCATCATGGTGAGAGAACTCTACCAGTAGTCGTCCACCCAAGGCATGAGACTAATCAACTTCAGATGGTGATCTCTCCCCTGTCCAGTCGTCCACCGCTCCTAGGAGTTCAGATCTCCACCCCCGTGCTCCCTGCAAACACCAACCCGGCGTACGGGTTGCCCAACTATCCTACAAATCGAAGGGATCCTAGACTAAGCAGCCATACCTTGCAGATCCATGACCATATCAACCCCCTTACATCAGAGGTTTGGCCCGTCTTGAACAAGGATATTATGATTACTCTGGGCCATACACTGATGATTCGTCATTTGAGGATGACGACCGCGATTAAGCCCCTAGGAGGCGACGAGCAAGCAAGGAGACTGTAAGAAGGAGGACTCAAAAAATCCATGATGTACCCCCTCTAACAGTCGCTGAGAAAATCAAGGCTCATGCGGCTGAGTTCCCAAAGCTGACAGACGATATGGCAAGAGAGGAAATAAAATAGAATCCGAATCGACCTCCTCCAACTTCAGGAGGGATTCCGTTTCTTGATCTACAAGGGCAGAGGCCCCTAGGGGTGATCCCAAAGATTTAATACCTCTTGGAGATCTTGATGATCCCACACCCCCTGTTTACTAAGGAGGTGATGAACGCTCACGTCTCTAGGAACTTTATGATGCCTACGATTAAGGCATATGATGGAACGGACAATCCTGCAAACAATGTGAGAACATTTTCAAATGCACTGCTGTTGTAGCCTGCAAGTGACGCTCTCAAGTGTAGGGCGTTCCCTCAAACCCTGTCAGGTATGGCTCAAAGATGGTACAGTTGTTTGCCTACAAACTCGATTGGCACATTCAAGGAATTGAGCACGGCCTTCATCAACCAATTCGTTAGTGGGAAGGTCCACAAAAAAAGCTCTACATCTCTTATGCAAGTAAAACAAGGAAAGAATGAGATTCTGACGGGTTACCTCAAGCGCTTCACCAAAGAGACATTGAATGTCCCAGATCTGGAGAACAAAGTAGCTATGATAGCCTTGGAGAATGGAACGACCAATACCTTCTTTCAGATGTCATTGGCAAAGCATCCCCCTAAGAGCATGACTGAGCTCCAAAGGAGGGCGAGTAAGTACATAAAGGCTGAAGAAAGCATGAGAAAGACAGAAGTTCCAACCATAAGTGGAGGATTTGGGAACTCAAGGAAGCGAAAGCAAGAGAAGGATTATGATGCTAGGGACAACTATCCCCGAACTAGCTGTAAGAACCCAGATTTTGGGTGGAATTAAAACTTTTATGTATTTAATGATGTAAGAATGAATAGTGGATATGGCTACAATGTAATAATTGATATTTGGGAAAGAATGAATGGAATTCGACTTTATTATGTTTATGTCTTGAAGAATGCTAAAGGGTGACAACATAGGTAAGAATAATCTATCTTCTAAGGGAATAAGATATGGCAACTTCAAGCAAGAGAATACTCTCATGTCATCCAGATCGATAACGATTAATCCAGTAGTTCCGTAAAAAGGTTAAGGAACGATCGAAAGAGAATACGGACAATTATACAACCCTAAGAGAACAAGTAAAGAATACAGAATGAATAGTGTTTTGGTGGGAGTACATAATAATATGAGACGACACTATATAGAAGTATTCGGAACGGATTTCCGAGTTCGTATTCGTGATCCAGGGGGAAAATAAGTGTATGTAAAAGCTGTCGGATTCTGAAAAACCGCACTTTTATTTTCTCCGAGAGTTCCCTGGACACTGATAGCCTTAAGTATTTAACGAATGGATTAAAGGAATATAAAATGGAAAGTTAGAATGAAAGATGGAGAATGAAAGTATTAATATTAAAGAGGATTCCCGGTAAACCCTAATTAGAAATCCGTGAAATATTCTCACGAACGATCAATCGAAACGGGTAATAACCGGACACAGAAACAAGCAGAGGAAGCAAGAGTCTTGTGCAAGCTACTAGTATAAATATCTAGTAACTAAACTAGAAGCAAGGAACTAGCACCTTAGAGGAAGAACTAAGTACTTAGCAAGTAACTACCTAGTTAAGCTTTAACCACCACAAAACCAACACATGTCTTGCCATTTGATCATCCAACTCCTCATCACTTTATTAAAGTGACTTTTACAAGATATTATGTTGTAAGTGGATGAGAGTGAAGGAGATTAAAACACAAAAAAATCAAAGAACCAAGCAACTCTCTCCCCCTCTTGCAAACAAAACCATTCGGCCGTAGCATTAATTCAAAATCCAAACTCCACCTTCCCACCATTGTTTGTTCTTGAAACAATTAAGGTGAGTCTTACATTTCATAAAACTTATCTCCTCAAAATCTTAGCTTCAAACTCATCCATTTCCATTTTCAAAAAAATCAAACAAGAGGAGGGTGAATAGTGTTCATCATATACTAACTTTGTTTTCTTGATTTTCTATGGTTAATCTAGCAGGCATAATCACTCCTAAGGACCATACAAGGCTTAGTAAGGCTATATCACTATCTAAGGAAGGTATAAAGCTCTTGAAACCCTAACCCTTGTTTAAGATTTAAGCATGTTTATGATAGTTATAACTTAGTTATGGTTATGTTAAAGTTATAAGCATGATTATGTATGGATTTTTGGATTAATGATGTAAATAGCTAGATGAACGGAAAGGTATTGCTTGGCCTCAGTTCATGTATATAAGTCATGTATATGTTGTTTGGGTTGGATGCTATGTTTATGGGAAGATTCGAAATTGATAGATATTCGATTTACAGCCGTATAATGCCCGATTTTACAATACCATGTTTTGTATGCCATTTTCCATGTCGAACCCCTACTGTCCAGAGACCTTATCTGCCATGATAGGATAGGTAATGTTCTAAGCTTCGTTTTGATATAAAGATCACGTGAAACGGACTTACGGTTTAAGATTTATGACCAAATTACTAAAAGTAGTTCGAATCCGTAAACGAAAGTTCGTAACTGAAATTGAACCCTCGTAAGCTATGTAACGTCATGGCGAATCTTGGTAAATAAATACTAGGGGTAAGAAGGAAGGTGTGAAAGAAAACCGTATGTCAAAAAGAGCATTTTTCGATTTATTAAAAATGTTCGAGTCAAGGTTAAACGCGAACGAACCCCTAAAAGACGACTCTTTTATAACTTTGGTAAAACACTTAGAAAACGGGTGATAAAACTCGGAGTAAAATATTGGTTCGTAACGATCAACCTTAGAACTCATATGACTTAAGTATGTCCCAAGTATAAGTGCAGTGACATGTCGTACTAACGAACGAATGTCGGGTCGGATCAGTGATAATAAGTAATCCACGAAAAGGGGTATAACGAGATAACTCGAGAACGTGTTTCGATTTAAGTATAACTTAACTTTTAATATGTTAAGTGATTAATCCCGAATGCCTTGGCTATTTATAGATCACCAAGCTGAACCGGGACCCGCTACCACTACCCCTTACCGTACTCGACTACCAGGCAAGTTTCAATTCCCTTCTTTAGGCTGTTGTTGTGATTGAATAAATATATATATATATATATATGATTGCTGATATACATATGCCATTGCATGCATGCCTACTTTCAAGTTGAATTGATATACTTGTTCCCTGAAGGTTATTGTTGGCTTATAAGCTAGATAGTTATATATCAGTTATAAGCCGGTTATTGTAAGACCCTCATAGAAGGGCGTATACATCTTATAAATCAAATATAGACCGGGAGTCAATATTCCTTGATATATCGAGATTACCTCGGAAGAAAGTATTTAAGTAAATATTTTCTATTATTCAAGCGACGAATATTATTTGAATATTCGTTCGAGATTATTTATTTAATGATCCTTACTTCAAATAATTATTTGAACGTAACTATTCAACGAATAATATTTCTCAATATTCATTCAGAGTCGAATTGATTATCGACTATTATTTCGAATATTCTTCTAAAAGATGAGACTATTAAATGAATATTAGTTGGATATTCTTTTAGAATATTATTTTATTAAATAAATATTACTTTTGAATATTCATTTAAGATATTAAATACTTGATGAATATTATTTTAATATTCATCTGAAGCTTGACTTAATTATCGAATATTATCTCAAATATTCCTTAAGGCTTGGATTACTAAATGAATATTACTTGATATTCATTTAGGATATTATTCATTAAATGAATATTACTTTTGAATATTCATTTAAAGTCCTAATTAATTATGAATATTACCTTAAATATTCTTTTCAGGTCTTAATAATTAATGAATATTGTTTTGAATATTCATTTAAATATTTATTTATTCAATAAATATTCTCTGATATTTCTTCAGGGATTATTTTGAAAAATACTCTGATTAAAGATATTCTTTCATATTCCCAAATATTCTTTAAATATTTTAACTCAATAAATATTCCCTGAATATTTATTCCATACTTAGAATAATCTCGATAAGGTTTATCTTCTTCGATTATTACAGAAAATATCTCGGAGTCACATTATTATTAATCTTATACCAAGAAAGGTTCTCAGACATCATTCTTCTTTGAGTCTATCTCCTTAATAATAAGGGAACCTTACTTGGAAAATGTTATTTATCTTGTCGACTTCCCGGTCATAAAGTATTCCCTTCACCCGCAACTCGGGTGCTGTTGACTTATTAAGTCGTTGCTTACCTTCTCATCTTTCGAGGGGTAAGATTACCGGAACAAGTTGATATCCGTTACCAAGTAATAGCTTGGGAGTTATTGGTAAATTTTCCTTTCCAACTAGATACGACTACTTTGTGGAGTCTTATCAACAAGTATTATACTTGGGGAAAGGGGGACGAACGTACATTCAGAATCATGAATTCTATTTGAACTAGGAGTCGTGTAAGAGGCCGAGTAGCGCCGGTCCATCCCCTTTGGCCCAACCGTTGGCCGGGGAGAGCTAGTAAGGCGGTATACAAGTAAAGCCGTCAGTTCTTCCTTCTACCGGTAGTAAATCTAAATTGAGCTGTACGATCTCGACTGATCATCAAGATTGGAACAGCGGGCGCGGTGAATACTCCATCATTGGTTCATCATCCAAATTTATTTATTTCCTGCAACATGATTACTGTTGGCAGAATTGGAAAAGTGTCATAACTGGAATTGCAACCCTTTTCTTGCAAGTTCCTCTTCTTAATAACAATAAGAATATCTCGCTTACTTTGATGTAGCAGATATTTCTTCAAACAAATACTTTCAGTTACCTTGTAACTTCATCGTTCATAATATACTGACATCATTTCCGTAAATGCATGGCATATGGTTTAAAAGATAGCTTTGAACTGTTTTAAATTATCGTTCAGTTATATATTTGTTGGTGGGCTTTCGCTCACCCTTGCTTTGTTTATATTATGTCACAACAACAGCTAGGACAGATGGCTCGCGTCAGGCGCACTCGGCGCAAGCAGGTTACCCGACCCACCGGACTACCCGCTGAGATGCTAGCCGCCATTGCTGAGGTAGCATAGTTAGACAGCTTTTGTTTCCTGTTTAACTATATGTATAATTAATGTAATCAACGGCAAAACTTTTAAACCTATGATGTATTCCTTTTGGGATTGTAATAACTTTTATTCGTAAACCCTTTAATGTAAGACTTATTTCAATTTCATCTCTGGGACTATAACTGTTGTGTGTGTGAGTGGTAATTATTGTGGGGTCACAGCATGTGATTTATTTATTGTGGACTCAAGTCAAGTATTATGAATGGATGTAAGACCGTAACCACCAGATCCCTGACCCCGGATCTGGGGGTGTTACAGAGATGGTATCAGAGCGAGAGTTATATATCCCAAGAGATGATACGACGTTATATAATAATAAATTCAATAATATAATAAGAACCCTTGCCAGGTTCACCTAAAACCCTTACGGGAACTTTTTAAGTATCATGATAGTAACATAGTTCGTCTTGTGTAGGCGAGCGACTTGTCGGCCCAGGAGGCAGCTGCGAGACAGCATGATGAGGACATGTTCCGGACTAGGGACCCATACTATGAGCACTTGCCTGAGGAGGATACTGAGCCTGAGGAGGAGGACGCTGAGGAGGTCCAGGTTGATGCTGATACTGATGTGATCGAGTCTGAGGAGGAGGACCCTGAGGAGGTCCAGGATGATGCTGACAAAGATGTTGTTGAGACTGAGGGGGAGGAGGACCCGGAGGGGATCCAGACAGGACAGGATGCTGAGTTAGTGGTTGAGGATGATGATTATTGGGTTGTTACTGAGATCAGGACTATGGGAGATGACACTGACATGACCACGGATCAGGTGGTGCCGGTATATGAGGGTGTTGAGGGAGATATAGATGAGCCAGTAGTTGGTGCTGTAGGGAGTTCTGGACTTTTTGTGCCACTCCTCCCTGTTGAGAGAGCCCCTACCCCACCACCACTACCTGTGAGCCCGTACCCCGACGAGTTTGAGGAGCTTACCCCAGAGCCCCAGCAGACAGAGACTGCCGCTCCAGCTGAGCCATCCACCCCACCTCATGCCCCGATAGGAGGAGTCCCAGTATGTGTTCACAACTTGATTGTGAACGGGCTTTATAGAGAGTTGTCTATGGCAGATGCCAGGTTAGCAGAGTCTAGGAGTGAGTTAGCAGCAGAGAGAGCCGCCCGGATGAGGTTGCAGGGCAGGAGGACTATCAGTGACAGAGTTGGGTATAGGGCTGTGACCCGCATCGAGCTGAGGGCTCGGGTGAGGGTGCGACAGTTGCCTACTGATGGGCATGGTAGGGTAGACAGAGCAGAGGCTGAGGAGGTTTTCCGCATCGCCATGGGGAGGGTTCGGAGGATGTTTCGTCGTGGCGGCTGATTTCAGATGTAGTGATGCATTGGTCTAGTTGTCTAGTCATGTACGGACATAGTAGTGCCGGCTTTTGTAGGATGGTTTTCTTGTACTTGTTTTCCCTTTTTGCAGACTAGACAGATAGACAGCATATTTCACTTTTGACTTGTTGTTGTTGTTAGGATGGCTGTACTTTAAACTATCGTTGTAACTCGGATGTTGTACCTTTTCGGTACCTGGTATATATTTGTTTCCATTTCAGTCATTACAATTTTGTTGGGATGTGATCACGAGTTTATTAGCATATGTATTACTTTTCGATTAAGTTGTCATGAGATATAAAACTGTGGGATTTTAAACCCAATCATGTAAAGAAATGTGCAAGGAAAAATCCTTTAAAACAGATAAGGGAACCTAATGTATAATTTTCCAAATTTTCAGTAAAATGCCTCCAAGACGAATGGGCACTAGGGCTAACCCCCGCGAATCTACTGACCAAGAGAGTCACAACCAACACGAGGAAAACCGTGAAAGTAGTGAGGAACAAGATCAGGACTATAATGAGCAAGAAGATTCCCAGTATGGAGCAGAGGATGAACCCCTGTACTTTGAAGAATTTGAAAGGGAAATAGAGGGTGGAGAAACTGAAGTAGAACAGGAAGGGGAGAACCAGGGCGGAAACCCCATGGGCCAGTTTATGGATCTACTTAGGCAGAATTTGAACCAATACCCCCAACCACCACCAAGCAACAACACTTCAGTGGCAAATTCCTTTATGGCCTTTAAGTCCCTTAAGCCCCCAGAGTTCCACGGATCGGCTGATCCCGTTGAGGCGAGGGCCTGGATCAAAGAAATGGAAAAGTCTTTTGAGATTCTGAGTATCAATGAGGCTCAGAAGACTGTTTTTGCTACTTACCTACTAAAGGGAGAGGCCAATTATTGGTGGGAAGCCAAGAAAAACATGGAGACTGATGCTGTCATAGCCTGGGAAAGGTTCAAACAATTATTCCTGGAGAAGTACTTCCCGAAGTTCATGAAGACCCAGATGGAACTTAAGTTTTTGGAACTGAAACAGAACAATATGTCAGTGGCGGACTATGAGGCCAAATTTACTGAGCTATCGAGATTTGTGCCAGAGTTTGTAGACACAGAAGAGAAGAAAGCTAACAGGTTTCAACAAGGGCTGAAACAGTGGATCCAGAATAGGGTGGCTGTTTTAGAGATTACAGATTATGCCACCTTGGTGCAGAAGGCAACCATTGTGGAGGCTGGTAGTGATCAGATGCAGAGAGAGAGAGAGAAAGGGGGGATAAAGAGAAAGCATGTTAGTATGGGCGGAAGATCCGCTGGAGGAAAACCCCCAACCAAGTTTAATCGAGGAGCGGTTTCCCTACCAGGGAGGAATGTAGGGTTTAAACCATCTGCGAGCGTAAGTGTGAGCCAGGGCGGCCACCAATCAGGAATGTCCCGTTCCAACCCTTCTCGACCTCCATTGCCATTGTGTGCTACTTGTGGGAAGAGGCACTCCGGGGTGTGCAACCTGAAGCAGATAAACTATTATAAGTGTGGGCGAGCTGGGCATTATGCTACCTCTTGCACCACGGTCATCCCTAGCAGCACAACCTGTTTCCAGTGTGGACAGCGAGGGCACATGAGGAAGGATTGCCCAAAGAGCAAACCAGCAGCATCAGGAGCAAGCAAGGTTGCCTCAAATAGGCCACCAACTGCTAGGACTTTCAATATGTCAGTACAAGATGCCGTGAGGGACACGGATGTGATAGCAGGTACTTTTTCTCTCAATTCAGTCAGTGCAAATGTCTTATTTGATTCAGGAGCAACTAAGTCTTTTATATCTAGAGATTTTGCGCTTAAGTTGAAACTTAAAACCCAGCAACTAAGAGATTCCTTACTAGTAGAAATAGCTAATCAGGAAATCGTACCGGTTAATCAAATTCACCCCGATTGTAAGCTAGAAATAGGAAGACGATCCTTCTATGTCGATTTAATTCCTTTTAAGCTAGGGGAATTCGATGTCATTTTGGGTATGGATTGGTTGTCTCGCAATGAGGCGCGGATAGATTGTAAAGGGAAAAAGGTTAAGTTGAAAACCCCAGGGAAGAAAGAAATAGTGTTTAAGGGGATGCGACAGACCCAGAAAATTCTGACTATGGCGCAAACCAAGAGATTGTTACGAAAAGGGAACGAGGCTTATTTAGCCTACGTTATAGATACTCAGAAGGAAGTGCCAAGATTGCAAGACATTCTGGTAGTTAATGAGTTCGAGGACGTGTTCCCACAAGATCTTCCTGGACTACCACCTGATAGGGTAATTGAGTTTGCCATCGAATTAGCCCCGGGGACGGCGCCAGTTTCGAAGGCCCCGTACCGACTAGCCCCAGTAGAAATGAAGGAGCTAGCTAAACAATTACAGGAATTGTTGGATAAGGGCATGATAAGGCCCAGTGTGTCGCCTTGGGGCACACCAGTGTTGTTTGTTAAGAAAAAGGATGGAAGTATGAGGTTATGCATCGACTACAGAGAATTGAACAAGCTAACCATAAAGAATAAGTATCCATTGCCCAGGATAGACGATTTGTTTGACCAGCTAAGAGGAGCTGAATACTTCTCTAAGATTGATTTGAGAACAGGATATCACCAACTGAAGATTAAACCTGAAGATATCCCGAAGACTGCATTCCGCACCAGATACGGACATTATGAGTTCTTAGTTATGTCATTTGGATTGACCAACGCCCCAGCAGCCTTCATGGACCTAATGAATAGGGTGTTCAAGGAATATTTGGACAAATTCGTGATAGTTTTCATTGATGATATTCTCATCTACTCAAAGACAGAGGCAGAACACGCTGAACATTTAAGGATAACCTTAGAAATACTCAGGAAAGAGCAGTTATATGCCAAGTTCTCCAAGTGTGAGTTTTGGAAAAATGAGGTACATTTCTTAGGGCACGTGATCAATAGAGAAGGAGTGTTGGTTGACCCCTCCAAGATAGAAGCAGTTTCAAACTGGGAACGACCAACTACTCCAACCGAGGTGAGGAGTTTCATTGGACTGGCCGGATATTACAGGAGATTTGTCCAAGACTTTGCGAAACTCGCAGCTCCATTAACTCGACTTACCCGTAAAACCGAGAAATTTGAATGGACTGAGAAATGCGAAAAGAGTTTCCAAGAGTTAAAGAAGAGGCTGGTGACAGCCCAAGTGCTGGCATTACCTGATGGAAAAGGAGATTTCGTGATTTACAGTGATGCTTCGCATAAAGGTCTGGGATGCGTGCTTATGCAGCACGGCAAGGTAATAGCGTATGCGTCTAGGCAATTGAAGGATTATGAAGTCAGATATCCCACGCATGATCTAGAACTAGCAGCCATAGTCTTCGCTTTAAAGATTTGGAGACACTACCTGTATGGGGAAAAATGCGAGATTTACACAGACCATAAGAGCCTCAAATACATTTTCACTCAGAAAGAGCTTAACATGCGCCAGAGGAGATGGTTAGAGTTAATCAAGGATTATGACTGTGAAATTCGCTATCACCCAGGCAAAGCCAATGTGGTGGCTGACGCCCTTAGTCGGAAAGAGAAGCTCAAGATGATAACTTCAGAGAAAGAGCTAGTGAAGGATTTTGAGAAGTTGGAAATCGAGGTTAAGTTACCTGGAGAGGGCCAAAATAAGTTGATGGAAATTAGAATCCAACCTCCATTGCTAGAAAAGATTAGACTGTGCCAGGAACGGATGATGGAGGAAGAAAAGAACTCCACAGAAGAGCTAATGACCGGGGAGGAAATTAAGTGCGAAAGAGACAAGGAAGGGATCATGAGGTACACATACAGGATATGGATCCCAAACGTTCAGGAACTCAAGAATGAGATTTTAAATGAGGCACACAACTCAAGATACTCAGTGCACCCCGGTAGCACCAAAATGTATAGGGATTTGAAGGAGTATTACTGGTGGCCCAATATGAAAAAGGACGTAGCAGAGTGGGTAAGCAGATGCTTGACCTGCCAACGAGTGAAGGCAGAGCACCAGAAACCCAGCGGACTTCTACATCCCTTAGAGATTCCAGAATGGAAATGGGAACATATAGCCATGGATTTCGTAGTAGGTTTACCAAGGACCAAGGCTAATCATGATGCCATATGGGTAATTATAGATCGACTGACGAAATCGGCTCACTTTCTCCCGATCAACGAAAGGTACACGGTCGACAGACTAGTGGACATCTACTTAAAAGAGATAGTGGCGCGACATGGAGTCCCAGTCGCAATAGTATCCGATCGAGATCCTAGATTTAACTCCAGGTTTTGGAGAAGTTTTCAAGAATGTGTAGGGACCCGGCTGAACATGAGCACAGCCTACCACCCCCAGACAGATGGGCAAAGTGAAAGGACCATCCAAACGCTAGAGGATATGTTGAGAGTCTGCGCGATAGACTTCAAGGGGAGTTGGGATGATCACTTGCCATTGGTTGAGTTCTCCTATAATAACAGTTATCATTCAAGCATTGGGATGCCACCTTATGAGGCCCTTTATGGAAGAAAATGTCGATCTCCCTTGTATTGGGATGAAGTTGGAGAGCGAAAGATGCTCGGGCCCGAAGTGGTCCAACGAACTAAAGATGCAGTAGATCTAATCAGAGGACGGTTGGTAGCAGCCCAGGATCGACAAAAGAAATATGCCGACTTAGCTCGGAAAGGCAAGGAATACGAAGTAGGGGACCTAGTGTTCTTGAAAGTGTCACCTTGGAAAGGTTTAATGAGATTTGGGAAGAAAGGAAAGCTGAGTCCCAGATACATTGGACCATTTGAGATCTTGAGGCGGATTGGGGAACTAGCTTATGAGCTCGCATTGCCCCCGAATCTACAGCAGGTGCACAATGTGTTCCATGTTTCGATGCTGAGAAAGTATAATCCGGATGCTAAGCATATTGTCGAGTATGAGCAAGTGGACATGCAAGCAGACCTGACCTATGTGGAGCAACCGGTGGAAATCATAGACCGGAAAGAACAAGTGCTCCGAAACAAGGTCATTCAGCTAGTCAGAGTTTTGTGGCAGAACCACAATGTAGAAGAATCCACCTGGGAACTTGAAAGCGCAATGCAAGAGAAGTACCCCCACTTGTTTTCAAACTGATTCCGGGACGGAATCCTTTTAAGGAGGGGAGACTGTAAGAACCCAGATTTTGGGTGGAATTAAAACTTTTATGTATTTAATGATGTAAGAATGAATAGTGGATATGGCTACAATGTAATAATTGATATTTGGGAAAGAATGAATGGAATTCGACTTTATTATGTTTATGTCTTGAAGAATGCTAAAGGGTGACAACATAGGTAAGAATAATCTATCTTCTAAGGGAATAAGATATGGCAACTTCAAGCAAGAGAATACTCTCATGTCATCCAGATCGATAACGATTAATCCAGTAGTTCCGTAAAAAGGTTAAGGAACGATCGAAAGAGAATACGGACAATTATACAACCCTAAGAGAACAAGTAAAGAATACAGAATGAATAGTGTTTTGGTGGGAGTACATAATAATATGAGACGACACTATATAGAAGTATTCGGAACGGATTTCCGAGTTCGTATTCGTGATCCAGGGGGAAAATAAGTGTATGTAAAAGCTGTCGGATTCTGAAAAACTGCACTTTTATTTTCTTCGAGAGTTTCCTGGACACTGATAGCCTTAAGTATTTAACGAATGGATTAAAGGAATATAAAATGGAAAGTTAGAATGAAAGATGGAGAATGAAAGTATTAATATTAAAGAGGATTCCCGGTAAACCCTAATTAGAAATCCGTGAAATATTCTCACGAACGATCAATCGAAACGGGTAATAACCGGACACAGAAACAAGCAGAGGAAGCAAGAGTCTTGTGCAAGCTACTAGTATAAATATCTAGTAACTAAACTAGAAGCAAGGAACTAGCACCTTAGAGGAAGAACTAAGTACTTAGCAAGTAACTACCTAGTTAAGCTTTAACCACCACAAAACCAACACATGTCTTGCCATTTGATCATCCAACACCTCATCACTTTATTAAAGTGACTTTTACAAGATATTATGTTGTAAGTGGATGAGAGTGAAGGAGATTAAAACACAAAAAAATCAAAGAACCAAGCAACTCTCTCCCCCCCTTGCAAACAAAACCATTCGGCCATAGCATTAATTCAAAATCCAAACTCCACCTTCCCACCATTGTTTGTTCTTGAAACAATTAAGGTGAGTCTTACATTTCATAAAACTTATCTCCTCAAAATCTTAGCTTCAAACTCATCCATTTCCATTTTCAAAAAAATCAAACAAGAGGAGGGTGAATAGTGTTCATCATATACTAACTTTGTTTTCTTGATTTTCTATGGTTAATCTAGCAAGCATAATCACTCCTAAGGACCATACAAGGCTTAGTAAGGCTATATCACTATCTAAGGAAGGTATAAAGCTCTTGAAACCCTAACCCTTGTTTAAGATTTAAGCATGTTTATGATAGTTATAACTTAGTTATGGTTATGTTAAAGTTATAAGCATGATTATGTATGGATTTTTGGATTAATGATGTAAATAGCTAGATGAACGGAAAGGCATTGCTTGGCCTCAGTTCATGTATATAAGTCATGTATATGTTGTTTGGGTTGGATGCTATGTTTATGGGAAGATTCGAAATTGATAGATATTCGATTTACAGCCGTTATAATGCCCGATTTTACAATACCATGTTTTGTATGCCATTTTCCATGTCGAACCCCTACTGTCCAGAGACCTTATCTGCCATGATAGGATAGGTAATTTTCTAAGCTTCGTTTTGATATAAAGATCACGTGAAACGGACTTACGGTTTAAGATTTATGACCAAATTACTAAAAGTAATTCGAATCCGTAAACGAAAGTTCGTAACTGAAATTGAACCCTCGTAAACTATGTAACGTCATGGCGAATCTTGGTAAATAAATACTAGGGGTAAGAAGGAAGGTGTGAAAGAAAACCGTATGTCAAAAAGAGCATTTTTCGATTTATTAAAAATGTTCGAGTCAAGGTTAAACGCGAACGAACCCCTAAAAGACGACTCTTTTATAACTTTGGTAAAACACTTAGAAAACGGGCGATAAAACTCGGAGTAAAATATTGGTTCGTAACGATCAACCTTAGAACTCATATGACTTAAGTATGTCCCAAGTATAAGTGCAGTGACATGTCGTACTAACGAACGAATGTCGGGTCGGATCAGTGATAATAAGTAATCCACGAAAAGGGGTATAACGAGATAACTCGAGAACGTGTTTCGATTTAAGTATAACTTAACTTTTAATATGTTAAGTGATTAATCCCGAATGCCTTGGCTATTTATAGATCACCAAGCTGAACCGGGACCCGCTACCACTACCCCTTACCGTACTCGACTACCAGGCAAGTTTCAATTCCCTTCTTTAGGCTGTTGTTGTGATTGAATAAATATATATATATGATTGCTGATATACATATGCCATTGCATGCATGCCTACTTTCAAGTTGAATTGATATACTTGTTCCCTGAAGGTTATTGTTGGCTTAGAAGCTAGATAGTTATATATCAGTTATAAGCCGGTTATTGTAAGACCCTCATAGAAGGGCGTATACATCTTATAAATCAAATATAGACCGGGAGTCAATATTCCTTGATATATCGAGATTACCTCGGAAGAAAGTATTTAAGTAAATATTTTCTATTATTCAAGCGACGAATATTATTTGAATATTCGTTCGAGATTATTTATTTAATGATCCTTACTTCAAATAATTATTTGAACGTAACTATTCAACGAATAACATTTCTCAATATTCATTCAGAGTCGAATTGATTATCGACTATTATTTCGAATATTCTTCTAAAAGATGAGACTATTAAATGAATATTAATTGGATATTCTTTTAGAATATTATTTTATTAAATAAATATTACTTTTGAATATTCATTTAAGATATTAAATACTTGATGAATATTATTTTAATATTCATCTGAAGCTTGATTTAATTATCGAATATTATCTCGAATATTCCTTAAGGCTTGGATTACTAAATGAATATTACTTGATATTCATTTAGGATATTATTCATTAAATGAATATTACTTTTGAATATTCATTTAAAGTCCTAATTAATTATGAATATTACCTTAAATATTCTTTTCAGGTCTTAATAATTAATGAATATTGTTTTGAATATTCATTTAAATATTTATTTATTCAATAAATATTCTCCTGATATTTCTTCAGGGATTATTTTGAAAAATACTCTGATTAAAGATATTCTTTCATATTCCCAAATATTCTTTAAATATTTTAACTCAATAAATATTCCCTGAATATTTATTCCATACTTAGAATAATCTCGATAAGGTTTATCTTCTTCTATTATTACAGAAAATATCTCGGAGTCATATTATTATTAATCTTATACCAAGAAAGGTTCTCAGACATCATTCTTCTTTGAGTCTATCTCCTTAATAATAAGGGAACCTTACTTGAAAAATGTTATTTATCTTGTCGACTTCCCGGTCATAAAGTATTCCCTTCACCCGCAACTCGGGTGCTGTTGACTTATTAAGTCGTTGCTTACCTTCTCATCTTTCGAGGGGTAAGATTACTGGAACAAGTTGATATCCGTTACCAAGTAATAGCTTGGGAGTTATTGGTAAATTTTCCTTTCCAACTAGATACGACTACTTTGTGGAGTCTTATCAACAAGTATTATACTTGGGGAAAGGGGGACGAACGTACATTCAGAATCATGAATTCTATTTGAACTAGGAGTCGTGTAAGAGGCCGAGTAGCGCCGGTCCATCCCCTTTGGCCCAACCGTTGGCCGGGGAGAGCTAGTAAGGCGGTATACAAGTAAAGCCGTCAGTTCTTCCTTCTACCGGTAGTAAATCTAAATTGAGCTGTACGATCTCGACTGATCATCAAGATTGGAACAGCGGGCGCGGTGAATACTCCATCATTGGTTCATCATCCAAATTTATTTATTTCCTGCAACATGATTACTGTTGGCAGAATTGGAAAAGTGTCATAACTGGAATTGCAACCCTTTTCTTGCAAGTTCCTCTTCTTAATAACAATAAGAATATCTCGCTTACTTTGATGTAGCAGATATTTCTTCAAACAAATACTTTCAGTTACCTTGTAACTTCATCGTTCATAATATACTGGCATCATTTCCGTAAATGCATGGCATATGGTTTAAAAGATAGCTTTGAACTGTTTTAAATTATCGTTCAGTTTTATATTTGTTGGTGGGCTTTCGCTCACCCTTGCTTTGTTTATATTATGTCACAACAACAGCTAGGACAGATGGCTCGCGTCAGGCGCACTCGGCGCAAGCAGGTTACCCGACCCACCGGACTACCCGCTGAGATGCTAGCCGCCATTGCTGAGGTAGCATAGTTAGACAGCTTTTGTTTCCTGTTTAACTATATGTATAATTAATGTAATCAACGGCAAAACTTTTAAACCTATGATGTATTCCTTTTGGGATTGTAATAACTTTTATTCGTAAACCCTTTAATGTAAGACTTATTTCAATTTCATCTCTGGGATTATAACTGTTGTGTGTGTGAGTGGTAATTATTGTGGGGTCACAGCATGTGATTTATTTATTGTGGACTCAAGTCAAGTATTATGAATGGATGTAAGACCGTAACCACCAGATCCCTGACCCCGGATCTGGGGGTGTTACACTAGCAAAGTTTTAATTCTACCCCTAAGAAGAATTTAGGTCCAAGGTTTTCTGAGTATGCAAGGTTGAATGCTCCTAAGAGTCAAATCTTGTTGGATATCGAGAAGGATAAGGATATCAGATGGACGAAGCCACTAAGGGGTGATCCCACAAAGAGAAACAAGGATCAGTACTGTAGGTTCCACAAGGATGTGGGACATGACACTGATGATTGTAGGCAACTCAAAGACGAGATCGAATTCTTGATCCGAAGGGGGAAATTGAGTAAGTTTACAAAAGGTTAAGATCGTGAAGACCAAAGAAGAGATTATGACAGGAGGGAAAATGATCATAATCATAACCCGCAGCCCCGAGGGCCAGTTATTAACATGATTTGGGGAGGTCCGACAGTGGCCGGCACAACTTAGAACTCTCGAAAGGCATACGATAGAGAAGTGATGCACATTGTGGGAGATGCCCCGAAGCGTGCGAAGACTAAACAACGGAGCTTCTGTCGATATACTGTTTCATGATGCGTTTGTGAAGAAGGGTACAACGATTCTCAATTGACCCCCACTAACATGCCCATATACGGGTTCAATGGAGTGGAGTCCAATGTTGAAGGGACTATTTAGTTACCGGTAACTATTGGACAAGAGCCCAAGGAGGCCATTCAAATGTTGAATTTTCTGGTGATACAGGCGGCCTCAACTAGGGTTGAGCAAAATCGATCCGAAATAGAAAAATCGAACCAAAATATGTTATTTCGGTTCGGTTCCAAATTTTTTGACATTTTGGTCATTTCGGTTTTTCGGTCCGGACCGAAATATATTTCGGTTCGGTTCGGTTTTTTCCAAAATATTTCGGTTCTGGACCGAATAAACCGAATTATACAAAACTTATATTTACATTTTTTATATATAATATATATTTTAATTGGTATCTAATATGTAGTATTAATAATCTAAATATCTAATAGACTAACACCCAGTTGCTTCTTACTTCTGTCTGTTACGCCTTATGCGCCAACCCCACCTGAGTCCTGACCTAAATTGAAAAAACCCACCCCAACGGCCGACACGGTCATACCAGACCTGCTACCACATCACTGCACCTTGGTTTTTACATTTTCCAAATCTTGTTTGATGTTTCATGTTCTGATTTATTGTTATGAGATTGTTTGCAAATTGCAATTATAAATGAATTTAGATAAAAAAAATTTACTTTTATGCTACCAACATAAATTGTATTTCATAAATCATAATGTAGGACTTTTCAAAAGTTTGGTTCCATTAGATCGGACCGACCGAAATATTTCGGTTCGGTTCTTCTTCGGTTCCAAATGTAATT
This sequence comes from Saposhnikovia divaricata, assembly GCA_036435485.1. Taxonomy (NCBI): domain Eukaryota; kingdom Viridiplantae; phylum Streptophyta; class Magnoliopsida; order Apiales; family Apiaceae; genus Saposhnikovia; species Saposhnikovia divaricata. The sequence continues at coordinate 154,594,482 of CM071600.1, read as the reverse complement.
TCGGTTCGGTTCGGTTCGGTTCCAAGAAAATACAGCTATTCAGTTTTCGGTTATTTCGGTTTGGTCCGGTTCTGGACCGAACCGCTCGAATGCTCAGCCCTAGCCTCAACATATAATGCAATCCTCGGAAGGACTGGACTTCATGCGTTTAAGGCTGTTGCCTCCACTTATCATATGAAGATCAAGTTCCCAACCAGGAATGGTGTTGGAGAACAGAAAGGTGATCAGAAAATGGTGAGAAGTTGCTATGTAGCTGCTTTAAGAGCTGACGGAGTCGGGGGGCAGGTCCTCCCGATTGAAGACATGGATGTTCGTGGTGATGATGAACATCGAGGAAAGCCAGCAGAGGATTTGACTCCTATACCTCTAGAGTTAGGAGACCCCGAAAAAGTTACTTATATAGGAGCTTCACTGAAAAAACCCTTGAAAGGCAGATTGACAACGTTCTTACAAGAGAACAGTGATGTGTTTACTTGGACAACAGCTGACATGCCAGGGATTGATCCCCAACTCACAAGTTGAATGTCGATCCTAAGCGGAAGACAATAAAGCAGAAGAAAAGGAATTTCGCTCCTAAAAGGAAAGAGGCCATAAAGCAAGAAATAGACAAGCTTTTAGAAGCTGGGTTCATTGAAGAGATTCAGTTCCCCGAATGGTTTGCTAACCACGTGATGGTCAAAAAGGCGAATGGAAAGTGGAGAATGTGTATTGACTTCATCGATTTGAATGACACATTCCCTAAGGATTGTTTCCCTCTACCAAGGATTAACACATTGATAGATGCTATGACTGGGCATGAGATGTTGAGCTTCATGGATGGTTTCAGTGGCTACAACAAGATTAAGATGCATAAGGATGACATCCTAAAGGTATCTTTTATAACTGACTTTGGTGTTTTCTGTTATCTTGTCATGGCTTTTGGACTAAAGAATGCAGGAACCACCTATCAACAATTGGTGAATAAGATATTCGCCCATCTGATTGGTAAAATCATGGAGGTCTATGTTGATGACATGTTAGTGAAGGTAGTATTTTTCGTAGTTCGTTCACAGGGAAGGACTATCAATATTGATTTCGAGTAGATTATCTCTTACAATCTAGAAGTGTGTAAATGGGGGGTTTTGAGTTTGGTTGAGGTATTTTAACAAACACCTTGCCTACGATAAATAAATTGCTACAAAAACACAACTAAGTTAATGGCTAATATCTAAATTTGCCAACACAACAACACAATGAGCAAATTAACAAGACAAGGGATATTTGACCCAAGGATTATGGATATTCAAGCACTTCAACCCAACAACAAGCAAATATATCCAACTCTACCTAACCAAGATAATTGGTGAAGCACACAATCACTTATTTCTCTTCTATTATAAACACTAATTTAGTGAAGCACATAAATTAGTTCTCTTGATACTAGCAACAAATAGTGAAGCACTACCAATTTAACCAAATCAAGGAATCAATCAAAGAGAGGTTAGGACAAACCCAAGGATGAGGAGCTCAACCTAGGTATTTGCACTTGAATTTCGAGAATTTAGGTACACTAAACTTGTGCTACTATAATGAATGTACTAACAATTACGGATTAGCACAAACAATTAGCAATTGATATTACAAGAACAGCAAATTGAAGCAACTTACAATTCTCCAAGCAAAATCATAAACAATATAACTCAAGAATTCAAGATAGAGTGAAATAGATCTTACTTAAATTGAAGTGGGTTTAGTACAAGAATTCCTCCTTGAGCCAAATAAATGAAGTTAGTTACTCATAATCAATGCTAGATTATGAGTAATTGATGTATCTCTCTCTACTCTACTAACCCTAGTTTTTCCTTGAAGAGGCTAGGTTAGACGAAAATGAAGTAGGTTAAGTTATTAGGTTAAGAGAGGTGTTATGTTCTTTTAATACACAGCAGCTCTGTACGGCCTGTTGAACGGCCGTACAGCTGCCCGTACAGAAAATCTGCTCCTTTGAACGGCCTGTTGAACGGCCGTACAGCTGCCCGTACGAGATAAACTCTTCAAAATAATGCATTAAACACCTCCCGGCATCACGAGCTTGCATCTTCTAACTTCCTTCTTGAATAATCTTCGCTTTCAAGCCCAAAATAATCCATCTTTTCAACAATTAGGCATGAGGCACTCAAAGATGAAAAACATAACAAATATTAATAAAACAACATTCGAAACTAACAAAAATGCAGAAGAATAAAAGACAAAAAGTGTATAAAATACACGTTATCAAATCTTCCCCCACTTGAACTTTGCTAGTCCCGAGCAAACTAATATTAACAACACCATATACTCCTAACTAGTACCACTTTCGTAGGTGATCACGGTTGCATTTGGCATATGCAACAAGCCCTTGGAACCCCTAGGTAGCCCTAGTGGACGAGTGAGGTCGCGTGAGGGTTTATAGATGATGCACCCACAAAATCACAAAAGCCACTAACAAATAATAAACTAACAATACCTATTAATTTAAACCAACTACTACATTCACATGTCCGAATCATCTACTTGTAACTAAAATCAAACATATAGAGCTATTCACCTTGTCATCCACTAAAACGAGCTAACAACCAATTCAAGAATCAAGATAACACCTTGTGCAAGATGTAACAAAGACATTAAAGATAAAATGAATGCACTTCAATCGTGAACACTAGACAAGATGATCACAAAGCATACATGGCCTCGCATTAAGAAGATGAGATTGTATGGTGAAAAATCTCACATCTCTCAATTATGTATCACACAAGTATGGGCTAGAGATTTCACTCAACTCTAAGTCTAAATGCATGCGCTCTACTTGACCTTGCATGTTCACCTAAATTCCGGATTGCACCAAAAACAAGGAATTCATAAAATGGGTTGTAATGGGGCTTGGGTGAAGGCGTGAAAATTTAAGTTCAAGGAAGATGTAAAAGTCTCGCTAGCTGAGTCAAAATGACGCTTGCTCGCTTCATCCACCAAATTCTCAAACTAAAGAATGTCTTCACTCATTTACAATTACAAAACACAACCACATTTACCAAGAAAATTGAAACAAAATAAAGTACAAAGATTTATTGTTTTTTTTTCTATTTCTCTTCTTTTTTTTTCTTTTTTTTTTTACATCCCCTTTATTATTAAATTTTTTTACAAAAGGGAATGCATAACATAAATAAATACTACAAAGAACTTTGAACCACATCTAGATATACACATCAAACTAGTTCCCACTTACAATAAATAGAATTCTTCCTCTTCACCATTCCTCCAAATTCACATGCTCATCAATCAATTCTTTCCAAGACTCAACTAGCTCAACTAGGTCAAGAGTGAAGTATTTGGCTATGGCTCATGTATAAAAGGGGGAAAGTGACGAAGAAAAATATGGATATAAGCTTCAAAGGGGTAACTAGAGATTATTTTCATGGTTCACAAGCTAAAAAGGTCAAAAAGGTTATCCTAAATAGAATTTCCTTATTATGGTGCATCCATGAATGAAGGTTTAATGCAAGCCCTAGAGCAACAAACACACATAAAGAGGGAGCAACACACAAGCAAAAGAATCATCGTTCAAGACCTCACAAGGTTTAAGTTGTAATAACATCTTCTCGATTTGATTCCATGCATGCTAAGAGATAATCGTCATGCTCACAATTTAATTACAACAATCTTGACTTTTCATGTCATTTCAAGTGTGTGTGTGTGTGTGTGAAATAAGGTGCATCAAACTTATAGATTCACATCAAATTGGTAATGTTAGGCACGAAATAGGAGAAAACAAGACTACAAGCTCACAATGTCATAAATTTCACAAACAAGTAAACACACTCATGACTAAACTTATTTACCAAATTGCAAACAAAATTACTAATACTAGCTACATACTATGCTACAAGGATGAACATAAACAATCCTTCCCCCACTTAAAACAAGGCATGTCCTCATGCATGACAAATAAAAACGAAGTAGAGATATGATGGAAAGAGAACTCCCCTAAAAATAAATAACAAGGATTAGGAGCACCACTCATATTTGCCAAAATCCAACTCCGAAATTGCACGTCAAGAATTGCACTATCGCCACACACCACAATCAACCCAACAAAAGAACCGACAAGCCAAAATCCAACACCCCTCAAAGCCCTGCAATACACTAATTAAGGAAATAAAAAGAATAAAAATATTTGTTTTTGTTTTTTTGTTTTTTTTTAATAAAATAAAATAAAATAACAAACCAATTAATAAAAAAAATATAAATAAAAATCAAATCAAATTTAAAACTGAAATAATAATAAAAGCAAAAATCAAATTTAAAACTAAAATAAAATAAAATAACTAAGTAATTAATAATAAAATAAAAAATCAAATTTTAAAACTAAAATAATAATAAAATCAAAAATCAAATTTAAAACTAAAATAAAATAATTACTTAGTTTTAGAAAATTAAAAACTAAAATCAAAATTAAAAAGAATTAAATTTTGTTTTTTTGGCTTTTTAAAAAAAATAAAAATAAAAATAAAATAAAAATAAAATAAAATGAAATAAAAATAAAATAATTAAAAAAAATACAATAATAATAATAATAATAATAATAATAATAATAATAATAATAATAATAATAATAAACTAACAAATTAATAATAAATCAAAATCAAATTTTAAAACTAAAATAAAATAAAATAAAATAACTAAGTATTTAATAATAAAATCAAATAGCTTAGCAAAAAAAATAAATAATAATAATAATAAAATCAAAAATAAAGTTTTAAAATGAATTAAAATTAAAATGAAAAATCAAATTTAAAACTAAAATAAAAAAATAAAAAATCAAATTTGAAACTAAAATAAAATAAAATAAAATAATTAAGTAATTAATAATAAAATGAAATTTTAAAATAAAAATCAAATTAATAATAAAATAAAATAAATTCTTGATTTTATATTAATTATCTAGTAAAAAAAATTAAAACTGAAAATCAAAATGAAAAATAAAATAAAATAAAATAAATACATAAAAAGAGAAATAAAATAAACTAAATCAAAAGAAAATAAAATCAAAAAAACAAAAAAAAACAAAAAAAAACAAAAAAAAAAAAAACAAAACATAAAAGGGGATGGGGGTCGTGGCTAAAAGGGGGGGGGGGCTGATGGTTACGGGATGTGAGAAGGGAAAAGAAGTGGGGACGGGTAAATGGAATGGTGGTGTCGTGGCGAGAAATGAGTTGGATTGTTTTGTTCTGTTTTTGAATGAGTTGTACAGCCAGTGCATCAAGTGGGTGTGTTTTTTAGGAGCCCCTTATTTTACACTACAACTCTGGCAGAAGCTGAACAAAATTGTAAGGGCTGCTGCACGGCTGGCTGTACGGTTTGCATCCCGTACGACAGCCCGTGCAGCCCCAAAATTTTACAAAAATTATTTTTTTTTCCAGAAAATTCCCACAAATCCTTGAATGCTTTAATAAAATACTAATTCCTGAAAACATGAAACAAACACATCAAGGCACGAGTGGAACAAATCTACAAAATATAAAAACTATAATTAACGATACTAAATATTATTGAGCGGGGCGTTATTATTACAAATTTTTTTTTTTTGAAAATCTATTATAAAATTCATTAATCACATCACAAAAATACATAATTTTTTTTTTTGGTTATTTACATAGAATTAAAATGGATGAACAATGGAATCCCCACTCACTAATATTTACATCAATCCTCAAACCCACAATATGCATAACGCCATACATAAATGCAAGCGAGGAACAAAATCTAACACACGCATAAAAATATATAAATACATACGTACCTTGGGTTGCCTCCCAAAAAGCGCTTTGTTTATTGTCGTTGGCTCGACTTATTTATAAAAGTATTATAACTAATGAGGTGAAAAAGCAAATAAATGCACATACCTACGAATCAATAATAAAAATAAGGTGTGCAAATATACCTTTGATCCATAAAAATATAAAAATATTTTTCTGATCTTCACATCTTCAAGAGACTTTGAAAAAGACAAGTAGTTAGAAAAATCGTCAGAATAATCATTATAACTACGACTCAAAAATTGTTCCCAAATTGGATCCTTATATACCCAAGCAAAAATTTCAACCTCATCAATCTTAAGCTCAAATTCCTTCTCAATTTTAATTGGACATTCATCAATTTTTTCATCTACCAATTCATTAAGCACAAAAGTGTTTTCTAAATTTGGTAGATCCTCAACTGCATCCAATTTATCATCATTAAGCCTAGGGCAATCGTCAACTAAACAAGCAAATTCATCATGCACAACATTTTCATTAATTACAAAACAAGAATCATGATTAGTAGGAGAATTGACCTCCTCTAATCGACTCACGGATTCGGCTAGTTGACTCATTTGCTTTTCCAAGTTGGATATGCTTTGAGAAGTGTTCTTTTCCAAGTTGGATATACTTTGAAAAGTGGTGTTTTGAAATTGGAGGTTGTTTGCCGCCATTTGCTTCATCATTTCTTCAAGTGATGACAATGTAGATGAAGAAGACCCTTGATGGTCTTGGGAATTATATTGTGGATCATAGCATCGATTTTCAAAAGCAAGTTGGAGGTTGTTTGCCGCCATTTGGTTTATCATCTCCTCTAATGATGATAAGGAAGATGAAGAAGACCCTTGATGGTCTTGGGAATTATATGGCGGATCATAACATTGATTTTCACAAGCATATGAATAATCGATGCTAGGAGGGTAAGGAGCATAGCATGAGTTTGTAGAATATAAAGAATTCACCGGATACGCATTAAAATTCTGAAAAGAATTAAAATCTTGATATCGTTCTTGATCATAGGTGAAATCTTGAGCATTATTCCAACCACGATAATTATCCATCGTCTCCTGAAAGAGTTAGTTCATGTCTATATACAATAAACATGAAGACACACCAATAAAAACAACAAAGAAAGAAAGAAAAAATTATATACAAAGATAAAATCTAAACTATAAGAAACAATTAACTCAAAATTAACATTGTTGCCTTCCCCGGCAGCGGCGCCAATTTGAAGGTAGTATTTTTCATAGTTCGTTCACAGGGAAGGACTATCAATATTGATTTCGAGTAGATTATCTCTTACAATCTAGAAGTGTGTAAATGGGGGGTTTTGAGTTTGGTTGAGGTATTTTAACAAACACCTTGCCTACGATAAATAAATTGCTACAAAAACACAACTAAGTTAATGGCTAATATCTAAATTTGCCAACACAACAACACAATGAGCAAATTAACAAGACAAGGGATATTTGACCCAAGGATTATGGATATTCAAGCACTTCAACCCAACAACAAGCAAATATATCCAACTCTACCTAACCAAGATAATTGGTGAAGCACACAATCACTTATTTCTCTTCTATTATAAACACTAATTTAGTGAAGCACATAAATTAGTTCTCTTGATAATAGCAACAAATAGTGAAGCACTACCAATTTAACCAAATCAAGGAATCAATCAAAGAGAGGTTAGGACAAACCCAAGGATGAGGAGCTCAACCTAGGTATTTGCACTTGAATTTTGAGAATTTAGGTACACTAAACTTGTGCTACTATAATGAATGTACTAACAATTACGGATTAGCACAAACAATTAGCAATTGATATTACAAGAACAGCAAATTGAAGCAACTTACAATTCTCCAAGCAAAATCATAAACAATACAACTCAAGAATTCAAGATAGAGTCAAATAGATCTTACTTAAATTGAAGTGGGTTTAGTACAAGAATTCCTCCTTGAGCCAAATAAATGAAGTTAGTTACTCATAATCAATGCTAGATTATGAGTAATTGATGTATCTCTCTCTACTCTACTAACCCTAGTTTTTCCTTGAAGAGGCTAGGTTAGATGAAAATGAAGTAGGTTAAGTTATTAGGTTAAGAGAGATGTTATGTTCTTTTAATACACAGCAGCTCTGTACGGCCTGTTGAACGGCCGTACAGCTGCCCGTACAGAAAATCTGCTCCTTTGAACGGCCTGTTGAACGGCCGTACAGCTGCCCGTACGAGATAAACTCTTCAAAATAATGCATTAAACACCTCCCGGCATCACGAGCTTGCATCTTCTAACTTCCTTCTTGAATAATCTTCGCTTTCAAGCCCAAAATAATCCATCTTTTCAACAATTAGGCATGAGGCACTGAAAGATGAAAAACATAACAAATATTAATAAAACAACATTCGAAACTAATAAAAATGCAGAAGAATAAAAGACAAAACGTGTATAAAATACACGTTATCAGTTAGTCAAGAGCCTGTTCAAGGTTGATCATATTGAGCACCTTGGAGAGGCATTTGAAGTGTTGACGCACCACAAGATTAAGTTGTGTAACAGCCCCAGATCCAGGGTCGGGGATCCGGTCGTCACGGTCTCCATTTCCATCTATAATATCAATATAAGTAAATTACAACCTTGTGACCCCAAAACAACAACATAAAACACACCCGTTATAGTCCCAGAGATGAAATCAAAGTAACCAACAAATATTATTACTCACAAGTTTTGTGTTCTTATAACCCAGAAGAATTACATACTCTTTGCCATCCATTTACATATGTCATATAAGTAAATACATCTGATAAATCAAAAGCTGACAGTCTAGCCTCAGCAATGCTGTCCATGACATCAGTACGCAACCCTTATGACTGTTGTCCCTGCTTGCACCGAGTGCTCTTTGGGTTGGCCATCAGATCTAGCTGTTGTTGTGATATAATAAATAAGCAAGGGTGAGCAATAGCCCAACAAAAATAATATGTAACTGAACAATAATATATAACAGTTCTGAAATATCTTTGAAACCATATGCCATGCATTAACGAACATAGTGCCAGTATAAGGTAAACGATGAAGTTACAAGGTAACTCAGAACATATATTCTGTAGAAATATCTGCTGTGCAAGGTAAAAGCAAGACATCATCATATGTCATAAAAGAAGGGAATTGTAGGAAAATATTGCAATCCCAGTTTTGAACATTTTTCAAACTCCTACAAACCTGAAAGAAGTCTCTTCAGTACGTGTTGCGGGGAATGCCCATCAACCTGAAAGAAGTCTCTTCGATACGTGTTGCAAGAAATTCCCAATTCGGGAGATGAACTAATACTGGAGTTATCATGCGCTAGCTATCCCACTCCCCGATGATCAGTCGGAGATGGTATAGCCCAATATAGTTTATGATAAGTGGATTTTATATCCACTTGGAGCGTTCCATATCGGCTTAAATTGGTTCACTTGGCCTCAAGTTTGTCACATTTTTTATGTCTTTTGTGTAGTTGTGCAGGATTTTAACTATCGGTTAGGGTTGGTGATTTCCATTGATTTTGGAGTGGATTCTTAGCTTGGAATGAAACAAGGGGTGATTTCTTATGCTATCATGGAGTTTCTTAGCTTAGAACGGAAGGAAACAGAGCAAAAAATGAAGAAAATAGAGCAAATCAGCAAATCGACAGATTTTGGCAGAGCAATCTGCGCCAGTGCAGGGCAATCTGTGCCAGTCTTGAAGGGGAGAGCGCAATCTGCGCCAGTGTAGGGCAAAGTGCGCCCGAACATCCTGGAAAATTGCTAAATTCTATCCTATTTCGAATTTTAGATGTATTTTGGGACTTTTCTTGTTGGAGAAGTATTCTAGGGTCTATATAAACATATCCTACCCTTGTAACATGAACCAACACTTCACATAACATAGAGAGAGAGCCGAGAGAAGGAGATTCAGAGTTGGAGAAGGATTCGTACGCTCGTGACAAGCAATGGAGATCTAAATCTACTTTTCGTTTTCTTCTATTAGGCAAACTCTTGGATGTTTTTGGGATTTGTTTTCTTAACTTATTACTCTAGAATTATTATTTTTATTCAGACTTTGTTTATTATCATAGTTTCATCAGATCCCATGATGACGAGTGATTCGATTATGAACTAATCGTTGTCATGGGATTCTAACGGATTTATCTATGTAGTTTAGTAGTTTGATTGCTTTAAAGATTTGTGTGTGATGAATTATTGATATCCTTGTATGGTTTTTCCTTACGAGCCTGCAAACTTGTTCGCATACACGTTCGAGTACCTAAAAACACCACGAAACAAACAACTAAGTAAGATATCCGAGTCAGTGAACGCTAATGACCACTGATGACAAGCACATAAACTAGAATTAAAACACCGATGATCCCCGGCAGCGGCGCCAAAAACTTGTTAACATAAAATCATGCAAGCGTACGTGTCACAAGTAATATAGATAGAAGTCAAGTTCGTTCCCACAGAGATCTTAGGTTTTAAATCAGTTAATGTACCTATGCAACAATGAATGATTATTAATCACTGCTAAGATGATTAACAAAATTTGGGTTTTGATTAAAAAAATTAACTAAAAATTAATTAACTAATGGGAATTAAAGACGAATTACTTATATGAGAATAAACATGGGATCCTAACTTCATTATCTACTTCGCTTAGAGTTGATGCCTTTAATCAATGCATGTGATGGTTTTGATATCTGATCAGACAACACGAAACAAGTATAGGTTACCTCTCGGTATACGAACACCAAACTACTCATACATCCACAAAAGAGATAGAAGATGGGTAGACACCAACTATATTTAGACCCTATATCTCTATAAGATTTGAAAACATAACGGTTTAAGCAAAAGTTATCCATATTGATCACATAGGGCAATATAAGTATTCTCATCTTACACTACAAATTATGATGGCAAAGCATACATAATCCTATGCTAGCATGGCAAGTTCTAAATCTCAAGATCCACTCTCGTTTCACAAAAGATTAACAGATTAGATGTTCGCGACCCATCTAAACACATGAAGCACAACCATACAAGGATATCAAGAATTCATCACACACAAATCTTTAAAGCAATCAAACTAGTAAGCTACGAAGATAAATCCGTTAGAATCCCATGACAACGATTAGTTCATAATTGAACCGTTCGTCACCATGGGATTTGATGAAACCATGATAATAAACAAAATCTGAATAAAAATAAATATGCTAGAGTAATAGAGTTAAGAAAACAAATCCCAAAAACATCCAAGAGTATCGCCTAATTAGAAGAAAACAAAAGTAGATCTAGATATCCGTTGCTTGTCACGAGCGTAGGAATCCTTCTCCAAGTCTGAATCTCCGTCTTCGACTCTCTCTCTATGTTATGATGAGAATTGGTTGGTGTTTTATGATGGTAGGATGTGTTTATATAGGCCATAGGAGTCTTTTCCAACAAGAAACTACCAAAACAGAATTAAAATAGAATTTCTGCAAAATACGTTTCCTAAACTGATTCTGTTTTGAAGAAAAATTCGTAGCTGACTTTTCTTTAATATTTTTGGGCCGTTCCAGTTGTAATTGGACCTCTAAACCACTTTATAATGATAGAGAATCTCGTTAGCTTCGCGTGAACTGTAAGATCGTCCAAAACGGATTTGTAGAACTCAAGATATGGCCAAAACAGTGCATCAGCAATTCTGTCAGCGACCGCGCGCGCCGCCTTCTGTTTCTCACGCTGCCTGCGCCCCATACGCGCAGCCTGCACCCAGGAACCTGCCACACGCACTGCCTGCACCCCTCACGCACCGCCTGCGTGCCTGGCTGCTGTTGGAATGCTGATTTTGGTTGATTTTGCTCATTTTGACTCCGTTTTTCCTCCCATTTGCTCCAAATCTCTTGTAACTTCTTGTACTTCATTCTTCAAGCTCAGAACCACCATTAAATCATGGAAAACATCATCCCACATCCGGCTCATATTCCTGCATGAATTCACTAAAACACATCAAAAACACCATGAACTTGAGGTCAAGCGATCAAAGCCGATACAAAGCGTTTCAAGTGGATATAAAATCCACTTATCACTATTGCAAGGCAAGGTAGCAGGTATTTTGGAAGTAGATGCAGCTACAGCTATTGCAGCTCAGTTGAAGGCTTTAACGATGAAGGTGGATTCTCTTACTAACTATGGGATTCGTCAAGTAGCTAGTGTTTGTGAGCTTTGTGCGGGTGCTCATGAGACGAATTAGTGTGCCATATCTAGTGAATCGGCGCAGTTTGAGAGCAATTTTCAAAGACCTTCTGTACCAATTCTAGCCACCTATCATCCCAATTTCAGCTGGAGCAACACTCAAGGTATTCAGTAACCTTATCAACAGTTTCAAGGTCAGCAATATGGAGCTAAGCCGTTCAATCCTTCTGGTTATCAGCAGCAGTATGCTCCAAGGCAACAATTCCAACCTCCGGGATTTCAACAACAGTCTCATGCAAGTGTGGGGCAATCTTATTCTGAAAAATTTGAATTAGTAGAATTGAGGTTGATGTGCAAGAGCCAAGCGGTCTCTATCAAAATCTTGGAAAGTAAGGTTGGGCAGATTGCTAATGCATTGTTGAATAGGCCACAAGGAACTTTTCCTAGTGACACAGAGGTTAATCCGGGCAAGAAGAAAGTCCATGAGCAGGTGAAGGCAGTAACTTTGAGATCCAGAAAGGTTACAACCGAGCAGAAATCAGCAACTAAGAAAGATGAAGAAGTTCAGAATCATCAGGTTGAAAAATCTGCAGGGCCAGAAATTGAGAAATCTGACTTGGTGGTTGATCAGTTGAACGGTGAATTGGAAAAGAGTAAGAAGTCTACTGAAAAGTCTATTTCGAAGCAGTCTACAAAGAGCGATCAGATCTATCCGCCTCCTCCATATCCTCGACACTTGCAGAAAAGTCAAGAAAAGCAATTTCAGAAATTTTTGGACGTCTTCAAGAAATTGTCCATTAATATTCCTTTTGCGAAAGCTCTTCAAAAGATGCCGAGCTATGCCAAGTTCATGAAGGGTATTCTCTCAAAGAAGTTGAAACTCAAGGAATTGGAAACTGTTGCTTTGACAGAGGAGTGTAGTGCGGTTCTGCAACAGAAATTGCCACCGAAGCTTAATGATCCGGGAATTTCACCATCCCGTGCACTATTGGCAATTCATCTTTCGACAAGTGTTTGTGTGACTTGGGAGATAGTATCAATCTAATGCCTTTGTCTGTTTTCATGCAACTTGGTCTACCTGATCCTAAACCTACAAATATCTCTTTACAGCTGGCTAATCGGTCGATCACGTATCCAAGAGGAATAGTGGAAGATGTCTTGGTAAAGGTGGATGAGTTTATCTTTCCTTCTAATTTTGTCATTCTAGACTTTGAGGAAGATAAGAAGATTCCCATCATCTTGGGAAGACCGTTTCTAGCCACTGGCTGAGCTTTAATTGATGTGCAAAAAGGGGAGTTAACTATTCGGGTTCAGGATGATAATCCCACATTTAATGTGTTTGCTCCTACGAAGATTTCAGATGATCTAGAAGTGTGCCTTTCTGTGGAATCACTTGCTGATGAAACTGATACGAATATGCTCGAGCATAGCACTAGTGAATCCCTCGCATTGTCTCTCCAAGAAGAAGAAGGTAATTTTAAATTGGATGTATTGCCTAGTGTTCCAAATTTTTTAGAGAACTCTGAATCAGTTAAGTTGTTCGAGAAAAGTATTGATGTTGATAAATCTTTCTTGCAAGATCTCTCGAATGTAAAGCTCGGAAAACGTCCACCGCATTTGAGGTATGTCCTTTTGAATGATGTGTTAGTGATTTTTGAAGAGTGTCATGATAATGTGTTAAGAAGGTGGATCGAAACCCGCAGCCCCGAGGGCCAGTTATTAACATGATTTGGGGAGGCCCGACAGTGGCCGGCACAACTTAGAACTCTCGAAAGGCATACGCTAGAGAAGTGATGCACATTGTGGGAGATGCCCCGAAGCGTGCGAAGACTGAAGTAGCAATTGTTTTCGATTATTCGAATTTGGTAGGGGTAAAGTTCCCCCATGATGACCCGTTGGTCATAACTCCCGTGATTGGAAATTCAGATGTGAAGCGAGTCTTGATAAACAACGGAGCTTCTGTCGATATACTGTTTCATGATGCGTTTGTGAAGAAGGGTACAACGATTCTCAATTGACCCCCACTAACATGCCCATATACGGGTTCAATGGAGTGGAGTCCAATGTTGAAGGGACTATTTAGTTACCGGTAACTATTGGACAAGAGCCCAAGGAGGCCATTCAAATGTTGAATTTTCTGGTGATAAAGGCGGCCTCAACTAGGGTTGAGCAAAATCGATCCGAAACAGAAAAATCGAACCAAAATATGTTATTTCGGTTCGGTTCCAAATTTTTTGACATTTTGGTCATTTCGGTTTTTTGGTCCGGACCGAAATATATTTCGGTTCGGTTCGGTTTTTTCCAAAATATTTCGGTTCTGGACCGAATAAACCGAATTATACAAAACTTATATTTACATTTTTTATATATAATATATATTTTAATTGGTATCTAATATGTAGTATTAATAATCTAAATATCTAATAGACTAACACCCAGTTGCTTCTTACTTCTGTCTGTTACGCCTTATGCGCCAACCCCACCTGAGTCCTGACCTAAATTGAAAAAACCCACCCCAACGGCCGACACAGTCATACCAGACCTGCTACCACATCACTGCACCTTGGTTTTTACATTTTCCAAATCTTATTTGATGTTTCATGTTCTGATTTATTGTTATGAGATTGTTTGCAAATTGCAATTATAAATGAATTTAGATAAAAAAATTTACTTTTATGCTACCAACATAAATTGTATTTCATAAATCATAATGTAGGACTTTTCAAAAGTTTGGTTCCATTAGATCGGACCGACCGAAATATTTCGGTTCGGTTCTTCTTCGGTTCTAAATGTAATTTCGGTTCGGTTCGGTTCGGTTCCAAGAAAATACAGCTATTCAGTTTTCGGTTATTTCGGTTTGGTCCGGTTCTGGACCGAACCGCTCGAATGCTCAGCCCTAGCCTCAACATATAATGCAATCCTCGGAAGGACTGGACTTCATGCGTTTAAGGCTGTTGCCTCCACTTATCATATGAAGATCAAGTTCCCAACCAGGAATGGTGTTGGAGAACAGAAAGGTGATCAGAAAATGGTGAGAAGTTGCTATGTAGCTGCTTTAAGAGCTGACGGAGTCGGGGGGCAGGTCCTCCCGATTGAAGACATGGATGTTCGTGGTGATGATGAACATCGAGGAAAGCCAGCAGAGGATTTGACTCCTATACCTCTAGAGTTAGGAGACCCCGAAAAGTTACTTATATAGGAGCTTCACTGAAAAAACCCCTGAAAGGCAGATTTACAGCGTTCTTACAAGAGAATAGTGATGTGTTTGCTTGGACAGCAGCTAACATGCCAGGGACTGATCCCCAACTCACAAGTTGAATGTCGATCCTAAGCGGAAGACAATAAAGCAAAAGAAAAGGAATTTCGCTCCTAAAAGGAAAGAGGCCATAAAGCAAGAAATAGACAAGCTCTTAGAAGCTGGGTTCATTGAAGAGATTCAGTTCCCCGAATGGTTGGCTAACCACGTGATGGTCAAAAAGGCGAATGGAAAGTGGAGAATGTGTATTGACTTCATCGATTTGAATGATACATGCCCTAAGGATTGTTTCCCTCTACCAAGGATTAACACATTGATAGATGCTATGACTGGGCATGAGATGTTGAGCTTCATAGATGGTTTTAATGGCTACAACCAGATTAAGATGCACAAGGATGACATCCTAAAGGTATCTTTTATAACTAACTTTGGTGTTTTCTGTTATCTTGTCATGGCTTTTGGACTAAAGAATGCAGGAACCACCTATAAACAATTGGTGAATAAGATATTCACCCATCTGATTGGGAAAATCATGGAGGTCTATGTTGATGACATGTTAGTCAAGAGCCTGTTCAAGGTTGATCATATTGAGCACCTTGGAGAGGCATTTGAAGTGTTGACGCACCACAAGATGATGTTGTGTAACAGCCCCAGATCCAGGGTCGGGGATCCGGTCGTCACGGTCTCCATTTCCATCTATAATATCAATATAAGTAAATTACAACCTTGTGACCCCAAAACAACAACATAAAACACACCCGTTATAGTCCCAGAGATGAAATCAAAGTAACCAACAAATGTTATTACTCACAAGTTTTGTGTTCTTATAACCCAAAAGAATTACATACTCTTTGTCATCCATTTACATATGTCATATAAGTAAATACATCTGATAAATCAAAAGCTGACAGTCTAGCCTACTGGTTGCTTCTACCTCAGCAATGCCGTCCATGACATCAGTACGCAACCCTTATGACTGCTGTCCCTGCTTGCACCGAGTGCTCTTTGGGTTGGCCATCAGATCTAGCTGTTGTTGTGATATAATAAATAAGCAAGGGTGAGCAATAGCCCACCAAAAATAATATGTAACTGAACAATAATATATAACAGTTCTGAAATATCTTTGAAACCATATGCCATGCATTAACGAACATAGTGCCAGTATAAGGTAAACGATGAAGTTACAAGTAACTCAGAACATATATTCTGTAGAAATATCTGCTGTGCAAGGTAAAAGCAAGACATCATCATATGTCATAAAAGAAGGGAATTGCAGGAAAATATTGCAATCCCAGTTTTGAACATTTTTCAAACTCCTGCCAACCTGAAAGAAGTCTCTTCAGTATGTGTTGCGGGGAATGCCCATCAACCTGAAAGAAGTCTCTTCGATACGTGTTGCATGAAATTCCAAATTCGGGAGATGAACTAATACTGGAGTTATCATGCGCCAGCTATCCCACTCCCCGATGATCAGTCGGAGATGTTATAGCCCAATATAGTTTATGATAAGTGGATTTTATATCCACTTGGAGCGTTCCATATCGACTTAAATTGGTTCACTTGGCCTCAAGTTTGTCGCATTTTTGATGTCTTTTGTGTAGTTGTACAGGATTGTAACTATCGGTTAGGGTTGGTGATTTCCATTGATTTTGGAGTGGATTCTTAGCTTGGAATGAAACAAGGGGTGATTTCTTATGCTATCATGGAGTTTCTTAGCTTAGAACAGAAGGAAACAGAGCAAAAAATGAAGAAAATAGAGCAAATCAGCAAATCGACAGATTTTGGCAGAGCAATCTGCGCCAGTGCAGTGCAATCTGTGCCAGTCTTGAAGGGGAGAGCGCAATCTGCGCCAGTGTAGGGCAAAGTGCGCCCGAACATCCTGGAAATTTAGATGTATTTTGGGACTTTTCTTGTTGGAGAAGTATTCTATGGTCTATATAAACATATCCTACCCTTGTAACACGAACCAACACTTCACATAACATAGAGAGAGAGCCGAGAGAAGGAGATTCAGAGTTGGAGAAGGATTCCTACGCTCGTGACAAGCAACGGAGATCTAGATCTACTTTTCGTTTTCTTCTATTAGGCGAACTCTTGGATGTTTTTGGGATTTATTTTCTTAACTTATTACTCTAGCATTATTATTTTTATTCAGACTTTGTTTATTATCATAGCTTCATCAGATCCCATGATGACGAGTGATTCGATTATGAACTAATCGTTGTCATGGGATTCTAACGGATTTATCTATGTAGTTTAGTAGTTTGATTGCTTTAAAGATTTGTGTGTGATGAATTATTGATATCCTTGTATGGTTTTTCCTTACGAGCCTGCAAAAGTGTTCCCATACACGTTCGAGTACCTAAAAACAGCACGAAACAAACAACTAAGTAAGATATCCGAGTTAGTGAACGCTAACGACCAATGATGACAAGCACATAAACTAGAATTAAAACACCGATGATCCCCGGTAGCGGCGCCAAAAACTTGTTAACATAAAATCATGAAAGCGTACGTGTCACAAGTAATACAGATAGAAGTCAAGTTCGTTCCCACAAAGATCTTAGGTTTTAAATCAGTTACTGTACCTATGCAACAATGTATGATTATTACTCACTGCTAAGACGATTAACAAAATTTGGGTTTTGATTAACAAAATTAACTAACAATTAATTAACTAATGGGAATTAAAGACGAATTACTTATATGAGAAAAAACATGGGATCCTAACTTCATTATCTACTTCGCTTAGAGTTGATGCCTTTAATCAATGCATGTGATGGTTTTGATATCTGATCAGACAACACGAAACAAGTATAGGTTACATCTCGGTATACGAACACCAAACTACTCATACATCCACAAAAGAGATAGAAGATGGGTAGACACCAATTATATTTAGACCCTATATCTCTATAAGATTTGAAAACATAACGGTTTAAGAAAAAGCTATCCATATTGATCACATAGGGCAATATAAGTATTCTCATCTTACACTACAAATTATGATGGCAAAGCATACATAATCCTATGCTAGCATGGCAAGTTCTAAATCTCAAGATCCACTCTCGTTTCACAAAAGATTAACAGATTAGATGTTCGCGACGCATCTAAACACATGAAGCACAACCATACAAGGATATCAAGAATTCATCACACACAAATCTTTAAAGCAATCAAACTACTAAGCTACGTAGATAAATCCGTTAGAATCCCATGACAACGATTAGTTCATAATTGAACTGTTCGTCACCATGGGATTTGATGAAACCATGATAATAAACAAAGTTTGAATAAAAATAATTATGCTAGAGTAACAGAGTTAAGAAAACAAATCCCAAAAACATCCAAGAGTATCACTTAATTAGAAGAAAACAAAAGTAGATCTAGATATTCGTTGCTTGTCACGAGCGTAAGAATCCTTCTCCAAGTCTGAATCTCCGTCTTCGACTCTCTCTCTATGTTATAATGAGAATTGGTTGGTGTTTTATGATGGTAGGATGTGTTTATATAGGCCATAGGAGTCTTTTCCAACAAGAAACTACCAAAACAGAATTAAAATAGAATTTCTGCAAAATACGTTTCCTAAACTGATTCTGTTTTGAAGAAAAATTCGTAGCTGACTTTTCTTTAATATTTCTGGGCCGTTCCAGTTGTAATTGGACCTCTAAACCACTTTATAATGATAGAGAATCTCGTTAGCTTCGCGTGAACTGTAAGATCGTCCAAAATGGACTTGTAGAACTCAAGATATGGCCAAAACAGTGCATCAGCAATTCTGTCAGCGACCGCGCACGCCGCCTTCTGTTCCTCACACTGCCTGCGCCCCATACGCGCAGCCTGCACCCAGGAACCTGCCACACGCACTGCATGCGCCCCTCACGCGCCGCCTGCGCGCCTGGCTGCTGTTGGAATGCTGATTTTGGTTGATTTTGCTCATTTTGACTTCGTTTTTCCTCCCATTTGCTCCAAACCTCTTGTAACTTCTTGTACTTCATTCTTCAAGCTCAGAACCACCATTAAATCATGGAAAACATCATCCCACATCTGACTCAATTTCCTGCACGAATTCACTAAAACACATCAAAAACACCACGAACTTGAGGTCAAGCGATCAAAGCCGATACAAAGCGTTTCAAGTGGATATAAAATCCATTTATCACTATTGCAAGGCAAGGTAGCAGGTATTTTGGAAGTAGATGCAGCTACAGCTATTGCAGCTCAGTTGAAGGCTTTAACGATGAAGGTGGATTCTCTTACTAACTATGGGATTCGTCAGGTAGCTAGTGTTTGTGAGCTTTGTGCGGGTGCACATGAGACGAATTAGTGTGCCATATCTAGTGAATCGGTGCAGTTTGTGAGCAATTTTCAAAGACCTTCTGTACCAATTCCAGCCACCTATCATCCCAATTTCAGCTGGAGCAACACTCAAGGTATTCAGTAACCTTATCAACAGTTTCAAGGTCAGCAGTATGGAGCTAAGCCGTTCAATCCTTCTGGTTATCAGCAACAGTATGCTCCAAGGCAACAATTCCAACCTCCGGGATTTCAACAACAGTCTCATGCAAGTGTGGGGCAATCTTATTCTGAAAAATTTGAATTAGTAGAATTGAGGTTGATGTGCAAGAGCCAAGCGGTCTCTATCAAAATCTTGGAAAGTAAGATTGGGCAGATTGCTAATGCATTGTTGAATAGGCCACAAGGAACTCTTCCTAGTGACACAGAGCTTAATCCGGGCAAGAAGAAAGTCCATGAGCAGTTGAAGGCAGTAACTTTGAGATCCAGAAAGGTTACAACCGAGCAGAAATCAGCAACTAAGAAAGATGAAGAAGTTTAGAATCATCAGGTTGAAAAATCTGCAGGGCCAGAAATTGAGAAATCTGACTTGGTGGTTGATCAGTTGAACGGTGAATTGGAAAAGAGTAAGAAGTCTGCTGAAAAGTCTATTCCGAAGCAGTCTACAAAGAGTGATCAGATCTATCCGCCTCCTCCATATCCTCGACGCTTGCAGAAAAGTCAAGAAAAGCAATTTCAGAAATTTTTGGACGTCTTCAAGAAATTGTCCATTAATATTCCTTTTGCGGAAGCTCTTGAAAAGATGTTGAGCTATGCCAAGTTCATGAAGGGTATTCTCTCAAGACAGTAGAAACTCGAGGAATTGGAAATTGTTGCTTTGATAGAGGAGTGTAGTGCGGTTCTGCAACAGAAATTGCCACTGAAGCTTAAAGATCAGGGAAGTTTCACCATCCCGTGCACTATTGGCAATTCATCTTTCGACAAATGTTTGTGTGACTTGGGAGATAGTATCAATCTAATGCCTTTGTCTGTTTTCATGCAACTTGGTCTACCTGATCATAAACCGACAAATATCTCTTTACAGCTGGCTGATCGGTCGATCACGTATCCAAGAGGAATAGTGGAAGATGTCTTGGTAAAGGTGGATGAGTTTATCTTTCCTGCTAATTTTGTCATTCTAGACTTTGAGGAAGATAAGAAGATTCCCATCATCTTGGGAAGACCCTTTCTAGCCACTGGCTGAGCTTTAATTGATGTGCAAAAAGGGGAGTTAACTATTCGGGTTCAAGATGATAATGCCACCTTTAATGTCTTTGCTCCTACGAAGATTTCAGATGATCTAGAAGTGTGCCTTTCTGTGGAATCACTTGCTGATGAAACTGATACGAATATGCTCGAGCATAACACTAGTGAATCCTTCGTATTGTCTCTCCAAGAAGAAGAAGGTAATTTGAAATTGGATGCATTGCCTAGTGTTCCAAATTTTTCAGAGAACTCTGAATCAGTTAAGTTGTTCGAGAAAAGTATTGATGCTGATAAATCCTTCTTGCAAGATCTCTCGAATGTAAAGCTCGGAAAACGTCCACCGCATTTGTGGTATGTCCTTTTGAATGATGTGTTAGTGATTTTTGAAGAGTGTCATGATAATGTGTTAAGAAGGTTGATCGTCGATGATGCGGGAGAAGAGTGTGTGGTTCAGTCAATTGAGAGGGATAAGCACCTTAGAGGTGTGAGGAAGAAAAAGAAGGTGAAGAAGTCGATGGGTGGAAAAATCAAGGTGAAGAGTGAAAGAAAAGTTGTGTTGAGAGTAAGCAATCGAGATGTCAACGTTCATATGAATGGTCTTTCCGTTGAGGATGGTTCGGTTATTCTCTTGAAACCGCCATGAAGTGGGAAAGCAACGACCGGCTAAATGACGTCAACGACAGCGCTTCGTGGGAGGCAACCCACGCTTCTTGGCATTTTTATTTAGGTATGTTTCCTACTATCCCTTGTATTTACTTCCATTCAATGTGGACATTGAATACTTTAATTTTGGGGGTGGTTTGGGGGATAAGTAGTGTTAATTGAGTCTTTGTTCATGTAGGAAATCATATATTGCATATTAGTGGTAATTCATTCATGTTGTGTTTTGTTCGTATTATTGCATATTTGTTTCATA
Source organism: Saposhnikovia divaricata (assembly GCA_036435485.1). Classification (NCBI taxonomy): domain Eukaryota; kingdom Viridiplantae; phylum Streptophyta; class Magnoliopsida; order Apiales; family Apiaceae; genus Saposhnikovia; species Saposhnikovia divaricata. The sequence goes on along the minus strand of CM071600.1, from coordinate 154,572,772 downwards.
TAGGACGTTTTGTTATTTTGTTTTCGTATACCATGTGAGTTCATATAGTTACATTTGCATAGCATGCATATTTCATGATTCCATAGGATGAGCTAATTCTGATTGGTAGGTAGATTTCTAATTGAGTGTGGTAATGATGAATAGAGGGTTGATTTATAGTTCCTAGGAATTGACTTGCATGATTCAGAAACAAAATCTTTTCACAGTCTCATCGTTTGCTTTTGGGCTAGGTTGAGGTCATGCTTGTTTGGTTGTTGAGATTTAATCACTTGTTTATATTTAGAATTTTCGTTATTCCCTTGATGGCGTAGGATCACTTAAGTCTAAGTTTAGGGAAAAATAATGGCTAGGTGTCAAATGGCTAGTAGCCGGCTCATGTTTATATGAGTATTCTAGGGTTGGAAATGAGAATTCTCATTCCAGATTACATATATATATATATATATATATATATATATATATATATATATATATAAAGAATGAAAAAAAGTCAAAAGTTTGAATTGTTAAATGCAAAATTAACCAGGGTGAGCTCTTTAATACTCGAGCAATTAAGTTCGCGGGGACTTTGTGCCTAGTGACCTAAGGCTTTTATAGTCTGGGATCCACTAACCTAACGCTCGCTACATGGGTATTATTGTATAAGCCTTTCGGGGTCTCATCAATTGCACGGTTAAATAAGCATGCGTTATTGTATATAGTATTATGAGTCGTAGTGGTTAGTAATAAAGCATGAATTCCTGTCTAACTTGAATGATGATGAAGGTGTTTCTAGGTTATGAAGTGTTTACCGTCTATTCTATTTATAAACCTGTGATTGTCTTGGCGAAGAATGGGTATGATTTTGATCTAGTGTTAGGAGTATATCTGATGAGTATCGCACACACCCACGTTTCTGTTCATGTATTGTTAGTATATGGGGACTTAGTCGAGCTCTATTTGGATTTAGTTGCATTCTTTGAGATATTTTCTTGCTAGTTGGTTTTGGTTAGTTCGAGGGGATCGTTGCATTTTCATATTAGTTGCATTCATACATTGCATTGTTTTTGCATTGTTTAGTTAGATGGATTTTGTGGGTACATTCGCTATAGGCCCTCACGAGACCTTACTCGTCCACTAAGGCTACCTAAGGGTTTAAAGGTCTTGTTGCATATGCCAAATGCAACCGTGATCACCTACGGAAGTGGTACTAATTAGTTAGTGTCTAGTTGTTTATGCTTGAGGACAAGCATCAGTTTAAGTTTGGAGGTGTGATAAGTGGATTTTATATCCACTTGGAGCGTTCCATATCAGTTTAAATTGATTCACTTGGCTTCAAGTTTGTCGCATTTTTTATGTGTTTTGTGTAGTTGTGCAGGATTGTAACTATCGGTTAGGGTTGGTGAATTCCATTGATTTTCGAGTGGATTCTTAGCTTGGAATGAAAGAAGGGGTGATTTCTTATGCTATCATGGAGTTTCTTGTGTTAAGGTATTGAAGACGGTGGCTAATGCAAAAGGAACGGAAGGAAACGGAGCAAAAAATGAAGAAAATAGAGCAAATCAGCAAATCGGCAGATTTTGGCAGAGCAATCTGCGCCAGTGCAGGGAAATCTATGCCAGTCTTGAAGGGGAGAGCGCAATCTGTGCCAGTGTAGGGCAAAGTGCGCCGAACATCCTGGAAATTTGCTGAATTCTATCCTATTTCGAATTTTAGATGTATTTTTGGACTTTTCTTGTTGGAGAAGTATTCTAGGGTCTATATAAACATATCCTACCCTTGTAACATGAACCAACACTTCACATAACATAGAGAGAGAGCCGAGAGACGGAGATTCAGAGTTGGAGAAGGATTCCTACGCTCGTGACAAGCAACGGAGATCTAGATCTACTTTTCGTTTTCTTCTATTAGGCGAACACTTTGATGTTTTTGGGATTTGATTTCTTAACTTATTACTCTAGCATTATTATTTTTATTCAGACTTTGTTTATTATCATGGTTTCATCAGATCCCATGATGACGAGCGGTTCGATTATGAACTAATCGTTGTCATGGGATTCTAACAGATTTATCTATGTAGTTTAGTAGTTTGATTGCTTTAAAGATTTGCGTGTGATGAATTATTGATATCCTTATATGGTTGTGCTTATTCTTCTTTGGATGCGTAGCTAACATCTAAGTTGCCTTGTTAATCTCTTGTGAAGCGACGGTGGATCTTGAGATTTAGAACTTGCCATGCTAGCATAGGATAGGTTGATGTATGTGTGACATCATGATTTGTAGCGTAAATAGAAATAACTTATGATGCCCTATGTGATCATTATGGATAACTTGTTCTTCAACAATTATGTTTTCAAATTCTATAGACATATAGGGTCTAAGCATAATTAGTGTCTATTCATCTTCTATCTCTTTTGTGGATGTATGAGTAGTTTGGTATTCGTATACTGAAAGGTAGCCTATACTTGTTTCGTGTTGTCCGATCAGATATCATAACCATCACATGCATTGATTAAAGGCGTCAGATCTAAGCGAAGTATTTAATGAAGTTAGGATCCCATGTTTATTCTCATATAAGTAATTTGATTTTAAATCTCATTAGTTAAGTAACTCTTAGTTTGTTCAATTGCTTGTTAGTTAATCTTAGTTAATCAAAAACCCAATCTTGTTAATTGTCTTAGCAGTGAGTAAAAACCATAAATTGTTGCATAGGTACATTAACTGAATTAAACCCTAAACCAGATCTTTGTGGGAACGAACTTGACTTATATCTATATTACTTGTGACAACGGTAGAAGGAAGATCGAACTGACGGATTTACTTGTCTACCGCCCTTAATAGTAACTCCCTGGCCAACGGTTGGGCCTTGTGATGGACCGCGCGACTCGGCCTCTTACACACGACTCCAAGTTCGAATAAATCCATGACTTTGAAACGTAAAGTTTGTCCTCCTTTCCCCAAGTGTAATACTCGTTGATAAGACTCCAGAAAGTAGTCGTATCTAATTGGAAAGGAAAATTCACCAATATTTCCCAAGTTGATGCTTGTTAATGGATATAAACTTGTTCTATCAATCTTACCCCTCGAGTTTTGAGGAGGTAACCAAAAAGACTTATATCGATGTTTGAAAAGAATCAAGATGTGAGTAAAAAGGTAGTTTAACAAGTATATGACCGGGCAATCAAAGAAATAACATTTCTCAAGCAAGGTTCCCTTATATTTTAGAAGATAGATTCGAATGAAGAATAGAGTTTTGAGAACCTTCCTTGATAAAATAATAATAATACGACTCAGAGATAACTTACATAGTATTTGAATATCAAGGAAATAAAATATCTCATTTTAGAACTAGTTGAAAGAATTAAATAAATATTCAGAGAATATTTATTAAACCAGAAATAGTTCAAGAATATTCTTAGTATATATATTGCTCATGTTTAACCCTCGAATAAGTACATATAAAATATTCATTAAATAAATAATTCCTCGAATAAATATTCAAAATAATATCCAAGAAAATAATTAAAACCTTAAATGAATATCCATGATAATATTCATTAAGTAAATATGCTCAAATGAATATTCAAAAATAATATAAAATAGACAATTAAACTCAAATGAATATTCGAAATAATATTCATTTAAATAAATAAGGCTCAAATGAATATTAAAAAATAATATTCATTAAATAAATAAACTCGAATGAATATTCAAAATAATATTCATATAATACCTCTCGATTGAGATAATATTCAAATAACATTCCTCGAGTGATTTCTAAGTACTAATACTTATGGAAATATAGACAATGTTCATAAATAACATTCCTCAAATAATCTGTCACTGGAATCCCTCCGGGTTTCCACGACTATCTCTATATTACAAAAGGAAAATGCTAGAGTCCCCAAATTGGATCCCAGAAAAATTCCCAAATAGCACGTGTCATCTTCTGATTGGTCATATTATGATGGGCCCCCTGTATTCACATAAATCACACCAATTAAAATACCCCATACTACCAAATCATCAATGCCAAGTCATTTGGGAACTATTTTTGGGATCCAATTTGGGATCCCTAGCACTACTCATTACAATAATACCGACTCCCGGTATTTATTAGAAGAATGAGGTTCATATGCCCTTCACTAAGGGTCTTAGCAATATCCGGCTTATAATTATTATATCTTGTATCTAACTTATAAGCCAACATCAATCAGGGAACAAGTATCACAATATCAATTTTGAAAGTAGGCATGCATGCTATGACATATGTATAACAACATCAAATCATATATATATATATTATCAAAACAACAGCTTCAAATTGATTGAAGACTTGCCTGGTACTCCCGCTATGCTAGTGGTATGACTCGGGGTTGTCCGGCAATCTATAAATAACCAAAATTATTCCGGGTTAATCACCTATCACATTGAAACGTCAAGTAAATAATTTACTTAAGCTAAAGCATGTTTTCAAGTTATCGCTCATTAACACCGTTATGACCCGACACTTGATTGCTATCAAGGTATGTCAGTAATCTTACGTACTTGAGTCATATAAGTTCTAGGGTCGATCGTTTACCAACCAAGATTATATCTCGAGATTTATCGATCATTATCTAAGTGATTTTACAAAGTTATAACCAAGTATTCTTTTTAGGGGTTCGTTCGCACTTAACCTTGATTCGAACATTTTTATAAAATCGAAAAATGATCTTTTTAACATGTGGTCTTCTCTCACACCTTCCTTATGATCGCTAATATTTAATTACCAAGATTTGTCACTGAATTAATCGAGTTAAGGGGTTCAATTTCAATTACAAATTTGCATTTACGGTTTCGAACCACTTTTAGTAAATCGGCCATAATTCCTAAACCGTAAGTCAGTTTGCTTCGATTCTTTCGCCAAAACAATCTATGACTCGAGATCTATAAGGGTGGTTCAACTATTCATCAAGATCAGAAAATTAGACCAACTGTTATGAATGAATTTTATGGGTTAACAAAATTTCGGCATTACGACGGCTATAAATCGAACGTTTCCAAATTTACAATCCTCCCACAAACTTGGTTTCCACTCCAAATCACCTATACATGTTATTTAGCATTGAACTAAGGCCAAGCACTGCCTTTCCATTCATCTAAACCATTTTAACATAAAATAAAGCCCATTCATAACTATCATGCTTATAACATCACTATAATCATACTAATCTAAAGATCCATCAAGAACATTCATAAACTCAAAGTAAGAGCTAGGGTTTCATGAGTTCCATACCTTCCTTAATGTGTGTAAGACCTTACTAAGTCTTGAATAATCCTTGTACAACCTTAACCAAGCTTAGATCATCCAAGAAATCAAGAAAAACTAAGATTAGTTCTTGAAAGTTACTATTCACCCTCACCTTCTTGATTTTATATCTCAAGATTGGCATGGAATTTGAAGATGAAATTCATAGGATATCTTAGTTATGAAATATAGGATTCACCTTAATTTTCGTGAGATTTAACAATTGTGGCAAGTGGGATTTTTGTTCTTAAATTCTTGAAGAAGCTGAATGCTTCATTTTGGAGAGAATGGACTTGGTTGTTTTGTTTGCTTGATCTAATCTTGTCCAAATGAATTATTGTGGAAATATCTAGCATAAAGTGACTTTATTAAAGTGCTCATGTCATTGTACGCATCATCTAGCCAAGTGTTGGTGTTTGGAAGTGTAGATGATAAGATTTAGCTAAGTACTTGGTTTTGATTCTAGGTATACTAGTTACTCTTGTAACTACTTGGTTCCTTGGTCTTATCCCCTTGTACATGCATGTATCTTGATTCCCTACTTATTTCTTTATCTGCTTATTGCTCAATTTATTGATCGTTCGGAGGAATACCTCGAAGATTTCTAATTAGGGATTTACCGGAAACCGTCTTAATATTTATACTAGATATCGATTTGGATGACATGAGAATACTTCCTTTATTTGTATGCCATATCCTACTTTCTTGACGATAGATTATTCTTACCTAAGTTGTCAACCCATTGAATTCTTCATGACATATAAATATTGGAATCCATATCCATTCCATAATAAAAGTTTTAATTCCTACCAAAAATCTGGGTTCTTACAGTCTCCCCTCCTTAAAAGGATCCCATCCCGCAATCAGCTAGAAAACACGGAGTCGCTTATCTGTCGTTTCACTTTCCAGTTTCCCAGTCAATTCTTAAACATTCCAATCTTTTCTCAGGACATCTACTGGTGCTACAATACACACTTTACCCTTTTTTCCATTAACTTTGCTATTTTTCGTACAATACACTATCCGGGTTATGATCTTACTCAGTCATATACTATTACCCTTATTGGTATCTGCAGTGACATTGGTATCACTATCGCACCGCGAATTCGGAGGTACCATGCTCGCACTATGCATTTCCTGATCGCTTTAATCTTCGCAATCTCCATCAGTATATATAGAAATAGAAGGATTTATTGAGAGATCACTATGATCAATGAACATTTGTTATATTGCATAGTTAGTACATAAGGGGGCCAGCCTTTAGTACTTGACAAACAATTAAACAAGTTATAGTATTCTACTTAGACTTCTATCACACAGACAGATAGTCATGTAGCAGTACCTCCCCTCCTTAAAGGGTTGTTCTTCTCAATTCAAAAGAAGATGAATAAGAGAGAAGAAAGAAAAGAATTTCAAAGAATTATAAAAAATTTTCATGATTGCAAAATCTCACACTTAGAATTTACCTCTGAACGATAGAGGTTCATCAAAGAAAAAAATAATCATAATTATATCCAATACTATTAGATCGTAATCTCACGTGTCAAGATATCTTGCTGCTTTGTCCATTATTCTATAGACCTATACTCTGGTTCAACCTTAGCAACACTTACTTTTGGGAATCTTTCAACCTCTCAGGTCAAATCTTAGATTTCTCGCTTGACATCATTGTTACTGATATTCCACGCCACGCTACTAGCTCTTTCATAATCATAATTCTAACATTATCAGGTTGTCATCTCGGGAGTTCGTCAGAGAACCCATTCATCAGTCCATTCGTAGCATTCCTTGCTTCATATTCCATAATTACTTTCCAATCTTTTCTTTATCAATCACATCCGTCTTATTGTCTGATTCTTATTCACTTTCGTTATTTACCTCCACCGTCATCTCTTTATTGAGACATCTTTTGCACTTGGCACCTCCTTATTGGTATCCCATCACATTTACTCTACAATCATCGCATTATTCCAATTTAAACCCTCCAAAATGAATCTGACCGATTTCTTTAACTTAGATCCAATATAATCTAACTCTGCCAAACTTTTTTCTCATCACTTGTTCTTTTCTATCCGTGATTTTCCACAGGTTGTTCTTCGTAAGTCAGACCATGTCGTATATCTACCTGCTCGTACTCTTATCATCTGTCGAGCATCTACGTTTTACTGGTGTAGCCTTGCCACATGAAACACGTTACGACCATGCTATAAGTTTTGGGGGTAAGGCTGGCTCGAATGCCACCTTCTAAACATTTTTAAACTCTCAGATGGCCCAATAAATCTCGAGTTCAACTGTCCTTCTCTCCAAGTCTCATTAATTCTTTCTACAAGAATACCTTTAGCATCATGAATCTCCAACCTCGTATTCTCTATCTTGTTTGCGCAGAAATACACCATCATAAACTTGCTTGTCATTCATCAACATGCCATTTAGCTTATCAATGGTAGCACTATCTTTATTTTTGCGTTGTCATCGAATTTCTTAGAAGAATCACCCTCGTTTGCTGTTTACGTAGTGCTTTAATAGCTAGCCATACGGGTTTCGTAATTGTCAGATTAAAATCTTCTAGGAGGATAAACTAATCACTATCCCTTATCCACCAGGAATACTTCCTGAACTTGATGTAGATATTACACGAAGCAGATAAAATTGCAGAAGAGCTTCAAGCATCGTAGCTATGTTAGGTTGACGAAATTATCAATCATATGTTTTCAGTAGAAGACTGGAAGCTTAACGGTCTACTTAGTCAATTTCGTACCATGGTCTTAGTTTACCTCAACATAGGACCTCCTAACGCAGGTAATATGTTTAAGACGATATCAGGAATCGAATCATTACTTGAACTATTCTTATGGTTGATTCTTGCACAATTATTAGAGGGAGTGTAAATTCCTCCATCCCATTATGACCTTCAAGGTTCTTCTCAATATCATTCGGTTTCTTTGGTATGAGCATTTATAATTACTCTTCTATCCTTTAAGTATCGGCCACCTCATTGGCCTTTCCTGATAATAATTTCTTGTAATCAATGTTCTCTGGATCCATTCCAACTCACATTTTTCTACCTCATTCCCAACACTATTGGGTGAAAGCATTCTCCCTTAAGCTCTGCTGAAAGAGAAAAATATCAATCAGTCTTTTTCCATAAGTCATTGCTTTCACCTTCCCGTGTGAACTTTATCACGGTTACTCCCAATCATACCTAGGATATTTCTTTTCTTAATCCTTTCTTGTTTTAGGATAATTTCAACCTTTATTTGGTTCAATCCATACTTCCTTATAGTCTCACACATGCCTCGCCTGGCATTATTATTATTGGGTCATACATTCCTTACCAAAATTCAATTTTTGAAACTTAGGATATTAACTCTCTCTTTGTAAAATCTCTTAGGCCATCTTCATCATGCTTCCTATATTTTCTAGGTACAGGGTATATCAAAATATCGCTTAATCAATCCTATAACAATTCTGTCTATGTACTTTCCAAAACTCCTTCCAATGAATCCTTAAAGATTATTGTTGCCTTATTCAATCCAACTTATATCATCTGAATTCACAATGTCTCTATTAGGGTCAATGCCATCCTTTGTGCATTTCCAAGGTTCATCCTAATTTATGGATATTCTATCCTCAATTCGATTTTCAAGAAATACTTTCATCCTGTAATTGACAATCAAATCATATGTCCTTAATAAGGGTCTCTTTTCAATCATTCTCATCTTGATAACCTATAGGTATCTTAATGCTAACCTTTTTCTTTCAAATTGACGTTAGTTTACATGACCTTCCCAAAAGACAAGATACGTCTAACTGCTTTTCTTACGGAACTTGGTAATGGTAGCAAGGATGTTCTGGATGATATTGGTCGAGTTCAACGTGAATCTCTTAGTACATATTATTCTTCTTGAGGATACTAAGTTTCAGATAACCTTTATGCATCATACTGCACAATCTCCATAAACCTTTTATTGATCACTTTCCTCAGTCATACTATGTCCATTGTATTTATAAAATCTTAACATATTGTACCTCAATTCACTATAGTTGGATTTCTAGCTCATAAGCTAGTCAATTATATACACCTAAATTACTTCACTTTGTATCAAAAGTTCTCGCGATTGGCGCTTGGTCAGAAGCAACCCCGCTTTGTCATTATATCGCTGGTCTAATCACTTTATAATCCTTTGTGACATGGCCCCAACTGGCCACATTAAAACATTTGAGTTTAGGGGATAACTAATGGCATTACTTTTCTAGCAATTGCCTCCTTCGTCCATAGTGAAGACAATTATCTGGGATAGGTTTCGCTTACCTATATGCCTTTTCCCGTGTTTTCCTAAATGTATTATTCACTGCTTTTCTTTACACAGCAAATCTTGGGTGCCAGAGTGGCATAGTCACTCCTCGTTTATCCTTCTTCCTTGATACCGTTTCTGATCTTTTAAAATTTTACTCCATATAAGTTTCAATCGACCTCTCTGTACCGTCTCCGGTCACCTTTCCTTTATTTTTATCTTTTCAACTTCTCTTAACAATCCCTCGTGCTACATAAGTTTAGCACCTTTGGCATAATAACCTTTTTATTTAAGTCAATCCCGGAATTTCTCAGTCCGTTTTGGTTCTTGAATACAGTTCCCCTTTACTGTCCAATCTCAACTTCATCATTTTATTTCTACAATCAATCGTACTAATTAAGGTTTGTTCGCCAACCCGTATAGCGGCTACCTTCCCCACTCCACAGGGTTCGCTCTAGTTTCCACTCTCTTTAGTGACATTCTTTGATGATCAGAAAGACAAGGCTTGCCAAAATTTGTCGAATTCTTTTCCAGAATCAGGAAACTTTGGTCAATCTATCCACCCCCTGGTAACACTAAGAAGATCAATTTCGAAATCTAAAGAACAGTCCTTATGAACATCCAAGCAGGTAGAATCGTAAGAATTATAATAACATAATGTTTGACATAAGGTTGGAAGTTTAACCACTGAAAAAGAACCAAATATACACATCCCATAAAAGGGAAAAATCAAAAGTTTCAACTGAAACATGTCACATCTTCCTGATACATATACGTCTTAATAGTCGATACTACCAAACATCCGTCTACCTAACCACTAGTCTCAGAAAGAACACTACCGTCGGAGTTAGCCGTTCCACAAAATTAGCACTACTAAGGCTATCCAAAACTGATGAATCGTGCTGTCCGAATGCATCCGCAACTACTTTACCATGTTGCATATGCATACCACCTAAACCTGTATGAGATGCATCATATTATATCACAAAGTCTTCCTTCTTCCATTAGGCAACGCCAACGCTGGGTCGTCACCAACTTGGTCTTAAGCTCCAGAGAGATTTTCTTACATTTTCCTTTGCTGGTGTGGTTGGCCTTTCCCAATTGAAACTACCTTTAACTTGGCAGGGTCAACCAACACTACTCACTATTGATCGCATTTCCTAATAATTGAACTTCATTTGCCAGAATTCATATTTCGAGAACTTGGCAGACAGTTGCTCCTTTAGGTTTCATCTTTAAAACATTCTCCATTACCTCTGGTCGTATTACTCGATCCATTTACGATTCAACGTCGGAATAAACTTAATGTAACTACTATTACTCATTCCAGGAAAAGAAAGAATTTAATATTCCTCAAAATCACACGCATCTAATGTTACTGGTTCACCATTTCACTGAGTTGAAATAACCCTATACTTAATCACTGACAGTAGTCTTATTACGAGTTTATCATAGACTCACTGGTCTTTTTCTTGTAGGTTCTGAGATTATCGTCTCGCTTACTACTTCTATCACATTGTCCAATCATGCCATTATTTCACACTGTCTTTACTTTCTAAGCTGATACATTCAACAAAATATGAACATTTCCTGGATAAGATCACCTCCTCTATCTTAATTTGACTTCATAATTTATAACCTATGGAATCTGTCTTCTCATGGCGAATTACCTTTGACAATATTCACAGTAATTCATTTATCCAATGATATGGAACTTGCTGCCTCTATCTCAACTTCTCCTGGAGACTCTGCTCCACGTCCTATATCGATGTCTTTGACAATCACGCATTATTCTAACTCTTTCCTCACTGATCTGAAAGTCTCTAAGGATTCTCATCTATCCCCATATGAGTTCTCAAGTAATCCTTTCAATCCGTCTTACTTGCTGGTACTACATCCGGTAGTCCGGCTATGAATTCAATATGCATCTTTAGATCTCTTAATAATATCTCAGTTCTTTATACTCACTTCTCTGAGCACTATACTTTAACTCTTATAGTCTCTCTGGCTGCAGCCCTCATTTCTTCAAGGGTAAACTCTTTATCCTTAACAGGATTCTCCTCTTTAGCTGGAACCTCCTTCGGGTCATCAGTAGGGTACTCTATCGAGTCTTTAAGCTGATCGTCAACATATAATAAAGCATCCTCGTGATGCTGCTCGTAAGCCTCAAGGTCCGTCATTTTACTCGTCGATACGATATCGAGCTAAGTTACCATCATGATATTTAAGAGTTCCCATATGGGTTTTATATGTCAGTACTACATTAAGTAGTCCGAATATGAACTTGGCAAGAGTTCTTATTATCTCAGTGAATTTATCGTTTTAACGTCACGTCATCTCTGGGGTTTATAATGTAACGCTCTGATACCATTTCTGTAACAGCCCCAGATCCAGGGTCGGGGATCCGGTCGTCACGGTCTCCATTTCCATCCATAATATCAATATAAGTAAATTACAACCTTGTGACCCCAAAACAACAACATAAAACACACCCGTTATAGTCCCAGAGATGAAATCAGAGTAACCAACAAATATTATTACTCACAAGTTTTGTGTTCTTATAACCTAAAAGAATTACATACTCTTTGCCATCCATTTACATATGTCATATAAGTAAATACATCTAATAAATCAAAAGCTGACAGTCTAGCCTACTGGTTCCTTCTACCTCAGCGATGCCATCCATGACATCAGTACGTAACCCTTATGACTGTTGTCCCTGCTTGCGCCGAGTGCTCTTTGGGTTGGCCATCAGATCTAGCTGTTGTTGTGATATAATAAATAAGCAAGGGTGAGCAATAGCCCACCAAAAATAGTATGTAACTCAACAATAATATATAACAGTTCTGAAATATCTTTGAAACCATATGCCATGCATTAACGAACATAGTGCCAGTATAAGGTAAACGATGAAGTTACAAGGTAACTCAGAACATATATTCTGTAGAAATATCTGCTGTGCAAGGTAAAAGCAAGACATCATCATATGTCATAAAAGAAGGGAATTGCAGGAAAATATTTCAATCCCAGTTTTGAACATTTTTCAAACTCCTGCCAACCTGAAAGAAGTCTCTTTAGTACGTGTTGCGGGGAATGCCCGTCAACCTGAAAGAAGTCTCTTCGTTAAGTGTTGCAGGAAATTTCAAATTCGGGAGATGAACTAATACTGGAGTTATCACGCGCCAGCTATCCCACTCCCCGATGATCAGTCGGAGATGGTATAGCCCAATATAGTTTACTTCCGGTAGAAGGAAGAACTGACAGATTTACTTGTCTACGGCCCTTAATAGTAACTCCCTGGCCAACGGTTGGGCCTTGTGATGGACCGCGCGACTTGGCCTCTTACACACGACTCCTAGTTCGAATAAATCCATGACTCTGAAACGTAAAGTTTGTCCTCCTTTCCCCAAGTGTAATACTCGTTAATAAGACTCCACAAAGTAGTCGTATCTAATTGGAAAGGAAAATTCACCAATATTTCCCAAGCTGATGCTTGTTAATGGATATAAACTTGTTCCATCAATCTTACCCCTCGAGTGTTGAGGAGGTAACCAAAAAGACTCATATCGATGTTTGAAAAGAATGAAGATGTGAGTAAAAAGGTAGTTTAATAAGTATATGACCGGGCAGTCAAAGAAATAACATTTCTCAAGCAAGGTTCCCTTATATTTTAGAAGATAGATTCGAATGAAGAATGGAGTTTTGAGAACCTTCCTTGATAAAATAATAATAATACGACTCAGATATAACATACATAGTATTTTAATATCAAGGAAATAAAATATCTCATTTTAGAACTAGTTGAAAGAATTAAATAAATATTCAGAGAATATTTATTAAACCAGAAATAGTTCAAGAATATTCTTAGTATATATATATTTCTCATGTTTAACCCTCGAATAAGTACATATAAAATATTCATTAAATAAATAATTCCTCGAATAAATATTCAAAATAATATCCAAGAAAATAATTAAAACCTTAATTGAATATCCAAGATAATATTCATTAAGTAAATAAGCTAAAATGAATATTTGAAAATAATATAAAATAAACAATTAAACTCAAATGAATATTCGAAATAATATTCATTTAAATAAATAAGGCTCAAATGAAAATTAAAAAATAATATTCATTAAATAAATAAACTCCAATGAATATTCAAAATAATATTCATATAATACTTCTCGATTGATATAATATTCAAATAAAATTCCTCGAGTGATTTCCAAGTACTAATACTTATGGAAATATAGACAATGTTCATAAATAACATTCCTCAAATAATCTGTCACTGGAATCCCTCCGGGTTTCCACGACTATCTCTATATTACAAAAATACAGACTCCCGGTCTTAATTAGAAGAATGAGGTTCATATGCCCTTCACTAAGGGTCTTAGCAATATCCGGATTATAATTAGTATATCTTGTATCTAACTTATAAGCCAACATCAATCTGGGAACAAGTATCACAATATCAATTTTGAAAGTAGGCATGCATGCTATGGCATATGTATAACAACATCAAATCATATATATATTATCACAACAACAGCTTCAAATTGATTGAAGACTTGCCTGGTACTCCCGCTATGCTAGTGGTATGACTCAGGGTTGTCCGGCAATCTATAAATAACCAAAATTATCTCGGGTTAATCACCTATCACTTTGAAACGCCAAGTAAATACTTTACTTAAGCTAAAGCACGTTTTCAAGTTATCGTTCATTAACACCGTTATGACCCGACACTTGCTTGCTATCAAGGTATGTCATTAATCTTACACTTGATAGGTACTTGAGTCATATAAGTTCTAGGGTCGATCGTTTACTAACCAAGAATATATCTTGTTAGATATTGATTCAAGTGATGATCAGGATCTGGACTACTGATCAAATACTGATGCTGACGTCATCAGTAATGCATCGTCAGAATTAGGTTATCATCAGGATTGGAAGCTGATCAGGATTATACGAGGATATACATCAGTCCAGGAATCTAGGAAGATTGACATGTCGGTTCCTGATTTATAGGAACGCAGCTATCATTCAAGATATGTACTAAGAGACATATGTACACTACAAGAAAAGGGTCAATAGACATCAGTTTATGGCCGATGTCTATGTTATTTTGCATGTGATGTCTAGGTCGGAGATGTCTATTCTAGACATCGGTCAGAAACTGATGTCTGTACTAACATAGACATCGGTATTTACTTCAATACACATCAGTTGTTCTACAAAATAGGTTACATATAATTAATTTTATAAACAACTTGCATGCCTTATATTCAAGAAAACATATAATAAACGAGGTTATTTTTCACATACACATCACTTTCCTTTTTTTGGAAAAGATGTCTATAGTTATCTTAGACATCATCCTAGACTGATGTCTAATGTTCTTATAAACATCAGTTTTTTTCGGAAAAAATCGATGTCTATAGCTATCTTAGACATCATCTATTCTGATGTCTAATGTAGATATAAACATCAATTTTTTCTGAAAAAACTCATTTATATGTGTCTCTTAAACATCAGATTTTATAAATAAAAAGTGATTTCTTTTTGTTTTTTAGACATCGGACATTGTAGAAAAAATATGATGTATATCTTTGTTTTAGACATCATTATTTGGTAAAGCTTTCGATGTATTTGTTACAATTAGACATTTGTTTCTGAGTGTAATTAAATAAACCATTGTCTTTCAATGCATACCAAAAAATTAAAAACTGGACCATTCACAATATATCCAACCATGCATTTATATTAAACCATTCACAAAATACATCCAACAACCACCAACATGTACATCATCCATCTGTTACTTTAACAAGATACCAAACTAGCTATATCACTTAGCAAGATACCAAACTGTCAAGCTAGGCACTAGAATTAACTACGTACGCTTGTGCACAAGCAAATTTTGTGATTTTTTGAGCCCGTGACACCTTGCCATCTCTCTGAATACCCTTTTTGTCTGATTCACAAAATCCTCATTTTCTGGAATCTGCAGGAGGAGCTGATTCATTATGATGTACATAAAAGCCAGGTATTTAATTTTTTCAAGATAAATTTGGAACTCGTAACTCAAAGAAGACAAGTTCTAGCTTATATGAGTAAACTAAAATAAAATTAATGTAGGCATGCGGGGTTGACGGAAATTAGGTAAGCTAAAAACCTAGATAATAACAAGATTTTAAGTCGCTACAAGATTATGGGAACAACATATCTTGATATTACTGTTTTTAAAGAAAAGATTGCTTGTATAGCTTCGTGCTGACCTATTGTGTAGATCCAAACTGTAAGAGCCCTTGACGTTCAACAGGAATCACTGCAATTGTCTGCAAAGATGAACGTGATTGTCAGAAGATACAGCATGTTCTTGGATCAAATAAATAGTCCCTCAATTTTTGAATTCTTCGGAATCAGTTGCTCTTCATTATTCATTTCCCCTGAGCGTTGTATGGAAATCAAAGGAAGCATATCAAATCTGGTGCTGCGTAAACGACCCGTCTTCTTTTCATCAGAAGTATTAGAACAGCTAGATCTACTGGCAACTTGGACTGATAATTCAGGTTCCTTGACCACTATGCAGTCCTGATCGACTGGTCCTTCCTACAGGAAGAAAAAATGTTAGTTAAAAACCAACAAGCCAGCACATAATATCGACTCTGGCTTATACAGGGTCAACCAAATACATGGGTCCATTCATAATGCTCATCTATAAAATAAGAAAATAATCTAATCACCTTGCTAGATAAGAACAAGTCAAGTTTGTTCCACAGCTAAATATAGCTTACCAGGTAATGTATTAACTAGAAACAAGATTGTACAAGAGATGTTAAAAACACGGTTAAAAAAAGTACCAATATATTGACTATCAAAGGAGTTTATCTGACCAAAGAGGTTAACGAATATTAATTAACAGGTGTAGCCGTGTAGGTGTATTTTCTAGTGAACAAAGTGGGTACATCCCATTGATTTGAACAGAAAAATCCAGTAAAAAACCCATTGGTGTGACTTTTATGACATGCTATGAATTTGTTTCTTGAAACAATGCATTCAACTTCCACCTAGAGCTTCAATAAGTTCTATAAACAGACACCAGTCTTCATTGAGAACAAGACAAAAGAAAAAATTTCCAATATAACTGTGCTCAACCATACCAGTTCTTAGATTATTTAATACAGACGATTAAGAAATTGTTTTTGATAAAATGATTGTGATACATAGCTTCAAACAGAAAGCCATTATTTGCCTATCAATTGTGTGCGACACAATCTTAAGTCTTAACACAATAAGATTTGTAACGCATGCCTTGCATATTTGTAACTCTTAACAATCACCGGAATAGTTTTCTGTCAGCACTTATATAAGCAATAAGCAATTGTTAAATAAAGTATGCAGCACATTTGCATTATACGCAAGTTTTAGCATATACAGTACACAGCAGAAAATGTGTGAAGTCCAAGAAACTACCTTTTGTATCAATGTAGGCAATTCACGTGATTTAATAGGAACTTCATTGTTTGCAATTGCATGATTGATACCTCTGTGCTTTCCAGTAGAAAATATCTCAAAAAGTAATGAAAATGCGGGAAAAAACAGGTCAATATTATTACGTGTAGATATAAAGTTTCACAAAAGAACAATGTAAAAGTAGGTGACATGAAAGCAATGAAAAACTTAACAGCGGGGGTAGTAAGTCAGAATTATAACAAGATAAGTACAAAGAGAGTGAGAAGAATGTTTGTACGTATGTGAAATATACTTTTATGATCAGAAAAAAAAGCAATAAATATAACACACTCTTCATGAATACTATATGTCAAGCTAAGCAACTAATTTATCAAACACATACACAAAAAAACCTAAGCAGCTATTTTAAGTTAAAAAAACTACACTACACAATTGCAAGACCAACTTCTTGACTGCATTTATTTTTAGCAACAATGTAAGTAAAAAGATTTCTATCCAGCAGTTATTTCATTAGCAAATTATCCTTGATTGGGATATATTTTATTAAAGTATTAGCAGGCAGTAAAAATAATCTTGAGTTCTTTACAACAATGTCTTTCTCGGTATTCTCCACATCTATATACTTATCTCTTATTAATAGTATCTACCAAACAAAAGCAATACCTGTTCCGGATCCAGAGTAGCATTTTCTCCAGTAAATCAAGAGCATGATAGTCAAAACTGTAAGAAATTTGAAAAATTAGAGCAATTTAAATCCTACATACTATGAGATGAAAACCAATTACATTCGTAATTTCATATACTTAACTGCTTGAACATCTCCCGGACTCGCCTCTTCGTAGGCCTTGAAGCCACAAACTTAGTATACCAGGGAGTCCTAGACACTCCAGGCCAGTTAATCTCATCAGGAGTTCCACAGAGCTCAAATATCTTTTTCATTTGGCCAGGCTATAAAAATTCCACAAGAACGTATGTATCAACTTGTTCCCATCGTCATCATAACAACTAATCAAAACATGTAAAGAAATGATGGTCATGTTATTGCTTTAAAATCATATATGGGCATCCAGTAAAGGTACTGATATTATATAAGAAGACTAGAAGAGGTATGTCATCACTTTCTGGCATTACAAACCTTAAAACTATCTACAAAGGATAAATGATGCAAAACACATGCTAACATGTACAATGAGTCACACAGAAATAACTTCAGCCTTTAAGTTTCAAGCTAAAAAATGATGTGAACAGCCAAGAAGAACCAAGTGAAAGGCTGCTAAATCTTTGTTTAGCTATACTTTTCTGGATGAGCCTACAGAGGACACCAATAATTCGACTATGGTGATTTGGTTATAGAGTATAACACATTACAAGCTTATGGAAATGATTTAAATCAACTCACAAGCTCAAACTAATTAAATCAAACTAATTACACCTAGAGCAACAACGCCTGCTTTTTGAGATATGCTGCTGGCACCTGATGTGAACTACAATAACAGAGAATCACAATCAAAGTATGCAAGATTATTTGGGAAATAAATTAATTGATCGAATAGCGTTCAATCATGTCGAGCAGATATAAATGGGTAAACAATTAACTTTGGCACATTTGCTTGTTCTTTATCATGCTGCAAGCTGCATCACATGCATGAAAAAGAACATTTTGCTACAACAAGAATT
The DNA here is from genome assembly GCA_036435485.1 of Saposhnikovia divaricata. Taxonomy (NCBI): domain Eukaryota; kingdom Viridiplantae; phylum Streptophyta; class Magnoliopsida; order Apiales; family Apiaceae; genus Saposhnikovia; species Saposhnikovia divaricata. Next base: position 154,554,052 of record CM071600.1, on the reverse strand, counting down.
TGAAAAAATTTACCATTTAGAATACAAATCATGTGTGGGTCAGTAATACAATCATTATCATTGTTAAAAAGGGCTAAAGGTTTTACTAAAACTGAAATTATATTAGGTTTCCATGTAATTTTAATATGATAGCCTTCATAAATAGAACAGTTTATCAGACATATACATAGTACAGTACAGTTGTCATTCCTTATTCAAAAATACAATTTACATCTACTTGTACCATCGATTCGCCCAGAGAGAGAGGGAGAGAGTAAAAAATTTAAAATTTTAACAAGGTAAGTACAGGCAAAGATTATACAAGAATAAGCAAATATGCAAATGTTAAAGATCAGGAGGTACAAAGCAGCATTTTAGTCCAGATACACATTTGTTTAAAGCATAACTATCCAGAATTACTATATGATACTATTCGATAACTATCATGTCTTACAAATGACACCAACACTAACGGATGGAAAAAATTCAATTTAAGATATCATTTGACTATAGGGGAAGCATCCCTGCAATTTTAAAATATTTAAATTTATAAACGGTACTCCTGAGACTGAAAATAACAGCTCAAAGAAACTATAAGCAATGCCTGTCACCTAGTCCTCTAGATAACTCATGTCTGTGCTGACTTTACTAATATAGGTACTAGACAAAAAATACATAGCATGACCAATAAGAAGCATACCTATCTATATGAACTATCAAGTAAAATTAGCTCAACCTAAAGTCGTAGTCTAAGTTACGGAGATCAAACAAGTATTTTGCTTTCACTTATTAGTTTAGGTAAATCTGCGACTTGAATGTTCAAATTAAGGAAGTAACAATGCTCAAGGGCATACACAACATCAGTTAAACATGCAAACAGAGTGGCTTTATTTGTTTTTTTTATACTTGGTCACTTAAATATATAACAGATCAATTATCAATCTTCTGACAAGTCCATCAAATGATACTGTATGTATATAAACAATAAAAAGCTAAGAAACACTGTCACCTTCGCTCTATTAAACATTGAGTAGAATGTCGCAACTTCATTTACACGAATAGGATCATGTAACAAGAAATTAGAAGTGCTCAAATCTAATCACGAGAATGGTTAATTAGGTGCTTAGGATTGAGAATGCACTCAGGTGAGTGACAATATACACAACATACATACTGAGGAACTACTTCATCAAATTAAATAATTGTATGCATTAGCACAAAATCTCATGAAAATAAGCATCACGACTTGAATCAGCTTCATAAACCATTGAAAATGTATAACATAAATAAAAATCTAACTTAGAAATCCTGGAGAAAAAACAACAAGAGGAAAGGTCAGAACCTAAGCTTGGTGAAAAACCATCGGTTCTTTCCAGTCTTAAAGCGGTCCTAAAGCCTGGCCTTGGCCTCTTTGACCGCCGCAACCTTGGTATCACGTGACTGCAAACAATCAGGCGTAACAACATCCTTCAAATCCACATCCAGAGTGTACCTAGTCGGCATTATGTGGTTGTAATTCACATATACAAACATAATTTAGGTCCATAATTATGATAAACATATAATACCATAATTATTTCTGTATTACATATACAAACATACATACATAAATTCATGATAAACATATAAAAATGAAGAAAATAAAGTACCCCTCGGATTCTCTTACCAGTAACAGGGCATTTAGGTCCACTAGCTCTCTTCTTTGTGGTCTGATAAACCAATTTTCCACCTACATTTAGAACTGACCTTTGATGAATAGAAGCAAGCATATGATGATTTTGCCTCAAAATCTAATAGCACTACATACACATACATATATAAAATAATTAATACACATACATAAATACATAAATTACATATAAATTAAATTAACCCCAAACTAAAACTTAGGGTTTCAATTTTAAAACCCCATTTTGTAATTAAATCGAATTAATCCAACTTATAAGTTTGAACATATCAAACTTAGGCTTACTCACTGATATATCAAACTAATTCGAGTTTTGACCTTCGAACAAACGATTTTGATTTGAGTGTGGGAGAGAGAGTTTCGGGGTTTGAGAGAGAGAAAGAGCTCTTCGGGAGTTCGAGTGTGAAAGAGATAGAACAGAGGTGAGTGGTGGTGGTGGTGGAGGTGCGTTGTGGTGGTGAGAGTCGAGAGAGATTCAGTCGATAGAGAGAGAGAGAGTGAGAGTATCGAGAGTTTAGTTTTTGTGAATTTTGTTTAATTAGTTTTTTGTTTAATTTGTGTGAAGGGGGGAATAATTGTGTATAGGCGGGGAAATATTTGGTGAGGGGGGGGGGGAATTTTGACTTAGAGGGGAAAATTTTAACTAAGGGGGAAAATGAAAAGAAGGGCGCGTGTTTTATTTTTTCAAAGGCTGACTTTAGACATCAGTTTTAAAAAAAGTGATGTTTACGAAAAACAAAGACATCAGTTTAATGCGGGGTAATGTTATTACATCTTTTAACATTAGTGGTATTTACAACCGATGTCTAACGTGTGATGTCTATTGAACTTTTTCTTGTAGTGGTAATTGATTTGATATATCTTGTAATTGATAGTGCAGCTGTGTACTGTATATAAACACAGTTTAGGTTTTATTTAATTGTAATTGCTTACACGAATTATCTTGTAACCTAGCAGCTCTCAAGAACATAAGAATTTCTTGAGAGAGTTTGTAACAGTTTTATATCAGAATTAATAAAGTTGTTATTTATTCATACTTGTGTTATTATTTCTGTTTAAGTCGAAAATTTTATACAATTGTATTCAACCCCCTTCTACAATTGTTAATTACTGGGCAACAAGTGGTATCAAAGCAAACTGATTTATTACAATCAGAAACGATCTTAAGATGTCGACAAGCAAGTATGAAAGTATTAAAATGCCTGTTCTCAAAAAGGCTGAATACCCCACATGGAGGGTAAAGATGTTGATGTATCTGGAGGCAACTGATCCTAACTATCTTGATCGAATATATGATGGACCATATATCCCTAAGAGACTGGTTGCTATAACAGATACTATACCTGAGCACCATGTTCAGAAGACAAAGGCTGAATGGACTCCTGAGGAAAAGGCTGAAGTACTTAGAGATGCAAAGGTGAAGAACATTCTTCATAATAGCCTTGATGCTGTCATGTCAAACAGGGTGATAGTACGTAAAACTGCTAAGGAGATCTGGGAAACTTTGGAGACTCAATGCCAGGGTACTGAATCTATCAAAAGAAACAGAAGGGCTCTGTTGATTCAAGAGTACGAGCAGTTTGATACAAAATCTGATGAGAGCCTCACTGATCTGTATGATAGATTTCTGACATTATTGAATAATCTATCTCTAATGGGTAAAGAGTATGAACCAGAAGACTCGAACACCAAGTTTCTTAGAGCTTTGCCTGAGGAGTGGGATACTCAAACCTCTATCATTAGGCATCAGTATGATCTTAATGCTGTGTCTCTTGATGAAGTCTATGGGATGCTAAGAACCCATGATCTTGAGGTTCAACAAAGGAAAAATAAGAAGACCAACAAAGCAAAGGCTGTTGTTTTGAATGCTGAATCAAAATCAAAAGGGAAAACCGTGGAGGTTTCAAGAAGGAGAAGTAGAGTAGCTAAGTCCAATACTGATGACTCATCATCAGATCCTGATGCCAATCCTGATACTGATACTGATGATGACTCTACTGATTCTGATATGATGGAAATGGTTGCTATGATAGTCAAAGGGTTCAAGAAGATGAAGTTTAGAAAGGCTAGAAGACAAGGCATCTTTCAGAAGAAACCTGTCAATACTGACAAGAACAGGTACAAGAAGAATGAAAGCAAAAGCAGCAAGTTTGACAAGTCAAAAGTCAAATGCTACAACTGTGATGGAATGGGTCATTTTGCAACTGAATGCAAAAAGGCTAAGACCAAAGCTGTTATCTCATCAAGCAAGGATTGGATGGACTCTTCCTCAGACTCTGAAGAGGAAAAGGTGAACTATGCATTAATGGCAAATGTCGATGAGATTATTGCTCCTGAAAATAAGGTACTTGAAGTTGTTTTTGATTTTGATACTGAAAATGTTTCTGAGTTAAGATCTTTCTTAAAGTCTCTGCATATTAGTTTTAAAAGTTAATCCCTTGAAAATGCTAGAATAATATCTGAGATGTCAGAATTGACTAAAAGAAATGATCATCTAGAAGCTGAGTTACTCTTCATGAAAGAAGTACAAAATGAATGTGATAAGGCTAAGCACATGAAGCTAGAAATAGAGTTTAAATGTACTGCACTTGAAAAGGAACTTAATGAAGCTAATGAGAAACTCAGAACCTGGACTCACTCTGGAAAGAAAACACATGATATTATCACAAGATAAGAACTTGAAAGAGTGTCTAGGTTATAAACCAGAGGACAAGAAAAAGAATAAGGGTAAAGCTGTTACTGCTGAAACAACAGAACCAGGAAGAGTTGTTGTGAATGAGTCAACAAATCCAAAAACCTATAGACATGTTACAGACAGAACAAAGACCAAATTAAAACCTGTTAAGTATGTGTATCCAGAAAATCCCAAATCTACTTTAGAAAAGGGATCTACTTCTACACAAAATTCTGAGTCTAAATCTGTCAAAAATATAGGTCTTTTGTCTAATAAACAACTCAGAGACAGAATTTGTGAAGTGACAGATAGAGAGAAAACCACTACTGCTAAGAGGAACAGGAATGGTAAAATTGGAATAAACAAAGAAAATAATTATAAGTATATTCCAAATGCACCAAGGAAAACATGCTTTAATTATGGTAACTCTAATCATCTTGCTATTGATTGTAGGAGGAGTAAAAAGAAGGCTACTGTAGTTCCTAAGTCTGACATTAGGAATAGATCATTATTTTATAAACCACAGAATCCTTGTTTTCACTGTGGCAGTAAATGGCATTCTATCTATACATGTGAAGAATACCATAGTTTGTACTACAATTATTATGATCCCTTGCAAAAATTTAATAAAAGTACAAATTCTGGTAGAACAAAGAGTCTGAATACTAAGCATGCATCTGTTAATTCTGATAATGACAAAGCAAATTCTGATGGGTTTAGATCTGACAGAACTGCTTCTGTTAAAAAGACTTCTGCTGCTAAAAGTTAAATTGCATGCAAAAAGAACCCAACAAGTGTGGGTTCTTAAAAATTCTAACTGAGATCTTTGTGTTTCTGATTGCAGGGTAAAAAGAAAAATGTGTTAGTCATGGATAATGGATGCTCTGTGCACATGACTGGAAACAAAACCTTGCTATCAGAATTTGAGTAGAAAGCTGGCCCAACAGTGTCTTATGGAGATGGCAACATTGGACAAACTTTGGGATATGGCAATATAATCATTGGAAATGTCATCATTGAAAAAGTAGCTCTGGTGAAAGGACTCAAACACAATCTGCTTAGTGTTAGTCAAATCACAGACAGAGGTTATCATGTCAACTTCAATGATACTCACTTTGAAGTGATCAGTAAAACATCTGGAAGGATTGTCTTGACTGGTCAAAGACGTGGTAACATTTATGAAGCCAATGTCTACACCAATACTGATGGTCCCTCAACATGTCTCATCTGTAAAGCAACAGTAGATGAAAGTTGGAATTGGCACAAGAAGCTTTCTCATCTCAACTTCAACAACATCAATGAGTTGGTTAAGAAAGATTTGGTGAGAGGATTCCAAAGGCGTTGTATACTCCTGATGGACTCTGTGATGCTTGTTAGAAGGCTAAACAAAGAAGGACATCATTCAAGAGTAAATCTGAATCCTCGATTGATGAACCATATCACATGCTACATCTTGACTTGTTTGGACCAGTCAACATTATGTCCATCAATAAGAAAAGGTATACTCTAGTCATTGTTGATGAATATACTAGATTTACCTGGGTGTATTTTCTGCACAGAAAAGATGAAACTGCTGAGATACTTTTGGACCATGTAAGACTCATTGAAACTAGCACAAAGTACAAAGTCAAGATTCTAAGAAGTGATAATGGAACTGAATTCAAAAAATTCAGCAATGGAAGAGTTCTGCAAATACAAAGGAATAGTTCAACAATTCTCTGCTCCTGGCACACCCCAGCAAAATGGAGTAGTTGAAAGGAATGTTAGGTCCCGAAGTATCGTAGAAGGGGGGGTTGAATACGATACTACCAAAATATTTCGATTTTCAAGATTTTTTACGGATAACAATTTTTCGGATCTTGAAATCAAAATAACGAAACACAATTTCAAGAATATATCTTTATTGATAATAAACCCGAAGGGGTGTTACAACTTCTAATCCAATGGATTAGCTTCAAAACCTGAACACTCCTAAGGATAGCTTAGGCACGAGGACCTTCTACCCGACACTTCCTGAAAGCGGGCTAAGCCGGCTTTCCTACTAGATGGACTGTCTAGCAGCTTATACAGAGAAGATATAAGAGAGAGAAGAGAGAGTTGTGTGTTGAGGTGTGTTTTGAAATGAAATACAACAGGCCTATTTATAGATTTTAGAAAGTTACTATGCGGTACTATGCTGCACTATGCAGTGGGCCCCACCTCACTATTCCACCAACCTCAAAATGACAAAACGTGTCTGCTGAAAGAATTTTCTCCCGTGGGCCCCACCAGCCACTATTTGAACAGTACCACTATTTGCATAGTAACCACTATTTGCACAGTAACAACTATTTGCACAGTAACCACTATTTGCATAGTAACCACTATTTGCATAGTAGCCATGAATAGTAACTTTGTGAATAGTAACCATGAATAGTAACTTCGTGAATAGCAACTGTGAATAGTAATCGTGAATAGTATTACCATTTTTTTTGCTTCTCTCTTCTGTTTATTCTGCTTGAGATATTATATCTGTCCTTGATCGTCAATAGGCTTTGGCAATTCTTTCTGTGAATTAATGTGTTGATCCTTCTCGTATGTGCTGACAATTAGTGCACTGGTCTGGTTCACAAGTGACTAGCACTGATCTTGATCTTCACACCTTCGTTACATTCCAATTGATTAGCCTGCAGCAATATCTTCAAATAATAACTACATGGAATCTTTTGGCTCTTCAACTGAATCATCTGTACATCTTTATTCTGTCACTGAGGCTTGATCATGTTAATGAACTTCTTTCAGCGACTTGATTCTTGTCGGTGCCTGTTCTTCAAGTTTCACGATCCCTGTATAGAGTTAATATTATTTATCTTTTATCCTAGTTGAGTTATATATGTCCTCTATTATATATTACATTACATTATACTTTACAATCTCCCCCTATTTGATTGTTAGGGTTTGACAAGCAAATTCCTAGAGGATAACTCAACTGATACAAATAAAATACAAAGATAAATAATATTAAAGCGCATTCTGGATCATATATACATTTTCCAGTTTTCTAAAATTTGAACAAGTGCAAGTTAATTTTTCCTCTAGACTGAACATATCTTCAAGTTTGTCTTGCTTTCTTTCCACATAGCACTAATACTCCCATTAGCTTTTCTTTTCCCAAAATAAAGTTAATTCCGTGTCAACAACCTTTTCCTTGCCTTTACGCCTAGTAGATTTTTCTTGATCATCCACCTTCTCCCCCTCAGTTGGGTTATCCTCCAGAGTAGTAGGATGTGGAGTTGGTAAATTAGACGAAGATGGCTTTACCAAGGAGTGGATTGCATGACTAAACTGGGCTGTCATGGAACTTAATTGAACCTGGAATGCATCATGTTGAATAAGTTGCAAATTTTTGATTTCTGCAATGGACTTACAGATATTTGACAACTCTTTCTCCATTGTTTGGACCCGTGTAAGGAGTCTGCTGTATTCCTTTCTGGTTACAGGTGCATGTGGTTGAGTAGGTTGCTCACTCGTACGTTCTGCAGGTGTTTCACTCAACACTCTATATTCACTCGGTTTAGTGGTTTGGGTTACACTTACATGTTCTGTTCGTGTTTCCCTCAACTCTCTTCCAGAGCTTCCACCGATATGTGTACCTGCAAATGAAATAATCCTAGCCCCTTTTTCAGAGGTCACAGATGGTGCAATGAAAGTTCGTGAGCTTCGGTCCTCGCGTGAAGCGAGTTGACGACCACTGGTAAAGAGTGGTAAATCTCGAAAGAGATCCAGAGATTTTCCCTCTGGGAGGTTAAACTTGAATCGATTAAATGGCACAAAACCCAAGTTTCCCTCGTATGTCTGTGAAGACACTTGGTTCATAAAAGAACCACCTATCGATGGATCTTTCCGTAAAATGGAAGATTCACCAGCAGTTATTGAGGTAGGTAATTCCACCTCGGATGCCTGTGAAGGCATTTGATCTTTAGAAAGATCATCAACCACTCTTATGTTCCGTGAAATGGAACTCAAGATAGTTGCTCCCGTCAATTCAACCTTATTTACATTTTCACTCATTGGATAAGGAAGAATTGTTTTACTAACAGTTGCCGTTACCTCAAGTTTATTAGGTTTACTCCGTTTAGAATGAGGTAGAGCAACTGATGCAACTAACTCCTTATGTGGTGCTGCTGAGGCACTATCTCCCTCAAAAGTGTTGATGGATGGTCGTTTAAGTGACAATTGAGGTGTAGGAGTTTGTTGTGTTTGTGTTTGCATTTGTAGAATGGGCTCTTCGACCTGTGTTAGAGTCGGTGGGATTTCCTGCTCTTGGTCGGGTAAGATGGCCACTAGGGGCTGTAGGAACTGTATTTCCTGTGATACAATAGGGAATACAGAGGTTGAGATAGCAGGGATTGAAATATTATCTTGTCGTCTACCTGCTCTCACTGGTCTTGGTAACAACGGAAGTGGGACAGTCTTTAGAAATTCAGTTAGGACTGTAGGCACATCCGTATAGTTCTTTTTGCTTATGTAATGAATTACATTCGTCTTCATGTAAGAACATTCCACCTTTCGACCATTTTCCGAGTGTACCCTGTCTTCATCATTCAAAAAATTATTAAATATTAGCTGCAGAAACCTTGGATATAGACATTTGACGTTTTGAGTCTGAACATCTCTTATTCCTAAGTGTTTCATCTTTAAAATGATTTGACCAAGCACTATTTTTCCAAAATTGATTCTCAAATTATTGGCAACCGCATACCCTATTTTTTGAATAAATTCAGGTATCCGATCTAGATTCATTCTATCTGAGGAAAAACATGGCCAAAAATGTGAAAGAAGAAATTCCAGTACTGGGTTAGAAATGTTCTAGAGATATTACCAGTATTGAAATTACCATCTTGGTACCTTATAAAACGAAAGAACATTTCAATCTGTTCAGGTGTAGGATCAGAAACGAGATTTTCCATAGGAAAATGAAGAATTCGATTAACATCTCGTTCAGTGACCCTAATCGACCTACCAAACAGTCGATATGTGAATGCACACCGTACTGTCCAGAAGTGTTAACCGCACTGCAATATAGTTCACGTAATGCATCATGGTTAAGCTACACTGGTGTAACTAAAGCATAGCGAATTAATGAATGTTCATTCAGAAATTGTGCCCAAGCCCGAAATTGCTCATCATAGATGGTTTCGATTTGCTGAATGGAAGTAGGATTAGCTTTAGCAATAACAAAACTTCCCTGCAATGCCATTTTCAAAACTTTGAGGAAATTCAAAAACAAGGGTTAGTTTTTATAAGGGATGATGTATAAAGCAAGAATATGAAATCTGATATAAAAACCACCAGCTAGATTGAGAAATCTTTCCGATCAAAGCTCGAAATATTCAGCAATTGTGTGTATATGCTCTGTATATCTGAAAAACGATGATGTTAAACACAAACAAAAACTCATCACTTATAAGGTTTCAAGGTTCAGTGGGTTAGGTGAAATAGTGACAGGCTTTATTTAAAGAATTCAAACTCTCTACAACAAGTGGTAAATTGTCAACCATGTTAGGTAGCCACCTTTCATGAATTCAACAATGGAGGCTAACATCTTATCACCGAAACCTGTCAGCCGACCTATCAGCCTATACACATATACACATATTTAATACTTCTAATTATTATGGATTTAAATATAATCACGAAATAAATTAAGAATTAATCCACAATAATAAATCTACAATTAAATAGACATAAAATTAACAAAATATCATTAATTGATATATGTCAATAAAATATTTATTTAATTATGCTACAGTGATATCTCCAGAATAATCCTGCAGATAATCAAATAAAACAAACAAAATCCAGAGAATGAAATTCACTGGCTGCAACAAATTGAACAGGCATTTTAAAAGAGCATGTGAAATTTAACATACCAAGCTCACTTACCAACCTTGAAAAGGTTGCTTCATCCAAAGCTTTAGTAAAAATGTCTGCCAACTATTTTTCATTAGGAACAAAATGCAGTTCCACAGTGCCTTCCATCACATGCTCCCTGATGAAATGGTATCTGATGTCTATGTGCTTGGTTCTAGAGTGCTGCACTGGATTTTGTGATATTGCAATTGCACTCGTGTTGTCACAGAAAATTGGGATCTTTTTAACTTTAACTCCATAGTCAAGTAGTTGATTTCTCATCCATAGAATCTGTGAACAACAACTCCCAGCTGCTATGTATTCAGCCTCTACAGTTGAGGTAGATACTGAGTTCTGCTTCTTACAGAACCATGAGACCAGCTTGTTTCCCAAGAATTGACACGTTCCTGTGGTACTTTTTCTATCCATTTTGCAACCTGCATAATCTGTATCTGAGTAACCAATTAGATCAAAACCAGAATCTCTAGGGTACCAAATGCCAAGGTTTGGTGTTCCCTTGAGATATCTGAAAATCCTCTTAATAGCTACCAAGTGAGATTCCCTAGGATCAGCTTGAAATCTAGCACATAAACATGTAGCAAACATAATATCAGGTCTACTAGCTGTTAAGTATAAAAGAGATCCAACCATGCCCCTATAGCTTGTCATGTCCACCTTCTTTTCCTTAGTATTCAGTTCAAGCTTAGTTGCAGTGGCCATGGGTGTTTTTGCAGAAGAACAATCTGCTAAATCAAACCTTTTTAAAAGATCATAAATGTATTTTGTTTGACTTATAAAAATTCCCTCATTCACTTGTTTAACTTGTAAACCAAGAAAATAAGTTAATTCACCCATCATACTCATTTCATATCTACTTTGCATGAGTTTGGCAAACCTCTTGCAAAGTTTCTCATCTATAGACCCAAATATTATATCATCTACATAAATTTGGACAAGTATCATAGAGCCATTGATATTTCTATAAAAGAGAGTTTTATCAATAGTACCTCAAATGAAGTGATTCTCTATAAGGAACTGTGAGAGTGTGTCATACCAGGCTCTAGGTGCTTGCTTCAGGCCATAGAGTGCTTTGAGTAGAAAGAACACATATTCTGGAAAGTCTGGATCTTCAAAACCAGGCGGTTGACTAACATATACCTCCTCCTCCGGACTTCCATTCAGAAATGCACTCTTGACATCCATTTGATAGACTTTGAAATTGGCATGCGCTGCATAGGCCAGGAAGATCCTTATTGCTTCTGACCTTGCCACTGGTGCAAAGGTTTCTTCAAAGTCAATTCCTTCCTCTTGACAGTAGCCTTTAGCCACTAATCTAGCTTTATTCCTTGTGACTATGTCATTCTCATCCATCTTGTTCTTGAATACCAACTTAGTGCCAATCACTGATTTGTCTTTAGGTTTGGGTACAAGTTTCCATACTTCATTTCTTTCAAACTGGTTTAGCTCTTCTTGCATTGCTAAAACCCAGTTTGGATCCAGAAGAGCATGTTCAACTCTCTTTGGTTCCTCTTTGGATAGAAAACTGCTATATAAGCATTCTTCTTGAGTTGCTCTTCTGGTTTGGACCTTTGCATTAGGATCTCCAATTATATGATCAAATGGATGATCCCTGGTCCATTTTCTTTGTGGTGGTAAGCTTGACCTTGATGAAGTGGCTTCATTTTCTCTGTGTTGATCATTGTGAGAAACTCCCCCTGAGTGTATGGCCCTCGAGATTGATGGAGTACTTGCAGATTCATCAACAGAGGCTTCTCTTTGATTTCCAACTGATGGTGTAAGTTGCTCTTCAATAGGTGGTTCATTCTGCACTTCAACTGATGATCCTTGCCTGTTTCTCACACCATTTGATCTCCATTCTTCATCATCATCTTCACTTTCTTCACCACTTCTCTCATTCTCAAATGAGAGAGACTCATGAAAACCTTCATCTACTAGACCAGATATTTTCTTGTCATCAAAGACAACATGTATGGACTCCATTACAATGTTTAGTCTTAGGTTGTAGACTCTGTAGGATTTTCCAGCTGAGTATCCAACAAAGATAGCTTCATCTGCCTTTGAATCAAATTTTCCAAGATGCTCACCATGATTTTTCAGTACAAAACATTTGCATCCAAAGACATGTAGAAAGTTGATTGTTGGTTTCTTGCCTTTGAAAAGTTGATAAAGTGTCATGCCTTTTGCTTGATTGACCAAAGAAATATTCTGAGTGTAGCATGCAGTGTTTATAGCTTCTGCCCAGAAGTATGTTGGTATCTTAGATTCTTCAAGCATTGTCCTTGCAGCTTCAATTAGAGTTCTGTTCTTTCTTTCCACTACACCATTTTGTTGAGGAGTTCTTGCTGCAGAGAATTCTTGGATAATTCCTTCTTCTTCACAAAACTCTCTTATTACAGAATTCTTGAACTCAATTCCATTATCACTTCTGATTCTCCTTACTTTGAGTAAAGGATTGTTGTTGACTATCTTGATGTGATTTATAATGACTTCACCCGCCTTATCCTTAGAGTACATAAAGAATGTCCAAGAGAATTTTGAGAAATCATCAATAATCACAAGACAGTATTTCTTCTTTGAGATTGACAACACATTGACTGGTCCAAAGAGATCCATGTGAAGTAGTTGCAAGGGTTGATCAATTGATGACATTGACTTTGATTTGAAAGAGGCCTTCTTCTGCTTCCCTTTCTGGCATGCATCACACAATCCATCCTTGGAGTAATCCAATTTTGGAATACCTCTAACCAAATCCTTCTTTACCAACTCATTCATTGCTTTAAAACTCAAGTGTGACAATCTTTTATGCCAAAGCCAACCTTCATCTACACTTGCCTTTCTGAGAAGACATGTAGTCATGTTTGCATTTGTTGAATTGAAGTCAGCAATGTACACATTTCCTCTTCTATCTCCTGTCAACACTACCTTGTTGTCATTTTTCTTAAAAATGACACAAGCTTCAGATGTGAACCAGACATTATGGCCTTCGTCACACAGTTAGCTGACACTTAGCAAGTTATGCTTAAGTCCATCAACCAGTGCTACTTCTTCAATGACAATATTCCCTTGTGAAATCAAGCCATATCCTCTAGTATATCCTTTGCTGTTGTCTCCAAAGGTAATGCTAGGGCCAGCTCTGTCCTCAAGCTTAGTGAGCAGGGTAGAATCTCCACTCATATGCCTAGAACAACCACTGTCCAGATACCAAAGATTCTTTCTGTTTCCCTGCACACATCAAAACAAAATCAAGTTGATTTTGGTACCCAAGTTTTCTTGGGTCTTGCCTTGTTAGCCTTTTTCTTATTTTTCAAGCCTTTACTACCCAGGGGTTCTGATTGAGTTAAATCAACCTTAACTCTTGGTGTAGGTTTCTGAAAAATAGGTTGTTTCACTTGCTCACTTGCATTAAAACTAGATGTATAATTTGGCATAGTCTGTGCAAACATGTTATTCATCATCCATGGCAATTGAGGCATATTAAAAGCATTGTAATATGGATTTTACATGAATGGCATGTTAGCATAATGACTAGATGCATTAGCAGGCTGGACAAGCATGTTTGGCATAACATTCATAGCAGGCATAGGTACTGACTTAGGCATACTAGGCACAGAAGCATTCTTAACAGATTTACAGTTGACAAATAAATGATTAACACTACCACAGTTCACACATTCCTTTCGAGGATCATATATATCAGGTGTATAATTACTATGTTTGTTAATTCCTACCTTGCCATTTCTATTCTTCTTATTAGCCTTAGCCTTAGGTTTAGTCTTTTCTAACTTATCCTTCAATTTCTTGATTGACAAGTTGCCTATGTTTCCTTGTTCAACTGACTTGGTTTTGCTACACTCTCCATTAACAAAGTTCTTATTGACAGGCCCGTACTTTTTATTCAATTTAGTTAAAGTTGCTTTGCTAACAGGCTTAAGTCTCAAAGAACATTCTTTTTCATTGTCTGAAGCAACTTCCCTATCAACATCTAACTTAACTTCTGCTAATTTGTGAAAAGAATCAAATCCTTGTTTACTATAAATTTCTTCAGTTTTAGCCTTTGATCCCTTCCACTTAGCAATTAAGTCTTGTTCCTCTTTTAACTGTTTTATTAAACACTCTTCTCTTTTCAGAGCCTCAACTAACTCATTCTTAGCATCCTGGAAATTTCTTTTCATTGTTTCAAAATCAATTAGTTGAGTTTCTCACAGAGTATTCCTATCACCTATCTTAGCATTAAGATCTTTAATCTTTTTGTTCTCCTTGTTAAGCGATTTTAATGTGACATGCATGTTATACAATTCATTAGACATTTCATTAACAACATTATCACATTCATCTTTGGAAAGTTCAGTTAGGTTTGTAGAGTATACCTGGTTTCTTGCTGAACTAGCCTCTTCATCAGTTTCGTTTGCCATGAGTGCAAGATTGACAAACTCCTCTTCTGCATCTGAGTCATCTCCAGCAGCCCAGTCACTTTCTTTTGACACGAATGCTTTCCCTTGTTGCTTGAGAAGATCAAAATATTTCTTCTTGTAATCAACAGCTTCAAACTGCTTCTTTTCTTTCTCAGCTTGGGATTTCCTGCATTCATTGGCAAAGTGACCAGCAATTCCACAGCTATAGCATTTGATCTTTGATCTTTCAACCACATCCTTGTTCGGTTGATAGCTTTTTTTGAATTGCCCGGTTCCTGCTGGATTCTTCCTGAATCTTAGCTTCGAAAATCTCTTTGACAGAAATGCCAAATACTCATCTAGATCTTTAGCTTCATCCTCATTTAATGCATCAGGTTCTTCAATCATCTTGCTTTTACCTTTGCTAGTTTCAGCTTCACCTTCACAAGTTTTTGAACTTAGTGTGGCTTCTACACTCTTCATTCTTCCACCACCTTGGATTGTTGGAATATTGGCCACCAAGGCAACAGATCCACCTTTCTTCTGGATTTTCTCCACTTCCTCATCTTGCTGCATTTCAAGCTCATAGGTCTTCAGGATGCCATACAGTCTCTCAAGTGTAAAATCTTTGTAGTCCTGAGAGTTCCTCAACGAGACTGTCACTGGCTTCCATTCCTTAGGAAGAGATCTCAGAAACTTTAGATTGGAGTCCTTGGTTTCATATTTTCTCCCATACAACTTTAGACCATTCAGTAACTTTTGAAATCTACTGAATATGTCTGTTAGATTTTCACCAGAGGAATAGTGAAAATGCTCATATTGTTGTATTAGGAGCTGCATTTTATTTTCTCTGACTTGCTCAGTTCCTTCACAGATTGTTTGTAATAACCCGAATTTTGGGTGGAATTAAAACTTTTCTTATTGTGGTTAAAGAGCACTAATGAATGGTGGTTTCAAAGAACAATGATTGTAATGAATGGATATTGCTTTGGATAATGATCCTGATGCATTGGTATATTGTCAGAATAGAGTAATTCGATGGTTGAGGACCTAGATAAGAATAATCTACCGTCCAGGAAGGAGCTAATGGATCCTTGAAGGGAAATGAGTACGTGCATAGTGTTTCCCATACGTGCATAGTGTTTCCCGTACGTGCATAGTGTTTCCCGTACGTGCATAGTGTTTCCCGTACGTGCATAGTGTTTCCCATGCATGCATAGTGTTTCCCGTACGTGCATAGTGCATAGAAACCCTAATTTGTATGATTTATAGATGGATGGGAGTCTGAGGTACCAAGTCCCGAGGCCTTCGAGTAGGCATTTGATGATGCACTCCTTGAGATGGATGGAGACCCAATAAAAGGGGAGATCCATAGGGGAATTTAGAGGAGGACCCCATGGAGGGTCAAAGAAAGAACCTTATAGGGAAGGTGTCAATTGATAAAGATGTGGAAGGTTACTTGAGATCGTATGATAGGACCGGACGAACCTTCAAGAGGTCAACTAAAGTGATGAGATAAGAGTACTGAATCGTTATGATTCATCAAGAGATATGACGAAGAAAAGGAAGTAGAATCTCCAAAGCAGTGGAGGTGGAGGCAGTATAGCCAATACTGGTGGAGCGATTCGACCAGAACGAGACCTGTTACTCGTAGTCTGTTGCAGTGCCCTAAAGAGGCAGCATATGTGAGAACTAAGACATTCAAACTTCGTGCATGATCGAGGGTACTCAGTTACCTTAATTAATAGAGACATTACCTTGTCTATGGAATTTAATTTTCCACGATCAGCGATTCTACCAGGGACGGTGTTTATTACGGTGCTGAGGAATTTTATTACCTCGAGTGAGATTTATATGTACGTACTACGCAAAGTGTTATTGTAACCTAAATGCGCTAAGACGAGATATATTTTAAGAGACAAAATGGACTAAGAGAGTCAGGGATTGACTTAAATGAAAAGGTTGTGATGTTGTGAAGGATAAGCTTATATAGCATGCATGATCGATGCGAGAAGAAGAATATTCTGCCTAAGGGCAGCTGTACAAATGGTTGGATTTAAGCATGTGGCTTCTAACGATGTTCTGGAGTATCGCTGACTCGACACGTGGGATTCGTCGTTACTGTAGGCGACACCAGTACCGAAGTCATCCTATAGGAATAGAGCGCTTGCCTGACAGGCCCGCGCTGAGCTGAATAGAATTTCCTACGATTGAAATGTCAATGGTTGAACCTTAGCGACTATTAGGAGTCGACAATGACGTAAGTATCGAGCACCTTAGGGTGTATGGATAAGAAAAGCTTTATAATTAAGCGATTATCCGTTAGAAGGGCCGACATATAAGGCATCCGTAGAGACCTTGGCAAGTACCCTCCCCAATTGCAAATTATGTTGAGTATTCTTAATCTATGGTCTATCTCGACACCTCACCAAGAGAGAATTCTGATAAAGGGAATAATCCCTCTTCAAAGTTATTTTGTACCACTTGCGTTAATCCACGTTTAGTTCAATTATGCCAGAGGTCGCCATGATACCTACTTTCAGGTTTTCAAAGCCCTGGTGAATAATCCTATGGTGATATAGCACCACTTTCTTGTTGGATACCAGTATCTTTCTGGTTATCATTTTCTTTGGAAATCTCACCTTAGAGTTGATCAACTTTGACTCAAGGTGTCCCTTTCACGAATTAATTGTCAAAAGACGATAGTCATTAACTTGATTTTGAATTGCTTTTATACTTCACAACTTCCACTGAGACGAACAACCCTATAATTATAGGGGCCACAAGGACCATCTGTCTGTGTGATAGAAGTCTGATGGGATGCCATCACTTGTGAGTTGTGAAATACAAGAAGGCTAATTACCTTTAGTAATGTCTTAATTAAGACACGCAACATTGAGTTCTTATGAACATATTGATCTCTCGGTAAAGTCTTTCATTGCAAATAAGGTTACCTTAAAACTCCTAACCTTATGATCACCAATGTGTGATGTTTCTTTGATATGAGGGCTATCCTTTTAAAGCTCCGTGATTCTTGTTATCTTTATTAAATTTCAAAGGGGATGCCAACCAGGTCAAATAAGTCAAAATTCGCTGATAGGAATTAGATTCGCAACAAAATAGGCTATGGCAAGAGCGGATCCCTAAGACAAATAGAATATGGGTGACATGACGATGAATTAGTTTATGTTCTCTCTCAAGGAGATTTTGATAGTGGAAATTTGGTCAATCGATATATGTGGAAGAAATAACAATGTGTCATAAAACTCCAATGATTACGGAGTCAGATAGAAATCTCCAGAATTCTATGGAACCACTAACCCAGTAAAGGTCAGAGCTTGATTTACAAAAATAAGGAAGTCAATTGAGATACTAAGTATGACAGAGAAGCTGAAAACGAGGGTCGTCGCCTATCTCCTGAAGGGAGAGGCGAATCACTGGTAAGAATGGTAAGACAAACCTAGAGGTAAAAGGTGTTGTGACTTGGGAGAGATTCAGATTATTGCTTTTAGAGAAATGTTTTCTGAAATATATAAAGATCCAGATGGAAATAAAAGTTATAGTATTGAAATAAGAAACCATGACTATGGTAGAGTATGAGGCCATGTTATGGGATATGAAAGAGAAATGAGCCCTTAGGTTTCGACTAAAAGCTAAAACAACGAATCCAGAATTGCGTGGTGATGTTGGAGTGAAATTTATGATTGCCCTGAAAGGGGAGTGGTCCTTTAAGGACAGAAGCAAATTACGAAGTCCTTGCGATAATGCGAGCCAACAAGTTACTATGGGATGGATGTATGGCTTATCTAGCTTCTGTGGTTGATACCAAGAGAAAAACGCCTAGCCAACGATAAATCCCAGTGATTGAAGAGTTTGGGAATGTATTCCAGAGAACCTACCCAGAGTACCACTCGATTGAGAGATTTGATTCCTTTCGAATTAGGGAGAAATTGATATTATAATATTGATGGATTAGTTGATACCCAATGGAGCCAAATTGATTATGAGGGAAATAATGTAAGGATAAATACGGAGTCAGAGATTTTGGAATCTAGTTCAGACTAAGAGATTATGACGCCAGAGATATGAGGCTTGATTAGCTCATATGGTTGACCCCGAGGAAAAAGACACCAAGTATAATTATAATGATTTTGGGAGGTTGTACAAGGTTTTAATAAGCTACCAGATATCGATTTGGATGACATAATAATGAATATCGAGTGTTCAGAGCCTAGTGCTGCATTTCCCGTTAGCCCAGTAGGAATAAAAGAATTATCAACTCAGATGCGAGGATTGTTGAATAAGAGTGCGATGAGACTCAGTGTGCCACTGTGAGGAACCGGTGTGTTGTAAGAAAGAAATATGTTAGCACAAGATTGTGCATCGAACCTCGAGAGTTGAATGAATCAACATTGAGTATAGGTACTGTTGTAGAAGATTGTCTGAGCAGCACAGGGACGCTGTGTATTTTCCAAACTTATTAGGAAATGGGACATCACCGGTTGGAAGTTAAAAATCGAGGATATACCCAAAATTGTGAATCGCACTAGGTATAGACACTATGAAATTGTAAGTGATGTCATTTTGGGTTGACTATTGCACCCACAACTTTTTGGAATTTAATGAATTGGCTGTGAGTTATCTGAGATAGTTTTTGCCCTAAGTATATCGAAACATCGTATATATGAAGGAAAGGTGCGAAATCAAAAAGGATCAAACATGATCGACTTTCAGACCTATCAGATCTGAAAATATGTGTGCTTGTATGTATATGAAGATTATGATTTGTGATAAAAGGATTAAGAGTCCTCGAACCAGACAACATTCCCCGCAAACAAATTCCCCAAGAGATTCGCCTTTCTTTCAGAAAGGAGAAGAGATGAGATAATAGAGAATGATTGAATGAACACAGGAGGTAGATTGGCATTTTGTGAGATGATTAAAGAAGAGGTTGGAACACCGGGGGTGATAGTAGTTAACAATGAGATAGCGAGGCAAAAACAGTGATGGCCGACGAGCTCATTGCTAGGCATCAAGAGTTACTCGAATCGGTTGTTAGAATACTCGAACTAGTTTCAATACGGAGTACCCCGTCGATAATAGAATTGACATTTATACAATGGAATTGGGAAATACCTAGAATTAATAGAGGATTCTGACAAGCAAGTTTTTGTTGATGTATTTCTGTGCAAACAAGATAGAGAATATGAGGTTCGAGATTTGTAATAAGATAAGGTATCCTCGTGGAAGGAATTAACAAGATTAGAATGAAAGGAAGTTTAGCCCAAGATTCATTGGGCCATCTGAGAGTTTAAACGCGTCAGGAAGGTGGCCTATGAGCCAGCCTCACCCAAACCGGTAAAATGGTCATAACATGGTTCATGAGTATGTGCCTCATCAGTATACTATAGATGCCCGGCATATGACAGAGTACGAGCAGATAGATATACATAACCGGATCTGAACTACGAAGGACAACCTGTGGAAATTATGAATAAAAAAGAGCAAGCGCTAAGAGATAAGGTTGTCAAGCTAGTGAGAGATTTGAAGAAAATCAAGAAGTAGAAGAATCCACCGGAGAAATAGAAAGTGCAATGGGATAGAAGTAACCCCAGTTATTCATAAACTGATTCAGAGGACAGAATCCTTTTAAGGAGGGGAGACTGTAATAACCCGAATTTTGGGTGGAATTAAAACTTTTCTTATTGTGGTTAAAGAGCACTAATGAATGGTGGTTTCAAAGAACAATGATTGTAATGAATGGATATTGCTTTGGACAATGATCCTGATGCATTGGTATATTGTTAGAATAGAGTAATTCGATGGTTGAGGACCTAGATAAGAATAATCTACCGTCCAGGAAGGAGGTAATGGATCCTTGAAGGGAAATGAGTACATGCATAGTGTTTCCCATACGTGCATAGTGTTTCCCGTACGTGCATAGTGTTTCCCATACGTGCATAATGTTTCCCGTACGTGCATAGTATTTCCCGTACGTGCATAGTGTTTCCCATGCGTGTATAGTGTTTCCCGTACGTGCATAGTGTTTCCCATACGTGCATAGTGTTTCCCGTACGTGTATAGTGTTTCCTGTATGTGAATAGTAATTCGGTGGATGAATAGTGGATTTTGTAAGTTGGAAAACTTTTCACGCCACCCTATGTACGGGACGTGATATGGATGTTTCGAAGTCATATTAGTAATACGCGGAGGAAATAAGTGAATGCAGAGACGATCGGAATTCAGAAATTCCAAATTCTTTTTCGTTATAATATTTGACCGGACAGTGGATTATATATTATTATAATCCAATAATTGAGATATTAACTTTGAGGATTTGATATTTTGGAATTTTATTATATTTGATTTTAGAAATTAGAACGAAAACCACTGAGACAGTGAATCAAGCGTTCTAGAAACTGCTGAAACTTTACAACGAGATTAAGCAATTAAGCGAACGAATCAGGGATTAAGGATCAAGATTGTGACAAGATTAAATATCCTATATGATCATCAAGAGAATTATATCGAGTGGATTAAATTATTTAATCAAGGATTAAATCAAAACAATTTAGGAGTTAAGTGATTTAAATCACTTAAATCAAATAAGAAACAAAACAATATCTACCAAGCTTCTCCAAGACTCTTTGCACAAGCCCCAAGGTGAGCCACCAGCCACACACATCCAATAATATCTAGATATTATGATCAAAAGGGTGAAGAAAGGAAAAAAGCAAGCAAAAACACATTTCTCCAAAAACTGCCCAGCAGAACCAAGCTTAAGAAAAAAATTCATATCTCCATTTCTATCCATGATAAAATCACCAAATTTTAACCATAGCTTCTCTACTCCATGGGCAAGGTTCGTTCCAAATTTCATGGCAATCCAAGTACTATAGCCTAGTCAAATCCATGCTTAAAGTTGGAGGACAAAAACTGTCCAGGTTCTGATCAGTATAAAGATGGGGCTCAAAACCCTAGCTCCCATGGTTGGATTCTTGTGTTCTATAGCTCAAAATAAAGCCCTTGAAGAGTAGAAGGTTTGGTAAAAATTTTAGAACCAAACTCTTAGTTTTTGATTTTATATTATTTTTACAAGATTGACGATGAATAGTGAATCTTAGAAACTAACTTTGTTTTCTTGAATCTTTGGTTGATCTAGAGCTTGGTTAAGGTATTACAAGGATCAAGCAAGGCTTGTTAAGTGTTTGCATACTTCAAAGGAAGGTATAAAGTTCATAAACCCTAGAGCTACTTTGAGTATTATATGTTTTATGGATGATTTTAGTGTTAGTAGGTTATGTATGTTAAGATCTATGATTTTAGTTGATGGTTGTTGATTAGTTGGATGATGATCCATGAGATGGTGATTATGTGATGTTGTTAGACTGTAATGATGTGTTCATATGATAGAATGGATGGGGTGTAGTGCTTGATTGAATCGCGGTGATGCGAATACTTTGGAAAACGTGTAAACATAGCCGTTATAATGCCCGATTTTACAATACCATGATTTGTATGCCATTTTCGTGCTAAGTGACCAACTGACCAGTAGCATCTCCTGCGATGAATAGTTGACTCATGTTACGAGGATCGTTTTGACACGAGAATCGTAGCATTCGGACTTACGGTTTAGGAGAAATCGTAAAATTCGTAAAAGCAGTTCGTAAACGTATGTATGAATTTGTAACTTCAATTGAACCCCTTTAAAATGATAAATTCGTTTGCAAATCTTGGTAATTAAATAATAGAGGTCATAGTAAAGATATGAGAGAAGACCTCGTGTCAAAAAGATTATTTTTGGATTTTATAAAAATATTTGAATCAAGGTTAAGTGCGAAGGAACCCCTTAAAGGAGCACTCGATTATAACTTTGTAAACCGCTTAGTGAAACGGGCGAATGAGATCCGAATTCTAAAACAAATCTTCGACTTAAGTATTTGTCGATTGACATGGACATAGTACGAGCCTAAATCGAGCTAGTAACGCCTTCGTTGTGTATTGCTTACGTGTTTAAGCATTGAATTATAAGTGAATCATCTAGGGGATTAATCGTACGTTTTCTTTTGACTTTGTCTAGATTGTTTGACATTGTCACGAGCCCCTACCACTTCTCGAGCATTAGGCAAGTTTCCAATACCTTGGAACTGTTGTTGTGATAATATATATGATTGTTGTTATACATATGCCATAGCATGCATGCCTACTTTCAAGTTATAATATAATACTTGTTCCCTGATTTGATGTTGGCTTATAGACTAGATATGAATTATCAGTTATAAGCCGGATTATTTTGTTAAGACCCTTAGTGAAGGGCATATGATATTCATTCTTTGAATATAGACCGGGAGTCGATATTTTGAGATATAGAGATAGTCGTGGAAACCCGGAGGGATTCCAGCGGCAGATTAGTATTCATTTTGAGGATTGTTATTCATGAACATTATTTATATTTCCATAAAGTATTAATTACTTGGAAATTATTCGAGGAATGTTATTTGAGCATTGTCTCAATCGAGAAATACTATATGAATATTATTTTGAATATTCATTCGAGTTTATTTATTTACTGAATATTATTTTAATATTCATTTGAGCTTTAATTATTTAAATGAATATTAGTTTCGAATATTCATTTAGAGTTTGGTCATTTAACGAATAATTACTTTGATATTCATTGGAATTTTTATTTATTAAATGGATATTACTTCCAAATATTCATTTAAGATTTTATGTACTTGATGAATATTATTTTTAAATATTCATTTGAAGTTCTACTTACTTAGAGAATATTATTTCGAATATTCCTTTACAGTTTTGATTACTAAAAGAATATTATTTGGATATTCATTTAGAATATTATTTATTAAATGAATATTATTTTTAAATATTCATTTAAGAAGAGATCTATTTAGTAAATATTCCTATATATTCATTCGAGGATTACTTACGAGCAATATTATGACTTATTAATATTCATGACTTATTATTGATTTAATAAATATTCTTGGAATATTTATTTAAATTCTTCTAAATTCATTTTATAATGACTTATATTATTTAAAGATTATCTTTCACCTTCAGATATTATGTAAAATATTTCGGAGTCTTTTATGACTATTTTATCAAGGGGAGGTTCCCAAAACTCTATTTTCATTTAAATCTATCTTATAAGAAGATTTAAATACTCGCTCAAACTTCCAAAAACATATAAGGGGACATCACCTGAGAGCTGTTATTTATTTGATTGCCCGGTCATATACTTGTTAAACTACCTTTTGACTCACATCTTGATTCTTTTCAAACATTAATATAAGTCTTTTTGGTTACCTCCTCAACACTCGAGGGGTAAGATTGATGGAACAAGGTTATATCCATTAACAAGCATCAGCTTGGGAAATATTGGTGAATTTTCCTTTCCAACTAGATATGACTACTTTGTGGAGTCTTATCAACAAGTATTATACTTGGGGAAAGGGGGAGGATCTTTACGTTCCAGAGTGATGGATGTTATTCGAACTAGGAGTCGTGTAAGAGGCCGAGTAGCGCCGGTCCATCCCATTTGCCCAACCATTGGCCGGGGAGATCTAGCAGGGCGGTAGACAAGTAAATCCGTCAGTTCTTCTTTCTACCGGTAGTAAAACTCAATTTGAGCTATACATGCTACGACTGATCATCGTAGATGGAATAGCGGGCGCGGTGAATACTCCAGTATTAGTTCATCTTCCAAATTGGGAAATTATCTGCAACATTATCATTGTTGGCAGGGTTGAAAAGTGCTTGAACTGGAATTGCAATATTCTTCCTGCAAGTTCCTCTATTATGAAAATTGATAATATCTTGCTTATCTTTGACATAGCAGATATTTCCACAGAAAAATTATATTTTGAGTTACCTTGTAACTTCATCTTTATCTTATATTTTATGACTCTGTGGATACCTTACATAACATGAGTTGTGAAAAGGAGGTTGTTGATATTGAATCACCTTATAACTTCATCTTTTAAGTTATGTGTGGATATTCTGCTTATATTTTATATAGCAATTATTTTACAGAAAGGTTATATTGAATTACCTTGTAACTTCATCTTATATATTATACTAGAACTTTGTTCATAGTATGAATATCCAAAGTTTACAGAGATATTATGAAAATGATACTTGAAGTACTACAATAGTACTATTTTTGGAATATATTCCGATAAGGAAATACTTTCGGTAAAGAGATATTTTGACAATTATTGTCTTATACCCGCCTTAGTCTGGGTTAAGTCATAGGCAGAGTTATGCCATGTTTTCATTACCTTGCTGAGCTATTTGCTGACTCTTGCTATTGTTTTATATATATCATAGAGCAGTGAAGCAGGATGTCATGGGCACCAGTGTTCCCGAAGAGTAGTACGAACCAGTCGGATCAGGCTGCAGCTGGCTGCATTTAAATTATGTATAGATATGAAGGGTAGGAGAAGATTGTAATCATCAGAAGTCAGAGTTGGAATTGTACCATTTCCTATATATTGTTTCAATATCAGATTTTGTAAGACAATTGGGTATTGTAATAAAAGTTGTTTATTCCGCAGTTGTTGTATAGTATCGTTTCTCAGACTCTAACCTCTGTGTGTGTGTGAGAGAGATATATATTGTGGGGTCATAAGCCATTGAAATATGTACAGTGTGAGTAATACAGGTAAGACAAGGAGTAAATGGATCGTGACTACTCTAAATCCCAGACCCCGGATTTGGGGCTGTTACATTGTTTGAATAGTGTCCCACACTTGCTTGGCAGTAGAGCAGTTTATAACATAATCAAACATATCTTGGTCGATGCCATTGAATAGGATGTTCATAGCCTTGTTATCTTTATGAATCTCCTCCAAGTCTTCATCTGTGTACTCAGCTTGATTCTTTGGAATAGGCCTTCCAGCAGCTACAGTGGCAGCATCTTGACCAATCCCAGAGTTGGCCTTCATTGGAACATGAGGTCCTTTCTCTATGCAATCTACTGAAAGGCATATGATGTAGCCTATTTGTCTTTCGAGGATACAACTCAACTTAAACAAGATTGTATTAGTAAATAGTATATAGACTGTCACAAGGAATCTCAGATTGTATTATCTGTCAGAAGAAAAAGATCAAGGTCAATCTACAGACTTGAAGAATTACTACATTGAAAGAAGTTCAGTCATCTGATCAAGCCTCAGTGAAGTATTCGTTAAAGAAGTGGATTCATTTAAAGTGACAGAGATTTCAACAGTGATAGAGACAGTACAGAAGAATTAATAGAGAGAGGAGAAAAGAAAAGGAACCAGATTTTAAAGTCAGTATGTGAAGAACAGTCATTGCGGTTAGTCACTCATGAACCAGACAGTACATCGAGTGTCAACATTAAACAGTGGTTGTTTATCATTAACTTCAGTGGTTCAAGCTATCAAGACGGGTATATTAAGAGAAGACATTAACCACAGCCATAGAGTCAAAAATAAAGAAAAGCCGTTGGAGTTAGTCGCTCATGAACCAGACCGTGCATCGAGCGTCAACGAAAATTCGGTGGTAATTCTTTATTACTTTCAGTGGTTCAAGAAAAAGATTTGAGCTGTCAAAGATTTATGTTAATTCTCTTTTAATTAATATAATTATGTAATTGATTTAATTTAATAAATTAATTCATTCTGAATTAATTTATTTATTAAATTAATTATCATGTTAATTAATTTTGAATTAATGTATTAATATAAATTGATTTAATTATTTAATTAATTAATCATTATTTACTTAAATGATTAATTGATTAAATTTAATTAAGTCAAAAGAAACAAAACAAATAAAAAAAATAAAAGAAAAGAAACGAAGAAACAAAAAAAAAGGGAGGAGGAAGTGTTTGTGGTCGACAAAGAAAGAAAAAGGGATAAAAGAAAGACAGCAAACAAAAGTTAAAAAAGAATGCATAAAGGAAAAGGAAACAACAGACCTGTCAAACTACAATTGCTGTCGACCTACGCGCCTTTACCGCGCGTGTTGTTCACGCGCCCGCCAAAACAAAAGAATCTGCGCGCGTGCAGCACACTTTCCTTTCCTGAGACTGTTCTTCATTTGCAGCAGAAATGTTTTGTTAAATTCAATCATACAGCCGAATTATTTAATGTTAACAAGACAATCTCAATTGTCTTGCCGATTGTATTGGTAAGCCTTGATTGTCTTGCTTATTGTATTGCCTATTGTCTTGGCAATACAAATTGATTTTTTTGGTGGTTTTGGATTGTCTTGCCGATTGTCTTGGCAGTACAAAACTGATTGTCTTGGAAAAGAAGATTGTCTTGCCGATTGTCTTGGCAGTACAAATGAAAAAGAAAAGAGGCAGAAGACTATATTAAATCAAGACAGGCGGCCAGAAAGAAAAAACACTCAGAACATATCATCTTCAACAGACAAAAACTCCATTCTCTCTTATTGAAGAACAACACAGCAAGAGAAATAAACTTGTATAAATTCAAGTTCATCTTATTTTTAATATCTGATCCGATAGAACTTGTTTACTTGATACTCTTGTACTATTAGCGAGTTTTTACTCCTAATCTATATCTCGATTTTTATTAACAAATCCAGAAAAATTCATGTCGAATTTTCTAATTTGTTTTTATTAACTAGATATAATTTTTGTACTGTATTTGCAACAAACCCCTCAAGTTAATATAATTTTATATACAACTTGAATTTTGTTTCATTTAATTCCGCTCAAATTTGTCAAAATATAAATTAAATTTATCCGGACAAATTTCGATTAAACAGTACTGTTTGTATTCAACCCCCCCTTCTACAAACATATTGGACCTAACAATTGGTATCAGAGCCTATTGATTGATACACAAATCAAGATCCTATTTTTATTCAGTCAAAAATCCATTTCGAATTTTTAACTCACTTAAAAATTCATCATGTCTTCAAAAGTCCTTGTTAAGATTCCTATCTTTAATAAAGATAATTATGATATGTGGAAAAATAAAATGGAGCTGTTTCTTGATGTTACAAATTCTAAATATTTGGATGTTCTGAAAAATGGACCTAAAATTCCTATGGTCATTGAACAACAAGTTGTTACTGATGGAGTTGTTACAACACCTCCTAGAACCCATGAAAAAGACCCTGCGTCTTATACTCCTGATGAAAAAGAGGATGCAGGACTAGACAAGAATTTGAGACTCATACTATTAGATTCCCTAGATGCTGTGATGTACAGTCATGTAATGAATTGTAAAACTGCAAAGCACATGTGGGAAACTATTGAGACTATTAATGAAGGAACTGATGAAGTCAGGGAAAACAGACTTCAAATTTTAATCTCTGAGTATGAACACTTTAGAGCTGGCCCTAATGAAGGCATTCAGGAAGTGTTTGAAAGGTATAACAAAATAATCAACAACTTGCAAATCCATGGCAAGCAATATACACATAAAGAGATTAACATGAAGTTTCTACTGACCATGCCTACTCACCTAGAACATAGGATAACCGCCATTAGAGAAGCCAGAGACATGAATCAAATTACTCTTGAAAGGCTCTTCGGCATTTTGAAAACCTATGAGTTGGAACAAGTTCAACAGAAAGAAATTCATGGTGAAGGTAGGGTTCCAAGTTCTTCTACAGCTCTAGTGGTTGAGACTCCAAAGGAAGTGGAAGCTAAGGTTGTTCAACCTTGCAGCGCTGACAAGGAACAGGTTGAAGTTGAGATTGGTCATACACCTGTCAGTCAGGATGGTGGAGATTTCTACTCATTGGAAGAGCTGGATCAGTTGGAAGATGAGTCAATGGCTATGATGGTGAGGCAATTCAGTAACTTCAGATTTAGGAAGAATCCCAAGTTCAAGTTCAAATCTAACTACAATAGATTCCAGCGAGGAGGTTCTTCCTAAAGTAGCACAAGGGGTGGCTACCAAACTGGAATGGTGGACAGAAGCAGGATTAGGTGCTTTAAATGTAATGAACTTGGACTCTTTGCAACTGAGTGTCATCAACCTCAACAAGATGCAAGGAGAGAGTATGCATCTGGTAAGAAGAACACAGACACGGCCTATGTGGTACAAGGCAAAAGATGGGATGACACAGACAGTGAAGATGTAGAAGTTGGAAATCTTGCACTGATGGCAAATGATGGAGCATCTGATCATCATAACAAACCGGTAACTCCTTCTGACCCTGAGTTGATTCGTAGTCTTTATAATTCCTTAGATAATGCAAAAACTAATTATAGAAGACTAGATCTGCTAAGCACTAAACTTGGAAATGAAGTGTTAGAATTGAAAAAGGTGCATATTAATCAAGATCAACAGAGAGATGAAATAACAATGCTTCATAAAAAGGAAAAAGCTATTCTAGAAGTTGTAGGCAAACAAATGGCTAGAATTACTGAACTTGAAACACAGGTCAGGGCTTGTTATAATTCTGTTAAAGTTTCCAAAGAGTTTTTTAACAATCAAGTTGTAGAACGAACAACAGGTATAGGGTATGGCTACAATGAAGCTGTTGGATCATTGGGCATAAATTCCCCTAACCTTGTTAGTGCTAAAGAAAGGGGAATACCACATGTGCTAAAGAATGTTAAAGAACCTCTATTTAAAAAATCTGATGCTGGACCACCAGATATTCTTTCTATGGTTATCCAGGAAGAAATGAGAAATGAGGATAGTGCAAATGGCACAGTCTTTGTTAAGGCTAAATCTGTTAAGGACGCTAATCCAAAGAATGTTTCATCCAAGAAAGATGTCACAGTCTTTGTTAAGGCTAAATCTGTTGAGGACACTAATCCAGAAAATGTTTCATCCAAGAAAGATGTACCTAAAGTGCCAGTCAAGGTTGTTGAAACAACTAGTTCTTCTAAGACTGGATTAGGTGGTAACAAGTTGAAGCAGAACAATAACATGTCTAACATGAGTAACATGCCTATCATTGATTCTAATCATAAAGCATGTGGTGTTGTCAACTGTATGTCTTGTGCTTTTAATGTGATGTCTGCTTACTTTAATGGTAATCATGCATGTGATAATAAGACTGCTCCTCGACAACATATGAACAGGAATAATGTTAGATCAAAGACTGCGAGTCCTCCTTATGTTAGGAGAGAGACATTTGTACCAAAGCCTAAACAAAGTTTTACTAAGGCTGTTTACAATGTCAAATGTCCAGTCAGTGAAACAAATGTTATTGCTGCTAAAAAGACATGGATACCCAAGATGAAATCAAAGATTGTCAAAGCTGTTTATAGGGTTAAATGTCCAGTCCCCTTGAAAAATGTTGTTATGAAGATTAAGAATGTTGTTTTGCCTGACAAAGGCCAATACTTCAAATATTCTGGACCCAATCAAATTTGGGTCCCAAAAAAGGTTTAACTGTTTTGGCATTGCAGGGTGTGTAACAGGTACATCGTGTTATGTGGATTCTGGACAGTGGATGTTCAAGGCATATGACCGAAGATAGAGCCGTGCTATTAAAAGTGGTGACGGTATCTGGCCAAGTGGTTCATCCCTTGGAGACAACAGCAAGGGTATGACCTAGGGTCAAGGCTATTCAATAGCTAAGGAATGTTGTCAGTAATAAAGCATCTTTTACAAGATGAAGAGCCTACTGTTCGAGGATTAAGGAAAGAGAACTTATCTGTAGCTGACATGGAATCTCAGTCAAATGTGAAGTCAACAAGGTCAAATCTAAAGCTTCATCAGACAGGAGTTCAGCTATGACATAAGGAGCTCTCTCACCTGAATGTCATATCAAGAGATTCTTTCCTGGAAATCGAATCAGTAAAGGAGACTGCCTCATCTGGAATTAAAGTAAAATAAAATTATGAGGCATGTCATAAAGGGAAGTCAAAACGAATCACAAAGAAGTTCTACATCAAAGAAAAATATACTTAAGTGGTGATGACTGATGACTTCTTTCCACAAACAAGTTGTTGTTCAAACAATCTGAAGACAAGACACCACTGATGCTTATTGATCATATCTAGAAGAGTGTCAGGAAGCAAAATTGGGAAGCAAAATTGACTATGACAACTTGGAGACCAGATTACAGGACCTATCAATTAGTGTTCTGGATGATTTCTGCACCTTCAAGAGTATTAATGCTGAAGCAATCGATAGTTTGCTACTGACATGATAAAACCCTGATCAGTAAGAAATATAGGAAGACCCCACAAGTTATGAAGAAAATTATTTTGCAATGATAAATGAAAGTGAGCATCCTAGAAATCAGCTAATGCTCAAGAGGATAATTTCCTTGGTTACTCAGTGGAGTCAACAGCCTACAGGGTGATTGTTATTAATCAACAGAAGGTGATTGAAAGTCTTAGTGATGTTCAACGACTTCTAGCTCCCAGCTGTCAATGGTAATGATGATTCAGATCCAAGCAATGTCAGCATTGAGAATCTTCATGTAAACCCAGCAACAGCTTAGGGGGAGCAAAAGAAGGATCATCTAGTCAACTCAACACCACACTGAAAGTCAAAGGACACTATGAGAACATGTCTGCCAAGACAAAGAGTGTTGACTCAATTAATTCTTTGTCCTAGTTCTTAGTGTTTCTAATGGTTGAAGTAAAAGACTAGCAGAGCTTCAAGTACTAATGATTATTTCTTTAGTCTTCTTTTAGAAGAAACTAAGTAAGCTACAAAAGCTCTGAAAGATCCAGGTTGAGTGATTGCAATGCAAGATGATCTCAATCAGTACAAAAGGCAGATTGAAGGGAAGCTGGTATCTAGACCAAACAACAAGGCTGTATTTGGTACAAGGATAACCAGAAGTCTACCTGGATGATGTCAAGGCATTGTTATGAGGGACAAAGCCAAACTGGATGCTAGGTTACAATTTGATCAAACAGTATATTTGACAAGAAGCACCAGTGACAAGACTTGAGGATATCAGGCACCTGCTGCACATTCAAGATTATAATGGACATCTAGACCTACTGAATCTGGATGCTAGAGGCATGTGAACAAGTGCACTCCTGGTTGGTGAGATAATTGAAGATCTCTACAGGTTAGTATAAACTGGTATCATCACTCAAGCAAGCATGGAAGACATGGTATGACACCCTAACTATAATTTAATATTTGGTATCAATCTTTGCAAATGAAGCAACCAAGAATTCTGATGAAGTAATGTCAGATACTGATACTCCGTCAGATCCTGACGATCGACCAATGCCTGATGAAACACAAGTTACTGATGATGATTCAAATAATGCAAATGTTGAGGGGGAGCAACCGCAAAATACCATCAATACTGATACAACTCAAACATCAGGAGGACATTCATCAGAAACAGATTCAAGTGATAATCCTGACAGCACTTCAGGAGGAGATAGCACTATCTCAGGGGGAGCTTCTAATAATTCTAGTTCTTTTGAAGATAACACCAATAAAAGGGGAGCATCCAACTTAATAAATGATTTACCATCAGCAAGGAAATGGACCAAAAGCCATACTCCTGATTTAATTATTGGGAATCCTGATGCAGGTGTTAAAACCAGAAGTGCAACACAAAATGAATGCCTCTATAATAACTTTCTGTCAAAGGAGGAGCCTAAGAAAGTTGAAGATGCACTCAAGGATGCTGATTGGGTTACAGCAATGCAAGAAGAACTGAATGAATTTGAAAGAAATGAAGTCTGGAAACTTGTACCAAGGCCAAAGGGTAGATCAATTGTTAGTACAAAGTGGATGTTCAGAAACAAGAAAGATTCAGATGGCACTATTGTGAGGAATTAAGCAAAACTAGTTGCAAAGGGGTACTCTCAACAGGAAGGAATAGACTATGATGAGACTTTTGCTCCTGTTGCAAGGCTAGAAGCCATCAGAATTTTTCTGGCATATGCAGCTCATAAGCAATTCAAAGTTTTCCAGATGGATGTTAAAATTGCTTTTCTGAATGGAGAATTAGAAGAGGAGGTATATGTTGAAAAACCTCCTGGTTTCATTGATCCTAGATATCCAGATCATGTCTATAGATTGGATAAAGCACTTTATGGACTAAAGCAAGCTCCAAGAGCCTGGTATGAAACTCTGGCTCAATTCTTACTGGAATGTGGTTTCAAAAGAGGTACAATTAATAAAACCTTTTTTTACTTAAATCATGGTAAGGACTTGCTATTAGTTCAGATTTATGTTGATGATATCATTTTTGGGTCAACTAACCCCAAATTATGTGAGAAGTTTTCAAAGCTAATGCAGTCTAGATATCAAATGAGCATGATGGGAGAAATGAGCTATTTCTTAGGTCTGCAAGTTAAATAGACTGATGCTGGAATTTTTATCAATCAGTCAAAGTACACAAAGAATCTATTGAAGAAGTTTAATATGCAAGACAGTGCTACTGCTACAACTCCCATAGCTACAGCTACAAAGCTTGATCCTGATCAAGGTATTGAGGTAGATGTAACTAACTACAGAGGTATGATTGGCTCACTTTTGTATCTAACAGCTAACAGACCAGATACCATGTATGCAACCTGTCTATGTGCAAGATTTCAGGCACACCCCAGAGAACCACATCTCATTGCTGTTAAAAGGATTTTCAGATACCTGAATGGCACTCCATCACTTGGCCTTTGGTATGCTAGAGAGTCTGACTTTAATCTATGTGGTTACTCAGATGCTGATTTTGCAGAATGCAAAATAGACAGGAAAAGTACTTCAGGTAGTTGTCAGTTTCTTGGAGGAAGACTAGTTTCTTGGTTTAGTAAAAAGCAAAAGTCTATATCCACATCAACTGCAGAAGCTGAGTACATAGCTGCAGGAAGCAGCTATTGGACTATGGTTTGTCATATTCAAAAATACCTATTTATTGTGATAACCAAAGTGCTATTGCTATGACAGGAAATCCATTCCAACATTCTCTTACTAAGCACATCAGTATCAGATATCATTTCATAAGAGAACAAGTACTAGAAGGGACAATCGAACTTCACTTTGTTCTTACTGATCAACAACTAGCTGATATATTAACCAAGCCACTACCTGAAGCTACTTTTATAAAATTGGTGAATGAATTGGGAATGGTAAACTAAGAAAGTTTCTGAGAACAAGGGGAGACCTAATACTGATGAGTGTCAGATCCTGATGCATGTCGAATACTGACGAAAAGTTAATCCTGACGTTAGTCAAACATCAGATCTTGATGCATGTCGAATACTGATGAAAAGTCAATCCTGACTATAGTCAAACATCAGATCCTGATGCAACGGTTTGGTTATCAGTACAATTTGTATACTTCAAGTAATCCCTAATTGTTCTGTTCCTGATTTAACTGTGGTTATTGTTAATGAATTTGTTACTTACATGATTACTTTAATTAGTTTTCATATTCACTTCTTTGATTTAATCCTTTGAAGAACAGTTCATAAATATAAAAAAAATTGCAGAACACATTGAATAAGATTAGAGAAACAGGATTCTTCATTGATGATAAGAAAGAGATTACATGCAGATATTACATCTTTTTGTTCTCTCTATCTACTAATCTATTCAACAGGAAAATAAAAAGTGAAGTCCAAACCACTCCATTGCTAGCAGCCATCCCAGATCCCATCTTTGCCACTTTGTTTGGGTGGAAGTTGAAGGGATAAGGTTATTTTTGCTGACATATTCATTAACAATGGTTGGTGGTGTTGGATGAGGATGCCTTAGAGGAAAGCCATGCTAATGTTGCTTGAAGAGCAGCATCGATGTCGATCACTCTTGCAGGCCTTTCTCTCTCGATTTCTTTAAGACTGGCATCCATCTGCAGCCACAAAGTTTCAAGATGCCTTTCCCAGTCAAAGGCATCAAACTCTTCACGAGTATAACTGAAGATATCTCTGTTCTCTATGAGATGGAGATTCTTTTCCTTGATGGTAAGTTTTGACATTGTTTAAAGGTGTGTTGTGTGAAGAGTTTTTGATTTTCAGGAGAGAATGAAGGATTAAAGGAAGAGTGGACAAGTCTCTAGGTGTTAAATAGAGATGGGAGAGTAACGAAGTCAAGAAACGCTTCGTATTCTGGTTGTTAACGGTACCAGGTATTTTAAGAGAGTGATATTTGATTTTTAATTAAATATGTTATTGTCATATTTTTAATCATTATCACAAATTCATTTCTTGAAAATACGAGCGCGTGTGTTTTACTCATTGATATATATAGATACACATCGTAAGTCGTGTCATATACGGTTATCACCACTCTCTCACGTAATTTAATCCATTACTTATCGATTACTGACACCTGTCTTTGGGAAATTATTAGTTGTTTAAAATCAATTTAGTTTTCTAAACTGATTCATTATTCTCAAAACTATCAGTATTGACTTTTTCTTTGTGCGAACATAAACCCTAATTGCTCAAAATTTCAATCTCTCTTTATCACACCAAAAATGGAGAATTCATCATTTGTAAACAATAAGGTTGTTATCAATGGTGTCACTTTTGCTCCCAACAACTATGTTGATGTTCTTGACCATCAGGAACTATCGAATGAATTTCACATCATTCAGGATTTCTTAGCGTCTAGTCCGATTAAATATGCTTTAACGGCACCCGCCAAAGTCTCTTTCAAGTGTGTAATGCAGGTTTGGAAGACCACTGTGTTTGGTGTATGTGAACCTTCAGGAAGGCCTAACCTGACCTTTACATACAATGGAGTTACACATCATGTTACTCCAGAAGTGGTTGTTGAAGCTCTACAATTACCTTCTCTCAAAGGTAAGACTCCAGCAACAATTATTGATGCTTCTTTGTTGGAGTTTGCTACGAGTCTGGGTTACAATGGAGAACCAAGAAAGTTTGGAGAGTTATACAGAACCAAGCTTAAGAAGGAATGGAATTTCTTCTTTGATACCATCAGTAGGTGCTTCTTGAACAAAGTCTCTAACTTTGATGCACTACCAACTACTTCAGTTCACATTGGGTACTCTCTAATCAATGATACTTTGATTGATTATTGGTCTTTTATTCTGAGAGCATTATGTGCTAGGAAAACAGATAAACGTGGTTATGTCTGTATCATTAGATTTTTTCAATTAATATTCTCTCATTTATGTCCCAATGTTGAATTTGAAAATGATACAGTTTTGCCTATCTTTAAGATATCGTAAAACAATATCAAATCTTTGGTTAAGCATATAAGGCAAATGGTTTTGAGGGAAATCCTTACATTCCTAATGGGGTCTAGCTTCTCTTGAAAAAGAGATTGCCTGCACTTTATGGCCCAGCCACAAGTGCTATGGGACAGGACCAAACACATCATGTTCCTGACACAAGCACATATCATACACAGTTACCTAAATAGTCAACCACCTCTGGTGTCTCTCAAAAGACATCAGTTGTAAAAGAAAAGAAGTCAGCTAGATCTAATGTGTCTGGCAGACAATCAGGATCAAAGGGTTTCTCCACTTCAACCCTCACTAAAAAGAAGTCACAAGGAGGTGAACAAGGGGTTCTGATTGATGAATCTTTGATTAAGGCTGGAGTATCTAAAGAAACAGGTGAAAAGAGAAAGTTTTTGCAACAGGCCTCTGATTCTGATAGTGATGATGACAAGACCATCTCTATAATCATGAAGAAAAAGGAAGTTGTTGCTCCTGTTACTGCTGAATTGGTTAAGCCAATAAAGCAAAAGAAAAGAAGAAGGATAATCAACAAGAGTCAATATTATATTCCTGAAGATATGTAGAATCTTAATGATGATATTGATCTTGATGAATCATCAGTTCCTGACACATCTGTCATTCCTGATATCTCTACTCCTGATACATCACTTGTAAAAACTGTTGAGATTTCAGATTCTCCAGCACCTACATCTCCAAAGAGAAGAATAATTGAGATGTCTGTGGATGAAGTAAATGCTATTGCTGCTCAGCTTGGTCATAAACCAACACCTCTTCAGATAAAGAGACAAGCTGAAGCAAAGGTTTTTAGTAGACAAAAGAAACAGAGGATCACTTCACCTCTGAAAGGATCAAGCCCACAAGAACATGAACTTCAAAGGAGTTCAGTAGCTATTGAAGATCCAGTCCCACAAGAACCACCCACTCAAAGTGTGGGTACAGACATTTCTGAAGGAATGGTCCCACAAGAACCACTTTCTTAAAGGGAAGGTGAAGACAAGAACATTCCTGCCCCACAAGAACCATCCTCTCAAAGTGAAGATGCAGGCAAGCTCACATCAGCACATGAGATTTCTAACACTACATTTGAGGGAAGCACACAAGAACCTTTGACTCAAAGTGTTAAAGCAACTTCACAACCTCAGACTACACAAGAACCATTGGTAGCAAATACTGATGCAAGTCATTCTCCAGTTACAGATGTTAATCCTGATGAAAGTATTTCTGATCCATATATTCCACTGCTCATTGAACCACTTTCTTCAAGACCAATGGAATCTATCTCAACTTCATCAGGTAACACTTCTATCTCTTCTTCTTTTACTACTGATAGTATGATTACAGATAGACCTGAGACAAGGGATACCTCTATTTGTATAACTTTAGTCCACTCCTCTCAGCCATCTCTTATTTCTTTGAATTTGTTGAGCCAGAACTTTTCTTGTGAGAAAGAGAGTGAACATTTAGAGAAAAAGAAGAGTAAAGAGAGGGAGTCTCCTGAACTGGCAAAAGGAGAGGTAGAACAGAGTGAGAAGTTTCAAACTTCTAGTGAGGTAATAGTTACTATTGAAAGTAACTTAGGTGATGTTGTGAGAAGTGATGAGATCACTTTAGAAAAACAGAGAGATATAGGAATTGTTTCTAATCTGAATGCAGGTTTTCAGGATACAACAGTACCATCTACTGTTGATTTAAAATTGAAAGGAGTTATGAATCCTGAAGACAATGTGGATGATAGAATTCCTGAGGCTAATGATAGCTCAAATGATGATGATGATGATGATGCTGATAATGATCCTGAAGCGGCTCAACTTAATGATGTCATGAAAGCAAGTCTAGGATCTACTTATGGATCATCCAGTAAGTTTATGGAGTCTATGGGTAAATCTACAGCTGCTCAAGTTGAAATCATAGGAGATTACAACAATCTTCTTCCTGAACATATTCAAGCTGCAAGAAGATCTGAATGGTATACTGAGTGGAATCAGCCTTCTGCTGTTATAAATTTCAATAATGCACTTTTTCACTCCAGTCATATAGCTACTAAGATGTCTGATCCTAATCTCAAAGCTCATCTGAAGACTACAACTATTCTGGCAAAATGGTTGAAAGATGAAATTAATTCTGTCAAGAATGATAATGAAAAATTTCATTCTTGGTCTGTTAAGGATTATTCTGAGATTGCCACTGCTAAACAGCTTCAACGTTTAAGCACTGCCTTCACCACAAGGATGGATACCTTGGAAGATAAGGTTGTCAATTTGTCCTCAAGGATGACTAATATTGAAGATTCTCTATAACTAATCTTATCTTTATAGATTGATCCTGCTGATGATGTTACTGATGTCAAAAAGGGGGAGAAGGTGGTCAAAACAAAATGCACACCTAATCCAGATGTAAGAAAGGATGAAGATACTTCTGGAAATGATGGTGGTGCTCAGTCATATGAACCAGGAACCTCTGATGCTGCTTTGGTAACAAGGAGAAGTGTGTCTCAAACTCAAACCAAGCAGTCAACTCATGTTTCTAAATCTGGGAAGAGAACAGTAAGAACAATGGTGCAGTCTCAAATTCTGACAGAGGAACTACTCAATCTGATGTTCCTGATTCTGATGAAGCTGAAATCTTGAAAGAACTTGAGGTCATGATTCTTACTGTTGTGGTTGAAATTCACAATCTGGAAGTTGATGAACAAGAAAAGGAGGCCAGAAAAAGAGCAAAAGATACTGAGGTTGAAGAAACTAGAAAGTACTTGGAAGATCTGGCTGGTTCAAACAGGTTATTATGGTATGATCGAAGTAGACCTGTTCCAGAACATCAACAGATGCCAGTTAAGAAGAAGAAGAAGAAGAAGAAAGGGGAGAGTACTGATGAACAGTTGAATCAAGGACCAGTTGTTTTTAAATCAAGTACTTTTATGACTGAACTTCCTTTAATCTCTGAAGTTGGTACTTCACAAACTCTTCGAAAATCTAATTTACTTGGGTAGATATTCAGTCTAGCTTGAAGGGTTTAGAACCTTACAGTAGAGGAGGTATTGGTCATAATCGAACTGAAATTATCTCTACTAGACAGACAGATCAACATATGCTAGTGAAAAGAATTGGTGAAGAACTAACAGTTGATGATCTTTGGGAACCTGAAGCTGTTGCAATTGTTGCTTGCAATGTTGATTCTAAGAAGGTAGAAAAGTTGTTGTATTTCATGAAAGACAAGAGTGTCAAGAAGTGGCTATTCAGGAGGTGTTGTGCAAATCAACAAAAGAACTGAAATACGTTCTTTATCTGCTCAAGAATAAAAGAATTCATGATAAGGAAGCTGATGTTTACAATAATTGGTGTACCATGATTCTCAGAACTATTAGATGTAGACATTTGGATGGAGGATCAAGGTATGATGGTAATTATACTCCCATGTACTTGAATACAGTAGGACAAGAAGTTGAAATGCAAAGGGGTTCAGCTGTTAAAGAAGTGATATTTTATCAAGAACAATTATCTCTGAATCCTGATGGAAAAGAACTTGCATATTTATTGTTGGGAGATTTAGATTTACCGAGAAGCTCAATTCAGAATCTCAGGGCAGGTATTTATCAGATTAATGAGGAAGATGAAGAACTCAGGAATCTGAAGAAAAGACTGATTCAAATTCTCGAAATTAAAGAAGAAGAATTATTATCAAGTTTCTTGCAGATGAGTAATTTCTTTGTGAGAATTTCTGAGACTAAGCCTGAGGATTTCTTGTAATATTTTGTTTTGAGTTTTTGACATCACTGAATCAAGGAATTTGTGCTTTATTTCACAAAGTACAAATTGGGGGAGATTGTTAGATATTGATTCAAGTGCTGATCAGGATCTGGACTACTGATCAGATACTGATGCTGACGTCATCAGTAATGCATCGTCAGTATTAGGTTATCATCAGGATTGGAAGCTGATCAGGATAAGAGACGTATGTAATTGATTTGATATATCTTGTAACTGACAGTGCAGCTGTGTACTATATATAAACACCGTTTAGGTTTTATTTAATTGTAATCACTTACACGAATTATCTTGTAACCTAGCAACTCTCAAGAACATAAGAATTTCTTGAGAGAGTTTGTAACAGTTTTATATCAGAATTAATAAAGCTGTTATTTATTCATACTTGTGTTATTATTTCTGTTTAAGTCGAAAATTTTATACAATTGTATTCAACCCCCCTTCTACAATTGTTAATTACTGGGCAACATATCTCGAGATTTATCGATCGTTATCTAAGTGATTTTACAAAGTTATAACCAAGTATCCTTTTTAGGGGTTCGTTCGCACTTAACCTTGATTCGAACATTTTTATAAAATCGAAAAATGATCTTTTTAACATGAGGTCTTCTCTCACACCTTCCTTATGATCGCTAATATTTAATTACCAAAATTTGCCACTGAATTACTCGAGTTAAGGGGGTTCAATTTCAATTACGAATTTGCATTTACGGTTTCGAACTACTTTTAGTAAATCGGCCATAATTCCTAAACCGTAAGTCCGTTTGCTTCGATTCTTTCGCCAAAACGATCTATGACTCGAGATCTATAAGGTTGGTTCAACTATTCATCAAGATCAGAAAATTAGACCAACTGTTATGAACGAATTTTAAGGGTTAACAAAATTTCGGCATTACGATGGCTATAAATCGAACGTTTCCAAATTTACAATCCTCCCACAAACATGGTTTCCACTCCAAATCATCTATACATGTTATTTAGCATTGAACTAAGGCCAAGAACTGCCTTTTTGTTCATCTAAACCATTTTAACATATAACAAAGCCCATTCATAACTATCATGCTTATAACATCACCATAATCATACTAATCTAAAAACCCATCAAGAACATTCATAAATTCAAAGTAAGAGCTAGGGTTTCATGAGTTCCATACCTTCCTTGATGTGTGTAAGACCTTACTAAGCCTTGAATAATCCTTGTACAATCTTAACCAAGCTTAGATCATCCAAGAAATCAAGAAAAACCAAGATTAGTTCTTGAAAGTTACTATTCACCCTCACCTTCTTTATTTTATATCTCAAGATTGGCATGGAATTTGAAGATGAAATTCATAGGATATTTAGTTATGAAATATAGGACTCACATTAATTTTCTAGAGATTTAACAATGGTGGCAAATGGGATTTTTGTTCTTGAATTCTTGAAGAAGCCGAATGCTTCATTTTGGAGAGAATGGAGTTGGTTGTTTTGTTTGCTTGATCTAATCCTTGTCCAAATGAATTATTGTGGAAATATCTAGCATAAAGTGACTTTATTAAAGTGCTCATGTCATTCCACGCATCATCTAGCCAAGTGTTGGTGCTTGGAAGTGTAGATGATAAGATTTAGCTAAGTACTTGGTTTTGATTCTTGGTTCCTTGGTCTTATCCCCTTGTACATGCATGTATCTTGATTCCCTACTTGTTTCTTTGTCCTGAAAAATTGTGATCTGGTGATATAACGCAGGGTCTGCCAAAAGTGGAACAGGTGTTAGAAGTGCGTTCGATTGATTCTCTTTTTGTTTCCTGCCGGAATGTGCATTCTGTTGCTCTAGTTTTTGTTGTTTTTGATGTTGAAACGTTCTAATACTCTATCCGAGAGTTATCAGTATTTATCAAATCTCTTCCTATTCTCAGAATCACTAGCCGGATTAGTCAACATTTATATGTTTCGATTCAACAACAAGATGTTATTTGTAACAAGCAGTTTTGTTGAAAGAACCATCCCTTCCTATTTGTTTATCCTGTCAGATAGAAAGACAATTCTGCCCCAAAGAGCCCTTCTTTACCACTTTAGGGGGTGGGGGTGAAGGGGTTATTGCTCAACTTATTGATCGTTCAGAGGAATACCTCGAAGATTTCTAATTAGGGTTTTACCGAAAACCGTCTTAATATTTATACTATCATTCTCATTCTCTTTAATAATTCTTGAATCCATATTCCTTAAATCTTTTCAATAATTCCTTAAGTCTTTCAGTGTCCAAGGAAATCTCGGGGAAAATAAAAGTGCTATTTTTCAGAATCCGATAACTTTTACATACACTCTTTTTTCCCTTGGATCATTAATACGAACTCAAAAATCCATTCCGGGTACTTCTATATAGTGTCATCTAATAATATTCTTATTTCCCCCAAAAACACTATTCATCACTTATTCTCTCTTTATTCCTTATAATTAGAAAAATTTTCTCGCGCTTTCCCGACCGTTCCTTAACCCTTCGCGCTTTCCAGAGCGTTTCTTAACCCTTTTACGGAACCACCAGTGTTATACTAGATATCGATTTGAATGACATGAGAATACTTCCTCTGTTTGTATGCCATATCCTACTTTCTTGACGATAGATTATTCTTACCTAAGTTGTCAACCCATTGCATTCTTCATGACATATAAATATTGGAATCCATATCCATTCTATAATAAAAGTTTTAATTCCTACCAAAAATCTGGGTTCTTACATGTTGAATCCAGCCAAGTGTGCCTTTGGCGTTGGATTAGGAAAAATTTTTGGGTCTGATGGTTTCAAAGCGAAGCGTAGAAGCTAACCCCGATAAGATCAAGGCGATTTTAGACATGGAGCCACCACGCTCTTAAGAGATGTACAGAAGTTGACGGGCCGAGTTGTAGCCTTTAGGGAGATTCATCTCCAAATCTGGTGATAAGTGCTTGCCTTTCTTTCAAGCATTGAAGAAAATGAAAAATTTTGAGTGGACTCCGAAGAGCCAAGAGGCCTTTGAGCAATTGAAGAAATACATGGCCGAAGCCCCGTGTTGGCCAAACCTAGTCCCGGGGAGACTCTTTATCTATATCCGGCGGTGTTTGAACAAGCACTGAGTGCCGTCCTTATTCGGGAAGAAAG
The DNA here is from genome assembly GCA_036435485.1 of Saposhnikovia divaricata. Lineage (NCBI taxonomy): Eukaryota > Viridiplantae > Streptophyta > Magnoliopsida > Apiales > Apiaceae > Saposhnikovia > Saposhnikovia divaricata. The sequence continues at coordinate 154,511,406 of CM071600.1, read as the reverse complement.
CAAGGTTCAGAAACCTATTTACTATTTGAGCAAGGTGTTGCATGGAGCTGAGTTGAATTACTCTCCCATTGAGAAGTTTGTTTTGGCATTGATAACAGCCTCGAGGAAGCTACGACCGTACTTCCAGGCACACAAGATTGAAGTCCTGATGGACCAGCAGCTGAGAAACAAATTGCATAGCCCGAAGGCCAATGGAAGGCTGATTAAGTGGGCAATCGAACTTGGCAAATTTGACATCACATACAAACCTCGGACAACCATCAAGGCTCAGGCATTGGCTGACTTCGTGGTTGAATATACCATTGGCAACCAAGAAGTCGGGGGGCAGGAGATAGTACCCAACCGAGAAAGTGAGGATAAAGATAAAGAGCTTGTACCAGATCACAAGGAGTATTGGATGCACTATTTTGATGGAGCATCAAAAACAAAATTCAGTGGTGCAGGTTTAGTCTTGCAAACCGCAAAGCCCCTATGGGTTCACAGTTGAGTATGCCTTGAAGTTGGATTTTCTAACAACCAACAATAAAGCTGAATATGAAGCCTTGATAGCCGGATTGGGCTTGGCCAGAATATTGAGGGTCAAGAACCTCAAAGTTTGTGGGGATTCAAGACTAGTTGTAACACCCCTAGATCCGGGGTCGGAGATCCGGGCTGTCACTCTGTCCTTAATTCCCATTTTAATAAACATTATTCTTATTCTTCATTTTAGCATGCTGTGACCCCTCAATCAAACACAACATTAACAGATTATAGGCTCACAGATGAATTTTATAATAACCCAAATTTTTGGTAGAATTAAAACTTTTCTTATTATAATGAACTGCATCATTGAATAGTGATTTTGGCGGATGAATAGTGATTTTAAGGGTTAACAAATTTTTCATGCCACCTATGTACGAGACGTAGTGTGGATGTTCTGAAGTCATATTAGTGACCTGCGAAGTAAATAATTGTATGCAAAGACCATCGGAATTCAGAAATTCCAATTTCTATTTCGGTGTAATATTTGACCCGGTAGTGAATTATATATTAGTATTATCAAGAAATGAGATATTTAATTTGAGGAATTGAGGACTTAATATTTTGGAATTTTATTATATTTGATTTGAGAATTTAGAACGAAAACTACTGAGACAGTGAAACGAACGTTCTAGAAACCGTTGAGACTTTATAACGAGATTAAGTGTAAGAACCCCAAATTTTGGATATTATTAAAACTTTTTATTTTGTACTGAGGTAATGGTGAATAGTGATTACGACTACGATGTAACGATTGAGATAATGAAGGAAAGGAATAGATTTGGATTCAAATGTTTATATGCCATGAAGAATACTATTGGTTGACACTTTAGACAAGAATTATCTATCTCATAGGGAATTGAGATTTGATAATTCTAAAGGAAAAGATTATTCTTATGTCATCCAAATCGATATCTGTTATTGGTCCAGTGGGTCCGTAAAAAGGTTAAGGAACGATCGAAAGAGATCAGGGACAATTGTACAACCCTAAGAGGATGAGTAAAGAAAAATGGATGAATAGTGATTTTGGGTAGACATAGGAATATTATTAGACGACGCGATATATAAGTATCCGGAATGAAATTCTGAGTTCGTATTAGTGATCCAGGGGGAAAAATAGTGTATGTAAAAGATGTCGGATTCTGAAAAATAGCACTTTTATTTTCCCCGAGATTTCCCTGGACACTGAAAGACTTAAAGAATTATTGAAGGGATTTAAGGAATATAGGTTCTAGAATTATTAAAGAGAATTGAAAATGATGGTGTAATTATTATTACGGTTTTCGGTAAAACCCTAACTAGAAACGATTGAGTTATTCGTTCGAACGATCAATGAATTGAGCAATAAACGGACAAAGAAACAAGTAGAGAGCCAAGATACAAGCATGTGCAAGTGGATGGGACCAAGTAACTAAGTAGTTACAAGGGTAACTAGCTCACTTGGAGAAACAAGCCAAGTACTTAGCTAAATCTTATCATCCACACTTTCAAACACCAACACTTGGCTAGATGATGCATGCAATGACATGGGCACTTTATTAAAGCCACTTTATGCTAAGATATTTTCATAATAATGCAAGATTAGATGAGACTAAAGCAAGCCAACCAAGCAAAACTCTCTTCCCCCCTTGCAAAGCTCCATTCGACTTTCACCATAATTCAAGAATCAAAGTCCAAGCTCCCACCATTGTTTGATCTCCAAAAATTTATCATAGATCCTATATTTCATAAAAATGATACCCTAAAAATCTTAGCCTCAAACACCACCTTTTCCATTTTCAAAAAAGTCAAGAAAGTGGAGGATGAATAGTAACCTCAAGAACAAAATTCTTGAATCTTGATTTTGGTTGATGATCCAAGCTTCATGGAGGCTATACAAGGACTATACAAGGCTTACTAAGTGCATACACACCTCAAGGAAGGTATAAAACTCTTGAAACCCTAGGCCTTAGTTTATGTTTAATGATGTTCTTGATGAGAATTTAGATTAGTATGATTATGGTAATGATTAAAGCATGCTTATGTAGTGATATGTTGATATAAGAGGATAAAATAGTTTAGATGAACGGAAAGGCATTGCTTGGCCTTAGTTCAGGGTTAAATAACATGTATATGTTGTTTGGAGTGGATACTATGATTATTAGAAAGTTTGGAATTTGGAAACGTCCGATTTATAGCCGTCGTAATGACATGTCCTCGTAGATCTCGAGCCGTAGATCGTTTTGGCGTGAGAATCTAAACATTCCGACTTACGGTTTAGGAGTTATGGTCAAATTACTAAAATTGGTTCGGAACCGTAAGTAAAAGTTCGTAACTTCAATTGAACCCTGGTAAAGCGTGTTACTCAGTGGCGAATCTTGGTAAATAAATACTAGAGGTAAAAAGGAAGGTGTGAGAGAAAACCTCATGTGAAACGGATCGTTTTCCGATTTTATAAAATGTTCGAATCAAGGTTAAACGCGAACGAACCCCTTAAAAGTATAACTTTGGTTATGACTTAGAAAACGGACGGTAAAACTCGAGGTATAATCTCGGTTCGTAATCGATCGACTTTAGAACATATATGACTTAAGTATATACCGAGTGTGGGTATGATGACATGTCGTAATAACGAACAAATGTCGGATCGTATCGGTAATAAAAAGAGTTACACTAAAAAGTATATAACGGGATAATTCGAAAACGTGTTTCAACTTAAGTGAAGTTTATACTTAGACTTTTAAAAGGTGTTAAATGGTTAATCTCGAATGTTCTGATTGTTTATAGATTATCGAGCAGACCCAGGACACGCTATCTCCACCCACACCTGAATACCAGGCAAGTGTTCAAACCTTTGAACCTGTTGTTGTGATAATATATGTATATGATTTCTGTTTTACATATGCCATCGCATGCATGCCTGTTTCCAATTATATTGTGACTCTGGTTCTTGTGATACTTGTTCCCTGAATTGATATTGGCTTATAGACTAGATACGATTTATCAGTAATAAGCCGGATTGTTTTGGTTAGACCCTTAGCGAAGGGCATATGATATTCATTCTAAATATAGACCGGGAGTCGGTATTTTGAGTTATAGATAGTCGTGGAAACCCGGAGGGATTCCAACGACAAATTATTATTTATCTGAGGAAGGTTATTGTTAAACGTTATTATATTCCATAAAGTATCAATTACTTGGAAATATTTCGAGGAATGTTATTCGAGTATTATCTTAGTCGAGAGATAATAAATGAATGTTAATTTTGAATATTCATTTAGAGTTGATATTTAATGAATATTATTTTGATATTCTTTAGAATGTTATTTATTAAATGAATATTACTTTCGAATATTCATTTAAGGTTTTATGTACTTAATGAATATTATTTTAAAATATTCATTGGAAGTTCTATTTACTTAAGGAATATTATTTCGATTATTCCTTTAAAGTTTTGATTACTAAATGAATATTATTTGGATATTCATTTAGAAGATTATTTATTAAATGAATTTTATTTGGATATTCATTTAAAAGATTAAATATTAGATGAACATTATTTTCAAATATTCATTTAAGGTTTGACTTATTTATTGAATACTATTTTAAATATTTATTGGAGTTTAATTATTTAATGAATATTATTTCGAATATTCATTTAAGGAGGGATTTATTTAGTAAATAATTCCATATATTCATTCGAGGATTACTTACGAGCAATATTATGAGTTAATAATATTCCATAATTATTATTGAGTAAATAAATATTCTTGGAATATTTATTTAATTCTTTTTAAAAATTCTTTTTAAAATAATTTATATTATTCGGAGATTACCTTCCACCTCCAGATATTATGTAAAATATTTCGGAGTCTTTTTACGACTATTTTATCAAGGAAAGGTTCCCAACTCTTTCTTTTTCATTTAAATCTATCTTAAAAGGATTTAAATGCTCGCTCAAACTTCCATATTATAGGGGAACCTACTTGAGCAATGTTATTTATCTTGTTGACTTCCCGGTCATAATTTATCCTCTTCACTCGCAGCTTGGCTGCTATGGACTCATTAAGTCTGTGTTTACCTTCTCATCTTTCGAGGGGTAAGATTGTTGGAACAAGTTGATGTTCGTTACCAAGCAATAGCTTGGAAGTTATTGGTGAATTTTCCTTTCCAACTAGATACGACTACTTTGTAGAGTCTTATCAACAAGTATTATACTTGGGGAAAGGGGGACGAACGTTACATTCAGAATCATGAATTCTATTGGAACTAGGAGTCGTGTAAGAGGCCGAGTAGCGCCGGTCCATCCCCTTTGGCCCAACCGTTGGCCTGGGAGAGCTAGTAAGGCGGTAGACAAGTAAAGCCGTCAGTTCTTCCTTCTACCGGTAGTAAATCTAATTTGAGCTGTACGATCTCGACTGATCATCAAGATTGGAACAGCGGGCGCGGTGAATACTCCATCATTGGTTCATCATCCAAACTTATTTATTTCCTACAACATGATTACTGTTGGCAGAGCTGGAAAAGTGTTCATAACTGGAATTGCAATATTTTCCTTGCAAGTTCCTCTTTATAATATCTTGCTTATTTTCGACATAGCAGATATTCCCTCATATATTTACATTTTAAGTTACGTTGTAACTTCATCGTTCATATTATACTGGCATCATTTCCGTAAATGCATGGCATATGGTTTGAAAGATACTTTTGAACTGTTATATATTATCGTTCAGTTAAATATTATTTTTGGTGGGCTATTGCTCACCCTTGCTTTATTATTATATCACAACAACAGCTAGACCAGACGACTCGCAAAAGGCGCACTCGATGCTGGCAAGGACGATGAGACTACCAGAGCCGAAGAGAAAGCTATTGGTAGGATAGATTTATTCTTTCAGTACCAAGTATATGGTCTAGTATGACTCATGTAAATGGATGGCAAAGAGTATGTATTTATATTGAAATTCTTTTGGGTTGTAAGAACTCATAATGTGTTTAATAAAATTTGGTTGTTACTCTGATTTCATCTCTGGGACTATAACGGGTGTGTTTTATGTTATTGTTTTGGGTCACAAGGTTGTAATTTAATATTTATGTTGAACTGTGGATGGGAATTGAGACGGTAACGACCAGATCCCTGACCCCGGATCTAGGGGTGTTACATTAAGCGATCAAACGAACAAATCATGGGTTAAGGATATTAAATATTAGAAGTTGAAGGGTGGTATATTATGAGAGGGAAAGAAGATTGAGAATATAATCTTAGAGGAAAGAGAATGCAACTAGTTTGAGAACGCTTGAGAAACCGGGAGAGCAAATTCTGAAATAAAGAGAATATACCAAGGATATTAGATTTAATATCTACTTGGGGATTAGAACCACCCTAACACATTAACATATGATGTGGGAAAGGATAAAATATATCCAAGAGATTTACAAAGAGAAACCACTGGAACGATCACAGAATTCAATCGATGGATCAAACGACTAGAGAACTTTGAATGGAGCCCAAACAGAAGGCCCAAGGTCATAGGGAAGGCCAAATTTTCGGCCCAACCACAAGAAAAGGAACTTATTTGAAGAGATTTAAGAGTGGAAGCCCCTTGGTGCAATAAGAAAAGGGAATGAAGAACTTGGAGACAATATGCTAAAAGCTAAGGACTTCCATGCAAATAAAAGTGGAGTAAGGTGCTTGACTATCAACACTTGGACCAATAGGCTTCCAACAACACATTAAAATGGATGAGGCTTGGCTAAACAAAGGATAGATAAGCATTACAAGTCATTATCCAAGAGAAAAGAAACCAAAACACAAAATTCTTCCAAACTGCCCAGCATGAACCAAGCACAAATAAAAATTCATATCTCCATATCCAGGGCTCTACAAATCACCAAATTTTAACCATAGCTTCTCTACTCCATGGTTAAGGTTCCATCAAAATTTCGTGGCCAACAAAGGAGTGTAGCATAGTCAATTACCTCCCCCAAGTTGAAGAAGCCAAACTGCCCTGTTCTTGACAGTTTCTGTCCAGCAGAAATAGGGGGCTCAAAACCATAGCTAGTAAGCTTCAAATCTGATGAGTTAGGACTCAAAACAAAGCTTATGAAGAGGCCCAGATGTGGTAAAAATTTGAGAGCCAAACGCTTATTTTTCGATTTGATATGAATTTTACAAAATTAACGATGAATAGTAATGAATAGTGTTTTAAGTAGTTTCCATGTTTTGTTCATGGCTTTTAGGCTTTGTTGAAGCTAACCAAGACCATACCAAGGGTGACAAGATCTGCTAGTGTTCCTAGAGTGCTAAGGAAGGTAAAACCCTAACCCAACCTTTGAGTTTATATGAGTTTTTAGTATAGTTTTGATGATATGTAGAGATAAATGCATGTTAAGCAATTTTATGATTGTTCAATGTGTAAAAGGGTTGGGTATTGGAGTTGAATGTTACCACTGCCCTTAGAAGAGTAAAATGAATATTGATTGATGTTATGGATGTATGGTATGCCCGGTGTGGCTTGATTTGTTGTGATAAATTTGGAAATGTCCGAGTTATAGCCGTCGTAATGCCCAAATTTTGTTAGACCTTAAAAATTCATGCATAACAGTTGGGTTAATTATCTGACCTTGTTGATTATATGACATACCCAAGTAGGTCTCGAGTCATAGATCGTTTTGGCGTGAGAATCAAAGCAAACGGACTTAAGGTTTAGGAGTTATGGTCGATTTAGTAAAAGTAGTTCGAAACCGCAAGTGCAAGTTCGTAATGGAAATTGAACCCCCTTAATTTGAATAATTCAGTGACGAATCTTTGGAATTAAATATTAGAGATCATAAGGAAGGTGTGAGAGAAAATCTCATGTCAAACGAATCGTTTTTCAATTTTATAAAAATGTTCGAACCTAAGTTAAGTGCGAAGAACTCCCTTAAAAGAGCACTTGGTTATAACTTTCGAAGGTCACTTAGAAAACGATCAATAAACCTCGAGGTATAATCTCTTTTAGTAAGCGACCGACCTTAAAACTTATATGGCTTAAGTACCCACCAAGTGTAAGTAAAATGACATGCCTTAATAGCGAACCAATGTCGGGTCATAACTGTGTTAATAAGAGTTACACTAGAGAGTGTATAACGAGATAACTTGAAAACGTGTTTCGACCTAAGTTAAGTACATACTTAGCCTTTTTAAAAGCGTTAAGTAATTAATCTCAAATGCTTTGATTGTTTATAGATCACCGAGCAGACCCAGGACACGCTACCCCTACTCGACTACCAGGCAAGTTTCCAATACTTTGGAACTGTTGTTGTGATAATATATATATGAACTGATTCTGTTATACATATGCCATAGCATGCATGCCTACTTTCAAATTATATTATGGTACTTGTTCCCTGATTTGATGTTGGCTTATAAGTTAGATACGAGATATACTAATTATAAGCCGGATATTGCTAAGACCCTTAGTGAAGGGCATATGATCCCATTCTTTTAATATAGACCGGGAGTCCGTATTTTGTAATATAGAGATAGTCGTGGAAACCCGGAGGGATTCCAGTAACAGATTATTTGAGGAATGTTATTTATGAACATTGTCTATATTTCCATAAGTATTAATTACTTGGAAATTAGTCGAGGAATGTTATTTGAGTATTACCTCAGTCGAGGAATATTAAATAAATATTATTCTGAATATTCAGTTGACCATTATTTATTTAATGAATATTATTTCAAATTTTCATTTGAAGTTTTATATATTTAATAAATATTATTATTTTGCATAATCATTATTTAATGAATATTATTTTGAATATTTATTCGAAGTTATTTGGAGTAATATTTTCTATATAAAATATTCTTTGAATACCCATTTAATGCTTTCAACGATTTTAAAAATGATCTATTTCATTCAGATATATCGTCGATCTTCAAATATTATGTAAATTATTTCTGAGTCGTATTATTATTTTATCACGGAAGGTTCTCAAAACTTTTATTCTTCAAATCTATCTTTCAAATTATAAGGGAACCTTACCTGAAAGCTGTTATTTTTTTTGTTTGACTGTCCGGTCATAAATTTTTTAAAACTATTCCTTATACTCGCAACTTGGTTGTTATTCATCGATTGAATCTTTTATTACTTCCTCATCATTCGAGGGGTAAGAGTGTTGGGACAAGTTATATCCATTAACAAGCACCAGCTTGGGAAATATTGGTGAATCTTCTTTTCCAATTAGATACGACTACTTTGTGGAGTCCTATCAACGAGTATTACACTTGGGGAAAGGAGGACGAACTTTACGTTTCAGAGTCATGGATTTATTCGAACTAGGAGTCGTGTGTAAGAGGCCGAGTCGCGCGGTCCATCACAAGGCCCAACCGTTGGCCAGGGAGTTACTAAAAAGGGCGGTAGGCAAGTAAATCCATCAGTTCTTCCTTCTACCGGTAGTAAACTATATTGGGCTGTACCGTCTCCGACTGATCATCGAGAAGTGGGATAGCTAGCGCGTGATAACTCCAGTATTAGTTCATCTCCCAAATTGGGAATTTCCTGCAACACGTATTGAAGAGACTTCTTTCAGGTTGACGGGCATTCCCCGCAACACGTATCGAAGAGACTTCTTTCAGGTTGGCAGTAGTTTGAAAAATGCTCAAAACTGGATATTTTCCTGCAATTCCCTTCTTTTATGACATATGGTGATGTCTTGCTTTTACCTTGCACAGCAGATATTTTTACAGAATATATGTTTTGAGTTACCTTGTAACTTCATCCTTTACCTTATACTGGCACTATGTTCGTTAATGCATGGCATATGGTTTTAAAGATATTCTTGATACCATTATATATTACCGTTGTTCAGTTATATATTATTGTTGGTGGGCTATTGCTCACCCTTGCTTTATTTATTATATCACAACAACAGCTAGGTTGAATGGCCCGCATAAGGCGCACTCGGCGGAAGTAGGTGACCCCAGCCAGAGGACTACCCACTGATATTATTGCTGCCATTGCTGAGGTAGATTGGAAGCTTTTGTTTCAGCCTTAATTATATGTATAATTAATGTAATCAACGGTAAAAACTTTAAACTTATGTTATTATCCTTTTGGGTTGTAATAACTTTTACTTGTGGATCTTATAAGTAGAAGACGTATTTCAATTTCATCTCTGGGACTATAACTGTTTGTGTGTGTGTGATGTGATATTATTGCGGGGTCACAACATGTGTTTATTTATTTGGATCAAGTCAAGTATTATTGATGGAATTAAGACCGTAACGACCAGGTCCCCGACCCCGGTTCTGGGGGTGTTACAGAAATGGTATCAGAGCGAGAGTTATATATCCCAAGATATGAGGCGACGTTATAACAATAAATTCACTAAGATAATAAGAACTCTTGTTAAGTTCACCTAAAACCCTTATGGGAACTCTTAAGTATCATAATATTAACTTAGCTCGATATCGTTTCGACGAGCAAGTCGACAGACCTTGAGGCTTACGAGCAGTAGCACGATGATGCTTTATTATATGACCGACGATCTGCTTGTAGATTCGATAGAGTACCCTACTGAGAACCCGGAGGAGGTTCCAGCTAAGGAGGTGAATCCTGTGAAGGATAAGTGATAGAGTGTATTTTATATATACTTTATAGGATTTTGTTCCCACATTTTCGGTGATTTTGCGAATAATCGTGTGGATTTAATTAGTGTTTGATGTGTTTTATGATAGGAAATAAATAATTGCAATGTTGGAAGAATCGAGCATTATTCAATGATTTTATGGTGTTTTTTTAACTCGAAGGAATGATTTTATGAAGTTACGAGAGGAAATGTGAATTTGTGGATCGTTTCTAAGCATTTTGGAGCAAAATATAGTGATGATCAGGAGCTACGGGGCGCTACAGCGCTTGCAGAGGCGCAATAGCGCTTCAACCGTGCAAAAATTAGAACGAACAGAACGTACCAGGCGCTATAGCACTCCAAAACGGCGCAACAGACCCTACAAATCATCTGTAACGGTTTCAACAGCTCTGTTCTACAATTAAACATCAGGGAGTCACTCCAGACCAGTTGAAAGTCATGTTGTTCGGTTTCTCTCTTCGTGAAAAAGCTCAAAAATGGTTGAATGATATTGACTTGACCGAGTGGGATAAGATTGCTCAGGCTTTCTTAACTGAGTTTTTCCCTCTTAACAGAACCGACGATTTGATCGACAAGATGATGAGTTTTAAGCAAGATTATGGCGAATCTCTACGGGATGCTTGGGACAGATTTAAGGATTATCAACGTGCATGCCCTCACCATGGTCTTGAGAAGTGGTTTCTGCTTAAACGCTTCTACTATGGTCTTGATCCTGAAACAAAAGGTACAGTTGATAACGATGCAGGTGGCGTGTCTTTAGACAAAGGAGTCGATGATGCACATGTTTTTCTTTCAAATTTGGCTGCCAATCACTTCAGTTACCCGAGAGCAGCCAAGAAAGGGAGTAAACTTAAAGTGGATGCATATTCTCTATTATTATCTCAACTCGCTACATTGACTCAGGAGATCCACTCATTGAAGACATCTCAACCCTCTACTACCTATGAGTATCAATGCATTGTCATCCATGGCTCCTATGAATAATCCTGTTTGTGAAGTCTGTGGCATCCAAGGCCACTATGGTAACGATTGCCAATACAATGCTCATAAATCACAAAATTTTCAGATGGAGCAAGCAAATGTTTTCCAACAGAGGCAACAGTACAATCCGTACTCCAACACTTACAATCCTGGTTGGAAAGATCATCCAAACTTTTCATATAGGAACAATAACGCTAAGAATTCAAATGTTCCCAATCAGCAGTAGCAATATCAGCAGTCGTATCAGCCTCCTCCACAGCAGCAGTATAGGCCCCCGCAAGGACCTATGAATCCCCCTGGATTTTAGAAGCCCTATCAGAATTATGCTCCTCAAGCCAATCAAGCTACACAGGCTGATAATCAAGGTGATATGATGAAGATATTATTACAAATGCAAAAGAATATGGAGGATACCAATAGGAAGATGAACCAGATGGAGATTCATAATATGATGCTAGAAACTCAGATTGCTCAAATGGCTAGTTCTTCGTCTACAAGGCAACAAGGCTCTCTACCAGCACAACCAACTCAGCCAAAGGAAAATGTGAATGCCATTACTCTTAGGAGTGGTCGTACATATGATACTCCTCCAATGCCTACGGACGATGTTCTACTGAGAAAGAAAAAGAGAATGCTGAGGAAGACAAGGTAGAGAAAGTTGTTGAAGACACAAACGAAGGTGAAACTGAGGAAAGCAAGGAAAAGGACAAAGAAAAGACTGCAGTCACTCCTCCACCATTTGTGCCAAAGCTCCCATTCCCTACCAGGATGAACAGAACTAAGGTGGACCAGCAGTTTGGTAAGTTCATGACACTTGTCAAGAACCTTGAGGTAACAGTTCCTTTCACTGATTTAATTTCTCAAGTTCCATCATATGCAAAGTTTCTTAAGGATATTCTCACTAAGAAAAGGTACTTTGGTGAGGTAGAGACAGTAGCTTTTACTGAGGAGTGTAGTGCTGTTTTACAGAATAAGTCTCCACCTAAGCTTAAAGATCCTGGTAGTTTTTCGATCCCGTGTCATTTAGGTGCATTGTTCATTGATAAAGCTTTATGTGATTTAGGCGCTAGCGTCTCAGTCATGCCTCTCTCGATTTTTCAAAAATTAAACATGGGAGAATTGAAATGCACGCAGATGACTTTGCAAATGGCAGACCGTTCGATAAAATATTCTCTTGGAATTTTAGAGGATGTGCCTGTTAGGGTTGGAAAAATCTATATTCCTGTAGACTTTGTAGTTCTAGATATGGAAGAGGATAGCCAAATACCTATTATTTTGGGTAGACCATTTCTCTGTACTGCAGGTGCTGTTATTGATGTTAAAAGTGGGACTCTCACATTGAGTGTTGGTGATGATAAAATTACTTTTACTCTAACCTCTGCTCTTAAATCCCCTTTGCTTGAGAATACTTGCTGCAGGATTGATGTTATAGATGAAATTGTCCAAGAAGAGACGCCTCAGATTCTATTGAATGATGCATTGGAAGCAGTGCTCATGCTTGAAGCTTACGAAGGAGAAGGACATGCTGAAGTCGATTCATTGATTCTTGAGTTGGATGGTGTAGCTGATCTGAATTGTGAGGTAACCAACACTGTCGCTTCTTGTGGTAAACCTCAGGTACAAAAATTAGAGTTAAAACCTTTTCCATCTAATCTCAAATATGTGTTTCTTGATGATGAAAAGACTTGTCCTGTGATTGTTAGCTCTAGTCTTGATGATAACCAGGTTTTTAAGCTTCTTACTGTTTTGCGTGTGCATAGAAAAGCTATTGGGTATAGTATTGATGATCTTACAGGGATAAGCCCAGACTTTTGTATGCATAGAATTCACTTAGATGATGACCATAAGCCTTGCATACAGGGACAACGTCGCTTGAACCCTAACATGCAAGAGGTTGTTAAAAAAGAAGTTTTGAAATTGTTAGATGCGGGCATTATTTACCCGATTTCTGATTCTAAATAGGTAAGCCCAGTTTAGGTAGTCCCTAAGAAAGGAGGAACAACGGTAATTAAGAATGATAAAGATGAATTAATTCCCACTCGAATTGTCACCGGTTGGCGAATGTGCATTGATTACCGTAAGTTAAACACTGTCACTAGAAAAGAGCATTACCCTCTCCCTTTCATTGATCAGATGTTAGAAAGACTTGCTAAGCATAAGTACTTTTGCTATTTAGACGGATATTCAGGGTTCTTTCAAATCCCTATACATCCTGATGACCAAGAAAAGACTACATTTACTTGCCCATAGGGTACTTTTGCATATCGTAGAGTGCCTTTTGGATTGTGCAATGCCCCTGCTACTTTTTAAAGTTGCATGACTGCCATATTTTCTGATTTAATAGAGTCTATCATCGAAGTATTTATGGATGATTTCAGTGTTTATGGGTCTGATTTTGATGTATGTCTGCAAAATCTTTCTAAAGTGATTAAACATTGTGATGAGGTGAATTTGGTTTTGAATTGGGAAAAGTGCCACTTCATGGTAAATGAAGGAGTGGTACTTGGTCACTTGATTTCTGCACGTGGCATCCAGGTTGACAAAGCAAAAATTGAGGTGATTGAGAAGCTTCCCCCTCCTGTTAATGTCAAGGGAGTGAGGAGTTTCCTTGGTCAAGCGGGTTTTTATCGTCGTTTTATAAAAGATTTTTCAAAAATTGCGAAACCCCTCACTCAATTGTTGCTTAAGGATGCCACCTTTGTGTTTACTGATGCTTGTTTGGAGTCTTTTGGCAGGATTAAGGAGGCTTTGATAAGTGCACCAATCATTCAATCTCCAGATTGGAATCTTTCGTTTGAAATTATGTGTGATGCAAGTGATTATGCTGTTGGAGCAGTTCTCGGTCAAAGGAAAGACAAGGTATTGCACGCCATCTACTATGCAAGTAAAACCTTGGATGAAGCTCAAGTCAATTATGCCACTACTGAAAAGGAGCTCCTAGCTGTGGTCTACGCTCTTGACAAATTCTGAGCATATCTCATTGGCTCCAAAGTCATTGTTCACACTGATCATTCGGCACTTAAATATCTGTTGGCGAAAAAAGAAGCAAAGCCAAGGCTTATTCGTTGGATTCTGTTACTCCAAGAATTTGACTTAGAAATCAAAGATAAGAAGGGTGCTGAGAATGTAGTTGCGGATCATTGTTATGGTATTTTTTGTTATTCATTCGCAGGGAAGGACTAATATGTAAAATCGAGTTCAAGTATCTTATCTCTCACAATTTAGAAGTGTAGAAGAGTATTTGGTTTGTTTATAGACTAAATTAAACTAATTATCAATCGAGAATAAAATATATGAGGAAAACAATCCAAGAACTGGGGTTCTTCACTTGGTTTCAATGCACATTCAATATCTCTATGACATCTACGTTTTTACTCTGCTGAAAACAATTCTTCTAAGGTTATAATGTTCTCTTCCAAGATACAATATAGTGTCTACAACTACACCTTAATTGTCACTTCCGTGATACAATCAAAGTACAATCATAAACTAATAAGCACCAAGAATTATAAGTTCTCACAATTCGCATATTAATCTTCCAATCAAATACTTGAATTATGACTGTTAAATCGTGTACTAAAATTGCAACTCCTCCTCCAAGTAATTACAATCCCTAAAATCCAATCAAAGGTTCATGACGCCCCTAATTGTGTTAATCCCTCAATAACAGATCAGCAAAGTAAGAAAATCACAGATAATTAAACACACATGAATACCAAGGAATACTACCCAATCCTCAGATTAGAGATTTAGTTACACATAATTAAGGAAGAAAACAAAACACACGAATTAATAGAAGAACTCATAATTATAAGAATATAGAGAAAACCTTTAATCTTCAATCTTCAAAGAAAATAATAGTTCTCCAGAAAAATCCCTAAAAGCTACGTGTTACAATGATATGATATGTATATCTATGTGATGATACGATTTTACAATGATATAATGTGTTTTTATAGGCCCTAGAAGTTTTATACAACAAGGAAATACCAAAAATACCAAATAGAGTCAAAACAGGAAAGTTATGGAGGGTTTTTAGTGAAATTTTCGTCATGGACAGCGGCCATGCTAGGCTGCGGCCTAGGTAGCTAGGCTGCGGCCTAGCTCCAAATCTGTTGGAAATTTTTCAGCATGCTATTTCCTTCGTTTTTTCTTCGTTTTGCCTCCGTTTCCATTCGTTCTTTTTCTCAAAGCTTCCATACTTCAATTCCTTGCCTTGGAACCTTCATGGTGGCTCACAACAAGACTCCATTGTTCATTCTTAAGCTCGAATTCATCTCCAGAATTGACAGGAATTGCAACCTTATTCAACATTCTTGCAACCCATAATTTATTCATTTCTTCTCGTAAATTCACCAAATCAATTTCTCGAACTCAAAATCACATAAATCATTGAATAATGCTCGATTTCTTTCAACTTGGCAATTATTTATTTTCTGAAATAAACTCCAATAAAACTCATTAAATCGACATGATTATTCGCAAAAGCACCGTAAATGTGGGAATAAAATCCTATAAAATATATATAAAATATATTCTATCAAATATCCCCACACTTGGCACTTTGCGCGTCCTCGTGCAAACTAAAATAATAATTACACTACTAACTAACTAGTACCACTTCCGTAGGTGATCACGGTTGCATTTGACATATGCAACAAGTCCTTTAAACCCCTAGGTAGCCCTAGTGGACGAGTAAGGTCTCGTGAGGGTTTATAGTGAATATACCCACAAAATTAATCTAGCTCATGCAAAAGACCACACATCAACACAACACCACACACACAAAGTCCTCTAATGCCATATAAACTTAAGAATCAAAATGAATACGCAATGCCTTGGTGTCTAAAGTGCAAGTATCCACATAGCATACTCAAATCACATGAATAAAATCATAGAATTCCATGTCAAGTGCAAAAATCGTTGGTAAATATGCTAAGCACACAAAAGCACATCTTCAAGACACAACCTGGGATCTCCTATGCAAAAGCAACAACTCACCGTTCACTCACAAAAGATATTCACTCCAAACAAGGGGGTAAGTGTAACACTCAACTCCAACAATATCATAAGCATGCTTTACAAGTGGTATCAATCTAACCCTCAACACAACATACACCATCAATGACAATCAAAAGGTCTTTTATTAGGGCTGTAATGGGGGCTAGGGACAAGGTATGTCAAGTAAAGCCAAAGAAGGTTAAGTCAAAAGCTAGTACTCAACAATAAAATTAACTCCCATACTTTCATCCCCACACTTGAACTTTTATTTATATACAACTTGACTAGCCGAATCAAAGTAGGATCACAAAAGATAAGAATGCTCTCATATTTATTAAAATTTTTTTTTCTTTTTCTGAATTTTTCCTTTTTTTTTCAGAGAGAGCTAATAGAAAGCAATAACAATGATCCATTGATATTTTACAAATTTTGACTAACAAGCACACAACCCAACTCAATATTCCCCTAAGGTATGATCATCAATATCCCCCTTCATGCACACCTTATTACTCCCTTAAGAACAATACTAGCCTTTGACAATTGGGTTCAAAATTAATATAAGGCCAATACAATAAAAAGGATAATGGCAAGTAACGTGGTATGTCACCGAAAGAATAGGATTAGGCTCAAAAGGGTGAACTAATGGATCATGTATAAATGGTTTGGTAATATGGGAAATATAAGGTTAACCTATTGCCTTTATCATGTTGTCATCAATTAATGTCATGCATCTCAAGAAAGACCTCAAACACGTGCTAGCACTGCAAATAACAAGTGGACACTCAAGCAAACGAAAAAATCATGCAAAAGATATGCATATTGGCTCAAAACTCACTTGGTGTGTAAAAGCACAATCAATCCCAAATAGAAGTCTCTCTAATGTACCTACTTGTACTCAAAGCATATAAACCAAATTATCTTGCACATATTCATGTCATTCTAGTCCCTTACCACATTCATTAAGTCTACCAGCTTCAACTTGCTAGTGTAAGTGTATGCACAAGAACATCACATATCACTTCTCAATCAAAAGAATCCATAAACACAAGATTTCTAACAGCATGCATGGGTGCATTAAAACACGTAAACTTCACAAAGCTAGAATTATTTTTGGTCTTTTCAATTTTTTTTTTAATTTGTTTGGATTTTTCATTTTTTAAAACATATACATATAACTACAACACATGAGACCACATCCCCACACTTAAATGGGTCAATGTCCTCAATGACACACTACTATAGAAAAGCATGAAAGAAATACTCACAATACATGGGTTGCCTCCCACGAAGCGCTTGTTTAACGTCATTAGCTCGACGCCGATTCTCAACTGATGATAGGGTCTTGGAGGTGAAAAATGCTCATTCCTCGCTCCATTGTTTCTCCAAGCAGGTATGGCTTAAGTCTCTGCCCGTTCACCTTGAATACATCTGACCCTTCTCTAGTAATCTCACAAACCCCATTAGGATAGACCTTCACAATCTCAAAAGGTC
Source organism: Saposhnikovia divaricata (assembly GCA_036435485.1). Lineage (NCBI taxonomy): Eukaryota > Viridiplantae > Streptophyta > Magnoliopsida > Apiales > Apiaceae > Saposhnikovia > Saposhnikovia divaricata. The sequence goes on along the minus strand of CM071600.1, from coordinate 154,493,799 downwards.
CAGACCATCGTGATCTGAGCTTTCCGGGGAATAAACGGAGTCTTGAATTAAATAATAGAACATGTTGCCCAACCTCAAATTCCTTCTTCTGAATGTGCTTGTCATGCCACAATTTAGTCTTCTCCTTGTAGATACTAGCATTTTCATAAGATTGGAGCCTAATCTCCTCAAGCTCTCCAAGTTGAAGTAAACTCCTTTCTCTCGCAGATTTTTGATTAAAATTCAAATCTCTTGTCGCCCAAAATGCCTTATGCTGAAGTTCCACCGACAAATGACATGGCTTCCCAAAGATCAACCTATATGGAGTCATTCTAATAGGTGTTTTAAACGCCGTCCTATATGCCCAAAGTGCATCATCAAGCTTTGTTGACCAATCCTTTCTTGATGTTGCCACTATCTTCTCCAAAATTGACTTCAGCTCACGATTCGAAATCTCAACTTGTCCACTTGTTTGCGGATGATAAGGAGTTGCCACCTTTTGTGTCACACCATACTTTTTCAAGAGATCAGCCACCTGTTTATTGCAAAAGTGCGAACCTCCATCATTGATAATAGACCTTGGCACTCCAAATCTAGTGAACACATGCTTCTTTAGGAACTTCTTCACCACTCTAGCATCGTTAGTAGGTGACGCAATAGCTTCCACCCTTTTCAAGACATAATCAACTCCCACCAAAATATACTGGTTCCCATAAGAAGATGGAAATGGACCCATAAAGTCCATCCCCCACACATCGAAAATTTCCACCTCAAGAACAGACTGTAAAGGCATCTCGTTCCTCCTCGAAATATTTCCAACTCGTTGACATCTATCACATTTCGCCACAAAGTCTCTAGCATCTTGATGCATGGTTGGCCAATAGAATCCTGACTACAAAACTTTCGCCACTGTCTTCATACTACTGTTATGACCTCCACACTTTATAGAATGACAATGCCTGAAAATATGAGGAACTTCATCATGAGGTACGCATGTACGAAACATTCCATCAGCACATTCCCTGTAAAGTAGCGGTTCCTCCCAATAGTAGTGCTTTACATCATAAAAGAATTTCTTCTTTTGGTTATAAGAGAGATTATCCGGCACAATTCCTCCCACAATGTAGTTCACAAAATCTGCATACCATGGTGTAGACATGGACACACCTAGAAGCTGCTCTTCCGAAAATTTATCATTGATAGGTTTTTCACCTCCTACCTCTCCATCTCCTTGGTCCTACCTAGATAAATGATCAGCTACCAAGTTCTCGGACCCCTTCTTATCTCGAATCTCAAGATCAAATTCCTGGAGTAAGAGAATCCAATGAACTAGACGAGGCTTGGCAACCTTCTTTGTCATCAAGAAACGAATCGCAGCATGATCCGAATAGACAATCACCTTAGACCCAACAAGATAGGATCTGAATTTATCAAGTGCAAATACCACTGCGAGTAGCTCTTTCTCCGTAGTGGAAAAGTTGATTTGTGCGTCATCAAGAGTCTTGCTTGCATAAGCTATCACGTGCATACGCTTATCCTTCTTTTGCCCAAGAACAACACCCACAGCATAGTCACTTGCATCACACATAAGCTCAAATGGCAAGCTCCAATCGGGCGATGTAACTATGGGTGCAGAAGTAAGTTCCTTCTTCAGCCTGTTAAAAGCAACAAGACAACTTTCATCAAAGTCAAAGACACGATCCTTTTCGAGAAGATTGCAGAGAGGCCGAGCTAACTTGGAGAAATCCTTGATGAACCGTCGATAAAAACCAGCATGACCAAGAAAGCTTCGAATTCCTTTCACAGATGAAGGTGGTGGCAATTTTTCAATAACTTCAATTTTTGCTCTATCGACCTCAATGCCTTTACTAGAGATTTTATGCCCAAGCACAATGCCCTCCTTCACCATGAAGTGACATTTTTCCAAATTAAGAATAAGATTCGTTTCAGTACATCTCTGCAACACCTTTGATAAACTGGCGAGACATGATTCAAAGGAAGAACCATATACAGTGAAGTCATCCATGAATACCTCCATGTCTCTCCCTATAAAATCTGAGAATATGTGGTTCATAAGCCGTTGAAACGTCGAAGGACCATTACACAAACCAAAAGGAAGCCTTCGATAAGCAAAAGTGCCATAAGGACAAGTAAAGGTGGTCTTCTCTTGATCTTCGGGTGCAATAGGAATCTGAAAGTAACCCGAGAATCCATCCAGAAAGTTGTAATACTCATTACCTGCCAACCTTTCGAGCATTTGATCAATGAATGGGAGGGGAAAGTGATCTTTGCGAGTAGCGTTATTCAACTTCCTATAATTAATGCAAACTCTCCAACCTGTTACTGTTCTCGTGGGAATTAATTCATTCTTCTCATTGTGTACAACACTCATCCCACCTTTTGTTGGCACAACATGAATAGGGCTAACCCATTGACTGTGTGGAACCGAATATATGATACCAGCATCAAGCAACTTAGTGATTTCTTTCTTCACCACCTCTTGCAAATTCGGATTCAATCTTCTTTGTCCCTCAATCACAGGCCTATGATTATCTTCTAAGGCAATTCTATGCATGCAAAGAGCAGGGCTAGTTCCCTTGATATCTTGAATTGTCCAACTAATAGCTGATTTATATTGCCGAAGAACATGTAATAATTTTTCTAGCTCATCATCACTAAGCAAAGCAGAAACTACCACAGGATATGTATCATTAGGACCCAGAAAAGCATACCTCAAATTAGCAGGTAGAGGTTTAAGTTCAATCTGTGGTGCCTCTGAAAGTGTAAAAGCCATCTCAACTTCTGTGTCTCGAGCAACAAGTGCTTCTTCTTCTACTACATCATCTAACACCCGTTCTGCTCCCACGAAGTGTTCATTTTTGAGCTGCACAATATCATCCACTATGTCAACAATAAAACAAGTTGCTCCAAAAGGAGGCATCTTCATTGCTTTATTCAGATCAAATTCCACTTTGTCCTCGCCAACATTCAATGTCAATTTTCCAGCTTTAACATCGATTGTAGTGCCAGCAGTAGCCAAGAATGGCCGTCCCAAGATAATGGGTATCTCGACATCTTCATCCATCTCTAACACCACAAAATCACAAGGTATGACAAATATCCACTTTGACTACCACATCTTCAATGACCCCCAATGGATACTTAACAGAACGATCTGCCAAATGAAGTGAAATCCGTGTCTTTTTAAGCTCCCCAAGACCAAGCCGTTTGCAAATTGAGTATGGCATCAAACTCACACTGGCCCCTAAATCACACAAGGCTTTCATGTTCTCCATCTTCCCAATAGTGCAAGGCAAAGAAAAGCTTCACGGATCTTTCAATTTCTGAGGAATGGCCTTTTGGATGACTGCACTGCATTCCGCATTAAGAGTAATGGTTTCCGCATCCTCAAGTTTCCTCTTCTTTGTCAACATCTCCTTAAGAAATTTAGCATAAAGTGGCATTTGATTCAAAGCTTCAGCCAAAGGAATATTGACATGCAACTGCCGGAACATAGTCAAGAACTTCTCGTACTGCTTCTCTAACTACCTGCTGTGAAGTCTCTGTGGAAATGGAATAGGAGGAACATAAGGTGGTGGAGGAACATATGGCTTTTCTGGTTCTTCTTCCTTCTTCTCTTCATCTTTTTTTTTTCTGACTTTTCTGCATCAATCTCTACTATCTCATTTTCTTTTTCAGCATCCCTTTCTTTAGGCTCAAAAGCCTCAACCTCGGGCAACTCTTTTCCGCTCCTCAAAGTAATTGATTTGCATTGTTCCTTACCATTCTGATCGGGTTGACTTGGAAGAGAACCTTGCTCACGAACACCCATCTTTGAGGCAATCTGTCCAATCTGTGTTTCTAGCATCTTTTGAGATGATGCCATCTGATCTATTCTTGATTCCATATTAGCCAATGCCCCAGAGGTTCCTTGCATTATTTTATTTAGTGCAACCTCCCAATCAGCAGGTTCTTTCTTTGGCCGTGGTTGATACTGCTGTTGTGCTTGATACGGTGGTCGTGACTGAAAACCAGGAGGTTGATTCTGCCTTGGAAATGCATAGGAAGGATTAGCTGCATGATTATTGCTGTAAGAAAGATTGTTGTTTGGCCTTTGATTCGGATTATAGTAAGAATTATTCCGCACAGGCCAAGGCTGTCTTCCTTGAATAAAAGATGCTTCTTCTGGAAATTGTTGCACATAAGAGTTCTGACTAGCACCATAATCATGATACCCTTCCATAGGTGAAGAAATAGCATTCACATTTACCTTTTGTCCTCGCACCTCCTGAGTTAGAGTATCCAACTTTTGAGCCAGCATGTTGATCATCTCAGATTCTTGTGCTGCTTTTGCTGAGCTCGTCCCACTAGGTGCCCATGAATAATTATTAGATGCTAATTCCTCAAGGAGTGCTTTAGCCTGTGTAGTTGGTGCCTTCTTGAAATTTCCACCAGCAGCCACATCCAAACTCAAACGAATATCTGCGTTCATGGCCCCATAAAAAGTACTAATGATCTGCCAATCTTGCAAACCGTGATGTGGACACTTCCTTAATAATGCCTTAAATCTCTCCCATGCCTGATATAGACCTTCACCCGGTTGTGCTTTAAAACTCATAATTATAGTCCTCAATTGTTTCGTCTTGTCAGAAGGATAATATTTGGACAAGAATGCAGTAGAGAGACTCTCCCATGTAGCAACCGCGGTGTCTGGAAGTTGTTGAAACCATTCCAAAGCTCTTCCCTTAATAGAGTAGGGAAACATATGGAGACGAATCTTATCACTCGTAACACCATTGATTCTGAATGAGCCATACATCTGCACGAAACGCTCTAGATGTCTGTGTGGGTCCTCTAGTTCAATGTCTCCTTCAAAAGCTTGATTGCTGATCATCTGAATTAAGCTTGGATTAATGTTGAACTGAGCTGCACCAATCTCTGGAGTTTTGTACATGCAATTAGCGGGATTCGGTGTCTCGTGGTCCCAAATAGAAGTCTCATCAACATTAACAACAGCTTGAGGTTCCGGCTCTCCCATCTTAGCTTTCTCTTTTCTTATTTTTCTCAAAGTACGCTCGATTTCAGGGTCAAATTCCAATTTTCTAGCGCAAGATGAACGTCGCATACACCTGAAAATCACCAACAAAACAACTTGTGGAACCAATTAAAATCTAAACAATAAGAAACAATTAACCTAAACTCAAATATACTGCCTTCCCCGGTAGCGGTGCCAATTTGTTATGGTATTTTTTGTTGTTCGTTCGCAGGGAAGGACTAATATGTAAAATCGAGTTCAAGTATCTTATCTCTCACAATTTAGAAGTGTAGAAGAATATTTGGTTTGTTTATAGACTAAATTAAACTAATTATCAATCGAGAATAAAATATATGAGGAAAACAATCCAAGAACTGGGGTTCTTCACTTGGTTTCAATGCACATTCAATATCTCTATGACATCTACGTTCTTACTCTGCTGAAAACAATTCTTCTAAGGTTATAATGTTCTCTTCCAAGATACAATATAGTGTCTACAACTACACCTTAATTGTCACTTCCGTGATACAATCAAAGTACAATCATAAACTAATAAGCACCAAGAATTATAAGTCTCACAATTCGCATATTAATCTTCCAATCAAATACTTGAATTATGTCTGTTAAATCGTGTACTAAAATTGCAACTCCTCTTCCAAGTAATTACAATCCCTAAAATCCAATCAAAGGTTCATGACGCCCCTAATTGTGTTAATCCCTCAATAACAGATCAACAAAGTAAGAAAATCACAGATAATTAAACACACATGAATACCAAGGAATACTACCCAATCCTCAGATTAGAGATTTAGTTACACATAATTAAGGAAGAAAACAAAACACACGAATTAATAGAAGAACTCATAATTATAAGAATATAGAAAAAACCTTTAATCTTCAATCTTCAAAGAAAATAATAGTTCTCCAGAAAAATCCCTAAAAGCTACGTGTTACAATGATATGATATGTATATCTATGTGATGATACGATTTTACAATGATATAATGTGTTTTTATAGGCCCTAGAAGTTTTATACAACAAGGAAATACCAAAAATACGAAATAGAGTCAAAACAGGAAAGTTATGGAGGGTTTTTAGTGAAATTTTCGTCATGGACAGCGGCCATGCTAGGCTGCGGCCTAGCTCCAAATCTGTTGGAAATTTTTCAGCATGCTATTTCCTTCGTTTTTTCTTCGTTTTGCCTCCGTTTCCTTTCGTTCTTTTTCTCAAAGCTTCCATACTTCAATTCCTTGCCTGGAACCTTCATGGTGGCTCACAACAAGACTCCATTGTTCATTCTTAAGCTCGAATTCATCTCCAGAATTGACAGGAATTGAAACCTTATTCAACATTCTTGCAACCCATAATTTATTCATTTCTTCTCGTAAATTCACCAAATCAATTTCTCGAACTCAAAATCACATAAATCACTGAATAATGCTCGATTTCTTTCAACTTGGCAATTATTTATTTCCTACAATAAACTCCAATAAAACTCATTAAATCGACACGATTATTCGCAAAAGCACCGTAAATGTGGGAATAAAATCCTATAAAATATATATAAAATATATTCTATCAATCATCTCTCACGGTTGCGTTTCAAATCAGATATTGCATCAAACACTCCTATTGACGATTCTTTTCCAGGTAATCACTTGTTTTCGGTTGCTACTCAAACTCCATGGTATGCAGATTTTGCAAATTTCTATGTTAGTGGATCTCACCCTCCAGAATTGACTTATCAGCAAAGAAAGAGGTTTTATCATGATGCTAAACAATATTTTTGGGATGACCCTTTCTTGTATCGCAAGTGTGCTGATGGAATCTTTCGTAGATGTGTCCCTGAGTTCGAAGTACATGACATTCTCAAGCATTATCATTCTCCCGCATGTGGAGGCCACCATGGTCCTTCCAAAACTGCTACTAAAGTACTTCAATCCGGGTTCTTCTGGCCGTCTCTATTTAAGGATGCTCGTGCTTTCTGTTTGGCGTGTGATGCATGTCAAAGGACGGGTAATATTTCTAAACGCCATGAGATGCCTCAAACCGGTATTCTTGAGGTCGAGATATTTGACGTATGGGGTGTTGATTTTATGGGACCTTTCCCAACTTCTTGTGGGATGAGATACATCTTAGTTGCAGTCGATTATGTGTCCAAGTGGGTTGAAGCAGTTGGATCAGTAACAAATGATTCCAAGGTAGTAATGAATCTTTACAAGAATATCATCTTCCCACGTTTTGGAGTTCCAAGGACAGTGATAAGCGATGGTGGTTCTCATTTTCACTATCGATAGTTTGAAACTTTGTTGAAGAAATATGGCGTTACTCACAAGGTCACTCTTGCATATCACCCTCAAACAAGCGGCCAAGTGGAGGTTTCCAATCGACAAATCAAAAGCATCTTGGAGAAAATGGTTGCAAAATCGAGGAAAGATTGGTACTTGAAACTAGATGATGTTTTGTGGGCCTATCGGATGGCATATAAGACACCTATTGGAACCACTCCCTATCGGTTGGTTTATGGTAAAGCATGTCACTTGCCAGTGGAGTTGGAACATCGCACTTTTTGGGCTATTAAAGAACTCAATATGGATATAAAAGCTGCGGGGCAAGCAAGACTTCTTCAACTTAATGAGTTAGATGAGCTTCGATTTGATGCTTATGACAATTCTCGGCTTTACATGGAAAGAACGAAGAAGATGCATGACAAGATGATCCAGAGAAGAGAATTTCAGGTTGGTGATAAGGTATTGTTGTTCAATTCCAAACTTTGACTTTTTCCGGGGAAACTCAAATCAAGATGGTCCGGACCTTTTACTGTCACCGAAGTCAAATTTTATGGTGCTATTGAGATTATGGAACCGGATGGAAGGAAATTTAAGGTTAACGGTCAACGCCTTAAATTGTACGTGGATGGTGCATTTGTAGGAAAGATGGAAGTGATTTATCTTGACAACCCATCCACGAAGATTTGAACCAGCTAAGTCGAGCCAACGACGTTAAACAAAAGCGCTTCTTGGGAGGCAACCCATGGATGTTGTGCACCGGCTACATTGGAGGAGGGAGTACTTCTTTCCTTTTCTCTTATATATAGTAGAATTGTTTAGTTATTTGTTCATTGAGGACAATGAAGCACTTAAGTGTGGGGAGGTGTTCTCAACGTAGTGTATTACATGTTAAAAAAAAATTAAAAAAAATTGAAAAATACCAAAAATAATTCTAGCCATGCAATTTGATTAGTTGTTGTATTTTGCTTGATACACCCATGCATGCGTAGAATTCTTGTGTTCTTGACGCTTTTGTATGAGAAGTGACGTGCTTTGTTCTTGTGCACACACTTTCACTAGCAAGTTGAAACTGGTAGACTTAATTGAATGTGGTAAGTGATTAGAATGACATGAATATGTGCAAGATGACTTGGTTTCCATGCTTTGAGTACAAGTAGCAGCGTTAGAGAGTCTTGTTACTTGGAATTGATTATGTTTTGTCACACCAAGCGAGTTTTGAGCCTATATGCATATCTTTTTGAATGATTTTTCGTTTGCTTGAGTGTCCGCATGTTGTTTGCATTGCTAGCACTTACTTGAGATCTTTCTTGAAATGCATGACATTACTTGATGATGAGATGATAAAGGCACTTAGGTTTGACCTCGTATTTCCCATATTTCCACACCTTTTAAATATGATCAATTAGTTAACCCGTTGAGCTTAATCCTATTCTTTTGGTGACACACCACATTACTTGCCATTATCCTTTTTATTCTATTGGCCTTACATTGAATTTGAACCTAAATTGTCAAAGGCTAGTATCGTGCTTAAGGGAGTAATAAGGTGTTCATAAAAGGGGGGTTATTGATGATCATACCATTGGGGAATATTGATTTTGGTTGATGCTTGTTAGTTGAAATTCATAATAATGTCTATGGATCATTGTGCTTATTCCTTAGCTCTCAGAAAAAAAAACAGAAAAAAGAAAAAGAATAGAAAGAAAAAAAAGAGAAAAAAATAATAAATAAATTTGAGAGCATTCTTATGTTTGTATGATCCTTCTTCATTCGACTAGTCAAGTTATTACGTAAGGGTTATTGAAAAATCCAAGTGTGGGGAAGTATTTGTGGTTTTAATAGAAAGGGAATTGAATAATGATTATTGTTGGGTACTAGCTTTTGACATTTAACTTGTTTTAGCTTTACTTGACATACCTGGTTCCTAGCCCACGCTACAACCCGGATAAAGACCTTTTGATTGTCATCAGTGATGTATGTTGTGTTGAGAGTGAGATTGATTGCGAGTGTCAAGTTGTGTTTATGATTTTGTTGGAATTGAGTGATACAATTAACCTTGTTCTTGAGTGAATATTCGTTTTTGAGTGAAACGTGAGTTATTACTTATTTTGGCATAGGAGATCCCAGGTTTAGACTTAAAGATTTATTTCTTGTGGGCTAAGCATTGTTGGTGTATACTGAAAATATTTATTTAAAGTATATACATTTATTTCTAGCCCAGTTTTATTGAGAATCATTTAAATGTTTACATGCTGTCTAATATTATATATTGTGGACAATCTAGTATCAAATGAGATACAGAATATTAGATTGTTAAATACGGTTTATATAATATAATAAGGTTCACAGCACAGGTGGAGTTAGACAATCCACTGGAATGGCTGTAGTATTATTTAGATTAGTTTATATTGACTAATAAATAATACTAGTATACTTTGTGTATATTGAACAGGATCAAATTTAGAATTGTTCCCTTATACTCATTAAAAAGGAGAACTAAGATTTTATTTATTATTAATGCTTAGGTTCTTAATCCAGATATAGTAATTGACACGTGTATATTATTTTCATGCTTTGATTTATATATGAAATAATTCTTTTGATTTATTTCATTATATTTTGGGTGATGAAATAATATATGGTGAATATTATTTATAGAAGGAATCCATGTCCTGATAATATTCAGGTTAATGATGTCCCCTTGAAAGCTCAAAAAGATTTAATTATGTCAAACCCTGCAGGTGGATTTATTCCGGCATAATTAAATAAAGGTTTAGTGGATGATCAAGGATAAAAGATATTAATTAAATGAATTATCAGTAATTTATTTAATTAATGGACATGCGATATTTTAAACATGGGGAATTTAATAAGCAAATAATATTGGAACCGAATTAATTAATTAAATTACGGTATTAGGAAGGTAGTGCAAATATTAATTCTTTAGTGGAGTGAATTAATATTAAATGACATTGGGCTGGGCTCGGAATGTCATTGGGAGGCCTAACCTAATTATCCATGATCCCTATTGTAGCCCTATATATATTCTTATTCTCTTCTTGCTAGGGTGGGTCGAAAAAATTTTGTAGCCACCCAGGAGCAAGAAGAGAGGTTAAACTTGAGAAGACGAAGGCCACAATTCTCTCAAGGGAATTTGGGAATACAATAGAAGAGCGTGGAATCAACCGTTAACAAGGTGACTTTTCTATTCGTACTCGTTAATTATTGTATCAAAAATCGTAGGGCCACGATCTGATTGTCCCAACAATTGGCATCAAGAGCCTGGTTCTATGGTTCTGCGATTTTTAATACGATGTCCATGTCGTAATTATATATGCATGTATAGTGGTCGGCTTGTATATTCTGTTTTGCAGGTTATTATCCACTATTATGGCCATGTATATTTTAATTATGTGTTTGGATCCCACGTGGTTTAATCGTGGTTAATTTGTTTGGTTTCCACGTGGTTTATCGTGGTTGTAAATCACGAGGGTTGATCGTGTTAGAATAGATTTTACAAAATTAGTTTTGTATTAGATATATTTTTTATGTAATTGTTTGATGAATTTTGTAAAAATTCGGGTATCTTGTAACAATTATGTAAAACTGAAAATCAAAATTTGGAGTTATTTTATCCGCTGCGAGGCTGCTGTGAGACTGCTGCGGACTGCTGTTTAATTCGAGTTGCAACAGGTGAAGTCACGGCAAAGAAAGAAAAAAAAAACATCCTGGAAGAAAAGAAATACCCACCACGGGCGAGTGGGTCACACGCGTGGCTCAGCAACTCATAACAGGCGCATAAACATATTAACATGATTTGATTGTTTTGTTGCTGTCCTGGTTTCTTCCGCATATCAAAAGAAAGCGCCTGGTTCGAAGTTGCCGCAACAATTTTGACGAACAGGGGTTGCAGTAAATTATTTTGGGGCCATAATAGTGGATTTAATAATTGTTTTAATTTTTAATTCTGCTATTTAATTTTTTAATTATTGCTTTAAATAATTATTATGTGTGTTGTTAATTATTTGTGTAATTTTCAATTACATGTTTAATATAATTAGGACGACATGGACATAGATATTTTATTTATTGCTTTAATTAAATGTTTTATGTTGTTAAATTATGTGTGTATTTGAAATGCATGTTAGACATAATTGTAACGACATAGGCCCCATTTAATTTTTAAAATTCCTCAATTTTTTAATAAAAAAAAATTCTAAGTGGGTGAGGGAATTAATTAGGAATTAAATCCCACGGTCTCCATTATTTTGTATGTAATATAACATTTTAAATAATGTAGATGGTATATAAGATCACCTAACGTGGCGTACTATTTACTGTATTTTAAAAGGTTGTAGAAATCACTAGAACAAAATTCTTAAATTAAATTACGAATATTGAAAGGTATATAGATCACCCTAACGTGACGTACCAAGTTTCATAGAATTCGTAACGAAAATTGAATACTCTTTTGATGTTGACTATGGAAAATTCTGTCTAGGAATCGGGTATTAAGTGAGGCCGTTGTGACTCCTCCGAGACCTGGGAATTATCCATTAATATATCAAACGGATGTATTCGGTTTAAGTAATTTAAGATTTAATAATGGTATACACTTAGCTATGAAAATTAATATATAGTCCACCCTAACGTGGCGTGTTATTTAGTAATAGGACCGAAGTAATATTTAAACGAATTTAAGTGGTATATATGTCACCCATCGTGGCGTACCAGATACTTATGGTGTTTAAATATTAGTGCATTAATTTTAATTAATTGTTAGAGGAAACCAATAGGTTTTAAGATTTGTGCAACTCTCTGATCATGTGTTACATGTATGATTCTCAGGATTAGATCATTATGGGCTTTAATCCACTATTCACCATACTTAATGATAACAAACTTACTAGACCGAACTATATTGAATGGAAACGTAATTTGGACATAGTGTTGATTGCTGAGGAGTACAAAATTTGTACTTATCAACCCAAGCCAGATCAGCCTGCTGAAGATGCTCCTGAAAGTGAGAAGGAGTATTATAAGCGGTGGGTTAAGGCTAATGAGATGTCGCGATGTTATATTCTGGCAGCAATGTCGGGTGTTTTGCAGCATCAGCATCAGGATATGGCCACTGCTTCAGATATGCTCTTTAATCTCAAGGAACTTTTTGGAGAACAGAATAGGGCTGCTAGGCAAGTAGCAATGAAGGCTTTAATGAACACTCAGATGGCTGAAGGAACACCTGTAAGGGATCATGTTCTCAGGATGATGTCTCATCTGAATGAGATGGAGATCCTTGGTGCTGATATTGATGGGGAAACCAAGATCGATATCATCATTATGAGTCTGCCCAAAAGTTTTGAGCAGTTCCGCTTGAATTACACCATGAACAAAAGGATGTATAGCCTCGCGGAACTTCTGACAGAACTTCAGGCAGCTGAAGGACTCTTTAAGCAGAATGTTCAAGTGAATGTGGTTGAGAAAGCTTCTTCCTCTAAGCCGAAAGGCAAGAAGAAGAAAAAGTTTCAGACACAGAAATCTGGAAAGGTTGCTAATGCAGTGGGAGTTCAAGGTGCTGTGAAAAAGCCTAAGGGAAAGTGCTTCAGGTGCAAGCAGTCAGGTCACTGGAAACAGGATTGTCCTCTTCCTAAGAAGACAAACAATACTGGTATGTCTCTTTCTCTAGTTACAGGAACATATATAGCGGCTATATCTACGAGCACTTGGTTTGTAGATACAGGAGCCACTGACCATGTTTGTAACTCTATGCAGGGGTTCCAGCAATCCAGAATGCTTAGAGATGGCGAGATATATGTGTTTATGAGAGATGCTACAAAAGTAGCAGTAGTTGTAGTTGGAATAATTACATTATCTTTTGGCGATGATAGGATTTTGGTTTTGAACAATTGTCTTTATGTACCTTCGTTTAGAAGGAATTTAATTTCGGTTTCTAAACTTGCCATGGATGGTTATAATGTTTGTTTAGATCGTAATGTTTCTATTATGATGAATAAACGAGTTATATGTTCTGGTACATTGCAAGACAATTTATATATTATTAATCCTATCCAACCAATGCTGCAACATATGGAAACTAATAACATTCTTTCTAGCTCAAATAAAAGAAAGAAACCTTCTGAATTGAACCAAACATATCTTTGGCACTTAAGATTAGGTCATATTAACTTGAGGAGGATTCAAAGACTGGTAGTAGATGGGCCATTAGGCTCGTTGGCAGTGGAGCGATTTCTAGTTTGTGAATCCTGCTTGGAAGGTAAGATGACTAATAGGCCTTTTAAAGCAAAGGGGAATAGAGCCAAAGAAGTGTTAGAATTGGTTCATACTGATTTATGTGGACCTATGAGTATCCGAGCAAGAGGCGGTTATGAGTATTTTGCCACTTTCATTGACGATTATTCTAGATATGGGTACATTTATTTGTTGCGCTGTAAGTCTGAGTGCTTTGAAAAATTCAAAGAGTACAAAGCAAGTGCGGAGAAGCGACATCTCGGAAAATGTATCAAGTCACTACGATCAGATCGTGGTGGCGAATACTTGCTTGGAGAATTTAGGGAATATTTATCAGAAAATGGGATCACATCCCAGTTGTCTGCACCTGGCACACCTCAGCAGAATGGTGTAGCAGAGAGAAGGAATCGGACTCTTTTAGAGAGTGTTAGATCGATGATGAGTTATTCAGATTTACCCAAGTCGTTTTGGGGATATGCTATAGAAACAGCGGCTTACCTTCTGAACTTGGTACCTTCTAAGTCGGTTCCCAAGACTCCAATAGAATTGTGGACTGGCAGCAAACCAAGTCTAAGACATATTCGGATTTGGGGTTGTCCAGTACATGTGCTGAACAAGAACGCGACCAAGTTAGAATCTCGTACAGAAGTAAGGCTATTTGTAGGCTATCCCATGGGAACGAAAGGTTATTCATTTTATAGTCCTAGGGATCGAGATATCATTGTTAGCACCAATGCTCGATTCCTAGAAGAAGACTATATAATGAACCATAAACCCATGAGTAGTATCGTTTTAGAGGAACTAGTGGGAGGGACAGATAATCCCCAAGTGCCAATAGTACAAGTAGAACAGCCACAAGAAAATGCACAACTTAACACTAATACTGCACCAGTGCCTCGTCGTAGTGGGAGGGTTGTTCAACAACCAGATAGATTCATGTTTTTGGGAGAGTCCTCAGACTTGGTCTCTAGCGAACATGATGATGATCCCAGGACATACGAAGAGGCAATTCTAGATAAAGATGCAGATCTATGGCAAAAGGCAATGGAATCTGAGATGGAATCTATGTATTCCAATCAAGTTTGGGAGCTCGTGGAACCACCCAAAGGTGTAAAACCCATTGGATGTATGTGGATCTACAAGAAGAAAAGAGGATCTGACAAAAAGGTGAAAGCCTGGAAAGCACGACTTGTTGCGAAAGGGTATACTCAGAAAGAAGGGATCGATTATGAGGAAACCTTTTCGCCGGTTGTTATGCTTAAGTCGATCCGGATTCTTTTATCTATAGCAGCTCATCTCGATTATGAGATTTGGCAAATGGATGTCAAGACAGCTTTCCTTAATGGAAGTCTTGAGGAAACCATCTATATGCAACAACCAAAAGGATTCATTAACGAAGGCCAAGAGCATCTTGTTTGAAGCTTAAGAGGTCTATTTATGGACTAAAACAAGCTTCTAGGGACTGGAATATTCGTTTTGATCAGGCAGTCCAGTCATATGGATTTTATCAAAGTCCAAGCGAATCATGTGTGTATAAGAAAGGTTTAACATGCAAAACTCTAAGAAAGGTTTAATTATTGTATCAAAAATCGCAGGGCCACGATCTGATTGTCCCAACAAGTAGTATCAGAGCTATGGGCTATCCCAGGATGGGCTTAAGGAGGAGCTCTGATACCACTAGTTGGGACAATCAGATCGTGGCCCTGCGATTTATGATACAATAAATTAACGAGTACGAATAGAAAAGTCACCTTGTTAACGGTTGATTCCACGCTCTTCTATTGTATTCCCAAATTCCCTTGAGCGAAGTGTGGCCTTCGTCTTCTCAAGTTAATCTCTCTTCTTGCTCCTGGGTGGCTACAAAATTTCTTGACCAACCCTAGCAAGAAGAGAATAAGAATATATATAGGGCTACAATAGGGATTATGGATAATTAGGTTAGGTCTCCCAATGACATTCCGAGCCCAGCCCAATGTCATTTAATATTAATTCAATCCACTAAAGAATTAATATTTGCACTACCTTTCCTAATACCGTAATTTAATTAATTAATTCGGTTCCAATATTATTTGCTTATTAAATTCCCCATGTTTAAAATATCGCATGTCCATTAATTAAATAAATTACTGATAATTCATTGAATTAATATCTTTTATCCTTGATTATCCACTCAACCTTTATTTAATTATTCCGAAATAATTCCACCTACAGGGTTTCACAAAATTAAATCTTTTTGAGCTTTCAAGGGGACATCGTTAACCCGAATATTATCAGGACATGGATTCCTTTTATAAATAATATTCACCATGTATATAATTTCATCACCCAAAATATATTGATATAATTCAAAAGAATTATTTCATATATAAATCAAAGCATGTAAATAATATACACGTGTCAATTACTATATCGTGATTAAGAATCTAAGCATTAATAATAACATAGAATCTTAGTTCACCTTTTTAATCAGTATAAGGGAACAATTCTAAATTTGATCCTGTTCAATATACACAAAGTATACTAGTATTATTTAATAGTCAATATAAACTTTTCTAAATAATATTACAGCCATACCAGTGGATTGTCCAATACAACCTGTGATGTGAACCTTATTATATTATATAAACCGTATTTAACAATCTAATATTCTGTATCCCATTTGATACTAGATTGTCCACAATATATAATATTAGACAGCATGTCAACATTTAAATGATACTCAACAAAATAGGCCAGAAATAAATGTATATACTTCAAATAAATATTTTCAGTATACACTAACAATCTCCCACTTATACTCAAAATATTCTATGAGTATATCAGTGTTTATTTAATCCAATATTACACAAAAAACTATGTGTCCATCCATCTGACTCCTATCGCTTCCACATGCCTGTCAAAAACCTTGGCTGGCAAGCTCTTTGTGAAAGGATCTGCCCGGTTGTCTTCTGATGATATGTGAGCCACAACTATATCTCCTCGCTTTACGATTCCTCGTATGAGATGATACTTACGTTCAATATGTTTAGTTGCTTTGTGATCTCGCGGTTCCTTCGAATTTGCCACAGCACCAGTGTTTTCACAATACACTATCAAGCTCCTAGGCAAATTAGGTACCACATCCAATTCCAAAAGGAAGTTCCTGAACCATACAGCCTTCTTTGCAGCCTCAGAGGCCGCCACATACTCGGCTTCCATGGTAGAGTCTACAATGCATTTCTGCTTTACACTCCTCCATATAACGGCTCCACCTCCCAAAGTAAAAACATATCCCGAGGTTGATTTCCTCTTATCCCTATCTGATTGAAAATCTGAATCAGTATATCCCAAAGGAAATAGATCTGAGGCCTTGTAAATTAACATATACTCCTTAGTCCTTCTCAGGTACTTGAGTATAGTTTTTACTACACTCCAATGTTCCTGACCTGGGTTCGATTGATATCTACTAACCATGCCTACAGCAAAGCAGATGTCAGGCCTCGTACATAACATAGCATACATTAAGCTTCCACATGCCGAAGTATAAGGAACTGCTTTCATGCTCTCTATATCCTTAGGTGTCGAAGGACACTGCTCTTTGGATAGAGCCACTCCATACTTAAAAGGTAGAAAACCTTTCTTAGAGTTCTGCATGTGAAAACGAGCTAATACTTCATCAATGTAGGGCTCTTGAGATAAAGCCAACATCCTTTTCTTGCGATCCCTTATTACTTTGATCCCAAGGATGTATGCTGCTTCACCTAAGTCCTTTATTTCAAATTGTTTGAACAACCATGCCTTTAATGATGACAACATCTTAACATTGTTTCCAATGAGTAAAATGTCATCTACATACAGTACTAGAAAAACCACTGCATTACCCTCACTTCTCTTATACACACATGATTCGCTTGGACTTTGATCAAATCCAAATGACTGGACTTCCTGATCAAAATGAATATTCCAGTCCCTAGAAGCTTGTTTTAGTCCATAAATAGACCTCTTAAGCTTACAAACAAGATGCTCTTGGCCTTCCTTAATGAATCCTTTTGGTTGCTGCATATAGATGGTTTCCTCAAGACTTCCATTAAGGAAAGCTGTCTTGACATCCATTTGCCAAATCTCGTAATCCAGATGAGCTGCTATAGATAAAAGAATCTGGATCGACTTAAGCATAACAACCGGCGAAAAGGTTTCCTCATAATCAATCCCTTCTTTCTTAGTATACCCTTTCGCAACAAGTCGTGCTTTCCAGGCTTTCACCTTTTTGTCAGATCCTCTTTTCTTCTTGTACATCCACATACATCCAATGGCTTTTACACCTTTGGGTGGTTCCACGAGCTCCCAAACTTGATTGGAATACATATATTCCATCTCAGATTCCATTGCCTTTTGCCATAGATCTGCATCTTTATCTAGAATTGCCTCTTCGTATGTCCTGGGATCCTCATCATGTTCACTAGAGACCAAGTCCGAGGACTCTCCCAAAAACATGAATCTATCTGGTTTTTGAACAACCCTCCCACTACGACGAGGCACTGGTGCAGTACTAGTGTTAAGTTATGCATTTTCTTGTGGCTGTTCTACTTGTACTATTGGCACTTGGGAATTATATGTCCCTCCCACTAGTTCCTCTAAACCGATACTACTCATGGGTTTATGGTTCATTATATAGTCTTCTTCTAAGAATCTAGCATTGGTGCTAACAATGATATCTCGATCCCTAGGACTATAAAATGAATAACCTTTCGTTCCCATGGGATAGCCTACAAACTGCCTTACTTCTGTACGAGATTTTAACTTGGTCGCGTTCTTTTTCAATTTTATAAAAATGTTTGAACCTAATTTAAGTACGAAAAACCCCTTAAAAGAGCACTTGGTTATAACTTTCGAAGGTCACTTAGAAAACGATCAATAAACCTCGAGGTATAATCTCTTTTAGTAAGCGACCGACCTTTGAACTTATATGGCTTAAGTACCCACCAAGTGTAAGTAAAATGACATGCCTTAATAGCGAACAAATGTCGGGTCATAACGGTGTTAATAAGAGTTACACGAGAGAGTGTATAACGAGATAACTTGAAAACGTGTTTCGACCTAAGTTAAGTATATACTTATCCTTTTTAAAAGCATTAAGTAATTAATCTCGAATGCTTTGATTCTTTATAGATCACCGAGCAGACCCAGGACACGCTACCCATACTCGACTACCAGGCAAGTTTCCAATACTTTGGAACTATTGTTGTGATAATATATATATGAACTTATTCTGTTATACATATACAATAGCATGCATGCCTACTTTCAAATTATATTGTGGTACTTGTTCCCTGATTTGATGCTGGCTTATAAGTTAGATACGAGATATACTAATTATAAGCCGGATATTGCTAAGACCCTTAGTGAAGGGCATATGATCCCATTCTTTTAATATAGACCGGGAGTCGGTATTTTGTAATATAGAGATAGTCGTGGAAACCCGGAGGGATTCCAGTGACAGATTATTTGAGGAATGTTATTTATGAACATTGTCTATATTTCCACAAGTATTAATTACTTGGAAATTATTCGAGGAATGTTATTTGAGTATTACCTCAGTCGAGGAATATTAAATAAATATTATTCCGAATATTCAGTTGATCATTATTTATTTAATGAATATTATTTCGAATATTCATTTGAAGTTTTATTTATTTAGTAAATATTATTATTTTGCATATTCATTATTTAATAAATATTATTTTGAATATTTATTTGAAGGTTATTTGGAGCAATATTTTATATCTAAAATATTCTTTGAATACCCATTTAATGCTTTCAACGATTTTAAAAATGATGTATTTCATTCAGATATTATCTTTGATCTTCAAATATTATGTAAATTATTTCTGAGTCGTATTATTATTTTATCAAGAAATGTTCTCAAAACTTTTATTCTTCAAATTATAAGGGAACCTTACCTGAGAGCTGTTATTTATTTTGTTTGATTGCCCGGTCATAAATCTTTTAAAACTATTCCTTGTACTCGCAACTTGGTTGCTATTCATCGATTAAATCTGTTATTACTTCCTCATCATTCGAGGGGTAAGAGTGTTGGGACAAGTTTATATCCATTAACAAGCACCAGCTTAGGAAATATTGGTGAATCTTCTTTTCCAATTAGAAACGACAACTTTGTAGAGTCCTATCAACGAGTATTACACTCGGGGAAAGGAGGACGAACTTTACGTTTCAGAGTCATGGATTTATTCGAACTAGGAGTCGTGTGTAAGAGGCCGAGTCGCGCGGTCCATCACAAGGCCCAACTGTTGGCCAGGGAGTTACTAAAAAGGGCGGTAGGCAAGTAAATCCGTCAGTTCTTCCTTCTACCGGTAGTAAACTATATTGGGCTGTACCATCTCCGACTGATCATCGGGGAGTGGGATAGCTGGCGCGTGATAACTCCAGTATTAGTTCATCTCCCAAATTGGGAATTTCCTGCAACACGTATCGAAGAGACTTCTTTCAGGTTGACGGGCATCCCTCGCAACACGTATCGAAGAGACTTTTTTCAGGTTGGCAGGAGTTTGAAAAATGTTAAAACTGGGACTGCAATATTTTCCTACAATTCCCTTCTTTTATGACATATGATGATGTCTTGCTTTTACCTTGCACAACAGATATTTCTACAGAATATATGTTTTGAGTTACCTTGTAACTTCATCCTTTACCTTATACTGGCACTATGTTCGTTAATGCATGGCATATGGTTTCAAAGATATTCTTGATACCGTTATATATTACTGTTGTTAAGTTATATATTATTGTTGGTGGGCTATTGCTCACCCTTGCTTTATTTATTATATCACAACAACAGCTATGTTGAATGGCCTGCGTAAAGCGCACTCGGCGCAAGCAGGTGACCCCAGCCAGAGGACTACCCGCTGATATTATCACTACCATTACTGAGTTAGATTGGCAGCTTTTGTTTCAGCCTTAATTATATGTATAATTAATGTAATCAACGGCAAAAACTTTAAAATTATGTTATTATCCTTTTGGGTTGTAATAACTTTTACTTGTGGATCCTATAAGTAGAAGACTTATTTCAATTTCATCTCTAGGACTATAACTGTTTGTGTGTGTGTGATGTGATATTATTGCGGGGTCACAACATGTATTTATTTATTTGGACTCAAGTCAAGTATTATTGATGGAATTAAGACCGTAACGACTAGGTCCCCGACTCCGGATCTGGGGGTGTTACAAATTTAAAACATTACCAAGTTATTACAACCATCTTGAAATAGTTATTACAAACCCAAATTGTCATAATCTTAAAGGTTCAACTTAAAAAGGGATTACCATCTAAGGCGGCACTTGCGGCCAAAAAGCGGTTTGTTTTTCAGAAACTTACACAACTCATGCTTGTAAATGAACCTAACCAACCTAAGCTGTAAACCTATCCAACTTAGTCTGCTCACCTGTGGTAATTCTACTGGGTGCGACCTCGGCACCTGCCTCATGAATAGTCTCCTAAACTGCTAACTGGTTAGCACGCTTCTGCGGAGGGTCTGCCTTGTTCTTGCCATGCTTATCTGTTATTGTGTGGTAATATATATATAAAAGAAAAGCAAGGGTGAGCAATACAGCTCAGCCATATAATAATAGTTTTCAAAGTACATTTATTAACCTAAACCATATGACATATCGTATACTGGTATTGTACCATTATTAAACACTTCATTCTTTATCCAGAAATATAACGAGGGATTTTTGTGGTAATTTGAATAGTTCGTTATTCTGTCAACACTATAGGTAATTGAGCACCTGGGCTTTCATTATAGTGTGGCAGTACAATTCCAATTGGAAGAATGGGATTATGCTGGAGCCTCTTCCACGATATCTGGTGATCAGCCAATATACCGTGCCTCTGCTTTTCTACTAGTAGAAGGACGACGTTCCCTTATCGGGTTGCACCCTGACCGCATATGGGCCTTAATATTTGGACTACGCCCGAAGGCGATGTCCCCTCTTCCTCCAATCCCTTAAAGAATCCTATTTATCATAGGAACAAAATTTAATCCAGTTCCCCAAGCACAAAGCTTGACGACAGGTTTGGTAACCTTTACTTAATTTTACTTCCATGAGTTATTGAGGAAGTCAACAGATTTTGGTTACTAAGAATCGCATCAAAAAACGTAACTTGGGAGTTGGTCGGAGTTTTTGAGTACTTAGTTAAAACTGAGCCCCTCCTTACTAGGTAGGGTGCATTTCTCATTGATAGCGTAGGGAGAAAACATTTACTACTGGCCCCCAAAACCTTAGGTTCCCGAGTTTTGATAAGCTTGAGCGAGGTAGCGATATTTTTCGATGAAGGAAGCTATAGTCAGTGAAGAAATGGGAACCTGTACTATTTTTAAATAATTTTCCTACGGTCAGAAAATATTTAAAATAATTTTTAAAGTTAAAATAACTTTTAAAATTATTTATAAGATTTTTAAATCATCCGAGAATATTTAATAAATAATCAAATAATATTTATTAAATAAACAATCAATTGGAATATTAAATAAATGTTGAAATAATTTTATTATTTCATAACTATTCTCAAATGAAAATAATATTCAACTTATTAATAAATATATTAAAATAATATTTATTAATATCATAAAGGGACTTTTAGTCCAAAAATATCCAATTTATATTTATTGGAATATTTTTAAAACGAAATATACGCCGTATAACATTTCCGGCCAAAATATCTCCGACTCCCTTACTAAGAAAGGGTATTATTAAACCCTACTGGAAAATATTAACACATCATCGTATATATATATATATATATATATATATTTTATGTACACGCATTTACTAACAGGTTTATAAATCCACGTAAATAAACCATACATCTCATGCTTATTCACAAAAATACTTTAAGCAGTTCACAGCAGTTATAACACAACAACAACAGTTTAGAAATACTTGGAATACAAGTTTCGAAAACTTGCCTGAGTGTGTCGGAATAGTCGGGGCTTTGGCTCTAGTGTGAGGATCTATAACAACCAATAAGGTTTGGTTAGTTCGTTAAATGATCCCGTCGAATCGACTATTCACATTAAGACAACTTCATAACGATACATCTTTACTACACATTTGGCTTATTATAAGTCCATGATATCCTTTAACCACTTTCGATAATTATTGGTTTTGTAACGACTTTCGTTAAGGCCATTTTCAACGAAACTAAAGTTCGTCTCATATCGTCCCCTAAAAGGTTTTTCACTTGCGCAACTTTATTTCGAAAAATTCTATAAATTTGAAAAATAAGCTTTTTCATGAAATTCTTTTTCTCAAGCCTTCCACACTGTAAAGAGGCCCAACTAACAATTTTTTGTAACTAATGGGTTTTTACAAGGTCCTCAACCAGGTCCTAAAGAAGGATCTTCTCTGCGGTGAATTTTACTTGCGCAGTTTCGACTCCATTATTTTTATAAAATCGAAAAATTCATATTTTGACTTGATTCTTTCTGGACCGTTTTCCTTACTGTAAGATCTAGTTATACAAAAAATTTCAAAAGTTTCTCCAAATTCCAAGGGGTCCGTTTATCACTGCAAAGACAGTGGTTTGACACGATTCGTTTGTTTTAACCGGTTTTTCTAAATTGAGCATATCTCCTAAACCGTAAATCGTTTTCAGTCGATTCAAATTCTCAAATACACTGAAAGGTCAGATCTACAATTTTTTAAGTAGTTTTGTCCAGAAATAATGCTTTAACAATTCGTGTGTTTCTGCACTAAAGATCTAATGATTTTATCAACATTAAGATCTAATTATAACGGCTATATATCCATTATTTCCAATTTTCATACTCTCCAACATACATCCAAGGCAACCATACAACTTCAACATCATATCACTATCATCATAAGTTTCTAAAATCAGTGGTATCACAATTTTATCAACATCCAAGATTTTCTCACAAAATTAAACTCTTTAACCACTAAAATCTACTAAATCATCTCATACATAACATCCACAATATAAATCCTTCAAATCAAAGAACTAAAAGCTTGGCTAAGTGGTTCTTACCTCCTTGGAGCTTGTATGACATTTACAAAGCTTGACATGCCTCAAGAACACCTTGGATAGCTCTTATAAATATTAATCTTCAAGATCAAAAAAAATTTCTGACCATAAGTTACTATTCAATCATCATCTTCAACAATTTTTTGACTAGGCAAAACACCTTCAGATATTAAACAATTAAATAGGCACTTACCCTTGGAGGTGTAGAAGACCTAGAATTTTTCTTTGGATTTTTAAGTGTCAAGAAGTGGGGGGAAAAATTCGTGGAACCTCCTGCCCTGTTGTTCTCAGCAGAATGGAGAAATGGTGGGGGAAAAGAGAGCTTTCTTGCTTGGCTACTTTTAGTGTGTGATTGTTATAATGTTATGCCATGTATTTATACTCGTATTAGCTGCACTCCTTTGTCAAATGAAGGCCATACCTTACCTTTATTAAAGCCACATTTTGGTGGAACTTGTTTCTAAATTGAATAGTACCTAATTAGGTTGGTTTGGTTAGCTTGTAATTGAGTTGGTTTGCATGGAAATGACATGGAATTGCATGGCTAGCTTCTTGCATGAGATTTACATAACTTCTTGCCAACTTTATCATTTTTCCATAATTATTCGTTAATTTCCATGCTAATCTCCATTAATCCTTAAAATGTTTTTGGTGTAAAACTCTTTCAAGTAACCTTCCAACATTCCACTTCCCTTATTCTAGTACCTTGGTTGCATGGTCATTTTTGAATTATATAACCCTTAGGCTTGTCGTAATACTCGTATTTATCGATATATCATAAAACGTAGGTCGTTCGAGAAGTGGGATTCTTGGAATTTCGACAACATTTACATACACTTATTTCGCTTAAGAAATCATAATATGAACTCAAATCTTAAATATTCATCATCCATAACTAGTGATTGGAATCATTTCCCTTAAGTGATGAAATTACTATTCATTTCAATCGTTTTACAATAGTACAAAAATTCGGGTTCTTACAACCTTCCCCAATTAAAAGGATTCCGTCCCGGAATCAGGTTGGAAATAAATTGGGGTACTTCTCTTGCATTGCACTTTCCAGCTCCCAGGTGGATTCCTCTACATTGTGATTCTACCACAAAACTCTGACTATTCTGACTACCTTGTTCCTGAGTACTTGCTCCTTGTGGTCCATGATTTCCACTGGTTGCTCTATATAAGACAAGTCTGGCTGTAGATCTACATGCTCATATTCCACCACATGCTTGGCATCGGGGTTGTACTTCCTCAACATAAACACATGGAACACATTATGTATTTGCTGCAGACTTGGAGGTAAGGCTAACTCGTAAGCCACCTATCCAATCCGCCTTAATATCTTGAAAGGTCCGATGTACCTCGGGCTCAACTTCCCCTTCTTCCCAAACCTCATCAGTCCTTTCCAGGGAGATACCACGAGCAGCACCATGTCTCCTACTTCATATTCTCTGTCCTTCCAAGCTAAGTCAGCATATTTACGTTGTCTGTCTTGGCCTGCTGCTAGTCTTCCCCTGATTAGGACTATCACATCTCTTGTCTATTGTACCAGTTCAGGTCCTAATATCTTCCTTTCACCAACTTCTTCCCAACATAAGGGAGAACGACATTTCCGGCCATAAAGGGCTTCATACGGGGGCATTCCTATACTCGAGTGATAACTGTTGTTTTACGCAAACTCAATCAACGGTAAGTGCTCTTCCCAACTTCCCTTAAAATCCATCACGCATACCCTTAGCATGTCCTCTAAGGTCTGAATTGTTCTTTCGCTTTGTCCGTCGGTCTGGGGGTGGTATGCAGTACTCATGTTTAACTTGGTTCCCACACATTCTTGAAAGCTCCTCCAGAACCTGGAGTTAAACCTCGGGTCTCTATCAGACACAATGGTCACGGGAACTCCATGTCTTACCACAATTTCCCATATATAGATGTCTACTAATTTATCGACAGTGTACCTCTCGTTGATTGGGAGAAAGTGGGCGGACTTGGTCAACCTTTATACGATTACCCATATCACATCATGGTTAGTCTTGGTCCTTGGGAGTCCTACTAAAAAATCCATGGCTAGGTGCTCCCACTTCCATTCTAGAATCTCTAGGGGTTGCAGTAGTCCGCTAGGTCACTGGTGTTCTGCCTTTACTCGTTGGCAAGTCAAACATCTATTCACCCATTCCGTCGCATCCTTCTTCATGTTGGGCCACCAATAGTATTCTTTCAAATCTCTATACATCTTAGTGGTACCTGGGTGCACAGAGTACCTTGAGTTATGTCCTTCATATAGAATCTCAACCTTTAATTCCTGAACATTTGGGACCCAAATTCTCGTTGCATATCTCATGATTCCTCCTATATCTCTTTCTTACTTAATTTCCTCCCCGGTTAATATCTCTTCTTCCGAGTTCTTTTCCTCTTCCATCTTTTTCTCTTAGCACATTCGAATCTTTTCCAATAATGGAGGCTGGATTTGAATTCCCATTAACACTTCTTGGCTACTTCCCGATGTCTTAACCTTGATTTCCAGCTTCTCCATTTCTTTTATCAATTCTTCTGCCGATGTCATCATCTTGAGCCTCTCCTTCCTACTAAGGGCATCGGCCACCACATTGGCCTTCCCTGGATGATAGCAAATCTCACAATCATAATCCTTAATTAACTCTAACCATCTTCTTTGTCTTATATTCAATCCTTTCTGGGTAAAGATGTACTTGAGGCTTTTATGATCTGTGTAGATTTCAAACTTTTCTCCATATAGGTAATGCCTCCATATCTTTAATGCGAAGACTATCGCCGCTAGCTCTAAATCATGGGTAGGGTACCTTATTTCATACTCCTTCAACTGTCGAGAAGCATATGAAATCACCCTTCCGTGCTGCATAAGCACGCAACCTAGTCCTTTATGTGATGCATCACTATAGATCACAAAGTCCCCCTTATCATCTAGCAGTGTCAGCACTGGGGCGGTCATTAACCTTTTCTTTAGCTCTTGAAAGCTCTCTTCACATTTCTCATCCCATAAAAACTTTTCAGTCTTTCTGGTGAGTCGGGTCAATGGGGCTGCAGCTTGGCAAAGTCTTGTACAAACCTTCTATAATACCCGGCTAATCCTACGAAACTTCTTACTTCGGTCGGGGTGGTCGGTCTTTCCCAGTTTGATATTGCCTCTATCTTGGCAGGGTCAACTAGTACTCCTTCGCTACTAACCATATGACCTAAGAATTGTACCTCCTTCAGCCAAAATTCTTATTTAGAGAATTTGGTATACAACTTTTCTTTCCTCAGGATTCCTAGGACTATCCTCAAGTGTTCCGCATGTTCTTCCTCAATTTTTGAATAAATAAAAATATCGTCAATGAAAACTATGACGCACTTGTCTAGGTACTGCTTGAATACTCGGTTCATCAAGTCCATGAATGCCGCGGGGGCGTTAGTCAATCCAAAGGACATTACTAGGAACTCATAATGGTCGTACCTAGTACGAAAAGCAGTCTTGGGTATATCTTCCGGTTTAATCTTTAACTGATGGTACCCTGTTCTCAGGTCTATTTTCGAAAAGTGAACTACTCCCTTGAGTTGGTCAAAAAGGTCGTCAATCCTAGGCAAGGGGTACTTGTTCTTAATGGTTAACTTATTCAGCTCTCTGTAGTCTATATATAGCCTCATACTCCCATCCTTTTTCTTTACAAACAACACTGGGGCACCCCACGGGGACACACTTGGTCTTATCATGCCCTTGTCCAACAGTTCTTGTGACTGAGTGGCCAGTTCTTTCATCTTAACGGGGGCCAATCGATAGGGGGCTTTAGAAACTAGTGCAGTTCCTGGTGATAATTCTATCGCAAACTCAATTTCCCTATCGGGTGGTAACCCAGGAAGGTCTTCTGGAAACACATCTTCAAATTCCCTGACAACTGGAATGTCTTTCAGTTCAGGGGTTCTTTCCTTCGTGTCTACTACATAAGCTAAGTAGGCCTCGCTACCCTTTCGTACTAACTTTTTGGCTTGAGCAACAGTAAAAAAATTTTGAGTCTGTCGCTGTCCTTTGAAGATGACTTCTTTCTTTCCTGACACCTTAATCCTGACTTTCTTTCTATTACAATCAATCTGGGCATCACTACTTGACAACCAATCCATTCCTAAGATGACATCTAATTCGCCTAACTTAAACGGAATTAGGTCTGCCCGAAAGTGGTGACCTCCTATTACTATATCGCAGTTAGGATATGTTTGGCTTATAGGAACCACTTCGTGGTTAGCTATCTCTACCATTAGTCATTCTTTTAACATTTCTGGTTTCAAGTTCAATTTGCATGCAAAATCTCGCGATATAAAAGATTTAATAGCCCCAGAATCAAACAAAGTATTTGCACTTAAGGTGTTAAGGGAAAGGGTACCTGTGATGACATCCTCATCCCTCACTGCACCCTGCACTGTCATATTGAAAGTCCTAGCGGTGGGTGGTCGATTGGATGCAGTACCACTCACCCTTGATCCCGTCGGTTTCAGTTTAGGGCAATCTTTCTTCCAGTGGTCTGTACTTCCACACTGGTAACATTTCATGAGCGAGTTCCTCCGGTGCAATTATTGGAATAGTGTACGGCTTGTCCACACTTAAAACATGTCGTCGTACCCTGGAGGCAATACACTGAATGTTTCTTTCCACAAGTCTTACAGTTAGGTAGGGGAGGGCGCGACTGTCCTGATATGGGTGCCCTGGTTGGTCCACCTCCTTGGCCAACACTCTTGCTTTCTGCCCTGTTAAACCCTATGCTTTTGGCTGGCTGGGACATCGTTCCTCTAACAAACTTGCTGGGGAAACTCCCACTTGCAGCACCACCACTTCGACTTTCAAACTTCCTTTTCTTTATGATCTTGTCCTTCTGGGACTGCTCACTTCCTACCTCTACAACCGATGCCTTCTGTACTAAAGTGGCGTAATCCGTAATTTCCAACACCGCGACACGATTCTGAATCCACTGTTTCAATCCTTGTTGAAACCTTCTTGTCCTCTTAATTTTAGTGTTCACGTAATCTGGAACGAACCTTGACAGCTCAGTGAACCTAGCCTCATATTCAGCTACAGTCATATTGTCCTGTTTAAGCTCTAGGAACTTGAGTTCCATCTGGGTCTCCATAAACCTCGGAAAGTACTTTTCCAAGAATAACTCTGTGAATCTGTCCCATGTAACCACTCCAGTTGGTTCCATGTTTTTCTTGGCCTCCCACCAATAGTTGGCCTCTCCCTTAAGCAGGTATGTAGCAAAGATTGTTTTCTGGGCTTCCTCAGTGCCCATAATCTCAAAGGTCTTCTCCATCTCCTTCAACCAACCCCTGGCCTCAACGGGATCTGCTGTCCCCTGGAATTCTGGGAGTTTAAGTGACTTAAATGCCTTAAAGGCATTAGCTACTGCGTTGTTGGGGCCGCGAGGTGGTGGCTGTGGTCATGGCTGGCGTTCCAGATTTTGCCTCATCAGGCGCATAAATTGTTCCATTAGGTCCTCTTCTTCTTCCTCATAATCCTCATCATCAAACTCATTGTACTCATCTTCCTCATCATCCTATTCTGGGTGATGGTGTTCCTCTTCCTTGTGTTGGTTACTACCATGAGTGGCGGACTCGGCTGGGTGAGCTCTTGTGTTTCTTCTTGTGGCATTTTTCTGAAAGTGTACATATATAAAAAAAATTCTGTTATGGTTTCCTCATTTTTCTTAATCTGGCTTTCTGCGATTGGCACCTCGAAGGTGAAATCTTTTACAGGCATATATGCATCTTATAAATAGCTGTCAAACGATCATGGCATTATATATATATAACAACTTAAACGGAAACAAATACTAAAATCAAACGAAGACTACGTCATATTAATGCTAGTGACTTCTCAGAGTCAAGGTTTCAAGTACATCATGAGACTGAAATATATAAAGGTACATCAAAAGCCAGCTAACATGTCTTCCTATCCAGAGGGAATATACTATGTGACTGACATCACTACCAAAAGTAAAGCTACTGCAACATCCCTCTGTAATAGAAGACTGAACTGGTCATCCATCCATCAATATGTGTGAAAGCGTATCGCCTCCCTAACTTGGCGCATAGTCCTCGAAAGGACTCTCTCTACATCACTCCTACGGATCCTCCTACTGCGGTGGGAACGTAGAAGTGCTCTGAGTCGGGTGAGAGCCCTCCTCCCAATCCCCTGTACTACCCGCCTCATCTATCTAGCTGTGGAGGCTCTCCCCTGGGAGTATAGTCTCGCTCGTCTCTCCTCAGCTAGCTGGAACCTCAGCTCAGCTTCTCGGGCCTCCGCTGCCACCAGGTCGGT
Source organism: Saposhnikovia divaricata (assembly GCA_036435485.1). Lineage (NCBI taxonomy): Eukaryota > Viridiplantae > Streptophyta > Magnoliopsida > Apiales > Apiaceae > Saposhnikovia > Saposhnikovia divaricata. Next base: position 154,463,884 of record CM071600.1, on the reverse strand, counting down.
GGTCATACGAGACACCATCCAGTCATACTCAATGGCTCTAACAACCTGTATGGGAGGACTAACCAGCTCGCTCTTCGGGGCAACCTCATTCTCAGCATCCTCTGGAATAAACTCCTCAGAGTCACCATCTATATCAATGTCCCAATGAAATCCAATAGGGGGTGAATCCTCTCTGATGGGAGGGGAATGCATAGGGATATCAGTCCAAACCACCTCCTCTTCCTCAAGGTCTGCATCAGGGGTAGGATCAACGGGATCATCCTCCATGGGATCCTCCTCGGCGTCATCATCTCTAGGATCCTCCTCGGGATCCTCCTCTAGGTCATCATCTCTGGGATCCTCCTCCTGGAATATCTCTCTCTCTCTCCCCCCTGCTGAGGGTCAATCTCTGTCTCAACATCCGGCTCATATACAGCTCTCAGAAGGGTATCATCATGTCGCTGCTCGTAATCCTCAGGCAGTTCTACATCCTCGGGTATCTACACAAAAAGGGAAAAATGTTACTATCCTTGAGTTTCTAATAAGTAGTTCCCTTATTGGGCTTAAGGTTGTTTGGGCTATGTCTATTAGCCCGACCATGTTTCGGTAAGGGTTTGAGTCCTTAAACCTTCCTATCGTCTCTGAGATTATAACCTAATGCTCTGATACCATTTATGTAACACCCCTAAATCCGGGGTCGGAGATCCAGGCTGTCGCTCTGTCCTTAATTTCAATTTTAATAAACATTATTCTTATTCTTCATTTTAGCACGCTGTGACCCCTCAATCAAACATAACATTAACAGATTATAGGCTCAGAGATGAATTTAGAACATTACAAAGTTATTACAACCATCTTGAAATAGTTATTACAAACCCAAATTGTTTAATCTTAAAGGTTCAAATTAAAAAGAGATTACTATTTAAGGCGGCACTTGCGGCCAAAAAGCGGTTTGGTTTTCAGAAACTAACACAAGTCATGCTTGTAAATGAACCTAACCAACCTAAGCTGTAAACATATCCAACTTAGTCTGCTCACCTGTGGTAATGCTACTGGGTGCGGCCTCGGCACCTGCCTCATAAATAGTCTCCTAAACTACTAACCGGTTAGCACGCTTTTGCGGAGGGTCTGCCTTGTTCTTACCATGCTTATCTGTTGTTGTGTGGTAATATATATATATATATATATAAAAGAAAAGCAAGGGTGAGCAATACAGCTCAGCCATATAATAATAGTTTTCAAAGTACATTTATTAACCTAAACCATATGACATATCGTATACTGGTATTGTACCATTATTAAACACTTCATTCTTTATCCAGAAATATAATGAGGGATTTCTATGGTAATTTGAATAGTTCGTTATTCTATCAACACTATCGGTAATTGAGCACCTGGGCTTTCATTATAGTGTTGCAGTACAATTCCAATTGGAAGAATGGGATTATGCTAGAGCCTCTTCCACGATATCTGGTGATCAGCCTCTACTTTTCTACTAGTACAAGGACGACGTTCCCTTATCGGGTTACACCCTGACCGCATATGGGCCTTAATATTTGGAGTACGCCCGAAGGCGATGTCCCCTCTTCCTCCAATCCCTTAAAGAATCCTATTTATCATAGGAATAGAATTTAATCCAAATCCCCAAGCACAAAGCTTGACAACTGGTTTGGTAACCTTTACTTAATTTTACTTCCATGAGTTATTGAACTCTGATGTGTGGGTTGACATTAGTCAACAGATTTTGATTACTAAGAATCGCATCATAAAACGTAACTTGGGAGTTGGTTGGAGTTTTTGAGTACTTAGTTAAAACTAAGCCCCTCCTTACTAGGTAGGGTCCATTTCTCATTGATAGCAAAGGATGAAAACATTTACTACTGACTCCCAAAACCTTGGATTCCCGAGTAATGATAAGCTTGAGCGAGGTAGCGATATTTTTCGATGAGGGAAGCTATAGTCAGTGAAGAAATGGGAACCCGTACTATTTTTAAATAATTTTCCTCCGATCAGAAAATATTTAAAATAATTTTTAAAGTCTTAAAATACATATATATTTTAATACATACATATATATATATATATATATATATATATATATATATATATATATATATTTGTACACGCATTTACTAACAGGTTTATAAATCAACGTAGATAAACCATACATCTCATGCTGATTCGCAAAAATACTTTAAGCAGTTCATAGCAGTTATACCACAACAACAGTAGTTTAGAAATACTTGGAATACAAGTTTCGAAAACTTGCCTGAGTGTGTCAGAATAGTCGGGGCTTTGGCTTTAGTGTGATGATCTATAACAACCAATAAGGTTTGGTTAGTTCGTTAAATGATCCCGTCGAATCGACTATTCACATAAAGACACAACTTCGTAACGATACATCTTTACTACACATTTGGCTTATTATAAGTCCATGATATCCTTTAACCACTTTCGATAATTATTGGTTTTTTAACGACTTTTATTAAGGCCATTTTCAACGAAACTAAAGTCCGTCTCATATCGTCCCCTAAAAGGTTTTTCACTTGCGCAACTTTGATTCGAATAATTCTATAAATTCGAAAAATAAACTTTTCTTGAAATTTTTTTTCTCAAGCCTTCCTCACTGTACAGAGGTACAACTGTCAATATTTTGTAACTCATGGATTTTTACAATGTCCTTAACCAGGTCCTAAAGATGGCTCTTCTCTGCGGTGAATTTTACTTGCGCAGTTTCGACTCCATGATTTTTATAAAATTGAAAAATTCATATTTTGACTTGATTCTTTCTGGACCGTTTTCCTTACTGTAAGAACTAGTTATAAAAAATTTTCAAAATTTCCTCCAAATTCCAAGGGGTTTGACATGATTCGTTCGTTTTAACCAGTTTTACTAAATCGAGCATATCTCCTAAACCGTAAATTGTTTTAAGTCGATTCAAATTCTCAAATACACTACAAGGTCATATCTACAAGTTTTTAAGCAGTTTTGTCCAGAAATAATGCTTTAAAAATTCGTGTGTTTCTGCACTAAAGATCTAATGAAAATCCGACATTATAACGGCTATAAATCCATTATTTCCAATTCTCATACTATCCAACAAACATCCAAGGCAACCATACAACTTCAACATCATATCACTATCATCATAAGTTTCTAAAATTAGTGGTATCACAATTTTATCAACATCCAAGATTTTCACACAAAATTAAACTCTTTAACCACTAAAATCTACTAAATCATCTCATACATAGCATCCATGATATAAATCCTTAAAATCAAGAACTAAAAGCTTGGCTAAGTGGTTCTTACTCCTTGGAGCTTGTATGACCTTTACAAAGCTTGATACACCTCAAGAACACCTTGGATAGCTCTTATAAATACTAATCTTCAAGATCAAATAAATTTTCCGACCATAAGTTACTATTTAATCATCATCTTCTACAATTTTTTTGACTAGGCAAAACACCTTCAAAAATTACGAAATTATATAGGCACTTACCCTTGGATGTGTAGAAGAGCTGGAATTTTTCTTGGGATTTTTAAGTGTCAAAAAGTGGGGGGGAAAATTCGTGGAACCTCCTGCCCTGTTGTTCTCAGCATAATTGAGAAATTTTGGGGAAAAGAGAGCTTTCTTGCTTGGCTACTTTTTATGTGTGATTGTTATAATGTTATGCCATGTATCTATACTTGTATTAGCTGCATTCCTTTGTCAAATGAAGGCCATACCTTACCTTTATTAAAGCCACTTTATGCCACATTTGGTGGAACTTGTTTCTAAATTGAATAGTACCTAGTTAGGTTGGTTTGGTTAGCTTGTAATTGAGTTGGTTTGCATGGAAATGACATGGAATTTCATGGCTAGCTTCTTGCATGGGATTTACATAACTTCTTGCCACATTTATCATTTTTCCATAATTATTCGTTAATTTCCATGCTAATCTCCATTAATCCTTAAAATGTTTTTGGTGTAAAACTCTTTCAAGTAACCTTCCAACATTCCACTTTCCTTATTCTAGTACCTTGGTTGCATGGTCATTTTTGAATTATATAACCCTTAGGCTTGTCGTAATACTCGTATTTACCGATATCTCATAAAACGTAGGTCGTTCGAGAAGTGGGATTCTACGAATTCCGACGACATTTACATACACTTTTTTCGCTTAAGAAATCATAATATGAACTCAAATCTTAAATATTCATCATCCATAAGTAGTGATTGGAATCATTTCCCTTAAGTGATGAAATTACTATTCATTCTAATCGTTTTACAATAGTACAAAAATCTGGGTTCTTACACTAGTAGTCTCGTAAGTGAATGGTGAGTTTGAAGCCAAGGAGGAAACTATGGAAAGGTATTTGAGAGTTGTGAAAGCTGTTATGACTCAGTTTGATGAGTGCTATGTGGAGCACATTCAGAGAGAAGAGAACATGAAGGTCGATGCCCTATCAAAGTTTGCCTCTTCTGAGATAGAGAATCATGCAAGGAGTGTTTACTCCCAGGTCTTGAAGACCCCAACCATCAACTCGAAATTGGTGGCACCAATTGATATAGGGAGCTGTTGGATAGATCCTATCAAAGCTCACTTGGAAACTGGATGGCTCCCTGACAATGCCTTGGAGGCCCGAAAACTGTCAGTGAGAGCGTTGAGATATGCCTTGATTGAAGGCATCCTTTATAAGAGATCTTTTGTCATCACATATGTAATAACCCAAAATTTTGGTAGAATTAAAACTTTTCTTATTACGATTAAGTACATCAGTGAATAATGATTTTAATGAACAATGGAATTCAGTGATTGACGACATAGATAAGAATAATCTATCGTCCAAGAGATAAGTTGGTATACCCTAGAAGGGAGTTAGAGTACTCACTATAGGAATTGAGAAATGAGAAAACCAAGTATGTACTAGGGAAGTACATAGAGAATGAATGTATATGAACGAAGTTAGAATTCAGAGAATCCAAGCATTGTTTATTCCATCATTGACAGGGAAGGCAAGAATATAATAATTGGATTATAAATTAAGGATATTAAATATTAGAAGTCCAAGGGAGGATATATTATGAGAGGGAAAGAGGATTGAGAATATAATCCTAGATCAAAGAGAATGCAAACGAGTTCGAGAACGATTGAGAAACTGGGTGAGAAACCGGGAGAGCAAATTCTGAGATAAAGAGAATATACCAAGGATATTGGATTTAATATCTACTTGAGGATTAGAACCACCCGAAGACACTAATATATGATGTGGGAAAGGATAATATATATCCAAGAGATTTACAAAGGTGAAACCACTGAGACGATCACAGAAATCATAAGTGAAGCAAACGACGAGAGAACTTGCACAAAGCCCATTCAAAAGCCCTAAGGCCCTATAAAGAAGCACATGCTCGCCCAAGCTCTTCAAGGAGCTACATTTACAAGTAAATTAAGTGAGTGGCTCATGGATATATTGAAGGGGCAAGGCTAGAAGAGCAAATAGAGTAAAAGGGCATGGGTAGACTAGTAAACAAAAAACCAAGTGGATAAATCTTGCAAAAGAAGCTAAACCAGAAGTGTTTTGATTGGTGGACTTCAAACACAATTCATTAAAAGATAAGGTCTGATGTTAAAGGGATATAAACAAGTCACACAAGTCATTATCCAAGAGAGAAAAGAGAGCAAAACACAAAGCCACACAAACTGCCAACAGAAACACCACTCAAAGAAAAATTCATATCTCCACTTCTATCCATGTTTAAATCACCAAATTTTAACCATAGCTTCCTCATTATATGGGGAACACAAATTTAAAATTTCATGGCCAACAAAGGAGTGTAGCTTAGCCAAATCCCTCACCCAAGTTGGGGAAGCCGAACTGCCCTGTTACTTGGCAGTTTCTGCACCGACCTTTAAACGCCAATAACACTACGCCATAAGTGGGCTACTGTAATGCTTTTTTGTAAGCGTTACACAAATCGTGTTACAATAGCTAGTAAAGTTCATACCTATTGTAACACCGCTCGATTGGTGTTACATTAGCCATATATCTAGGGTTACTCTGAAATTACGGTGTTACGTGAAATGTAACACCACACCGTGGTGTTACAATAGGTAATACTAGTTTTTGAATTTTACTATTTTTTTAAAAATTTTAATACTAATATTTATTTTTTTAATAACTTTTAATTAATAAATCTATTACTCTTTAACCCAATTTTCGGAAAATGAAAACCCTCTTTGATTTTAAATTAACGAACTCCTTATTTGGATTAAATATTAATTTTAGAAATTCATATAATAATAATAAGTACTAAATAAAATAAATATGTTATGAAAATAATATAATATATTTAGATGGTTTATCTCACTAAAATATAAGAATTAATATAGTAAAAAATTTAGAATATTTTTATCACTAAAATTTATATATAAATATATAACATATATTTTGTATGACTTTTTAAAAATTATAAAAAATGATTAAAAAATAAATTAAAAACTAATAATACATTAGAACTGCCTGCCAGCGTGGAGTACATTTTTGTTTCCCCCAAAAACGAAAACCATAACCCCGCTCCCCCAAAACGAAAACCATAACCCCGCTCTTACCCTCTCAAACCCACTTATCCAAATCGGTGGCCGTTGTCTCTGGTCTCTCTCTATCTATCACTCTCTGTCTCTCGCTCTTTCTTCCCCCTCTCTTCCTCTCTCACTCCCTCCCCCGCTCTCTCCCTCCCTCCCTCCCTCCCTCTCTCTCTCTCTCTCTCTCTCTCTCTCTCTCTCTCTCTCTCTCTCTCTCTCTCTCTCTCTCTCCCCCTCTCAGTCTCTCCCCCCGCTCTCTCTCTGAATCTAATCAACATTGATCTAACAGGTATTTGTCTCTCTCTCTCTCTCTCAGGATCTGTGGAGCTGTTTGCAATTAGGGTTTCGAAATTGGGGAAATTGGGGGAATCTTGCAATTAGGGTTTCGAGATCACCAGTCAGACACTTACAAAGCTTCTTACTGCTCTAAACGAATGCACTGAGTAAGTCCATTGTTAAAACTTTGCCTAATTCTTATAGGTTCTGGAAATGCTATATTAGACATGCATGGATTGAATGGTATTCTTGTAATTTGATTGGCAAAAAAATGTTTATGTTGTTGTATGTGACTAATGTTAGTAAAATTATGATTAAGGGCTTGTTTGATAACGACTGAACCAATCCATTTGAACTGGACGAGTTAATATAAGTGATTAGGACTGTTTGTTGGTTATACTTTGATTTCTGTATGAAAAGACTTATGGGACCAATGAGAACAAGTAACACTCTGAAATCCCTTTTGGTGCTTTCGTAATGTGAATAACGTGGTTTTTTTTCTAAGTGATTGTTTAAAATCATATTTACACGAAGTAATTATTAGTTATAAGTTTATCTGACTGGTGATCTCTTTTGTTAATTACTACTTAAGTGCTAAACAGACGGTATAGAGTACTACTTAATTACTACTTAATTACTACTTAATTATTTGATCTGTAGCCTATAGGAATAATAAATTTATAGGGTGTCGTGGCCATTTGGTTCGGCTACCATCTGGTTTGATAGTTAATATTAATATGGTATGGTCTCAAACTAGTTAATATTTTACTACGTATATTGAACCGATATGTAGATTTAATTACTTTGGGGTTTATACTTTATAGGTGTAATCTTCGGAGGACCTAGGTTTTAGATATGGAACCTGATAGCGACTATCCAGATAGTGATGGTAACTGGATAGGACTTCCAAGATATAGTACAGAGTATATAAAGGGGATAAAATCGTTTATGGAAAACGCATTTCCCCTTTATTCAGTAGGGGATGAAATGAAGTGCCCCTGCAAAGATTGTAATGATCGCAATTGGCAACTTCGAGATGTAATATATGATCATCTCATATGCAGAGGGCCTTCTTTGTTATGTGTCCATTGGATTTGTAAGGTTTCACAAGTCCAAGTAAAAAATAGTGCCGATTTCAAGGATTATGACACTAGGACTGCTTTCGGAGATAATTTACAAGCGATGTTTGACTGCACGGGTAGAAGGTTTCAGAATGTAGAACAAGGACCAAATCCATCTACTAGAAAGTTTTATCGCCTTGTCGAAGAGGGAAAACAACCATTATATCCGGGCTGCACAAATTTTTCTCGGTTGAGTTTTATGATTAGACTTTATCATTTAAAGTGTATTCATGGAATTACCGAGTCGGCCTTTGGAGATTTACTAGTACTTATAAAAGATGCATTTCCGGAAGCCAATGTGCCTTTATCCTTCAATGCTGCAAAGAACATCATCAAAGAATTAGGTCTTGATTATCAGAAAATACATGCATGTCCTAATAGTTGCATGTTGTATTGGGGCACAAATAAAGATAAACAAGTCTGTGATCATTGTGGGGTTTCAAGGTGGAATTTACAAGAAAAGAAAGGGCCTGCTGTTGTTAATGATCCAGAGAAGTTGATTAGCAAGGTTCCAGCAAATGTGATGAGATACTTCCCTTTAATACCAAGGTTGCAAAGGATGTTCATGTGCAAAGAATTTTCGAAGCTCATGACATGGCATGCAACCGAACGGATAAAAGATGGGAAATTAAGGCATCCAGGAGACGCGGAAGCATGGAAGACAATGGATGCTAACTATCCTGATTTTTCGTCGGAAATTCGAAACATAAGACTAGGTGCAGCTGCTGATGGATTCTGTCCATATCGTACAAAAGCTAGTCATAGTACATGGCCAATTCTACTAGTAAACTATAATCTCCCACCTTGGCTTAGCATGAAACAAGAAAATTTTATTCTTTCAACGTTAATATCTGGTCCAGATTCTCCTTCGAACAGTATAGACGTATACATGTAGCCATTAATTGCCGAGTTGAGAGAACTATGGGATTCCGGTGTCGAGACATATGATGCCATGACTGATCAGAATTTTAATTTACGGGCAGCGGTGCTGTGGACTATAAATGATTTTCCAGGATACGCCATGATGTCGGGTTGGAGTACAAAGGGTAAATTAGCGTGCCCGGTGTGTCATTATGAGACCTGTTCAGAATACTTGAAACATAGCAGGAAAATGTGCTATATGCATCATAGAAGGTTTCTTAATCCTTCACACAAATGGAGGTTTGACAAGAAAAAATTCAATGGGCAAATTGAATTGAGGCAGGGTCCGGAACCATTAACGGGAACTGATATTGATGAATTGTTGGTTGGGTTTAAAAACCAGTTTGGGGAAAAGATCAACAAAAAGAGAAAGCGTGACGATAACACCCCATTTAAGAAGAAGTCGATTTTTTTTGATTTGCCGTACTGGAAGCATAATCAACTTCGACATAACCTCGATGTTATGCATATAGAAAAAAACATATGCGATTCAATATTAGGTACTTTACTTAATATTGGTGGAAAGTCAAAAGATCATTTAGCTGCTCGGTTGGATTTACAAGAAATGGGGATTCGAAAGTCCCTTCATCCGGTGAAATCTGCTGATGGGAAAAAACTTGAAATTACCGCAGCAATCTTCGACCTGACAAATAAGGAGAAAGACCTCTTTTGCAAGGTATTGAAGAATGTGAAACTTCCTTACGGATGTGCTTCTAATATCGGTCTTTATGTGAACACAAACGAGAGGCAGGTAACGGGGTATAAGAGTCATGACGCGCATTTTATACTCCATTACTTGTTACAATTCGCTGTGAAGAGGTACCATCTTAACACCTGCATTATTAGTTCTAGCTCTATACACGTATCTTTATCAAAAGCAATGCTACTTATGTGTTAATTTTCATGGACCACCCCTCAAAGTACATGGCATCATATTGATAAAATCTCCACGCCTAACAAATGCAAGTTGCATATAGAGCATATTATTTCTCACAGTTATATAAAAATTGTTCTGTTTTTTTACTACTCCATTCAGATAACAAAATGATGGTATAATGTCTTGTAGTTACCAAAGCACTCGTCGCAAGCAGTGAATAAATATGAGCTGGATAGAATCAAACGTGTGCAAGAAAACAAGGCAAAGTTTGATGAACTTGGGTTGGGAAAGTATGGGACTGATCCAAATCCACCTACAGTACAGAAATAGAAAGGAGAAGACAAAGTGGTTTCTGATGATGAATATGTCTTGGAAAGTGAGCACGAAAGTGATGATTCATCGAAGGTAATATAGAACTGATTATTTACTTGACATTCATCAAAGTGGTTTCTAATTATAGTCTGATTATGTCAAGGAAATGAAAAAGATACCAGCTGGCCCCAGAACTCGTTCCCGAGCCAATGCTACCACTACTATGAACACGGAGACTGCATCTACTCCAAAAATTTTAAAGCCGACGTGTAGTAAATTGTTAAAACAATGTGGTAATATTGCAAGTGGTTCAGCTGCGGCTTATATAGCACTGCGGGAACGTCAGAAGCAAAATATAGAAGCTGATCCAAGGATAGAGGATGTTGGTGAGTCGAGTTTACACAATGCCCTTGAAACAGTTGAAAAAGGTAATAAATATGTACGCATAGATAAAAGGTTAAAAATGTAATAGATTATTAGAAATAATTAGTATAATAATACACTCACTTTCCCATTATGTTTTTTATATGTGGCCAGGTCCTAAAAAACTTAGAGGACGGACAAAAATGTTAAAAGTTCATGGGAGGAGTCCAACTGAAAAGCCTGTCATTACATTGAGTAAAAAGGGTCAACCGATTGGAGACAGGAAGGTCAGAGCTGAGCTAAGCAATTTTCTAGGGACGCTAGTTAAGCAACACGTGTCTCTAACTCATGTTAACTGGCATGTTGTTCCACAAGAATTGAAGAAGAAAATGTTGGAATATACTTTGGTAATCCCTTTATCTTAGTTTATATTAATATATGGGAAAAAAATATATCCATGATGCACTGAAATAATGCATCAATATGTTTGACATATTATAGGATAGGTATGATATTCCTGCACACGGGGAAAAATATATAAATAAGACACTTAATACTCTTTGGAGAGTGCACAAGTCCCGTGTCAAGAAGGATCATTATACAGAGTATGACAGTGACGAGAAAAGGATTGAAAACAGGCCACGTGATATTCCACTTGAGGATTTTAAGGTTTTGTTGAAGTACTGGGCAGATGAAGGAGTGCAGGTTAGCATATTACTGACCGAGTATTTGCATTTATTTGCCTATATTTATTTTGCACCAAATTAAAATTTCCGTTGAATACTTTTTATTATAGTCACTTGCCGTGGAAAATGCGGCTCGTCGGAACTCATATGCTGACCCCCACACTCTTGGTCGTAAAACTATTGCTGAAGTTAAGGAGAAACTGGTATGACATCATTTTAATTGTGCATAATTACTTGTTCAATTTCATTTTAGTTGTGCTAGACCATGTTGATTCTCTTGACAATCTTGTATTGCTAGAAACAAAAGGACCAAAATCTGGCCTCCCCGTCACGATCTAGAATCTACTTGAAAAGTCGTAAACACAAAAAAGGGCGCAAGTACAAGACTAATAGGGCTGCAATCAACAAAACAATTGTAAGTGCTTTTAGTCATTATTTATTTTATGCAAACGGCTTTGGTTTATCCCATATTCGAGTGATTGGTTAAAAGAAGTACTTAAATGCAGTAGTGTATTTGAATGCAGTAGTGTATTTGATGCAGTAGTGTATTTGATGTTTCTCTTCTGGAAAAAGTAATAGATCATGCCACTGAATTGCCTATAGGACTTTTTGGAACAATAGGAGTGATTCTTAGAGAGTTAGAGTACAACTTAATGTTTTTACTAGAACCACTAATAAATCTATCCGGATGCAAGAACAAAAATTGGCATAGTTTCTCCCACACAAGCCTACCTGATGACAGATCTCACAACTTATATCTCCTTTTTCATTGCACCATTGTTGAACACACGTCCTATGAGCATACTGCATAAGCATCGTACAATGTAATGAGTGAAATGAATTTATGAGAACAAAGAAAACAGAATAAGGAAATCACATTGTCTTTTGGTTTTTGCCATGTTTTGACATTGAAATGAATTAGAGGAGATACGAATAATAATCGCCTGGTTTGTCTCATTGTAGCACTAGTATGATATACAATTACATGTTAACTCAATTGTGTAAATTTCACTTATAGGAAACCATTGATAAGGTGCTGAAAGAAGGAGGTGATGCAGATGCGGTGCTTCCCGGTGGCAAACATGGACCAGACTGGTTGGTGGGAAGGAAAGGCTCAGTGCTTGCCTTAGAAAATGCTCCTGCTATTACTCAACCTTCCGTTGATGAGTTGACTGCAAAGATAACTCGAGAATTGGAGAGCCAAATGGAGGCCAAAGTGAACAGAAAGGTCCAGGAGAACATGACTTGGTACTTGAAGAAATTAGGAGAGGCGAATCCTACTCTCAAGTTTGATATTGGAGACTTTTGTGCAACCTTCTCAAGTGATCAAGACGAGACTGGCACTCCAATCACACAAACTCCAGGGGGCGCCACTTTTTAGTTCTGTTATCAAATTTGTGGTTTATCATACATTATTACTTTTGTGCGCTTATGTTATTTGGTTTATCATACATTATTTGGGATTGAATTGTTTTGGAGTTTGTTGGCGTAGTTTGGAGGTTTGGTTGGAGTAGTATGGAGATGGCTTTTGGTTTATTATGTAGTTTGGAATTAATGTAGTGGATCTTGTTGTGTTGGCTGGGAATATTATTAATGCAGAGCCTACATTTCAAAATTTCAAAAATTTACCGTTACGTTTGCTTATTGTAGTGTTACATTTGTTAATATATAGTGTTATAATAAATAGAAAATACTGTTACAACAGATAAAAATGGTGTTACAATAGGGTATGTGGGCCCCCTATAAAATATTTACCAAGTCAAATGTAACACTTAATATGTGTTACAATTGCCCAGTATAGTGTTACAATAGAGGCTGGTGACGTGTACAGAGTGTGCCACGTGGCGCCACATGTGTTGCCACGTGGCCACGTGGTGCCACGTAATGCCACGTATGCACATGGTGCCACGTCTGAAAAAATTGAACCGAGCTATTGTAACACTCAAAATGTGTTACAATTGGGCCCCTGGTGTTACAATAGGTGCCTATTGTAATACTTTTGCTACTGTTACAATAGAGAAGAAAAGCGTTACATTAGGGTATCTATTGTAATGCTCGTAAACGTAACGCCTCCTGGTGTTACAATAGATCTAATGTAACGTTTTTCGGGCCTATTGTAACATCAGAGAGGCGTTACATATGCCCATCTATGGCGTAGTGTAAGTAGAGCTTCAAGCATCCAATGGTGATGAGCTAGGACTCAAAAGAAATCTTATGAAGAGCACAAAGTGTTGTAAAAATTTGAGATTTTTTATGAATTTTACAAGATGAGGATAAATAGTAACTTCGAGTTGTGTTCTTGTTTTGATGATCAAGATTTAGCTTCTTAAGGACTATCTAAGGCTTATTGAAGGATTATCAAGCTTTGTTAGTGTTATTAGAGCATCAAGGAAGATATAAACCTCAAGCTTACTTTGTTATATTATGAGTTATATGCTAAGTTTTAAGATGGTTTCAAGATATGTTCATGTTAGTGTACTTAGTGATAGTTTGGCTTTGTGTTAATATGAAAAATGGCGGGTATTGGATTGTAGCCACACCACTGACTTTAGAGGCATGTGTAGGTTGTTTGTTGATGTAACGCCCCGACTCCCTAATATTGAAAATATACTTTTTATAATAAAATAGACTTTGATACAGGGGAATTTTAGAAAATTTCGGCATGAAGTATTCGTAAATCGTACTATCCACCTATAATCCAACCTAAACCAAATTAATAAAACTTAATACACCAACGATACCTCACCGAGGATCGATTCCAGGTTATGGTATGAAACAAGAATGTAATAAATACAATTTATTACAACTTCTATCTCTGCTATAATACAAATTACTACACCATCTAATTTGTAGCTAAATCCCAACCTGTGCTTACCCGCTCTAGCTCCGAAATCTATCCTGTATAGAATCCTCATCGCACTCATTTGCAGGGATAAATGTAGTAGATCATCCAAAGGGTTAGGTAAAACAAAGCAAGAGTGAGCCAAAGAGCGCTCAACAAGTTAATAATACAGTGAAACAACGATATTACGATAATTCATTGATGAACAATATCAATGAATACTTTATCTCAAAAGATCAATCAATTTCCATCATAGAGTAAAAATTTTCTATTTACTATAAACCATCACTGCCTCAGATAAAACTTTGAGAAAAAGAATATCTAGAAATTCCCAAATCATTCTTACTCCAATTTCAACGTACAATGTTACTCGCGAAGGAAATGATTGGAAAACTTCTATCCATCCTTAATCTCATTATTTTACCGAGTTTCCAAATTTTGATCAAGAAAGAAAACAACCAACTCTAATATCCACAATTTCGAAACTAATGACCCTTTTCTTTAAACACATAAATTTTATCAAAACATTCCTTTATTTAAAGCCCTTTCATCTTTGAAACATACTTTTCATAAAACTTTTTAAAAATATTTAAGTTGATTTTATTATTATCCTGATTACGGACAATACGGGTGATCAGCCACGTAAAGTCCCCCTTATTGGGTTCCCAATTAGGCAACACATTGGCCTTTAATGCTGGACTAGGGGAACCACCCCTAGCCTCTTACGCTAAATAAAAAGTGCTGGACTAGGGGAACCACCCCTAGCCTCTTACACTACTCCAATCTATAAACTAGTTTATAAATAATTTAAAATATTTCACTATTCGATCCTTAAACTCACTGATAACAGATCAGCCCAGCTTAAGGAATTTTAAAACATTTTTAAATAAATAAGCCATTTTAATTTGCATTATAAAAGACTGAGGTTCAGGGAAGCGATTGATATGAAGAATCATGAACAACACAACAATAAAATTAAAATTCAAGGAAGCAGGTGATGTAAGGGTTCATAAACGACAAAGCAATAAGATTTAACTAAGCATGTTATGATACAACAAAGCAGAATCATATATCAACAGGGACAACATTAATAATTTAAAGAACAAATCAATTGTCAAGATTTTATCATTTCAACAGCAGTTTATAAGGAATCATGGATTAAAGAAAATCTGAAGTTCAACAATAGATTTGAGTACTGTACAAGCTATAACCACTTATTTCAAAGGTTACCAACTGATAAAACTTTCATGGCAAAATTCGAACTTACATAAAAGATTTAAATAATTTAAAATGAAAATTTAAGAAATTCTCAATTACCCAAGGTCTCACTCTTGTCATCTAAGCACTCATAGGCTTCAGCTACCAAACTGGCATGACAATAGTGAGTTGAATAATTAAGAAGATCTCAATTCATTCTCGGTTTTAATCGTCACTGAGCAACACATGCCTCAACAACAATATAAACCTCGAATTAGTTTCTTATAATTTAAAGAAAAACATTCTCTTTAAAGAATATTAATAAAGACGAGGAATATTGAGATCAAATAAATTTAGAACCTGAACAATAGGTGAGGAGAATTAAACAATGACAGAATAATTTGAGAATGAATGTTTGTAATATAATAGAAGAAGATCACTAAAAATAAAGATGAAAGGTATAGGTACTAGCAAAATGATTTCAAAGAAACATCGTTTAATTGACAAGACAAGTTCACATTATTTAAAAATGAAAATGAACGGTACTAATTATTACAAGAAAGGAATTGAAAGGACACATATATAAATAATAGAAACAGTTTCACATCACTTGAACGATAAGTGAGGGATAGTAAACTTGCCTTAATACATAGGGTTTCCATTTCCAATACTTTAACACTTTATCACTTTACATCAGTCCCTACTTCTTTATATTTCACCTTTCTTCGATCACACATCCATCTTTCCTCTATCACTTGTCAGTCCCGATAAGTATCTCCTTCCTCTACATTCCATCTATATATGTTGTAAGATACCAGATTATTTTAGGATTTATTATTATTATTTTATTATTATTTAATTATGTTGATTAGTATTTAAAGGATGGAATTGGATTTGAGAATATCGTTGTGGAATTCAACGATATTTAGTATTGAGTTTATATGAGTATATATTGAGTTATGTGTGCCAATGTGTGCCCCAGTATTTTATTGGTATTTTGGTAATTTAAAAATATTTAAATCAGGTATTATTGATCTTCAAAAATCTTTATTTAATTATCGGAGGGCTTAAAAATCATGAAATCTTTTGTAAAATTATCTTTATATATTTATTGAGTTTTTAAAATTGTTGGGTGGATTAATTTGGGTGGTTGAGTATTTTAAAATGATTTTAAGAGTTTTATTGTATTTAAATGATCAAAACTTTGAAAATTCATATTAATTCTTTTTTTATCGTAAAAATATTTTAAAAATATGTGGCTGTCCGTAATTTTGTAATTTTTATTTTTAAAAATGAAAAGTGAAATTTTCCACCAATTTTCTGTTTGTTCTTGATTTTTGAAAAGACTGGATAATTAATTTTAGTATTTTTAGCAATGAGGAATTATTAAACTACTTTCTTTTTTTCCAATCCCTAAATCAGCATTCCCCTCTCCCAATTTCATTCCTACGCTGCTAGTTTGTCTCGAACACTCCAGAGATTTTCTTCATCTCTCTCTCCCTCAAAATCTAACTCGAATCTCCCTAAATCTCTCCCCTCTCCTCTCTCGTTAAATTAATCGGTAATCACCCCTCTCTTCCCTCTACAGTAAAACAACGGGTGTGTGTGTGTGTCCCTTCCCCTGTACCGATTACAAATACTTGGATTGGTGGTCGTATATGAGACGTGTGTGTGTGTACGTGTGGGTTTGCAGAGGGACGAAAATGATGATGGGTTTGTGCTGGTGGTGATGATTTACAATGGGTTGGTTGTGCGTGAACTGTGGGTGTATCGAGGGGTGTATGGTGGTTGCGGGTTTAGCTGCAGTAAGGAGAGGAAGTAGGGAGATGTGTGTGCTTTGTGTGTGTATCTCTGTACGTGTGTGTGTAGAGAGAGAGAGAGAGAGAGAGAGAGAGAGAGAGAGAGAGAGTTGGTCTTGGTGGAGTAGTTCTCTGATGGGTTGAATCGGAGCAAACCGAAAAGAAATGGTATATTTTCGTATTTTAAATTTATTTAATTAGTTTAAATTGTGAGATTATTGTAGTGATTAAATTAGATTTAATTTTTGAGTTTAATGTGTTAATTTTCGTGGTTAGATTAATTTCCGAGATTTAATTCGGAGGAGCATAATTGTTAGTTATAATTGTTGGAGTTATCTTGTGGTCTCGATAATAATTGGGTTTAAATTATTTTCGGTCTCGTATTGATTATCCGGAGGTTGATGCCCGGTTTAAATTTAGTAATTGATAGTGGTCGGTGAGTTGTACTTGGGTTTTGTGAATTTAGTTGGAGTTATAGAATTAGTGGATGATGGAATGTGTTGATTGTTAATTATAATTGTTAAGTGCTAAGTGCTAATTGTCGTAAGTCGAGTTAAAGTATGTGTTAAGTGCCTTAATTGACAATTACTTGGTGATATGTTAATTGTTAATTGCTAATTGGTAATTGTTAATTTTCGATTGTAATTGTTATTTGCTAAATGCTAATTGTTATTGTCATATAAGGTATAGTTATAAGAGTTGGCTAAATTGTAAATGTCTATGCGCTAAATGGTATAAGTCGAGTCGTAGTAATTGTTCGAAGTCATATTTGTCAACTACGTGGTGTTGGCTTAAATGTGGATAAACTTAGTTTACTTTCCTTAAATATTGAGGTGCCGCATGTCTGGGCGGATACTTTTCCTTATGTGCTAGGTGCCGCATGTCTGGGCGGGTACTTTTCTTACTTGTTTACTTTTATGTTGTTGCAAGTTGAGGCAGCTTTATTTTTGCAGAAACAGGGATGAATTGTATTTGAGGGGCTGTGCCCATAGTTTGATAAACGAATACTTCACGCCGAAATTTTCTAAAAATCCCCTATATTTAAAGTTATTTAAATTATTTGATTTAAGGATTTAAAGGCATGTATGTGTATGAATGTTTAAGTACATATGTGATGATTAATGAGGTGTGGGTATATATATTTATGTATGTATTGCTTTGCGAGTTGTAAGTAATTAGTTATTAATTGGGTTGTTTATGTACTAAATAGTACTTTACTATTATTTCGAGTATAATTAGGGATTCGATATGGACCCAACGAGCTTGTTGACGAGACGATTGAAGGAAAATGAATGCATGACGAGTAAAGACCGAAGTATAGTAAGTAGCGAATCGGCGCATTGGAATCGAGGCAAGTGCACTAACCCTCGCTTATCGTTCAAGTGAGATAAATATGTTTCTATTCAATGTAAGTATTCCCTTCAAATCCTTATTGCTAGTATCCTCTCCTTCAAATTATTGATAAGGATGTATTTTATTCATATATCATGTGGAAAGTAGAATTTCAGTTTTATTGCCAGTATTATTCTTTCTTAAGTATTGTCAGTAATATTCAGTTAAAGTTTTTGCTGGTATTGCATTCTTATTCCTTGTTATAGTATAATGTTCTTAATGTATATAGTTTCACTGAGATTAATTGATAGTAAAGTAGTTTAATGGAATTGGAAGAATTTTATAAAAATGTGGACCAGCTTCGTGGTCAGAGTAGTAAAGGCCAATGTCAATAATTGCCTAGTGAGGGATCCCAGAGTATTGTTTTTAGCTGGACTTTACATGGCTGATCACCCGTAATGTCCAGAGTATGATGAAAACTCCAACTATTAAATGTTGTTTTTATGCAAATATATTCTTATGATAGAATTTTTAAGTCAAAGTACATTTTCATTTCCAAGTATGTTGGATATAAAGTTATGATTTGAGTTAATAAATACTGTTAGTATAAAAATGGAAAGTTATTATACTAGTGTTTTGAACGGTGATAACTAGTTCACGGTTATTATGGTCGCTGTGGCATTTGTTGCGCAGTGATAGTAAGGACCGAGAATGAATTGAGATCTTCTTATTTATTCAAACTCATGATTGTCAGGCCGGTTAGGCAGCTAGGTGTGCAAACGCTTAGTGACATGAATGAAATTTGAGTAACTGAGAATTTCTTGGAGATTTTGTTAAAGCGATAGTTAAAGTATTTTGCAAGTATTAAAAGTATTGAATCTAGTATTACAAACCTTCTCAGTTATTAAATTCTGATTTCGAGTTATAAATGTTTTGAATGATATTAATATTATGTTAAAGTTAAGAATCCAGATTTCAATTATAGTATTGGTTATAAATTGGTGAGTGTTCCTTCGCTCATATTTATTGTTCCTATTTCTTGAATTGCAATTATTGCATTCTTATTTCATCCAGTTCAGTTCTATATATAACTTGCTGAGCATTCTTTGGCTCACACTTGTTGTTTTTAAAATCTAACTTTTCAGTAAACTAGTTGGCGAGGCTTCGTTTGTGCAGTTCAGAAAGTGGAAAGAAGAAGCAGGATGCTGTTGTGAAGCTGACGTGGATCAGGGTATATAGATTTAAAGTTTGATTTGTTGTATGTAAATATAGTTTTAGTAGTTATAGTATGTATTTGATTAGTTGGCCTGGTATACTTCCATTCGAAGTTATATCAGTATATTAAGTCTGTATAAAGTTTTGTATATAGAGTTGTATTTAAGTTGGTTTTGGGTTTCCTTGTTTCTAGAACTGTAACCTAAAATCCTTAGTTGGTATCGGGGTCAAAGAGCTTTTGATAGAGTTTTTATTTTTATTTCAGTTTTGTGTTGATTTCAGATTTTTACTTTAGTATTCAGCAGGTTTATGTTGTATTTACGAATACATCATGGCCAATTTTAGTTAGAATTATTGAGTTTCTTAGCGTGATGCCCAAATCTACTGACCCCGGATTTGGGGGCGTTATAAGTTGGTATCAGAGCGTAGGTTATAGTAAACTAGAAATGAGAGTGTGTAGGAATGTGTATAGTTAAGTAAGGAACGTCAGAGTTCATATAGGACTCATGTTGGACTATTGGATATAGTACCAGTTAGTGAGTTAAGATGTGAGTGGTGACAGATAGTTGACCGGAGTTGGGTAGAAACCCTTGAGGCTGTAGGTAGTGGAACCTTCAGAGTCTAGTACGAGTGACAACGACGTATAGAATAGATAACTTTAGGACGTGTAGCAGAAGAGTCTAGATCGAATGACGAGTCAGCGAAGGAGTCGACAAAGAAGATGTACGTGGAGACCCTGGCAATACCTTCCTTTTATTTTGTAATCAATATTCCTTTGATGAGTTTATTTTGACAATTGTCTTTCCCTGAAGTTGGATTTCCAGTTATGATGGAGGCTGTAATGCCTATTTCTTTTATTTCTAAACCCTGTCAAGTTTGATATATGACTTTCAAAATTTCTTCATTAGTGAATAATTCTATTGTTGATAGATCATCATTTCTTAGTATTGTGCCAGTCATTTCTTTCCTGATTATCCTTTTCTTCTGAAATAGTACCCATGGAATCCGTTTAGTTGTAATCCAGGGGTATGTCTGAGAATTTCTCATCAATTGATTGTTAATTCGATGTTCGAATCTTTTTTATGTTTCTTTATCCCAACTGAGGTGAACAACCCTATTTATAAGGGACACAAGGACTGTTTGTCTATGTGATAGCAGTCTGATGGGACGCCATCACTTGTGTGTTGTGAAGTACAAGAAGGTTAATTACCTTTAGTCATGTCTTGAATAAGGCACGCAACAAGGTTCATTTGATCATATTGATCACTCAGTAATCTTTCATTTCCAAGAATATTTGTTTGAAAACTCATAAATTAATTCTAAAATTGTGGAACCTTTGCTACGATGTGAAATCGTTCTCTTCAAATATCATGAATCATAATATCTCGACCAGTCTTGAACGTACGCCAATCGAGTTTAGAATACTAGTAACGCGTGACGTATAGTACTACGATTAGAGTTGTTCTATATGGAGAGATTAGTAGAGATCCCAATATAGTAAATAAGTATCCAGAGTACAGATTAGTAGAGTTGCGGATGCAACCCGAGTTGGTAGAGTAAACCCCAGTAACCCTTCTTTACCTGATTCCGAGGTCGGAATCCTTTTAAGGTGGGTAGAATGTAAGATACCAGATTATTTTAGGATTTATTATTATTATTTTATTATTATTTAATTATGTTGATTAGTATTTAAAGGATGGAATTGGATTTGAGAATATCGTTGTGGAATTCAACGATATTTAGTATTGAGTTTATATGAGTATATATTGAGTTATGTGTGCCAATGTGTGCCCCAGTATTTTATTGGTATTTTGGTGATTTAAAAATATTTAAATCAGGTATTATTGATCTTCAAAAATCTTTATTTAATTATCGGAGGGGTTAAAAATCATGAAATCTTTTGTAAAATTATATTTATATATTTTTTGAGTTTTTAAAATTGTTGGGTGGATTAATTTGGGTGGTTGAGTATTTTAAAGTGATTTTAAGAGTTTTATTGTATTTAAAGGATCAAAACTTTGAAAATTCATATTAATTCATTTTTTATCGTAAAAATATTTTAAAAATATGTGGCTGTCCGTAATTTTGTACTTTTTATTTTTAAAAATGAAAAGTGAAATTTTCCACCAATTTTCTGTTTGTTCTTGATTTTTGAAAAGGCTGGATAACTAATTTTAGTATTTTTAGCAATGAGGAATTATTAAACTACTTTCTTTTTTTTCAATCCCTAAATCAGCATTCCCCTCTCCCAATTTCATTCCTACGCTGCTAGTTTCTCTCGAACACTCCAGAGATTTTCTTCATCTCTCTCTCCCTCAAAATCTAACTCGAATCTCCCTAAATCTCTCCCCTCTCCTCTCTCGTTAAATTAATCGGTAATCACCCCTCTCTTCCGTTTACAGTAAAACAACGGGTGTGTGTGTCCCTTCCCCTGTAGCGATTACAAATACTTGGATTGGTGGTCGTATATGAGACGTGTGTGTGTGTGTACGTGTGGGTTGCAGAGGGACGAAAATGATGATGGGTTTGTGCTGGTGGTGATGATTTACAATGGGTTGGTTGTGCGTGAACTGTGGGTGTATCGAGGGGTGTATGGTGGTTGCGAGTTTAGCAGCAGTAAGGAGAGGAAGTAGGGAGATGTGTGTGCTTTGTGTGTGTATCTCTGTACGTGTGTGTAGAGAGAGAGAGAGAGAGAGAGAGAGAGAGAGAGAGAGAGAAAGAGAGTTGTTCTTGGTGGAGTAGTTCTCTGATGGGTTGAATCGGAGCAAACCGAAACGAAATGGTATATTTTCGTATTTTAAATTTATTTAATTAGTTTAAATTGTGAGATTATTGTTGTGATTAAATTAGATTTAAGTTTTGAGTTTAATGTGTTAATTTTCGTGGTTAGATTAATTTCCGAGATTTAATTCGGAGGAGCATAATTGTTAGTTATAATTGTTGGAGTTATCTTGTGGTCTCGATAATAATTGGGTTTAAATTATTTTCGGTCTCGTATTGATTATCCGGAGGTTGATGCCCGGTTTAAATTTAGTAATTGATAGTGGTCGGTGAGTTGTACTTGGGTTTTGTGAATTTAGTTGGAGTTATAGAATTGGTGGATGATGGAATGTGTTGATTGTTAATTATAATTGTTAAGTGCTAATTGTCGTAAGTCGAGTTAAAGTATGTGTTAAGTGCCTTAATTGACAATTACTTGGTGATATGTTAATTGTTAATTGCTAATTGGTAATTGTTAATTTTCGATTGTAATTGTTATTGGCTAAATGCTAATTGTTATTGTCATATAAGGTATAGTTATAAGAGTTGGCTAAACTGTAAATGTCTATGCGCTAAATGGTATAAGTCGACTCGTAGTAATTGTTCGAAGTCATATTTGTCAACTACGTGGTGTTGGCTTAAATGTGGATAAACTTAGTTTACTTTCCTTAAATGTTGAGGTGCCGCATGTCTGGGCGGATACTTTACCTTATGTGCTAGGTGCTGCATGTCTGGGCGGGTACTTTTCTTACTTGTTTACTTTTATGTTTGTAATATCCCCTAACTTTAGCAATGCTACATTGATCAAATGAATAGTAAATTTTGAGGATTTATGGAAATGGTATGTAGGTACTCTATAAGAGAAACAGAAAATGAGTAAACAGAAACCATATTAGTGTTATACAATGAAAATAAGTGACTCGAAATGACGATAGATTTCAGAAATTCCTGAATATGGATTTTGAGGATTTTGATTTCGAATAAGCTTCTATTGGATATTAAGGAGCATGGAGATATTTAAGGAAATTATATATTGAGGAATTAGTGAAATTAGATTAAACCAAAGAGTGATCAAGTCAAGGAAATGCCAAGGGAATTTAGGTTATTAAACGAGTTTGGGAATGCTTGAGAACCCGAGAGATAACCGGGAGAGCAACTTCTGAGAAAAAGAGAATATACCAAGGATATTGGATCTAATACCTACTTGAGGATTAGAATCACCCTAACACACTAATATATGATGTGGGAAAGGATATTATATATCCAAGGAATTTACAAAGGAGAAACCACTGAGATAATGAGGTGTATTCGAAACGAACCACAATTAGACGAGTATGGAGACCTCATACCCAAGATTAATAATGTAACAAGGATACATACCATATTATAATTACCAAGAGTGCTAGCATGATAATTAGAAAAGAAAACCAAGAAGAAGGAATTATTATGACATAATAATGACATCATTTTCCACTAACTTGTTTTCAAGGGTAGATTAGTCATTTAACTTGTAAAAATATCAAACCAAGCTTCTTAGATACTTCTTGCACAAGAACCAAGGATCCTACACAGCCATACATCTGATATTATCTTGTAAATATCATTAGATCAAAGTTGGATAAGTCAATATTGGATCAAAAGTGAAGATAAAGCAAGATAAACACAATCTCTTCAAAACTGCCAAGCAAGAACAACAATGAAAGAAAAATTCATATCTCCATTTCTATCCATGATAAAATCACCAAATTTTAACCACAATCTCTCCACTCCATGGTCCTTATTCGTTCCAAATTTCATGGCCAACAAAGTAGTATAGCCTAGTCAAATCCATGCTCAAAGTTGGACAACCCAATCTGTCCAGTTTCTATCCAGCGGAAAGATGGAGCTCAAAACCATAGCTAGGAAGCTTTGTTTTTGGTGATCTATAGCTCGAATCAAAGCTTATACAGATTCCAAGATGTGGTAAAAATTTGAGAGCCAAACTCTTATTTTTCGATTTGTTATGATTTTTACAAAAGTGATGATGAATAGTAACCCTTAGAAACTAACTTTGTTTTTATGGTTTCTTTAGTTGATTCAAGCTAGTACAAGGTTGTTTAAGGATTACCCAAGGCTTGTTAAGTGTTGTTAGAGCTTCAAAGAGGTATAACCACTCTTGCCTTTTTGTATTTATGGTGGAAATTGAGTTGATTCATAGTTAGGTAGTGTTAATGTTTAGTTTATGATGATTTTGTGTTATAAATGGTTAGTTTTGATATGGAAATTGTGTTGTGGACTTGGAAATCCATGGTTGGTATGATGACCACATGGTGTAGGGTAGATATATGTGCTTGGTGATGAATTGGGAGGTGGGAAAAATTTGGAAAGTACGAAATTATAGCCGTTATAATGCCCGATTTTCGTTAAACCGGAAAACTGCCCTGTTTTTAGCAACTGTGCACACACGGTAGGTTACTGTCCAGCACACTAAGTGACCATGAGATGATAGAGCTTAGTTCATAGATCGTTTCGATATAAGGTGCGTTAAAATCTGACGTACGGTTTAGGAGAAAAGTCAGTTTTAGTGAAAGACGTTCGAAAACCGAGAAAACGTAATTGTATCAACTTTGAGGCTAAAGTTACCATACTTAGACATTTTTAAAAATTATAAGATTTTGGGATAGTGTAGTAGGGTGGTCAGAGGACCCTTGACAGTTGACCTTGCATTAAAATTCGAATTCTAAAATTTATAAGAAATTTTACAGTCGAGTGTGGTTGTTAGGGGAAATGGTGGAAAACACTGAAACTTTGATTGAGTTTAAAAGTGGTTAGGTTCTTGGAACAAGTGGGTTATAATAGTATGTTATTCACATAGTAAACAATAAGGGTATTGTTATATAAAGGTGAAGTGAGAAAAGAGATGTAATATTCTAACAACGAACCTTTTGTGTTATAGAAACTTCGGGAGAACCTCGAGCTACCGGATTCAGGAATAGAGGCAAGATCTTTTCTATCCCTACTTGAAAACTATTTATCTTCAAATAAACTTGATTTCTTGGAATATATGTGATGCTATTATTACTATATTGTGAAGAAATTGTCTTCCTTGAGTATTGATATTGAAAAGAAAGGTATACGAAGATGTATATGAATATGAATATGGATATGAGTATGAGATGGATATGAATATGGATATGAGTATGAGATGGATATGAATATGGATATGAGTATGAGATGGATATGTATAGAGATGATTATGCATGAAATGAACATGCCTTATGATTAAGACAATATGAGAGAATGGTATCAGTTATTATCTAAAGTAAATAAAAGAATGGTATCAGTTGTTATCCAGGGTTATATGATTTATAATATTTTCCTAAAGATATTCTTTTTAAATATTGTGATTTAATAAGTATTATTTGATTATTATCTACTAATTTTAAAAGTAGATGGAACAATATATATATATATATGTGTATATAAGAGAGCAAGATTCCTTCTACTCTTACTTTAGAAAACTATTTTATTTTATTTTTAAGTAAAATGATTTCTTGGAATATATCTATTTTTCTACGATGCTATACTGCTAAGGATTTATTTACTGATTTTGAGAATTAAAGAAAAATAGATGTGAATATGGATAGAGCGAATATACTTTATGTTCTAAAGGAATATTTGACTTTAGTAATTATAGAAAAGATGTATGAGTCATAATTAAAGTATTATGACATATGATTTAAAGGTGATGAATAAATGAGAATGGAAATGTGAATGGAAATGTGAATGGAAATGTGAATGGAAATGGAAATGGAAATGGAAATGATAAATGTGAGTAGATAAATGATTTGACAAAAAGGGGGATTGCAACAGACTTGCGTAAGTGGCTGTGTCAGGGCTGTGTGCGACACAGTCCAGCATTTATTATTTTTATTACGGCACGAAGATGCCAAGGGAGGATGTTAGTAGGTGGCCTTCCTCCAGGGATGATCTTCATTCCTTCTACCGGTAGTAAAAAGAGAGCAGGTACGATTAGGCGACTGATCATCGTCCTAATGTATCAGGCGACAGCAGATATCCCCAAAGTTTTTGAAAAGAGAATTGATAATGGTTTTCAGATTTTTATACGCTGAAACCAAGAAAATGATGATATGAAATGACGGAATTATTGTTACAAATGAAGAGAAACTGATTTTATATTATTTTTATATTATTGCGGTATAAAAGGAAATGGAAGGATTATATTGAAAGTTTTTAATCAAATGTTATATTATCTTGAGATATTATACTGAGATGAAGTATTGATTATTGTATTGTTAAAGAAGAGAAACTGATACTATATTATCCTAGATTTCTTTTCTTATAATAGTAAGTGGATGATGTATTATTAAATAAAGATTCTATTCTTTCGTAAGGTTTATACTTGGTTTCCGGTTATGTATATAGTCATATATGTTCAAATTTGATTTCTAGTTTACAATATTATCTTGCTGAGCTATTATAGCTCACTCTTGCTACTTATATATATAACAGCTAGGGCCAATGCCGATTCTACGCACCACACCCCGCAAGAGGGTAGAGGGAAGACGACCTTTTGATCGAGTACTGGCGACGATCCCAGAGGTAGCCGATAAGCGAAAGGGTCTTACTAGACTTATGTATATTAAGTGTGTAAGTTATGTGATAAACTTTTGATTGTTGAAATGCTTCCTGTAGAAGTATTATTCAACAATGTACTTAGTAGGATTCTGGGTTTGTAATAACTACTCAACTTTAAACTTATTATGTCATGGATGTTGTTCCTTGAGCATATGACTGGTGTGTAATATTATTAAGTGTGGGGTCTATTGTGTGTGAGTTTTATTGTGCATTTATATTTCCGCTGTCAAGTATAAAAAAAAAAAAGACCAAAGAAATATTGTTAATGATCGGAAATTGGACCTTGACGGCCCGGATCCTCGACCCCGGATCTGGGGCTGTCACAGATGGTATCAGAGCTAAGAGTCATAATGCTCAGGAACAAAAGTGATAATAATAAATATATATCAGTTATAATATAAATTGCGAACTCCCATCGAGTTCAAGGGTGATTTATCGAACGAAGCGTTTATTCTAAGTCGTGATTATAATTTTATAGATTATTGCTAATAAAAGTCTATTATGCCAAAAGTGTTAAGTTTATGTAGCACACGGGATCGATATGAGAAAGGGAATATTTGATGTATCGGGAAGTGTACGTTAGAGAATCTCGTGAGTATACGAGATATGTTAGAATATACAAATATAAAGTATAGTTTGAAGGGTCCTTGATACCGGAGCAGTGTTAGGCTAAGACGATCAATATTACGTAAGTATATCGATTAGAAGGTTGTGATCTATTATGGGTAAAGGCAGAGAGTATCGAGCCAAGTCACGACTATGTGAATGAAGATAATTGGGAATAGCAGACGATAAATTAAGGCTACATGGTGAGTGCCAAATTTGAGAAATTTTGGAGAGTACGCAGTCTAAGATATAAATAGTATTTGAGGAAAACCTTCTTTTATTGGGATTTTCAATTGGGCAAAGGCTATTAACGGTATCTATTTTCAATTTTTTTTTTTTTTCTCCCCTAGTGGGTAATTATTCATTAAGGGCCGGTATCTTTTCAAAACTTCCTGGTACCCTTGAAATGTGTTTCAAAATTGTATTTTATCTACCTTAGCCAAAATATTCCTCTAAGATTATTTTCGGAAGATGGTATTTATCATCGTGATTTAAATTTTCTTTATATTTCTTACTCCAATTAAGAGGAACAATCCTATATGTATACACAAGGACGATCTGTCTGTGTGATTGAAAGTCGGAGGGGACGCCCTCACTTGTGTGATATAGGGGTTCTTCCATCATATTGATTTCTCAAATATTCTTTTGTTTCGAATAAAAGTTATTTAAAACTTTTAATTTTATAAATTGTTGTGCGACCCTTGCTTGTTTCTGGGTTCGTTTCAATTCAAAGTCTCTTAAATTGTATTAATTGTTTCGAATATAGAAGATTTTATTAATGAATGGAAGCAATGTTATAGTATACGTGATTATACAAGGAAACTTGAGATTCCAAGGGAAATTTCAATAAGAGATAATTAGAGCTAGAAGCGTTTCAATATAAGAGAGGAAGGAATTTCGTGAGAAGAAATGAGTATATTTGATGATTAGTAAGAGAAAAGAATATGAGGAATTTTAAGGCATAATTGAGATTTACTATGGAGAGTAAGGTGTATTTTGAGGATAGAGTCAGGATAAGGACAAACGAAGGAAGTGGGGAAAATTAATGAAGGATTCGAGGTGTGATAACTATTAGTGGCGGAAAGGCCAATATTGTGACTAATATCCTAAGTAGCAGAGAGAGATTAAAGATCTTAATTATTCAAAGGATTAATCGAAAAGGTGTGAATGAGTAAAAACTTGAGGTAAAGATTTTGATGAGAATAATAAAGGGAAATTACAAAGGGGGAGTAGATAGTATATCATGAAAGAACTAAGGTGGATCAGCAAGATGTAAAGAGTGTATAGTGAACAATAGACATATGGGATAAGGTATCCGGAGGGAATTGCAAGTATGCTCTAATTTAACCTTTTAGGTGTAAATGTTTGGTTAGGGATCGACTTAATCTATTAATGGTGTAAATAAGTTAATAAAATAGATAAGAATAATCTATCTGATCAGGAAGTAGGATATACCGATCTAAGGAAAAGAGAGTAAGAGTATTCTGTGGAAAAACACAACCTTGTAGGACACGAACAGGAAATATATATTATAGATAATATTTTCTTACAAATGTTTTAAGGAATATTAGTAGAACTTATTTTCTGGAAAATTTTACAGAAATGAGATATAGGAAGATTGGAGTATCAATATTTTATGTCATGATAGAGATCAAAATATAGTTAAACCATAAGTGAGATACACTACCATTCAGGAAATGCCAATGTGGTGGCCGATACCTTAATTAAAAGAGAAAGGAGGAATGAGATAATATAGAATGACTGGAAACAGGAGGAGATTAGTAAGGAAAAGATAGTGAAAGTACTGCTATTGATAAGCTAAATGGCATGTTGATGAATGACAAGCAAGTGTATGTTGGTGTATTTCTGTACAAACAAGATAGAGATGTTTAAGGAGAAACTAAAGGAAGGAGGAAGTAATACGAGAATTAGAAGGTGTAATGTGAGAAAGGTATTCGTCGATATCTTCAACGTGATTCCGGGACGGAATCCTTTTAAGGGGGGAAGACTGTAATATCCCCTAACTTTAGCAATGCTACATTGATCAAATGAATAGTAAATTTTGAGGATTTATGGAAATGGTATGTAGGTACTCTATAAGAGAAACAGAAAATGAGTAAACAGAAACCATATTAGTGTTATACAATGAAAATAAGTGACTCGAAATGACGATAGATTTCAGAAATTCCTGAATATGGATTTTGAGGATTTTGATTTCGAATAAGCTTCTATTGGATATTAAGGAGCATGGAGATATTTAAGGAAATTATATATTGAGGAATTAGTGAAATTAGATTAAACCAAAGAGTGATCAAGTCAAGGAAATGCCAAGGGAATTTAGGTTATTAAACGAGTTTGGGAATGCTTGAGAACCCGAGAGATAACCGGGAGAGCAACTTCTGAGAAAAAGAGAATATACCAAGGATATTGGATCTAATACCTACTTGAGGATTAGAATCACCCTAACACACTAATATATGATGTGGGAAAGGATATTATATATCCAAGGAATTTACAAAGGAGAAACCACTGAGATAATGAGGTGTATTCGAAACGAACCACAATTAGACGAGTATGGAGACCTCATACCCAAGATTAATAATGTAACAAGGATACATACCATATTATAATTACCAAGAGTGCTAGCATGATAATTAGAAAAGAAAACCAAGAAGAAGGAATTATTATGACATAATAATGACATCATTTTCCACTAACTTGTTTTCAAGGGTAGATTAGTCATTTAACTTGTAAAAATATCAAACCAAGCTTCTTAGATACTTCTTGCACAAGAACCAAGGATCCTACAC
The DNA here is from genome assembly GCA_036435485.1 of Saposhnikovia divaricata. Classification (NCBI taxonomy): domain Eukaryota; kingdom Viridiplantae; phylum Streptophyta; class Magnoliopsida; order Apiales; family Apiaceae; genus Saposhnikovia; species Saposhnikovia divaricata. Next base: position 154,433,581 of record CM071600.1, on the reverse strand, counting down.
AGCCATACATCTGATATTATCTTGTAAATATCATTAGATCAAAGTTGGATAAGTCAATATTGGATCAAAAGTGAAGATAAAGCAAGATAAACACAATCTCTTCAAAACTGCCAAGCAAGAACAACAATGAAAGAAAAATTCATATCTCCATTTCTATCCATGATAAAATCACCAAATTTTAACCACAATCTCTCCACTCCATGGTCCTTATTCGTTCCAAATTTCATGGCCAACAAAGTAGTATAGCCTAGTCAAATCCATGCTCAAAGTTGGACAACCCAATCTGTCCAGTTTCTATCCAGCGGAAAGATGGAGCTCAAAACCATAGCTAGGAAGCTTTGTTTTTGGTGATCTATAGCTCGAATCAAAGCTTATACAGATGCCAAGATGTGGTAAAAATTTGAGAGCCAAACTCTTATTTTTCGATTTGTTATGATTTTTACAAAAGTGATGATGAATAGTAACCCTTAGAAACTAACTTTGTTTTTATGGTTTCTTTAGTTGATTCAAGCTAGTACAAGGTTGTTTAAGGATTACCCAAGGCTTGTTAAGTGTTGTTAGAGCTTCAAAGAGGTATAACCACTCTTGCCTTTTTGTATTTATGGTGGAAATTGAGTTGATTCATAGTTAGGTAGTGTTAATGTTTAGTTTATGATGATTTTGTGTTATAAATGGTTAGTTTTGATATGGAAATTGTGTTGTGGACTTGGAAATCCATGGTTGGTATGATGACCACATGGTGTAGGGTAGATATATGTGCTTGGTGATGAATTGGGAGGTGGGAAAAATTTGGAAAGTACGAAATTATAGCCGTTATAATGCCCGATTTTCGTTAAACCGGAAAACTGCCCTGTTTTTAGCAACTGTGCACACACGGTAGGTTACTGTCCAGCACACTAAGTGACCATGAGATGATAGAGCTTAGTTCATAGATCGTTTCGATATAAGGTGCGTTAAAATCTGACGTACGGTTTAGGAGAAAAGTCAGTTTTAGTGAAAGACGTTCGAAAACCGAGAAAACGTAATTGTATCAACTTTGAGGCTAAAGTTACCATACTTAGACATTTTTAAAAATTATAAGATTTTGGGATAGTGTAGTAGGGTGGTCAGAGGACCCTTGACAGTTGACCTTGCATTAAAATTCGAATTCTAAAATTTATAAGAAATTTTACAGTCGAGTGTGGTTGTTAGGGGAAATGGTGGAAAACACTGAAACTTTGATTGAGTTTAAAAGTGGTTAGGTTCTTGGAACAAGTGGGTTATAATAGTATGTTATTCACATAGTAAACAATAAGGGTATTGTTATATAAAGGTGAAGTGAGAAAAGAGATGTAATATTCTAACAACGAACCTTTTGTGTTATAGAAACTTCGGGAGAACCTCGAGCTACCGGATTCAGGAATAGAGGCAAGATCTTTTCTATCCCTACTTGAAAACTATTTATCTTCAAATAAACTTGATTTCTTGGAATATATGTGATGCTATTATTACTATATTGTGAAGAAATTGTCTTCCTTGAGTATTGATATTGAAAAGAAAGGTATACGAAGATGTATATGAATATGAATATGGATATGAGTATGAGATGGATATGAATATGGATATGAGTATGAGATGGATATGAATATGGATATGAGTATGAGATGGATATGTATAGAGATGATTATGCATGAAATGAACATGCCTTATGATTAAGACAATATGAGAGAATGGTATCAGTTATTATCTAAAGTAAATAAAAGAATGGTATCAGTTGTTATCCAGGGTTATATGATTTATAATATTTTCCTAAAGATATTCTTTTTAAATATTGTGATTTAATAAGTATTATTTGATTATTATCTACTAATTTTAAAAGTAGATGGAACAATATATATATATATATGTGTATATAAGAGAGCAAGATTCCTTCTACTCTTACTTTAGAAAACTATTTTATTTTATTTTTAAGTAAAATGATTTCTTGGAATATATCTATTTTTCTACGATGCTATACTGCTAAGGATTTATTTACTGATTTTGAGAATTAAAGAAAAATAGATGTGAATATGGATAGAGCGAATATACTTTATGTTCTAAAGGAATATTTGACTTTAGTAATTATAGAAAAGATGTATGAGTCATAATTAAAGTATTATGACATATGATTTAAAGGTGATGAATAAATGAGAATGGAAATGTGAATGGAAATGTGAATGGAAATGTGAATGGAAATGGAAATGGAAATGGAAATGATAAATGTGAGTAGATAAATGATTTGACAAAAAGGGGGATTGCAACAGACTTGCGTAAGTGGCTGTGTCAGGGCTGTGTGCGACACAGTCCAGCATTTATTATTTTTATTACGGCACGAAGATGCCAAGGGAGGATGTTAGTAGGTGGCCTTCCTCCAGGGATGATCTTCATTCCTTCTACCGGTAGTAAAAAGAGAGCAGGTACGATTAGGCGACTGATCATCGTCCTAATGTATCAGGCGACAGCAGATATCCCCAAAGTTTTTGAAAAGAGAATTGATAATGGTTTTCAGATTTTTATACGCTGAAACCAAGAAAATGATGATATGAAATGACGGAATTATTGTTACAAATGAAGAGAAACTGATTTTATATTATTTTTATATTATTGCGGTATAAAAGGAAATGGAAGGATTATATTGAAAGTTTTTAATCAAATGTTATATTATCTTGAGATATTATACTGAGATGAAGTATTGATTATTGTATTGTTAAAGAAGAGAAACTGATACTATATTATCCTAGATTTCTTTTCTTATAATAGTAAGTGGATGATGTATTATTAAATAAAGATTCTATTCTTTCGTAAGGTTTATACTTGGTTTCCGGTTATGTATATAGTCATATATGTTCAAATTTGATTTCTAGTTTACAATATTATCTTGCTGAGCTATTATAGCTCACTCTTGCTACTTATATATATAACAGCTAGGGCCAATGCCGATTCTACGCACCACACCCCGCAAGAGGGTAGAGGGAAGACGACCTTTTGATCGAGTACTGGCGACGATCCCAGAGGTAGCCGATAAGCGAAAGGGTCTTACTAGACTTATGTATATTAAGTGTGTAAGTTATGTGATAAACTTTTGATTGTTGAAATGCTTCCTGTAGAAGTATTATTCAACAATGTACTTAGTAGGATTCTGGGTTTGTAATAACTACTCAACTTTAAACTTATTATGTCATGGATGTTGTTCCTTGAGCATATGACTGGTGTGTAATATTATTAAGTGTGGGGTCTATTGTGTGTGAGTTTTATTGTGCATTTATATTTCCGCTGTCAAGTATAAAAAAAAAAAAAGACCAAAGAAATATTGTTAATGATCGGAAATTGGACCTTGACGGCCCGGATCCTCGACCCCGGATCTGGGGCTGTCACAATGTTGCTGCAAGTTGAGGCAGCTTTATTTTTGCAGAAACAGGGATGAATTGTATTTGAGGGGCTGTGCCCATAGTCCGATAAACGAATACTTCATGCCGAAATTTTCTAAAAATCCCCTGTATTTAAAGTTATTTAAATTATTTGATTTAAGGATTTAAAGGCATGTATGTGTATGAGTGTTTAAGTACATATGTGATGATTAATGAGGTGTGGGTATATATATTTATGTATGTATTGCTTTGCGAGTTGTAAGTAATTAGTTATTAATTGGGTTGTTTATGTACTAAATAGTACTTTACTATTATTTCGAGTATAATTAGGGATTCGATATGGACCCAGCGAGCGTGTTGACGAGACGATTGAAAGAAAATGAATGCATGACAAGTAAAGACCGAAGTATAGTAAGTAGCGAATCGGCGCATTGGAAACGAGGCAAGTGCACTAACCCTCGCTTATCGTTCAAGTGAGATAAATATGTTTCTATTCAATATAAGTAGTCCCTTCAAATCCTTATTGCTAGTATCCTCTCCTTCAAATTATTGATAAGGATGTATTTTATTCTTATATCATGTGGAAAGTAGAATTTCAGTTTTATTGCCAGTATTATTCTTTCTTAAGTATTGTCAGTAATATTCAGTTAAAGTTTTTGATGGTATTGCATTCTTATTCCTTGTTTTAGTATAATGTTCTTAATGTATATAGTTTCACTGAGATTAATTGATAGTAAAGTAGTTTAATGGAATTGGAAGAATTTTATAAAAATGTGGACCAGCTTCGTGGTCAGAGTAGTAAAGGCCAATGTCAATAATTGCCTAGTGAGGGATCCCAGAGTATTGTTTTTAGCTGGACTTTACGTGGCTGATCACCCGTAATGTCCAGAGTATGATGAAAACTCCAATTCTATTAAATGTTGTTTTTATGCAAATATATTCTTATGATAGAATGTCTAAGTCAAAGTACATTTTCATTTCCAAGTATGTTGGATATAAAGTTATGATTTGAGTTAATAAATACTGTTAGTATAAAAATGGAAAGTTATTATACTAGTGTTTTGAACGGTGATAACTGATTCGCGGTTATTATGGTCGCTGTGGCATTTGTTGCGCAGTGATAGTAAGGATCGAGAATGAATTGAGATCTTCTTATTTTTTCAAACTCATGATTGTCAGGCCGGTTAGGCAGCTAGGTGTGCAAACGCTTAGTGACATGAATGAAATTTGAGTAACTGAGAATTTCTTGGAGATTTTGTTAAAGTGATAGTTAAAGTATTTTGCAAGTATTAAAAGTATTGAATCTAGTATTACAAACCTTCTCAGTTATTAAATTCTGATTTCGAGTTATAAATGTTTTGAATGATATTAATCTTATGTTAAAGTTAAGAATCCAGATTTCAACTATAGTATTGGTTTTAAATTGGTGAGTGTTCCTTCGCTCATATTTATTGTTCCTATTTCTTGAATTGCAATTATTGCATTCTTATTTCATCCAGTTCAGTTCTATATATAACTTGCTGAGCATTCTTTGGCTCACACTTGTTGTTTTTAAAATCTAACTTTTCAGTAAACTAGTTGGCGAGGCTTAGCTTGTGCAGTTCAGAAAGTGGAAAGAAGAAGCAGGATAATGTTGTGAAGCTGACGTGGATCAGGGTATATAGATTTAAAGTTTGATTTGTTGTATGTAAATATAGTTTTAGTAGTTATAGTATGTATTTGATTAGTTGGCCTGGTATACTTCCATTCGAATTTATATCAGTGTATTAAGTCTGTATAAAGTTTTGTATATAGTGTTGTATTTAAGTTGGTTTTGGGTTTTCTTGTTTCTAGAACTGTAACCTAAGATCCTTAGTTGGTACCGGGGTCAAAGAGCTTTTGATGGAGTTTTTATTTTTATTTCAGTTTTGTGTTGATTTCAGATTTTTAGTTTAGTATTCAGCATGTTTATGTTGTATTTACAAATACATCATGGCCAATTTTTGTTAGAATTATTGAGTTTGTTAGCGTGACGCCCAAATCTACTGACCCCGGATTTGGGGGCGTTACATATGCAATGGCTCTTAACTGGCCTCTTAGGTGTACAAGGGTGAGGGAGGTTCACGAGAGGGAGAAAGCGAGAGAATTAGTGAGACCACGCAGCACACAAAGCAGCCGCAGTTGAAATTGGGGGAAAAGGGATGTCAATTTATGGATTAGAAAGAGATAAGGGTAGGTTATAAGTATTTTACTAATTTGATTCCTAAAAAAAAAATTAAAATAACTTTATAAAATGGAAATTTAATAGGTAAAAGCTTAGAAAATCTCAAATTAATTTTTTAAAATATAGAAAATGAAATTATCTATCTCCCCATATTTTTAAAATATTTTTAGGATAAAAAATGAATTAATTATAAATTTTACAATTTTGATCCTTTAATTAAAATAAAAATTTTAAAATCATTTTAAAATACTTAAACACCCAAAATAATTCTCCCAATATTTTTAAAAACTAAATTATTATACAAAGATAATATTACAAAAGGTTTCGTGATTTTTAACAACTCCGATGATTTTATAAAATTCTCAGAAGATCAATAATACATGATTTAAATAGATTTAAATCATCAAAAATACAAATAAAAATACACGAACTCACATTTCACATATACATCATCACATAATTATGTAAACATGATGTCACATATATTTAACCTAAAAAAATTTTTACACGCCATATAATCCACATTTAATAATAAATAAATATTTAAAAATACGAAATTTTCTAGGGCGTTATATCCTTCCCCCTTATTAGGATCCTGTCCTCAGAATCGACCGTGAGAAAACATATGACGCTATTCTCAAACATTTCTTTTTCAATTTCCAAGTCATTTCTTTCAATTTTGAATTCCTTTATCTCGATTCATATCTCGCTAGGCTCGCCTTATAAGCCCGTAAATTCCAACATAAACTTAAACCTTTGGTTTACATATCTCATTAATTCTAGATACTTACCACTCGTACGTGACGATCCTGGTCTACCGAAAATACCGAAAATCGGACATGACCTATTTGTATAATGTACTATTCCTTGTACACAACGCCTCCATTACTGACCCAATCATCCATAATAATTCATTCATATACCATATTAAAACAAAACCTGCCTTAACCTGCAACAAACATATAAGCGAATAAATCTGCCTTGACTTCAAGTAAACGGGTAAATAATTTAAATCTTTAAAATGAATTCCACGTGACTAAAACCATTGATACTACTTCCACGCTCCTACCCATAACTCAGGTTGCCTCAGATAAAACTTTGAGAAAAAGAATATCAAGAAATCCCATAATCATTCTTACTCCCCTTTCAACGTACAATGTTACTCGAGGAGGGAATAATTAGGAAACTTCTATCTATCCTTAATCCCATTGTTTTACTGAGGCACCAATTATTTTAAAATATATATATCTTATTAGCAATTCAAACCATTCCTGGGGTATTTTCAATCTTTTCTTGTTCGTCCGGTTGCACTAACACTGGGACGGTTTCCAATCTCTTCCTTGACTCCTGAAAGCTTTGTCCACTTTTATCCCTTCGTTTCCTGATTGGTAGGCTTGTCTACTATTGTAGCTATCTTGGCAATATCTTTGACAACCTTCGATAATTCCTAGTTAGTCCTTCAAAGTTTTCGATCCCCGCTAGCATCCTAGGCCTTTCCCGATTCATTACTACTTTGTCGTCACGGCATTCATTTCGATCCTTTCATCATATCCTAAAAATTATAGTTCTTTCAAGTCCAAAGCTCGTACTTAGAAATCCTACGCATGTTCTTCTTATATTCTTAAATTTCTTGAGATGTCTTCCGATCTTGAATCCTTGAAACTCATTACATACTTGATAGTAAATGAATAACCGAATTTATATCTTCGTCTGGTGAAAATCTTAGTAATTCATCCATATATATACATCCAAAAGTTTAAACACGGGGATTTGCTCCAACCTAATCATCTCCTTATTAGTATCTCTCACATGTATAAGATAATCATAAATCTTGTCAGCATAACCTCTTAGCCCACATGATCGTTAAAACTCCTTTATCCGCTTCCTGCCTCGAAACCCAACTTACATATTTCTTGAAAATCATAATTTCATCTTCTTATCCTCACACCTTATCTGTACTTAGTAGTTAACTATACAATCCAGTCCTAACTCACACTTAATTCTTTTAACTGCCATCCCATCCAGATCCTAATATCGTCATTTATAATCATCTTGAACTTCTAGCTTCTACTTCCATCACTTCTCACCACACTATTCCTTCTGCTCACACTTACAGTTTTCCACATTAATCCTAGTACAATTGCAGTATACTTCTTCTCGAATCTTGCTTTCCAATAATGGTGGTCCTGCTGGTCTCAGTAATTCATATCCTATAGGTAGCTATCTTTCCTTGTTATTCAGGTTTTCAAAATCTCCTAAATCCTACATACCTTTCCAGCTAAATCTCACATCCTCGGCTAACACAATTCTGTAAGTTTCCTGATTCTCTGTCTTCCTTTCTTACCATCTCGTTCCATCTGGGTCGATTTACTCTTACTCTTAATATTCATGATCCTCTGAACCATATTCACATAAGTCATTAACCCCCACACAATCACTTTACTTCCTGTCTAGCTTTACTCTACTTCGCTCAAATTATCCCATCCCAGTTCTAAAATTCATACCCGACAAGTGGTCTCGAATCATTTAAAATCTCATAATATTCCTGCTTCCATATCCAAAGTGAAATATGCAATAAACAAATGTTATTCAACAATCTTTCTTTAACATAACTATCACATACTAACTATATCCATTTCCACTTTACTTTTGACCTTAACCAAATTATTATTTCGTGTCCTTGTTATCTGCTCCTTAACCATACTCAGTTCTCCATATTATCGAATCTTACACGGGTATTATTGATCCAAAGAATAATCTAACTTGATATTCAATCCTTGCTTTAACGTCAATTCTCAAACCTGATCATCCAATTCCCTGTCGAGATAAATGTGTCTTGTACCACTTAGTTGTCATCGTCTCCATTTTTTTCTACATTCAATTACTGATAGCTTTAGGAATCATAAGGGTTTATAGCAAAAGAAATCAATACAATGGACAGGTGTTAGCATGTATGAATAAGTTGAGTTTTGTTTGATATGAATTTTATAAAAGAATTTACCTAGAGATCAAAATGATCATTGACTGTTTTCAGGTTGCATTTGTCACTTAGGTCTACCGCCATAGTACAAAAAGGTGGCCAGCCTTCAGTACTTTCATGACAAATACAATCAGCGGCGTCTCACCAGACTCCTATCACATAGATAAGATGTCCCTAAATCCCCTACATACATAGGGCTGTTCATCCCAGTTTGAATAAAGAATATCAAATATTAAGGAAAAATAGAAAAGGTTTAAGAGTTTCAAAGTTTATATGTATACTGTCTAATCAAGTAACCTCTGGAAAATAGAGGTATGTCTACACGAATAAAAATGTGTTTAAGTAAATCGAATATAAGAAGTTCGTCATGGACTGAATCATAATTGATTATCGAAGGTGATAGGGTACTAATAAAATAAGGAGGAATTGAAAGGAAGGTTAAATCTCCTTAATCAATAAATTAAATGAAATTAACGGCTAGTAGAGAATAACCATGCTCTTACTCCAATACATGTCAAAAATCACATTTCACATCTTGTTTACCGTCTTTTCGTACTCTCTATAGCGTTCACGAGGTAGCTAAATTCGTAAAAGAAATTCTAGAAAATACGGAAGGTCTACAAGGAGCGTCCTTCAAGCTGGTAGCTCCGGTAGTCTATTTAACGTATACGGCGCCGTATCAACTGCCTCGTCCAAAATAGAATCTTCGGTTGAATCGAACTCCTACTCGCGCGATATCGGAATACTAAATAACATCGTAACCGTCATCCTAATAACCTAAGGCGAACCTTATCCTAAATCGTTCCATCTAACGTCTAACCTAAATACGTACACCTAATCATCCACACTTGTTTCAGTGACGATAACCTGTCGCTCTGATACCAACCTGTAACGGCCCGACTCCCTAATACTGAAAATATACTTTTTATAATAAAATAGACTTTGATACAGGGGAATTTTAGAAAATTTCGGCATGAAGTATTCGTAAATCGGACTATCCACCTGTAATCCAACCTAAACCAAATTCCAATTTAACGAATACAAATAAAAATTAATACACCAACGATACCTCACCGAGGACCGATTCCAGGTTATGGTATGAAACAAGAATCTAATAAATACAATTTATTACAACTTCTATCTCTGCTCTAATACAAATTACTACACCATCTAATTTGTAGCTCAATCCCAACCTGTGCTTACCCGCTCTAGCTCCAAAATCTATCCTGTATAGAATCCTCATCGCTCTCATTCGCAGGGATAAACGTAGTAGATCATCCAGAGGGTTAGGTAAAACAAAGCAAGAGTGAGCCAAAGAACGCTCAGAGAGTTAATAATATAGTGAAACAACGATAATACGATAATTCATTGATGAACAATATCAACGAATACTTTATCTCAAAAGATCAATCAATTTCCTTCATAGAGTAAAAATTTTCTATTTACTATAAACCATCACTGCCTCAGATAAAACTTCACTGCCTCAGATAAAACTTTGAGAAAAAGAATATCAAGAAATTCCCAAATCATTCTTACTGCACTTTCAACGTACAATGTTACTCGCGAAGGAAATGATTGGAAAACTTCTATCCATCCTTAACCTCATTATTTTACCGAGTTTCCAAATTTTGATCAAGAAAGAAAACAACCAACTCTAATATCCACAATTTCGAAACTAATGACCCTTTTCCTTTAAACACATATATTTTATCAAAACATTCCTTTCTTTAAAGCCCTTTCATCTTTGCAACATACTTTTCATAAAACTTTTTAAAAATATTTAAGTTGATTTTATTATTATCCTGATTACGGACAATACGGGTGATCAGCCACGTAAAGTCCCCCTTATTGGGTTCCCAATTAGGCAACACATTGGCATTTAATGCTGGACTAGGGAAACTTCCCCTAACCTCTTACGCTAAATAAAAATTCCTGGACTAGGGGAACCACCCCTAACCTCTTACACTACTCCAATCTATAAACTAGTTTATAAATAATTTAAAACATTTCACAATTCGGTCCTTAAACTCACTGATAACAGATCAGCCCAGCTTAAGGAATTTTAAAACATTTTTAAATAAATAAGCCATTTTAATTTGCATTATAAAAGACTGAGGTTCAGGGAAGCGATTTATATGAAGAATCATGAACAACACAGCAATAAAATTAAAATTCAAGGAAGCAGGTGATGTAAGGGTTCATAAACGACAAATCAATAAAATTAAACTAAGCATGTTATGATACAACAAAGCAGAATCATATATCAACAGGGACAACATTAATAATTTAAGGAACAAATCAATTGTCAAGATTTTATAATTTCAACAGCAGTTTATAAGGAATCATGGATTAAAGAAAATCTGAAGTTCAACAATAGATTTGTGTACTGCACAAGCTATAACCACTTATTTCAAATGTTACCAACTGATAAAACTTTCATGGCAAAATTCGAACTTACATAAAAGATTTGAATAATTTAAAATGAAAATTTAAGAAATTCTCAATTACCCAAGGTCTCACTCTTGTCAGCTGCTCATAGGCTTCAGCTGCCAAACTTGCATGACAATAATGAGTTGAATAAGATCTCAATTCATTCTCGGTTTTAATCGTCACTGAGCAACACATGCCTCAACGACAATATAAACCTTGAATTAGTTTCTAATAATTTGAAGAAAAACGTTCTCTTTAAAGAATAATAATAAAGACGAGGAATATTGAGATCAAATAAATTTAGAAGAAATAAACACCTGAACAATAGGTGAGGAGAATTAAACAATGACAGAATAATTTGAGAATGAATGTTTGTAATATAATAGAAGAAGATCACTAAAAATAAAGATGAAAGGTATAGGTACTAGCAAAATGATTTGAAAGAAACATCGTTTAATTGACAAGACAAGTTCACATTATTTAGAAATGAAAATGAACGGTACAGATGATTACAAGAAAGGAATTGAAAGGACACATATATATAAATAATAGAAACAGTTTCACATCACTTGAACGATAAGTGAGGGATAGTAAACTTGCCTCAATACATAGGGTTTCCATTTCCAATACTTTAACACTTTATCAATTTACATCCGTCTCTACTTCTTTATATTTCACCTTTCTTCGATCACACATCCATCTTTCCTCTATCACTTGTCAGTCCCGATAAGTATCTCCTTCCTCTACATTCCATCTACATATGCACTGGCTCTTAACTGGCCTCCTATGCGTACAAGGGTGAGGGAGGTTCACGAGAGGGAGAAAGCGATAGAATTAGTGAGACCACGCAGCACACAAAGCAGTCGCAGTTGAAATTGGGGGAAAAGGGATGTCAATTTATGGATTAGAAAGAGATAAGGGTAGGTTATAAGTATTTTACTAATCTGATTTCTAAAAAAAACAAATTAAAATAACTTTATAAAATGGAAATTTAATAGGTGAAAGCTGAGAAAATCTCAAATTAATTTTTTAAAATATAGAAAATGAAATTATCTATCTCCCCATATTTTTAAAATATTTTTAGGATAAAAAATGAATTAATTATAAATTTTACAATTTTGATCCTTTAATTACAATAAAAATTTTAAAATCATTTTAAAATACTTAAACACCCAAAATAATTCTCCCAATATTTTTAAAAATAAATGATTATACAAAGATAATATTACAGAAGGTTTCGTGATTTTTAACAACTCCGATGATTTTATAAAATTCTTAGAAGATCAATAATACATGATTTAAATAGATTTAAATCATCAAAAATACAAATAAAAATACACGGACTCACATTTCACATATACATCATCATATAATCATGTAAACATGATGTCACATATATTTAACCTAAAAAAATTTTACACGCCATGTAATCCACATTTAATAATAAATAAATATTTAAAAATACAAAATTTTCTACGGCATTATAGTTGAGGTTGTGGATGTATGGTATGCCCAGTGTGACTTAGTTATGTTGTGACAAAAATGGAAACGTCCGAGTTATAGCCATCATAATGGTGAAATTTCGTTAACCCTTGAAAACAGTTAATGTCCGAGACTATAAATTCATTTTTAGCATCACCACTGCCTATGGTTACAAAGATATGGTGGTCTAGTTTGTTTTTCCAAAAAAATCGAGTTAAAAGAGTTTACGGTTTAAGAGTTATGCTAGTTTTAGTGAAAGTGGTTCAAAGGATTTTATCTCAGAAATGTAACCACTTTGATGATGATTTCGAGACCCTTAATTGTCGAATTAAGATGTGAAATTATGTGATAAAATGCTAAGGATAGTTAGCAATGTGTGTGCGAGGGTTTCGAGTCAAAAAGATTATTTTTCGATTTTATAAAAATGTGTATGCCAAGGTTGTGCAAATGAAAACCCCTAGGAACGTGACTTTGAAATCAACTTTATAAGTGATTAAGTATAACTTGAATTCGAGGACCGGTTTCGAACCAAACTTATGACTTAAGTAATTGTCGATTAACATGGACTTAGTATGAGCCTAAAGCGAGCTAGTAATGCCTTGGTTGTGTTTTCCTTGCGTGTTTAAGTGTTAATTTATAAGGGGATTAATCGAACGTTTTCTTTGACTTTGTCTAGATTGTCCGACATCGTCGCGAACCCCTAACACTTCTCGAGCATCAGTCAAGTTTTCAAAACCTATACTTTCGAATTATTGTTGTATAATACTGCATTTACCATGTATAAAGTTATACAGTTTTAAAAAGGGGTTGAGTTGGCACAATGGTTAAGTGCCCAATCCATGAACCGAGAGGTCAAAAAAACCGGAAACAGCCTCTCTACCTTTGGTAGAGGCATGGCTGCGTACAACCTACCCCCCCTCAGACCCTGCTCATGCGGGATATACTGAGTACGTTGAGTTTTAAAGTTATACAGTTTTGCGATATTTCTTATTTCCTGTTGAAATAGAATTCGACCTTGGATTATATACGATCTTTTGAGTTAAGTATTTATGAACCGGTATACCTTGTAGCTCTAGATATAAGAGCATATTCATTGTTTTCGACTCTAAACCGGGAGCCAGTATTTTGAGATATGTAGATAGCCGTGGAAACCCGGAGGGATTCCAACGGCAGAATACTATGTATTTTGAGGATTGTTATTACTAAACATTATTTATATTTCGAGAAAGTATTAATTATTTGGAAATGATTTGAGGAATGTTATCTGAATATTATCTCATTCGAAGGTTATTATTTGAATATGATTTGATATTTGGCTTATAAGTTAGATATGAGATATTAGTTATAAGCAGGGTATTGCGAATGCCCTTGGTGTAAGGCGTATGATTCCTATTCTTTATTATGGACCGGGAGTTGAGATATTTCTGTATATGTTGAAGATAACTTCTGATAAAGATATCGAATAAATATTATTCATTTATTATTTATTAAATGAACATTACTTTTGAATATTCATTTAAGGATTATTTATTTAATGAATATTATTTTGAATATTCATTTAAAGGTTATTTAATTAATGGATATTATTTTGAAATATTCATTTAAGGATTTATTTACTAAATATTATTTTATATATTCTCTCGAGGGTTAATTATGAGCAATTATTTTGACTAAAAACAATATTTGAATTTTTATGATTCAATAAATATTAATTGAATATTATTTAAAACCAATCTTTGATTTTCAATAATTACGAAGAATATTCCTGAGCTTTATTATGGTCATTTTATAAGAAGGGAGGTTCCCAAACTCTGTTTTCCATTTAAATCTATCTTTTAAGAAGATTTAAATGCCCGCTCAAACTTCCGAAATATAGGGAACCTTACTTGAGAGACTGTTATTTATTATGGTAAACTGCCTGGTCATAAACTTTTGAAAGTATTATTTTCATTCTCAACTTTGATTGCTGTACATCAGAATGAGTCTTTGTTACTTCCTCAACACTTGAGGAGTAAGATTGATGGAACAAGTTGATATCCATTAACAAGCAACAGCTTGGGAAATATTGGTGAATTTTTCTTTCCAATTAGATACGACTACTTTATGGAGTCCTATTGACAAGTATAATACTTGGGGAGAGGAGGACGAACTTTACGTTTCAGAGTCATGGATACTATTCGAACTAGGAGTCGTATAAGAGGCCGAGTATCGCCGTTCTATCCCAAGGCCCAACCGTTGGCCAACGAGTTACTAGAAGGCGGTAGACAAGTAAATCCGTCAGTTCTTCCTTCTACCAGTAGTAAAACCATATCTGTGCTGTACAATCTGCGACTGATCATCGAAGGTTGGGACAGCTGGTGCGGTGAATACTCCAGTATTAGTTCATCATCCAAATTTTGATATTTCCTGCAACACGTATCGAAGAGACTTCCGATCAGGTTGGCAGGGGTTTGAAAAGAGCTCAAAACTGACGTTACAATGAATTACCTTGTAACTTCATCTTTAATCATATGTTTTATTACTCTGTTGTTACCTTACACAACGGGAGTTGTGGTACGGGGTTTATTGATACTAAATTACCTTATAACTTTTTCTTATAAGTTATAGGTCGGTATACTGCTGATATACTTTATATAGCAGATATTTTACGGAAAGGTTATATTGAATTACCTTGTAACTTCATCTTTTATATTATACCTATCAATAATATTTGAATATTTATGATTCAATAAATATTATTTGAATATTTATTAAATACTTTTAAATTGGTTTAAAAAATGGTTTATATTATTTAAAACCTATCTTTGATCTTCAATAATTACGAAGAATATTCCTGAGCTTTATTATGGTCATTTTATAAGAGGGGAGGTTCCCAAACTCTATTTTCCATTTAAATCTATCTTTTAAGAAGATTTAAATGCCCGCTCAAACTTCTGAAATATAGGGAACCTTACTTGAGAGACTGTTATTTATTATGGTAAACTGCCCGGTCATAAACTTTTGAAAGTATTATTTTCATTCTCAACTTTGATTGCTATACATCAAAATGAGTCTTTGTTACTTCCTGAACACTCGAGGAGTAAGATTGATGGAACAAGTTGATATTCATTAACAAGCAACAGCTTGGGAAATATTGGTGAATTTTTCTTTCCAATTAGATATGACTACTTTGTGGAGTCCTATCGATAAGTATAATACTTAGGGAGAGGAGGACGAACTTTACGTTTCAGAGTCATGGATACTATTCGAACTAGGAGTTGTGTAAGAGGCCGAGTAGCGCCGGTCTATCCCAAGGCCCAACCGTTGGCCAGGGAGTTACTAGAAGGTGGTAGACAAGTGAATCCGTCAGTTCTTCCTTCTACCGGTAGTAAAACCATATCTGTGATGTACAATCTGCGACTGATCATCGAAGGTTGGGACAGCTGGTGCGGTGAATCCTCCAGTATTAGTTCATCATCCAAATTTCGATATTTCCTGCAACACGTATCGAAGAGACTTCTGATCAGGTTGATGGGTATTTCCTGCAACACGTATCGAAGAGACTTCCGATCAGGTTGGCAGGGGTTTGAAAAGTGCTCAAAACTGACGTTACAATGAATTACCTTGTAACTTCATCTTTAATCATATGTTTTATTACTCTGTTGATACCATACACAACGGAAGTTGTGGTACGGGGTTTATTGATACTAAATTACCTTAAAACTTTTTCTTATAAGTTATAGGTCGGTATACTGCTGATATACTTTATATAGCAGATATTTTACGGAAAGGTTATATTGAATTACCTTGTAACTTCATCTTTTATATTATACCTATCAATAATATTTGAATATTTATGATTCAATAAATATTATTGTAATATTTATTAAATACTTTTAAATTGGTTTAAAAAATGGTTTATATTATTTAAAACCTATCTTTGATCTTCAATAATTACGAAGAATATTCCTGAGCTTTATTATGATCATTTTATAAGAGGTGAGGTTCCCAAACTCTGTTTTCCATTTAAATCTATCTTTTAAGAAGATTTAAATGCCCGCTCAAACTTCCGAAATATAGGGAACCTTACTTGAGAGACTGTTATTTATTATGGTGAACTGCCCGGTCATAAACTTTTGAAAGTATTATTTTCATTCGCTTTGATTGATATACATCAAAATGAGTCTTTGTTACTTCCTCAACACTCGAGGAGTAAGATTGATGGAACAAGTTGATATCCATTAACAAGCAACAGCTTGGAAAATATTGGTGAATTTTTCTTTCCAATTAGATACGACTACTTTGTGGAGTCCTATCGACAAGTATCATACTTGGGGAAAGGAGGACGAACTTTATGTTTCAGAGTCATCGATACTATTCGAACTAGGAGTCGTGTAAGAGGCCGAGTAGCGCCGGTCTATCCTAAGGCCCAACCGTTGGCCAGGGAGTTACTAGAAGGCGGTAGATAAGTAAATCTGTCAGTTCTTCCTTCTACCGGTAGTAAAACCATATTTGTGTTGTACAATCTGTGACTAATCATCGAAGGTTGGGACAGCTGGTGCGGTGAATACTCGAGTATTAGTTCATCATCCAAATTTTGATATTTCCTGCAACACGTATCGAAGAGACTTCTGATCAGGTTGATGAGAATTTCTGCAACACATATCGAAGAGACTTCCGATCAGGTTGGCAGGGGTTTAAAAAGTGCTCAAAACTGACGTTACATTGAATTACCTTGTAACTTCATCTTTCATCATATGTTTTATGAGTTTGTTGATACCTTACACAACGGGAGTTGTGGTAAGGGGTTTATTGATACAAAATTACCTTATAACTTTATCTTATAAGTTATAGGTCGATATACTGCTGATATACTTTATATAGCAGATATTTTACAGAAAGGTTATATTGAATTACCTTGTAACTTCATCTTTTATATTATACTAGAACTTTGTTCATAGTATGAATAACAAAAGTTTGCAGAGATATTATGATATTAATATTTGAAGTACTACAATGTTACTGTTTTTGAATATATTCCGATAAGGAAATACTTTCGGTAAAAAGATATTTTGACAATTTTTGTCTTATACCCGCTTTATTCTGGGTTTAAATTAAAAGCAAGGTTATGCCATACTTTCATTACCTTGCTGAGCTATTGCTCACTCTTGCTATTGTTTTATATATAGTATAGAGCAGTGAAGCAGAATGTCAAGTGTAATAACCCTAACTTTTGCAATGCTACAGCGCCTAAATGAATAGTCATTTTGAGGATTTAGGGAAAGGGTATGTAAGTAACCTAGATTTGAAATGGAAAATGAATAATCAGGAACCATATTAATGTTGTACTATGAAAATGAGTGACTCAAAATGATAATGGATTTCAGAAATTCCTGAGTATGGATTTTAAGGATTTTTTTTATTTCAATTGAGACTCTATGGAATGTGATATGAAGGAGTATAGAAATATTAAAGGATTTATATCTTGAGGAAATATTAAAATTAGATTAAACCAAGGAATTATTAAGTTAAGGAAATGCTGGAGGAAATTGGATTGTTAAATGATTCCAAAACTACTGAGACTTTATAACGAGATTAGCGATCAAGCAAATGAATCATGAGTTAAGGATATTAAATATTAGAAGTCCAAGGGAGGATATATTATGAGAGAAAGAGGATTTAGAATATAATCCTAGAGTAAAGAGAATGTAAACGAGTTAGTGAGCGAGTTAGAGAACGCTTGAGAAACCGGGAGAGCAATTTCTGAGATAAAGAAAATATACAAAGGATATTGGATTTAATATCTATTTGAGGTTTAGAACCACCCTAACACATTAAGATATAATGTGGGAGAGTATTATATATCCAAGAGATTTACAAAAAGAGATAAACCACTGGGACGATCACAGAATTCAATCGGTGAGTCAAACGACTAAAGAACTTTGCATAAAGCCCAATCAAAAAGCCCTAAGAGCTTGGTAAAGGCCCAATTCTTGGCCCAACCACAAGACAAGGAGTGTATGTGAAGATATTTAAGAGTAGAAACCCCTTGGTGCAATAATAAAATGAAAGGAAGGACTTGGATGCAATAACCATTAAGCTAAGGACTATCTTGCAATTATGGATGGATAAAGACCATCTAAATGAACCAATAAGGAGATGACAACACACCAAGAGAAGATGAGGATGAATAAAGAGATAGATACATGTATTATTCAAGAGAGAAAACAAAAGCATCACCACCACCACCAAGAAAAACACCATTTCTCTCATTCTCCCAAAATCTGCCAAGCAAGAACCAAGCACAAAGACAAATTCATATCTCCATTTCTATCCATGATAAAATAACCAAATTTTAACCATAACTTCTTCACTCTATGGGGAAGATTCGTACAAAATTTCATGGCCAACAAAGTAGTATAGCCTAGTCAAATCTATGCTCAAAGTTGGAGAACCCAATCTGTCCAGTTTCTGTCCAGCGGAAAGATGGAGCTCAAAACCATAGCTAGGAAGCTTTGTTTTTGGTGATCTAAAGCTCAAATCAAAGCTGATACAGAGGCCAAGATGTGGTAAAAATTTGAGAGCCAAACTCTTATTTTTCGATTTGTTATGATTTTTACAAAAGTGATGATGAATAGTAACCCTTAGAAACTAACTTTGTTTTTATGGTTTCTTTAGTTGATCCAAGATAGTATAAGGTTGATTAAGCATATCCCAAGGCTTGTTAAGGGTTGTTAAAGCTTCAAGAAGGTATAAATCTCAAGGCCCTCTAGTATTACTTTGAATATATGATGGATTATAGAAAGTTTAGTGATTAAGGTTATGATAAGTGATGATTCTTGATAATATATGTGTTTGTAAGTGGTTTGAGTTAAATATGAAAGTGTTTGGGCTTGTAACCATGGTTGGTAAGGATGACCACATGGTGTAGGTGATGATTTGGATGTTGAATGATGGATTTGGAGGAGGGGGATTTTAGAAAGTATGAAATTATAGCCGTTATAATGTCCAATTTTCGTTAGACCAAATAAATGCCCTGTTTTGGAGCAACAGACGCGTATGGTAGGTTCCTGTTTAGAACACCAACTGACCATGAAATGATAGAGCTTAGTTCATAGATCGTTTTGATATAAAGTACGTTAAAATCTGATGAACGGTTTAGGAGAAAAGTCAGTTTTAGTGAAAGTGGTTCAGAAACCGAGAAAATGTAATTGTGTCAACTTTGAGGTTATAACTACCATACTTAGACATTTTTAAAAATTATGAAACTTTGGGATGTTATAATAGGGTGATCAAAGAACCCTTACCAACTGACCTTGTGTCAAATTGTGGAATTTATGAATTATTAGAATTTTTACAGTCGGGAGTGGTTGTTAAGGGAATAATGTAAATCGTTAAAAACTTTAATCGGGAATAAGAATGGTTAAGTCTTCAAGACCTTTTGAGGTAGTAATGGGATATTATAATAGTGTTATTATATGAGCGTAGGTGGTTAAGTGGAATATGTTCTGATAATGATCCTTTTCGTGTTTATAGAAACTTCGGGAGAGCCACGAGCTATACTTCCGACTTACCGAGATCGAGGCAAGATTCTTCTATCCTTACTTTGAAAATTATTTATCTTCGGAATAATAATGATATCATGGAATATATATATATATGTATATGTGATGCTTTTGTTGCTATATTGCAAAGAATATATTCCCCTGATTTTGGGAAATTAAAGAGAGATGGATATGATTTCTGAAAAATGAATATAGAGAGGATTACGAATGGAGCGAATATGCTCTAGGGTAAAAGAGATATGAAAGAGAATGGTATCAGTTGTTATCTAGGGTTATATGGTTTATAATGCTATATTATAAATATTCTTTTTGAGTATTAGTGGTTTGATGAATATTATTTGGTTATTATTTACTACTCTTAAATAGACGGAATATTTTATGAATATAAAAGCATATTTGATTTCTTGAATAGAAAAGAGATATCTGAATCATAATCAAAGTGTTATGTTATATATATTGTAACGCCCCCAAATCCGGGGTCAGTAGATTTGGGCGTCACGCTAACAAACTCAACAATTCTAACAAAAATTGGCCATGATGTATTCGTAAATACAACATAAACCTGCTAAATACTAAACTGAAAATCTGAAATCCAAAATAAAATTGAAATAAAAACAAAAACTCAATCAACAGCTCTTTGACCCCAACTCCTAACTCAGGATCTTAGGTTACAGTTCTAGAAACAAGAAAAACCCAAAACCAACTTAAATACAACTTTAATTACAAAACTTAATACAGACCTAAATCATTGATATAACTTCGAATAGAAGTATACCAGGCCAACTAATCAAATACATAATATCACTACTAAAATATATTTACATACAACAAATCAATTACAAATCTAACTACCGTGATCCACGTCAGCTTCACAACTGCATCCTGCGTCTTTTCTCCACTTTCTGAACTGTGCAGGCTAAGTCTCGCCAACTAGTTTACTGAAAAGTTAGATTTTAAAAACAACAAGTGTGAGCCAAAGAACGCTCAGCAAGTTATATATAATAGCACTGGATAATTAAATGCAATAACTGCAATTCAAGAAGGATTAACTTAAAAAGGAAAATGAACAATAGATATGAGTGAATGAATGCTCAACAATTTATAATCAATACTATAATTGAAAACCAGATTCTTAGCTTTAACAGAAGATTAATATCATTTAAAACCTTTATAACTCAAAATCAAGATTTAATAACTGCGAAGGGTCGTAATACTAGATTCAATACTTTTAATACTCGCAGAATACTTAACTAACGCTTTAACAAAATCTCCAAGAAATTCTCATTTACTCAAATTTCATTCATGTCGCTAAGCGTTTGCACACCTAGCTGCCTAACCGGCCTGACAATCATGAGTTTGAATAAACAAGAAGATCTCAAATCATTCTCGGTTCTCACTATCACTGCGCAACACATGCCACAGTGACCGTAATAACCGTGAATTAGTTTTCACCAAGCAAAATATAAAACTACTCTTCTATTTATTACTAACCATCTCTGCCCCAGATAAAACTTTGAGAGAAAGAATATCAAGAATCCCCCAATCATTCTTACTCCACTTTCACGTACAATGTTACTTGTGAAGGGAATAACTGGAAAACTTCTATCTATCCTTAATCTCAATATTTTACTGGGGTTTCAAATTTAATCATATAGACAACTAACTCTAAAATACACAATTTCTAAAATGATAATCATTACCGTAAAATAGATATATCTAATCAAAACATTCACCTCATTTAAGTTATTCCATCAATAAAACATAAAAACATTCATATCTTTAAAACCATTCCACAATAAAACATACTTTCCGTAAAACTTTTTGAAACATTTAAATTGATTTTATTATTCTTCTGATTACGGACAATACGGGTGATCAGCCACGTAAAGTCTCCATTCATTTGAAACTGGGTTCCCATTGAGGCAACACATTGGCCTTTAATGCTGGACTAGGACCACCCTAGCCTCTTACGCTAAATAAAAGTGCTGGACTAGGACCACCCTAGCCTCTTACGCTTAATAAAAGTGCTGGACTAGGGGAACCACCCCTAGCCTCTTACGCTAATCCAATTTATAAACAATCTTATTAATACTTAAAACATTACACTTTTCAGTCCTTTATACTCACTGGCAAAAGACCAGCCCAGTATAAGGAAATTTTAAAAACATCTTTAATTAATAACCATTTTAGGAAGCCATGCTAAAAGATTTAGAAACATAGAAGCATTCGATAAACGGAATAAAATACATCCTTATGAGTAATTCGAAGGAAAGAATACTAGCAATATGAATTTTTAAGGGAATAATTATACTGAATAAAAACATAAATATCTCGCTTGAACGATAAGCGAGGGTTAGTACACTTGCCTCGATTCCAATGCATCGATTCGCTACTTACTGTACTTCGGTCTTTACTCGTCATGCATTCATTTCCTTCAGTCGTCTCGTCAACACGCTCGCTGGGTCCACATCGAATCCCTAATTATACTCGAATAATAGTAAGGTACTATTTAGTACATACACAACCAAATCAATAACTAATTACTTGTAACTCACAAAGCAATACATACATAAATATATATACCCACACCACATAATTATCACATAAGTACTTAAACACTCATACACCTTCATGCCTTTAAATCTTTTAAATCAAATAATTAAATAACTTTAAATACAGGGAAATTTCAGAAAATTTCGGCATAAAGTATTCGTTTATCGGACTATGGGCACAGCCCTCAAATACAATTTTAACCTGCTTTTAAATTTAACATCCCAAAAATCAAACTGCTTCTTTGGCAGCAACTTAAAGTAAACACATAATAAAACAAAATAAATCTCACAGTAAATCTTTGCTAATTAACATTTAAATCGAAATATACTACTAACGCAGTTATACAATTACTTAATCGAAAACATTTACAATTAGCAAACCCATATAACTCTAACAAATATAATCACTTAATCAAAGTCATTTTAATTCCAAATACTATTGACTGATAACCGACCCTCAATTAGCCACATATAAACCAACATATAACTTCAATTACTATAGTCATTCGAAAATCACTTTACAATAGAGATTTAAAGCCATATACATACCTAAAGTTAATATCCACTTAACTTACCAAATAAATCTCAATAAACTCTGAAATTCCATTTAATAAAGCAAATTCAATTTATAAACACAAAATCATTAACCACGTATCCATAACTTAACAACTAACAACTATAGTTCACAATTACGAGCTCCTCGAATTAATTACGAAAATTAAATACATAGTAATTCATTTAAATCATATTCTCTACAAATAATACAAGTAATTTGAATTACACATTACTAAATTACCATTCTTAAAACAACCATGTACACGTAACCATTTAACTCATTTTCAATTTCATCACTAAAATCCCCAAAATCATAATTAACAACTATATATACAATGAACTTTCCGAATTTAAATTCCAAAATTATAACCATATTAATTATCAATTCCCGAAATTACTACGAAAATTAATACAATAATATCGTAATTTAAACTACTAATCACAATAATCTAGTCATAAAATTAACACATAATCTCACAATTAAATTACCACAATAATCTCACCATTTAACTAATTAAATACGAAAATTAAATAATTAAGATACGAAATTATACCTCTCCGAATTTCCAATTTTCCCCAAATTTCGAGAACCAATTCTCTCTCTATCTCTCTCTCTCTCTCTCTCTCTCTCTCTCTCTCTCTCTCTCTCTCTCTCTCTCTCTCTCTCTCTCTCTCTCTCTCTCTCTCTCTCTGTCCTGCTAGCAACCCCACGAACGGCCGCACCACTGCTGCTTCGCCACTACTCCGGCCACCAGCCACCGTCGCGACCATCGCCGGCCAAGCCACGACCGCGCGCCGCCCGATGACCTCTCCCGTAGCCTTGCTTCGATTCCACAGATACACACACCACGCTGATATGTATACACACACACGATACGTATATATATATTGATTCACTTCTTCCCCAATTCATTTCTCTTCCCCGACTAATTCCTTCCTTTCTCTCCAGTTCTCTCCCGAAGCTTCTGTCTGCGTTGTTCATTTTAATGGGCTTGGCCCAATACTCTTATTACCACTCAACTTCTGTTCGGCCCAAATACATTCTAATAAGCAACTTATAAAAATCATAATTATATAAAACTTCCGGAAAATTACTCTTTTCATTTTTAAAATAAAGAATATTAAATTACGAGCACACACATATTTTTAAAATATTTTTCGGATCAAAAATGAATTAAATATGAATTTTCAAAGTTTTGATCCTTTAAATACCATAAAACTCTTAAAAATCATTTTAAAATACAAAAACTCCAAAATTAAATCTCCCGAAAATTTTAAAAACTAATTAATATTATAAAGATAATATTACAAAAGATTTTGGGATTTTTAATAACTCTGATAATTAAATACAGATTTTTAAAGATCAATAATACTTGATTTATACATTTCTAAATCACTAAAAAAAATACCAATAAAAATACTGGGGCACACATAACTCAATATATACTTATATAAACTCAATACTAAATATCGTTGAATTCCACAACGATATTCTCAAATCCAATTCCATACTTTAAATACTAATTAACAAAATAAAATAATAATAATAAATCCTAAAAATAATCCGGGATCTTACATTCTACCCACCTTAAAAGGATTCCGTCCTCGGAATCAGGTAAAGAAGGGTTACTGGGATTTACTCTACCAACTCGGGTTGCATCTGCAACTCTACTAATCTGCACTCTGGATACTTATTTACTATACTGGGATCTCTACTGACCTCTCTATATAGAACAACTCTAATCGCAATACTAAACGCCACGCGCTACTGGCATTCTAAACTCCATTGGCGTACATCCAAGACTAATCGAGGCATTATGATTCATGATATTTGAAGAGAACGATTTCACATCGTAGCAAAGGTTCTACAATTGTAGAATTAATTTATGAGGTTTCAAACAAATATTCTTTGAAATGAAAGATTACTGAGTGATCAAGATGATCAAATGAACCTTGTTGCGTGCCTTATTCAAGACATGACTAAAGGTAATTAACCTTCTTGTACTTCACAACACACAAGTGATGGCGTCCCATCAGACTGCTATCACACAGACAAACAGTCCTTGTGTCCCCTATAAATAGGGTTGTTCACCTCAGTTGGAGTAAAGAAAACATAAAAAGATTCGAACATCGAATTAACAATCAATTGGTGAGAAATTCTCAGACATACCCCTGGATTACAACTAAACGGATTCCATGGGTACTACTTCAGAAGAAAAGGATAATCAGGAAAGAAATGATTTGCAGAATACTAAGAAATAATGATTTATCAATAATAGAATCATTCACTGATGAAGAAAATTAGATACTCAAATATCACTTGACAGGGTTTTAGAAATAAAGGAAATAGGCATCAAAACAACCTCTGTCATAACTGGAATCCCAAATTCGGGGGAAAGACAATTGTCAAAATAACTCAACAAAGGAATATTTATCAAGAAGAAAGGTATTGCCAGGGTCTCCACGTACATCTTCTTTGTCGACTCCTTCGCTGACTCGCCATTCGATCTAGACTCTGAAGGTTCCACTACCTACAGCCTCAAGGGTTTCTACCCAACTCCGCTCAACTATCTGCCACCACTTACATCTTAACTTACTAACTGGTACTATATCCAATAGTCCAACACGAGTCCTATATGAACTCTGACGTTCCTTACTTAACTATACACACTCCTACACACTCTCGTTTCTAGTTTACTATAACCTACGCTCTGATACCAACCTGTAACGCCCCCAAATCCGGGGTCAGTAGATTTGGGCGTCACGCTAACAAACTCAACAATTCTAACAAAAATTGGCCATGATGTATTCGTAAATACAACATAAACCTGCTAAATACTAAACTGAAAATCTGAAATCCAAAATAAAATTGAAATAAAAACAAAAACTCAATCAACAGCTCTTTGACCCCAACTCCTAACTCAGGATCTTAGGTTACAGTTCTAGAAACAAGAAAAACCCAAAACCAACTTAAATACAACTTTAATTACAAAACTTAATACAGACCTAAATCATTGATATAACTTCGAATAGAAGTATACCAGGCCAACTAATCAAATACATAATATCACTACTAAAATATATTTACATACAACAAATCAATTACAAATCTAACTACCGTGATCCACGTCAGCTTCACAACTGCATCCTGCGTCTTTTCTCCACTTTCTGAACTGTGCAGGCTAAGTCTCGCCAACTAGTTTACTGAAAAGTTAGATTTTAAAAACAACAAGTGTGAGCCAAAGAACGCTCAGCAAGTTATATATAATAGCACTGGATAATTAAATGCAATAACTGCAATTCAAGAAGGATTAACTTAAAAAGGAAAATGAACAATAGATATGAGTGAATGAATGCTCAACAATTTATAATCAATACTATAATTGAAAACCAGATTCTTAGCTTTAACAGAAGATTAATATCATTTAAAACCTTTATAACTCAAAATCAAGATTTAATAACTGCGAAGGGTCGTAATACTAGATTCAATACTTTTAATACTCGCAGAATACTTAACTAACGCTTTAACAAAATCTCCAAGAAATTCTCATTTACTCAAATTTCATTCATGTCGCTAAGCGTTTGCACACCTAGCTGCCTAACCGGCCTGACAATCATGAGTTTGAATAAACAAGAAGATCTCAAATCATTCTCGGTTCTCACTATCACTGCGCAACACATGCCACAGTGACCGTAATAACCGTGAATTAGTTTTCACCAAGCAAAATATAAAACTACTCTTCTATTTATTACTAACCATCTCTGCCCCAGATAAAACTTTGAGAGAAAGAATATCAAGAATCCCCCAATCATTCTTACTCCACTTTCACGTACAATGTTACTTGTGAAGGGAATAACTGGAAAACTTCTATCTATCCTTAATCTCAATATTTTACTGGGGTTTCAAATTTAATCATATAGACAACTAACTCTAAAATACACAATTTCTAAAATGATAATCATTACCGTAAAATAGATATATCTAATCAAAACATTCACCTCATTTAAGTTATTCCATCAATAAAACATAAAAACATTCATATCTTTAAAACCATTCCACAATAAAACATACTTTCCGTAAAACTTTTTGAAACATTTAAATTGATTTTATTATTCTTCTGATTACGGACAATACGGGTGATCAGCCACGTAAAGTCTCCATTCATTTGAAACTGGGTTCCCATTGAGGCAACACATTGGCCTTTAATGCTGGACTAGGACCACCCTAGCCTCTTACGCTAAATAAAAGTGCTGGACTAGGACCACCCTAGCCTCTTACGCTTAATAAAAGTGCTGGACTAGGGGAACCACCCCTAGCCTCTTACGCTAATCCAATTTATAAACAATCTTATTAATACTTAAAACATTACACTTTTCAGTCCTTTATACTCACTGGCAAAAGACCAGCCCAGTATAAGGAAATTTTAAAAACATCTTTAATTAATAACCATTTTAGGAAGCCATGCTAAAAGATTTAGAAACATAGAAGCATTCGATAAACGGAATAAAATACATCCTTATCAGTAATTCGAAGGAAAGAATACTAGCAATATGAATTTTTAAGGGAATAATTATACTGAATAAAAACATAAATATCTCGCTTGAACGATAAGCGAGGGTTAGTACACTTGCCTCGATTCCAATGCATCGATTCGCTACTTACTGTACTTCGGTCTTTACTCGTCATGCATTCATTTCCTTCAGTCGTCTCGTCAACACGCTCGCTGGGTCCACATCGAATCCCTAATTATACTCGAATAATAGTAAGGTACTATTTAGTACATACACAACCAAATCAATAACTAATTACTTGTAACTCACAAAGCAATACATACATAAATATATATACCCACACCACATAATTATCACATAAGTACTTAAACACTCATACACCTTCATGCCTTTAAATCTTTTAAATCAAATAATTAAATAACTTTAAATACAGGGAAATTTCAGAAAATTTCGGCATAAAGTATTCGTTTATCGGACTATGGGCACAGCCCTCAAATACAATTTTAACCTGCTTTTAAATTTAACATCCCAAAAATCAAACTGCTTCTTTGGCAGCAACTTAAAGTAAACACATAATAAAACAAAATAAATCTCACAGTAAATCTTTGCTAATTAACATTTAAATCGAAATATACTACTAACGCAGTTATACAATTACTTAATCGAAAACATTTACAATTAGCAAACCCATATAACTCTAACAAATATAATCACTTAATCAAAGTCATTTTAATTCCAAATACTATTGACTGATAACCGACCCTCAATTAGCCACATATAAACCAACATATAACTTCAATTACTATAGTCATTCGAAAATCACTTTACAATAGAGATTTAAAGCCATATACATACCTAAAGTTAATATCCACTTAACTTACCAAATAAATCTCAATAAACTCTGAAATTCCATTTAATAAAGCAAATTCAATTTATAAACACAAAATCATTAACCACGTATCCATAACTTAACAACTAACAACTATAGTTCACAATTACGAGCTCCTCGAATTAATTACGAAAATTAAATACATAGTAATTCATTTAAATCATATTCTCTACAAATAATACAAGTAATTTGAATTACACATTACTAAATTACCATTCTTAAAACAACCATGTACACGTAACCATTTAACTCATTTTCAATTTCATCACTAAAATCCCCAAAATCATAATTAACAACTATATATACAATGAACTTTCCGAATTTAAATTCCAAAATTATAACCATATTAATTATCAATTCCCGAAATTACTACGAAAATTAATACAATAATATCGTAATTTAAACTACTAATCACAATAATCTAGTAATAAAATTAACACATAATCTCACAATTAAATTACCACAATAATCTCACCATTTAACTAATTAAATACGAAAATTAAATAATTAAGATACGAAATTATACCTCTCCGAATTTCCAATTTTCCCCAAATTTCGAGAACCAATTCTCTCTCTATCTCTCTCTCTCTCTCTCTCTCTCTCTCTCTCTCTCTCTCTCTCTCTCTCTCTCTGTCCTGCTAGCAACCCCACGAACGGCCGCACCACTGCTGCTTCGCCACTACTCCGGCCACCAGCCACCGTCGCGACCATCGCCGGCCAAGCCACGACCGCGCGCCGCCCGATGACCTCTCCCGTAGCCTTGCTTCGATTCCACAGATACACACACCACGCTGATATGTATACACACACACGATACGTATATATATATTGATTCACTTCTTCCCCAATTCATTTCTCTTCCCCGACTAATTCCTTCCTTTCTCTCCAGTTCTCTCCCGAAGCTTCTGTCTGCGTTGTTCATTTTAATGGGCTTGGCCCAATACTCTTATTACCACTCAACTTCTGTTCGGCCCAAATACATTCTAATAAGCAACTTATAAAAATCATAATTATATAAAACTTCCGGAAAATTACTCTTTTCATTTTTAAAATAAAGAATATTAAATTACGAGCACACACATATTTTTAAAATATTTTTCGGATCAAAAATGAATTAAATATGAATTTTCAAAGTTTTGATCCTTTAAATACCATAAAACTCTTAAAAATCATTTTAAAATACAAAAACTCCAAAATTAAATCTCCCGAAAATTTTAAAAACTAATTAATATTATAAAGATAATATTACAAAAGATTTTGGGATTTTTAATAACTCTGATAATTAAATACAGATTTTTAAAGATCAATAATACTTGATTTAAACATTTCTAAATCACTAAAAAAAATACCAATAAAAATACTGGGGCACACATAACTCAATATATACTTATATAAACTCAATACTAAATATCGTTGAATTCCACAACGATATTCTCAAATCCAATTCCATACTTTAAATACTAATTAACAAAATAAAATAATAATAATAAATCCTAAAAATAATCCGGGATCTTACATATATATTATAGAAATAATGTGCGAGAATGGAAATAATATGAGTAACAATAAATGGAAATGGAAATGATATACGGGAATGGAAATGTGAAATGGTGTTGATAAATGGAATAAGGATTTTATAAATAGGGGGATTAGCAACAAACTTGCGTAAGAGGCTGTGTCAGGGCTGTGTGCGACATAGTCTAGCATTCATTATATGATTCGGCACGAAGATGCCAAGGGAGGATGTTAGCAGGTGGCCTTCCTCCAGGGATGATGTTAGCAGGTGGCCTTCATTCCTTCTACCGGTAGTAAAAAGGGACGGGTACGGAGGACGACTGATCATCGTGCCTCACGTATTCGGCAACAGTGAAAACCCCCAAAATTTTTGAATAAAGAATCGACAATAAAGTCAGATTGGTATACTGGAAAGGGAAAATGATATGAAATGATGGAATTATTGTTATAGATGAAGAGAAACTGATTTTATATTAATTTATATAATTGTTGCATAAGAAGGAAATGAGATGATGATAGTGAGAGATTTATTCAAGTATTCACATTATCTTGAAATATTACACTGAAAGAGTATATTGATTGTTATATTATTTAAGAAGAGAAACTGATACTATATTATCCTAGATGTCTTTCTTATAATAGTAAGTGGATGATGTATTATTAAATAAGAGTTTTATTCTTCCTTAAAGTTTATAATTGGTTACCGCTTACATATGCATATATATGTATACCTGGTCACATTTTAAATTCTAGTTTACAATATTATCTTGCTGAGCTATTATAGCTCACTCTTGCCACTTATCTATACTACAGCTAGGTATGCCGATACTCCGCAGAACACCCCGCAAGAAGGTAGGGGGAAGACGACCTTTTGAGATCACGTTGGCACCGATTCCTGAGGTAGCGTAGAGGCAGACGGGCCTTGGTAGCCTTATGTATAATTAAGTGTGTCAGCATGTAATAAACTTTTAATTGTTGAAATGCTTCATTTCGAAGTATTATTCAGCAATGTAGTTAAGTGTGATCCTGGTTTGTAATAACTGTTTAACTCTAAACTTTTATTATGGTGAATGTTGTTCTCTGAGCATATGACTGGTGTGTGTGTGTATTATTGCGGGATCAATTGCATAAGTATTAATTGTTATAAAAAAAGACCCAAGAGATATTGATATTGAATGGAAATTGGTCCGTGATGGCCCGGATTATTGACCCCGGATTTGGGGCTGTCACATCAAGGATACAACACATACCTCGCCAGCGAGCGGTAACCGCAAGACATTTTCCAGAAGCAGCTTCTAGCAGTAATCCCGGGAGTAGTATGAACCAGTCGGATCAGACTGTAGTTTTGTTATTCATCTTATGTATAAATATGAATAGGATGAGAGGATTGTAAGCATCTGAAGACATTTGGGTATTGTAATAATAATCATTTATTCCGCAGTTGTTATTGTGTCGTTTCTGAGACTCTAACCTCTGTGTGTGTGAGAGAGATATATATTGTGGGGTCACAAGCAGTTGAAATATGTACATTGCGAGTAATACAGGTAAGGCAAGAAGTTAATGGATCGTGACTACTCTAAATCCCTGACCTCGGATTTGCGGCTGTTACACCATACTTGAAGTGCTTGAGGCCCCAAGAGGCAGAAGAAGTGCTACAGGAAGTTCATGAAGGGATCTGTGGGCAGCACTTGGGGGCAGATCCTTAGCCCATAAGATCACTCGATTGGGGTTTTATTGGCCGGAGATGTTGGCTGATGCACAAAACTATGTCAAGAAGTGTTACAGATGCCAGAAGAATGCCCCGGTTGTAAGGCAACCACCAGAGATGTTAACATCGATTAACTCTGCCATCCCATTCACCATGTGGGGAATGGACATAATGGGTCCTTTCCTGTAGTTTCGACACAAAGGAAGTTCCTGATAGTGGCCATCGACTACTTTACCAAGTGGATTGAGGCTAAGCCCTTAACCAAGATAACCACCAAGCAAGTTGCTCAGTTCTTTTGGGAAAGCATAATCTGCAGATATGGGATCCCACGGATCCTTGTGACGGATAATGGGAAACAGTTCAACAATGAAGAGTTCAAGAAGTTTTGCGATGAGAATGCCATCGAGCTTCGCTTTACTTCAGTAGCCCATCCTCAAGCGAATGGACAGGAAGAGGTAGCCAAACGGATTATCCTTGATGGACTAAAGAAGAGGGTCGAACGCTCGAGAAACACTTGGGTGGATGAGTTATTGCCTATACTCTGGGCATATCGAACCACCTGTAAAGTGACGACGGGAGCAACCCTGTTCTTACTAGCCTACGGAGCCGAGGTAGTTGTGCCCCTGGAGATTACACATGCATCACCTCGAGTGGAGGCATATGAACCGGAGACTAATGAAGAAGGCATGAGGCTAGCCCTCGATCTGATTGATGAGGTTCGGGATGAAGCAAATGCTAGGAATGTAGAGCATCAGAAGAGAGCGTCTTTCCACTATAACCAGAGGGTTAAGGAAAGGTTCTTTCGACAAGGCGACTTGGTTTTAATGAAGATTGAGGCCTCCGGAGTAGGCTAGAAAGGAAAGTTAGCCCCCAAATTGGAAAGGGCCGTATCGAGTCAAGAAGACACTAGGACGGGGATCCTACAAGCTGGAGACCTTGGATGGAAATGTGGTGCCCCGTACTTGGAATGCCTTGAATCTAAAGGTCTATTATGTTTAATGTAACGCCCCCAAATCTGGGGTCAAAGATATGGGTCGCTACTGCGGAAAACATTAATAATCAAACAATCACTTGGAAATATTTAATCTAAAACATGACATCCGACCCCAACCTAACAAGATCTTTTCAGGTTATATACTAGAAAACAAGAAATCCAAAACATAATAATATTAACTTCTTTTATTAACTCATAACTCTTAGTACAACAATCTCTTATACAATCTTATGATGTTAGTATCACCTTGATATAAGGTATACAACAGCCACAATATTCTAATACAACAAATATTTTAACAAAAGTAATAAATATGTTACCAGTCTAACTATACATCTAGTAGACTATTTCGGAAGATAGAATGTTCTAAGCCAAAACCATCTTGATCCAAGTCTTCCCTGCTTCAAGCTAATCTAGAACGATCATATCAACTATTTATCTCTGTAAAATAAGATTTAAATAAAAGCAAGAGTGAGCGAAAGAAGCGCTCAACAAGTATATAATAGAGTAAACTAAAATACTTTTAGAAAAACTTTGAAGGTTTCAAATCCAATATGTGGATGATACTATTTTCGAAATATTCATAATAATAATTTCCAAATAGGTGGGAGGTTTGTAGAATTCAATAAATGATTCACTTCCAAAGCTTTAAAACAATTTTTGACGTTTAAACAACGAACTTTAATAAGAGATTCTCTTTACAGACTATAAATCAATTTTGATGTTCATCTCAGTAAATCTCATAGTAGAATAGACAAGTATAAAAATTTGAGGGGATAAATAATTAAGAGGTTCACAATAACTTTTGATCCTAAACATCCTTTTTCCTTTAAACAGTTCTATCATTATAACGTATGGATATAATTTTTAAAAGAGAGACAACAACAATATGATAGGCAAGAAATAAACTGATTGGATTATCAATAATCGAATTTGGGTTTTCAATATGATGAACCAACCTTGGTATACTAAAGGTTAATGATAAAGTTCCAACGTATCATAACAAGAGTTTTCAATATAACCACAATTTTAATAGATAAACAAAGTTTTGGGACTTTAACTAAACGCTACGAGCTAGCCAAGTGATCAGTCCGCGAATAGCTCCGGATATCACACCCGTACGTGTGATTCCTCCTTTATTTAGGATCCTTAACAGGCACTTATTGACATTGGCCAAGGTTCTGTACATCCATATAATTTCACAGATCGACGTAACGGTCTAAAACATTTTTTTATCCCACGTTTTAAAATCAAGTTTAACAAATTTTCAACAGTTTCAATATTTCAACAATAAAACATTCCATATACTTACTGAAAAAAATCAGCCTAGTATAAGGAGATTTAAATTTCGAATAAAACAGAAGTTACGCTTTTCAACAAACTGAATGTAAATTTGAATAATTATTCAAAAGGGATTCAAGAACTGATTATAGGTATTAAATCAAGGGTATAATCAGAATGATATTTAAGATTCTATTCAGGATATAACGAAGGTATTATTTCATGATAGAATAATCACAAGGCAAATCTCAAAAATCAATAAGTGTTAGGAATAAATTCATGAGTTATGATGTGTAGAATAGAATGACATTACACTTCTTGTAATACCCTGATCTTATAAAGGGTTTAGCATTTGATTAAGGGAATATCAGTTATCCAAGATCTGTAAAATTATGAACAGTACTTGATTAGAGACTGAGGTCACGGACTACAGAGTTTTCAGGGACTACGACAGACCCTGACTGTATTGAAGCTGCAGAATTGGAAAGTGCTATACTTTAGGATCTTGTATTCAGAAGATGGAAAGAAGTGTGCATGAAGAAAAGAATCAAAGCATTGTTGGAAACTATCAACTAGACGGTAGAAGATTACCATGTATTAACCATTACTTTCTGTTATTAGCTGATAGGTAGCATCATAAATACTCTCTCTCTATAACATTGTAATATGTGTGAGATTTGTGATCATCGTGAGTATACGAGTGAACAAAAAAAGAGAGATTTATATTGAGAGCAGCTGCTAAAGGTATTATACACCTTTGGTAGAGTTTGTATTTGATTTTATTAATACAAACAGTTTGATTTATTCATGTGTTCTTGTTCATCTAATCAAGCAAAAATCAGACACGATTAGATAACTTGTATTCAACCCTCCTTCTACAAGTTATTCGAGTTAACAATTGGTATCAGAGCAGGTTGATTTCGAATAATCATAAAGATCTGCAATCATGTCTGGTTACAAGGATGGTAATACTAAGATCCCTATGCTCAAGAGAAACGAGTATACTCTCTGGGAAGTGAAGATGTTGCATCACCTGGAAGCAACAGATCCTGATTATCTTGACAGAATTTGAGATGGGCCTTTTGTTCCAACAAAGGTTGTTGGTCAAGCAACTGTCGATGGTAAAGTTGTTCCAGAGCACATAGTAGAGAAGCCTAAATCTGAATGGTCAGATAAGGACAAGGAGAACGTTCTTAAGGATGCTAAAGTGAGAAACATACTGTTCAACAGTCTTGATTCTGTTCTCACTAACTATGTTCTTTCTTGTAAAACTCCTAAGGAGATATGGGACAATCTGAAGGTTCATTGTGAAGGAACTAAACCTGTCAGGAAGAATATGAGGACACTTCTCATACAACAGTATGAGTACTTTGAATCCAAGTCTGGTGAGTCACTTACTAATACCTTTGATAGGTTTACTAAACTCATCAATGAGATGGCCATGCATGGTAAATATTATGACTTGGAGGATACAAATACTAAGTTCATGAAAGCCTTGCCTGATTTCTTCAATGAGAAGATATCTGCAATTGAGGAAGCTAGTGATCTGGATGAAATATCATTAGAGGCAGTTTTTGGAAAACTGAGGCCTTATGTACTAGACAGGCAGCAGAAGAAGAGCAGAGGTGAAGGAAAGATGAAAACTGCTGCACTTACTGCTCAATCTGAATCAAAGAAGCTTCCAGAAGAACAGAATGTTGAGCCTACTGTAAAGAACTCAAGGAAGAAGAAAAGCAAAGAAAGTTCTGAGTTAGAGACTAAAGATATAGACTCTAACAACAGTAATCAGAGATGCAGGAACTCTTTGCTATGTTTGCTAAAGATTTCAAGAAAGGAAGATTCAACAGGAGAAGATTTAGCAAAAGACCTTTTCAAAAGAAAGAGGAGAAGAAGAATGACAAGGGCAAAAGTACAATTGTCAAGCTTGATAAAGCAAAGATCAAATGCTTTAACTGCAGCGAGCTTGGACACTTTGCTAGTGAGTGTAAGAAGCCTAGGAATTCAGGAAAGGGTAATGCACTCATGGTCATACAGAAGGATTGGGCAGATTCCAGTGATTCTGAAGATGAATTGAATTATGACAACATTGCATTGATGGCAAATGCTTCAGACAAACCTGGATCTCCAAAGAAAACTTCTCCATCTTCTGTTAAGGTATCTCTTCACTTTCTTGATTCATTTGATAGCCTAGATTCTGATGATATTAGATCTATCCATACTGAGTTTAAAAATCTTATGACTAATTTCAGAATTTTTACTAGTGAAAGAGATGAACTTAAGATTAAGAATGATGAATTAGTTGATAGAAATAATATTTTTGAATCTGAGTTAATTCAAATGGAACATTATAGAATAGATTCTTATAAAGCTAAGCATGATTATGGTGTTATTCTTGAGGCTTATGACTATGTCATAAAAGAACTAGAGGAAGAGAGAGAGATGATAAAACAATTAACAACTCTAGTAAAAAGGCTCAAGAAATCATTGAAAATCAAATTCTTGGCAAAGTTTATGGCTTAGGTTTTGAAAAGGATAAAAGTGAAACTCATGTAGCTGTTGTCCAGTATGATAATAGTAAACAAGAAACTAGCACATCTAAATCTGAAGGTAAGCAGAAAGTTTGAACGTAAACATGTTAAGTTTGTTGATTCGAATGGTACCCCAGTTGTGCACTAGAGAATTAACAACATTAGTTCAGATGAGAAAGTGTTAGAAAACCCTAAAAATGTCAACATAGGCTTTTTTTCTAAGTCTCAGCTGAAACAGAGACTAGAGGGTCTTTCAGAGTCTAGAAAGATCAAAAGAAATAGGAATGGAAAAGAAGGTATTAACAAAGAGAATAATTACAAGAATGTACCTGATGCACCTAGGAAGAAATGCTATAAGTGTGGAAATCATAATCATTTGGCCCTAGACTGTAATCAAAAACCTTCTTGGAAAACTGAGTCTAGATTCCCCAAGACTCAGAAAATTCAATACCAACCACAAAAAGCTTGTTATCATTGTGGTAGTTTACTTCATTCCATTTATATGTGTAAGGAATATCATGAACTGTATTATGACTATTATTCTCTGAAATCTGAAACTCCTAGTCACAAACAGTTTGTGAAATCAGAGTCTAAGGTTGACTCTGCAACAGGTAAATCAAAAGCAAAATTTTCAAAGCCTGTTGTTTCTAAAGTTAGTAAGAAAGGATCCAATCAAAGTTGGGTCCACAAAATTTCTAACTAGTTATCTTTTTGTTTGCAGGGCACAGGAAGGAAGCATTCAATTATCTTGGACAGTGGATGCTCTGGACATATGACTGGAAAGAAGTCCCTGCTTACAAAGTTTGAGAGGAAAGCTGGCCCAGTAATATCTTTTGGAGATGGCAACAAAGGAGAAACTCTGGGATATGGCTCAATTATTTTGGGGAATGTCATCATAGAAAATGTAGCACTAGTTGAAGGCTTGAAACACACACTTTTAAGCATAAGTCAACTGGGTGATAAAGGTTACCAATCAATCTTTGACAGTGAAGGATGCAAAATCTTGAATATGAAGAATGGAGACATTGTTCTAACTGGTCAGAGACATGGTAACATTTATGAAGCCAGCTTGAGTGACACATCTAAAGGAATTATCAGATGTCTTTACAGCAAGGCATCAAATGGTGAAAGCTGGAATTGGCATAAGAAGCTCTCACATCTTAACTTCAAGAAGCTTAATCAACTTGTTAAGCACAATCTAGTGAGAGGTCTACCTCAGGCAAATTATGTGCAAGATGGACTTTGTGATGCTTGTCAGCTTGGAAAACAAAGAAGAACCACTTTCAAGAGCAAGACTGAAAATTAAATTACTGAACCATTTCACATGCTGCATCTTGATTTATTTGGTCCAGTAAACATTATGTCTATCAGCAAGAAAAGATATGCTCTAGTTATAGTGGATGACTACACAAGGTTCACATGGGTATTCATTCTACATAAAAAGGATGAAGCTCCTCAACAAATCATTGATCTTGTCAATTCATGTTCAAAGGCCTTCAAAGTTTATAATCTCAGAACTCACATTGTTATGGAATCAATTCATGCTGCATTTAATGAAAAGAAATTTGGAATTTTGCAAACTGATGAAAGCCATGACAAATTGGAATTTGAAAATCTTAAGGATTCTGAGATTCTCTCCAGTGATGATGAAGGTTCTCCAGAGGAAATCTCTATTGCTTCTCAAAGGAATGCTGCTGTTGAGGGGGAGCAAATCAATCAAGGAGAACACAATACTAGTCAGGAGTAGACCAATCATTCAGAGTCTACTTCATCAGGGACTAATTCTTCAAGGACTAATGGAGAAAGTTCAAGTACTAGTAGCAGTATGGAGTCTATTGATTCTACTGATCAAGGGGGAGCTTTTGAAGGAAATGAACACTCTTCTACAAGAGATACCACTAACATAGGGGGAGAGTCTAGCAGGAGTAATCTACCACCTGTTAGAAAATGGACAAGGGATCATACTGAAGATTTGATTATTGGTGATCCAAATAGTGGTGTTCCAACTAGAAGATCAATTCAAAATGAATTCTTGTATAGTTGCTTTCTCTCAAAGAATGAACCTAAGAAGGTTGAAGAAGCATTACAGAATCCTGATTGGGTAATTGCAATGCAGGAAGAACTAAATGAGTTTGAGAGAAACAAAGTCTGGAAATTAGTACCAAGACCTAAAGACAGATCTATTGTTGGTGCAAAATGGGTTTTCAGAAACAAGCTAGATGAATCTGGTATGATTGTAAAAAACAAAGAAAGACTGGTGGCCAAGGGATACTCTCACGAGGAAGGAATTGATTATGATGAAACCTTTGCCCCTGTAGCAAGATTGGAAGCAATCAGAATGTTTCTTGCATTTGTAGCTCATTCAAAGTTCAAGGTATACCAGATGGATGTAAATAGTGCTTTTCTAAATGGCAAGCTTGATGAGGAAGTGTATATGGAGCAACCACCTAGTTTTGTTAATCCAAAGTTTCCAAATCATGTCTACAAACTTGACAAGGCACTCTATGGACTAGTTTAGTTGTTTAGTTCTAATGATTGTTGCATATTCTCATTGATTGAATACATTCATGCTAACAATCTTTTTGACCAATAAACAGTAAATAGACAAGATGGATAAAAGAAACTTGTATTTTCATTAATCAAAAGCATTACATACATGGAAATAAAATATAATTTTTCTTTTTGTCTAATAGTTACTACTAATCTTCTTCTTGTCTAATGTTGTGGCTGCTGGAGTTGTCTCTTCCATGAATCTTCCACAATCAACTCGTTAACTCCCTAAGCATGCCAGAAGCCATTTAGGGGATGCTGAGTACACCTGCTCTTGAATTCCTTCTTTGAGCAATTTTAAGCGGTCAGAACCGACTTGAATGAGAGCAGCTGACCCCTGGAATCTTAGAAATGAATTGCATCTCCGTCAATATCAACCCCAGACTCTTCACCAAATTCTTCATCCTCAAGGTGTGAAGAGATTAGAGGGGGATTTTGTTCAACTGGTAGATGTTCTAGAGGAAGATTTTCTACATTACATGGATTGATTCCTGCCATATCAAGTTCGATGAGAAAAGTCATCTCTTCAAAGAGATAGTTTATTTGCTCTTGATCATCAAGATCGTTGAACTTCTCAGAAGAGAGGAATCGAAAGTTAGGGTTCATGTGAATATCTGGTTTAAAAGCCATTGTGTTTGGACAACTCTTTGTGTTTTGCAGAGAGTGTTTGAGTGGTTTTTAGAATGGAGTAAGGCAAATGACACCAGGTTGTTATATAGAAAATTGTGAGAAGCTGGACAGTCTTTTGAAGTATTCCAATGTAGCAATGACATCATTACTTCGCGCGTGACTGAACTTTTCATATTTCCAAGACGTTTTCAAATCTAATCAAAATATTTTTCTTGGATTATTGGTGTTTATTTTCAGGAAAATATCTGACATGCCACATATGCAACTCCATTTTAGTCTCTGAAATCGGTTTGAATTCTTTCTAGACCCTGATTTAAATTAAAATCAATTTTGGATTTTATTTTCCAAAAATCATGGGTAATTACGTTTATTCAGGGACTAACACCTGTCAATCTACGTTTGAACGTGGGTTAGTGGGTCTGAAGGATTTTTTAATATATCTTTATTTTGAGACTCTAATTG
Source organism: Saposhnikovia divaricata (assembly GCA_036435485.1). Taxonomy (NCBI): domain Eukaryota; kingdom Viridiplantae; phylum Streptophyta; class Magnoliopsida; order Apiales; family Apiaceae; genus Saposhnikovia; species Saposhnikovia divaricata. The sequence continues at coordinate 154,393,380 of CM071600.1, read as the reverse complement.
TTTATTGCTTTCTTCTAATTCAAATTGTTTAAGGCAAAAACATCCTTCGAGCTCTCAAATTAACTAATTTCTTTCAAGAATTCTTAAGTTCTTTCAGATCAAAATCAATGGCTGCAAAAAAAAACTACCAAAATTAGTTGCTTTCAAGTTTGGTGACTTCGACTTTATAACAAACAATCATTTTGCTGCAATCACCAACAAGAATGGAGTGTCAACTGATTTTCACCCAGTGATGGATTTTATGGCTATTGGACCTTTGCGTTATGCACTGACAGCATCTCCAGTGATTAATCAAGCTGCTGTTTCACAAGCTTGGGAGAATGCTGAGGTAGTTGATCCTGTTCAGGGTCAACCAGGTAAGATTGTTCTAAACCTAGGACAAGATTCTTTTGATATTACTGAATCTGTTGTCAATTCAGTACTTCACTTACCTGTTAATATGCCTTATGTTAGTGAACCATCTGATGATGATATTAGAACTATGTTATCTTCACTAGGATATAGTGGACCTTTAGATAACATGAGCCAGTTAAGGAGACCTTTTCTTAGAAAAGAGTGGTCTTTCTTCTTTGATCAATTAGCTAAATGCTTTACTGGTAAATGTAGTTCTTTTGAACAAATTACTGCTGTTACTTCTCACATTGGATATAGTTTGCTTTATAACAGAGTAATTAACATTGGTCACATTCTATTAAATCAGATGAGTGTCAAACTTGGTCCTAATAAAAATGGAAGGAATATGGTTCATTATCATAGATTTGTGCAATTATTTATCAACCATTTTATTCCTAATGATAATACCAGGTTTGGTAGACAACATTGTGTTCCTTCTTATGTACAGCAAAAGAGAATTTTCTCTGATATTACAAAGGATAGTGAGAAGAATTCAAAGGAATTACCTACAATGCATTATCCAAATCATGTTCAGGTACTTCTAAGAACTCATCTTCCTACTCTCTATAGTTCTTCTTTCTTTGGTGGTGAAATGATTCAGGAACCTCAATTGGAGGAGGACCCCCCTGTGTCTACCCAAGTAACTCAAAACATCATAGTCTCTGAAAAAATTCTAGAACCAAGTTTAGATCCACAGCCTGTTGTTTCAAAGAAACCAACCTCTGGTGTTTCTCAAAAGGCATCATTTGTAAAGAAGAGAAGATATGTAGCTCCTAGTTCTTGTAGTTCTAGTAGTGAAGATGGTGATATACCTCTTGCTGAGAGAGAAGAATTGAAGGCTGCAATTCAACTTTCTAAGCTAGGTGAAAGAGGTGAAGGACCTAGTCACATCCAGGCTGCAGTTTCCCAAAAGACTGTAGTTCTTAAAAAGGGAAAACAGTTATTAGGTACAGTCTCTCAAAAGGCTGTGTCTATTGAAAAAAGATCTCAACCCAAGATCACCACTGAGTCTGCACCTCTTGAGTCTTCTCAAGTTAAATCTGTTGCTCACTATACCAGGAGAACAAGGAGAAAGATTCAATTGTCACCTACACATACAGTGTCTAGTCCAACTAATATTTTGCAGGTCTCTAAGCATAAAGCTCCATCCAAGTCAGAATCTGACAAGAGAGGCCTTGATATTGATTCAAGTTGGGAAACCACATTGACATACAGGATGGCTATGAAGCTTATTTCTATCAAAGTCAAGCTTTCCAGGCCTGTTCTAGACTTTTTGATTGAAAGAGTTCCCACAATTTCTCATCCTCAAGAATATGGACTTCTATATCAAAGACTTTATGTTATGAAGATGTATTTCTATAAATCAATCAGAGGAGAATTGAGAAAGAAGTTTGGACTTTCTAAGCATGGTGCACTTCAATCACTTCACACATACCTGTTTCACAAGGATTTCATTGTTGAAGATGATTCAGCTCAAGGTGAACAAAAGGAGGTAGTAGATAGTGGAATGCATTCAACAGGAGATACTATTGCACCAGTGGTGGATAGTAGGATAGATCAGATCACAGTCACTGCAACACAAGAACCATCTAGTCAGAGGTTGGATGACTAAGGAACTGTGATAGCTGATGCTGAAAGGTCTTCTGTGATGGCTGAAACTGCAATTGAGATACCCTATGATATGGGAGGAATGACTTTGATTGATTTTCCTGAACATCAAACAAATTTGTTCAGTCAGAGTCTATCTACCTTGAGGGTGAGTCTCAGCAAACAACACTTAAAGATGGTGACATACTAACTATGGTGCCTAATGAAGTTTTACTGAAGACATCAGAGTCTAGTGTAGACCCTGAAAGTGGTATACTGGAGCCTGTAGTCTCTGGAAAGACAGTAGATGTTTGTGAGGGTTCAGAGACTATAGCAGCTCACTCCATGGAGAAAACCTCAAGCCCCTTACCATATGAGGAACCCTCTCTCCATGTGAGTTCAGGTATAACAACTTCTTCTAACCCCTATTTTTCTGTAGGTCATGAGAGCACTTATCCAAATTTGAGTGATACACTTGAAAAGATGGACATAGATCCATAAATTGAGAGGCTGGCTCCTGACCAGGTAAAAGGAAAGGTAGAAAGAGTGTAACGCCCCGACTTCCCAATACTATAAATATACTTTTATAATAAATTATTGGATTTAATTAGATAAAATAGATTTTTATTACAGGAAAATTTTGGAAAATTTCGGCATGTAGTGTTCGTAATACGGACTATCCACCGGTAATTTGAATCCAAACCAATTCATTCCAACACCAACAACAATTTCAACTACTAAAGAAATAATACAGACACATGTTCAACCTGTCCTAACTGATCAGGTGAACCATACCAAAATGCCCTCCCGATCAGAGCAAAGATCGGGGCATCACAATACCAACTAAAAACATAAATCTTGATAACAAAACAATAAGAAATAAATCCAACCCCACTACTAACCCGGATCTCTAACAGGTAGTGGTATGAAACAAGCAACTACTAACTAAGTTATTACATTACAATACTAAATCCTTAATTAAAAGATACATACACTCCACAAATATAAATACAACCAACTAGAACTATTACACAAATTTTTTTTTACTGATACCTAAAAGCCCAACCTTCTAGCAGAGTGCAACTAAGCTGCCTAAGGTCCACAACAAGTTCTTCTCGGATATAGCTCCTACTTCGTATCTCTTTCTTCTTTAACTGAAAAAGGGTTAGAAACAATAGCAAGGAGTGAGCCAAATGCTCAGCAAGTAACAATATAGATGCAAAGGAATCAATAACAGAAATATGGATATAACAATATAGGGATTATTCTTTGAGCACTTCTAATATTTGACAATTTATAATCCATTTCCAAGGTAAAGAGAAAGAGAGAGAAATCAATTCTCTTTTTATAGCATATTTCAACCTTTAAAACATTTTAATTAAATTAAGCTTTCTTTTAAAACCGGACAATACGGGTGATCAGCCACGTAATGTCCCCATACCGGACACTAGGTCCCTTTGGACTTTAAAAATTGGGTTCCCAATTAGGCAACACATTGGCCTCTGTTCCTGGACTAGGACCACCCTAGCCTCTTACGCCCAATTAAAGTGCGAGACTAGGACCACCCTAGCCTCTTACTCTAATTAAAATAATTAATTAAAATTCCATATAATAAAGCAATTTTCGATGGACAGAATTCTTACGCAATAATTCAGAGCAGGGGATTATTCTGTTTAATTTCAAGAATATATGATTAAAAGTTAAGCGAGCGATCCAATTTAATTGTACAAGGTTCGCAAGGTAGGGTTCAAATGTGATTCACAAGTTTTTAAAAATAAAGGTTTATCAAGCTCTTCTCATTATAGAGGTGTAATACAAGGTGGTATCGAACATGGCTCGGGGAAAATAGACGTATAAGCCAACAAGGGTCATTAATTTATAAAGAATAAAATAAAAGAAAGGTTAGGGATCCAGAGTTTAATTCAAAAGTTACAGGGTATAGTTAGGCGAGTGTGGTTTAAGGAAATGGATATGAAAGAAGGTTTAAGCCAGTACAAAAGATTTATTACACAACAAGGTTTAAGGATTTAGAGAAAGATCAAGGGTTATAAGGTATAGTAATGCTAGTATGAATTAAGGGAAGATATGACATAATGTTTAAGCTTATGCAAAAGGTAAGTTATACCACAAGATTTGCAGTTCAACGAGAATTAGAATAAGCAAGGAAGTACAACAGTTTAAACAACAAGCTATAAAGGTAAATGAGAAGTTACAAAGGTTTAAGCAATGGTTTATAAGGATTAACAATATATACAAGGGGTTCTACAATTAACTTGAAAGAAACAAACAGTAAGTTATAAGAATTTAAGCAACAATCAATGGATAATTGAAAGAATCTTAACTTCAATAAAAGGTTCGAGTTACTTGCCTTAATAAGGTGCTTTCACTCTAGTCACCTAGCTCAAAAACCTTCCACCTTTGCTTTTCCTTTATCTCTTGAGTCTATGTCCTTCGAATCTACACATATAAAAATACTATTTTAGAATTCTATATTCCTTATACGTCTAATCCTAATCTACCCAAACGATCCCTATATCGATGATAATACTTAATACATATTACTTACGAAATAACTGACTACAATAAGCTAAGCACATAAACACATAGCATCTATAACATGAAATCACGTAAGTCACTTAAACACTTAACACATAATACCAACTTACTTGAAATCAGCTTATAACCAAATATTATAGACTTTATAGTTAATTATTCTAACGAAAATCGGGCAGCATCTCCTTTATAAAATAGACTATCCCGTCGAAAACATTCGACTCAAATCACAATTAAAACCATCCGATGGATTTCAAATCCACTTACAAGCCCAATCATACTAATAGATTCTAAATCATATAATTTCTATTTATCAATGACAATTCCAGTTTAACACGCATCGATCACCACTATAAATAAACAACTAACTTAATTCATATCCCACAATTCACTATATACTATTAAAATATCATTAACATTTCTAATATCTCAAATTAAAAAAATTTAAGCATGTAATAATTTATTTAAATCATGTACTTTAATTCGAAGAATTCCAATTACCTCATATAAATTCAATTTAATTCCTACAAAAACTCATGTATACAATCATATATATCAAAGAGAGATATAATTATATACCAAGAACTTAAGCAACTAAATTTCTAATTAACGAACCAAAATCTTCATATAATCCCAAAAATTCGAAATTTAAAACACACACACGCTCAACTGTGTATACACACGCACCCACCGATTGTTATACAAACACGACACACCCATCCGGTACGAAAACACGCACACACGCAGCAGGGGAATAGAGAGTATTGACAGTGGTGACTTGAAAGAATTCAGGCGAACTCACCCACACATATGCCTCCGATTTATACACACAAGGCAGATCCTATATACACACTACACACGCGCAGTTACACATATATATACATACGCGGGGTTTAATTGAGAAGAAGGGATGGAGAGATTAAGAGAGATGTTAGGGCGAGAGAGAGATTTAGAGAGAAAGAGGGAGAGAACCGTGAGGGAGAGAAAGAGATTGAGAGAGATTCGTGAGGAATCGAGAGAGTGAGAGGAGAGTTCGAGAACTTCTGGAAAGACCGAGAGAGATTGATGTGAATTGGGGGAAAATCTGGTGGGTTAGGGATTTAGGAGGTTAAAAGAAGATAAATGATTATTTAGAAATGTTATAAGAATTTTCGGATTAAACGATCTAAAAATCCATATCGTAAAATAGCAATTAAATGGGTAACAATTGGGAAAAAATTAAAATTTCATTTTTAAATCGTATAGAATGAATTTATCTATCTCCCCATATTTTTAAAATATTTTTAGGACCAAAAATGAGTTAAAGATGGATTTTACAAGAATAAATCTCTAAAATGTAAAATTATTCAAAAAAATCATTTTAAAAATCCTTAAAAATCAAAATAAATCCACATAATATTTTTAAAACTCAAATAAACTAATATAGTAAATAATGCAAAAGATTTCATGATTTATACTAACCCCCATAATTTAATAATACTCTCAGAAGATAAATAAAACATGATTCAAATAGAATTTATTCCACAAAATAAAATTAAAAATATGCAAACTTACACGACACATATAAATCATCAAATAAACCCACAAAAATGATATCACACATATTTCACCTCCTTAATACTATTCACGTCATAATTCACATTTAATATTAAATATTAAATAAATAATTATAATTTCCAAAATTTTCTAAGGCGTTATATCCTTCCCCCCTTAAAAGGATTCTGTCCCCAGAATCTATCTTAAGAAAACGTAATGACGGTATTACTCAACCATTTCTCTTTCACTTTCCAAGTCATTTCTTTCATTCTAGCATTCCTTTATATCATTTCACATATCGATAGGCTCATCCTATAGGCCTTCGAATTTCTAACATAAACTTAATCCTTTGGTTTGTATGTCTCGTTAATTCTAGCTACTGATCACTCGCACGTGACGATCCCTTTTCTACCAAAAGTCGCACATGACCTATTTGTATAATGGACTATGCCCTGTATACAACGCCTCAAGTACTAACCCAATCATACACAATAATTCGCATATATATGTAAAATCTAAAACGAAATTTGTCTCGACTGGCAATACACAATAACTAAATAAGTCTTTAAATAAAATCCACGCAACTAAAACAATTGACACAGCTTCCACGCTCCTACTTATAACTCAGATTACCCCAGATAAAACTTTGAGAAAAAGAATATCAAGAAATCCCCCAATCATTCTTACTTCACTTTCAACGTACAATGTTACTCGCGAAGGGAATAACTTGGAAACTTCTATCCATCCTTAATCCCATTGTTTTACTGAGTAACCTTTTCAAAACTAATAACCACTTACCTTGAAACGTGTATATCTTATTCGTAATACAAACTATCACGGGGTCACTACCCCTTAATACCATTCAAAATCAAATTTTCAATCCAATTAAGCTCTAACAACTCTAATATCCACTTCTCGATCTGGAGGTAAACCGGGTAATCCTTCGAGAAAACGTCAGGGAACTCGTTAACTATAGGTATGTCGTCTATCTTTGGTGCTTGCTTCTCTACATCTACCACATGTGCTAAATACGCTTCACAACCTTGTTTAAGTAACCTCTTAGCTTGCATAATACTCAGAAATTTCTTCACCTGCCTTTGTCCTTGAAATATTACTTCCATATCATCCTCAGTCCTTAATCTTACCTGCTTCTTTCTACACTCAATTTGTGCATCATAATCATCCAACCACTCCATTCCTAAGATTACATCAAATTTTCCCATTTCGAAGGGTATCAAACTGGCATAGAAAAGGTAACCACCTATCTCTATATTACACTGAGGACACACCTGATTAACAAAAATTCTATCTTGATTTGCCACCTCTATCACTAAAGCTTGCTCTAAAGGTCGAATTTCACTTTGTAATTTACTAACAAACTTGTTGGAAATGAGAGACATGGTAGCTCCAGAATCAATTAAAACTTTAGCCTCTACTGAGTTCACAGGGAGTGTACCTGCGCCAACATCCGTTTCCTGAATGTCATCCTGCATTGTCATGTTGAAAGTTCTGGCCCTAGGTAAAGACATCTGGGTCTGGACTGGGGGTCCAGCTATCCTCAAAACATGTGCTATTTGCACTGGTTCTTCACAATCTTTAGCAATATGACCAATTTTCCCGCAATTGTAGCATGTTATCCCTGGTTTTAAAGTGGGGCACTCTCCCGCATAATGTCCCTTCTTGTTGCACTTAAAACATGTAATACTAAGTTTGTGACAAACTCCCGAGTGTTTCTTCCCACAAGTTATACATTCAGGTAGAGCTGGTCTGATTGCCGATTGCTGATTAGCATTCTGAAAACGTTTACCTTGACCACCATTTCCATTCTTCGACTTCTGGAAACCTTGACTCTTATCAAACTGACCCTCACTCCTTGGCTTGAACTTGTTATTATAATTATTACCTCTTGGGTTCTGACTTCCCTCAGTACTTTCTATCTTTCTTTTCTTCCCTGCCTTCTCCTTCTGATACAGTTCGCTTTCACCTTCTACAATCATAGCTTTCTCCACCACCATTGCATAGTTTTCTAACTGAAACACTTCCACCTTACTATGTATCCATGGCTTTAGACCTTGCTGAAATCTTTTAGCTTTCTTTGCCTTAGTATTAACGTATTCAGGAACAAACCTTGCTAACTCTGTAAATTTTGCCTCATATTCTGCCACGGTCATGTTTTCCTGCTTTAATTCTAGAAACTGAATCTCCAGCTAATCTTGCATATACCTTGGGAGATACTTCTCGAGAAATAATTCTATGAATCTCTGCCATGTAATCACTCCTTCACCTTCCAATAGCTTTGTTGACTCCCACCAATAGTTTGCTTCAGCTTTCAAGAAATAGCTCACATATTCAGTCTTCTGTTCTTCTCCTACCCTTACCAAAGCAAAAACATTTTCCATTTCATTAAGCCAAGCCCTAGCTTCTATAGGGTTGACAGTACCTTTGAACTCTGGAGGGTGTACGGCTTGAAAAGCTTTGAAGGTCACAATTGGTTGGGCAGGTCGTTGCTGAGCTAGTGCGGCTGTCTGTTGTTGAAGAAGTTGGAGAATTTGAGTCATAGTCGGGTCAACTGGATTTTGATTTCCAGTATTCTGGTTTTCAGGATTTGCAGTAGGTGTTTTCTTCTTTGGAGGCATGATTCTGATAAGAAGATAAATAGTTCATTAAATAACAGGTAAATAAACAACAAGCAATTATCTATAGAGATGAATTTTTGAGTTATCTGTGATCACAAGAGTTATAACGATGTATAGAAACAGGGAAGCATAGGTATTATCTTGAGCAAGTAATTCTAACAAGAGATATTTAGGAAACTCAGAAATGTAATAAAAGATGTGCAAATAACGAGAAAATAAAGGTCATGGTACCAACAAAGTTAATAATATAACACAACAGGTTCAGAGTTCAAGGTACACTGTTAACCATCCTACTACAAAAAAATAAATACCGAGGGTAATCTCAATCATCCACCATCTGCGATAACGATATAGCGAGTAAAGAAATTATTAAAGCGATAAAATAATATCCTAAACCTACTACCTACTATCCTAATGATAACCTACACCTATCGCTCCTATCCTATGCCTATAAGGGTTCAAATCCTATCCTACACCTATCCTATACCTAATCCTGGCTTGTTTCAGTGACCTAAACCTGATAGCTCTGATACCAACCTGTAACGCCCCGACTTCCCAATACTATAAATATACTTTTATAATAAATTATTGGATTTAATTAGATAAAATAGATTTTTATTACAGGAAAATTTTGGAAAATTTCGGCATGTAGTGTTCGTAATACGAACTATCCACCTGTAATTTGAATCCAAACCAATTCATTCCAACACCAACAACAATTTTAACTACTAAAGAAATAATACAGACATATGTTCAACCTGTCCTAACTGATCAGGTGAACCATACCAAAATGCCCTCCCGATCAGAGCAAAGATCGGGGCATCACAATACCAACTAAAAACATAAACCTTGATAACAAAACAATAAGAAATAAATCCAACCCCACTACTAACCCGGATCTCTAACAGGTAGTGGTATGAAACAAGCAACTACTAACTAAGTTATTACATTACAATACTAAATCCTTAATTAAAAGATACATACACTCCACAAGTATAAATACAACCAACTAGAACTATTACACAAATTAATTTTTTTTACTGATACCCAAAAGCCCAACCTTCTAGTAGAGTGCAACTAAGCTGCCTAAGGTCCACAACAAGTTCTTCTCGGATATAGCTTCTACTTCGTATCTCTTTTTTCTTTAACTGAAAAAGGGTTAGAAACAATAGCAAGGAGTGAGCCAAATGCTCAGCAAGTAACAATATAGATGCAAAGGAATCAATAACAGAAATATGGATATAACAATATAGGGATCATTCTTTGAGCTCTTCCAATATTTGACAATTTATAATCCATTTCCAAGGTAAAGAGAAAGAGAGAGAAATCAATTTTCTTTTTATAGCATATTTCCACCTTTAAAACATTTTAATTAAATTAAGTTTTTTATTAAAACCGGACAATACGGATGATCAGCCACGTAATGTCCCCATACCGGACAGTAGTTCCCTCTGGACTTTAAAAATTGGGTTCCCAATTAGGCAACACATTGGCCTCTGTTGCTGGACTAGGACCACCCTAGCCTCTTACGCACAATTAAAGTGCGGGACTAGGACCACCCTAGCCTCTTACGCTAATTAAAATAATTAATTAAAAGTCCATATAATAAAGCAATTTTCGATGGATAGAATTCTTATGCAATAATTCAGAGCAGGGGATTATTCTGTTTAATTTCAAGAATATACTATTAAAAGTTAAGCGAGCGATCCAATTTAATTGTACAAGGTTCGCAAGGTAGGGTTCAAGTGTGATTCACAAGTATTTAAAAATAAAGGTTTATCAAGCTCTTCTCATTATAGAGGTGTAATACAAGGTGGTATCGAACATGGCTCGGGGAAAATAGACGTATAAGCCAATAAGGGTCATTAATTTATAAAGAATAAAATAAAAGAAAGGTTAGGGATCCAGAGTTTAATTCAAAAGTTACAGGGTATAGTTAGGCGAGTGTGGTTTAAGGAAATGGATATGAAATAAGGTTTAATCCAGTACAAAAGATTTATTACACAACAAGGTTTAAGGATTTAGAGAAAGATCAGGGGTTATAAGGTATAGTAATGCTAGTGTGAATTAAGGGAAGATATGACATAATGTTTAAGCTTATGCAAAAGGTATGTTATACCACAAGATTTGCAGTTCAACGAGAATTAGAATAAGCAAGGAAGTACAACAGTTTAAACAACAAGCTATAAAGGTAAATGAGAAGTTACAAAGGTTTAAGCAATGGTTTATAAGGATTAACAATATATACAAGGGGTTCTACAATTAACTTGAAAGAAACAAACAGTAAGTTATAAGAATTTAAGCAACAATCAATGGATAATTGAAAGAATCTTAACTTCAATAAAAGGTTCGAGTTACTTGCCTTAATAAGGTGCTTTCACTCTAGTCACCTAGCTCAAAAACCTTCCACCTTTGCTTTTCCTTTATCTCTTGAGTCTATGTCCTTCGAATCTACACATATAAAAATACTATTTTAGAATTCTATATTCCGTATACGTCTAATCCTAATCTACCCAAACGATCCCTATATCGATGATAATACTTAATACATATTACTTACGAAATAACTGACTACAATAAGCTAAGCACATAAACACATAGCATCTATAACATGAAATTACGTTAGTCACTTAACCACTTAACACATAATACCAACTTACTTGAAATCAGCTTATAACCAAATATTATAGACTTTATAGCTTATTATTCTAACGAAAATCGGGCAACATTTCCTTTATAAAATAGACTATCCCGTCGAAAACATTCGACTCAAATCACAATTAAAACCATCCGATGGATTTCAAATCCACCTACAAGCCCAATCATACTAATGCATTCTAAATCATATAATTTCTATTTATCAATGACAATTCCAGTTTAACACGCATCGAACACCACTATCAATAAACAACTAACTTAATTCATATCCCACAATTCACTATATACTATTAAAATATCATTAACATTTCTAATATCTCAAATTACAAAAATTTAAGCATGTAATAATTTATTTAAATCATGTACTTTAATTCGAAGAATTCCAATTACCTCATATAAATTCAATTTAATTCCTACAAAAACTCATGTATACAATCATATATATCAAAGAGAGATATAATTATATACCAAGAACTTAAGCAACTAAATTTCTAATTAACAAACCAAAATCTTCATATAATCCCAAAAATTCGAAATTTAAAACACACACACGCTCAACTGTGTATACACACGCACCCATCGATTGTTACACAAACACGCCACACCCATCCGGTACAAAAACATGCACACATGCAGCAGGGGAATAGAGAGTATTGACAGTGGTGACTTGAAAGAATTCAGGCGAACTCACCCACACATATGCCTCCGATTTATACACACAAGGCAGCTCCTATACACACACTACACACGCGCAGTTACACATATATATACATACACGGGGTTTAATTGAGAAGAAGGGATGGAGAGATTAAGAGAGATGTGAGGGCGAGAGAGAGATTTAGAGAGAAAGAGGGAGAGAACCGTGAGGGAGAGAAAGAGATTGAGAGAGATTCGTGAGGAATCGAGAGAGTGAGAGGAGAGTTCGAGAACTTCAGGAAAGACCGAGAGAGATTGATGTTAATTGGGGGAAAATCTGGTGGGTTAGGGATTTAGGAGGTTAAAAGAAGATAAATGATTATTTAGAAATGTTATAAGAATTTTCGGATTAAACGATCTAAAAATCCATATCGTAAACTAGCAATTAAATGGGTAACAATTGGGAAAAAATTAAAATTTCATTTTTAAATCGTATAGAATGAATTTATCTATCTCCCCATATTTTTAAAATATTTTTAGGACCAAAAATGAATTAAATATGGATTTTACAAGAATAAATCTCTAAAATGTAAAATTATTTATAAAAATCATTTGAAAAATCCTTAAAAATCAAAATAAATCCACATAATATTTTTAAAACTCAAATAAACTAATATAGTAAATAATTCAAAAGATTTCATGATTTATACTAACCCTGATAATTTAATAAAACTCTCAGAATATAAATAAAACATGATTCAAATAGAATTTATTCCACAAAATAAAATTAAAAATATGCAAACTTACACGACACATATAAATCATCAAATAAACCCACAAAAATGATATCACACATATTTCACCTCCTTAATACTATTCACATCATAATTCACATTTAATATTAAATAAATAATTATAATTTCCAAAATTTTCTAAGGCGTTATAAAGAGCGTTGGCTTTAGTAATTCAAATTGAGAATGAGGGTATGGATGATCAACTCCATAGTGAGGGAGAGAAAACTAGGAAAGAACATCAGATTTTTCCTGAATCTTGGTCTAAAAATCTTGGTATGGATGCTGGTACTTATTCTTTCATAAAGATGTATGAGAAACAGGACTTAGCCAAGCATAATTCAAAGCCTGTAGTTAAAGCTCAGCAATATCAACAAAGGCTTGTGGATGTTATCAACCGAAGAGGAGATAGGCTAAGAGAGTCACTTTCTCAGAATGTGCCAGAAGATTTACCTCATGATCCAAGTGTCCCTCTGAATGTGTTACCAATCTCAGCTAGGATTGAGACATTTGTAGAAGCTGGTCACTCTATGGAGGAGCCAGAGTCTGTAACTGTTAGCACAGAGGATACTGGTGAAGGTCAGGATGTGAGTAATGTTGGAAATTTGGCAATAGTACCTTTTACTTCAGTTTCAGATACTACAGTTGCAGCTGTAAGTCATTCTACTCAAGTACCTTTACTTGAATATCATTCGACATCTGTAGTTCTTGATTCACAAGCAACATCATCTGCAAAGGTTAAAGAACCTTCCTTTGGTTATTTTGATCAAATGTGGCCTACTAATCTAGTAGAAGCTCATGATCTAGGTCTTGATTCTCAAAATTTCACGTTTATTCAACTGCTTCAAGCAAATGACAGAGAACATGCTCTTGAGAAAGCCATACCTTTGCATCTTGATTTCAATAATCAGATTGATGATACTAATTCTGCTCATTCTAATGCTGAATCTTGATTTTCAATAATCAGATTGACATAATAAATAAGCAAGGGTGAGCAATAGCCCACCAACAATAATATAACTGAACAGTGATGATATATAATAGTTCAAATATCTTTGAAACCATCTGCCATGCATTAACGGAGATAGTGCCAGTATAATATAAACGATGAAGTTACAAGGTAACTCAACATATATAATCCGTGGAAATATCTGCTATGTCAAAGGTAAGCAAGATATTATCATTTATCATAAAAGAGGAACTTGCAGGAAAAATATTGCAATTCCAGTTTTAAACACTTTTCAACCCTGCCAACAATGATAATGTTGCAGAAAATCTCCAACTTTGAGAAAATGAACTATTCCTGGAGCATTGACGTGCCAGAAGACATAACATTTACGATGATCAGTCGCATGTTATGCTCCCCACTTTTGTTCTGTACATGTAGAAGGAAGTACCGACGGATTTACTTGTCTAGCGCCCTCTGGAACCCCCCGGCCAACGGTTGGGCAATTGCTGGACCGGCGCCACTCGGCCACTTACGCGGCTCCTAGTTCGAATAACATCCATGACTCTGAAACGTAAAGTTCATCCCCCTTTCCCCAAGTATAATACTTGTTGATAAGACTCCACAAAGTACTCGTATCTAGTTGGAAAGGAAAATTCACCAATATTTCCCAAGCTACTGCTTGTTAATGGATACCAACTTGTTTCAACAATCTTACCCCTCGAATGATAAGAAGGTACACAAAGATTCAATAAGCAATTAGCAACCAAGTTGCGAGTTAAAAGAATAATTTCGAAGGATTTTTGACCGGGAAGTCAAAAAGATAAATAACATTTCTCAAGTAAGGTTCCCTAATTTGGAAGTTAGATTTGAATGAAGAATGAATTTTGAGAACCTTTCTTGATACAAGTATTAATAATAAGACTTCGAAATAATTTACATAATATTCGAAGGTCGAAGATAATATTTGAAGGAGATAAAACAATATTGAAGTTATTCCAAAGTATTGAATAAAAATTCAGAGAATATTTATCAAATCAGAAATATTTAAAGAATATTTATAAATATGAAAGAATACCTTTAATCGAAGTATTTCTCAAAATAATTCTCGAATGAATATAAAGAAAATATTTATTAAATAAATAAAATACTTAAATGAATATTCGAAATAATATTCGTTTAATCAATAAGACTTGAAAGGAATATTTGAAATAATATTCGATAAATGAATCGACTTTAGATGAATATTGAAAAATAATATTCATTGAATAGATAACGTTCAAATAAATATTTGAAGTAATGATCGCTAAATAAATAATCTCAAACGAATATTCAGAATAATATTCATTAATCAAATAATGGAAAAATATTTACTTAAATATTTTCCTCCGAAAGTAATCACGATATATCAAGAAATACTGACTCCCGATCTATATTCAACGAATAAGATTCATATGCCCTTCTCTAAGGGTCTTAGCAATATCCGGCTTATACTGATATATCACATCTAGTCTATAAGCCGACAATAAATAAAGGAACAAGTATAACAATCTAACTTGAAAATAGGCATGCATGCAATGGCATATGTATAACAACAATCATATATATAATATCACAATAACAGTTCCAAGTATTGGAAACTTGCCTGGTAGTCGGGTGGAGGTAGTGTGCCCTGGGTCAGCTCGGTGATCTATACATAATCAGATTATTTGAGATTAATCACTTAACGTTGTTTAAAAAGCTAAGTATAAAATTAACTTATGTTAAAACACGTTTTCGAATTATCTCGTTATGCACCCTTTTGTGTACTCATTTTAACCTCGTTTTGACCCGACATTTGTTCGTTATTATGGCTCGTCATTACACTTACACTTGGTATATACTTTAGTCATGTAAGTGCTAAGGTAGGTCATTTACGAACCAAGATTATACCTCGAGTTTTATTGCCCATTTTCTAAGTGTTTGACCAAAGTTATAACCAAGTGTGCTTTTAGGGGTTCGTTCGCGTTTAACCTTGACTCAAACAATTTTATAAAATTGAAAAACGATCTGTTTGACACGAGGTTTTCTCCTACACCTTCCTTATGATCACTAATATTTAATTACCATGATTCGTCACTAACTTACATATTTTACCGAGGTTCAATTTTAATAACGAACTCGGACTTATAGTTTCGAATGACTTTTAGTAAATCGGCCATAATTCCTAAACCGTAAGTCCGTTTGTTTTGATTCTTTCGCCAAAACGATCTATGACTCGAGAACTATAAGGGCATGTCATATAATCAACCAGGTCAGGAAATTATACCAACTGTTATGAACGGATTCTTAAG
This sequence comes from Saposhnikovia divaricata, assembly GCA_036435485.1. NCBI lineage: Eukaryota > Viridiplantae > Streptophyta > Magnoliopsida > Apiales > Apiaceae > Saposhnikovia > Saposhnikovia divaricata. Next base: position 154,377,311 of record CM071600.1, on the reverse strand, counting down.
GTCTAATGAAAATAGGGCATTACGACGACTATAAATCGAACGTTTCCAAATTTACCACAATCAAACCAAGCCACACCGGGCATACCATACATCTCATACACATAATATGCATCTAAACAAGTCCAAAACAGGCCTCTTTACCAACATATTTCTTAAATCACTAAAGCAATCTCATAATCATTCTAGTTATAACACCATAATCATAACTTAACTAACAATCACCAAGAACATCCATAAACTTAAAGTAAGAGCTAGGGTTTTGATGAGATAAAACTTCCTTAGAGAGTGCTAGAGCCTTACTAAGCCTTGATCTAGTCCTTGTGTGGCCTAGATCAATCAAAAGAAACCAAGAAATCAATGTTAGTTCATGAAGAATACTATTCATCCTCACCTTGGATGATTTATTTGAAAATGGAAAACATGGAGATTGAAGCTAAGATTTCTAGGAGATTAATTTTATGACATATAGAACTCACCATAAAAATTTGGTGGTCAAATGATGGTTGGAAGTTGGATTTTGAATTTGGAATTAGAGCTTGGGCCGAATGCTCTTAAAATGGGAGAATGGAGTTGTTTTGCTTTTGTTCTCTTGCTTGGTTTGCTAGAAATGAATTATTGTGATGAGAGTAAGATAATATCTTGTCCAAAAGCTACTTTAATAAAGGTGTGATCCAATGGATGAGGTATTTTGCATGGACATGTGTTGATCTTTGGTGGAGTTCATGCTAACTAGTGGTTTGATTTGCTAAGTACTTGGTTGATCATATAACTACTTGGTTACTAGATATTTTCCACTAGCACATGCATGCATCTTGTTCCCCTGCTTGTTTCTTTGTCCGTTTATTTCTCAATTCACTAATCGTTCGGAGGAATATCTCGAGATTTCTAATTAGAGTTTTACCGAAAACCTTCTTAATATTTATATTATCATTCTCCATTCTCTTTATTAATTCTTGAACCTATATTCCTTAAATCCTTTCAATAATTCCTTAAGTCTTTCATTGTCCAGGGAAATCTCGGGGAAAATAAAAGTGATATTTTTCAGAATCCGATAACTTTTACATACACTCTTTTTCCCCTTGGATCATTAATACGAACTCAGAAATCCGTTCCGGGTACTCCTATATAGCGTCGTCTAATAATATTCTAATTTCCACCAAAATAACTATTCATCACTTATTCTTTACTTTATTCCTTATAATTAGAAAAGTGATCTCTCGCTTTCCCGAGCGTTCCTTAACCTTTTTACGGAACCACTGGATTAATAACAGATATCGATTTGGATGACATGAGAATAACTCTCCTATTTGGAATTAACATATCTTACTTATCCAGGAGATAGATTATTCTTATTTAAGTTGTCAACCAATAGCATTCTTCAAGACCTATGAACATTTGAATCCAAATCCATTCCTTTTTCATTCATCAGAACAATTTTTACTTCGTACCACTATTCCTATTTACATTAATACATATTCAAAGTTTTTAATTCTATCAAAAATCTGGGTTCTTACAGTCTCCCCTCCTTAAAAGGATTCCATCCCGGAACCAGTCTGAAAACAAATGGGGGTACTTTTCCATCATTGCGCTTTCTAACTCCCATGTTGACTCTTCTACGTTGTGGTTCTGCCATAAAACTCTAACAAGCTTGATGACCTTGTTTCGGAGCACTTGTTCTTTCTGGTCTATGATTTCCACAGGCAGCTCTACATAGGTCAAGTCTGGTTGCATGTCTACATGCTCATATTCCACAATATGCCTGGCATCCGGATTATATTTCCTCAACATCGAAACATGGAACACATTGTACACTTGTTGCAGATTTGGGGTAATGCTAGTTCGTAAGCTAGTTCCCCGATACGTCTTAAGATCTCAAACGGTCCAATATATCTGGGACTCGGTTTTCCCTTCTTTCCAAACCTCATTAAACCTTTCCAAGGATATACCTTTAAGAACACTAGGTCTCCAACTTCATATTCCTTGCCTTTCCGAGCTAAGTCGGCATATCTTTTTTGTCGATCTTGGGCTGCTACCAGCCATCCTCTGATTAGATCTACTGCATCTTTAGTCCATTGGAATACTTCGGGCCCGAGCATCTTTCGCTCTCCAACTTCATCCCAGTACAAGGGATATCGGCATTTCCTTCCATAAAGGGCCTCATAAGGCGGCATTCCCATGCTTGAATGAAAGCTATTATTGTAGGAGAACTCAATCAATGGCAAGTGATCATCCCAATTTCCTATAAAGTCTAAAGCACAGACTCTCAATATATCCTCTAGCATTTGGATGGTCCTTTCACTTTGCCCGTCTGTGTGGGGGTGATAGGCCGTACTCATGTTTAGCTTGGTTCCTACACATTCTTGAAAGCTTCTCCAAAACCTGGAGTTAAATCTAGGATCTCGATTGGATACTATGGCGACTAGGACTCCATGTCGTGCCACTATCTCTTTTAAGTAGATCTCTACTAGTCGGTCGACCGTATCTCTTTCATTGATTGGGAGAAAGTGAGCTGACTTCGTTAGTCGGTCTATAATTACCCATATGGCGTCATGATTAGCTTTGGTCCTTGGTAAACCTACTACAAAATCCATGGCTATATGTTCCCATTTCCATTCGGGAATCTCTAAGGGGTGCAAAAGTCCACTGGGTCTCTGGTGCTCTGCTTTCACTCTTTGGTAGGTAAAGCATCTGCTTACTCACTCTACTACGTCCTTTTTCATGTTAGGCCACCAGTAGTACTCTTTGAAATCTCTCTACATTTTGGTACTACCGGGGTGCATTGAGTACCTTGAGTTGTGTGCCTCATGTAAAATCTCGTCCTTGAGCTCCTGCACATTTGGAATCCATATCTTGTATGTGTACCTCATGATTCCTTCTTTATCTCTTTCACACTTAATTTCTTCTTCGGTCATTATCTCTTCCGTGGAGTTCTCTTCTTCCTCCATTATTCGTTCTTGACATAGTCTAATCTTTTCCAACAATGGAGGTTGGATTCGAATTTCCATTAACCTTTTTTGACCATCTCCGGGTATCATTACCTCGATTTCCAACTTTTCGAAATCTCTCACCAATTCTTCTTCTGAGGTTATCATTTTGAGCTTCTCTTTCTTACTGAGGGCGTCATCCACCACATTGGCTTTACCCAGGTGATAGCGAATCTCACAATCATAATCCTTGATTAATTCCAGCCATCTTCTCTGGCGCATATTAAGCTCTTTCTGAGTGAAAATGTACTTGAGGCTCTTATGGTCAGTGTAAATCTCGCACTTCTCTCCATACAATTAGTGCCTCCAAATCTTTAAAGCGAAAACTATTGCTGTTAATTATAGATCATGAGTGGGATATCGGATCTCATATTCCTCTAGCTGCCTTGACGCATACGCGATTACCTTACCGTGCTGCATAAGCACGCATCCTAATCCTTTATGTGAAGCATCACTATAAATTACAAAATCTCCTTTTCCATCGGGCAACGCCAATTCTGGGGCTGTTACCAACCTCTTCTTCAGCTCTTGGAAACTCTTCTCACATTTTTCAGTCCATTCCAATTTCTCAATTTTACAGGTAAGTCGAGTTAACGGGGCTGCGATTTTCGCAAAATCTTGAACAAATCTTCTATAATACCCTGCCAATCCGATGAAACTCCTTACCTCTGTTGGAGTGGTTGTTCGTTCCCAGTTTGAAACTGCCTCTATCTTGGAAGGGTCAACCAACACTCCTTCCCTATTAATCACGTGCCCTAAGAATTACACCTCATTTTTCCAGAACTCACACTTCGAAAATTTGGCATACAGCTGTTCTTTCCTGAGGATTTCTAAGGCTATCCTCAAATGTTCGGCGTGTTCTGCCTCTGTCTTTGAGTAGATAAGAATATCATCGATGAAAACTATCACAAACTGGTCCAAATACTCCTTGAACACTCTATTCATTAAATCCATGAAAGCTGCCAAGGCATTGGTTAGTCCAAATGACATCACCAAGAATTCATAATGTCCATATCTGGTACGGAATGAAGTTTTTAGGATATCTTCGGGTTTAATCTTCAGTTGGTGATATCCTGTTCTCATGTCAATCTTAGAGAAGTATTCAGCACCCTTTAACTAGTCGAACAAATCATCTATTCTGGGTAGCGGGTACTTATTCTTTATGGTTAACTTGTTCAACTCTCGATAGTCGATGCATAACCTCATACTCCCGTCCTTCTTCTTAACGAACAATACTGGTGCACCCCAAGGCGACACACTGGGTCTTATCATACCCTTATCCAATAATTCCTGTAACTGCTTAGCTAGCTCTTTCATTTCAACTGGGGCTAATCGGTACGGGGCCTTCAAAACTGGTGCCGTCCCCGGGGCTAACTCGATAGCAAACTCAATTACCCTATCAGGTGGTAATCTGGGAAGATCTTGTGGAAACACATCTTCGAACTCATTAACTATCGGAATGTCTTGTATTTTAGGTGCTTCCTTTTGGGTGTCTATAATGTAAGCCTCGTTCCCTTTTTATAGCAACCTTTAGGTTTGCGCCATGGTTAAAATGTTCTGGGTCTGTTTTATCTCCCTAAAGACTATTTCCTTCTTTCCTGGGGTTTTCAACTTGACCTTTTTCCATTTACAATATATCTGAGCATTATTACGAGACAACCAATCCATTCCCAAAATAACATCAAATTCCCCTAGTTTAAAAGGAATCAAATTAAAATAGAAAGATCGTCCTCCTATTTCTAATTCGCAATTGGGGTGAATCTGACTAACTGGAACAACTTCCTGGCTTGTTATCTCTACTTGTAAGGAATCCCTTAGCGGTTGGGTCTTAAGTTTTAATTTACTCGCAAAATCCCTCGATATAAAAGACTTAGTTGCTCCAGAATCAAATAAGACGTTTGCACTAACTGAATTGAGAGAAAAGCTACCTGCTATCACATCCTGTCTCTCATGGCATCCTGCACTATCATGTTAAAAGTTCTAGCAGTTGATGGCCTATTGGAGGCAACTTTGCTTGCCCCTGATGCCGCTGGCTTGTTCATTAGGTAATCCTTCCTCATGTGACCTTGTCGTCCACACTGGAAATAAGCTGCGCCTTTGCTGGCAATGGGAGTAATCGTGGTACAATTGGTGGAATAGTGACCCACTCGTCCACATTTGAAGCAAGTTACCATTCTCTAGTTGCACTCTCCCGAATGCCTCCTCCCGCAAGTTGCACATACAGGTAATGGAGGTCTGGAAAGGTGGGAATGGGACACTCCTGCTTGCTAGCCGCCCTGGCTCATACTTGCACTCACAGATGGTTTAAACCCTACGTTCCTCCCACGTAGGGAAACTGCTCCTCGGTTAAACTTGGTTGGGGGTTTTCCCCTTGCGGATCCTCCGCCCATGCTGACATGCTTTCTCTTTATTCCCCCTTTCTCTCTCTCTCTCTCTGCATCTGATCACTTCCGGCTTCCACAATGGTTGTTTTCTACACTAAGGTGGCATAATCAGTAATCTCCAAAACTGCCACTCGGTTTTGGATCCATTGTTTCAACCCTTGTTGAAACCTGTTAGCTTTCTTTTCCTCTGTGTCCACAAATTCAGGTACAAATCTTGATAGTTCGGTAAATTTGGCTTCATAGTCAGCCACCGACAAGTTATTCTGCTTCAGCTCTAAAAACTTAAGCTCCATCTGGGTTTTCATGAACCTTGGAAAGTACTTCTCTAAGAAAAATTGCTTAAAATTCTCCCAGGTTACTATAGCATCGGTTTCCATATTCTTCTTGGCCTCCCACCAATAATTGGCCCCTCCCTTCAGAAGGTAAGTGGCAAAAACAGTCTTTTGTGCCTCGTCGATGCTCAGAATCTCGAAGGACTTTTCCATTTCCTTAATCTAGGCTCTTGCCTCAACTGGGTCAGCTGATCCGTGGAATTTTGGAGGTTTAAGGGACTTAAAGGCCCTGAAAGAGTTTGACACGGTGCTGTTGTTTCCCTGGTGGTTGGGGGTAACGGTTCAAATTTTCCCTAAGCAGATCCATAAACTGACCCATGGGGTCCCTATCTTGGTTCTCCCCTTCCTGTTCAACCTCAATTTCTTCGTCTTCTACTTCTTCTTCAAATTCTCCACTGAAAAAGGTTTCGTCTGCTGTCCCATACTGGGAATCCTCTTGCTCATTATAATCCTCATCTTGCGCTTCCTCATACTCAGGGTTTTCTCTGTGTTGGTTGTGAATTTCTTGATCGGTAGAATCACAGGGGTTAGCCCTAGTTCCCTTCCTTCGTGGAGGCATCTTACTGAAAATTTGGGCAATTACACATGAGGCTAATTCACTTGTTTTAAAGGATTCTTTCTTACAAAAATAGTTACATATTTGGATTTAGGATCCCACAGTTCTATATGTCATGGCAACTTAATCGAAAGCAATACGTGCAGTAAATATGCTAATAAAATGGTGATCGCGTCACAACAGAACTGAAACGACTGAAAGGAAACAAATATATACATAGTACTGAAAGATACATCATTTGAGCCACATCGACAGTTTAGGAGTACAACCATCCTAACAGCATCTAGTCAAAAGTGAAATACATGGTCTATCCATCTAGTCAGCAAAAGGGAAACTAAATACAATGAGACTATGCCACAAAAGTCGGCACTACTATGTCCATATATGACTAGAAGACTAGACTACTACATCACCATCTCTGAAATCAGTCACCAGTGGAACCCAAAGCCCTGACCCTCATCATAGCAATGCGAAAGATCTCCTCAGCATCAATCCTGGATACCATGCCATGTCCATCGGTAGGTAAAGTCCGGACCCTCATCTAGGCCCTCAGCACAATACGAGTTACTGCCCTATGTATCTCTCGAGCTCTAGCACGCCTCCCGCCGCCCTGGCGTCCCAACCTAGCAACTCTCTCAGTCGCGAGCACCGCCCTGGACTCTGCTAACCTGGCCTCAGCCATTGCTAAATCTGTAGAAAGTCTGCTCACAATCCAGTTATGCACACATACTGGGATCCCCCCTATCGGGACATGGGTCGGGGGTCAGCTCCTCAAACTCCTCAGAAAATGGGCTCATAGGTAGTGGTGGTGGGCTAGGGGCTCTCTCAACAGAGAGGGGTGGCATACAAAGTCCTAAACTCCCCATAGAATCATCCACTGGCTCATCAACATCTCCCTCAGTAACCTCATCCACAGTATGTCCAAAAACAGTAGCCACAACCTGCTCAGTAGTCATCTCCGTGTCCTGCTCCATCACCCTGATATCATCTATAAGCTGTGTCTCCTCCAGATCCTCCTCATCCTCAGACTCAACAACCTCAGTATCTGTATCAGCCTGGACCTCCTCAGGGTCCGCCTCCTCCTCAAACTCAACAATCTCTGTATCTCTATCCTCATCACCCAGACGCTCATAATAAGGATCTCTGGTCTCAAACTCCTCTGGATCCGAGAGGTGGCTCGCCTACACAATACGAACTATGTTACTATCATGATACTTAAAAGTTCCCATAAGGGTTTTAGTTGAACTTGGCAAGAGTTCTTATTATCTTATTGAATTCATTATTATATAACGTCGCATCATCTATTAGGATATATAACTCTCGCTCTGATACCATTTCTGTAACACCCCCAGATCCGGGGTCAGGGATCGGGTCGTTACAGTCTCCATTCCCATAAATAACGCTTGAGTCCAAAATAAATAAGTAGCATGCTGTGACCTCGCAATAATATCCACTCACACACATAACAGTTATAGTCCCAGAGATGAAATTGAAATAAATCTGCTAATTATAGAATCCACGAATAAAAGTTATTACAACCTAAAAGGTTAACATCATAAGTTTAAAAGTTCTTGCCGTTGATTAGGATTAATTATACATATATTTAAACTGGTAAACCAAAAGCTGCCTATCTATGCTACCTCAGCAATGGCAGCAATGATATCAGCGGGTAGTCTTCGAGCTGGGGTAACCTGCTTGCGCCAAGTGCGCCTTACGCGGGCCATCAGTCCTAGCTGTTGTTGTGACATAATAAATAAGCAAGGGTGTGCAATAGCCCACCAACAATAATATAACTGAACAGTGATGATATATAATAGTTCAAATATCTTTGAAACCATATGCCATGCATTAACGGAGATAGTGCCAGTATAATTTAAATGATGAAGTTACAGAGTAACTCAACATATATAATCCATGGAAATATCTGCTATGTCAAAGGTAAGCAAGATATTATCATTTATCATAAAAGAGGGACTTGCAGGAAAAATATTGCAATTCTAGTTTCAAACACTTTTCAACCCTGCCAACAATGATAATGTTGCAGAAAATCTCCAACTCTGAGAAAATGAACTAATCTTGGAGCATTGACATGCCAGAAGACATAACATTTACGATGATCAGTCGCATGTTATGCTCCCCACTTTTGTTCTGTACATGTAGAAGGAAGCACCGACGGATTTACTTGTCTACCGCCCTCTGGAACCCCCCGGCCAACGGTTGGGCCATTGCTGGACCGGTGCCACTCGGCCACTTACGCGGCTCCTAGTTCGAATAACATCCATGACTCTGAAACGTAAAGTTCGTCCCCCTTTCCCCAAGTATAATACTTGTTGATAAGACTCCACAAAGTAGTCGTATCTAGTTGGAAAGGAAAATTCACCAATATTTCCCAAGCTACTGCTTGTTAATGGATACCAACTTGTTCCAACAATCTTATCCCTCGAATGATGAGAAGGTACACAAAGATTCAATAAGCAATTAGCAACCAAGTTGCGAGTGAAAAGAATAATTTCGAAGGATTTATGACCGGGAAGTCAACAAGATAAATAACATTTCTCAAGTAAGGTTCCCTTATAATTTGAAAGTTAGATTTGAATGAAGAATGAATTTTGAGAACCTTTCTTGATACAAGTATTAATAATAAGTCTCCGAAATAATTTACATAATATTCGAAGGTCGAAGATAATATTTATAACGCCCTAGAAAATTTTGAATTTAAATTATTAATTTAATATAAATTATGAATTATATTAAATGAATATTGTTCTAAAGGTGAAATGTATGTGAAATTGTGCTTATGTGTTTATATGATGATTTGGGTAAGTTGTGAAGGTTGTTGAATTTTATTTGTATTTTTTAGGATTTAAATGTATTTAAATCATGTATTTTTGGTCCTCTGACAATTTTATAAAATTATCGGAGTTATTAAAAATCCTGAAATCTTTTGTAATATTGTCTTTATATATTTATTGAGTTTTTAAATTTTTTGGGTGGATTAATTTGGGTGTTGTGGTATTTTAAAATGATTTTAAGAATTTTATTGTATTTAAAGTACCAAAACTTGTAAAATCCATATTTAATTCATTTTTGATCCGAAAAATATTTTAAAAATATGTGTGTGCTCGTAATTTTATATTCTTTGTTTTAAAAATGAAAGGTATAATTTTCCGAACTTTCTATTTAATTTCGAATTATGAAAGTTACGTATTAGTTTTAAAAGCGAATGAGAAGTGTTGTATTTGGGCCCGGATGAGGTGTAGTCATATAATTGTATTGGGCCAAGCCCAATAACACCAAAAACACGCAACATACATAGACGAAGAGGGATAAATTGGGGGAAAGAGGAATAAAATTAGGGCTTGAAAGAAATTGGGGGAAAATTGAATTGGTGGGTTGAATTGATGAAAAGAGGGTGTGTGTATATATATATATATATAAGTGTGTGTGTGTGTGTGTGTGTATATATTAGTGGGTATATTGTGAAAAAGGGGAGGGGGCAGCACTTTAGAGGGGGAAGGGCAGCCCCACCGCGCACGGTGGTGCGGCGGTGGTGGCGTTATGCTGGTAGCGCCGTCGAAGCTCAGAGGTGGCGACGAACGGAGGCTGTGCGTGGAGGTAAATAGCAGCTGGGCGAGGAAGAAAGAAAGGAAGGCAGGTGGAGAGAGAGAGAGAGAGAGAGAGAGAGAGAGAGAGAGAGAGAGAGAGAGAGAGAGAGAGAGAGAGAGAGAGAGAGAGAGAGAGAAGGAAGATGGTGGAGATTTTCCGGTGGCTTGACTTTCGGATCGGAACCGAATGGTATAATTTTACTTAATTACTTTATTTATTTTCGATGTAATTATTTAATTTGCATTTTAGATAAATTATGATAATATTGTGGTAATTTAATTAGATTTAATTGCGATATTATTGTTTTAGTTTTCGTAGTTTAATTCGGAAATGTTGTTGCTAGTTATATGTTCGGTGGTATAATTTTGAGAATTTTATAATTAGTAGTCGTATGTCGGGGGTTAAATGTTTGTTAGTTATTGAGTATTATTGTAGGTAATGTTGGAGTTTAAGTGATTTAAAGTTGTGGATTATTTAGTGTCGGTTTGATTAATTGAGATGTGGATTGATGTTAAAGTTTATCGGGATTTGAAGTTGATTTATTGAGGGATTGTGATCCCGGGGTAATCCATTTTATATCAAGGTCATGTCAAATGTTCTTATAATCGAGTTCGACCGTTGGTGTTTGTCAATTGTTTCGAAAACTAGTTCGAGTCAATAAACTTTAACTTAAGATTTTCTGGTAATTATATGTAAATTCCTTACGTGTTTTAATCGAGTCAATGTGCTGAGTTGATTAAGTGATAATATGGAATTTCTATGCTTAATTACTTAAGTGATAGTCGAGTTTGCTTGTGAGATTAGCCGATAATGCTCATTGCAATGAGACGCTATCATGTTGTGATATCGAGGGTAGAATTGTATTAAATTTCCATAATTAAAATGTTAAGACTCTAATCCAAAGGTTAAGAGTCCTTGTGTATTTATGTGGTTAATGTTATATGTTATTTAGTTTAACTGCGAGGAGTCGTAAAGAGATCATAAGTTCTAAATGTCAATATTTAAGGACTTGTGTAATTCTCTTCGACAAGATCCTCGGGCTTACGAATACCAATGATTGATTGTCACAAGTATAATTATATGCTCTAGTGATATGATCATTGATATAGCGTAAGTAATAGTTAGTGCTAGGAGTTGTTTCCTAGGGCTTACGAATATCAATAATTGATTGTCACGTGTATCATTAATATGCGTGAGTGATATGATCATTGATATAGCATAAGTAGTAGTTAATGCTAACATAAATTATTATGTGTTTACTGCATGTCGAGGCAGAATTTCTTATGCGCTATGTGCCGCATGTCTGGGCGGGTACTTTTCTTATTTGTTTACTTTCCTGTTGCTGCAAGTTGAGGCAGCTTTGTTTTGGAATAACTTCTGAGGTGAAAACTTGAATTGAAAAACAAGGGAATAGTCCTATTTACGAATACTTCATGCCGAAATTTTCTAAAATTCCCCTGCAAATCTATTTAAAATCTATTTAATTTATTTAATTTTGATGATTTGAAAGTGTGTTATGATTTCTAAGAGTCTAGGTAAATATGTAATAGTTGATGTGAAGAATTGAGATGTGGTATTATTTTAAAGTGTTTGCCACTAGTTAATATCTAAGTATTAAGTGGCCATCCGTGTTAATTGTTTATGTGAAGTTTATTTAATTTTGTGAAAACGAATGTATATGTTTATATATGTTATATGAGTAAGCGTTATAGGACGTGTTTGGGTAGAATAGAGCAAAACAATAAGATTTTTGCTTAGTTGGATACTAAAATAGTATTTGACCTGAAAAATGGTTTGAGTAGGAAACCTGGCTAAGGATAGTGCGCGGGTAATCTGGAAGACGAACAGAAGGACGAGTATCATAGCCGATGGGTGAATGGACATGGAAATTGATGAGCTACGAAGTAGGAAAAGGAAGTAGGGCCAAATAAAAGGCTAGAAATAAAAGCTGTCATGAAACTGAGTTGAGAATCGAGGTGAAAAGCAGGAACTCCGTAAATCGAGGCAAGTGTTTTGCTTTTCACTTATTATTCAAGTGATGCAATTCAATACTTTGGTTGTATACGATGGACTGGTCAAGTAGGTTAGAAAGTGATGTACTTCCTCATTGAGCGTCAAATAAATTGTTTGCTCCACCCATAGTCCAAACATCAAATTCTTCAAAGAACCTTTCCAATGATTTTTTTTCCCGCATATTATTTTATTCATGGAATGTTAAAGCCTCCTTAGTGGAGGGTCTTTCTTTTATTTATTTTTTTTTTGATTTTCCTGAAAATGTTTAAGGAGCTCTCTAAATAGAGAGAATTTAAGTTTTAAATTCCTGTTAATGAAATTTCTGATTTTTAGCATAACTTCACCAGTGAACCCTTTTCTTCTTGAAAATGTTTTCTCCAAATTGATTTGGAATTGATTATCCTAAAACTATCTTTCTGCAATTAATCGTTTAAGCTGTCTTACTCATTTACGTTGAGTCAAACCTTACCATGTGTTGAAAGATTTTATTATTTTGCAGTGCTTAATCATGTTCCGGCTCCAACCTAGAATTTTAGTGTTGAATATCTTGTTGCACTTTATATCTTTTACTGTTACCCAATTCGATTCTCTATTTAATCAAGTTATTGATGTTATGTCCCCAATTACTTACATCTATCCTATCGATATGGATTCAAAGTATTGTTCCCTATATTCTCCACCCCACTTATTAATGAACTTGTCGGTATTTATTAAAGATCTTGATTAGTTGGTTATTCCTCTGTATTGTATCGAACTTGTCGATACTTGATCATATAAATTGCTCTCCTGTTGATTCTTCAAATTATGCGTTGTCATCCTGTAACGTGAGTTTTCCTGTTGGTTAGTTGACAAAGGTTGTCGATTGTTCTGACACCTAATGTGTGTGACTTAGAATTGGAAATGTTTTTAAAACAGATGTCCCTTCGGGGAGACCATATTATGGTCAACAGATGTCCCTTCGGGGAGACCAGATTAATGGTCAGAAGTTAAGGCCAATGTGTGCCATGGATCCAATTAAGGACATTGCTGTGTGCGTTTGTCAGGGGTTAGTACGTGACTGATCAGCAGCCTAACCTTGATGTTTTTTTTAAATAAATAAAAATTCCAATTCTAATTTATACTCTGAGATTGAGATGTTTAGCTCTTGACTCCTTGGAAATCTGTTTTAATAATATTTTGATATCGGAACTCTTATCAGTTCTAGTTTCTGATGCACCTTATTAATGTCGAATTGTGGGCCCTCATGGCAATCTAAAAGTTGATATAACAGATTCTTTCAGAATGAGATGAAACCCCTTTGTTTATCAGAATTATCATTGTTATTGAAATTGTTATCACTATTGCACTTGCTGAGCATTGTTGGCTCACTCTTGCTTGTTTGTTTTCTTCAGCTAATAGAGAAGGTTACTGAACCTAGTAATGGTCAGTGGTGTTGCTTTCCAACAATGAGAGGAGATGATCGGGTTACGGATTCTCATTGGTTAGTGGTTGGGAATTCGTCAAGGTTGGATATTCAGTTAGAGAGTGATTTTATTTATTCATAGAAATTGTATAACATTTTATTCTGAGGTTGGATTGTAATTGTAATTTGACAGTTGTTTCATACCATAACCTGTATGTGATCTTCGTTAAGGGGTTTTTATTATTATATGTTGTTTATATCCAGGGTTGTATAATATTGTTAGTGAATCGTGGCCCCAGATCTGTACCCCGGATTTTGGGATGCTACAAGTTGGTATCAGAGCTACAGGTTATGGTCGCTGAAACAGATTAGGAGGGTTAGGGTACGTGTATAAAATAGTCGTCGGGTTAGGGTACGTGTATAAGATAGTCGTCGAGTAGAACGATTTAGGATAAAGATCGCCTTAGGATACTTCGGCAAGTATTACGACATTATACGGTCTTTCGGCATATCGCGCGAATGGGAGTTCGAATCGTTTAAGGATTGAGCTATGAGCGAAACAGCGAACCCGAAGCAGTATAAGCTAAGAGGGCAGCTGGAGCTATTAGTCCGGGGGACGTTATTCCGAGATTTTTGCGTAGAATCTAGAACATTCTACCATATTAGTTTCGATGTGAACGTTTCGGAGATGGTACGAGAAGGTTAAGAATGCGAAGTGGGAAGCGATTATTAGCAAGAATTGGAAGTTGAACGTAGTTGTACACCCTTAAACATCGATTCATTCAAACTCATTGCTTAATGAAATTTCTTAGTCTTCTTTTGAATTGTCGTAAATTAATTCCCGGTTGGTATCGTTGCTGAAGCATTCGTTGCGCAGTGACGGTCCAAAATTGAGAATGAATTGAGATCTTCTTCTTTATTCAACTCATTATTGTCAGGCCGGTTTTGGCAGCTAAGTATATTAGTGCTTAGTCGACAAGAGTGAGGTTATGAATAATTATGAATTTCTGGAATGTTTGTTTGATCAATCATTGAAGCATCTATTTAAAAGTCTTTTATACCTCAATCGATGATGAGTTTCGTATTCAGATTTAGTGAACTTCAATCTCGTTCTTTCGGGAATATCTAAATTTTTCAGAGAGTACATGATTCAATTTTACATGACGATTTTTGAAACTCCTGATTCCCTTTCATTATCATGAATGCTTGAATTTCTCTATTCCAGCCGAGATGAACAACCTATGTAGATAGGGATTCAGGGACATCTTATCTTTGTGGTAGGAGTCCAGTGGGACGCCACTGATTGTGTTTGTCATGAAAGTACTAAGGACTGGCCATCTTTATGTACTATGGTGGTTAACCAAGTGACAAATGCAACCTGATAATAGTTCAAAAGATCACATTGATCTCTCGGTTAAACTCCTTTATAAAAGCTTTATCAAACAAACTCAGTATATATTCATACTTGATGCCCCATTCATTTTATTGACCTCCTTTGTCAGAAATTCGATGATTTAAAAATTTTTAATGAAGAAGGGATGCGAAGATAGGCGTGACGACGTCTTAAATGATAGAACTAAAACTGCATGGGCGAAGAATTGGTTATGCAAGTTTAAGAATTTGATGATTAAGATAGATATGTCATGTCAAAATTGGAATAATTACTGAACCGATAAAGCATGGACAAGGTCTGAGGCTAATGAGAATTGAATAAAGGAAAAAGAGACAGCAAAGAAAAGCACATGATTACAGATACGGTTAAAGGATGAAAAGAGAATGGTGACAAAGATGTTGGGTATGAAATGTTCAATGCCGAAGAAAGATTGTTTTGGATATCTATTGAAGGGCAAAGATAGTAGATAGAATATCATAAGATGTTAGAAACACGAAGGATGACCTGGATAAAGCAGAGTGAAGTGAAACAGAATGGTTTGTAAGAATTATCAAGAAGAATCAGGACTGAATGAGGGGTAAGGTGAATATGTGGAGTAAATAACTTTTGCAAGCCAGTGTAGAAAGTCATGATTATCAAGGATGGAGGAAAGTTGACCAAGATAAAATAAAATAACAAGAGGAGAAAGAAGGGAAACCAGAAAGTTTCCAGAAGTGATTAAATAGAAGACATATAAAATTTAGTTAAGGGAAGAATGTGGAATCCCGAAGATGTGGAGTTAGAAGAGAAGGTGCACCGTAGTTGCCTATAGAATGAGAATTACAAGAAATTAACGAGATCCCATGATTAGAAAATAAGATTTCGGGAGTAGAATCCCTAGAGATTTTATCAAGATAAATGTGGGAAGTTGTGGCTGTAACCAGAAGGGTAGTACGGTAACAAGAAGCAGAGTCAGAAGTTAAAGCTATATGTCATAAGCTTGGAAAGATGGGAGTTTTTGTCAAGAATGATATCATATCAATCTTGGGGAATTTATGAAGAGAGTGGCAGGACTGCTTTTATGACTATTAAGAATCTATTCAAAATGGTTATGAAGGAGGTTAGTAAGAAGTGGATTGTGAGAGTTAAATAAAACTCAGGATTAGATTTATTTACTAACAACGAAATGCGAGCAATTTATGAGGACCAGAAAAAGGGAGATTTTGACTTTAAGATAAAGGCGGTGTTTTGAGGTCGAAAGCAGACATTGAGGTCTTAACGATTAAGCAATCAAGAAGTTGTTATACAAAGGGAATGAAATTGTTTTGTATTAGGAGATATCAGAAAGGAGACAATTAATTCAAGGCATATCCCAATGAATAAGATTTCAAACAATATTCAGATGAAGAATTTAATATGATCGTAAATCACATATCAAGATGATCGAAGACTCATGTAGCGTGTGCAAATCAATCGAGAACGATTTTAAGAGTTTTCAAGAAAAGGAAGAAAAATTGGCATAAATATCTTAATGCGAATTTTGAAAGTCATGATTTTGTGGTTAATGTGAGTGGTGTTAAATGTTGAAGATGTAGCGTGTAAAGTTAAATTCAGAAACGCGTCAAGTATTCAAAGCTGTGAATTGAAAGTTAATTTCAGGGGATGCAGAATAGTGTGCTGCGAATAAGATATATATATGATTTAAGGAAAATGGTCATCAGTTCGGAATGGTTACATGGTAAAACAATGAGATGAAGGATGGATAGAAGTTTTCGATCATTCCCTTCTCGAGTAACATTGCAAGCGAAAGAGGAGTAAGAATGATTGAGGAATTCTTGATATTCTTTTTCCCAAAGTTTTATCTGATTAAGGTTTCGTTTAGGATATGTAAATAAGTGGTGAAGCGTTATAAGTTGAGTATGCATGTTGATAAAAGCGGGAGCTTGTTGGAAATTGTTGGAGTAAGGATTGCTTCATGGTTAGTATCAAGTGAGGCTTTGACCTCAGGAGAATTAATATTACAGATTGGTTAACTTAATTTTGTTCTTGTATTGAGTGAAGTCACAGTCAAGGTGACAAGTATATTAGTTATCAAACGCTGCAAATAATCGAGGCTATGTTTCACAAAGACTTAGCAAACCAGAATATTGGGGGAAAGAGGAATTGGGGGAAAGAGGAATAAAATTAGGTCTTGAAAGAGATTGGGGGAAAATTGAATTGGTGGGTTGAATTGATGAAAAGAGGGTGTGTGTGTGTGTGTATATATATATATATATATATATATATATATATAAGTGTGCGTGTGTATATATTAGTGGGTATATTGTGAAAAGGGGGAGGGGGCAGCAGTTTAGAGGGGGAAAGGCAGCCCCACCGCGCGCGGTGGTGCGGCGATGGTGGCGTTATGCTTGTGACGCCCCCAAATTCGGGGTCAGGATTTGGTGCCACAACCAATACAATTAATTAAAACTTAATTAAGTAAATCCGGGGTCAGGATCGATCTCAGGTTATAGTGTGAAACAAGAAACTAAATTACAACAACTATTATAACTACTATACCTTCTTATCAGAAGCGCAGTCCAATACTGAATAAGTCCATGATGACTCTGAAATCTAACTTGAATAGAATGCCTTGCCACACTCGTTCGAATTATAAGACGTAGGTAGACCATTCTTAAGTCTAGCTGAAAGGTTAGATGAATAAAACAAGAGTGAGCCAACAACGCTCAACAAGTGAATAGTGAAGTAACAACTTCTAAATAAACTGAAAACTGAAAACAAACATAAAGCTGGCTTCCAACAATAATAAGATGGTAGAATGATATGACTGGAAGCAATAGAATAATATTGACGTTTGATAACAACAGGATATCAACTGAAAGGCAAAGCAACAGTTGGTAATAAAATATGTGCAAGGCAATTGACATTTCTAATAATAAACCAATTTCATTTCACAGTCTTATAAATAAAACATTTAAAAAGTAATTGGAGGTTTTTTTTTCATTGCAGACAATACGGGTGATCAGCCCATAAAGTCCCCATACCGGACACAAAGTCCCTCTCGACATCAATTCCTCTCATTAGGATAACTTGGGTTCCCAAGAGGCAACACATTGGCCTATAAAGGTGTCGAACTGGACAGACCAGAACTACACTAATACATACACAAACCGACGGAACTAGCATTACCCGTTCGCCCCGTCTCTCCAATCGTCAGGAATCCGTGGAAACCATTTAGACGGAGTTCCTAACATTTTTATTAAAAATCTCATTTTTTTTTAAAACATTAAACTTTGAAAAACTCTTTTTAACTTCATAAAACATTTTAATACTTAATCTTTTCGAAAACCTTTAGACGGAGTTCCTAACATTTTAAACAACTCACTTTGATTTGCAATGATAAAAGTCAAAGGTTTAACTAAGTTCTCTGACATCAAGAGAATAGGGATACAAGTCTAAATCAAGAAGATATAGACTCAAATGAAATCAAGGCTTTGATCGGAGTACAAGGAAGGAAATCCAAGTCAAAGGTCAAAGATGTGTATCATGACTAGTTTTAGGGCAATTAACTCAGTTTAAAAAGTAATGAATATCAAGAATGGTAATCAAGTCTTTAGGTTAGTGGTTTGATCAATATTGTAATATATAGAGTTTTAAAGCAGGGCAACAAATCAATTCATAGTGATAAAGGTCTTGCATTAATGAAACAATGGTTAGACAGGGCATTGTAAATAAGTCTCACTTTCTAAATCAAGGTTCATTTGAATAAGAATTTCAAAATAGGTTTTAGTAGCATATAGCTTCTTTAAATCAAGGTCTTATTGAAATGAGGTTCATTGAAAGTCAAGTTCAATAAAAATATGATTCCTTAAAACATGGTTTGTTAAAACCTGGTTATTTGAAACAGAGGTTTAGTAAAACTTGGTTCTTTAAAACAATGTTCGGTAAGATAGAAGTTGAGAAAACATGAGTAAGTATTACTGGAATTAATAAAACATGGTTCGGTAACTGAAAGAAAGTTTTCAATCAATAGCTTGCAAAACAGGTGTTAAGTTTTAGAAATTGTATTTAAGACTTTGATGTCTGCTTGGATTTATAAATTACAAGGTGATAGACACAATAAAGGTCTTAGTCTAAAGGAGGGGACATGTTATAGAACCAAACTTCATTGTTAATCAACAGAAGGGTAATGACAGGGTGCATAGCAATTAACATATTTCAAAAGACAGTTCACAGGATAACTCAACAGAAGGGTACAACAAGGTACAGATTACTTGTAAACTGATTTGAAAGAAACATGTTATGAACAACAGAAGCAGATATACTTCACTTGAACAATAAGTGAGGAACAGATTCACTTCCCTCAAAATACGTAGTTCTGTTCCAAAAACATCGATTCGTTACTCACTTTGCGTCAGTCTCTACTTCTTTATATGACGGTCTCTAATCGACTATACATCCACCTTTCTTCTATAATTGGTCCGTCTCGATATCAATATATTAGTCAACTCCGATAAATATCCTCGTTCTTGAAATTCCATCTACACGCATAATGACTTCTTCCCGGCTTCCTACTTGCACCTATAATAAGGTAAAGTACTATTTCAGTACACTATGATTCTCAGTCGTTTAACATTATTCTACCCAAACGGTTCCTATAACGCTTAACAACTTAACATACATAACACGTACGAGTTATACTTACCAAACAATCTAGTACAATCAGATAAGTACTTAAGCACATAACACATAGAGCATATTTATCATATACATCACTAAAGCACTTAGCATATAACACTTAGCACAAACAATTCATGATTGCCACTTAAACCCTTAACACATAACATCACCTGGACTTATAATCAACTTATAACTTGTTACTATAAACTTTACAACTTATAATTCTAGCAAAAATCGGGCAGAGTTTCCTTTGTAAAATGGACTATCCTGTCGGAAAACATCCGGCTCAAACCAATTAATACCAATCCGATGGATTACAAATCCACTTACAAGCCCAAACACAATCTACTTATAACTAATACCGTACTTACACTTAACCATTTCACCAATATTACGACCAATCTTAATTATCTTACAAATGGGCAATCAAAGACAAAATTTGAACCGATAAGTCCCAAAGAATGCCACTTTATTGCATAAAGATGAATTCAAATGAAAAAGTACAGAACACGAAACTTGAAGACAATTCCGAGACATTTCCAGAATGGTAAGGCTCATAAATTTTGAACAAGTATTCGATTAACTATGATTTTTCAAATTTCAGGGATAAAATCCTGAAGTCAACTACAATAACCCAACTTTGACCGACCATAACTCATTCGTTTTAAATCCGATTGACAAGATTCAAGAGCCTATTCCACCTATTTTTTCGCAAGGAATCCAAATATATAATTAGTTCTAAGATCAAATTTGAGATAGGTACTGTACAAACTAATTTACAGCAGCAGTTTTAATTATACACTACTAAGTACACATTCAACTCAATCTATGACCCAATTAACACATATTATGATCTAGTAATACTATATAGCTGATTAACCACCACCATCGGTCAGCCCTCACCGGAAAACACCATGGCCGCCGATGGGGTTTCGACCCAAGCATCAAAACAGTCCAAAACTCCACCAAAAACTCAAGTTCTACTTATAATTAACATCAATCAATCATTTAAATACCAAATCTATGCTTAACAGCCCTTGCATGCATAAATTCAAAGTTATACATATATATCTATACATATAATCTCTTCCAAAACTTCACCAAACCAACACATAAACATATAAGCATGATACAAGTAATTAAAATAAAGTAATTACCATTAATAGAGCTTAAAATCAAAGGAAAATGAAGAGAGAATGAAGAGGAGTACTAAACCCAGCTTCAAAACTGAACAAGAAGAAGAATGAGGCGGTAGTTCGTGTTTTATAGACTGAAAGGAATTTCGTAAATTTAATAAATGCTGAAAATTCATTTTCTTTCAAAATTCGTTTTTAATCATTATAAAATCGAAATAAATTAGGAAATTAGGTGAAAAATAAATTCTAAAATTCTAAAATAAAATTTAAGAAATTACAGACCTCCTCATATTTTTAAAATAATTTTTGAATCAAAAATGTATTTGATATGAATTTTTGAAATAAAAGACCTTTAAATGAAATAAAGCTTTTAAAATCATTTAAAAATACTTACACATACAAACAAATATTCCCACAAATTTTAAAAACTAAATAATATCACAAAGATGATAATACAAAAGATTTCATGATTTTAAATGACTCCAATGATTTTATAAAAATCTCAGAAGATTAAATATGCATGATTAAAATAGCTTTTAATACTCAAAAATTCAAATAAAATTATACGAACACATACGACACTTGCAAATCATCACATAATCATATAAACATGATTTCACACATACTTTGACTTCACAAAAATATATCCATCATATAAATCACATTTAAAATTCAAATAATCACTTAATAAATTACGCGAATTTCTAGGTCGTTATATCCTTCCCCCCTTAAAAGGATTCTGCCCTCAGAATCTCATCCAAGTAATAAAATGAGGATACTTGGCAAGCATCTCGCTTCCAAGCTCCCAAGTTGACTCTTCAACTTTAGGATTCCTCCACAAAACCTTAACCAATCTAACAATCTTATTCTTGAGCTTTCTATCACTTCTATCTTGAATTTCTACTGGTTGCTCTACATAAGATAAATCTGGCTGAATCTCAATGGGCTCGTACTCGATTACGTGACTCGTATCGGGATTGTACTTCTTAAGCATAGATACGTGGAAAACATTATGAATATGGTACATGTGCGGTGGTAGTGCCAATTCATAAGTAACCTTCTCGATTCGTTTCAAAATCTCAAATGGTCCTACATGCCTTGGACTCAACTTTCTTTTCTTACTAAATATTGTCATTCCTTTCCAAAGTGATACCTTCAACAACACTTAATCTCCTACTTCGAAACTCATATCTTTCCTAGCTTGATCTGCATATTTTCTCTGTCGATCCTGGGTAGTAATTAATCTCTTCTGAATATCTTCAACCTTTTCCTTTGTCTGGTAGTTCTGGTCCTAAAATTTTCCTTTCACCAATTTCTTCCCAATACACTGGCAATCTACACTTCCTTCCATACAAAGCTTCCTACGGTAGCATTCCTATATTTGCGTGATAATTGTTATTATATGAAAACTCTACTAGGGGCAAATGTTCGTCCTAACTTCCCTTGAAATCCAATGCACACGCTCTAAGCATATCCTTTATGGTTTGAATAATCCTTTTACTTTGTCCATCAGCCGGTAGATGGTAAGCTGTACTCATTTTAAGTTGAGTTCCTATGCACTCTTGAAATTGTCGCCAAAATCTTAAATTAAATCGTGGATCTCGATTAGATACTATCATAACAGGAACTCTATGACATGATACTATTTCCTTCAAATGCATATGTACTACTTTTCCAATGAGAATCTTTCGTTAGTCGGTAAGAAATGAGTAGACTTCGTCAGTTGATCAATTATAATCCCAAATCGCATCGTGATTCGCTTTAGTCTTAGGAAATCCCACTATAAAATCCATAGCAAGGTGCTCCTATTTCCATTCAAGAATATCTAACGGCTATAACAATTTCGCTCTAACTCTTTGACAGACATAACACTCGCTCTTCTATTCAGCAATTTCTCATTTCACGTCGAGCAACCAAAAGTTCTCTTTCAAATCCTGATACATCTTCTTGCTTCCAGGGTAAATTGAATATCTCGAACTTATGGCTTCGCTCAAAATCTCGCTCTTCAACTCCGGAACATTTGGATTCCATATTCTCATAAAAAATCTTAAGATACCTTGATCACCCTTCTGGGTACAAATCTCCTTACCAGTCAATGTATTCATCTCGTAATTCATAACTTCCTCTTGACATCTCCGAATCTTCCCTAAAAGCTCTAGTTGAAAAGTCATCATATTAAGAAACTCATCAGCGTTCTCTGAATCATACACTCTTAAACTTAGCTTCATAAACTCTCGCCGTAACTCCTTTGACACAGACATCATATTCAGCCCCTCTTTCCTATTCAACGCATCAGCCACTACATTCGCTTTACCTGAATGATAACTTATCGTGCAATCATTATCCTTAATCAAATCCAACCATGTATACTTCAACCTTTTATGATCCGTGGAAATCTCTCACTTCTCTCCATACAGATAATGTCTTCAAATCTTCAATGCGAACACAATTACAATTAACTCCAAATCATGTGTCGAATACTTCTGCTCGGGTGGGTTAAGTTGTATCGAAGCGTACGTGATAACATTGACATGTTGCATCAAAACACATCCTAATCCTTTATGTGAAGCATCACAGTAGATAACAAAATTCCCTTGATCACCTGGCAATACTAATACTGGGGTTGAAACCAATCTCTTCTTCAATTCTTGAAAACTCTCTTCACAATTATCACTCCAAATAAACTTTTCATTCTTTCGGGTCAACTTAGTCAATGGTGTAGCTATCTTCGAAAAGTCTTGAACAAATCTCCGGTAATAACCAGCAAATCCTAGAAAATTTCTTACTTCGATAGGGGTCCTGGGTCTACCCCAATCCACTACGGCTTCTATCTTCGTAGGTTCCACTCTGATTCCTTCTCAACTACTCACATATCATAAAATTTGAACGTCCTCTAACCAAAACTCACATTTCGAAAACTTTGCAAACAATCTTTCTTTTCTTAGGATTTCTAAAGCAATCATTAGGTGCTTGACATGTTCCTCGGGGGATCTCGAGTATATCAAGATGTCATCAATACATACAATTACAAACTTATCCAAATATCTCTTAAACACTCGATTCATCAAATCCATAAATACAGCTTGCGCTTTCGTCAATCCAAAAGCCATCACTAAAAATTCGTAATGTCTATATCTCGCTCGAAAAGTAATCTTAGGAATATCCTCGGGCTTAATCTTCAACTGACGGTAGCCAGATCTCAAATCAATCTAAAATAAAAATGTGCAGCTCCTTTAAGTTGGTCAAACAGATCATCTATCCTTGATAATGGGTACTTATTCTTGATAGTTAACTTGTTAAGCTCTCTATAATCAATACATAATCTCATACTTCCATCCTTCTTCTTAACAGACAACACTGGAGCTCCCCCGAGGGACACACTAGGCCTTATAACTCCTTTATCCAAAAGATCTTGTAATTCCATAATTAACTCCTTCATCTCCGCAGCCTGGTCAAAGTAACCGTCTCGATTGCATGAACATCAAAATTTTCCTATGTTGCTTTTATCCTTGAGACAAAAATTCCTTATCATTCTTAATTCTTAATCTCACCTGTTTCTTTCTATATCCAATCTGTGCATCATAATCATTCAACCAATCTATATCCATAATAGCCTCTTTCATAATCATGTTGAAATTTTTCTAACTCCTAAGTAATTGATAGGTAATGGTTTTGTTACTCTTATCGTAGTGTTCATTGAGACAGGTTTAAAACAATCCTTGACAAAATGTCCCATCTTTATGCACCTATAGCATACAACTTTAAACATTTGATTCTGACACTAATAATATAGTATTCTCTCCGATTACATTTGAAACTCTCGATATTTACCTTGGTACAAATTTCAATATGCTTCCTCTTGAACTTCTTTCTTCCGACAATAGAGGTTTTGTTGTTCTCTGCTAATTCCTATCATATGAGTGACTACCTTGCCTTACTATTCCAGTTTTAAATCTACCAAATCCTATATTCATTTTTTTTTAAAATGAATTCCTTATCTTCTGTAAAAGCAATTCTGAAAACTCCTTGATTCTCTACCTCCTTTTTCTTACCATCTTATTCCATCTTAGTCAAATCTCCTTTATTGCCAATAATTACGACTCTTTAAACTATACTCACATAAATTATTAACTCCAACCAGTCACTTTACTCTTTATCCAAAACTTCACTTCCTCTTGAAATCTCTTAGAAATAAACTGTCTAACTTTGTTCTTCTTTTCTCAAGCTATCATGTTTTGATTTTAAAATTTATATTCAACAGTTGGTCTAAAAATAACCCAAATCTTGTGATATTCCATCTACTATATCCAAAATAAAACATATAATAATCAAATTTTCATAAATAATCCTTCATCGGCACAATTACCATATTCCAAATATCTCCATCACCACTTAACTTCAACTTTAACACAATTAGTAATCTCATGTCCTTGTTACCTACTCCTTGTTCTTATTCAATCCTTAGTAATTTTAATTCTTATATATGTATTGTGAATCCAATAAACAAACCGACTTAATATTCAATCCATATTGTAATATCATCATCTCAAACTTGTTCAACCAATTATTCGTTGTCGTATATCAAACCTTAACCACTTAAAATGTCGTCGTGTACCTACCTTTGCAACTTCCAATCACTGACAGCTTTAAGAATCAAAAAGGTTTCTAGTGAAACGAATTTAATAAGATGAGTAGGTATCAACATGTGTGAATATAGGTTGATTTTTGTTTAAAAATAATTTTCGTAAAAGAATTTAACCGAGAGATCAATATGATTATTGAACTTTTATCAGGTTGCATTTGTCAATTAGGTCAACCACCCTAGTATAAAAAGATGGCCAGTCCTTAGTACTTTCATGACAAACACAATCAGTGGTGTCCCACCAGACTTCTATCACATAGATAAAATGTCCCTGAATCCCCTATATATATAGGGTTGTTTATCCCAGTTTGATTAAAGAAGATTAAATATACAGGGAAAAATGAAAAGAGTTCAAGAATCATAAAATTTTCGTATATAAAGTGGGATCGCGTATCCGCTGAAAAATAGGGATATTTCGGAAAGAATAGGATTGTGTTTAAGTATAAATGATATACAAAGCTTCTCAAAAACTGAAGTATAATTGATCATCAAACGGATGCATCAACTATTGATTAAACAAACATTTAAGAAATTCATAATTACTCATACTCTCACTCTTATCGACTAAGCGCTAATACACTTAGTTGCCAAAACCGGTCTGACAATAATTAGTAGAATAATTAAAAAGATCTCAATTCATTCTCGATTTTTAATCATCGCTGTGCAACAAATGCTTCAGCGACAATATAAACCGTGAATTATTTACAACAATTCAGAATGATAACAAGAATTGATTCCTTTTTAAAACAATTCTCTCAGACAATGAATTAAATGAGAGCAATGGCTAACAGGGAATAGTTACGCCTTATTCCAAACAAATATCGGTATTTGTGTTCGCATCGTGCTTATAGTTCTTCTCGTACTCTCTCTATAACGTTGGCGGTGTAGCTAAAGTCACAAAAGGAATCCTAGAAAGTATACAAGGGTCTTCAGATGACGTCTTCCAAACTTGTAGCTCCGAATTAGTAGCCTCGTCCATAGCCGGTCCTTCGGATGAAACGTCTCCTACTCGCACGATATGTCGAAATAAAAAAAAAATCGCAGCTCTCATTTTGAAATCTGAAGGCGAACCTTATCTTAAATCATTCTACCTAACGTCTAACTTAAATACTTACTCCTAATTGTCCTAACTTGTTTCAGTGACTATAACCTGTTGCTCTGATACCAACCTGTGATGCCCCCAAATCCGGGGTCAGGATTTGGTGCCACAACCAATACAATTAAGTAAAACTTAATCATACAGACGACCACTCAACAAGGATCGATCTCAGGTTATAGTGTGAAACAAGAAACTAAATTACAACAACTATTATAACTACTATACCTTCTTATCAGAAGCGCAGTCCAATACTGAATAAGTCCATGCTGACTCTGAAATCTAACTTGAATAGAATGCCTTGCCACACTCGTTCGAATTATAAGGCATAGGTAGACCATTCTTAAGTCTAGCTGAAAGGTTAGATGAATAAAACAAGAGTGAGCCAACAACTCTCAGTAAATGAATTGTGAAGCAACAACTTCTAAATAAACTGAAAACTGAAAACAAACATAAAGCTGGCTTCCAACAATAATAAGATGGTAGAATGATATGACTGGAAGCAATAGAATAATATTGACGTTTGATAACAACAGGATATCAACTGAAAGGCAAAGCAACAGTTGATAATAAAATATGTGCAAGGCAATTAACATTTCCAATAATAAACCAATTTCATTTCACAGTCTTATAAATAAAACATTTTAAAAGTGATTGGAGGTTTTTATTTCATTACAGACAATACGGGTGATCATCCCATAAAGTCCCCATACCGGACACAAAGTCCCTCTGGACATCAATTCCTCTCATTAGGATAGCTTGGGTTCCCAAGAGGCAACACATTGGCCTATAAAGGTGTCGAACTGGACAGACCAGAACTACACTAATACATACACAAATCGACGGAACCAGTATTACCCGTTCGCCCCGTCTCTCCAATTATCAGGAATCCTTGGAAACCATTTAGACGGAGTTCCTAATATTTTTATTAAAAATCTCATTTTTTTTAAACATTAAGCTTTGCAAAACTCTTTTTAACTTCATAAAACATTTTAATACTTAATCGTTTCGAAAACCTTTACTTCGAAGTACCTTCGACTCTCTGATAACAAATCAGCCCAGTCTAAGTAACTTCAAAGTATTTTAAGAAAACAACTCACTTTGATTTGCAATGATAAAAGTCAAAGGTTTAACTAAGTTCTCTGACATCAAGAGAATAGGGATACAAGTCTAAATCAAGAAGATATAGACTCAAATGAAATCAAGGCTTTGATCGGAGTACAAGGAAGGAAATCCAAGTCAAAGGTCAAAGATGTGTATCATGACTAGTTTTAGGGCAATTAACTCAGATTAAAAAGTAATGAATATCAAGAATGGTAATCAAGTCTTTAGGTTAGTGGTTTGATCAATATTGTAATATATAGAGTTTTAAAGCAGGGCAACAAATCAATTTATAGTGATCAAGGTCTTGCATTAATGAAACAATGGTTAGACAGGGCATTGTAAATAAGTCTCACTTTCTAAATCAAGGTTCATTTGAATAAGAATTTAAAATTAGGTTTTAGTAGCATATACCTTCTTTAAATCAAGGTCTTATTGAAATGAGGTTCATTGAAAGTCAAGTTCAATAAAAATATGATTCCTTAAAACATGGTTTGTTAAAACCTGGTTATTTGAAACAGAGATTTAGTAAAACTTGGTTCTTTAAAACAATGTTCGGTAAGATAGAAGTTGAGAAAACATGAGTAAGTAATACTGGAATTAATAAAACATGGTTCGGTAACTGAAAGAAAGTTTTCAATCAATAGCTCGCAAAACAGGTGTTAAGTTTTAGAAATTGTATTTAAGACTTGGATGTCTGCTTGGATTTATAAGGTATAAGGAGATAGACACAATAAAGGTCTTAGTCTAAAGGAGGGGACATGTTATAGAACCAAACTTTATTGTTAATCAACAGAAGGGTAATGACAGGGTGCATAGCAATCAACGTATTTCAAAAGACAGTTAACAGGATAACTCAATAGAAGGGTACAACAAGGTACAGATTACTTGTAAACCGATTTGAAAGAAACATGTTATGAACAACAGAAGCAGATATACTTCACTTGAACAATAAGTGAGGAACAGAAACACTTGGCTCAAAATACGTAGTTCTGTTCCAAAAACATCGATTCGTTACTCACTTTGCGTCAGTCTCTACTTCTTTATATGACGGTCTCTAATCGACTATACATCCACCTTTCTTCTATAATTGGTCCGTCTCGATATCAATATATTAGTCAACTCCGATAAATATCCTCGTTCTTGAAATTCCATCTACACGCATAATGTCTTCTTACCGGCTTCCTACTTGCACCTATAATAAGGTAAAGTACTATTTCAGTACACTATGATTCTCAGTCGTTTAACTCTATTCTACCCAAACGGTTCCTATAACGCTTAACAACTTAACATACATAACACATACGAGTTATACTTACCAAACAATCTAGTACAATCAGATAAGTACTTAAGCACATAACACATAGAGCATATTTATCATATACGTCACTAAAGCACTTAGCATATAACACTTAGCACAAACAATTCATGATTGCCACTTAAACCCTTAACACATAACATCACCTTGACTTATAATCAACTTATAACTTGTTACTATAAACTTTACAACTTATAATTCTAGCAAAAATCGGGTAGAGTTTCCTTTGTAAAATGGATTATCCCGTCGGAAAACATCCGGCTCAAACCAATTCATACCAATCCGAAGGATTACAAATCCACCTACAAGCCCAAACACAATCTACTTATAACTAATACCGTACTTACACTTAACCATTTCACCAATATTACGACCAATCTTAATTATCTTACAAATATGCAATCAAAGACAAAATCTGAACCGATCAGTCCCAAAGAATGCCACTTTACTGCATAAAGATGAATTCAAATGAAAAAGTACAGAACATGAAACTTGAAGACAATTCCGAGACATTTCCAGAATGGTAAGGCTCATAAATTTTGAACAAGTACTCGATTAACTATGATTTTTCAAATTTCAAGAATAAAATCCCGAAGTCAACTATAATAACCCAAATTTGACCGATCATAACTCATTCGTTTTAAATTCGATTGACAAGATTCAAGAGCCTATTCCACCTATTTTTTCGCAAGGAATCCAAATATATAATTAGTTCTAAGATCAAATTTGAGATAGGTACTGTACGAACTAATTTACAGCAGCAGTTTTAATTATACACTACTAAGTACACATGCAACTCAATCTATGACCCAATTAACACATATTATGATCTAGTAATACTATATAGCTGATTAACCACCACCACCGGTCAGTCCAAAACTCCACAAAAAACTCAAGTTCTACTCATAATTAACATCAATCAGTCATTTAAATACCAAATCTTTGCTTAACAGCCCTTGCATGCATAAATTCAAAGTTATACATATATATCTATACATATAATCTCTTCCAAAACTTCACCAAACCAACACATAAACATATAAGCATGATACAAGTAATTAAAGTAAAGTAATTACCATTAATAGAGCTTAAAATCAAAGGAAAATGAAGAGAGAATGAAGAGGAGTACTAAACCCAGCTGCAAAACTGAACAAGAAGAAGAATGAGACGGTAGTGAGTGTTTTATAGACTGAAGGGAATTTCGTAATTTTAATAAATGCTGAAAATTCATTTTCTTTCAAAATTCGTTTTTAATCATTATAAAATCGAAATAAATTAGGAAATTAGGTGAAAAATAAATTCTAAAATTCTAAAATAAAATTTAAGAAATTACAGACCTCCTCATATTTTTAAAATAATTTTTGAATCAAAAATGAATTTTATATGAATTTTTGAAATAAAAAACCTTTAAATGAAATAAAGCTTTTAAAATCATTTAAAAATACTTACACACACAAACAAATACTCCCACAAATTTTAAAAACTTAATAATATCACAAAGATGATAGTACAAAAGATTTCATGATTTTAAACGACTCCAATGATTTTATAAAAATCTCAAAAGATTTAATATGCATGATTAAAATAGCTTTTAATACTCAAAAATTCAAATAAAATTATACGAACACATACGACACTTGCAAATCATCACATAATCATATAAACATGATTTCACACATACTTTGACTTCACCAAAATATATCCATCATATAAATCACATTTAAAATTCAAATAATCACTTAATAAATTATGCGAATTTCTAGGTCGTTATAATGCTGGTAGCGCCGTCGGAGCTCAGTGGTGGCGACGAACGGAGGCTGTGCGTGGAGGAAAATAGCAGCTGGGCAAGGAAGAAAGAAAGGAAGGCAGGTGGGAGAGAGAGAGAGAGAGAGAGAGAGAGAGAGAGAGAGAGAGAGAAGGAAGATGGTGGAGATTTTCCGGTGGCTTGACTTTCGGATCAGAACCGAATGGTATAATTTTACTTAATTATTTTATTTATTTTCGATGTAATTATTTAATTTGCATTTTAGATAAATTGTGGTAATTTAATTAGATTTAATTGCGATATTATTGTTTTAATTTTTTTAGTTTAATTCGGTAATGTTGTTGCTAGTTTTATGTTCGGTGGTATAATTTTGAGAATTTTATAATTAGTAGTCGTATGTCGGGGGTTAAATGTTTGTTAGTTGTTGAGTATTATTGTAGGTAATGTTGGAGTTTAAGTGATTTAAAGTTGTGGATTATTTAGTGTCGGTTTGATTAATTGAGATGTGGATTGATGTTAAAGTTTGTCGGGATTTGAAGTTGATTTATTGAGGGACTGTGATCCCGGGGTAATCCATTTTATATCAAGGTCATGTCAAATGTTCTTATAATCGAGTTCGACCGTTGGTGTTTGTCAATTGTTTCGAAAACTAGTTCGAGTCAATAAACTTTAACTTAAGATTTTCTGGTAATTATATGTAAATTCCTTACGTGTTTTAATCGAGTCAATGTGCTTAGTTGATTAAGTGATAATATGGAATTGCTATGCTTAATTACTTAAGTGATAGCCGAGTTTGCTAGTGAGATTAGCCGATAATGCTCATTGCAACGAGACGCTATCATGTTGTGATATCGAGGGTAGAATTGTATTAAATTTCCATAATTAAAATGTTAAGACTCTAATCCAAAGGTTAAGAGTCCTTGTGCGTTTATGTGGTTAATGTTATATTTTATTTAGTTTAACTGCGAGGAGTCGTAAAGAGATCATAAGTTCTAAATGTCAATATTTAAGGACTTGTGTAATTCTCTTCGACTAGATCCTAGGGCTTACGAATACCAATGATTGATTGTCACAAGTATAATTAATATGCTCTAGTGATATGATCATTGATATTGCGTAAGTAATAGTTAGTGCTAGGAGTTGTTTCCTAGGGCTTACGAATATCAATAATTGATTGTCACGTGTATCATTAATATGCGTGAGTGATATGATCATTGATATAGCGTAAGTAGTAGTTAATGCTAACATAAATTATTGTGTGTTTACTGCATGTCGAGGTAGAATTTCTTATGTGCTATGTGCCGCATGTTTGGGCGGGTACTTTTCTTATTTGTTTACTTTCCTGTTGCTGCAAGTTGAGGCAGCTTTGTTTTGGAATAACTTCTGAGGTGAAAACTTGAATTGAAAAACAGGGGAATAGTCCTATTTACGAATACTTCATGCCGAAATTTTCTAAAATTCCCCTGCAAATCTATTTAATTTATTTAATTTTGATGATTTGAAAGTGTGTTATGATTTCTAAGAGTCTAGGTAAATATGTAATAGTTGATGTGAAGAATTGAGATGTGGTATTATTTTAAAGTGTTTGCCACTAGTTAATATCTAAGTATTAAGTGGCCATCCGTGTTAATTGTTTATGTGAAGTTTATTTGACCTAGTTGGTTATGCTAAAGCTATTTTGTGAAAACGAATGTATATGTTTATATATGTTATATGAGTAAGCGTTATAGGACGCGTTTGGGTAGAATAGAGTAAAACAATAAGATTTTTTCTTAGTTGGATACTAAAACAGTATTTGACCTGAAAAATGGTTTGAGTAGGAAACCTGGCCAAGGATAGTGCGCGGGTAATCTGGAAGACGAACAGAAGGATGTGTATCAAAGCCGATGGGTGAATGGACGTGAAAATTGATGAGCTACGAAGTAGGAAAAGGAAGTAAGGCCAAATAAAAGGCTAGCAATTAAAAGCTGTCATGAAATTGAGTTGAGAATCGAGGTGAAAAGCAGGAACTCCGTAAATCGAGGCAAGTGTTTTGCTTTTCACTTATTATTCAAGTGATGCAATTCAATACTTTGGTTGTATACGATGGACTGGTCAAGTAGGTTAGAAAGTGATGTACTTCCTCATTGAGCGTGAAATAAATTACTTTCTCCACCCATAGTCCAAACATCAAATTCTTCAAAGAACCTTTCCAATGATTTTTTTTCCCACATATTATTTTATTCATGGAATGTTAAAGCCTCCTTAGTGGAGGGTCTTTCTTTTTTTTTTTCTTTTTTTTATGATTTTCCTGAAAATGTTTAAGGAGCTCTCTAAATGGAGAGAATTTAAGTTTTAAATTCCTGTTAATGAAATTTCTGATTTTTAGCATAACTTCACCAGTGGACCCTTTTCTTCTTGAAAATGTTTTCTCCAAATTGATTTGGAATTGATTATCCTAAAACTATCTTTCTGCA
This sequence comes from Saposhnikovia divaricata, assembly GCA_036435485.1. Classification (NCBI taxonomy): domain Eukaryota; kingdom Viridiplantae; phylum Streptophyta; class Magnoliopsida; order Apiales; family Apiaceae; genus Saposhnikovia; species Saposhnikovia divaricata. The sequence goes on along the minus strand of CM071600.1, from coordinate 154,344,468 downwards.
ATTAATCGTTTTAGCTGTCTTACTCATTTACGTTGAGTCAAACCTTACCATGTGTTGAAAGATTTTATTATTTTGCAGTGCTTAATCATGTTCCGGCTCCAACCTAGAATTTTAGTGTTGAATATCTTGTTGCACTTTATATCTTTTATTGTTGCCCAATTCGATTCTCTATTTAATCAAGTTATTGATGTTATGTCCCCAATTACTTACATATATCCTATCGATATGGATTCAAAGTATTGTTCCCTATATTCTCTACCCCACTTATTAATGAACTTGTCGGTATTTATTAAAGATCTTGATTAGTTGGTTATTCCTTTGTATTGTATCGAACTTGTCGATACTTGATGATATAAATTGCTCTCCTGTTGATTCTTCAAATTATGCGTTGTCGTCCTGTAACGTGAGTTTTCCAGTTGGTTGGTTGACAAAGGTTGTCGATTGTTCCGACACCTAATGTGTGTGACTTAGAATTGGAAATGTTTTTAAAACAGATGTCCCTTCGGGGAGACCATATTATGGACAACAGATGTCCCTTCGGGGAGACCAGATTAATGGTCAGAAGTTAAGGCCAATGTGTGCCATGGATCCAATTAAGGACATTGCTGTGTGCGTTTGTCCGGGGTTAGTGCGTGACTGATCAGCAGCCTAACCTTGATGTTTTTTTTAAATAAATAAAAATTCCAATTCTAATCTATACTCTGAGATTGAGATGTTTAGCTCTTGACTCCTTGGAAATCTGTTTTAATAATATTTTGATATCGGAACTCTTATCAGTTCTAGTTTTTGATGCACCTTATTAATGTCGAATTGTGGGCCCTCATGGCAATATAAAAGTTGATATAACTGATTCTTTCATAGAATGAGATGAAACCCCATTGTTTATTAGAATTATCATTGTTATTGAAATTGTTATCACTATTGCACTTGCTGAGCATTGTAGGCTCACTCTTGCTTGTTTGTTTTCTTCAGCTAATAGAGAAGGTTAGTGAACCTAGTAATGGTCAGTGGTGTTGCTTTCCAGCAGCGAGAGGAGACGATCGGGTTACGGATTCTCATTGGTTAGTGGTTGGGAATTCGTCAAGGTTGGATATTCAGTTAGAGAGTGATTTTATTTATTCATAGAAATTGTATAACATTTTATTCTGAGGTTGGATTGTAATAGTAATTTGACAGTTGTTTCATACCATAACCTGTATGCGATCTTGGTTAAGGGGTTTTTATTATTATATGTTGTTTATATCCAGGGTTGTATAATATTGTTAGTGAATCGTGGCCCCAGATCTGTACCCCGGATTTTGGGATGCTACAATATTTGAAGGAGATAAAACAATATTGAAGTTATTCCAAGGTATTGAATAAATATTCAGAGAATATTTATCGAATCAGAAATATTTAAAGAATATTTATAAATGTGAAAGAATATCTTTAATCGAAGTATTTCTCAAAATAATTCTGGAATGAATATAAAGAAAATATTTATTGAATAAATAAAATACTTAAATGAATATTCGAAATAATATTCGTTTAATCAATAAGACTTGAAAGGAATATTTGAAATAATATTCGATAAATGAATCGACTTTAGATGAATATTGAAAAATAATATTCATTGAAAAGATAACGTTCAAACAAATATTTGAAGTAAAGATCTCTAAATAAATAATCTCAGACGAATATTCAGAATAATATTTGTTAACCAAATAATGGAAAAATATTTACTTAAATATTTTTCTCCGAAAGTAATCACGATATATAAGGAAATACTGACTCCCGATCTATATTCAACGAATAAGATTCATATGCCCTTATCTAAGGGTCTTAGCAATATCCGGCTTATACTGATATATCACATCTAGTCTATAAGCCGACAATAAATCAAGGAACAAGTACAAAAATATAACTTGAAAATAGGCATGCATGCAATGGCATATGTATAACAACAATCATATATATAATATCACAACAACAGTTCCAAGTATTGGAAACTTGCCTGGTAGTAGGGTGGAGGTAGTGTGCCCTGGGTCAGCTCGGTCACCTATAAATAATCAGAATATTCGAGATTAATCACTTAACGTTGTTTAAAAAGCCAAGTATAAACTTAACTTATGTTAAAACACGTTTTCGAATTATCTCTTTATGCACCCTTTTGTGTACTCTTATTAACCTCGTTTTGACCCGACATTTGTTCATTATTACGGCTCGTGATTACACTTACACTTGGTATATACTTTAGTCATGTAAGTGCTAAGGTAGGTCGTTTACGAACTAAGATTATACCTCGAGTTTTATCGCCCGTTTTCTAAGTGTTTTACCAAAGTTATAACCAAGTGTGCTTTTAGGGGTTCGTTCGCATTTAACCTTGATTCAAACATTTTTATAAAATTGAAAAACGATCCGTTTGACACGAGGTTTTCTCCTACACCTTCCTTATGATCTCTAATATTTAATTACCATGATTCGTCACTAACTTACATATTTTACCGAGGTTCAATTTTAATAATGAACTCGTACTTACGGTTTCGAACGACTTTTAGTAAAAGGGCCATAATTCCTAAACCGTAAGTCCGTTTGTTTCGATTTTTTTCCCAAAACGATCTATGACTCGAGAACTATAAGGTCATGTCATATAATCAACCAGGTCAGGAATTTATACCAACTGTTACGAATGGATTCTTAAGGTCTAACGAAAATCGGGCATTACGACGGCTATAAATCTAACGTTTCCAAATTTACCACAATCAAACCAAGCCACACCGGGCATACCATACATCTCATACACATAATATGCATCTAAACAAGTCCAAAACAGGTCTCTTTGCCAACACGTTCATTATTTCTTAAATCACTAAATCAATCTCATAATCATGCTAATCATAACTTAACTAACAATCACCAAGAACATCCATAAACTTAGAGTAAGAGCTAGGGTCTTTATGAGATATACCTTCCTTGGAGAGTGCTAGATCCTTAATAAGCCTTGATCTAGTCCTTCTGTGGCCTAAGCTAGCTTAGATCAATCAAAAGAAACCAAGAAATCAATGTTAGTTCATGAAGAACACTATTCATCCTCACCTTGGATGATTTATTTGAAAATGGAAAACATGGATATTGAAGCTAAGATTTCTAGGAGATTACTTTTATGAAATATAGAACTCACCATAAAAAATTGGAGGTCAAATGATGGTTGGAAGTTGGATTTTGAATTTGGAATTAGAGCTTGAGCCGAATGCTCTTAAAATGAGAGAATGCAGTCGTTTTGCTTTTGTTCTCTTGCTTGGTTTGCTAGAAATGAATTATTGTGATGAGAGTAAGATAATATCTTGGCCAAAAGCTACTTTAATAAAGGTATGATGCAATGGATGAGGTATTTTGCATGGACATGTGTTGATCTTTGGTGGAGTTCATGCTAACTAGTGGTTTGATTTGCTAAGTACTTGGTTGATCATATAACTACTTGGTTACTAGATATTTTCCACTAGCACATGCATGCATCTTGTTCCCCTGCCTGTTTCTTTGTCCGTTTATTTCTCAATTCACTAATCATTCGGAGGAATATCTCATGATTTCTAATTAGGGTTTTACCGAAAACCGTCTTAATATTTATACTATCATTCTCCGTTCTCTTAATTAATTCTTGAACCTATATTCCTTAAATCCTTTCAATAATTACTTAAGTCTTTCAGTGTCCAGGGAAATCTCGGGGAAAATAAAAGTGCTATTTTTCAGAATCCGATAACTTTTACATACACTCTTTTTCCCCTTGGATCATTAATACGAACTCAGAAATCCGTTCCGGGTACTCCTATATAGCGTCGTCTAATAATATTCTAATTTCCACCAAAATCACTATTCATCACTTATTCTTTAATTTATTCCTTATAATTAGAAAAGTGATCTCTCGCTTTCCCGAGCGTTCCTTAATCTTTTTACGGAACCACTGGACTAATAACAGATATCGATTTGGATGACATGAGAATAACTCTCCTATTTGGAATTAACATATCTTACTTATCCAGGAGATAGATTATTCTTATCTAAGTTGTCAACCAATAGCATTCTTCAAGACCTATGAACATTTGAATCCAAATCCATTTTTTTTTCATTCATCAGAACAATTGTTACATCGTAGTTGTAACCACTATTCCTATTTACATTAATACATATTCAAAGTTTTTAATTCTATCAAAAATCTGGGTTCTTACAGCTGATGCTACTGAAGACAAGTCTGATAGAAGAGATAATGGTGATGGTGGTGGCAGTGGTGGTCAGATTGATGGTAGAGGGAAAAGTAAAGTTGGTACAGGCACTGATACTGGTAGATCTACTCAGTCGAGATCTAAAGAGAAGCAAGTTTCTGGACAGTTAGAGTCTGTAACAAAGAAAGCTAAAAATCTTTAAGTACCAGATACTGCTTCAATTCTTCTACAGGAACAAGTTGTAAAAGATGTAGTGTCAGGGACTACTATAAATTTGAAGAATGTAGGATTTACACAGGAGGAGGTGATGAAATCACAAAATGTTCAATCTACTACTTCTAGTGTTGAGAAGCAAGTTCATTCAAGATCAAAGGAACCATTTTACTGGACTATGAGTCAAAATTTACAGTCTCTAATTCCTAGAAAAATGACTGGACTTGGTCATAATGAGATTGGAAAGCATACCACAGATGTTACAAAGCTAAAGGCTGATCCTCATTCACTCTTGGACGAGTTTGGTGAAAAGATGACTAAAAGACATCTTAATAAGTTGATTCTGCACAGCTTGTTCAGAGAGTGAAGACATATCAAGAATATGATAGAAGAAGAGGAATGGTTGATAAAGAAGAAACAGAAGCTTTTCTTGTATACTTCTTATCTGATGGTAGAGTGAGGTGGATGGATTTGTCTACGTTATATCACAGGAAGGAAGAAGAGTTATCATATGTTTGATTCTTGTTACACAAAAATGCTGAAGTTACTCAGAATTATAATGCATCACTTATGCATTGGACTGGTGAAATTGATAAATTGTTAAAGAGAATGTATGGAGCAAAGAAGGAGAATGTACCACCTTTCAAGCTACATTATGTTGATGATGATGGTAATGACAAAGAGATTGAGTATAATTCATTAAAGATCAATGTTGATGATGGGGGATCTTTGGTCTTTTATCAAGCTATGGAAGGGAAGTATGATTCTGTTTCTATTGAAAATCTTAATCACTTCATATAAAGGCCATACAAGTTAAGAGCTCTGAATTATCAAATTATTACTGATAATGGTGACATGTTAGATCTTAAACAGAGTGTTGGTAAAGTCTTAGCCACAACTGAAGATGCTTTGCTTGAAGAATTTCTCAGAGGCAATTCACATTTCAGAAGAATTAAGGCAGATTGAGTAATTGAGGTACTTGTGTGACTTAACTTCATGTAAATAATAGATTCATGTATATTCTATTCTAGTTGCATTGTTAGAGGTTTTGACATCAACAACTCAGATTTATACTTCATGTTATAAAGCATAAATAGGGGGAGATTGTTAGTAATAAATTCATGAGTTGTGATATGTAGAATAGAATGACATTACACTTCTTGTAATACCCTGATCTTTAAAAGGTTTAGCATTTGATTAAGGGAATATCAGTTATCCAAGATCTACAAAATTGTGAACAGTACTTGATCATAGACTGAGGTCACGGACTACAGAGTTTTCAGGGACTATGACAGACCCTGACTGTATAGAAGCTGCAGAATTGGAAAGTGCTATACTTTAGGATCTTGTATTCAGAAGATGGAAAGAAATGTGCATGAAGAAAAGAATCAAAGCATTGTTGGAAACTATCAACTAGACGGCAGAAGATTACCATGTATTAACCATTATTTTCTGTTATTAGCTGATAGGTAGCATTATAAATACTCGCTCTCTATAACATTGTAATATGTGTTGAAAATACACCTAGAGGGGAGGGGTGAATAGGTGTTATGACTAACAATGATCAAATAAAAAATCTGTCTAAAACTATATTCTGACAGCTAGCTGGATGCAACAAATTTATGAATAAGCAGCTAGCTGAGTTAACTGGATGCAACAGATTAACAAATAAGCAGCTAGCTAAGTTATGCAGTGCAGTAAGATAAAATGCAGTAAGTAAAGAACACCACGAATTTTAGCTAGGTTCGACCCCTAATCTTCTATGGTCTACGTCCTAGTCCCTTACCAACTTGGTAAGAGAATATATTATTGATCACAATGAAATCCAATTACAAGATACAATAATATATCTCCCTTAATCACCCAGTTACTGACTGTAGCTAGCTGGAACACCTTGTTTCCTGAACACAGCTCTCTAAGTTCTATACTAAACCAAGTATAAACTTCTCTAGCCTAATGCTCCTTGAACCCTTGTTCCACAAGCTTGACAATCCAGCAACTACCAACTTTACAAGTTGAACAATACAATGGATAAAGATAATTACAACTCAAAGATATGAACTCTCTAAAATCTCGATATATAATATAGTACACGAGCTAGTTTGAAGTAGAGGGTGCAGAGTTGTTTCTTGTATTCTTGAATATTGCTTGAAGGTTCTTAATTCTTTAGAGGAGAACCACGCAAGCCTTTATAGTGAAGTGCAGGAGCTATAATTCTTGAACAATCTTGCAACGGTCTTGAAAAGCACTTCTCACGTTTGGCTTTGTTCAATTTAATCGCACTACTAACGTTCACCTGCAGGTTTTTCAGAATGATTCTCATGCAGAGGATATATTCAGTGGAGAGAGATGAAAGCAAAGCATTTTGTTCTTGAATAAATCCGTTAGAGACACATGAAGAAAACAATAGATATGATAATGAATGAATGTGTTTTCTTTGTAAGCTTTTCTACAAGACAACAGGTGGTGGAGTTTGTGAGTGTATGGAATATTTGATTATTGGCAAGAGCATGCTTGAAAAGAAAGCACATGGGTTGTCTTTAGTGGAGCATTAAAGAAATAAAAAGATTCCTTTAATGAGTGTAAGTTGTCTAGCATGATACTTCTACTTGAGTAGTGTTCTAATATATATAATATCATGTTTAAATATATTAGACCAATCTTACAACTGATTTCCATAATATTTACTATAAAAAACGTACTCCCCTTTATATTCTGGACAGACTGCCAGCTTGCTGTGTTGTACTGTCAGCTAGCTGTGTTGTACTGTCAGCTTGCTGTGTTATAAGAACTCTTGTACAGTTAGCTAGCTGAGATACCCTGTTTTGCTAAAAAATAATATAAGTAATAATCCAGCTTGCTAACTATGTTATCATCAAAACTAAGATTTTGATGATTACATATTAACTTGAGATTAAGCTAAAACTCCCCCTCAATCAAAGCATCCTGCAAAATAAAGTTTGATAGCAGGCTAATATATATTATGTAACAAGCAATCAGCTTGCTGCATTGTGTCATCATCAAAACCAATATGGTTTCAATCTCCCCCTTTTTGATGATTACACACCAATATTCAGGAGTTAATTACTCCCCCTGAATTTATGCTTCCCCTGCAAAAGGATTAGCAATCTATACAGGCAAATAATCAAAATCGCATGGCATCACATAAACATTTAGCATTAAACCATATGATCCCAGCAAAGTACATGAAGTAAAGAGTTATAAGAATAAATATCAACTCCCCCTAAATCACACATACTTTTAATCCTGAATTTTCTCCCCCTTATTCATCAAAAAGAATATCCACATGTTATCCTTCAATAGAAAATTTCAAATACCTTAAATTAAATAACCACCAAGAAACATTCAGCACAGAAAGCAAATAAGTGGACTAAATTTCAGAAAACAATAAAATACATAGCAAATATATATATGCAAAGAAAATAGTAACACATAAAAGTGTACCGGGCATCCATAGCAGCTAGCTGGCTAGACATTACACATGCCTAATTCGTGACGAAGAACAATGAAACGCTCCTCGGCTAGTGGCTTTGTGAAGATGTCAGCTAGCTGGTACTCTGTCCTTACAAAGATCAGCTCAATTTTTCCTTTTGAAACATTGTCTCTCAAGAAATGATGTCGAACGTTGATGTGCTTTGTTCTTGAGTGATTCACTGGATTCTTTGATATGTTGATAGTGCTTGTATTGTCACAATAAATGGGGACCTTGCCACATTTAATTCAAAAATCTCGGAGTGTTTGAATCATCCATAGCATTTGAGAGCAACAACTTCCCGCTGCTAAATACTCCCCTTCAGCTGTGGATAATGCAATAGAAGTTTGCTTCTAGCTTTGCCAAGATACTAAACTCTGTCCTAAAAATGCACAAACACCACTTGTACTCTTCCAATCAGTTTGACAACCTGCATAATCTGCATCACTATACGCAACAAGATCAAATGCATTTGTGATGGGATAAAATAATCCAAGAGTAGTAGTTCCACTTAAATATTTGAAAATTCTTTTAATAGCATTCAAGTGAGACTCTTTAGGTTGAGCTTGAAACCTAGCACAAACACATACACTATACATAATAACAGGTCTAGAGGATGTAAGATATAATAAACTACCAATCATACCTCTATACTTTCGAACATCTACATCTTTACCTCGTTCATCTGCAGCCAGCTTACTGGCAGAACTCATAGGTGTAGATTTTGCCTTGATATTCTCATATCCAAACTTCTTTAGCAATTTCTTGATGTACTTGGACTGATGTACATATATTCCATCTTGAGTTTGCTTGATTTGGAGCCCCAAGAAGTAATTGAGCTCACCCATCATACTCATGTCAAACTCACTATGCATACACTTAGAAAACCACTTGCACATATTATCATTAGTTGATCCAAAGATAATATCATCCACATATATTTGTACAACTAGAATATCATTACCAGTAAGTTTAGTAAACAATGTAGGATCGATTTTACCTCGAATGAAGCCATTCTTTATCAAAAACTTACTTAACCTTTCATACCAAGATCTAGGAGCTTGCCGTAATCCATATAATGCTTTCTTCAACTTGAAAACATAATTAGGAAATTGATCACTCTTAAATCCAGGAGGTTGCTTGACATATACTTCTTCTTTCAAGTAGCCATTAAGAAATGCACTTTTTACGTCCATTTGATGTAGCTTGAATTTCTTGAAGCATGCAAATGAGAGTAACATCCTTATGGACTCTAGCCTTGCAACCGGGGCATAAGTTTCATCAAAATCGATTCCTTCTTGTTGATTATATCCTTGTGCAACAAGCCTCGCTTTGTTTCTAGTGACCGTTCCTTCTTCATCAACTTTGTTCTTAAAATCCCATTTAGTACCGATGATTGAAGCATCTTTAGGTGGCTCTACAAGTTCCCAAACATCACATCTTTCAAATTGATTAAGTTCTTCTTGCATTGCCATGATCCAATTCTCATCTTTTAGTGCTTCATTGACATTCTTTGGTTCCTCTTGAGCTAGGAACGCAGCAAATGCACAAAAGTTAGCTTGACTTTTCCTTGTCTTGATGCCTTCTGATTGATCACCAATAATCAACTCTGGAGGATGGTTCTTTACTGTCCTTGTTGACTTAGGAAAATTGTGATGAGCTATGACTTCTTCTTCATTGACTCTAATTCTTTTATATGGTGGGGAGGCTTCATCTCCATTATAGATTGGCATCTTTTCTTGTGATCTCCGACCTCTAGGATCTTCTAAGTGAGTTTTGACATCTTATCACATGTTTCATCTACTGGAGGAGAGATTTCAGCTGGTGTATCATTAACTGAAAAAATTCAGGTTCTTCTTCAGCTTGTTGAGCTGTTGTATTCTCTGAATCTGATTCATTGGCAGCTCGCTGAGTTGCTATATTTTCTGAGCCTGCTTTTTTGTCAGCTTGCTGAGTTGCTGTATTTGACCTTGGTAGCTCGGTTGCATAGTCTGAACCTGCAATTTCTTCCCCATCTCTTGACAGATCAACATTAGATTCTTTAAATGAAACATCAATTGACTCTTCAACACTACATTTAGAGATATTATAAATTCTATATGCACGAATTGTTAAAGAATAACCCAAAAATATTGCTTCATAAGATTTAGCATCAAATTTACCATCTCTATCAATAGATTTGAGTACAAAGCACCTGGAACCAAAGACCTTGAAGTAGCCTATGTTTGGCTTCTTGTTCTTTAGCAATTCATATGGAGTCTTGTTGAGAATAGGCCTGATTAGTACTCTGTTAAGAACGTAGCTAGCTGTGTTAACTGCTTCTGCCCAGAAACTCCTTGGCAGCTTGCTCTCTTGCAACAAAGTCCTAGTTGTTTCCTATAAAGACCTGTTCTTTCTTTCCACAACTCCATTTTGTTGTGGGGTTCTTGGAGCAGAGAATTCATGAGAAATGCCTCTATCTTCACAATATGAAATAAAGTCCTTTTGGAATTCACCACCTCGATCACTCCTTATACTTACAAGTTTTATCTTAAACTTGTTCTCAAGTAATTTAATTAGCTTCTAAAATTCACTGAAAGCACAATCTTTAGTACTAAGAAACAATACCCATGTATATCTAGAATAATCATCTACAATAACAAATGCATATTATTTTCCACCAATGCTTTTATATGCTTCCGGACCAAATAAATCTAAATGAAGAAGCTCTAAAGGTTTAGAAGTTGATACCACATTCTTTGAATTATGTGGAGTCCTGATTTGTTTGCCTAATTGACAAGCCGAACAAGTTTCCTTCTTGACATACTTCAATTTGGGCAGTCCTCTAACTAGCTTCTTTGAAGACAGCTTGCTGAGTAAGTCCATATGAGCATGTCCGAGCCTTCTATGCCAAATATCTGGATTTGTATCAACTACAGCTAGACACCAAGATGAATCCTGCATTTCAAAGTCCAATATATATATATATATATTTCCTTCCCTTCTAGCAACTAGGGGGGCTTTGTTAGTGCCAACATTAATCGTACACTTCTCTTTATCAAAATGAACAGAGTGTCCATCATCATATAACTGAATTACACTAATCAAATTATATTTAAGACCTTGAACATATTGTACTTTATCAATAAAGATGACACTATTACCAATTTTTCCTTTTCCAAGAATTTGGAGCGTTTTGCTATCACCAATAGTGACACTTCCACCCTTTTTCTTATTGAGAGTAAGGAACTGAGACTTATCACCACTCATATGTCTTGTGCATCCACTATCCAAAATCCATTGTTTTGATCTTACTTTGACAACAAGACATACCTACAAAACAAATAAAGAGCCAACTCAACGTTTTGGTACCCATATTTGTTTGGGTCCAAAATGGTTAGTTGATAGAACATTTAAATCAGATTTCTTGATCCACATTTGGACCACTTTAGAAGCTTTATTTCTTGTTCCAACTGTTCTATCAGCTAGCTGCCTGTGAACTGTCTGTCTGTTCCAGCTAGCTGGATTAGCATTCTGAACTTTGCAATGATTTGCCAAATGACCTTTATTTCCACATTTGTGGAAGATTCTCCATGGCATGGCATAGTCATAAGGGATTCCATGTTTGCCATCATACTTTAGACGTGAGGTTGAGGCCATTCCAACTCCTTCTCTTTCGATTGGAACCTTTGCATACCTCATCATTGTTTTGAGTGTATCTTCTCCTTGAACAAAATTTCCCATTCCTTTCTGGAGATTCTTGATTTCAGTTTCTAACTCTTTGATTCTTTCAGCTTTTTGAGAAATTTCCATTGAGCATGATTCCCTTGGACTAAATGCTTCTAAACATGCATCTTGAGCATCTATCTCTACTCTCAGTTAGCTGAGTTCCTTCATGAGAGTATCATTTCTTTTGATAATCACTTTGTTTATCCTTTCAAGCTGGGATATCTCAGCCTTAAGATCAGTAAGATTTTGAGCATGATTTCTAGCAGGTGTCTTCTCATCCATTAACTCGGATATGATCTTCTTAAGTTGAGTATTCTTCTTTCTGAGTTTATCATTCTCATCTTTTAACTCTTCGAACACCTCATTAGATAAATTTCTATGATCCTGTATGGTTAATTCATCTAATATTGAAGAATGAGAATATATATCAGAAACATAATTTACCTCACGATTGTTGTCATCCGAATTCGAGACATCACTATCTACAAGGCCATCTTGAATGATTCCTTGAGCATCATTCTCATCATCAAGACCAACAAGAGCTAGGTTCACCATCTCATCACTTGATTCATTATCAAAATCTGAATCTTCATCATCACTCCATGTCAAAAGTGCCTTGGCTTTCTTTTTTTCCTTGGAGGTAGCTAGCTGCTTCTGTTTGTTTTTCAGCTTGTAGCAGTCCCTTTTGTAATGTCCTTTCTTACCACATTCAAAACAAGCTTCCTTTTTGACATCTTTCTTTGTTCAAGCAGCTCTACTTTTCTCCTTCTTTAGCTTGTTCCTTAAGTCCAGCAACTTCTTGATTTTACTGGAAAAGAGAGCCAATTCTTCATCAGAATCTGATTCTGACTCTGAATCCAGCTTGCTGCCACTCGAGTGTAAAGCTAAATTCTTCATCTTTTTAACAGGAGTCTTGACTGATTCCTGCTATTATTAATTTTGCTCTCAAACTGCTCCAACTCAGCAAACACGGCCAAATGATCCATAGAATCGATGGAGGGCATGATTCCAATGCAGTGACTTTAGCTTCGAATATAAATGGAACTGCACTTAAAACTTTCATGTTGATTTCGTCTTGAGGTATGGTCTTTCCAAGTCTCATTAGAGTGTTGATAGTGACTTGAAATCTTGCTTAGCTTTCCTTGATAGTTTCACCATTTTTGAGCTTGAAATTTCCAAAGTCATTCATTAACTTGCTAAGTTTCACCTTTCTTAAGGTTGTCGAACCTTCATGATATGATTCAAAAGCATCCCACATTTCTTTTGTTGTTTTTAGAGAAGATACTTTGTCATACTCAGCTTGATCTAATGCATTCATTATAGAGTTTCTAGCTTCTCCATTATAACCGCATTTGATAATCTTATCGGGAGTGAGATCATCAACATCTTTTGGCTTGTTTTTATCATCTAGAAATTCGTAGTTTCCTTTCTGCACAACTCTTAGAACCATAGGTTTCTTGGACAAATAAGTCTCCATTCTGCATTTCCACCAATTGTAGTTCTCCGAGCCAGTGAGAAGAGGTGCCCTATAATCGGACATAGCTTCAAGATAATTATCAGCCATTTAATCGATACTTTTCTTGTTACAGAAATATTAGTATACCAAAGCTCTGATACCAAATGAAAATACACCTAGAGGGGAGGGGTGAATAGGTGTTATGACTAACAATGATCAAATAAAAAATTTGTCTAAAATTATATTCTGGCAGCTAGCTGGATGCAACAAATTTATGAATAAGAAGCTAGCTGAGTTAACTGGATGCAACAGATTAACAAATAAGTAGCTAGCTAAGTTATGCAGTGCAGTAAAGAACACCATGAATTTTAGCTAGGTTCGACCCCTAATCTTCTATGGTCTACGTCCTAGTCCCTTACCAACTTGGTAAGAGAATATATTATTGATCACAATGAAATCCAATTACAAGATGCAATAATATATCTCCCTTAATCACCCAGTTACTGACTGCAGCTAGCTGGAACACCATGTTTCCTGAACACAGCTCTCTAAGTTCTATACTAAACAAAGTATAAACTTCTCTAGCCTAATGCTCCTTGAACCCTTGTTCCACAAGCTTGACAATCCAGCAACTACCAACTTTACAAGTTGAACAATACAATGGATAAAGATAATTACAACTCAAAGATATGAACTCTCTAAAATCTCGATATATAATATAGTACACGAGCTCGTTTGAAGTAGAGGGTGCAGAGTTGTTTCTTGTATTCTTGAATATTGCTTGAAGGTTCTTAATTCTTCAGAGGAGAACCACGCAAGCCTTTATAGTGAAGTGTAGGAGCTATAATTCTTGAACAATCTTGCAACGGTCTTGAAGAGCACTTCTCACGTTTGGCTTTGTTCAATTTAATCGCACTACTAACGTTCACCTGCAGGTTTTTCAGAATGATTCTTATGCAGACGATATATTCAGTGGAGAGAGATGAAAGCAAAGCATTTTGTTCTTGAATAAATCCGTTAGAGACACATGAAGAAAACAATAGATATGATAATGAATGAATGTGTTTTCTTTGTAAGCTTTTCTACAAGACAACAGGTGGTGGAGTTTGTAAGTGTATGGAATATTTGATTATTGACAAGAGCATGCTTGAAAAGAAAGCACATGGGTTGTCTTTAGTGGAGCATTAAAGAGATAAAAAGATTGTCTAGCATGATACTTCTACTTGAGTAGTGTTCTAATATATATAATATCATGTTTAAATATATTAGACCAATCTTACAACTGATTTCCACAATATTTACTATAAAAAACGTACTCCCCTTTATATTCTGGACTGACTGCCAGCTTGCTGTGTTGTACTGTCAGCTAGCTGTGTTATCTATCAGCTTGCTGTGTTATAAGAACTCTTGTACTGTCAGCTAGCTGAGATACCCTGTTTTGCTAAGAAATCATATAAGTAATAATCCAGCTTGCTAACTATGTTATCATTTAATCTAAGATTTTGATGATTACATATTAACTTGAGATTGAGCTAAAACTCCCCCTCAATCAAAGCATCCTGCAAAATAAAGTTTGATAGCAGGCTAATATATATTATGTAACAAGCAATCAGCTTGCCGCATTGTGTCATCATCAAAACCAATATGGTTTCATGTGTGAGATTTGTGATCATCGTGAGTATACGAGTGAACAAACAGAGAGAGATTTGTATTGAGAGCAGCTGCTAAAGGTATTGTATACCTTTGGTAGAGTTTGTATTTGATTTATTAATACAAACAGTTTGATTTATTTGTTTGTTCTTGTTCATCTAATCAAGCAAAAATCAGACACAATTACATAACTTGTATTTAACCCCCTTCTACAAGTTATTCGAGTTAACAATAAGGTTTATGATATAGGGTTTAAGTCAAAAGAAAGGAGTTAACACTTGCGATAAGTTGAAAGCAGTTATAAAACTGATTAAATGACTTGAACGATTTCTCGTGAATTAACGAGTTTAAATAAAGCATTTGCATGATTCTCATTTTTAAGAAAGCATAATATTTTAAAAGCATGCATACTCTGAACGAAAGAGTACGGTTAGTAGACTTGCCTTAGGTCCTAGCTAATAAGTACGCTTGACGACTTAGAGAGAACATTCCTTCGTCTGTCCCGCGTGTCCAATCCTCTGATTTGATCCTCTTTCGATTCGATGCACTTGCGATTGCCACCAGTCTGATTCACCATGATCGAGTCTGCACGTCGATTCTATAGTTAACACAATACGGTACTTTAGTCTTCGGGATAAACATACGGTCTACTGACGCTAGTACGCACACTCTAACACGTTTATCTTAATCACAAATATTTTTATAAAACACTTCCCGGTGTATACAACACCTTACCACAATCACCAATTCAACCAATCAATATACACTTAATAACTTTATAACGTCTAGGGTCTATGCTCGACAAATCTTAAATCATAAACCAAACTCAAATTCAACAGTGACCATCCTTATAGTCGTTAACACATAATTATGTTAACATATATTCATATATTCGTATATCTAGAATGCATACGACCTTCTAATCACATAGCACATAACTCAATTAATAATTCCAATTTATAATAACGATCATATACGAGAGATGTGCCGGTTCAAACATTGAAGAAGTTATTTATATTTTTTATAAAAATTTCGGCAGCATCTCCTTTGTATGTTTATCTTACCAATACCGGAATACAACCGGCCCAAACAACAAGTACTAACTAGAAACTATACTAACTTAATCAACATTCAAACTTCAAAGCATTATCAATTCTCATATAACAATTAACTTACACCAATACACAACTAGTTACATTTGTATAATCAATCTTTTTAACACTTATACTACCTTCACAATTAATCGAAATTCCTTTCTTCCTCAACACACACCACACCTTCATACTCACCTCATATCAACATACTTATATACATAACACTTAAATATCTACACATGCTTGACACATAACACATACTTATACATATATAGCACATAGCACACATATACACATATATACACACCACCACTCAAACATTTTTAGTAAATTTAAAAATTAAGATTTTTACATGAAATTTTTATGGGATCACCCCGAACCATCCTTCTACCAATAATAAAAATTTCAGCTTAAAACAGTAAGTTTAAGTGGGTGAAATATGGCTCCAAAATCAGTAACCCGAGAGGTTTAGGTACTCTGCGCAAGGTTTACAAAAACATTGATATCTCCTAAACCGCTAACTCAAATGACACGATTCTTTCGCGTGCGTAAACTACATTCCGAATGGAACATCATCTACACAAACCCACTACCTAGAAATGAAATTAAGTTATCCGAATTTCTGACCAAAAACAGAGGCAGTGCAGAGAATGAAATCAGCATGCCACCTCAATACTTAAACTAGCATTTGAACTACCAATACCTCTAGACTACAACTCAAACAACTACGCATGCATCTTACTTACACATAGTATATATGCCAATACAATTCCTTAACTTAACTTTACTAACTAACAAAACCCATTTCAAGAATTCAACTAAAATATAATCAACACTTACATGCAATGACTTATATATATACTAACTATGTTAAAAACATATATCTATACTTTAAAACCATAAAACAAATCCATGAGCTTACTTTAAGTTCATTGCTTAAGGATGGGTTTGCCTTGGATGAGCCCAAAATTCATGGGTCTCATCAAGAACAACCCCCTTAACACTTAACCACTCTTGCATGTAACCAAAGAAGTCAAGAACACCAACTTAGAAAAATTTCAGATTCTTGGACCTCAACTAAACTCAAAAATAAGACCAAGAATAGATAAGTATTTGAATTGGGATCATTTTGGTTATTAGAACATAAAGTTTGGTGACGAAATCACTTACTAAGAGACCTTGAAAGCTTGATAACAATGGAGGATGAAGAAAGAAAAGAAGAAGAAGAAGAAGAAGAAGAAGAACTCACGGTTGGGGCTGTTTTTGGCCGAATAAAATGAATGAAAGGAGAGTGGGTGGGCTTTTAAAGGCACAAGGAGGGGTACTCTAGTCTTTTGCACACCCACTTACTAATACAAACACTCTTCTATTTAACATTTTAAATGATAATAAATGGTAATTGCTGGAAATGTAAAAAATTTATATTTTTAAAATCAAGATCTTGAAATTCTCAATCCACACATTTTTAAAATATTTTTGGGACTTGTAATTTAAAAGATATGGATTTTACAAGAAATAGTCTTTAAAAAAAATATCCTTACTAAAATCATTTGAAAAAAACCATAAAACCCAAAATAAATCAAACTCTTATTTTTATAATCAAGAGTATAAAATCAGGAACACATACGTACCAAAAAAATATTTTTACGACTTGTAATTATTTTATTAGAGAATTTACAAGATTTACCATCTTAAAAGACGGTAAGACTTTAAAAAAATCACTAAATATTATTGGAGCCCAATTAAAATAAACTTGCATTTTTAAAACGTTTCTAAATACTGAAGAAACATTATGAAAGAGATTTCATGATTTTACGATGCTCCAAGAATTATAGAAAAATTAAACAGTGCTTTAAAGTACCATTTAAATGGAATAAAAATCCATATAAGCATATTTAATCATACCGACTATTCATATAAGTCACATTACATATCGATTTAACTTAGATAACTCACATAATCACTTAGGCAGTTAAGTCACATTGAATTAATTCACAAAATTTAAAACAAACCCATTTCCACTTAATCATACACAAACAGCATTTAATCAAATAAATGCTCCAAATCGAATAAATATTATAAAATAATATTTTACTATTCTCTTCTCTCATCACATCTATCGATCAACGTAAATAATAATAATTTTATTTTGAAAATTTCGAGTTGTTACATTTAAGCTATCCTAGTAGGGACTTAGATTTTTATATATCTAGTAGAAGTAGAAATAAGGTTCGATGAAACCATTACAGGGCTTATTGCCCCGAGTAGGACGGTAGTAATCTATGTAAGGGTTGAACCCGCTTCGAGTTATTAATGCAAGTTTGTTTTCCATTCTATGATTCTGTGATTTTAATTATGTACCAAGCACCTGATGAGTGTAAGTCTAAGATGACCAATTACCGAAAATAAAAGAACATATGAATAAATGAAAACAAGTGCATAGATTAAACGTCCCGAAGGGCCAAGGTTTAAAGTTAAGATTACAAATATCATCAAATAAAAGTTAAGTCCATGAAGGACCACTGAATAAAAGTAAGCAAAGCCACAAGCGGCTAACAAGGCCATGCAAGGCCATCTACTCCTGTGGAGCATCTTCTTCTTCATCATCAGAACCTTCCTCTTCGTCAGAATCCTTCTCATCGGAGTCATCCTCGTTTGAGCTACTATCAGCTTCAGCTACCCCTATCTTCGCAACCTCTTCCTCTCCCTTGGAAGAAGATGTAGTCCCAGAAGACTCACTAAGTTCATTCTGAAACCTCTTCCCAGGGAGTGGCTGACGGATCACCGTATCTCTCCTTGCAGGCATGGGCTTCTTCCTACGAGAACTCGAGGAGGTTGAATCTAGGCTAACAACTTGGGCAGCCCCTTTAGAGCTAGAAGGTCGGCGGCGTCCCTTAGAGCCGGAGCCCGATGCTTGAGGCACAACTTTGACCCTTGAGCCGGAAGCATAATCAACATAGCCTCCTCCACTAACAGCCCAGTTAAGGAAAGGGAAGTTCGTCGGGTCAACAACAGTTGGGTACTTGTTGCTCATGACACTCACAGCTTTGTTCCAGCCGATAGACATGTTAACAGGGCGCACCTCATCATCGTGTTTGTCCATGAAATCCAGAAAGGCATCTGATTGATGATAGGCTTTAACCACCTTTTTGAACTCAGTCGTCTTCTCTCTATGTAAGGATTTGTATTGCTTCTGATAAGAGTGAGCATCTGCCTCAGCACGGATGACTCTAGACTCCAAGTCTAGTTTCTTCGCTTCAAACCTCATCTTCTCTTTTACTAAGGCCACATTATCGTCTCTGAAGGCCCGGCCTTGACGGGCAGCAGATTGGAAGTAGGCATTGGCCTGTAATAAAGAAATTGATAAGGCATTTATAATGTCAAAATAAGCAAGAACACCGAATTCATAAGGCGGAGTATCATACCTGATATAAAGCTTGAGCTCCAAGAAGCTCAGACTCATCAGTCTTATCCCCTAAAGACACCGTTGCAAGGTCAGGGGTAATGATGGAGCACTTGGACCAGTCCGAGGCCAAAGTAGGGCACCCCAAGACGGAGTCTTACTCGCAAATACCCCAAGATGGGATAAAAGGGGATCTAGTGTCCCCGTCAGTATTCTGGGACCATTTTCCCGATTGAGAGCATCCGGCTAGGAACTGAGGAATCTTTGGGCCAGTGGGGTTTTCCGAAGCCTCGGCCTTCTTAAGCATTCTTCTAGTGGTGATTAGCTAATTTTCAGGACGACTGTCCAACTCCTCAGCAGCTAAAATACAAAAAGGAAGAATATCGAAATAAGAACTAACAGAGTTCATAATAAACAACGAAGAAAAATTACCCTCAAATGAAAGAAAACTAAGGCCAGCTTCTATAAGCTTTTTCTCGTTCAAGAAAGTTTTATAATGAGTGCGACCGTCGTCCTCGAGAAGTCTATCTCGGTCAAGTAGTTCTTGGTGATCAATATCACACACGAAGTGTGAACTGTCTTCTACTTCTCCAAATTTTGGCACAAAAAATTGGCTCCAATCACCGCCTTTCCACTTGAGAACTACAAACTCCCTCTCCCAGGAGTGGTGGGAGTACGGGATGGAAAGGGCATTAACTATGTTAGGAACTCTACATCTGTGCTGAACACTGACCCATCCTTTCTTAGAGTTAGAAGAATTCCTCACCGTGAATATGCTCCGAAACATCGTTGTGCTAAGGGGGATGTTCAGTTCCCGGCACCTTATTATGAAAATAATGATTAGCCGCCAAGCATTGGGATACAGTTGGCAAGGATGAACCTGGAGCTCCGCTAATAGCCTGATGATGAATGGGTCAACCGGAAACCTCAAACCCGCTTCGAGAGCACCTTTGTAGACACAAAGTCTCTCGGGATGCCAATTACAGGTTCTATCGGCCAAGCCCGGATAGCAAACCTTGATTGTATCTGGAAAACTATATTTGTTTTTGATCTCTTCAACCTGGGACTTACTCAACTTACACGGGCTATGGTATGAATCTAACTCTGAACTGTTAAGGAATGTTTCCCTCATGGTACTTAGCAAGTCTAATAGAGAATGAAAGCGACGATCTATATATGAAGGAGGCCTCAGTCTAGTCATACCTTTAAGAGTCTTGCCTTGCTCCTCTTGGCCATTACCTCGGCCATGGATACTGGAAGCTTGAACTTGAAATTGAACTTGAGCTTGGAAGCTTGAAAGCTAGAGAGCTCAAGAGCTTGGAAGAAATTTGAGAAGTGAAGAAGTGAAATGAAATGAAGACTACTGCTCCTCTTTTATAGAAGAGGCATGACCTGCTACACTAGGTTGAAACATAGCCCGGTTCGCGTTTACAGGTCATCTATCGTTTATGAACAAAAGAAGAACTAAAACTATCTGTTATTGATGGAAAGAATCGTTATAACTCGTGTGATTTTGGAAAAGAAACAAGGGATTTAAATGAATATACGGCATCAAGCTGCATTAAAGCACTTAGCTGAGCTTTAGAAGCTAATTACGCTTAAAGAAGCTAAATCAAGAGCTTAGTGTTAAAAGAGACTAAGGATGTTAATCAAAAGGTAAATCATACTTTAACCTATGGATGTTTGTTTATCAACATACAAATGAGATTCAAACATCCCAAGGAAGCTTCAAGACCACTTTCCAGCCAACCAGTTGCCCGGGAAGGCCCCCGGCCGACCAGTTGCTAGCCAACCAACCCGTCGCCCGGGGAGAGGCCCAGCCGACCCCATGCCAGCCGACCAGATGCCCAGGGAGAGGCCCAGCCGACCACATGCCAGTCGACCAGGTGCCCGGGGAGAGCCCCAGCCGGTCACTTGCCAGCCGACCACTCGCCCAGGGGGAGCCCTAGCCGGCCACTTTCCAGCAGGCCACTCGCCCGGGAAGAGCCCCAGGCGGCCACTTATCAGCCGATCACTTGCCCGGGGGAAGCCCTAGCTAGCCACTTGCCAGCCGAGCAGTTGCCCAGGGAGTGGTGCCAGCTGACCACTTGCCTGGGGAAGCCCCAGCCGGCCACTCGCCAGCCGAGCAGTTGCCCAGAGAGTGGATCGACTCGACAGCTTTCCGACGTCTTTGTCATCACTCCAACGTCGCTTCGGATGTTTGAAAAATGAATGACTTGGGTCCGTTTTAGCACCATTTAGTGTTTAATGTCATTCAACGTCGTTTAACATCGTTTAGACGTCATTTAAGGCTGTTTAGTGTCGTTTTAGCACCATTTAGTGCTGTTTAATGTCGTTCAGTGTCGTTTAACACCGTTTAAATGTTGTTTAAGGCCGTTTAGCACCGTTCAGTACCATTAGCACTGTTTAGTACCGTTTAGCACCGTTTAGCATCGTTTAGTGCCGTTCAACGCCGTTTAAATACCGTTTAAGCGTCATTTAAGGCTGATTAGTGCTGTTTAGCATCCTTTAGACATCGTCGTAAATGCATCGGTTGCTCCATGCTTTACATCAAGACGATACTCGTGAAACACTAGTGTATATAGATAAACCCCAAGTCTCGAAAAAGGCAATTATAACTTCAATAAAAACCTGATCAGTTTTCCTAAAAGTTGGGGGGCAAATGATATGGGCTAAAAGTAAGTCCTAAAGACACAATTAATGTTGCATTAATTAGACTTAGGTTGGTCCAAGTACGAGGCCCAAAACCCAAATTAAATATTAATTTTGTAATTAATATAATAAGAGTCAAACAAGGATACAATATCTTTGTGAGTGGCCTCCAAGGCACCTAATTCAACATGTAAAACAGACTCCCACAAGGCGGGAGTCTAGAACCTTCCTCAAGCCGGTGACTTGCCCAACAAGTCTCCGAACCCTACTACAATTATAAGGCTCCCAACGCCTATATAAGGGCCTGACCCCTCATTCTCAGAACTACGTCTTGGCTTGATTCTCAATAACGAGATATGTAGGCACTCTGTGAGGACCGATCAGTTTCGAACACGAAAACAACCATTAAAGCTCGAAGCTCACCAACCCATTTGCATTAAACACACACAAACCCTAGCCGCAATTCGATAACCTAGTTTTTATTTCACAATAGCTTGGAATATTTAGAAAATTTAAAAAATTTAATTAAAAAGTAATACAAAATATAATATAAGAAATTGGTATGCAAAATTGCAAAATTACAAAATAACTATAAAAACATTATATTAATTGAAATCTTATCGTTTATCATATTTTTAATTACAAAATTATATATGTATATATATATATATAGGGTCCTACTCTACTACAAACTAAAATTAACTACAAACTACAAACTAAACACTAATTCAATATTTCATGCTAATCTAATGATCAAACTAGGGGTACCCCAATACAAAAAGTATTTAAAATAATTGGCTCCATTCAGGAAAAAAAAAAATCACTGTTCACGTGGCAGTGGATTTCACTGGTTAACGGTGCTTCGCACCTTCTTGTACGGCGCTTCGCGCCTTTATCATTCTAAAGTTGTAAGGAATGGCAATCAATGGTGAAGGCAATAGACGATTGACGGGTGTGTCGAGGGCCTGCGGCCCTCATGACTACCTAACTCATCCGTTTACTGTCTTAAATGCTTCGCATTTCCACGGCAAGTTTTTTTTTTTTTTTTGATAGAGCCAATTATTTTAATCATTTTTTGTGAAGGTACCCTTGGCGGGAACCTTAGAATAAATGAAATATAATTAATCTAGTGTTAGTTTGTAGTTTGTATTTGAGCAAAAGCCTATATATATATATATATATAGAGGGCTACTCCAATACAAACCTCCTTAAAATACAAACCTACAAACCAAGCATAATTTAATATTTCAAGCTAATCTAATGACCAAACTAGGGGTACCCCAATACAAAAAATGCTTAAAATAATTGGCTCTATCCGACAAAAAAAATTAAAAAATTAAAAAAATAAAAAAAAATTCACTGTTCACGTGATGACGTGGCAGTGGATTTCACTGGTTAACGGTGCTTCGCACCTTCT
Organism: Saposhnikovia divaricata; assembly: GCA_036435485.1. Lineage (NCBI taxonomy): Eukaryota > Viridiplantae > Streptophyta > Magnoliopsida > Apiales > Apiaceae > Saposhnikovia > Saposhnikovia divaricata. Next base: position 154,321,183 of record CM071600.1, on the reverse strand, counting down.
TGTACGGCGCTTCGCGCCTTTATCATTCTAAAGTTGTAAGGAATGGCAATCAATGGTAAAGGCAATAGACGATTGACGGGTGTGTCGAGAGCCTTCGGCCCTCATGACTACCTAACTCATCCGTTTACTGTCTTAAATGCTTCGCATTTTCACGGCAAGTTTTTTTTTTTTTTATTTTTATGGATAGAGCCAATTATTTTAAGCATTTTTTGTGAAGGTACCCTTGGCGGGAACCTTAGAATAAATGAAATATAATTAATTTAGTGTTGGTTTGTAGGTTTGTATTTTAAAAATGGTTTGTATTTGAGCACTTGCCTATATATATATATATATATATATATATATATATATATATTTGGACGACAAATTAGTTTAATACCCGTACGCTAGTACTCTCTTAATGGATGAGGGAGTAAAAAATTCACATTTATCAATTTGTTTCTTAAATGTACGTTAAAAATTATAAATTATAAGTATTTATGGTAAATTATACTTGGATTTTTTAAAAAAAAAATTAAAGAATCAATAAAAAAGAGTTTAAGTATCGGTCTGAATCGCGTAATCCCAATCTAATTAACAAAAATGACAATAATATTTCAACATCAAAATAGATTAGAATCTATTTTATCAACCTGCTT